>OX638395.1:26546979-27823229 GCA_951813805.1 Limnephilus auricula | reverse complement strand
TAAAACAAATAAAACAAATAAAACAAATAAAACAAATAAAACAAATAAAATAAATAAAATAAATAAAATAAACAAAAAAAACAAAAAAAAAAAACAAATAAAAAAAATAAAACAAATAAAACAAATAAAACAAATAAAACAATTAAAACAAATAAAACAAATAAAACAAATAAAACAAATAAAACAATTAAAACAAATAAAACAAATAAAACAAATAAAACAAATAAAACAAATAAAACAAAAAAAAACAAAAAAAAACAAATAAAACCAATTAAACAAATAAAACAAATAAAACAAATAAAACAAATAAAACAAATAAAACAAATAAAACAAATAAAACAAATAAAACAAATAAAACCAATAAAACAAATGAAACAAATAAAACAAATAAAACAAATAAAACAAATAAAACAAATAAAACAAATAAAACAAATAAAACAAATAAAACAAATAAAACCAATTAAACAAATAAAACAAATAAAACAAAAAAAAAAAAAAAAAAAAAAAAAAAAAAAACAAATAAAACAAATAAAACAAATAAAACAAATAAAACAAATAAAACAAATAAAACAAATAAAACAAATAAAACAAATAAAACAAATAAAACAAATAAAACCAATTAAACAAATAAAACAAATAAAACAAATAAAACAAATAAAATAAATAAAACAAATAAAACAAAAAAAAAACAAAACAAATAAAACAAATAAAACAAATAAAACAAATAAAACAAATAAAATAAATAAAACAAATAAAACAAATAAAATAAATAAAATAAATAAAATAAATAAAATAAATAAAATAAATAAAATAAATAAAATAAATAAAATAAATAAAATAAATAAAATAAATAAAATAAATAAAATAAATAAAATAAATAAAATAAATAAAATAAATAAAATAAATAAAATAAATAAAATAAATAAATAAAATAAAATAAATAAAATAAATAATCCGCCTCCAAGACCTAGACAAACGTCACTCCATGAACTCGGGCACCCCTGCTCAGTCACCAAACTTAACGAACCAATTGGGATGACCTATGGCAGAGGTGTTGGTTATCCAATAGACAAAACCCCCATCTCTATTCTCTAATCTAAAAACCAAATCTCCGACGCCACACTGTATGGAAACCGTTCTGACCCTCTGCCGCCGTAATATGCACACTTATCACTCGCTCACATACGATATGCAAACGGAAGTGGCGCCATCTAGGTAAAACACTTTTGAAGTTTTCATATTATCATTTTTCCCGTGGAATTAAAATTGATATCTATATTATTACTCTAACGTCTGTCGGAGACACTCACTCAACTTAGTTTTGCAAAAAGGCCAAGCCTTATAAATGGTCACCAACACTTCCACTTGGCGAAGTAGAACCAAAAGCCGCCCGCCCGCGATTATTTTGTCCCGGAGACTAGCTGTCACTGGATCGACAGAAATTATCTTTCCGAGGAGCCGGCTATTTTTGGAATCAGTTCTAACTGGATTTAAAGTAAAAGTTGAATGAATTGTAGGTATTTACTTTTACTGTCTGTCGGAGACACTCACTCAACTTAGTTTTGCAAAAGGGCGATGCCTTATAAATTGTCACCAACACTTACGCCGTTCTTCCATGGAGCTACGTCCAAGCGACGCGATCGCCGCTCGCCTGTATTTTCCATATTATTATTAGTGTTTGAAATCGCCGCTAGGCGCTGCACTAGCAAAATAGTATGACAGATAGCGGTAGCGTCGCTTGTAAGTAGCTACGTGAATGATGGGCGTTACAGTTGGCGAATTTTGTCCCGGTGACTAGGTGTCACTGGATTGACAGAGATTATCTTTCCGAGGAGCCGGCTATTTTTAAAACCAGGTCCAACTGGATTTAAAGTAAAAGTTGAATGAATTGTAGGTATTTACTTTTACAATTTTTCAGTTAAAGCGTTTATTTTACATTAGCTCCACACAGAATTTTTCAGTTAAACTGTAATTTTATTTTACATTAGCTCCACACGAGGACAACAATTTCCCCGGGGCCTATGTCATCTTTGGGAATGCTGTGGGTGTTCTTAGAGAAATGAAGGAGATGAAGTTTTGGGAAGGAAAAAAGTATGAAGGATGGATAGGAATCTGGAGGTCAATATGTCCAGGAGTGACGGACGCATGAATCCATCCCCCCCACTGCACTACGAGGCGATGGGTCGGGAGAGTCCAGTTGAAGAGATAAAGTGTCTCCCATCAACCAGTCTCTCCCCATCCAGCTCGCCACGCAGCCGGTGGGCAAAAAAATGTGCCGCCAAAAAAAAAAACTTCACTGGGTACTTCAGCTAGTATTAAATAAATGTGAGCAAGTAAACTGCTTTTTATTTTACTACAAAATCGTTATTCTTCAATGTGTTAAAACAAAATTGCAAAGGGATAATATAGATATTTGCAATTCTAATTTTGAGATCAGTGGGTATCTATATTGCAATAAAAAAATATATTTTTCCCACTTTTGTGTTTTTATAAATTTGTAGCTTACACAGCTCCACATTTCCACCTTGTGTTATAATTTTAGTATTGCCATTTGAAGAACAGTGGCCCCCTCCTATGTTTTCTACTCTTATTTGACAGACAATACATGTTAGTGGCACCCTTCTGGCGGGGATAATAAGTACCATTCAAATAAAATCTTTTTTACCTATTTTTACTAACAAAATTTTCATTTGTGTAACATTAAATTAAATATTTGAAACATATTTCCCATACATACTTCCCCCCCCCTCTCCCTAGATCCGGGGCTGACTTGAGGTGACATATGGCAGAGGTGTTGATTATCCAATAAATGGTTCCCGGGCAGCGGTACCAAAACCCCACCCAAGTAGAAGTGTATTCCTCAGGCGTCTCCGACTTCTTTTACCTATATGCTATCGTGTCATATTCACATAATATTATTTGATAATAATACTATTATTACCTATTAGAAAACTCATTTCATAATACATACTTATTTTTTATTATTATATTAGCAAATGTGGTCTGGTTTGGGCACACGAGAAACCATTTTTAACATTCCAGCGAAGCTGTGAGAGAAAACATTCCCATGTGAGCGTTAAATATTTACGCCTGAAATAAAATAATAATAATAAATAATAATTATTATTTCTTGCAATTACGTATGTTACAGAGTTGTGAAAAGTAAGAAAAAGTGTAATTAATGCTATTTGCGAAAAATGTAATATAGATATCTCAAGTTTTTCATAAGCAAGAACCCTTCTCTCAGCCGAAGGTGAAGGCTCCAAAAAATTTCATTTATCTCTTGTTTTTTTCGTAGGGTTAAGCATTTTTTTGTGTTCGTGTCACTTCTTGAATTTTTGAGCAAGTTTAGAATTTCTTCTTCAGAGGGTTTTGGTCTTGATCTTCCACGGTGACCAGCCGGGTTGGAAGATGAGTTTTGGTTTTTATCGTTATTTTTAATTAATTAATTTATTTTTTTGTTTTATTTTATTTTATTTTTTTCTTATTATTAATTGATTTTTTTATTGTTGTTGTTTTTATTTTATTTTTTTATTATTTTTATTTTTTATTTTTGTTTTTATTCTTGTTTTTATTGTTGTTGTTTACTGTTGTTTTTTTGCATGTTACCTGTGTCGGAGATGGGCGGCAGTTGCTACAAGTTGTCGGTTCTGGGCATGTTGTTTTTAAGAAGTTAAGCATGCATGGTTTCCCAATTCCTTTAGACAGGCTAGGAGTTTTTCTTTTTGGTGTTTGTTGTTTATTTTTCTTGTTGGCCTGTACTTTTTTGTTCCATCGTCTGTAGGTGTTTCAGGAGATAATGTAAGAATTTTCTTATTGTCCGTGGTTTTGTTTTTGACTTGTATGACAAGTTTATCATACTTAATATTTGCTATATTGCCTTTCTCTCTCTCGATTTTTGCCTGAACTTGTAGCTCTTTTCTTTTCTCTAGTATTGGCTTCGGATAGTCTTCCGTTATGTAATATGTGGTTTCTCTTAGTGCCTCTCTTCTCTGTTTAAATATTTTTATTTTGGTGCCAAGTGTGGTAAATGTAGCAATTATTGGTCGAGACCTTTCTCCTTTTTTGCCGATTCTCTGGATTTCTTGGATTTCTCTGTGATCTAGGTCTAGAGAGAAATATTCCTATACAAACTTGATAATAATGATTTCCAATATTTGGTATGAGGATTCGGTTTCCTCAATGCCGAAAAAGACGATATTATTTTTTCGTGCCCGTTTTTCCAGGAAAAAAATTCGTTTTTCTTGGTTTTCCAACTTTTCTTTGAGGTTTTCGTATTTTTCATCCCACATTTTAAACTTTTCTTCCATTATGCTGTTTATATTGTGTATTACTGTTTCTGCTACTTTTTCTCCGCATTTCAGGATCGTAATTTTCTGCGCGTCGAGTTCGTTCTGGATTTTACAAAGTGCGTTCATAACTTCTTCCATAATGTTGAGATAGTCTGTTGTTTTGGTACTACAGGTGCCCTCTCGTGGATTTTCACAAAAACACGTCGTATGTGGTGACTGGATAGCCGTTTCTCAACCTCGAATGGTTCTGTTCGGTACTTGTTGACGTACCTCCTGATTTTTTCAAAAGATGGCGTTAAATCAAGTTAAAGCAATCTTGCATATCACGCTTCGAAATTAGGTTATAATTTCACTGATTTTATTTCAAAATGCACTATGATAAGTTGTTACTCCCCATTTGCCTTTCCGTTAATTGTCTTTTTATCCCTTAGGCTCAGTTTCTCGGTATATGGGCGTAAAATGCACTGAAGATGTTAGAACTCAATCGCGATATTTTCACGGTTTTCTCAGATTCTAGTTGTTATTAGGTTTTATCCACACTGTATGTTATGATATAATCGTTACTTTACCACTTTTTTCTATTTTACTGAATTTTTGCACAATATTTAATTTTACGGTCACAAATAGCACGGAGTCGAAGTAAACATTAGCTCACTATCGCCACCTCACCTGAAATAAAATACTTACTTAAGTTCATTTGTAAGTGAAATAAAATACTTACTTACAAATGAACTCGAATTATTTGGCAAGTGAAACTTATTTTACAGGTAATAAAGCATTTTATTTTACTTGCTGCAAATATTTTAACAGTTTTGAACTCGGAAATTTTTTCGTAAACGTCGGAAATTACCGACGTTTGAAAATGAATCCTGACGAAATTTCCGTGAAAAGTCATAAATATATTATATTATTGAAAATCCGGAACGTGTCATCTACAAAATTATAGCAAAACATTTAAGCAAAGTATTTTTTTAAGCCGCAATTTTGATTTACACGAGCTTCGTCGAAATGTAAAATTTTCATGCGGGACGCCTAAGAAAATTTAAAAAAATCTTACGATACTGTTTTGTACTCAAATTTGTCATAAAGGTTTCACGCTAAACATTTTCTTTTTGACAGGCGAACCTGTCGGCTGGAAATATAACTTTTTTCGTCGAGTTGAATTTCTTCGTCGAATAATGAGCGCTTCTAGATTTCGCCGCCAGGGTTAAACGTATCAGTTTTTTCTTTTTTTGCATCAGTTTTTTTATATGAAAATTTGCAATTGGTAAAATTTAATCTGAATTTTTCCCATACAAATTTGGTCTGAAAATTTACCATCTATTTTCATCCACGGTCGCTGTCTTACGAAAATCAGCTTTAAGGTCGGTTAAACTTAAGGGGCAGAGAGGTCGTTTTTCGCAAGACTGCAATTGTCTTAAAATCTGGTGGTTTAGAGCATTAATATATAACTAGCTTTTGCCCGTTGCAAGCAACTATTTGGTTAAAGCACTAAGCGATTTGACTTTTGAATGTGGATGAAGCAAGAAGTGTACGTTTAAAAAATTAAATATTTTAAGAAAGAAAAAAACGATGTTTGAATGTGGATGAAGCAAGGATTGTGAGAACTACTCAAAGGGTCCTGTGAGTTAATCGCTCAATTTTTGACCAAACTTTTGACTAATATGAAATCCCCACCTTTTTTTGTGAAAAACGATATGTCACATGACTAACCTTAGAAAAGTCTTAAAAAACAAAATGGCGACCAATATTCTCAAAGACTCAAGTTCAATTTCAGGTAGGTTTAACTGTAATATTTAATTAATTTTAAAACAACACAAATGCAAAACCATTATCCATTATATTTACCAACCCATAAAAAACTACAATAACCTTCCTTCTGCATTGCGCTGTATTTTCAACCAATCAGAACCAATAAATAAAATTAAACAATTTAAAAAAAACTCTTACATTAACAAATAAATATTTTGTACAAAATATATAAAAATATGAAACCTAAGTAAGAATCGTTACTCTCTTATCAGGCACAAGAGCTCCTCTTTTCTGATAAGGTATACATGACCAATCATGATCTTAAATATTATATTTTGTAAAATATATACATAAAATGTAACCCATACAATAAAAAATAAATAAAAAAAATTACACTGTGGTAATAAGTTAGTAAGTGTGTCTACTTTTTCACTATTTAGACCTTACTCGGTGGTGGGAGGGCCTGAATGTATTACAAGAATCATAATTGATTCCGTACCATAGACATATTATGTATAGACCTGCCCTAAGTGATAAAAGCATATTATTTCTCCTTTCTTAATTCTGGGTTCCGTGGAACCGGCCGGGCTGGCGTATAGGTTCGCGTGAATCTAGAAAATGTGACGTCATCATTCTTGTGCGGACTAGCGTCGAGCTCTCATCGGTACATTTTACGAAATAACACGGCAAAAATGGTAACTTGTGCTATTAAAACGTGTAAAAATAGAAGTGAAAAAGAATATAAACCCAATTGTCGTATTACCTTCAATATGCAGGCATTATTTGTCTTTATTTAAAGCTTATTCACATCCTATAATATGATCAGTTTTATCACACTGAGAAACTTGAAGCGTTAGCAACCGAAATTCCCGGTCCCGTCGTGTGCGCGTTGCTGTTTACTGGGATAAGTAAATTATGAAACATTTGTAAAAGTGTCTTAACTAAACACGGTAACAAAATATTGGACTCTCAAAACAAGCGAACCTTTCTTCGCTTTATATGGATTACACAAGTTTGTTCAAACCGGGCGAACAATTCGCGCTCCCATGTAAAAAGGTCTATTCATTCAAAAGCAGATTTTACTTTTAAGAACTAAATGGTGATATTATAATGCGAGATGCCTCTATACTGTCATATTAAAGTATTAACGAATCACATATCGTTACAGTCAACTCATCCCTCTGCGCCCCGCTACAGTTGGTTTTTACCCCTCTCCCTGATTCTCTGGTCTATAAATATTTATACGTCTATGTTCCGTACACATTATTTTGCCTTTTTGAATGCTTGATTATTTATTTGCTAGTTGTGAATCGCTCACATGCATTGTGCAGGCTGTCTGGACTCTAGACAAAGCTAGTAAGTGGTTCATTATCTGTAGCGTCCGAATCTTTCACGGACCGGCAGAAAATTGGTACCGGTTCGCGGACCATGGGTTGGAAAACACTGGTCTAATACATGTGTTGGTTAACGTATCAAAGAAATGAACGTTTTTATACATGCAAGCAATCTGCTCGAAATGTCAATTTAGTTTTAAGTTATTTTTTGGGAATGAAAAGCAACTTCAAATTTTTAAAATATTTTTTATTGTATGAACGAGGAAAAAGTGAAATGACAGTTTTCTAGCAAAAATGTACTGTCTGTATCTCCCTTTGTTTCTATTATATCAAAGCTAACGGGATGTAGATTCCCTGTAGAAAGAGAAGCCGCTCCGCTTGGCATCGGTGACCTGGTCCGCTATGAAGGTGAGCGTCTTCTTTTGGCCGGAGGCTTCCTTCCTCTGACGCACCCTGCGGATGGTCGGGGGCGAACGGCTGCGGGGGGGTAGTGGCTTGGACGCAGGAGTCGATAAGTGGGTGTAGATTGGGATCTGAATGCAAAGGAAATAATAATTTATTAAAACTAACTAACTAACCATCTCGCCGTTTCAGAGTTTAATATAATATAGATAGACCGACACAATTCTGTCTTGTCACAAACTCCTTGCTTCGTTCACATTCATACTTCGTTTCATACAAACTCTTCTATTATACTGACTCTTGACATAACCCGACTCAAGTGTTTGATTCGATTGATCGTGCCATGTCCTTCCTCAGGCGTCCCTTACTTCATCTACTATTAACTATACAGTGTCATGTTCTCTTTACACTCCTTGCTTCGTTCATGAACCATTGTATCCTTACTGATAGAAGGATTTAACCAGCAATTCCTATGCCTATTTGGAGTGTAAATTAAAAATGCTCAGGAATCGCTGGTTAAAATCCTTTAGGCATTTTAAAATATTACCCACTAGCCCCAGAAAGAACAATAATTTATTTAAAGGATACTTATACATATATCAATTTGATTTTCAATGATCTTAAATAGTTATGTATTTATACTCAAGAAATCTTACATGTGCAAGTGCATCGTTAAGAATGATGTTCGGTATGGAAGGTGGATGTATCGGGAGTCGACATATCCTCGTGAGCAAATAGTCCGAGGGTAGTTTATCGTCAATAGTCTTGAGCATCTTGAAATCACTCGTTGTAATCTCCAGCCTACTCCGGCCCCTGATCGGAACATAACGGGACACTTCTCCACCGTTCAAGATCTGGAAAACGGTAATTATTATTTTTATTTTATATTCTACACAACACACAGGAGGTTATGTTAACCCAGCCTTGCCTGCGATGTGTATCTAGTACACATTGCTTCTTGCACATTTAATATCTCCGTATATATGGAAAATTCTGGATTCAGATTTTATATTTTTCTAATAATCAGTACCTATTGGGCACATCAGAGGTATTTTGTGAAAATCGTGTGCAGGAAGTGGGTAGGACGTACAGATGCGTGAAGCGTGCGGGTTGTGTGACGCTATTCACGTCTCACTCTCACCAACTTTGCTATAAGTGAGCACGAGAAAAAAAAAACCGTTGTGATCAGTCATGATTGATCCGTATATGAGAACCGACTGGCCGCAGCAGAATATCGTCAGTAGCCGATCAGCATTCATCTGAGTGGTTTCCTCGCCTGTTTTATGAGCATCTACCGATGGTTTTTTCAATAAGCTTTCAACAATAAAATATGATTTATTATCAATTTAGACTTAAGTATAATTAAATATAGCGATTTGCTATGAATATTCATATTTATCCACTTTTAAATCGAAAGGGGAAGGTTAAAATAAAAAAAATTGCAACAAGATAACTTAAAGAATAAATACTGAAATAGTGGACAACAACAAGTCAAGTGAAAACAAAACAAAGCTTTCTGAAAGAGGGAAGGGAGTAGAGAGGTAGAAATACGAGATTACAAGAGATTATAGAAATTTAGAAAATTTTAGGTGCTATCGCAAAAAAAAAATCAATTATCTTGCCACTATGTTATAATATAGTCGACACATTCACAAAAGAGATCGGGAGAAGGTCGAAATTGGTTCTTTGGAAAGGAATATGGAAAGTTTTGTGGTAACATTATATAATACTTACGAAAAAAGAAGTATACAAAAATTGTAACTACCTATGCCTAATAACAATATTTTTATGTCACAAATCTTAAAATAATATTGCAATCAGTAATCAAACATAATAATTGTATTTGTCTGTGTTGTTCGTTAGTCCTTTGTGAAATCTCAGTCAATGAACTCAATTTTGCTTGAATTTAAGTGTCCTTTTCAAAATTGGAACTAAATGAGTGAAGATTCAGATAAGCGATATAGAAGGTACCTAACTATTATTATAATATTTTTAAGAAATTTTCAAAATTGTAACTGACATAGGATAGTTTGATTTCTTCACTTGTCTGCCCTAAGTAGATATTTTCCACAACCTCCATATATGGTAAGTATATAAAATATATATTTTTGTAAAATTGTCTTTGCTTGTTAAATATATTTAATAAATGGTCACCTGCACCTGCCTGCATTCCTTATAATAGTCAAGTGGAAAGCTAGCCAGGAAATTATCTGCCAGCTCGTAGATTCATTTTTAACCGCTTGGACACATAAGCTTGTTTTCACGATAATTTAAGGTAGATAGACATAGGAATGACGTATGGCCCGTACCTGAGTTATTAAATTTACACATTAATGGTCCCTGCCCACTACACCGTTCCAAACCATGACCGTAACCGTAGCGGCGCATGCAAAAAAATATTCTTTGTATCGATCAGTATGAAACGCTGTCCACTAGCCCGTCCCGTCACCGACCAACACCGTCGCATACCATGACTGGACTGACGGCGAATTCTCGATGACAATATTTTGCAGGTGCCGGTCCGCTCTATGACGGTGTTAGAACGGGGATCATACGCGTATGATCCCCGTTCTAATAGTGATATTATTCTTTTAGTGATAATATTTTCTATATTTCTTAACAATTCATTACATTGGAATGACTACTTGTGCGCCTATTAAACGGGGATGGTACGGACACTAACCCCGGTGTATACGGGTATCATACGGCCACTAAACCCGTTGCGTACGGGTATCATACGGTGTTAGCACGTTCTAGTGGGCATAGTAGTGGGCGTAGCGTATTTATTTCGTGGCTGATACGTTCATAGTACGGTCATGGTATGAAACGGTGTAGTGGGCAGAAACCTTAATAATTAATCATTATGCACAACAAATTTGGTAGAAAATTATTTATGTTTCGGACACGACTTACCGCAATTTACTATACCGCAAGCAAACGAGGGTGTCTCGCCATGCACAGAAAGGGTGTGAATTAGTTTATTAGTAGTTCGTTGGTGGCTTGTCATACCACACTCGTCGTCTGCTCCCTGCTCCTCTGTTCGTTCAGGAGGCACAGGCATTTGTTTAATTCATTTGCCTAAGTTTTTTGTAAAATTATAATAATTTAATAGATTTTAGACAAAGATAGGATGTGAGGGCGTTGAAAATTATGAACAAGTGGGTGGCCCGGCGGAAGTGTCCCAGAGACAAACTGAGAAAGAGGTAGATACACCATGTGAAAGAGGATTAGAGGAGTCAGTGGATCCTGACCTGGGATGTAGCGCCAAATGGTAGTAGGTACCTTGAGTGTAGTGGAACTAGCCACTTTCTTGATATCGGGGGGCTTACGGGGCTGCAGGTCCCAAGTGAGGAAGGTGCCCAGAGTGCCCAGATACTGTCCCCCCAAGGTCCAGATCCTAACACTGCCATCAGCACTGCCACTGATACGAGGAATTCAAAAAATGATTCAATTTTATAAATATTATTCAGATAAACATACACAGTGGCGGTTCTTCACAGGGGGACAGTCCCCACCAGTTATTTACTCGAAACCTATTAAAAGAAATAACAGTCTTCACCAAAATTAATGAAATCTTTAAACATAATAGCAATTAACATTTTGCAGAAATAAAATACAACAAATTAAAGCGAACCGGCGACCACTCACGCTGACCAGCGCACAGCCGATCAGCGCACGAACCATAAGAGTGCATTTATCAGTGCGCAGAAACTACTGCGCACTTGGGTAACAATCCGTATTGTCCCTTTAAGCATTTTCTTTCATTCTTGCGTTTCGTTCGCGAACATACGCAATCCGAGATCCGCGCATGCGCACTTTTATGTGAATTTCAAATACCGTGAGGACAATCTGATGAATTCCCCACGTAACAAAACTTGCATAATTTCGGGTGGAAATCGCTCGTATTCAAATTAACTTCAATGATAATCTAGAAAATAAAGTGTAATTTTATTAGGCTGTATTATAAATCGTATATCTATAGACATTTTAATTTATTTTGTGTTTAGACATCTGATTAGCATGATTTGATTATGAAAATTTTTGTTTGAGAAATTTTATATTATATTCTCCAGGTAGTGAGATGAGTATGTAGTAGGTATATGTAAAAAATGCCGGTCCCCACCACCAAATAAGTGCTCGAGTCGCCACTGCTTACAGATTACTGCTATTGTAACATTCAATAACTAAAAAGTTAGATAAGTTACCTACCTAGGTGTTTATCGGTAATCAGATAAAACAGAGCAAAACTGAACACGGTAAAAGAATGGGATAGGTTAGGTTTGTTTGTTTGATCTTTTTCTTTACTTTTCTTCAATGATCTGTTCCATCACTGTTTTATGGAAGCGTATTGTTTACCTCAAGACGTAGTTCTTTTCGTGTATGTAGACGAGTGAGCTGATACTCCTGAGATGTGCCCGGTAGCTGTTGCACAGCAGCGGAAGGGGCTGCTTCCGGCAGAACCTCTTAGCACGCCCTTCCACACGGTCCCGCCACAAAAACGGGAATTGTAGGCGCAGTAGGGGCATGCAAACGTGAACCTAAAATACAGTTATAGCTTTAGCAGGTATGCCATTACTAACTAATCAAGTAAACACTAACCAAACTCCCGCTAAGCACATTTTAACAAAAGCTTCCAATACGTGCCTCAAATACCAAATTTTTTTTTTTTTACATTAGCTCCATAGGAGCCCCTGAGGAAAATAATTTCCCTTTGAGGATCCTATGTCATCTTTGGGGATGCTGTGTGGAGGGTATTTTAAGGAAAGGACGGAGAGGAAGTTCTCGGAAGGAAAAAGGAATGAGGGGTGAGTAGGAATCTGGGTTTCAGTGTATCCAGATCATCCGCCGCCAATACCTAAACATATCCACCCCATGAACCCAGGCACCCTAGCCAAGTCACCAAACATAGCGAACCACTATGGCAGAGGTGTTGGTTATCCAATAAATCTAGAAGCAGGAAAATTTCCTACAAAATTCAAAGAAGCAACTATAATCCCTATTCATAAAACAGGTTCAAAAAGCAACATTGTAAACTATCGCCCAATCTCAATTCTAACAGTATTTAGTAAACTCTTTGAGAAAATTGTCTACGATCAAATTTATACAAGAATTGTTCGCAACATACAAAACCAACAACACGGATTTCTACAAAAAAGATCGGTACTAACAAATTTGGTAAATTTTACTGAATATTTAACGAGCAATATGGACAATAGAAACCAAGTAGATGTAATCTACACTGATTACTCTAAGGCCTTCGATAAGGTAAACCATTTCATTCTAATTAAAAAATTAAATCAATTAGGCATCCATGGTGACTTACTTCGGTGGCTCACTTCATATCTTCGGAGTAGACTTCAATGTGTATCAGTTGAGGGAACTAAGTCCAGCTTCTTTTTCGTGCCCTCCGGTGTTCCTCAAGGTTCTCATTTAGGGCCATTATTATTTAATGTTTATATTTACGATATTCACAAATGTTTTTTACACGCCAATTACCTAGCATATGCAGACGATAAAAAAATATACCTAGTTATAAAATCAATCGAAGATTGCATTAAACTTCAAGAGGACCTAAATCGTCTTTTTGACTACTGTGAATCAAACAAACTTGTAGTTAATACCTCAAAATGCAATAAAATAACATTTACACGTAACAAAAATAAAATTCCCTTTATGTATACATTAAACGGGACATATATCAAAGAAGTAGAATCTATCAGGGACCTTGGGGTAGTACTAGATGTTAAATTAAACTTTATACAACACACTGATGAAATCATTAACAAAGCCAACAAAATGCTAGGATTTATCATTCGAATAACGAAACCTTTCCGCAACCTTAAGACTCTATATTCCCTTTACACAGCGTTCATCCGTCCCCACTTAGAACACTGCACACCGATTTGGACTCCTTTTTACCAAGCTCACATTGAAAGAATCGAAAAAATTCAAAAAAAGTTTTTTAAATACATAAATTATAAAAAAAAAAAAAATTTCTCAAATTACACCGAATCTATTAATTACCATAACTTCGACTCCCTTCATACACGACGTTTAATTTTTGACCAAATCTTATTATTTAAAATTCTTAATAATGGCCTGGACTCGCCAGAACTAACCAACTTAATAAATATTCATATTCCGACAAGATCAACACGGCAATCCCATTTGTTTCATTTGCCTACACATAGAACTAACTTTAGAAAAAATTCACCAATTCCCCGTATATGTGCACAATATAACACAAAATTTCAAAATATAGACATATTTAACAATACACTTCACAAATATCGATTAGAAGTAACACGTACGATCGAAAATTAATACAAGAGTGTGGAATGTATTCGGAGCATCTCCTATCCTCATCCTATATTCCTCTTCCTCTCCTTCTCACCCATTGTACCAATTGTATGTAATAAAACTCCATCTCCATTCAACTTTAACATAGGAGACTTTTTTGGCTTGACTTCATTTAACAATGTATATATTTATCTTTATATTTTATGTATAAGCTGTCTGTCTCTTACCAATAAATAAATAAATAAATAAATAAATGGTTACCGGGGCTGCGGTACCCATTCACGCCCCCAAATTGAAATATGTTTAGTAACCCAATTTTCAAAGCATTTAAATTTGGCGTTTAGCATTATAATCATTGTTCAGTGGATGGCACTATCGGTAGCATAATTATGAGCTTAACTTAAAACCAGGAAATAGTTGTTTTGAACTGAACAAAATCTGTTCTATCTTTATGAATCCAGGGCACATGTTGGAAAAATCTTGCAACTTGAAAATAGTTTTTGGTAAAATCTGTAGAGTTTTCACAATGCCAGACCTTATTGTTTGAGAGTTTTTGGTACATAACCGTAACCGTATGCAAAAAAATATTCTTTCTATGAATTAATATGAAACAATGCCCACTAGACCATTCCGTCACTGTAGCATGCCATGACCAGACCGTCGTGACAAATCCACGGCTAGAATACTTTGCCAGTGGCGATACGCCCTGTGCATGAAATTGTACAAATTATAGAACACTGTCCATCCGTTGCAGTGTGCATAGTAATGTGTGCCGTGTTTCTTTTCATGCCTGATACATTCACAGCACGGTCATGGATGGTCTGGTTATGTGGGCAGACTCCTTTACAGTTTAGATGGTAATGATGGTTTTTTTTCTTCCTTCAATGTTCTGTTGTGTCACAGACCCAGTTATCTAAAAAGTTATCCCAAAAGAAAATGACAGAATTTAAGTTTGACCTGTTCACTCGTCATGTACCCCTCCATCAGCCACACCTTTATGTAGCCGGTGGCCGAGCCCGAGAAGAGGTACTTGTTGTCGACATCCGTGGCCAGACTGGAGATGTAGTCTCCCTCGGTGTGGACTGCGATAAAGGATCCCAGGTAGCCACCGGCTGCGTGCTCCGACCACATTTGAATGGTCCCGTCACCCAGGGCAATCAAGAAATTGGCTAGATTGGAATAAGTTAAAAATTAAATATACATACTGCCACACTTTTAAGTTGGCGGTGGCGCAAACAAGAACAAACGCTATATCTTTATATTTTAATCTGACAATCACATCTACTATTGTTATGTGATAGGCGACAGCACCCTCGCTTTTCACCAACTTATAAATTAAGAACTGTGAAAAGTAATGGAGAGATAATTGGTTTTTGTAAATACATCTATTTAAATATCGATTTGTTTTCATGAATGAACAAATGCAAATCTTGGAAGTGCAAATTAACCCACTTCCCGTTCAAGCTGAAACTTGACAGATATCATTGTCGATGACAATGCATTCTATTAGCTTTTGATGGTACTCACGTACACATACGCGCGCATACACAAGCATTTTTCTGAACTTTGATGCCACTATATTTAAAAATTTACAGCAATTAATTAAATAAATGTTGGTACCATCAAATTAGAATTTGGCTTAGGTCAGCTCCTGGGGAAGAAGGTTCAATCCTCAGTCAAGACAATTATTTTTTTAATTTTTAAAAGTTCACAGCAGTTAAGAGGGAACCAGAGAATACCGGAAATTAGTCCTTTTTAAATCAAATTCCAGATGTGTTGACTCTTTTTTACTTAAGATGATCCACTAGTCCTTGACTCATTCGGAATTGGGCGGAGCGAACGATTTTTGGGCGTTTACCAATAAAAACCCTAATCTCTAGCAAACAACAATGTTTTGTTATTCCGCAAGTATATTTTTAAAGATCGAAGCGGCGCGTAGACTAAGGCATGTCCGTTTGCCCCGGGACCTGGGCGTAGAATGAGCGACGGGCTAAAATCCTTCCGTACATGGCATAAGGATGAAATTCGCACTTACAAATTCGTTGGGTACCGCCTATTTTTATTCACTGAAAAGAAACGTCGCCAAAATGCATGTTTTATTTTATTTTGTGAAGTTCAGATACAAATATTAAAATGTTTTCCGATCACTCTATAAGAAACTTAATTAGCTACATTATTCAATAAAACAACACCAGAAAAAGGATTTGTAATAGGAGATTTTTCACTTTTAACCATTTTTTATAGGTCAGATGCATAATTTTTTTCTAAGCATATTAAAAAGCTTATCAAAAAAATACTCGATCACTTCAAAGGCCAAGATGTGTTCTACTCACAGTATTTAATTGAAGCATCTATATTATTTCTAAGCGATCAAATTTTCAAAACTAATACACAAGATTTTATACGATTTTGCGTTTTTCCGCATGTCTTTTTAATATACATACTAAGGTTATTGTTAGTTGTTGGCAGATTTGTTCAATTTTCAAACGATAAATTCTATTAAACAACACAAATTTCAAATCATATAAATCATACAACAAAATAAATCAATATATAATCTAGTAAACACAGTTTTCAGAATTTTAATTTTAGATAAATTAAAATCATTAAAAAATAAATCCGAGAACTTGTTTTGTGTCAAAAATACCTCAGTTTTTCTATTTATTTAACCGCCCTAGGCCTACGAACGTACGCGATACGTTCATGTTGATTGTACCATTCTGCATTATCCCGTATCACATACGCTTTTTTTAAATTTTTTGAAAAAAAAAAAAAAAAATTAAAATATATTTTTTTTTATGTTTTAAAAACTTTTATTTTAATAAACCTATTGTAAATGCATATAATTTGGCAAAATCTTATCAGGTGTGAGTATTTTGCGGAAATAACTCGAGGGTAGGGCGGTTTTAAGGTCTTACAAACCAAAATATTTAAAAAAAAATTTCACACTTATTTTGTTTAGACATTATTGAAAAATCAAAAATATTTATGATCAAAAAATACTTACAATAAGTACACGATATTTAATTTATCATCATGCGTTTTGAGCATTTTTATTGCTTACTTGAATGTAGGTACAGTGAAACCCTCCTCGTTTAAGATGTTTTCCTGCTTAAGAAGTTTGGGGTTTTCGGTCCCTTGAAGACCAAATGGCTCAATTTTTCCCACTTATAAGGTTTTCCTACCTAAGAAGCTTTTTTTTTCGCCCCCTTGGAAAACTTCTTAAGAGGGTTTCACTGTATATATTAAAGCAAGTTTTGAATGAAATAAATCGATATTAAATTTTTAATTTAAAAAATTTGATACGAGGAATAATCGATATTTCTCATTGGAACCTCTCTGTACAGTTGCAAGCATTTTTAAACTTTTATTCTCAGCCGCTGGTCAATCGCTCTTAAGAGCCAGTCCCTGGAGAGGAAGATTCAATTCCCAGTAAAAAGAAAAAAAAAACTTTGAAATTGTCTACTAGCTGGTCCGGGTGATGGTGCAACTAGGTTGAAAATTTAAAATATGTGTATTAAAAAATATATATATATTGTTTTGTTTACAGGTTAATTTTTTACCACAAATTATATACAGTCATATTCGAGCGAGCCCCTCGAAGCAGTGTGTGTTATGTGTTTTCATTGTTAATATCTTCCTTTACCTGTTTCAGCATTGATAGATCTTGCACTAAGGAAGATAATGGCGTGACACGAGGTTTGTTGGATCATCTGCGGCATATTGGGCGGCTCACCTTTGCGTCTTCTCTGTCTGAAGATGCGAGATTTTTTGTAGATATTAACTCTTAAAGAGGCTGGATAATTAACAATATGTATACAGTCACTTCCGCTTAATTGTGACACATCGGGACCCAAACATTTTAGGAGTTAAAAAAATATTATTTACTGAGCTTTTTTATCCATTCGAACGTTTTTTGGCGCATTATGGCACTATTTCCAAAGCCTCGGATTGCTTTGCTGCCACAATGTGGCAAATATTCTCTAAATTCTTTAAAATGGTTAACTTTAAAACATACAATACAAAACTGTATTTTCACTCTCCTCTAAAACATGTATATTTTCACATTATTAATTTTTTTTAATATATTAGATTGACAAATCCTATAATTAATAATTACTTTGTAACCCAATCCTGAAAAAAAAGGCATACCATTATATCTGCACGCCTGCTCTTTTTAACAATTTTGTTTTACCGAGACACGTTTTGCATTGATTTCAGATCGGAATTTGACCTAATAAAACGGAATGGTGTTGCAGATAACCAAAGTAAATTAGCATCAGTTTAATTTTTATAAGAAAAACTTTCTTTTTATAACGTTTGAAGGTTATTCCCATCAATGTAATATATCATTGAAGAAGAAGATAACCCTAATAATCTAAATTAAAATATGAAAATGAACAAGACACGGAAAAATAAAAGATAGCAGTCGCAACTGGGACTCGAACCCAGAACCTCTCGTCTTACCGGGAGGTGTGCTTTATCCAATTCAACCATTGCCACCTACTATAAAACCGCCGTATTTGTCAACTTATATTAAAAAAAAATTTAGAATTAACAATATTATCTTCTTATTTGTCTGTTTCTTGTTCAGTATCTAGTATCAGTTTCTATACATATTTGGTTTCGGTTCCTTGGGTTTTATCCCAAATAATTTTATATCAATAAACCGGTGTACCAATTAAGCGGAATCGACTGTATTATGTATATCAACTTGAGGGAAAAAAACAGTGATTGAAAATCTTACTTGAATATGTCCTGCGATCTGGAGGATGGAGAACCCAACTTTTTAGTTGTCTTTCTGGAATATTGTATTTTGACCCTCTCTGTGGGATTTTGACACAAGTACTGTCTGTAACAAAATGAAAATATGACTTGAATCAAAGACCCTATAATATTAATAATATATCCAACTCCAGTAAAATATTGGTACGATCAACAACGCTGGCAATTGAATTTATTTAGTACTTGGTGGTGTTTTGTGCTTTCTAATTTATATTTTGGTCAATATTGATAAAAATGTCCCATAAATACGATGTACGATACATGGTTACCTATGAATGGCACATTTAGTAAAAACTTAGTATATAGGTATTAATTAAAAAAAAATAATAATAATTTAAATTGCATTTGGCACTTTACACACTTTGGTTCCTTAGAACAGGCAATCTGCCTAGCTAGGAACTAATATCGACCTAAAACAATGTAATAACACTTGTATTCTCTTAAATATATTCTCTTATTATGTAATATTATTTCTGTTATTTTGGCTTTAAATGTATCAAATGTAAATAAATAAAAAAAAGTAGGTTCTGTGTGAACGGATGTAATAATTTCAAACAACAAAACACTACAAGTCGTTTTTCAGGATGCCAAAAAACTTAATAAGGTTCGTTGGTGAAATATAATTTTATTAAATCCTAGCAAATAAAATGTTCTTGATTACATAATGGATCACCTGATAGCTCTTCCGGTGTCCAGTTTCCACAATACCAGTTCCCCACCAAAGCTGATAGTGCCGATCACTTCAGAGGTTCTCAGGGCGGCTCCCGACACATCATCATTGTGGCGCGTCTCCCAAATCTTGCCCGTGTCATCCGCCTTTATGGAAGTGTCGTCAAACTCCGTGATGTGCTTGTTCCAGCCTACTGCCAAAATTCTGAAGATTTAAAAAATTGATTAGTTTTTATTTTTTTTATTGGCTAAGCAACTAACCATCACGCTGTTTCCGTAGGGGTTGGCAGAAAGGTTAGACTGCCACACAAGTCTGTCTTGGCATACATTCCTTGCTTCATTCACATTCATGCATCGTCTCATACATACTCTTCTGTTATTCTGATTCTTGATATGGCCTGTCTCCAGTATTTCATTAGCTTGATCTTGTCATGGGTTTTCCTGAGTTCTTCTACCATTCACTTCCGCATCATATATACTCCTTACACTATGTACTTTATTTGTGCATCCGTTCTACATGCCCAACCATCCATGTTTCTTTTCATAATTTTAACCTTTATTTCAGGCATTCTTTCTGGAACTTCACATTTGTGGCACGGTCATACAGGGTTTTACCACACATATCTCAGGGATCTCATTTTTACAGAATTTAGTCTACTTTTATCCTTCATCGTCAGATATGCAACATTTGAAAATTAAATCAAAATATTAATCAATCAGCAGTTTAATTGGTTTTGAAATTCAGTAAATGTGAAGTCAGTAATGTCTTCATAACATTGTTGAGTGTTTTACCAGAGAACACTGGAAATTAGTCATTTTTAAATCAAATTATAGACGTATTGACGCTTTTTTACAAAAAAACATAAATTGATTTTGAAAGATTGTTATTTTATCTGGTACACGCAGTTTTAAAATTTTGAAAAACTAAGTTTATTTTTAATTTTTTTTTTTTTTTTTTAAAAGAAAGACAAACATTCCCGGTTTACGAATAATCCAACAACATTTGAAAATCTCCTACTACCACCACACTAAGCGGAAGATGTTACTTGTGTTGTGATGGAGGACTTAGCCAGCCGAGGAATCGAACACGGAACGCCTGGGTGGGACCCAAACGCTATGCCCACTCAACCACTGACCGGTCCACCAAGGTTATACCATTGGTCGTTGGCAGATTTGTTCAATTTTCAAACGATAGATTCTATTAAACAACCCAAATTTCCAATAATATAATCATACAACAAAATAAATCATTATATAATCTAATCAACACAGTTCTGAAGATTTAAATTTTAGACAAATTAAAATCATTAAAAAATAAATCCGAGAATGTGTTTTATGACAAAAATACCTCAGTTTTTCTATGTATTTAAGGTCTTACAAACTAAAATATTACAGATTTTTTTTACACACTTTTTTTGTTTAGACATTATTGAAAAATTATAAATTATTTTGATAAAAAAATAATTTTAAGAAGTATATAATTTTCATTCATTTACCATCTCCCGTTTGATCATTTTTATGGCAGTTCGAGACATAAATTCTCGCGATTCATTGCTGAGATGCAGCCGTGCAAGGTTGTGTTCGCGCCGCTCTGCATGACAACATTTTGTATTAATATAAAAACTAATACCGTTTAGCTTCATGGTTGTAAAAACATCCGCACGCAGCGATTGCTGGATATTACCTCTTAACTGGTTTTGAAATTCAGTAATTGTGAAGTCAGTTTAATGTCATTGTTTTATTGGAATGGTGGAATAATATTAAATAACATAATTTATTATTTCGAGTCTGGTGATGAAGAAGCGACATTGGACAACAATCCACACCCTTTAATAGTTCCTTCTTGTAGCTCTCTCATGTCCTCTTTCAATTGCGCGGTCATAACAGTATTTAAAAAATAATAAAACATATTAAACTTATCTCACATATTTGAAATCCATAGAACGTAGGTAACTTCATTCATATATTCTATGGACATGTTCTTCAAACAGGAGCCAGTGTTGAAATTCCAAGTCTAAAAATTATATAAATGTTTTAAACGATTCCATGATGATCCCCATAAGTGAGCGGTTTAGATCTTCGGCTACGAATGTAGAGGTCGGGGGTTCAAATCCCGGCGTGTGCAAGTTTATTTTTTCTCAATGTGTCATTTCATATCTAATTAACACAAAATAATATAATGTAGCGTATTTGTGGCACGTTCCAGAGTGGTAGAAATTTTCAGTATCGAAAATCTGGTAAAAGACTTTCATCCAGAAACGGAATGTGGTTAAAAATGGCTTTAGCCATATTTGATGACCAGATCGGAGTTAGCCGGGAACTTCCCAACCATCCTCTCCCCCACATCTCCTCACACTCCCTACTCTCTTCAGCTTCACAATTTACCGCAATTGTGGATACCATAGCCATAATTGGCTTCGGGCAGTTGAGACTCTTGTGTGGTATTCATAAAAAACAAATAATCATTTTGTCGTTTTACTCAGGAAAGAATAATTTAACCGGTAGTAGTATTATTATGTTAATATTTGCCATATCCACTCGCTCCGCATGTTAAAAGAAGTGGTGCCATCTATGATTTTCGAAAAGAACTGATGAAGTTTTCATAAAATATTAATTATTTCTAAGAAATAAACTGCTTATATATATTACAAAGATCTACAGCTAAGATGTCAAGGCCGTATTTCATAGAAAAATAATATCAGAGCATTCTGAGAAGCTACAGTGCTCTAATACAAAGCAAAGTCTGAAATGATATTGGCGCAAGCGATTCTTACCTTGTCCTAGTACAGTTTCTTTATACATAAGGGTTAAAATCGCATTTTATTTTTTAATCTGACGGCTTTATTAGACGGCCTCCGTGGTCGAGAGGTAAGTCTATCGACTAGTAATCTGAAAGTCGCGGGTTCAAACACCAGCGTGCGCAAGTAAATTTTATTTGATTGATTTGCATTATATCATAATGTATTAATTTTAAATAATATAGTGTGGAGATAAAATAAAATATTTTTTTAATATGCATATACCAAATATTTAGCAGCACTTTCCAGAGTGGAAAACACTCTCAGTATTGTCCTGGTGTAAGACACCATTCAGATATGAAACGTTGCTTGAAATGGCTTTAGACGTGTTTGGTGACCATATCTGATTAGGATACATCCCCACATCCCTCTTCTCCATCTCCTTCCCCTAAACACTACCTTCAGCCTCACAAAATTCCCCAATAGCGGATGCCATAGTCTCACTGGCTCCAGACTGGAGCAGTTGGGACTCTTGTACGGTATTCATATAAAAATAAATTATTATTATTAACGCCTGGGTTGCCGGCACTGAAACTGAAAGTTGTAGTGCACATTCATGTTAGATGAACTAGGTGGGAGATGTCAACGCAACACTATCAGGGGCCAACTAAATAGGCGAATCGTAACAAAAGCCACCTAGCAGCTAAACACCAGCGACGGTAAGTTTAAGCTGGTGAGTTTTTACCTGCAAGTAGATATAATTACTAAAAAATTACTTTAAGAGTTCCATCTCTTGCCCCGGTCAGCAGGAGTTGATAGCCAGGATCAAAAGTGGCCGCTGTTATTTCAACTGATATTGTTTCTCCATTGAAGACCCTCTTGTGAGCCTCGTGAATGGTCGTCTGACGGACACCTACAATATAAAAAATAAGATAGTTTTACCTATCAATAAAACTTATTTTATGTACCTAACCTCATTTAAAACCATTATTGAGAGAAGCATTCTCAAATCCCCTTTCGCGTTGCCTTTCCTGCTCTTTTTAAGTACCTTGTGTCTGTCAAGTGGTCACCAGATACTGTGTACAATTTTAAAAAAAAGTTTTATCTTTACAATGTGACAGATTGTAATGGTGTGTTAGATGCCTAGATACTAATTTAATATATATATTTCGTTGATTGTGGGGCAGTTCACTCTAGTTGTGATGTCACCATGCAGGGCTGGACAAGCGGTGCCTGGTGCGAGAAAAATTTTGGCACCCCAAAAGTAAATGTAAAGCTGTGTAACCTACAATTAACTACTAAATAATATACTTAAATTTACAAAATTTGTAGGTAGTTACAACTAAAAAAATTGTGAACAAGTAGGTACATGTTATATTATATATTACCTGGTTAATTCGGTAAATCCGAATAGAATATGATATGCTGCCAGATTAATTTTTTATTCACAAAAAAATGCACGTACATATATATTTATCTATTTCTTCATTACATAACTTAGTTTCAGAGAAAAATGATTTTTTTTTTGTTCTTTTATTTTTATTACGAAATTATGTACATTTCTCAAAGAATAATATGAACTAAACCTGTCAATTTGTCTGTCCTGGAACGGGAAACTTTCCTAGTTGGACAGGCAAAGCTTCCTATTATGTTTTTTTTTTTATTTTTTTTTATTATTTATTAACCAAAAAATACATGTTATGTACATTCTTTTAGGTATATGCCACCTCACTAGGCTGAGCCTGTTCCGAGGTATGTATTCTGTACTTTCTTTTGTATCTATCAAATAAATAAATAACTGTATATTCATATCAATTACCGTAACCAGATTTAATTGTGGAGATGCAAAAACCTGCTCTTCTGCTGATCTTGATTAATTCACAAAAAGTACTTGAAGTAAATTAAAAATAAATATAATAAGATAGTTTTACCTAACAATAAAACTTATATTATGTAGGTACCTAACTTCATTTAAAACCTTTATTGAGAGAAGCATTCTCAAATCCTGTTTCGCATGGCATTTGATAAATAATGATTATTTATCAAATGCCATTGAATTATGTATAAAAATAATATTTTGATGATTTTGTACTTTTGTGTAGCCTGTATTTATGAAAAATAATCTCAAAGGTGATGTGATCTGCGCATTTGCAATTCGGCGCCCAATGTTGACTGCTCCAATTGTCCCTGTATAGGACAGGCCCTTTCACCTGTCTTATCAGTGCTAGGTACTAACTTCTTCTTCTTTAGTCATCTCAACACTGCTGAGGATCATGACCCCCACTCCTTCAACAATTTCCCTCGTGGACAAGACTCCTCAATGTGTCATCATTGCACAAGCAATATCTTCTGCTTTCAATTATGGCAGTAGGAGATTTTAAAATATTGTCAGGTTATTCGTAACCTGGGAATGTTAGTTTTTCTATTAAAACGAATTGTTTCTAAAATTCAAATACATAAAAAAAACGTGTTGAAAATCGGGTAAAGCATGATTAAGTTGATATTTTGCCTGTAGTGATATCCCAGCAAATGATGATACTATCGGCACCGCATGTGACCACCGTCTTAAAGAGCTCATTGTAGAGGACCACAGAGACAGACTTGGCGTGAGTGAAGCCATCCGTGTGCAGCTCATTCAGCTTGGGTTCGCATTCTATGATGGCCAGCTGGAGACTGGCCAGGATCAGATGCCTGTTGGCGGGGTTATAGACCGCGGCGAGCTCTGTGTGCTCTCCTATGGTGGCGGGGATATCACTGAATGTCTGCAACCAAGTATATACAAAGGGTGGTGGGTATTTCATTTCTGTAATATTAATAACTCAGGTACGGGACATACGTCATTCCTATGTCTACCTACGTTAAATTATCGTGAAAACAAGCTTATGTGTCCAAGCGGTTAAGGTGTATTATTGTGGTTTATATTTGACCTTGTGCAGGCTATTAGAACATAAACCAAAAAAGGCTTGTATAATGTGTATATACAAAAGCTATTAAATAATATAAATATTATAATTTCTTCAATATTCATTTGAATAAATATTATTAATTGTTAAATGAAACAATATAACTTTGTTAAAACCACTGATTTATTTAACTAAAGCCGACCGGTTTCGGAACAACCGTTCCTTCCTCGGGGCAAATAGAAAATGATTTGACAATCAGAAAGGAGTGGAGAGTATAAGTATTACTAGTAGTACTAAGAGGGTATAGTTTATTACTTGTCTTTGGCCTTGCTTTATACATATTTATCTATAGCCATTTGAAGCTCATATCACATACTATTAATGATATACAAACCTATATACGTAAGTTAGGGCTATATATATAGTCGATTCCACTTAATTGGTTCACCAGTTTATCGGGAGAGCCAGTTATTTGGGACAAAACCCAAAGAACAGAAACCAAATACAGAAATTGATACTAATTTACTTCCGACACCATTCTGTTTAATTGGGACAAATTCTCATTTGAAATCGATGCTAAACGAGTCTCAATAAAAAAAAAATTATTTAGAAGGGCGGGCGTGTGGTTTGCAGCGCTGGAGAGGAGAGGGGATGAGATAATAAAATAGTTAAAAAATTAGATATTGGGGGAGAGGAAAAAAGCAACCGCAGCGGTGTTTCGCCCAGTTTGCAGTTGCTTCGTTCCTTTCCCATAATTCATGGTTCGTGGATCGTGTCTATATACGCAGCCTAATAATTTTGATATTTAGCATAAAAGGTATGTATTCCTATTCTATTTATATTCAGGATGCTCCAAACAGTTTTTTCGTGACTATGTATATCCAAATTTCGGAAAAAATTCCGGAGTGGTCAGGGTGGACAAGATATGCACATGCGCTATTATGTTCATAATAATAATATATAAGTTTTACCTGTAAACAGCTCTGATCTCGGATACTCCACACCTTGATGATTCGAGCGGCATCCAACGAGTACAGCTTGGTACTCTTGCTCTGCAGTATGACCATCACGATGGAGGCGTGGTGGCCCTTGAAGATGTTGCTGGCTTTCGTCGGGACGAATACGCTCCAGAAACACACAGTTCCGTCGCTGCTTCCCGTGGCTAGGACGTGCTTATACTCGTCGAATGTGAAGCACACTACACCCTTAAAATTAATAGATTAAATGTTAAAAAAAAAGAGAAAAAAACTAAAAATATTAAATCAAAACTTAATTTAGTTAACAAAATAAAAACACCCTGTAAGTCACCTATATTGTTAATGTTTCCTTATTATTCCGTCAATATTTCTGCACACAGAAGAGTAATTTCATAACCAAACTCCCCATCTGATTCCGTCGTCTCGCTTTGAAAGTATAATATCTTGGGAGACAAATTTGCTTCTTGCAGGCATACAAAAGGTAATAAATGTTTTTTGCGTTTTTTTTTGCTGCAAAATATTGGGTTTTCTTTTTGATAAAATTTTTCGAACCGTAATTTTGTTTGGAACCAATAATTTTGGTTTCAGTGTCATTTTTAACATCCAGATGCCCTATCTAGACTTTGTTGGTCGATGACGAAATCACGATGCATGAATCGTATGCATGAGATGATTTTGTTCTGACTCGACACATTTGCAATAGATCACTCCAAGTGGTTCGGTACATTTGGTGACTTAGCAGGGGTGTTCGGGTTCATGGGATGAGGTTTGTCTAGGTCTTGGTGCCCACCAGCTGCGTGGTTGGCGGGATCGGGAGAGCCGGATGAGGAAGATTCTTTAAGCTCTCCAACCGGACCTTCCCAACGCTTTGTGTCGCAGTGAGGGGGATGGATTCATACATCACTCCTGGACACACTGACCTCCAGATTCTTACCAACCTCGTCCTTTAAAAGACCCCCCGCTCAGCATCCCCAAACTTAGACCCTAAGGGGAAATTTTAAAAAAAGTGCCACGTCTTCCTCTGGCTTCTGATACTAATTGCGACTGCTAAGCATGCTTGTAGTGAACATACCAATTATGAAATACATAACACTATTACGTCACCACTCCTATAACAAGGGCGCGCGACACCGAAAATCAACCTTATTGAAGAAAGATGGCAAACTTCGAGACTTTCACAGCTTGATACCCAACTGTACATTATATAATTAGTAGCCGAATGGACAAATGCATCGGATTCCAACTCAGGCTTCGCCGATGGGACATTATAATTTATTATGATAGTGAAAGCTATTCAAATATTGTTAGGTTTTTGTAACCCACGAAAGTTTGTTTCTCTTAAAAAAATAATAAACAATGACCGGTCAGTGGTTGAGTGGGCATCGCGCTTGGGTCCCACCCGAGCATTCCGTGTTCGATTCCTCGGCTGGCTAAGTCCTCCATCACAATACAAGCAACATCTTCCGCTTAGTGTGGTGGTAGTAGAAGATTTTCAAATGTTGGGTTGTTCGTAACTCGGAAATGTTTGTCTTTCTTTAAAAAAAAAAATATGACTAGCTAAAAGAAGCAAAACAATTTCATACCATATAGCGATGCTTTCTCAAAATGATAAAATATTTAGTAGGTACACTACCCTTTTATTACATTTACTCTACACAGTGTCATCTTTTGGGGATCTTGTGTGAAAGGAAACGGGTTAAAAGGTTAAAAAATTCTCAGTTTTATAGAATAAGGCCAGATACACAAGGATGAATGTTTGTCACAGCCACAGTCAATGTTTCAAAATCCATTGCAGCATTTGGAGCGCGTGTAGCGATTAGGGTGACTTTTCATAAACTTTGAAACAGTGACAAAACTGTTGCCATAGCAGAAATCAGCTGTGTGTGCCTGGCCTAAGTAATTATTTGCCTTGGTAGTATGAAACACGTTGGAAGAGTTGGAGCTGGTCAAGCTGTGCATGGAGAGGGGGACGGAGCAGTCACTGCAGGAGATGATGCAGCTCAGACTGGCGTAGTAGGACACCTGCCGCACCGGGGCGCTGTGGACACCGTAGAACTCCCGCACCGTCATGCCAGACAATTTGCCCTGGAAGGTTGGCGTACATCTTTAGTCTAAATTAATTAATAAAGAAAGAAGAATTATAATTCGTAACAAGTACCGTGGAATGGGGTAACTTCGGACTAGACAGGTACTGTGTATTTTTAACACAGCTTTTTACAGTGTTCTGTGAAACATATCCCCTGCGTAAAAACAGAATTGAATAATGAAATAGAAAGTGTATACGTTAAAAAAAAAATCTCGTTTTACAGTCAAATTAATTATGAAGTTGATTCCTGAAAACAAGGCCGTTTTGAAGTATTAATAAGTGGAGTCATCACAATTAGGGTCAGATACACATGTCATAGTTCTCAATCTATCTTCAATGGAATCATCATAGTTATAGGATGACTCCAGAGATGTTTACTAAAGTTATACAATACTAAAAATAATCTACTTAAATACTTTTTCGGAAGATAAAATAAATTAAAGAGTTTACCTTTACAAGGTTCCTAAAAGATAATTTCGTCAAGGACTTGCCCATTCTTTTTTGAAAGGGTCCCAAATTCCAGGTAGAAAAGGTCATGATAAATACGTTTCCTCCACTGTCCCCCGCAACCAAAAAGCAACTCTCTGCATTGACAGGAGGACCCTTGATGACACCACTCCTGTTAGTTTATTTGACAGTATAAGTGCCTTATGACAGCTGCTAGTTCAATTTTACAAATTTAATAATTAACTTTGCAATAATTAATATAAGTAATTTAGAATACAATTCCACTGTTTGGTCACCATACTATAAAGCACATCAAATAAAAATTGAGAGAGTTCAACATAAATTTTGAAGGTTCATTAATTTCAAACTCTCCATACCCATTGAACAAATCAATTATGATAAATTAATGAAAGGACTTAATTTAACTGACTTATCTTGTAGAAGAACAAAGAGCGATATGGTACTTTTATTCAAATTAGTTAATGGCACAATTGACGCACCTGACTTAATAAAACTAATAACATTCCGAGTACCAAATCGTAACACGAGGCTTCCAGAGCTGTTCTTTGTTTATCCTTCAAAAACTAACTATTTCATTAACTCCCCAATCCAAAGGTTACATAGGCTTGGAAATAAATTTAGTTCAGTTGATATTTTCGTTTATTCATTACCTAAATTTATTTCCGAAATTTCAAAAATTCTCTTTCCCGTTTACTAAACTTATTATTTTTGTATTATGATTATTGTAAAAGCCCTAAGGGCGTGAATAAATAAATAAATAAATACTCATACCGAAATTGTTCATAAATACGAAGAAGAAAGCCATGTTAACATAAAAAATATTTTGTGTGCTGTAGCAGGAATCAAATGTACAACCTGACAATGCAAAATCAACTGCGTATATCACTAGATTTGTGTGCTGTAGCAGGAATAAATCTAATACCTGACAACACAAGGTCCACTGCGTATACCACTAGATTTCGGTGATGATTCATCTAAACCAGGTATGCCCAACCTGCGGCCCAATTGAAGATTTTTTTGCGGCCCAAAATAAAGTTTTTAGCTACATTCTGTACGTAAAGATTAATGTGCAAGCAAATTATTGCCCACTCAGTACATCATTACCTGTAGGTCTTCATGAGGTACATTAAGCTATCAGAATGGTAGTACAAGGCTTCCACAACATGTTTCATCCTGACCACAACAACCCGAGCAGTCATGCAACCAGCCGTAGTGTCGTAGAAGTATAACTCATTCAAAGACGTGGACACAACCAAAATGTTCACATCTGGCATGCAACAAGCTGCCACCAGCGTAGGGCGTGTCTTAGAATCTCTCTTTAGGGCTACAAATAATAAAATACAAATATTTAAAAAAGAAAATACAATATTAATTAAAAACTTTTAAAAGAAATACAAACACAGGTTACGAATAAACTGACAATAATTGAAAAACTCCTACTACAGTCATATAAGCGGATGTTGCTTATGCAATAATGGAGGACTTAGCCAATCTAGGAATTAAACATTAAAACCAACCTAGGTGGTAACCTGACAAATTTGTCAACTCGGCCACTGACCTACAATATACCCTTCAGTACTGTGGCAGTCCACTATGGCCACATTCACACAGAGCGTTTTTTCAGTGACTAATGCCTGTTTCATGGTGATATAAGGTGAAGTCCCGTGTACGAGAAAAATTACTCCCGCACGCGCAACGTGCTTGTCTCTGAAATTCGAGTTTCTTGAATAGACTATCAAAATTATTTTTCTCGAGGCCTGCTGTGTGGAGTTCATTTAAAAAAAGAAGTACGAACAAAAGGCAATTTAAAAAATAACATTATGTATTACCGCAATCTGCCCAGGTGGTCCTGATGAGCTCCATGTCAAGAGTCCAGCGATTGATGACTCCTTCAGGACTGAGGGTGATATAGCTGCCTTGGATGGGGTTACCCCAGCTATTCTGAGAAAAATATTATTAAAAAAAGTTATCTATTTTACCACTCTCAAACAAATGCACAAACTTCAAGTGATTTGGTGGTGTGTCAATAAAATCGGGAAATGTAATAAAATGGAACTAAAATTTTACACAGAAGTAAAATATACTAGTAAATATTTGTATACATTATACATAAACATAGAAGATATCCCATGCAGATAGTATAGCATACTCATTTTGGGAGGCGGGAACGGGTACCGCCGCCCCGGGAACGATTTATTGGATAACAAGCACCTCTGTCGTAGGTCACTCCAAATGGTTCGCTACGTTTGATGACTTAGCAGGGGTGCCCGGGATCAAGGGTCGAGGTTTGTCTAGGTCTTGGCGGCGGACGATCTGGACCCATATTCCTACCTAACCCTCATACATTTTTCCTTCCCAGAACTTCCTCTCTTATTTTTATTAATTATTTTCCTCAGGGCCTTCTGTGTGGAGTTAATGTAAAAAAAAGAAGATAGACACTTAAAATCACACTGTTGCACACCTATTGGTGCTTATGAACTTTGTCTATGACCAAGTTCAGTTGAGCAATGGCAGCCATGAATTTCAATAAGATGGGACCAACTGCCATGTTATGTGATAATATATTTTTTTATAGTGAATATACCTCACAAGAGTCCCAACTGCTCCCGTCTGGAGCCAGTGAGACTATGGCATCCCCAATTGGGGTATGTTATGAGGCTGAAAGTAAGTGGGAAAGGGGAGGAGACGAGGAAGAGGAAGGTGGGGAGGTACCTGGCTATTCAGATCTAGTCACTAAACATGGCTAAAGCCATTTCAAGCAACGTTTCAATTTTGAATGGTGGTCTTACACCAGGGTGATACTAAGAGTATCTTCCACTCTGGAACGTGCCGCAAATATACTATATATTATTTTAAATGATTAATTGTGAAATAACACAAATCAATTAGCACGCCGGGTTCGAACCCGCGACCTTCGGAATGGCAGTCTAACTCCCTACCGCTGGACTACGCCGGCCGTCAGTCCACAGTTGTAATATTGACGCTGGAAAGGAAAAATGGCTAAAGCGCCATATAGCTGTGACATTAACCCCTAGGATAAGACAAACTGCAATAGCAGTGCAGAGAAATCATGACTATACCTACAGATCCACTGTAATGTGCGCATGTAGAGCTGTGTTTTAGAAGTTTTGTACGCATTTTGTTACTGTCCATCATAATTCCAAAGTAAAAAAGTTGATATTGCAGAAGGCTGTCAACTATTTCAAATATAATTTATAATATTGTATTTGGTTTTGAAATATTTACAATATATTACCTGTCTTCTAGGGGTTAAAGATGAACTTACACAATAAGCTATATTGTTTGTTTTTGCTTGTGTTGATCAAATCAAATTTTCTAGAGTTTCCCAGAACATGTGGGAAACTCTTGAAAACTTCCTTTCCAGCGTCGATAGGTATATCTATTGTCATGAGTATAATATATAATTACCTTATCGACATTTGGTGAAAAGCATATTCGATTGATGGCATGCGGATGTTGTGACTTTAATATCTTTGGCTTTTTACTAATCGGGGGCACCAAGCCACCAGCTTCAAATTTCAGTTCAAAGCTTTCTTTTGCAGCAAAACACAACAGCAGGTATGACACAAACTCGTCCCAATTCACAACACCATTCCGGTTAGAATTGATCTGCAAACAATAATTATAAAATTACATCACCAACTAAACTTATCCAACCAACATCGCCAAATCAACAAAATCCAAGGAAAATCAATGAAAAGTCACAAAGTTTAAACCTTCAAAAAAATTATGTTGAAGTCATCATCATCAAATTCAACACCTATTACTTCTTTGAGGCACTCTCTCAATCCTTTTCGGTCTAGAACATTCCAGAGTGCTTCGTCAAATCTCACTTTCAGATCTACCAAGTTCTCCACGTTGCAAACTTCATCAAGTTGAACTTTTGGTTTTTCTTCTACTTCTTCTGGGACTTCTTCTATCACTAAAATTTCTTCAACAATCTCTGGTTTGAGAGATTCCTCTGACTTTTGAGAATCATCGTCCTCATCTTCATCCATATTGATAAATTATTAAAAAACATTCACTCCTGTAAATAATTCAACAGAAATGGTCTAAAAAGACACTTATTAAATTTTAAAATACTACTATACTACTACTGACTACTACCGGCCAAATGAAATGATGAATTTATTAGTTTCTTTACAATGACATTCAAAACAAATTGAATTAGCATAACGTCCGTAATATTTGCAAAATTTCAAATTTGGATCAAATTTTGTACAATGTTTCAAAATTATTTTTCACTACTGGCAATCACTGGCAATGGTTGCTAGGTAACCATAAAAAGTAAATATTGAAACAATGTTTTAGGATTGGTTTATTTATGAATGTTGTGAAGTTATGTATTTGACATATTACAAATTTTGTTCTTTAATTTTGTAATCACATAATATTATAAATTATCTATTTTCCCAGAAAATTGATAATGGAGCCATTATACCAAGCTCTCATTCTCTTTCGAAATAGAAAATTCGAGAAGTGTTCTGAGAAATGTGCTGCCATCTTGCTAACGAATCCATCGGACCAGGCCGCATGGGCATTACAGCTGCAGGCCATGACAGCCCGGGTGAAGATGGATGAACTGGACGCAGAGGGGGCAGAAGGAAGTGTAGGGGCGCTAGCGGAGGGGGAGGGGGTGTGGAGTGAAGCCCTAGCCACGGCACCCAGACCAGGAACTTCATTAAGACATCCATTGCAGACTGTTAACACTGCCTTGGTAATTAACAATTAAATTTAAATTTTTGCCAATTCTTAAGATTGTCTGCATCTCTTTCTCAGTCTACCTCTGAACGGCTTCCATTTACACTTTATTCAAATTAAAAAACTTACATAAAAAAATAATTTAACGGATCAAATACTTGAGTCAGGTCATGTCAAGAGAAGAATTACAGAAGAGTACATATTTGATGATATTATATGAATGTGAATGAAGCACAGAGTGTGTGTCGAGACAGAGTTGTGTGGTCGTCTATCCTCTCTGCGTACGTCTGTAGAGATACGGAAGTTAGTTATTATTATTATTACAATTTGTGCAGACAACATTCTGCTGATGCTCTTATATCGAATTTTCCCGTTAATTTTATTGATAGTAATTTAGTTAATATAAATTTTAAAATAAGTCAATTCTTTCTTCTCTCCAAATGAGACTCCAATTAACCTTTAATTGATTTGAATTTCTAGCATCGATAGTTAATGAATTACCCAACATATTCCTTAATTTTCAATTCTTTTATTTTTATCCAGCGCCGCCCGGTCACCGGCATGACCACAGCTCGCACCCCCGGCACAGCACGCGGTGGCCCGTCCCGACTGGGTCGCACTCCGGCCACTGCCCGGGCCGCATTGGCCACGGCACATGCGCGCGCAGTCCGCCTTGGCACGGCCAGCGAGGGGGACCGCGGCCCTCTGCTGGTGGACGTAACACGCCTCGAGGTGCCCAAGTACGCCCGAGACCCCAAAGTAGCCAAGACGCTTTTTGAATATCTGTTCTTTCATGAGGGAGACTACAGAAACGTGAGTAGATCTTTATATTGGGGTAAATAATAGGAAGCACTACAATTTGTTTAAACTGATATCTTAACCACATTTTAGCCTTATGGGCGCAATGCCTTTTGTAAAAAAATTTGTAAATCTCGTGCCACACACAATTTACAAACGTACGGACTTAATTGGCTTATCTTCTTCTTCTTCCTTGCTCTGTCCCAACTCATTGCCTAGGTAGGCTGTTGAGGTCGGCTCTCCTCGTTCTCAGGTTGTAGCTTCTTCAGTTCTGGGTATCGCTTTCATCCAGGCTGTTTCTACGTAGGATTTTGGAGCATTGAGTCATCCAGGAGTTCTTTGGTCTTCCTCTGGATGACTGTCGATGAAGCTCCATAGACATTGCCTGCTTCACTGTGTGGTCTGATGGTCTCCGTTTTATGTGACCATACCATCTCAACTGTCGTTCCTCTCGTTAGTGACACCCAGGCTAGCTAACTTTTAATCTTATCTTTCAGTGACACTCCTGCCAACCATCTAAGCATTCGCATTTCTGCTGATTCAAGTTGCCTAATATAGGAGTTGTACATGGTCCGGCATTCGGAGCCATACATTATCGCGGGTCTAACAATAGTAGCTTAACGAGCTTATCTATAATATAAAAATTAATGTTTGTGTGTTTGTTCATACTGCCATTCGGCCATACCGTTCATCCGATTGCGATGAAACTTTGGGAATATGATGTGCGCATACCCGGGATGGTTATAGGATAGTGAGCACTGGCGTTATGAAATTATTTCCTATACTAATCATACGATTATCATTAAAATTTCATCCGATTGGTGTTAAATTTTTTTGAATTGTTGTGAACATGCCCGTGAATACTTCTATGTCTATACTGGTGAGCTCTAGCATTATGAAATTTTCATGAAAAAATTAAATAGGTCACGCGAGTTATTGGAAAAATGGATTTATTTTATGGAGTTAGGTGGCAGGCAAAAAAAGGCTTGGGGAGGGGTATGCGGGAGGGTCGGTTTGGGAATTAAGGCGGGGGGCTTCGCGGGAGGGGGGAGAGGGGAAGGCAAAGAAGGTGGAAGCGAAATGCGTGAAGGGGGGGGTTCGTGAGAAAGGGGAGAGCGGCAGAGTGGAGGGGGGAATGCGGGAAGGGGAAAAAGGAATGCTGGAGAGGAAGGGGACGCGAGAGGGGAAGAGGAGTCGGACGGGGAACGGGGACGAATGGGAAATGGCACGAAGGGAGAAACAATTTATTTATTTAATTAGCAGTGCAACGCATGCCGGGTATCAGCTAGTAATTTCTAAGAAGTTGGACACAGAAATCTAAGCAAATGGGTCAAAGAAAACACTTTAAGTAAATAAACACAGTAATATAAATGCCAGAAATATTTGACTTCTTACCCCTTTAGCATTCCGCGTGCTTTTGGTATTATTTGTACGAGGAAAGTAGCGCCAAAGTTGTTTTTATTTTTTTTATGAATGAAAAAAAGTTAGTCGATGGAAATAATCTTAGCCATAAAGGGGTATTTTTTAAAAGTTGTTTCTTATATAATTTCATATTTATGTAATGAAAAAACAAATTATTTAGTACTTTACGCTTATATTTTTTGTAACGTAATTAATACTTTTATTTTAATTCCAATAGAGAAAGTAGGAAAAACTTCAATGTATCCATAGCATATTTTTTCATATTCATAATCTAAACCGATTCGTAGTAAAGATAAATCTGATGCATTGATGATTTCAACTTTATACTACTGACATCCCTGAAGAAATTTTTGCACTAATATTTGTTCTGAGGCTTGAGGTGAAGGTAAAATAGTTTCCTGTATTTTCAAATCCATGTTAGTCTTACATAATTAGTTGCGATTTTATTGTCAACTAACTCGGTAGTGTTTTTTCTCAATGGTTCAGAAAAATATTCCAGCATAGTGGCACTATGGCGGGCTTATTCGATCAGCTCAAGGATAGGTTTCATATAGCCAGCATTAATTGTTAATTTTAAGTCACTGTCCACATGTGGACAATGCGTTAAGTGGTAAGTTACCGTTAACGGCCAATTTATTGCCTCTATTTTGTTTTTTTTTTTACAATCATATTCTCTACTAGGCTGCCTTTGCACACAAAAGTTTTTCCGTAAGCGACTTCTGGCTAATGGGAACATTGGATTTTGACCATAATTGAGAAAAAACTTACGTGTGTAGAGGCAACCTTAGACTATCATAATCACGCATAACCTTGTATTTAGATGCTATTGTCACACTGTTTGGTCGCACACACAATTATGTGTTACTATATAATATATACAAATGTTCAATCACTTACTTAATTGCATGTGTAGACGACGCCTATCACTTTTCTCAGGACAGTGATTTATCCAAATTCACCACTTATCACTGTACTTGCTACTGACAGTGTGTAACCTAACAATGAGAGTCAATGGTAACAATTTACCGACATAATACGTCAGCCATTTTGATATTACAGGCAATGGAATTAGCGGTGCACGCGACCCAGGCCTGCAACTTCACCGACTGGTGGTGGAAGCTGGCCCTGGGGCGCTGCTACTTGACGCTGGGACTGCTGCGCGAGGCCGAGCAGCAGCTGCAGAGCGCCTCCCGCCAGTTGAGGAGGTCCGACACTCCGCTGAGGGTGTCTCGGGTTCTGTGCCGCCTCGACCAGCCCACTGCAGCGCTGCAGGTCTGCAGGGCAGCCGAGAAGTCTTTTCCGGGAGACGTCGGCTTATTGACGGAACAGGTATTTTATTTATCAATGACATCTCAGAAACTAGTAATCAGTACCTATACATACTACTGTTCAGAATCGAAATGTAATTTTTTTTTAAATCGACTTTAACCATGTTTGGTGACCAGATCTGAATAGCCAGGTACTTCCCAGTATTCCTCTTTCCTCTCTCCTTCCATTTCTCACTCTCTTCAGCCTCATAACTCACCTCAATTGGGGATACCAATGCTAAGTATTAAATACTACCAGAAGTGTTAATAGACTGCCACACACCCTATCTGGGCACAAACCTTTTTTTCATTCACCGTCTCATATTATAAATATATACTCTTCTGTTTCGACTCTTGACAATCTTTTTAGAATTAGACTCTTGACATGACTCAACTATTTGGTTGGTCATGCCACGTCTTTCTCGAGCGTCCCCGAATTCTGTGACCATTCACTTCCGTGTCGTATATAATCCTTACACCCCTTTCTCCGTTCATATGCTCATGTCCAAACCATCTTAGCATTCTTAGTTTTGTTCACTGCTACTTTTTTTTTGTTTTTGCATTCTTTCTGAATCTCCACATTTATAACATGGTCATGCATGGTTTTACCACACATATGCCTTAGGGATGTCATTCCCACAGCATTCAGTCTACTTTCATCCTTCCTCTGCCAGTTCCATGCCTCACTGCCATCAGGGTTGGTATCAGAACTTCATTGTGGACTGCTAACCTCGCTTCTTTGGAATACTTTTTATAGTGACTACAGTCTTCCATTAATAGATTTTACTGCATTTACCTTACTTATAATGTCCTCATCAGCTTTTCCATCTCTAGTGAACATACTTCTCAAATACATTTTTTCTTTTATAGGAGTACCTGTAAGAAATAGAAGATTTGTTACTATTTAGTGTGTTTTTTTTTCCATTAAATACCTATATTGATCAATGCAGGCAAGATTACTGGAAGCCCTGGGGGATCTGCCCCAGTCAGTGAAGGTGTACCGCAGTGTGGCTGTTCAAGACGCCATGAACACGGAGGCCATTGCAAGCATCGCAGTCTACCACTTCTACAATGATCAGCCCGAGCTCGCTCTTCGTTACTATCGGTTAGTACTTCTCTAAATAACAACCAACTACTTCTATAATAATAACTTCATTTCAAATCTTCTACACCCATGTCTTAACAAAATTGTTATAAGACACTCAATAAGAGTTGAGGTGACCAACGCAAACATTGAATTGTGTGTATTGGTGCATATATGGTATGTGGATACACTTCCACCAGTATTGATGTCCCACCAAAGTGCTAACAAGAAACATTATTTGGTCTTGCTTACGCCTACTGATTGCTATAAGTGAGAAAGGGGTAATAAGTGAACATTTTGATCAAACTTGAATATTCAAAAAGTTTAGACGTACCTATTGGAAAAAATTTCAAGTTATATTCGAAAAATTTATGTACTTATCCGAAAAGTTTTTAGATATGTATTCAAAAAGATTTACTTCTTACTAAAAACTAGTGTGGACCTATTCAAAATCACAGGATATTATAATCGTAGGATTTGTGAAGCTGAAAGTGTCTATTATGTGTGTCATTGCTTATCCAGAATATATAATGTGAGAATATATAATCGCACTTATTTCTCACCGGCGCTGTCATCATATCTGCTGGCATAATATTGAATTTCCCGCCTTTCCTTTTGTAACTCCCTTCAGTTGTGTATTGTCACCCTGCAGTTGGCGTCCTGAAATGCCATCTCGATTCAATTTGGACTCACCAAGCAGAGCTTAAATATATATTCTGGATAAGCAAGACAACATAATAAGAGTTTTAATGGTAGGTAAAACTCCAACACTAACCTCTTGAATGTCGGATGACATTTGCCCACATGATAGCCATATACCATAGAAAATTAATTATAAAGAATTCCGAGAAGCTACATTACTGAAATTAAAAGCGGCGTCTGGAAAGATATTGCAGGCGATTCTGACCTTGTCCTCGTACAGTTTCTTTATACATAAGGGTTAAAATCGCATTTAAGCATTTAACCTCTCATCTGCCGTTGGCCCACCGGCGGGCCAGCTACAAATGAGAGGTTAAAAAAAACCACACGATATTGCAAGAAATTTAACTTTTCGAATGTTAGAACCACTGAAGTGATTTAGGTCAAAATTTGGACCACTTTTATTTTTCTGCGATTGATATCGGTCCAAAATTGGACCACATTTAACGAGTCTACAAATATCTACGAAATCTAGGTGAATTCATTAGCTTTAGACCACAGTAAACAGTTTATATGTTTCCATATTAATATTTTGAGGATTGATATTAATTAAATCGAATGGCCAAATCAAAAACTGAACACCAATCGCTCGAGTGGTTATAAACATTAAAAATTATGACATCTAAAAAACATTTGAATGAAAAGAAATATACATTTCAAATACAAAATTATAAAAAAAAACCATATACCTACTTGCAGTATCCTCCTGAATTTAGATAAAATACACGTTAATCCTTACACCATATGTTTACACCATGCAATGGCCATTTAAAAGCCGTAATAATAAATACATTCCTTTTAGTATGAATATCGTTGGCCAACCTAATCAAGATGCTGAAATAAAAGTACATGAATGTTCTTGTATTCACGATACATTCTGTCAATGTCCTTGCCTAGATCGAACGGACCATATCAAATACCTTGGTCTTACATTTGATCAATATCTTAAGTGGAATACACATTGCCTACTTATCACGAATAAGCTTAGAAAACATGTTTATTTTTTCAAAAACATTAGAAACATACTAGATTCCAAATCTATGAAAATTGTTTATTACTCTCTTTGTCAATCAATCATTGAATATGGAATAATCGCATGGGGAGGTGCAACACTATCAGCTATAGATTCATTATCGAAGGCACAAAAATTAATTATGAAAGTTATTCTTAAAGTTCCCATAATAACAAGTACTGTAGATATATTCAACAAATTCAATGTATTAGATATTCGACAAATATACACAAAAACTATCTTAACTCATCTGTTTAAAAATAAAACACATACATTTTATAAAAATACCCAAAATATTGTAAACACGCGGCACAAAACCAAAGAACTCATACAAATACCTAAAACAAACACAACATTTGGTCAAAGAAATTTCAAATACATTGCGTCTAAAATATACAATAACCTACCTGACAAAACAAGACAATCGAATAATATTAAAAAATACAAAATCCTGATCAAACAATGGATCATCGAAAAAGGTCGTGCAATAATTAGTCACCTCACCCAAATATAATCGTATATCTCATTATTGTTACCACTACCTACCAACCTGAAAATTTTGTCAAATATTTTTGCTTTATTGAAAAATATACTTCATATTATAATTAGAAAATATTTGTAAACTAGTCTGTCTCGACACAGGAGTTCCTAGTGAGACAGGCAAGGCCAAAAAAAAAATGTAAACTTTATTATATAGATTCAATAAATAAATAAATAATAAATAAATAAAAATAGCTCATGACTTAAATACCATAGCAGTGGCGTTTTCAGTGAGCTAGAATGGTAAGATTGAAAAATACAGCCTTGATTATTTTGTTGTAGCTGAAAACGGTGGGGGACCAGAATGTTCAGTGGAAACTTTTTAAATGTATGAATATTGAGTACAAACTTTTCATCGGATGTTAATTCCTCACATAATAATTCATCATGTCTCGAAGAGTCGAAAACTGATAATTGGGGTTTTTAACCTTAGATTAGGTTAATGTGAGTTATGATGTGATGAATTATCATGTGAGGAAGTATCGTGTCTGTATAAATTTACTATGGTAATTCAGACGCTGAGATCTCATAGTCCGATTAGACATGGAACTGCTGAAAACATTTTTTTTTTTAAATCAAAAATTCAATATTATGGAGTATTCCGATATGTTTTTTTTTATTTGAAAAGATTTAAAATATTTCATTTGTTAGAATTCTAACAGGAACTTTGAGTATTGTCTTGAGTACTCCTTTTTTGGGCTATGTTGAACTGCACTCTGCGAGTTAAGAAATATTTAGTTGATATGAACAGTCGCATCCTGGCAATGGGCGCCTACTCAGCGGAGGTGTTCAGCAACTTGGCCCTGTGCTGCCTGCGCGCCCAGCACTGGGACCTGACGCTGGCCTGCTTCCGGCGAGCTCTGCTGCTGGCTACTGAGCCCACCGTCTGCGCCAGCCTCTGGTATAACCTGTCACACCTAGCTCTGGTAAGGCGGCCATTCTTTTACATAAGACTAATTCATTATTTTGCTTTTCTACCTCCAAATTAGCTAAATTACTGAAATTAAAAGCGACGTCTGGAATGATATTATATTGGCGCAGGCGATTCTGACCTTGTCCTTGTACAGTTTCTTTATACATGAGGGTTGAAATCGTATTTAAGCATTTAACCTCTCATCTGCCGGTGGCCCACCGGCGGGCCAGCGACAAATGAGAGGCTAAAAAAAACATTTATCAGAATCCAGAAAAAGGGTTCTGATAAATTATATCAAGGCCAGGGTATACGCATATGTATATATTATGCGTGGAGTTTTAAAATACTGTGTTGATGAAGCAGGGAACAACATACTTACACTCTCCAATTGCAGTATGTTGTGAGGCTGAAGGGAGTATGGAAGGGACAGAGATGGGAAAGAGGAAGGTTGGTAAGTATCAGGCGGTTCAGATCTGGTCACCAAGCCACGGCTACAGCCATTTCTAGCAATGTTTCGATTCTGATTGGTAACAGAACAATAAAGAGAGTAGGGGCGCACGCATTATCTATCATTCCTCCACCCCCAATCCTTCGTGTATTTTTCTCTTACTATCCGCTGTTTAACTGTTCCGCTGTTCCAGGGCCCCGTCCGCGGTCATCGATTTCAAAAAAAAATTGGGGGGTTTGTAAAAAAGATAAAATGTATGCTGTATCAAAATGCAACGAATAGTTCTCAACAAAAAATTGCACCTCTGTGTTTGATTACTTGTAGTTTGTGACTTGTTTATAGGTAAAGACATTTTTTTCTGCTTGTTCGTTAGCGTTATTTTTATTACGATTTATGTAGCTTTTCATTGTTTATCCCTTTCCGACCGGCTTCATACAAGAGTGAGTTTGATTTGAAAAAAATCCTGACAGAAAATAAATCTGTTTTTGGGAACGGAACCGGTGACGATCGAACGTGCGAGAGCTGCTTATACACCTTTAAGCGCGCGTGTTTCGAGCAGTAAGTCTCCCAGCCCTATGGGATCATAATTAAGAGCTTTATTAGTGTGGCAAATCAAATTTCATACATTTTTTGCCAGTCGGAAAGGGATATTGAATCTTCGGGGGAGGGATTGACACCGAAATTCGGGTAGAGGTTTTAAATCCAAAACTCCCCCCTCCCCATGCTCTTACTGTTTGCAAGTTTTTACCAAGACTAATATATAAATGAACAAATTTTCAGTTGACAATAATTGCGAAGATTTTTTCATAAAGCTAATTATTCTTACATTTTTTCTCTAGTCCATCGGAGACATAAATCTGGCAATCCAATGCCTGCGCCTTTGCCTAGGGGTGGACCCCTCACACGCCGCGGCACTCAACAACCTGGCGACACTGGAGGCACGGCGCGGCAGGGTCAGCACGGCTCGCTCTCTGCTGGCCGCCGCTCTCTCCGCTGACCAGAACATCATCGAGGCTAAGGAGAACCTCAATAATATTAAGGCTTTTTAAATTATGGCAATGTATTATTACATTGTGGTAGAATCTTACTATCGGTTACATGCCATTGTAGACCCGTGTCAAAGCCCATGGAGTGAGACATTGAGAAATTTCTCGATTTTTGCTATACCCGGTTTATGTCGATTCCTTACCGGACATCAGCAGGCGGTCTTGTAAATAAGAGAGACAAACTGTTAAATATTTATTAAAAATAAAATACTTACAACAAAACTACAACAAAATATACTAAACCATAATTCCATACTCTATTTACTTCTTCTTTGCTAATTTTGATGGCCCGCCCAAATCAATCAACTGTACCTTGAGGGCTTTGAGTGTATTATCTGGTACGTATCTGATGCGCTGGTGTTCTTCTTCCGACTCGTGGACCTGCAACGACACGCCCTCGGGGATGGACTCCTGAATCAGGCGGAGCAGGATCGCGTAGCTGGTGGACGGGACATCGATGATTTGCACATTCCTCTCGTACACGGAGAGGATGTACTCTGATTCAACGACCGCAGACGATGGTTTCATCTTTTGGATTTTTAGCTTCTGGCCCGGTGTTCCCCAGCTGAGTTATTAACACAAAGACAATAATTATGAGAAATTAAATTTAAATAAATGATAATAAAGTGGTGCATAGTAATTTTAAAAAAGCACTATGGTTCAAGTGAATATTTTTCACATCAATATCAAACTTGGTTGGCGGGTATGGTTACCGCCGCCCCGAGAACCATTTATTGAATAAACAACACCCTGTTTCATAGGTCCACCCCAAGTGGTTTGCTATATTTGGTCACTTAGAAGGGGTGCACGGATTCATGGGGTGAGGAATGTCTGGACCCTGGCGGCAGATGTGTCTACACACCAACTGCACGGCATTCCGGATTGAAAGAGACTGGTTGAGGGAGACCTTTTGACCTCTCCAGCAGGACTCCCTCGGAACATTAGATTCATACGTCTGTCACTCCTGGACACACTGACCCCCTGATTCCTACCCACCCCTCATACCTTTTTCTTTTCCAGAACTTCCTCTCCATCTTTTCCTTAAAGACCCTCCACACACATACCCAAAGATGACATAGGCCCTGAGAGGAATTATTTTCCTCAGGGCCTCCTGTGTAGAGCTAATATAAAAAAATATGTCCGTCACTCCTGGACACACTGACCCCTAGGTTCCTACCCACCCCTCTTACATTTTCCTTCCCAGAATTTCCTCTCCTTCTTTTCCTAAAAAGACCCTTTACACAACATCCCCAAACGGCCTAGGTTCAAGGGTCTAGGGTCTAGGGTCAAGGCTTTAGACTCCCAATTCGAAGGTCGCGGGTTCAAACCCGGCATGCGCAAATAAATTTTATTTGATTAATTTGTGTTTCACAATTAATTAATTAAAAAATTATATATAGTACATTTGTGGCACATTCCAGAGTGGAAAATACTCTCAGTATCGCTTTGCTTAAAATGACTTTAGCCGTGTTAGGTGACCAGATCTGAATAGCCAGGTACTTTAAAAAAAAATATTATTTAAATTTAATTCAATAATGTTATTATTATGTTCTTCTGGGTACTTCCCCACCTTCCTCTTCCCCATCTCCTTCCCCACCCTACTACCTTCAGCCTCACAACATGTGTGAAGCTAATGTAAAAACAATGAAAAGATGTGGAAGAAACACGCACTTTAAGAGCTCGTACGTACTAGCGGCTGGCTGCACTTTTATTTTAATATGCAACCGCTCATTTCGTACGCACTAAACCGCCGAAAAATTCAAACAAAATTCAACCGCTAGTCGAACCGCCTAGGCGGCCAGCCGCTAGTGCGTACGGGCTCTTAGTAAAAAATGAGTTAAGCCATTTTTCCCATCCTTTGGCAGCATCTTCAAAGATGACATAGGCCCTGAGAGAAATTATTTTCCTCAGGGCCTCCTGCGTGGAGTTGATATAAAAAAATATGTCAAATTTTGGAAGTCAAACATAATTTTTTTCTAAATTCAGTGTTATTTTATGTTGCCATAGTTTTGAAAAATTTTACTTTTATTTGGAAAATCATATCCACTGTGCGGCTGCCACATACGTTTATGATCGACCGGTGGGGATTAAACAATGCAATTTAACCTGGGGTGTAATAACATATTTCGTGCGGGAGAAAAGTGTAAAATAAAATGGATAATAAGAATCATAGAGTATAAATCTTTCCATGTTAACTATTTCGGGGAATATTTACCGAATTGCCGCACTGTTAATAGACAAGAAACAACTATTCACATCAGGGAGATGACAAAAGAAGCATTAAAATTCCATTTTTATTCAAAGATCAAAATTTCCCTTATTAAACGATGCCTTTGCTGCCATTTTGGATTTTTTTAGCATTGATTAACTTTTGTGAATCCAAACTAAGAACATAATAATCCACTTATTATAATGCCCACACACAGGCTTCGCCTTTGTGGGATTTTTTTGTTACTCTCTTCATTTATTTTTTCTTCTTTAATTATGTATGTACCTACCTGTAAATGTATGTATCAAAAAATTTTGTCAAAAAAAATAAAATAAAAAAAGTAATTTGTGCATGTGAACAGTTGTTTATTGTAGTAATTCTTGAAAAGAAGTGTAATTTCCATAATCTGTGACTAAAAGTCGGGCGGTTAGGTAAATATTTATCGCTATTTCTATTTTCCGGCCCTCGAATGATATTACAAATGGCCCCTGGCGCAAAAAAGTTTCCAAACCCTTGCACTGGAACTGGAGGGTCACGACATAAAAGTTGAAAGTCGCTGAAAATATAAGTATTTGACAGACTGCTACATAAGAAACTACTTTCCCTAGACATCGGAAAGAAATCTGCAGGCCTGGACACCATCCCACCAATTTTCCTAAAACAATGCTCCACCGTATTGTCTAAACCACTAGCCATTCTCTTTAACCATCTATCTTCTGGGTATTTTCCCATCTATTGGAAATCCAGATATATTATCCCAATATTCAAAAAAGGTGATGAGACTGATAAAACTATCGACCAATATGCATACAATCTGTAATACCCAAAATCTTTGAATCTCTAGTTCTGGATGAAATATATCCCACACTTAAAAAAGGTAATAAATGACAAACAACATGGCTTCATTAGAGGTAGATCAACCACAACAAATTTATTACTCTTTCAAAATTATATATTGGAGTCTTCTTTTAAAAATAAACAAGTTGACTGTACATATACTGATTTCTCAAAGGCTTTTGATAAAGTGTCTCACAAAGTACTGATCCGAAAACTTCATGCTCTGGGAATCAGAGGAAATATGTTAAGCTGGTTAAGAGGTAATATCCAGCAATCCATTATTCCGTTTTTGTTAAGAGCGCTGCCTGCGGATGTTTTTACAACCATGAAGCCAAACGGTATAAGTTTTAAATATATTACAAAATGTTGTCAATATTGATGTATTTGACAATACTTTGAACTTGGCAAACTTCAAACGAAGTATGTGCGAACTATTTCTAGCTACTTCATAAACCATTGTGAAAACCAATTTTATACGATTTCATATAATATTATTGTTGATTTGGAAGATAATTGCAGACAATCTATTTATACTTAAATTGTATTCTATATTATCTAATATATTTTATGTACCTGCAACCTAAAATTTGTTTCTTATATTTACTGCTACCTATATTTTAGGACAGACAAAAATATACATTATAGCTCAGGGAGAATGTAAGGAAAATGCGACCTACCATTCATCTACCTCAATTTCTAATGTTTCCGCCAATTTGTGGATAAGCTTCTGGTAGTTTTCTAGTATGGGGTAGTCATATCCTTTGATTTGTATGTTCAAAGATTCATAAATGGGAATATCAGGCTCCATACTCTGGAAGGAATAAAATTAGGTACTTAGTAAACATTATTATTTAATAAAACCGTTGTGTATTCAAACTTCAAATAATAAGTTACTCACTGCAAGGTAATCTGGTTCATATACTTCCGTCCAATTAGTAGAGTAACAATTATGGTTAGGTATTGCCGAAATTGAAGTCCTCGATAATATAGAACTTCCTCTGGATAATAAAAATTTCGGTATCTGGTAAAAAGGAGAAAAATTATTATTAGAAGACAAAATTAATGTTTCAACAGCTAGGTTTGCGTTATAACGACAAGACATAAAAATTAACCTTCCAGAGCGACATTGTTAAGAGAGATTTTAATTTATTATTCGTAAAATAAAATCAGTTAGTTTTTACTGTTTCTGACAGTTGTGACTTTTTTAGGTTATAATGAAAATTCCGTCGAAAGCGCTCGCCACAGTTCGTAAACGCAACTTATTTTTATGTGCCTACCGATGACCGACAATACATTTAAAAAAAAACGTTGTTATACCCTAAAATATTAACAATGGCTAGAATTCACAAAAGATCTTAAACATGTGCAATATTGGTTGCCGGGAATTTCGCCAGCCTAGGAATGAGACGGCTCGCCGACAAGGGAGCTTAAAAATCAGTTATTGTACAAGGTCGGTAAACGACCATTAGAATTAGAAATCGCAGATGTCAACGGCGACATCAGACTCAAGGGAACCCTAATAAAATGGAAAGCTAGGGTAGAAGGCGACCCAACCCTAGGAACCAGTCGAAGCTCAGGGCAATAAAAATCTCTTTGACCAACGCGCCGCTGCGCGACCATATGGTATGAGCCTTACGAACGTGATTCTGTGGACTAGGGATTTTTCTACATTAATAGAATGTATTCATGATTGAGCCTTTATATTAATTAAATGCATTGTTGTAAGATTGTTAGAATTAATCTAGATATAAGAACATCATTGTAATCTAGACTTAAGAACGTAAATGTAGTTGAATTATCATAAATTCAAAGCTACCGCCAATAATGTATAGACTCCCCACAAACAAGAATACTAGCGACATCTTGCGTTTAAGCTGACGACTAGTGGACGACCTCAGCGCCAGAAAATGATTGCAGTTTGAGAAGCGGAACAAAGAGGAACTACAATAGTTCCTCAACCCTTCGGTAGGGCCAACCCTCAGCACGAGAACAAGCGGGAGTTCAAACCGAAGACAGTCGCCTTTTCACTTCCGACCCGGGAAGTTCCTCCCTTGGAGGGCCACCGTGCCCCCTCCGGGACAGTCTCCTTTTCACTTCCGACCCGGGAAGTTCCTCCCTTGGAGGGCCACCGTGCCCCTCCGAGACACAACGGCTCCCGCCGAGCCAACACTCTGCGAGTAGTACACTGACCACCCTTCGGTTCAGTCTGCCACCGAGTCAGCACCCAGACTCCCGTACACGCCACCCTTCGGCAGTGTACAATCTACCACCAGTATACTGACCGCCCTTCGGTCCAGCCCGCCGCCCAGGCAGCAACCAGTTCCCGCCCGGGAATACTGACCGGCACACTGACCGCCCTTCGGTCCAGCCGCCACCCAGGCAGCAACCAGCTCCCGCCCGGGAATACTGACCGGCACACTGACCGCCCTTCGGTCCAGCCGCCGCCCAGGCAGCAGCCAGCTCCCGCCCGGGAATACTGACCGGCACACTGACCGCCCTTCGGTTCAACCCGCCGCCCAGTCACCACCAGCTTCCCGCCGAGGAAGTCAACATTCACGTGACCAGCATCCCAAGAATCGTAGTGATCAAATGAAACGTGAAGTAGTGATATAACTAGTGATTGTGAGTGTATGTGAAATCGAGGACCCGGACAGCAGAAAAAAGGGAAGTGATTTTATTAGACTATATTTTTATACATTAAGGACAATTTCGTAGACTTAAGCAATTGGACATTCTAATTTTAAGAGTTAATTAAGTAGTTAAGAAAACTAACCTATAGATTAAAATTAACCCCAGCTAATTGTAATTCTAGAATAAATGTCTCAATAATAATTTTCGTAGCTTCTTTTCAATTGTTCCTCCTGTTATATAATATTTTTGATAATATCAACGGGGTGTATCAACGTTCTCTATTTCAGCGCGTAGGTACGCAATCCGATATTTTAATTTATCCCAATCCCCAACATTTATATTATTCTAGTCTAGATTTGCAAGTTGAGTTGGAATAGGCCCACAGGTCCATCTTCAGTTTTTTTTTCGACAAATTCGTTGTCACACTTGGCATTTACGAAAAAGTCCAAAAATATTTAGGATGTGGACGGGCACATCATTTTTGTGGGGCAGATAAATAAAAAAACAAGGTGTTTATCAAAATGAAAAGTTTATCATCTATAGTTACACACATAAACCCTTAAATGAACATAAACCACTCACGCACTGGTTACACATCATTGAAACATTTTTTTCTTCTTAAAATTTAAGTTTTTTTTCAACTTAAAAAGGTTGGTAAAGTTGTTTAAGTCCGCTTCATTTATTTGGACAATCGTCGAACACTTTGCGTAAGTGAATCAATCTTAATAAAATAAAAATATAAAATGCATATTTTTAATTTCCCCCGACATAAGTACCGACTTTTTGTTATAACAAAGCTAAATCTAACTGTTTAAATAAGAAATATTGCATATTAACCGCAGTGCATGGGACAGACGCGTAGTTCACATCAAAAGATATTTTATAACACAACATCTTTTCTACCGACACACTACGTTATAAAAGATTTCTTCCTACGGCAGGAGATGGGGGGAGCGGCCGTGAAATACCATTTATTTGTATTGGATCTGTCAACTTGACGGCTGACAGCTGCTTGAGCACGGCGGCTCCTTATTGAAAATGACCCCCTCTCCTGTTTACGGCGGAGGGGGGGTCGCATAACTTTTCAAATATCGCATCGGGAGCGGTTACGGCGAATAACGCCTTAACCAGTGCGAACCGCGCATATGACACATCATCTTTTTACTGAGTGGCGGGTCTAGGCATAGCTAGCGCTATTGTGTTATAAAGTTTATTTTGATGTGAACTTCGCGTCTGTCCCATGTATAATGGGGCCAATAATACCTAGCTATAAAAGCTCAAGCGTTATTCGGCTTGGCCTACTTCAGCATATCGCTCATCATACATTCCCATTGGGAATGTACGGCAACCGATATGCCGAAATACGTCAAACCAAATAACACTTGAGCTTTTAAAGCTAAGTCTGTTGGCCCCATAAAGCTAACGCTTCGTTTGTCGCCCGCTTGAAGCGGAGTTGACAAGTTTAATAAAAAAAAATATTTTTAAGTTTTTTGGGTCCTCTACTTACCGCAACTTATTATTTACATCAAATTGATAAAAAAGATGGTGAAAATAATATTGTCACATTTTCCAGGAATGTAATCTATGATTATTGATTACTGTTCTATTTTTACTACCCAATACTTCGGCCAACGGAGGGGGGAGGGGTGGTTGAACCCTAAACCCCCTTTATATAAACCCTTGACTTACAGTATAACATAAATATATCGACAGTCCCGAAGAACAATATCGGAAATTTGTCGCTAAAAATTGAAAATTGCGCTGTTGGCTTATTTTTATTTGTTTTCGTTGATTGAAAAGTCTGCATTTTCGGAATTTTGGATTAAATTAAACGAAATATAATTTTTTCTTATATGCTATAATTCTTGATCTCAAAAACAGTAAAAATGCAGTAAAGAAACTTGAAAACAGCTGTACTGCAAAACTACAAAATCGCACATCCGACAGTTTTCTTCAGTCGATATATTATTATTATAAACCTTGTTTGCATTGCCAATTAGTCAACATTCATAATTTAATGAGATAATTGATGTTATAAGACTTATTATTTATCTTATAAAATGGGGAGTGGGGCGATTTGGAATTAAAATATGACCTCTCAGGCTAATTTGTTTGCTTTTCGGAAAAACTTATACAAGTCTCGTAGAAATCATGTATCTCTCTTACTATCATGGTTAGAAATAAGATGTAAACAGTGTTAGAAAGAGAAAGCAGAACGCTATATATTTAAATCTAAAAGTTAACCACAAAACATTTGAGTAAAAAATATGTTTTTATTTTTTTCGTTATCAGTAGTTTTAGTTAGAAAAAACGTAAATTGAACCATTTTTATGTGTGTTTTCAAAATTTATGTTTGTTTTGAATTACAGAATTTGAAAGCTTATTTATTGCAAAACGGAAATGTTTTGACCTTCCCACAAAATGGACCAGAGGCCTGAGGAGTCAAATACTTTATGATGTTTATAATTCCTAATACTTTATAATTCCAATATTTTATGATGCAATGAAGTATCAATTTAATGTACATTAATTCACCAGCTTCACTTTGTTCGGGAGAATTTGTAGAAGATGAGTATTCGGATATTAAATGATGGATGCAACTAAACTCTAAAAATAAAATTTTATGATCAAGGGCAACAGAACTATTAACAATTTCAAAAAGATGAATGTCAATACAATATAATCTACAAAACCAAAAATGGGTCCATGTTTTTACCCGAAAATGTCTAAAAAAAAGTATTTTATGCAGCAAAGCAATTTATTCTTGTTACGTTTATTTATTCCAGTTATGTCCATTTATCAAAGTCAACCTTTTGCTAATATGGATTTTAATTCTTTCAAACTTTAAAATATAATTGTATATGGCTTCTAAAATGCATAGATATATTAAAATTATAGTTCCTGCCGTTAAATGATTGTTAAAAAGTTAAAATAAATGCCTTTGCAGTGTATGAACATATGTAAACATTAAACAAAGTTCTCTTCTCTGGTATATCTGCACGATAGTACAAGAATATTTAAATAAAATCAAAGGAAGCCCTAACACAAAAGTGAAACCCAAACCAAAAAAAAAAACCCAAACCTAAAATTCAGTTTTCAGGCAGATATTTTTGTTTGCCAAGAATGGAATCAAGGACTCTGTAATCAAATTGATGTTGAAAAAATGTTACTGATAAAATATTTGAATCTAAATACTTCTTAAAATTACCACAAGTCAATATTTTGTACTTTTTTAATATAATTAATTATGCATATTTAAATAAAATATTCATACGAAATAAAACATTTCCAATGTACACACTAATTTGTGGTTAAATTAGTGGTATAATACAAAGTTTGCATTTTATTTCATGCATTACGTCCAACCACAAAGTGATTACTTTAAGAGAATAATTTATAATTTTTATATAAAAATATGTTACTAACACTTTCTGGAAGTAGTGCATTTCAATACATAAATGGAATACACATTTTATGGACAGAGCACATTAACTTATGGTGGCACAAGAAACCAGAGGAATTTTAGTTTTACTATGTATTTGGGCATGAAATTATGTCTTCATCAATTTGTAAAAAGTTGTACAACATAATGATGTATTATTGAGATGTTCTGGAGATCGCGATATCAGATTTTTACATGATTAGATGATTTGTGTTGTCTAGTGTGATATGTTGTGTTTTTATTGCTCTTTACATGTATGTAGTTAGTAATTAGAGTCAGTAAATTGCATATATGTTTCAACCAGAGCAATGCACAGAGAGAGTTATGCATTAATTTCACTGCAGTCAATACAGACACAAGCATAGTCAGGACACAAAACATATTTTTACACTAATCTGAATGTACGAAGGAATTTATGTACTGTGTCAAAAAAAGTATTCAAAAAGGCTTTCTCAATCTCTGGAATAGTTTGTGTTGTTCCGGTTGTAATTATTGCCTCTGTTTCGATTGCGGTGGTCCCTCGGCTCATCCCTGGGAAACCTGTCTAGTCTCTGTCTTAGATCTTCCCGTTGGTGGTGTCGATCCTGTCTGCCGCCTCCCTCCCCATCTCTGTCTCGGTCACTTCTGCTCCTGTCTCTGATTCCCCGGCTTCTGTCGTGGTCCCTGCTCGGCCTGTACGAGTCATGTCTCCTGTCATCCCACTGCGGCGGGTGCCTCGCGGTCCACTCGCCCTGAAGGCTGGCGTTGCTCAGGCTTCCAGGATGGTGATGCTCGTAGCTGCCGAATAGTGCATGGTTACTTGGAATACCATTAGCAATCATCTGATTAGTTACGTTCATGAAGTTTTGTTCCGCATCCATATCAGCATAGTCATTTTGGAGAGGTCGACCACGCAACCTCGCAGTTTCTAAATCTGGAAATTTCGCGGCGGGTCCGTGACCATTCATATTATTACCCGAGGAACTATTTTGCCATTTCAAGGAAAGTTTTCGATCGAATATTTCTGTGCCGCGAAATAATGATATCGCGTAAGGACACGACTCGCTGTGAGTATAAGTAACGAAAGCGAAATTTCGTGGACGGCCCTCTCTATCTTTGGGTATTCTTAGATTCTCCAAAGGTCCAGCCTAAAACAAATATTATGTACAAATCTTTGAATTATTATTTACAAGAATCAGTTTACAAGAAGTATCGTACACTGTCAAATTTTCATCGGAATTCTTGCCTGCAAAAACAGCTCATACAATATTTCATGTGTTATTTTTTCGGACAAATTACCACACCAAAGTGTTCTAGCATCCTCTTCGTCACCCATATTGTTAAATTGGTGTATATTTTCAGATAAACATAACAAAACAAACGTCACATAACCTAAAACTTTCTAAAACTCAAAACTCAAAATTAATGACGCGGTAAAATTTCTTCTATGGTTAGAAAAATGTTTATGGTTTATGGTTGAGGACTCGGATTAGGGTGATACACCCCTACTTTCGGCGAGGAAAATTATTATCAAAAATATTATTTAACAGGAGGAACAAATGAAAAGAAGCAACGAAAATTATTATTGAGACATTTATTCTAGAATTACAATTAGCTGGGGTTAATTTTAATCTATAGGTTAGTTTCTTAACTCCTTAATTAACTCTTAAAATTAGAATGTCCAATTGCTTAAGTCTACGAAATTGTCCTTAATGTATAAAAATATAGTCTAATAAAATCACTTCCCTTTTTTCTGATGTCCGGGACCTCGATTGCACATACACTCACAATCACTACTCACGTATCATTTGATCACTACGATTCTTGTGATGCTGGTCACGTGAATGTTGACTTCCTCGGCGGGAAGCTGGTGGTGACTGGGCGGCGGGTTGAACCGAAGGGCGGTCAGTGTGCCGGTCAGTATTCCCGGGCGGGAGCTGGCTGCTGCCTGGGCGGCGGCTGGACCGAAGGACGGTCAGTGTGCCGGTCAGTATTCCCGGGCGGGAGCTGGTTGCTGCCTGGGCGACGGGCTGGACCGAAGGGCGGTCAGTATACTGGTGTACACTGCCGAAGGGCGGCGTGTACGAGAGTCTGGGTGCTGACTCGGTGGCAGACTGAACCGAAGGGCGGTCAGTCTACTGCTCGCAGAGTGTTGGCTCGGCGGGAGCCGTTGTGTCCCGGAGGGGGCACGGTGGCCCTCCAAGGGAGGAACTTCCCGGGTCGGAAGTGAAAAGGCGACTGTCCCGGAGGGGGCACGGTGGCCCTCCAAGGGAGGAACTTCCCGGGTCGGAAGTGAAAAGGCGACTGTCCCGGAGGGGGCACGGTGGCCCTCCAAGGGAGGAACTTCCCGGGTCGGAAGTGAAAAGGCGACTGTCTTCGGTTTGAACTCCCGCTTCTTCTCGTGCTGAGGGTTGGCCCTACCGAAGGTTTGAGGAACTATTGTAGTTCCTCTTTGTTCCGCTTCTCAAACTGCAATCATTTTCTGGCGCTGAGGTCGTCCACTAGTCGTCAGCTTAAACGCAAGATGTCGCTAGTAGTCTCGTTTGTGGTGAGTCTATATATTATTGGCGGTAGCTTTGAATTTATGATAATTCAACTACATGTACGTTCTTAAGTCTAGATTACAATGATGTTCTTATATCTAGATTAATTCTAACAATCTTACAACAATGCATTTAATTAATATAAAGGCTCAATCATGAATACATTCTATTAATGTAGCAAAATCCCTAGTCCACAGAATCCCGTTCGTAAGGTTCATACCATATGGTCGCGCAGCGGCGCGTTGGTCAAAGAGATTTTTATTGCCCTGAGCTTCGACTGGTTCCTAGGGTTGGGTCGCCTTCTACCCTAGCTTTCTATTTTATTAGGGTTCCCTTGAGTCTGATGTCGCCGTTGACATCTGCGATTTCTAATTCTAATTGTCGTTTACCGACCTTGTATAATAACAGATTTTTAAGCTCCCTTGTCGGCGAGCCGTCTCATTCCTAGGCTGGCGAAATTCCCGGCAACCAATATTGCACATGTTTAAGATCTTTTGTGAATTCTAGCCATTGTTAATATTTTAGGGTATAACAATCGCCACCGGTTTTTTTGGCTTGAATTCGCGGTAATTTATTATCAATAACCCATTAACTAAGTATTAATAACTTTAACTATAACTATTAACAGCTACCTAACGAACTAATTATTTATAACCTTCTACGTACCTATACTACTACATAACGGTCCTGTCCTGCCGATATTATCCGGTCTATTGTTACGTAATCCCTGGCGGATACTGGGCGGCATAATATCCATTATTGCACACTTTTGGTGAATAGTTCTGTTCATGCATCATCGGCGGGGATTTGCGCAAAATATTACCTAAGCTATACCTATTCATACGTTCCTCAGCTGATGCCGGAGTGTGCGGCGTATCTTCGTTTTCCGAAACTTCTTCCTTTTCTTCTTGGATTGCTGTCAAATGTGCTTGACTGTGGTTATCCGCTGGCGTTTTATGGTCGCTTGCCCCGGAGTTGGACTGTTGAAATTCATCGTAATGGTCGTCTTCCGAATTGCACAATGAAATAATGGAAGGTGGAGAAAGCGTCACCTGATTAATTCCCGAGATAGCGGCAGCTATGATAGGCGAATAACGGCTGTTGATAGACCCGGAGAGCGGATTATCAGCGTGTTCGTCTGTGGGATTGTGCACCGGAATACTAGGTGGAGAAAGCGTCACCTGAGTAATTCCTGTTGTAGAAGCAATTGTTGATGAAATACGATTATTAATTGGTCCGGGGAGCGGCTGTTGCGGATAGTGTTCATCCATGGGATTGCACACCGGAATACTAGGTGGAGAAAGCGTCACCTGAGTATTTCCTGTCGTAGAAGCAATAGTGGATGAATAACAATTATTGATCGGTCCGGGGAGCGGGTGTTGAAGTGCGACTATAGTTTCGGTAATAGCGGGGGCGATATCCGTTTCGGGGGCGCGTGGTGGATTGATGACGGGCGTGTACACGAAAGAACACTGCGGAACTTCCTGCACGGGGCGTGATTGGGTTAGCCCTCCTCTCTCTGCCAGGAACCCTTGCGGGCTTATGTCGGGTGCTCCGTTCATCGTAGTAGAGTTGGTGAATATATTTCGGCTGCTAGGCCCGGCGTGCGGCTCTTGAAGTGTGAGTGCAACTTGCGCACCGGCGGAGGCAATGTCAGGTGTTACGGGAGCGCGTATGTGACGTGATGGATCCTCGACGGGTACGTGCGTGCGGGAATACTGCGGATGCTCTTGAGCGGTGCGTGTGGGGAGTCCTTCCCGCTGTATCCGGTACTCGTATGGGTTTATCGCTGGGGGCCCTGAGCGCGACGTTGTCCGACCTGGTCGGCGCCCGGGCTCTGCCAGTTTCCCGACCTGCGGCGGTAAACTTCTGGGCAATCCGCGTTCCAATGCCTCCCTGGGCAGTTCTGACACCAGGGTAGTTGGTCACGTGGTCGCCTTGCGTCATTATTACGACTATTTCCTCTTTCCTGGGGTTGGGGCGGCGGTGTACGGAAAAGCAGTTCCTTCGGGAAATCTATGTTATTTACCCTGGCAGTTAATGTCTCCATTGTGTATGCTCCAAACATAAGGCCCGCCTCCAGTAGATCCCTGTATCGGGGCATCATCAGCCCAATCAAATCCGGGCACAATTCGTCCATACCGGACTGGCCGAACACACGTTTATATACAGCCTTCTTTCTCTGTAAAAAACAAACACCGCTTTCATCGCCTCGTTGCGGGTCACCATAGAGTGTGACTATTAGGGACGTTCTTGCCCCTTCTACGCCGTAGCGCTTGCGTAGCTGGCACGAAAAATCCTCCCAGGTCCATCGTCCATGAGCATGCGGTTTCCACCATCTCTGGGCTTCTCCCTGTAACTTTTTAACAGCCTTGTCGACCTTTGTTACCGGCGAGCAGCCGGTCGCTTTAAAATAATCCTCGCACGCGAGAATGAACTCCTCCGGGTCTTCTTCTGCTAGCCCTTCAAATCGATCGTCTAAAGTTCTCCAATAACACGAAGTCTGCATTTTCTGTTCTATATTATTAGTAGCTACTGGGAGGTTATTACTGTCTAGGGTCGCTTGCGTCACATCTGCTGATGTCGCGCGCGTATTAGCCGATGCCATTTATAATTAATTCGCACAATTCAATATTTTAAAAATTCTATACCTAAACTAACATGCTAATTTTGTTGAGCGCCAAATACTCTTTTGAGTGGGGAAGTATTAAACCCTAACATAAAAATTGTGTAGAAGAACAATTATACCAATTAACTAAAATTTAATTTAAACAAATAAGATGTTCGTAATCCTATCCTATTGTCATGTCTTTGTTTTTGAAAATGTGTTCCTCCTGCGCTAACTCATCTCAGGGTAGTGGTTCGGAAATCTACACTCAGATTTCTACCGGATTTTTCTTTTAAAAAAAATCAAGTAAGCCCCACGCTTGGGCCGCCAATTGATACACCCCTACTTTCGGCGAGGAAAATTATTATCAAAAATATTATTTAACAGGAGGAACAAATGAAAAGAAGCAACGAAAATTATTATTGAGACATTTATTCTAGAATTACAATTAGCTGGGGTTAATTTTAATCTATAGGTTAGTTTCTTAACTCCTTAATTAACTCTTAAAATTAGAATGTCCAATTGCTTAAGTCTACGAAATTGTCCTTAATGTATAAAAATATAGTCTAATAAAATCACTTCCCTTTTTTCTGATGTCCGGGACCTCGATTGCACATACACTCACAATCACTACTTCACGTATCATTTGATCACTACGATTCTTGTGATGCTGGTCACGTGAATGTTGACTTCCTCGGCGGGAAGCTGGTGGTGACTGGGCGGCGGGTTGAACCGAAGGGCGGTCAGTGTGCCGGTCAGTATTCCCGGGCGGGAGCTGGCTGCTGCCTGGGCGGCGGCTGGACCGAAGGACGGTCAGTGTGCCGGTCAGTATTCCCGGGCGGGAGCTGGTTGCTGCCTGGGCGACGGGCTGGACCGAAGGGCGGTCAGTATACTGGTGTACACTGCCGAAGGGCGGCGTGTACGAGAGTCTGGGTGCTGACTCGGTGGCAGACTGAACCGAAGGGCGGTCAGTCTACTGCTCGCAGAGTGTTGGCTCGGCGGGAGCCGTTGTGTCCCGGAGGGGGCACGGTGGCCCTCCAAGGGAGGAACTTCCCGGGTCGGAAGTGAAAAGGCGACTGTCCCGGAGGGGGCACGGTGGCCCTCCAAGGGAGGAACTTCCCGGGTCGGAAGTGAAAAGGCGACTGTCCCGGAGGGGGCACGGTGGCCCTCCAAGGGAGGAACTTCCCGGGTCGGAAGTGAAAAGGCGACTGTCTTCGGTTTGAACTCCCGCTTCTTCTCGTGCTGAGGGTTGGCCCTACCGAAGGTTTGAGGAACTATTGTAGTTCCTCTTTGTTCCGCTTCTCAAACTGCAATCATTTTCTGGCGCTGAGGTCGTCCACTAGTCGTCAGCTTAAACGCAAGATGTCGCTAGTAGTCTCGTTTGTGGTGAGTCTATATATTATTGGCGGTAGCTTTGAATTTATGATAATTCAACTACATGTACGTTCTTAAGTCTAGATTACAATGATGTTCTTATATCTAGATTAATTCTAACAATCTTACAACAATGCATTTAATTAATATAAAGGCTCAATCATGAATACATTCTATTAATGTAGCAAAATCCCTAGTCCACAGAATCCCGTTCGTAAGGTTCATACCATATGGTCGCGCAGCGGCGCGTTGGTCAAAGAGATTTTTATTGCCCTGAGCTTCGACTGGTTCCTAGGGTTGGGTCGCCTTCTACCCTAGCTTTCTATTTTATTAGGGTTCCCTTGAGTCTGATGTCGCCGTTGACATCTGCGATTTCTAATTCTAATTGTCGTTTACCGACCTTGTATAATAACAGATTTTTAAGCTCCCTTGTCGGCGAGCCGTCTCATTCCTAGGCTGGCGAAATTCCCGGCAACCAATATTGCACATGTTTAAGATCTTTTGTGAATTCTAGCCATTGTTAATATTTTAGGGTATAACAATCGCCACCGGTTTTTTTGGCTTGAATTCGCGGTAATTTATTATCAATAACCCATTAACTAAGTATTAATAACTTTAACTATAACTATTAACAGCTACCTAACGAACTAATTATTTATAACCTTCTACGTACCTATACTACTACATAACGGTCCTGTCCTGCCGATATTATCCGGTCTATTGTTACGTAATCCCTGGCGGATACTGGGCGGCATAATATCCATTATTGCACACTTTTGGTGAATAGTTCTGTTCATGCATCATCGGCGGGGATTTGCGCAAAATATTACCTAAGCTATACCTATTCATACGTTCCTCAGCTGATGCCGGAGTGTGCGGCGTATCTTCGTTTTCCGAAACTTCTTCCTTTTCTTCTTGGATTGCTGTCAAATGTGCTTGACTGTGGTTATCCGCTGGCGTTTTATGGTCGCTTGCCCCGGAGTTGGACTGTTGAAATTCATCGTAATGGTCGTCTTCCGAATTGCACAATGAAATAATGGAAGGTGGAGAAAGCGTCACCTGATTAATTCCCGAGATAGCGGCAGCTATGATAGGCGAATAACGGCTGTTGATAGACCCGGAGAGCGGATTATCAGCGTGTTCGTCTGTGGGATTGTGCACCGGAATACTAGGTGGAGAAAGCGTCACCTGAGTAATTCCTGTTGTAGAAGCAATTGTTGATGAAATACGATTATTAATTGGTCCGGGGAGCGGCTGTTGCGGATAGTGTTCATCCATGGGATTGCACACCGGAATACTAGGTGGAGAAAGCGTCACCTGAGTATTTCCTGTCGTAGAAGCAATAGTGGATGAATAACAATTATTGATCGGTCCGGGGAGCGGGTGTTGAAGTGCGACTATAGTTTCGGTAATAGCGGGGGCGATATCCGTTTCGGGGGCGCGTGGTGGATTGATGACGGGCGTGTACACGAAAGAACACTGCGGAACTTCCTGCACGGGGCGTGATTGGGTTAGCCCTCCTCTCTCTGCCAGGAACCCTTGCGGGCTTATGTCGGGTGCTCCGTTCATCGTAGTAGAGTTGGTGAATATATTTCGGCTGCTAGGCCCGGCGTGCGGCTCTTGAAGTGTGAGTGCAACTTGCGCACCGGCGGAGGCAATGTCAGGTGTTACGGGAGCGCGTATGTGACGTGATGGATCCTCGACGGGTACGTGCGTGCGGGAATACTGCGGATGCTCTTGAGCGGTGCGTGTGGGGAGTCCTTCCCGCTGTATCCGGTACTCGTATGGGTTTATCGCTGGGGGCCCTGAGCGCGACGTTGTCCGACCTGGTCGGCGCCCGGGCTCTGCCAGTTTCCCGACCTGCGGCGGTAAACTTCTGGGCAATCCGCGTTCCAATGCCTCCCTGGGCAGTTCTGACACCAGGGTAGTTGGTCACGTGGTCGCCTTGCGTCATTATTACGACTATTTCCTCTTTCCTGGGGTTGGGGCGGCGGTGTACGGAAAAGCAGTTCCTTCGGGAAATCTATGTTATTTACCCTGGCAGTTAATGTCTCCATTGTGTATGCTCCAAACATAAGGCCCGCCTCCAGTAGATCCCTGTATCGGGGCATCATCAGCCCAATCAAATCCGGGCACAATTCGTCCATACCGGACTGGCCGAACACACGTTTATATACAGCCTTCTTTCTCTGTAAAAAACAAACACCGCTTTCATCGCCTCGTTGCGGGTCACCATAGAGTGTGACTATTAGGGACGTTCTTGCCCCTTCTACGCCGTAGCGCTTGCGTAGCTGGCACGAAAAATCCTCCCAGGTCCATCGTCCATGAGCATGCGGTTTCCACCATCTCTGGGCTTCTCCCTGTAACTTTTTAACAGCCTTGTCGACCTTTGTTACCGGCGAGCAGCCGGTCGCTTTAAAATAATCCTCGCACGCGAGAATGAACTCCTCCGGGTCTTCTTCTGCTAGCCCTTCAAATCGATCGTCTAAAGTTCTCCAATAACACGAAGTCTGCATTTTCTGTTCTATATTATTAGTAGCTACTGGGAGGTTATTACTGTCTAGGGTCGCTTGCGTCACATCTGCTGATGTCGCGCGCGTATTAGCCGATGCCATTTATAATTAATTCGCACAATTCAATATTTTAAAAATTCTATACCTAAACTAACATGCTAATTTTGTTGAGCGCCAAATACTCTTTTGAGTGGGGAAGTATTAAACCCTAACATAAAAATTGTGTAGAAGAACAATTATACCAATTAACTAAAATTTAATTTAAACAAATAAGATGTTCGTAATCCTATCCTATTGTCATGTCTTTGTTTTTGAAAATGTGTTCCTCCTGCGCTAACTCATCTCAGGGTAGTGGTTCGGAAATCTACACTCAGATTTCTACCGGATTTTTCTTTTAAAAAAAATCAAGTAAGCCCCACGCTTGGGCCGCCAATTGATACACCCCTACTTTCGGCGAGGAAAATTATTATCAAAAATATTATTTAACAGGAGGAACAAATGAAAAGAAGCAACGAAAATTATTATTGAGACATTTATTCTAGAATTACAATTAGCTGGGGTTAATTTTAATCTATAGGTTAGTTTCTTAACTCCTTAATTAACTCTTAAAATTAGAATGTCCAATTGCTTAAGTCTACGAAATTGTCCTTAATGTATAAAAATATAGTCTAATAAAATCACTTCCCTTTTTTCTGATGTCCGGGACCTCGATTGCACATACACTCACAATCACTACTTCACGTATCATTTGATCACTACGATTCTTGTGATGCTGGTCACGTGAATGTTGACTTCCTCGGCGGGAAGCTGGTGGTGACTGGGCGGCGGGTTGAACCGAAGGGCGGTCAGTGTGCCGGTCAGTATTCCCGGGCGGGAGCTGGCTGCTGCCTGGGCGGCGGCTGGACCGAAGGACGGTCAGTGTGCCGGTCAGTATTCCCGGGCGGGAGCTGGTTGCTGCCTGGGCGACGGGCTGGACCGAAGGGCGGTCAGTATACTGGTGTACACTGCCGAAGGGCGGCGTGTACGAGAGTCTGGGTGCTGACTCGGTGGCAGACTGAACCGAAGGGCGGTCAGTCTACTGCTCGCAGAGTGTTGGCTCGGCGGGAGCCGTTGTGTCCCGGAGGGGGCACGGTGGCCCTCCAAGGGAGGAACTTCCCGGGTCGGAAGTGAAAAGGCGACTGTCCCGGAGGGGGCACGGTGGCCCTCCAAGGGAGGAACTTCCCGGGTCGGAAGTGAAAAGGCGACTGTCCCGGAGGGGGCACGGTGGCCCTCCAAGGGAGGAACTTCCCGGGTCGGAAGTGAAAAGGCGACTGTCTTCGGTTTGAACTCCCGCTTCTTCTCGTGCTGAGGGTTGGCCCTACCGAAGGTTTGAGGAACTATTGTAGTTCCTCTTTGTTCCGCTTCTCAAACTGCAATCATTTTCTGGCGCTGAGGTCGTCCACTAGTCGTCAGCTTAAACGCAAGATGTCGCTAGTAGTCTCGTTTGTGGTGAGTCTATACATTATTGGCGGTAGCTTTGAATTTATGATAATTCAACTACATGTACGTTCTTAAGTCTAGATTACAATGATGTTCTTATATCTAGATTAATTCTAACAATCTTACAACAATGCATTTAATTAATATAAAGGCTCAATCATGAATACATTCTATTAATGTAGCAAAATCCCTAGTCCACAGAATCCCGTTCGTAAGGCTCATACCATATGGTCGCGCAGCGGCGCGTTGGTCAAAGAGATTTTTATTGCCCTGAGCTTCGACTGGTTCCTAGGGTTGGGTCGCCTTCTACCCTAGCTTTCTATTTTATTAGGGTTCCCTTGAGTCTGATGTCGCCGTTGACATCTGCGATTTCTAATTCTAATTGTCGTTTACCGACCTTGTATAATAACAGATTTTTAAGCTCCCTTGTCGGCGAGCCGTCTCATTCCTAGGCTGGCGAAATTCCCGGCAACCAATATTGCACATGTTTAAGATCTTTTGTGAATTCTAGCCATTGTTAATATTTTAGGGTATAACAAGGGTACAACATGCTGTGTATGTAATATAGTGTTTTCAATGCATTTAATATATGTAAAAAGTTTACTAAATTCCAAAATCGTACTCAAAACCCCCCAAAAAATTATTAAATTAATTAATTCACGTTCAAAGTTGTGTGAAAATTCAAAGATCAAAAACGAGTCATCATTGACTGGCGACGTTGTGACGTCACACCGCACTTTCGAGTCCGAGCTGTTTGATGTTGAGATGTTGTATTTTACATTTTGGTACTATACATTATTATTTATAAACGGTATTTACGGACATTTTTTTCGACAAATAAATGATCAACTGAAGGTTGATTACTGGATTACATTAGGCTCGACTATCGGCATCTGACACGGGGTGCGCAGTGATGTCAAAAGGTGCGCAGTGACGTCAGGTGGAGTTTTCGTCCTTATTTGAAATGTGAATTTTCAAAACGTTGTTGAAAGACTATTCCTATCGTAAAAAAAATGGTTTGAATATTCTAATTTGTAATTTTTTTCTTTAATTTTTAGTAAAAAAAAGTGTGATTGTTCCCTATTGGCGCGTTCAGACGCTTCGATTTTTGTTGACCAACTTTTATTTTACGAAAAAAGTTGAATAAGATTTTGTTCACATATATCAATTTAAGTAGAACCGATTCAAAATGGCGTCAACTAAAATTGTTAGTGCGTGCGTCTATCTAATTTCTGATGTTCTGCGAGAGGAGCTGGAGATTATGAAAAAACAAAAAAAACGTCGTACATGGGTGAGAAAATGGATCCTGAGAAGAAGTGAATTAGGCGCATCCAACACAATTTTGAAAGAGATGGCCCTAGAAGACCCCGAAGAATATAGAAATCACTTGAGGATGACAGAAAAACAATTTGATGAGCTACTTGCCAAAATAGGCGATACAATTGAAAAGCCTTTCCTCCCAATCGAGACCCTTCCGCGAATGTGTCGGCCCATCTAAACCACAAAAGCCTGGGTTCATAAACGTCTGCAGTTCCGCCTCCACTCTTCTTTGATTTGTTTATTATTCCTAGTTCCTTCTTGTACATCGTTCTAATAGTTTTTTATTTTTTTTATATCAGTCGGCATCAGTTCCACAATACCCATTTCAAAAATAAAATTATTTATTGCAGTATCACGGGCATTTCTATTTTTGTATACTTCTTGTTTTTGATCCAAAAGACAGGGATGGCTTTGATACGGATCCATTACTCGATCTTTTTTACCATCGAATGATTTCGATTCATTTCCATAGAAAAATCGATTCTCGTTTCTCGATGTCAAATTCATCCGAATGCCAGTCCGAGACAATCGGTTTGAGACGTCATCGAAAGTCTTTGCTGTGATTGGTCAGAATTAATCGAAGTGAGATAAGCGTTGTCATTGGTTAGAATTAATCGAAATGTTAAACCGAGAGAATCGGGTTTTAAACGTCATCGAACTTGAAATCGATTCTCGCTTCTCGATGTCAGAATCCATTCGAATGCACAGTCCGAGACAATCGGTATTAAACGTCATCAAACTTGGAATCGATTCTCGCTTCTCGATGTCAGAATCAATTCGAATGCATAGTCTTGAAACGTCATCGAAAGTGATTTTGCTTGACAAACGAAATATTTTATAGGTACATGTTATAATCAACCTGATGTGTGAACTTTAAATTATGAATGAATACTTTTAGGTAACGATTTACGTTTTCAGTATAGTTTATACGTAAAAGATTGCGATGGTGATAGCTTTCAACAATTTAAAAATGTTTATTATGAGGTTATGTATCATCTATTTGGGTATTGTATATTTAATTTAAAATAAAACAATAACTTAGTATATACCATTTTTATATTTAATGCCGACCGGGTTTCGCTAAAACCGTAGTTTATTCAGGGCAGTAAATAATACTCTACTAAAATCAGCAAGTGGTGTTATTTTTTTTCATATCTGCTTTATATGACCAAATATATTTAATTTATTTGAAATTAACAGGTGTTTCTTAGTTTGTAATATAAATGAAACGATTTCTATAGTAAGAAAACTTTATTTAATGATAAACTATTAATAATTGCATACGAAAAGGTGTCCATAACCTACATGTTATTTAGAGGTTATTTTTTAACAAAAACGACATAAAATTATTATCTTCGTATTAAACACAGACACACTGTCAATATTATTAATGGGAATTTGTACCAACCGGCTAAACTAAATATCTTATTAGTAATTTTATTTTATATGTTGCAGTACTTACTTACTAATGTTGCGTTATTTAAACATGTTATTTAGAGATTGTCTGATCCCTCAATCAAATGAGGAACAGACACCATTACTTGTACAGCAGGTGGCTGCGGCCACCGGGATGACCATCCAACTACAGGACCTGAAGGAAGTGAAACGGATCCAGGACAGACGACCAGGAGCCTACCCGAGAATCCAAGTCAAATTTCACGATATCTACAAGCGCAACCAAATGCTAACACTACGGAAGAATATTAACGCCAAAACCGCATCAGCCCTGGGGAGCGAAAAAATCTACATAGGGGAAACCATTTGCCCATACTTCAAAGAACTGCTCTGGAAAGCGAAACAGAAAGCAAAAGAAACTAATTACATGTTTGTCTGGTTTAAAGAGAATAGAATACTAATTCGTAAATCACCGAATGAAAAAATAATTTTTATCAAGCATTCGGATGATCTATCTAAACTTATCTAGACGGTATACGGCAACTCGCACCTTCGGCTGTCAGCTATATAAGAAGTCAGTACGTACTATAATTATTACCTAAAAATAGTTTCAACCGATGGTTGCGAGTGCCAAACTGTCGTTAAACTTGCTATCTAAAAATGGATGTTATAACAAACCTTAGGAAGTTCTTATTTATAAGAAAATTTATACCACAAACAGTATTTTTTTTACATTATTTATTAACCTATTATTATTCTTTCAAGTACCTTATTTTTCTAATTTATTTAACACTCTCAATATTGATTAATATCCTTAAAATTATTCAAACAACACATTTACTTCATTATAAAAATCACGTAACCCATATAATTATTGCTATCACTTTAAAAATTGCGCACTGTATACTACGTCAAATTATTACAAATCAAGTGATTTTTTTAATAAACATATTAATTTTATTCAATAAAAAGAATTTACTTTGTTCATTTAGCAAAGCTTATTCAATTTACATATTACATTTAATTCAAATTGTAAATCATATTGATAATTTATTTATATTTTCTATACTTATCTATATTCATTTACTAGATTTAATTTTAATTCTTATAGTTTTGCAATTATGTAATTCCCTTAAAATTATCATTTCTTTAATTATTTTTAATGATTTTATTTACACTAATTTTTATAAATGTTCTTATTATACAAAGTATTTTATATTCAAATATTATTATTCTACTTGTATTTATTACGAAAATTATTTTAATTATTTTACCAAAAAATTTTACTGTTCTAAATGTTTTTGTTATACAAATTATATTAACTATTTTACCAACAAAAATTACTTTTCTAAATGTTTTAATTATCCAAACTTACTCCAGTCGATGCTATATATTTTTTTAAATTTTTTATTAATTAATTTAGGTAATTCTTTTATAAATCTTATTTCCACAATTACATTAAACTATTTTATTTACACTATTTGTTCGAAATGTTTTTATTATCAAAATTATTTTAATTATTTTAACATTATTTTTGTAACTCTCCTAATCAATTCATTACCTTCACTTATTTCAATCAATTTCATCCTTAAAATTTTAATGTCTTATTATAATCCTTCCAATCACTCTAATTATGCAAAACATGTAAAATTTTCAATTTCTACGTCCCAATTAATTCTCATATTTAATACAATTATTTTACTTGTTATAAAACATATAATCTATCTATTAATTTTGAATATTCTTATGCTTATTATTAACTTATCTATCGCAAATTATTTTTATTTTTTAATTCTTCCAATTCGCCTGACACGTTTTGTCATTGCATTATTCATAATTCTTTTAATTATTATAGTAACTTTAGATTCTTTAGTACTGACAACTTTTATCCAAATTATTAATCCTTTGGATCTATATTATTTTTATTCCCTAAATTTATATATGTTCATTTACTCAATTTAATTTTAAATATTTTAATACTTATATTGTATACTTACACAAATACTCACCAACATGGCTGATTACATGGAATATATAGACTCAGACAACCAACACCACTGTATAACTACAAACGATATTAACATATGGACCAATATCACAAAAGAAAAAAATAAAGTGAAAATACTACACCAAAACATTAGATCGATTAATAAAAATTTTGATGAATTTACTATATACCTACAACAGCTTGATAATAATTTTGATATAATTGTGCTGACAGAATGCTGGTTGAATGAAAAATATATACCAAAAACAATCGAAAACTATAACACACACCATACAAAGAATCACAAAAATCAAAATGATGGTATAGTGATATACATCAATGATAAAATAAACACAATCGTCCAAGAAATACATATCATAGACTCCAACTGCATACAAATAACATGTGAAAAAGAAACGTGTATTCTTGCAATGTACAGATCTCCATCCAAAAACAACATTACAAATTTTCTAACTGCACTTAACAATACATTAAATGATCTCAACAAAAACAAAAATATCATCATCATTGGAGACTTAAACATAAACACTCTACAAAACGGACACCCACAAAACTTAGAATACCTTACAATACTAGCACAGCATGGACTGGAACCAACGATAAATGTTCCGACACGAGTCACACAAAACACAAAAAGTTGTATAGATCATATAATGATCAAAACAAATCTAAAGACCAAAACCGTAGTACTTGAAAGCACTATTACAGATCACTACATGAATATGATAGCAATTGATACCGAAAACACAAAACCTATCCAACATAAAATAATCACAAAAAAAAAAATTGACTACACAAACTTAAAAGAAAAACTCAAAAAAATGGACTGGAGTACAGTATACCGAATAGAGAATGTCGAAGAGGCCTGGGATAAATTTACAACAATGTTAGCGCAAGAAATAAATAATAACACTAATCTAAAACAAGTAAAACTTACACACAAAACTAAAAAAATTAAATTATGGATAACACAGGGAATATTAAACTGTATTCGTAAACGAGACAAAATTCACAAACAAATTAAACATACGCCGTACGACATAACACAACTTAATTACTATAAAAGATATAGAAACATCTGCACGAAAATTATTAGAGTAGCTAAGGAGTTGTACTATCGAGAAAAACTTGAAAAAAAAGAAAACAATAACCCAAAGGAAATGTGGAAAATATTAAAAGAAGTTACGTACACACAAAAATTCAAACAGAAAAATACAATCGAACATCTAAACATTAACTCAAAAAAAATAGATACCAATAAAAATAAAGAAACTATAGCAAATCATGTGAATAACTTCTTCGCAAGTATAGGAAAAGTTTTAGCGAACCGTAAAATTCTTAACACAAACACACTAACACAAACAAACATAAATACGCAACCGTCACAACACAGATTTAAAATAAAAACAACTTCGGAAGAGGAAATTGACAAAATAATAAACACATTAAAAAACCGAATTGCTCCTGGATTAGATGAGATAACAACGGATTGCATTAAGGTAATAAAAAACGAAATTTTAAAACCCGTAACACACTTAATCAACCTTAGTATAACACACTCCTGCTTTCCTAGTACTCTTAAAAAAGGACTAGTGATCCCTATTTATAAATCTGGAGACAAAATGGAAATAACTAACTACAGACCAATCACATTGTTAAACTCGCTTTCAAAGATTTTCGAAAGAGTAGTAAAAAACCAAATTATAAAATACCTGGAAGAAAACAAATTAATCTCGGATAAACAATATGGATTTAGAGAAAAAATAGGCACAAAAGAAGCTTTGGCGCGTACAATAGATTATATACATAGCAACTTAGATCAAGGGTATAAATGCATAGCGATATATCTAGATTTAGCTAAAGCTTTTGACTCAATCTGCCACCAAACACTTTTTAAAAAATTAGAAAACATGGGCATCAAAGGCAAGGAACTCCAACTATTAAAAAGTTATATGAGTAATAGAACACAACAAGTCAAAATTAACAACCATACTAGCAAACCACTGCCGATCACATATGGAGTTCCACAAGGAAGCATACTAGGGCCCGTTCTCTTCACTATTTATATAAATGAACTTTGCAGCATGGAAATAGACGGTGAAATAGTTAGTTATGCCGACGACACAGTTTTACTCTTTAAATCTAAGGATTGGAAAAATGTATTTAACATAGCGAATTTAGGAATCATGCAAGTAAAAACATGGCTAGACTCAAACATACTTACATTAAACATATCGAAAACAAAATATACAACGTACAGTATAAATAGCACGGGACAGCCAAAAAATAACACAAACACCATAAAAATACACGATTGTTCAAACACCAATAACTGTGATTGCCCTCCTCTAGAAAAAAAAGAACAAATAAAGTATCTAGGAATTGTAATTGACCATAACCTTAGATGGACACATCACATCAAACAAATCACAAATAAACTCCTCAAAACAATACATATTTTCCTTAACATAAGAAATATATACAAAATAAAACAAATGAAAACAATATATTTTGCACTCTGTCAATCAATAATAGAATATGGAATAATTGTTTGGGGAGGAGCAACAAATTCAGCTATCGAACACATAGAAATTGCGCAGAAAGCGATCTTAAAGGTAATACTTAAAAAACATAGACTTACTGATACAGACCAAATATTCAATTGTTGTGACGTACTAGACATACGCCAATTATACGTTAAAACACTACTTAACTACATTTTTGACCAAAAAAACAAATTTCAACAAACACAAAATATCACTAACAGACCAGTTAGACAAGCGTACAAAGAAAACATAAAAACTCCGACGGTAAATACAAGCTTTGGACAAAGACACTACCAATATCACGCTATAAAAGCATTCAACAGTCTAACACTCGAAAATAGAATTGAGGAAAACAAAAATAAATTCCGACACAAAATTACAAAATGGATTAAAGAACAAAAAAGACAATATTACCAAAATCTCATAGCATAAAATAATAAAACATAAAGTAACACACAAAACCAATATAAAACACAATCACCCACAAACACACATAATATAAATATACCTATTTTAAACCTTATATAATATCTATTATTTATTTTTAACTTTAATTTAATTTCAAATCTCTGTTTTTTAAATTTAATTTATCATCTTATGTTTTTCATATATTTTTAAATGTACTGTGTAAAAATTAAATTGTAGATAAAATGGAGGCCTCAGCACGGGTAAACCACCTAGTGAGGCCAACATTATTGAATTTTACTATTAAATGTAAAAATATTGTATCAATAAATAAATAAATAAATAAATTGTTTTTGATCAAAAATGTCATATAATTATAATTATTGACATATTATTAAACATACATAAATATTTTTAATGGAATTTTTTACCAATGGGCTAAACTAAGTAGCCTAACAATAATTGTTATGTGAAATGCATACCAAAAAACAACAAATAAAATTACAACAAACAATAAGCGTTGCCATACATGATGCACCATAATAATTTTCGGCTTCCTACCCCCCCCCCCCCCCCCCCCCCCCGTCACAGACAAAAATCCTGCCCCTGACCGTAGCTATTGCTCCCGAACTCCGAGCAAAAAATCGATTAATCATTCGATTATTGTGATGTCTCGATTAAAAAAAATCGATTATATAAAAGTTTCGATCATTCCCATCGCTAGTAGGAACTACTACCGAATAAATGACACGTCTGACGGGAGGCGTCTACTAATATCTACAGGAATTTCAAAAACTGAACAAATAATATCTATGAGAATCCATGTGTTGACATCTATAGGAGGTATGTTGGAACAATATCTATGGGAACCAAAGTGAGGACGAATATCTACAGCTCAAACTGCTGACTAATATCTACAGAATAGGTGATGTAGACGAATATCTACAGTACTGGCAGAGGTTGGATGTGCAATTATATATAGCATATTGGCATAACGTAATGTTGCGTTTGCAGTTTAAAGAACTTTCTTTTGTACACAAACCATGTTACACAAACCTAGCGTAGCCGCTAAACTACTTGAAAACTGGGATGTTTTTCTTGCCTTGGCGCGAGCAGGCGCTACGAAGGGGGCACTTTCTTTTGTATCACAAACCATGTTACACAAACCTAGCATAGCCGCTAAACTACTTGAATACTGGGATGTTTTTCTTGCCTTGACGCGAGCAGGCGCTAGGCCAATTTCAACATTACAGCAAAATAGTAATATTATGCAAAAACTTCATGTACGTACTTTAAACGTTTAAGCCTTTGCGTGATTGAAGTAATTTATGGTTTTCCGTACAACCTCTTGCTCAGCTGCCCTCTGTAGATATTAGTCCCACCAAAAACTTCATGTACGTACTTTAAACGTTTAAGCCTTTGCGTGATTGAAGTAATTTATGGTTTTCCGTACAACCTCTTGCTCAGCTGCCCTCTGTAGATGCTCCATAGATATTCGTCACCACTGGGACCATCGTAGATATTAATCCGACCTTAGTTCTGTAGATATTAGTCCTCACTCTCAAGGTCATAGATATTTGTCCAACATATGAGCTGTAGATATTCGTCCGACATACAGGCTGTAGATATTAGTATCTGGAGTCGTCTGACGTCTACTTTTTCCCGCGAGTAACTAAAAATACGAACTGACTGAATAGGACACCCGTAATGCTGGAATCAGACGGTTCACTCGAGGGAAGGTTTCCGCCATGTTTTTTCGGCCTAATCGTCCATTTTGTTTCATTCCATGTTCACACGGCGCTATAGAAATAAGCGTTCACTCGTCCATTCGTTTGTTTTCCAGCGCGGTCCGGCCCCGAATTTTAAGGAAAAACATGTCAGATGCATCGATTTTTACGCAATTTTGTTGACACAATTAAATAAAATAAATATAAAAAACAGTATTGTTTCGTCTTATAAACCTTATTATTTTTTATGACATAACAACACAATTTGATTTTAGTTTTTTTATTACGAACATTTTCCTACAAATTAATAATCTTACATATATTAAAAAACATATAAAATACATGGATAATAAGGGAGACCCAAAAATTTATATGAGAGGTGTTCCCAAAAGCAAACAAATTAGCCGAACGAATACCATTTTGACGTTTTGCGTGCGATGTGATAGCATCCTTTCATGGTCCTTCCCGTACAGGACGCGAGACAAACTGATTGAGAGTTCACTCGGTGTTCAGACGTTTCACTTTGCTCTCTTCCGCGCGCATGCGCGCGCAAGTGAAGGATGCCGAATGAAAATATCCAACATTGTTGGATCGGTTCACTTGAAGATTTCATTCGGCAGTATTCGGCACTTTCGATTCATTTCATGTTCAGACGTGTCATTCCGAGTAAACTAGGCCGAATGAAGTGAGGAAATGAGCGATTAGTGAACCGTCTGAATGGCGCTTAAGACAATGATTACTCAAGTCATAAAAACTTGCCGTCTCTTCTACACTAGTTACAATAAGTGAGCGTAAGCAAGACAGATAGATGTTTCTGGGAATTAGGGGTAGTTTGACGTCCACACGGATACATCAATAGATCAATTATTCTAAGCAGTTTTATTGCTCTCAACTCTCGTTGCGTTTGCTATACGTCGACCCGGTATGTATCTATCTTCTCACATGAACGACACATCGTAGGTCTGTATGCCCCTTTAGGGCTGACCATAGACAAGGCTATGAAACAGCCAGGTGAAAAAACCTCAAATACGTAGATAACAGAAATAAGGTGTTTAGTTCTGTAGATATAAAAGCTATTTTAGCACGAACACAATCTATGATGGTTTTTTTCGTTCGAGTTGTAGACGCTCACTGCATTTTTTGACAGAAAATTTATATAATATTATAGCGAAGAAAACGAAACTGTGCGCGAGTTTGAAAGGTTATGTTATTGTACGGCAATATTTATCGATAATATATTCTCATTTTCTACGATTTAAGCTTAAAACAAGATTCAAAATGGAAGACGAACTAAAGTTTCAGCAAATGCAAGACGAAATGTCAAGGTAAATTTGATTTACATTCGTATTGGTCTTCCAATATTTTATCATTTATGTATTGTTTACTGATGGATGTTCAGGTTTGTGTTGGCTTTGCAGGTTCGAGGCGGAGATATCTGGGGAGCGGCTTATGCAAGCCCCGCCCAGGCCTGTGATCGGTGTGAACACTTACAGCAATGTGCAGCACAGGTTGGACCAGCAGGGGCCTGTGCACGGGGGGCCCTTGCTGCCCCCGCCGCCTCCGCCGCCCATGGTAAACATGATGTTCGGGAACTTGCTGCTCCCGCCGCCACCGCCCAGTGGGCTGCTGCCGCCCCAGGTGAGGGCGCGCATGGCGCTACCTGGCCCCAACTATCCTGGCCCCTACATGATGCCAAGTATGCCTCAGCCTGTGGTATTGAGTGGGGCTCCTCAGTTGTATAAGATTAAGCCCGAGAAAGTAAAGGTAATTAATTACTTTATCTATTTAGGTAAATGTGCATAGGCACCTCTAATCCCACAGACAAATTACTTTTAAAACACTTTGTATCAGTGGTAATTTTTTGTTATTGGTGGCCACGGTTATTACGAATAATTTTTAGAAAAAAAACTTTAGATTCGCCTTAATCACTATAAAAGGAAACTTTTTGCATCACGGCCAGAGGAAAAAAATGCATTTTAATTTTCAATTGCGTAAAATTTCACTTCACTTCGCGAACCGATACGTCATTAAACCGCCGCCTGCCGCTGTCATTTTGTTATGTTGGTATACCCGATATATTACCGCAACATAACGAGGAGCTATAAATGACACTACTACGCAATCTATGCAAATTAGGTAAGTACTAGTTTGGCGAAATTCTGGAAATAAAATACAGTAAAATGAATAAAGACCTTCAGGCACGTTTTTTTGCATTCATTTTTTTATGTTAAAAGCTTTACCTAAAAATCTGTTTTGAGCACTACTTTGGCGAATACTGGAAATAAGGGGAGAGTAAGATGTTTCCGTGGCACCGCCATTTGACGATGGATTTCGATAAATCAACCCAAATAAATCGTATTTTTTTTATAAAAAAATACATTCACTTTTGTATCACAAACCATGTTACACAAACCTAGCGTAGCCGCTAAACTACTTGAAAACTGGGATATTTTTCTTGCCTTGACGCGAGCAGGCGCTACAAAGGGGGCACTTTCTTTTGTATCACAAACCATGTTACGCAAACCTAGCGTAGCCGCTAAACTACTTGAAAACTGGGATGTTTTTCTTGCCTTGACGCGAGCAGGCGCTACGAAGGGGGCACTTTATTTTGCATTACAAACCATGTTACACAAAACTAGCGTAGCCGCTAAATTACTTGAAAACTGGGATGTTTTTCTTGCTTTGACGCGAGCAGGCGCTACGAAGGGGGCACTTTCTTTTGTATCACAAACCATGTTACACAAACCTAGCGTAGCCGCTAAACTACTTGAAAACTGGGATGTTTTTCTTGCCTTGACGCGAGCAGGCGCTACGAAGGGGGCACTTTCTTTTGTATCACAAACCATGTTACACAAACCTAGCGTAGCCGCTAAACAACTTGCTCTTAGTTTGGGTTTAAGGGGATGGTAATGTTAATTCGGCGTAAAAAAGGCCCATTTTTAAGATTTTTTAGACGCTGCAGGTAACACAAATTTATTTAATTGATCGTAACATTATAGTACAACATACAAACAAAATTTCCTTAATTTAAAAAAAATATATATATACTAAATAAATAAACCGACGGCAGCAAATTTTCAGAGGCGCCTCGAAAAAAAGTTGTCTGCTGGTGAACAGTATAACTCATGAGTGGATCATCGGAAATAAAAAAATAAAAATGATATCATTAGATAACTCCTTTCCTAAGGTAATACGGGGAGGAATTTTTTTTATTTTTGGTGACACTTAGAAGTGAAAAACCCATTTTCGTCTAAAAAATTGGCCTATTTGTTATTGTAAATTTCTTTATTATGAAAAATAAAAAAAGCTCCCAGCATTACCTGGTGATTCATGTAAGGAAGTAGTATACAAAATTTCAAAAGTATCGGCCGAGTAGATTTTGATTTAAACTGTTTCAAAAATGACAAGTGTGAGAAAATCGCTTTAAAGTTTTGGATACCTGAAAACCCAACACTAAACATGAAAATTTTGTTTTTACAAGATCTATATCATATGTAGTTGTGCTCCGATTTGTTTCAAATTTTGACACAAAAATCTTAAGATCTTGTACAATCATATGAAATAATAATAATAATTAAATAAAAAAGTTAAATACGTTACTATTCCCTTAATGAAAAAAGAAAAATAAAACTAGCCTAAGAACCCATTTTAGTATTTTTTAAATTTATTTTATGTAGGTATATTTAATTAATTGCAAATTTACCTCTGTCTTATCTTACTAATATTATAAACGCGAAAGTTTGTATGGATGTATGTATGTTTGTTACTCTTTAAATCGAAATTTAGTGAATGGATTTTAATGAAACTTTACAATAATATAGCTCATTCATCAGAATAACATATAGGCTATAATTTATAAAGCTAGCTATTTATTTTCAATATATTGAAAATAATAATTATAGTTTAATAGAAAACGTCAAAATTTGAGAATGACATTTTGCAAAACAATGATTGTTAAATCAAAATTCTATGTTGGAAAATATTTAAATTAGTGAATTTTTTTGAAGTACTCGCCTAATACTTTGAATCGAATCAAGAATTATACATATTTTAAATAAATAGGTTAAGAATTTTGGTATAAACTTAGATGGGACCTAGGAAAAGAAAATAGATTACTCGAAGTACTAATCCTACGCAGAAAGTCGCGGGCAGAAGCTTGTTTAGAATACAGTCAGTTTCAAATTTTTTTTAGTTCACATAAATACAAATGTTATTTCCTCCTTATTCAAATTACGCGACTACGGTTAAAATATCTTAATTTATTCAGCAGAATATTATTATACATCATGGGCATGTGCCAACCATGGTGGTTAAAAAATCCTCAAATTATGTAACTAACAATTATTATTAATGAATAAAGGAAATTTAAAAAAAAGTGTTTTTTACAAAATATATATATTTTTTAAATCTAGTTTAGAATAGGGAATGTTTTGCTCGCCATGTGGAATACTAAACATTTGGTGGTGCTGCCGCTGACAGTAGCTGTTAGGTACAAACAATTTATAGTATTCAATGAGGTGTTAGCTGTTTAGCGATGCCGCCCTGGCAGTAGTAGTATCATTGAGAATAAATAAGAACTAAATTATGTACATATGTATTATTTATTAATTCTTATTATGCAACACAGGCTAGCCTAGTGTAAGGGGTTATTAGAAATCTCAACTTATAAGCATAAAAATTTTATAAGAAAAACTCTCTTTTCATAACTTTTGAATGTTATTCCCATTAATGTATTATGTCATTGAAGAAGAAGATAACACTAATAATCTAAATTAAAGTATGAAAATGAACAAGACACAGAAAAATAATAAAAGATAACGGTCGCAACTGGGATACGAACCCAGAACCTCCCATCTTACCAGGACGGCACTTTAACCAATTCAGCCATTGCCACCTATTATAAAACCGTCATATTTGCCAACTCATAGGTATTTCAAATTTTTGAATTAACAATATTATCTTCGACTATTTTTTTTCCATATTATAGGCAGCTACCTTTTTCATTGTCCCAGTTGCGACCATTATCTGTTATTATTTCCTGTGTCTTGTTCATTTTCATATTTTAATTTAGATTATTAGTGTTATCTTCTTCTTCAGTGTAGTAAGTATAAATTTAAATTTTATATGTACCTGTATTATTTTCTGTTGTTAACTTTTGTACTTAAGTAATTTTATAAACTATTATCACTGACTTTTTTAAAGTTATAAATGTTACAAATTTCTTTGAATAATAAGATTTATTATTATTATTAATTTATTGTGTATAAGTAATATCTTAACTTCTGTGTGTATTATAACAGAAAAAGGCGCCCCCTGTGGTTGTTACGGCCAAGGAGATGAAGGAAGAGTTGCCTCCAATGGTCCCCGTGGCCCCGATGGCACCTGCTCCCACCCCCGCCCCCTCACACTCCTCAGCACCCGAGCCCGCCCCGCAACACAACTCGCATCACAAGCCCGGCAAAAAGGAGAAAAAGAATAGAAAGGTAAATTTTTTTTCCATTGAAAAAAGTCAATCACTTTTGTCCCTTTAACTTGTTGAAAGCTAGCACAGGAAAAATATATTTTTTCAATATGACATAAAATATTTGACAGTTCTCACCTTTCTTACGAACTCAATTTTTATAACATTTCTTTTGTAATATTGATATATTACAAAAATTACATCAAAATAATGTAGATAAAACGAACTTCCTAATAATCACTCAAATCTATGCTTTCCACAATGGATTTTTATCAAAAACAATGAATAAATATAGACTTCAAATGTTACAGCTATCATATTATCAAGCGGCAGCCATTTTGTCCGAAATCTTTGGTGCCCGGCGTATCTTAAGCAATTAATATGAATTATTCGGAGTGGCTAAATGCTATCCAGTAATTCGTAATGTCAAGAACGAGAATGGCCCAAGCGATTCTGACCTTGTTCTTCGTACAATTTCTTTATACATAAGGGGCAAAATCGCTTCAAACATCCGGACCCGCCGGGGGGACTGCGGCCTACGAGAGGTTAATGTTAGTGAATTTGTATCAAACCATTGTTTTACCCGATTAAATAATAAAAATAATAGATTATAGAAACAAGGGAGATGAGCCTTTAACCATTATCAGTATGAAAATATTCAAAGTTGTGCATTCTCTCTCTGACTGTGAAGCTTTACTAAGTGACCTAGAAAGGCTTTGCAAGTATTGTAAAGTTAACTGTTTAGATATCAATGTTTCTAAATGTCACACTATAACCCGAGTTATTAATATCTGTAAACTCTCTCATCACACTGAAATCAATGTACTGTTTGCTTCTATAAAATAAATAAATAAATGAAACTGTGCGCACCACAGTGTCACCATCGACCACCTATACTACCGAAAATCGCATCTTCACACAGTGGCGCCCTGCCTTTGTTTCTACCTGCACACCAAGTGCTTAACTTTCATCGCATAGCCTCATTAATAGTCTATGTAATTTGGTCATAACTCGGCGACAGTCGGCACGCTTCCATATTCGGCATATCTCCCCACGATTATGCGCAAAACTCTATCTGAATCATCCTAAATCATAAACAACGGTTGTATCATCGATGTGAATGTTTATAATTTTGTTCAGATCATCAGGACAGCAGGAGGCCAGACTTGGGAGGACCTCTCCCTGATGGAGTGGGGCGAGGAAGACTTCCGTCTGTTCTGCGGAGACCTGGGGAACGATGTCACTGATGAACTACTCGTGAGTGGATCCTAACTCCAATTTCTTTAAATAGAGTGAAACCCTTTTTAGAAAGTCCCTTGGAAAACCTTAGAAGAGAGTTGATATAGTTGTATAGACTATAGTCAAACCAACGATTTAGCTCCATTGTAACCGCTTCCTCTTTCTCAAAAACAGTAAAATAAAAACAGGTTACAACGGAGCTCTAAGCGGCAGGACTGCAGCTTGAATTCATGAGTTTTGAAAAATCAAAACAATTACATTGTATTTTATGATATATTTTTTAACATTATTATTTTGTTGCATTTCAGATAAGAACATTTAGCAAGTATAGTTCCTTCTCAAAAGCCAAAGTGGTACGAGACAAGAGGACTAATAAAAGTAAAGGCTTCGGTTTCATCAGCTTCAAAGAACCCGCCGACTTTATCAAGGCCATGAAAGAAATGAACGGTAAGAATTAATCTATATGTTTTGATGCAGTTGTGTAACACTCTTTAATTTAAGATGTCAACAGATGTCTCTGTGGTTCTATTATCGACGGCCGGCGTAGTCCAGCGGTAGGGCGTTAGACTCCCATTCCGAAGGCCGCGGGTTCGAACCCGGCTTGTTGATTGTATTATTTCACAATTAATTATTTAAAATAATATATCTGCGGCACGTTCCAGAGTGGAAGATACTCTTAGTATCGCCCTGGTGTAAGACCACCATTCGGAATTGAATTGTTGCTTGAAATGGTTTTAGCCGTGTTTAGTGACTAGATCTTAATAGCCAGGTACTTGCCCACCTTCCTCTTCCTCGTCTCCTCCCTTCCCCACTTACCTTCAGCCTCATAACATACCCCAATTGGGGATGCCATAGTCTCACTGGCTCCAGACGGGAGCAGTTGGGACTCTTGTGAGGTATTCACTATAAAAAAAAATTTCAATAAATAGATTCCTGTTTTACCATAAGGATTACATTACCTTTACCTTCATACAATAGAGCCATTTCTGTTGTTTCCTGTTTAGTAAATTTTCTCTCTTCAAATTTGCAATCTCATGGAACAACAGCTTGTGACCGAAGCATCCTACTGTTTATGTTATTATGAAATGAAGGTATTGAATAAAATATGTTTTTGAACCACCAAAAGGGTGCCCTTTATTTAACAAACACAGTTAGCAAAATAATTGACATTGGTGTTCAAAAGCTCCATAGCTCATAATGGAAATGATGTGTTAGTCTTCCTCCAATTACCAATTTTTATTGTCTCCAGGCCGCTATGTGGGCAGCCGACCGATCAAGCTGCGCAAGAGCTCCTGGAAGAATCGTTCCCTGGACGTAGTGCGCAAGAAGGAGAAGGAGAAAGCTGCCCTTATCTCGCTGCTGACCAGCGGCCCCAGCAAGCCATGACATCACAAGCCCCGCGCCCACAAGGGTACCGCAGACAAAACTGTATCTAAAGACAGTTAAAGGTCTCAAGTCTTAAACTTCTCGGTCTATTTGTATCTTCTGGCTACCTAGTACAGCCAAAGCCTCTTGTAAGATTTTTCAAACAAGGAAATTTTTTGTGGGAAAACCTTATGTAAATATTGACCCATAAGGGTACTACAGACAAAAATCTAAAGACGTATAAACACTTCTTAATCTATTGTATCTTTCGGTTACTTGGTACAGTTTGTAAATATGTTAGAAATAGGCCATCTCTTTCTTTCATATTAATCTCTGGAGCCTCTATATTTTGCAATTGCTCTTAACTTGTTGAAGGCCAGTATACAAAAAATATATTTTTTCAATATGACGTAAAATATTTGACAGTTCTCACCTTTCTTACGAATTCAATTTTTATAACATTTCTTTTGTGATATATTACAAAAATTATATCAATATAATGTAGACAAAACGAACTTCCTAATAATCACTCAAATCTATGCTTCCCACAATGGATTTATATAAAAAAAAACAATTAATAAATATAGACTTCGAATGTGACAGCTATCATATTATCAAGCGGCAGCCATTTTGTCCGCCATCTTTGGTGCCCGGAGTGCCTTTAGCAATTAATATGAATTATTCGGAGTGGCTAAATGCTATCCAGTAACTCGTAATGTCAAGAACGAGAATGGCCCAAGCGATTCTGACCTTGTTCTTCATACAATTTCTTTATACATAAGGGGCAAAATCGCTTCAAACATCCGGACCCGCCGGGGGGACTGCGGCCTACGAGAGGTTAAGCCAACTCTAAAAATGTAGATTGCGCGGGAAACATTTTAGCATTACATTCATTTCCAGAAAGAGTTGCTGTTTTTGAAAATATTTCAAAATAAAATATTGATTTTGAAAGCAAATGAAAGACCTTCATATAAAATGTAATTAATTAAATATATTTTAATTGAATATATTATATAAATATATTCAATTAAAAATATTAAAATTTTGAACTCACACATAGATAGTAAGTTTTTAAAATCACTTACCGATGGTTTTTATTGTGTAAAGTGTAATTACCATTATTATAATTAATTGGGCAAAGGTATTACAAAACTTATTGTCAATTAATTTTTTTGTTTTACATAAAATATATAAAAATATTTTTAAAAAATCAAACCTCTATGATAAGCTTTTAAATGCGAGTTAAAAGTGTGATGTTCTCTCTTCCTAACTGTTTAATCACATTTCATGGAGATAAATTTTAGGTGTCCATGTCAGGCTGGGAGAAACATCTATCAAAAAGACTGGGCGTTTGACGCCTGGGAGGAATATCTCCTAAAATTGCTCTAGGCGTTAATAAACCAACCTTAACCCTCTTAGCATCAGAGTGCCAATCTATAGGCTTATGGCTTTGCTAAAATGCCTTAGAGCGCAAAATGTCATGTATCATTTAAAAGGTTTATATTTAGGAAACACTAATCAAAGAAGGTCCATTAGAGGAGTCTTTTGTCATCCAAAAATTTGATATGTGAAAGATAATTTCTAAGACATTTAGGTTATTTTAAAAATATCTAAAGCCAAAAGCATGAAATGTGAAACTTCTTAGGAGACATACATTAATTACGTGAGCAGTTTAAAAAAAAAATTAAACCCCCCCCCCCCCCTTGGTGAGATTAGTAAGGTTTAGTGGGACCCCCCCCCTCACATGAGATTATTTTCCTTACTCACGAAATAAATGTTTTTCATAATAGCCATTTTTTTCAGCCGACAAAAAGACTTGAAACATTTTTTATTTTTATTATCTCTATAATAATATATTGACTCTTTTAAAGTTGACGTGAGATTTTTATTGACCCCACCCCCTCGGTATAATGAGATTTGGTGAGATTTTACTGGACCTCTCCCTCTATTTTTTGCTCACCTAATTAATGTATGCAACCTTATGTGGGGTACCTTATACGAGAGTTTAATTGTATTATGAATTATGGCCAAACACTGAATTAATTAATGATAAAGTGTAACTAGTATGTAGTAGGTAAAAAGAATACATTTTATTTGTACATAAAGTAAGGTAAAATTGTGGAACTCAACTTATATATTTCTTGGTAAGACTTATTCATCTTTAGAACTACAAAACTCACCTGTACCTTATATTGCACTTATTATTAAGTAGTTATATTGTGGAAAAAAAAATCACTTTAATTAGAGAGGCAATCTCTAGCGATGTATATGATATATGTATGAGTATCCATCAAAGGCAATCTCTAGCACTTGATATGCAATTACATATCAGAGGCAATCCATAGCACCTGATATGCGATTACCTATCAGAGGCAATCTCTAGCACTTGATATGCAATTACATATCAGAGGCAATCCATAGCACTTGATATTCTAGTACCTATCAGAGGCAATCTTTAGCACTTGGTATGCTTGTACCTATCACGGGCAATCTCTAGCACTTGATATGCGATTACCTATCAGAGGCAATCTCTAGCACTTGATATGCAATTACATATCAGAGGCAATCCATAGCACTTGATATTCTAGTACCTATCAGAGGCAATCTTTAGCACTTGGTATGCTTGTACCTATCACAGGCAATCTCTAGCACTAGATATGCGATTACCTGTCAGAGGCAATCTCTAGCACTTGATATGCAATTACATATCAGAGGCAATCCATAGCACTTGATATTCTAGTACCTATCAGAGGCAATCTCTAGCACTTGATATGCTTGTACCTATCAGAGGCAATCCCAGCACTTTATGCGATTACCTATCAGAGAGCAATCCATAGCATCTATAAGATTTTAATATGTATAATGTGTAGTGGAAACTATTTATTTTTATTCTGCTTGAATTGTACCTATACTAAAGATAATATTGACTCTTTTACCTGTAATGGCTTACAAATACTATGTTACTATGTACATATTTACCATACTTCCAAATGGTGATACATACTGGGTCGACGTACGTACGCATCGCTAAGCAATATCGGAACTACTTAGCAACCATAAATTTTCTATGAAAATTTATGTTTTAGAATCATACAAAATATATGGTTGCTAAGCATTGTTAGGCGTAGCGATGCGTACGTATGTCGACCCGGTATGTTTCGACCTTTGTAGTATACAAAGGTAAATAAATTGTGAAACAATAAAACTGTAATTAATAATGATAAAAAAATTGAAAGTTTTTTATTTGTGTTGTCAAACCTTTGAATAAACCTTCATTTAAAAAAAAGCACACGTGAAATTTTATACCTAAATGAAAAAATATGGATTTTTACATACTGCACATGTAATGTCAGGAGCATAGATAATAGAAACAATGGGAGAAATGGCATGGAGGTGTGTCTACTCTCTTCGAGCTATGACCAAACTGCATGGACTTTCAAAGCAACTGCACCACCGACCAAGTATTATCTGTGCAGGACATTTGAATTTTAAAATTAACACTGAAAACAAAAATTTAGGTTTAACCGCTTGGACACATAAGCTTGTTTTCACGATAATTTAACGTAGGTAGACATAGGAATGACGTATGTCCTGTACGTGAGTTATTAAGAAAATATTTATCAAAACCAAAGCATTATCTCATAGTCAAAAGATAGCAAGAAACATTGTGTTGTGAAATAATGAAAATAAATTGTGAAATACTAATATTTTTTCACAAATATTAACATTAATAATTATCGGTATATCTTTTTGTAGATAACTCTCAGATTATTGGTATGTTTTTTGTAGATAACATTGATTGACTTCAGGCCCTCGAATTATTGGTACGTTTTTTTTAATAACTCAGGTGCGGGGCATACGTCATTTCTGTGTCTACCTACGTTAAATTGTCGTGAAAACAAGCTTATGTGCCCAAGCGGTTAAGATAATCTTGTTTGACTTCAAGCCCTCGAAAAATTGGTATGTTTATTTGTAGATAACCTTGTTTCACTTCAAGTCCTCGAATTATTGGTATATTTATTTGTAGGTAACCTTGTTTGACTTCAAGCCCTCGAATTATTGATATGTTTATTTGTAGATAACCTTGTTTGACTTCAAGCCCTCGAATTATTGATATATTTATTTGTAGATAACCTTGTTTGACTTCAAGCCCTTCAATTATTGGTATATTTTTGTAGATAACCTTGTTTGACTTCAAGCCCTCGAATTATTGATATATTTATTTGTAGATAACCTTGTTTGACTTCAAGCCCTCGAATTATTGATATATTTATTTGTAGATAACCTTGTTTGACTTCAAGCCCTCGAATTATTGTAGAGGCAAATTCGCATCTCTAGGCATAAGGAATTGGTGGCAAAAAAATCTCTCTTTAATGGGTTTCTTAATCGTGGGAATTGGAAAAAACTTATATGGGATGAATTATGCTGTTTTTTAATTTCGTTCTTCTAGGGACCAAAAAAGCATAATATCTTTTTTAGCATGAAAACTTATTATGGGGGAACCTTGTAAGAAGGTTATCCAGTACATTTTATACTGGAAAAGTAAGACTTGTAAGTAAATAGATGTAGACATAAGTTGGTATTGAGTTTTGTAAACAATTTTATATTTATATTGTTAAAAGGGTTTTTTACATTATAATATATTTCTTATATTCTAAACATAAATTAATATAAAATATTATTGCCATCGAAAAAAAAAACACCTCAATTTTTTTTTCTTATGCTAAATCGCTGAGATTTTCTTCATCATTATTAAACTGTTCTTCGTAAATTTGTCTGTTTTTCTCAAAGCGAGCTCTTTCTCTTGACTCTCTCAACCTGCCTATCCTGCTGATAGAGTTGGGGCGGAGGTGGAGGGGGATGCGGGTCGGCGGGGGCGGCCGGGGAGGGGGGGGGTTGGGGTAGTGGGTGTTATTCTTAATGGAGCCGGCGTTCACAGAGGCCGTGAGACAGCACCGTTCATCCCCGACGCCTTGGTTTTCATCGGAGGGACAGAATGGTGCCGTGGATTTGCGTAGGCAGAAGGTTCCGAACGCCCTATAAGAAAATACACAATCCATAGTTAAAATTTAATACTTATTTAACTGTAGCAGATGGACCAGATATGACCACACAGGGGCTCATCTAATAAGTAAAGAAAAATTATTTATATATATAATTTATTTTCATATTGATTTGTAATTCAGTTTATGACTCCACGGTCAGCAGTCCCCGAAGCGATTTTGTTCCTTATCTAAAGAAATTGTATGAAGAACAAGGTCGGAATCGCTTGGGCCATTCTCGTTCTTGACGTAACGAAATACTGGATAGCGTCTAGCCACTCCGGATAATTGGCTGAAAGGGTATTAACCGCTTTTATACTTTTTTTTTGGTGGTTGCCTGGCTATTCAGATTTGATCACTAAACCCAGTGATTCTGGAAGAATAAGAATCTATCACTTTGGAATGAGGTGAAAATGCATATAAGTATGCATTATTTTTAAATTAAAAATTGAAACTTTCCATGCTGGACTTAAATCCTCTGACCCCTGGATTGGAAACCAATACTGCTTTGCCAGGGAAGTTTCCTATTCATAAAGCCCAAAAAATACATTTTTGATCTTTTGTAAAATAATTTTGAGCTATAAAATTAGGCTGTCTTGATATCTTGTCTGTTGAAATCACCAATCAATTTAGTTTAGATAGAATTTTTTCAGGACATTGTTTTTGAATAGTGACATGTAAAATATGTTTTCATTATTTACTTACATAAGTGGTGCAGCTTGTCCAATGGGCAAGGGGGCCCCCGGTGAAGGGGCCTGGGGTAGGGCCCCCATGGGGCACCGCCGGCTGCAGGGCTCCGCCATCTGGGGGTTGAACAGACTCTCCGCTTGGTAGCAGATGGACCAGATATGACTACACAGGGGCTCATCTAATAAGTAAAGAAAAAACTTTTTTATTTTCATATTGATTTGTAATTCAGCTTATGATTCAAGTGGAACAACAACAGATATTTATTATAATTAATTTTAACCGGCCTTCCCTCCGGGTCGCCATAATTTAGAGTTTCCTGAAAGCATGTTTTTTATTTTTACGGGAAAAGTAGTATGCATGGACATCATACTTTTTTTTTGAGTAGGTTAAAATTAATATACCAGGACAAGTTGGCAACAAAATTAATTCAGTTGCCGTGGTCAGTTTCAGTCCAAATAATTTAGGATGGGATGGGTTAAATCGTCCATCTTCTACAATTTGAGCTATGTAAAAATATCAAATATTTAAGGCGATAGAAAATAAACACAATCAAAATAGTACATAATAAAAAATTAATATAAGTCATATTCTCTGCATACCATTACACAATTCAGTTGCCTTGGTATGTACACAATATTAACATCATTTTGTGATGCTTAGCTGTCAAATTTGAATAAATTTAAATGAAATATTTTGATATCATTATGGTATTTAAAATTATGACGAAAACTGTATAGAATATGGACCATGTGAGAAAAACTGTCCATAGAATATGAAGCAAGTGAGAAAAACGTAAAATAATTAATGTTTGCCATAAATATATTCTTATAATGAACGAAATGTACTTTTCCTACTTTGTCCATAAATTGAATTGTTATTTCCGTTTCGTTATTTTTTAAAGTAGTTTTTATCGATTTTCTCAGAATGTATTCACTATCACATGCTTCATATTCTATACGCAACGACGTTATGATAAATGAAATGTGACACCTATGTGAATGGTAGATGAAATCGAGGACGTTCTAGGATCCAGTGGGTTAATTAATTGAGTATGGCCATGTCAAGAGTCATAATAATAGAAGGAGAGTGTGCCAAGACCGAGTTGTCTGGTGGTCCAACTTCCGCGACTACCCCTGCGGAGAAGCGGCGTTATGGTTAGTTAATTTAGGATATTGAGTAAAGGAAGACAGGGTACTGACTGGGTGTGTTGCTGCAGTAGGGCTGCGAGCGCCCCCCGTTGATGCAGACGTCCATGTGCCCGAGGCGGCCCCCCTCCCCATAGTGGCCCGCATTGGTGTGGAGCACCTGCACATGCAGGGCATCCCCGGCGTCCAGGCGCAGCGCAGGGGTGTTGCGGATCAGCGGCCTGGCAGGGTCCAAACCTAAGGAGCAGGGATATGTTGTGTACTCATACAGAAGAGTCAAGGATAATTTTTCAGAATAGCTGGGCACATATATTTTTTTTGAAATAACATTTTGATTCAACTTAATTTCTTTAAAAGGCAACTATTTACGTCGGGGAAATGGTATATGTTGGATTAAAGCTCTTTTTTTTGTCAATCAATGTTTCAAAATTTTGTGTGTTTTGACATTTTCAGCTAAGCTTTTTTTCCTTGTTTGACGTTTGTATTAAGTGTATCCTACGATTCTGAAATTCTAAGTAACTGTAGCCATTCCTGACACCCAACTAATATATTATCACCAGTAAGCGAGGCCGCACACCGGACATACATTTGTGTTACGATAAATGTAGCGCCACATTTTAAATGCGACACATTAAACGCCCCCCTATGTTTGCGGGCCAGCACGCACACCGAGGACACATTTGTAGTGGGTGCAGTTTGTGGCAGATGTTAGTGGCGCCACATGTATTCAAGATCGAACAAGTTCGTTTTTTGTGGCGCAGTGATTTGCATATCTTCGCATTTTTGTAGACTGCGTAACTCCAAATTTTTCGAAAATATGTTTTAATGCCATCTGGTTTTAAAATTAGTCCAGCATCGACTAGTAAAATTCGCTAATTAAAAAAACACAAATGTGTTTATTGAAGTTTTTGAAACTGCGTAAAACCATGGTGCCATTTTTACTCGCGAATACTTCAAAACTCCTGGCCCTAAATTGGTAAAATTCCTATCTCCCAAGTCTTCTGCTAGTTGTTCATAAAACTGTTGCAAACTGTGCAACTGTGCGTCCGGTGTGTGTGTACGCGACACAAATACTTCAAACAAAAATGTAGCATGCATATTGTGGTGACGTAATTGTTGCTTGCATGTGGCGTGTGGCTCCGGTGTGCGGCCTCGCTTACACCCCTTGTGCTACCAGCGGAAAATTTCCCAAACGCTATTATCTTTATACTGACATTCGCGACTCTAGATTCGAACCAACTACATCTCTTCACCATGTTTACTTACACTTGCATTTAAGGGGAGTAGGGAGAAAATAGGGAAGAAGAAGGTGGCCAATTACCTGATTATTCAGATCTGGTCACCAAACACGGCTAAGCCATTTCAAGCAACATTAAGAATTCCGAATGGTGATATTTAACCAGGGCAAAGTATCTCCTACTTTGGAACATTCCACAAATATGTTGTATATAATTTAATATGAATAATATCACATATTACTAATTTTTTTTAATTTACCTGCGCGTGCCTGGATTAGTAGTCGATGATTTTAATTTTGACATTTTTTTCTGTTAGATGTAATTTCAAAAGATAATAGTGTCTCACCTATGATCCTCGAAATCCTGAAGGGCAGGTAATTGGCCATGATGCCGCATATGTGCGCCCCCAGAGAGTGGCCCACGCAGGTGAGCGTGGCCACGGGCATGCCCTGCCCCAGCAGGCGGCCCACCATAGCGCCTGTGCAGCGTGCCACTGTGCGCAGGTTGTGCACGGCAGCCACGTAGCACGGCGGTTGGCATAGCCGCCCCCAGTCGACCATTATCACATTGTATCTACCGGTTCGCAAATACGCTGGAATAAAACAAAAATAACTACATAAAAAATATGAAAATGATCATAGCTAAGTTACAAGCAAAAGGTGCTATGTGCAGACAGGGCGTTATCTATTAGTAGTTTGCTGGCGTAGATTGGGACCTTTTCACACTGCACTCGCCTTATGCACCGCGCTTCATTCCGAACAACAACGCCAGGGAAAGGTCTTTTATTTTTGGTCAAGCTATAAAATGCTTCATTTACAATGACAGTCTCTTGAATTAGGTACAATAGAATCAGAAAAACTATAGATGTTAATGTATTTTTCAGTATTTTTTTTGTAGGTATATACCAAATTATAGGCATCACTTTTAGAGTTGACCAACACGAATGCCAGAATACACATCCAATTTGTTGCGATGCCTATAATCAGGGTTGGGCAAAATACATGCTTTGCTGTAATTAAAATACAAATTATAAAATACAAAATACATTATATTAACCATTTTTATTTAAAATACAAATTACCAAATACTTTCAAAACCTTTGATTGCAATAAATTGTCATAGGTACCCTTATCTAAGAATGCGTTTCCATAAAAGCAAAGCTGAGCAGAGCAAAGCAGAGACGTGCAAAAATTTACTAATCATATTGCTCAAAAGACACATCTCATCTCCGCTCCACTTCGTAGTCTTGTAAAGTTCTGTGGTATAGGACCCAGGTATTAAGTAATGTAAATAGAAACGAATCCAGCCCAGCCTATTTATCAGTAAAATAAGAATTTCTTTTTATGAACACTAATTTTTTAAATGCATCATCAGACAAACGGTTTCTTGTTGGGTAGTGAATAAAACCTGATAAAGAAAATAATCTTTCTACCCATTTTTTTTATACTTGGATAGTTTTCAAGAACGGTAAGCTGTTTACTTTTATCGTTTAGAAAGCTGACTAACTCTAACTAACTCCATTGTTAATGTCTTAGTGTCATAAGATCGCTAAATGTATTTGTGTGAAAATGTATTTTGAAGCCATGAGTATTTGAAATACTTATTACAAAATACTTTAGAATCAGGTTGACCACCACAATACGGGCATGTGCCTAGCGTGGTGGTCGTAAAATTCTCAAAACATGTAACTAACAGTTTAGTGAATAAAGAAAAATTTTAAAAAAATTATTTGAAATACCAAATACAAATTACATTTTTAGGAAGTAATTAAAATACAAATACCAAATACGTATTTGTATTTCAATTACAAGTAATTCAAATACTGCCCAACCCTGACTATAATACATCTTTGTACTTGGTGGTTTCCAAACTTTTTTGAGGTTAAAAGCCTTAATTTTCATGGGGATCGACTTCTAACAAAAATCTAATAAGATTTTCTTTTATTTTTTAAATTCTTCAAAACTCTACCAATCCAAATATTTCTCCTGCGACTAGGTTTTTTATCCATGATCGTAAAGATAGGGACAGACACGAAGCTCACATCAAAAGATACTGTGTTATAACGTATCTTTTCTACCGACACACTACATTGTCTCTTACTATGGCAGGAGAGGGGATCAGTTGAATTTGGAAGCGGCCGAGGGAATATAATTTCATTGTACTGGATATGTCAACTTGATGACTGACAGCGGCTCGACACGGCGCTCCGTGTATTAAAAATGACCCCTCTCCTATTTACTGCGGAGGGGGGGAGTCACATCACTTTTCTGATATCGCTCCGCTAGTGGTTACGGAGAATAATAATAAATAGCGAAGACTCGAACCATATTGTGTAAATATAAATATTATATAAATAATAAATAGCAAAGACTCGAACCATTTTTGCTTATAACTAGTAGGCGGTGGCAAAACGAAGAATTCCAAATTGAAAATCCGCAAAAACATCATTCGGAGATATTGAGGTTTGAAGTTTAGAATTTATTTGTTATTACAATAACATATCAATTCTAAACTTCAAACTTCAATGTCTCCGAATGATGTTTTTGCGGATTCGTGACTTGGAATTCTTCGTTTTGCCACCGCTTAGCCGCCTCCTACTTATAACACATGATATTTTTACGTCTGACGGGTCTGTATGGGATTGTATGGCGAGCGCTATTGTGTTATAAAGTATCTTTTGATGTGAGCTTCGCGTTTGTCGCCCCTTTAAATATAAATTATTAGAAAATGTTTTTTTCTCAAATTTCACATTCGTAATTGTTATGTTCTTTTTATTATCTGGAGAGAAGTATTATTTGTTATATTTATTCTCTGGAGAGAATAAAAGGACATATAATAACACTTCTGAGGACTAATGTTCTTCCGGGCTGACAGCTAGCATTGATCTGAAGAGCTCCTGATAACCTAAAGACTTTGTACATCTACTTTCGGTCACATACAGCACAACTCGGCAACAAGACCATGTGATCATAGACTATTATGATTCATTACACTAATAATTATTGGGATTAAGCCAATGTTGCTCAGCGATCGGCCAATTGGAACCCGATAAGAATCTAACTAGTCATTTCGACAGGACAAGATGCATTATTATTTTTTTTAATTTTTGCTCCTGTATTCTGCAACACATTACAATGTGCTGTACAAATTGTATGCCTTTAATTTTAAGGAGTTTTATAACATTTACGATATTTTCGTAATATTCGTAATCATAAGTCATGTCATAAGCAATAACACTATTTCCATTATTTTACACGGTGTCCGGAAACTAGTGGTACAAGCGGGAAACTGATGAACATCACACAGAGAACCCAACAAACAAAAGAGTTTCCGTAGACATAAATGTGACCAGTTTTTTTTTAAATTCACACTTGTTTTTGCAGTTCCGCCAGTGCTAGATTTATACTTTTCATAAGTATATGCCACTGCATTTGCGCCGCCCTTTCCCCTTCTTAGAAGTTGCCACCTATCACAATCAGTAGTAGGCTTTTATTAGGTGACACACAATTTTCGAAAAAAAGTATTCAAATATAGGTTAAGTAGATATTGAAAAATATAATAAACGAATCAATTAGTCATAGAGTAAAAGTGTAATATGAAACAAAAAAAACATTTTGTTGACAAAATCATTTATAATATCTTCATAGTTTATTGTATTAATTATGTCTGCTTCTATCCATAGAAGAGACAAAGTGTTTAGTTTGTCTAGAGAATTGTAAGACTTGGAAAAAAATTGTATGAACTTGTAAGAATTTGGAGACCTTTGGTAATTTTTCACTCGTTTAAAAAAAAAACTCCTTTCTCCAGAACTTTCTCCGCCCTTTGAAGTATGCCGCCCATAGGCCGCGGCCTGTACGGCCTGTTGACAAATCCAAGATTGAGATCCGCTAAGAATTTTGAAATTATTTCTTTCGGCATATTTTTATTTTGTCTTTCAGAAGGCAAAGACTACTTGAAAAAAAGTAGTAAATATTAGGTATACCTAGTTATGGGTAAATTCTCGGGTAGGTAGATATATATTTTTGGAGAATATTCCCGAATTTACATCTAAACGTTGAAAACTCTCTGAGGTTGTCTCCTACAACGAAATTTCATGTTATTTACAAATTAATTGAATTAATGCATTAGTTCGAAATTTAGGAAAATACCGAAGATTTTAGCCGTTAAATCTTTGATATTTGCAGCCAGCCGAAAAGTGTGTGGTATTCCTGATTCTTGCGTGTGAAGTCACGTGACACTATTGCATACATTTTTACAACTCTGAAAGCTCATAACTTCGTCATATTAGGAGATATCGAAAACTAATTTAAATGTCGTTATTAATCTTTAAATAATAATGAAAATTTTAAATAAAGAACATTTCCATCAAAACATTTAGAAAATATGTTTTTGAATAAATTTCTTAGGCGATTCACTCACTGAGGCAAATGGAAACTGTCAACTGGCACCTGTCTTTGTAAGACAAGTTCTTTATGACAATGTGATGGTCCGCACACTACACAATCACTCAAACACCCGTCGTCAATGGTAACACAAGCGGTGACTCGCGACCCACTCTGCTGATTGCCGTGGCCGGCCGTTGCTAGTTGCCAGCTGTCAGCTGATTGTTCTTCGTCTATGGTTAAACAAGCTTTTTGGCCAATCAAGGCATAGAAACCAGCCGGTTTTAGTTTGGTTTCAGTTGCTTCGTCAGCGGAGCACCTTAGTAAAAAAATGGATAATATATATTACTAGGTCGGGGAATATTTCCAGGTGCACTTCACTAGGAATGATGTACCTTTCCTATCGATTTTTTGATATAATAATATAAACTTCCTCTATACAGATTCGATAAAGTTAAAATGAGTTCACTTAACGGTTATTCTTTAATTCGCGAGTCATGTGTAACACATTTATGGACACTGACAACTGGTACACTTTTTACAATCGTTAGTTGCAAAGTAGAACCATTTGAGAAAAGTATCACATTATTTATTATGCAATGGTGTTATACAACACATTCCGGTATCGGCTTGCTCCATAGAAGTAGACATTATTGCAGAAATAACGTTCCAGCCGGTTTGGGAAGATGCAGAATTTTTTGAAAGATTGCAGAATGATTTGTTCATATTCTATTACGCAGCGATTTACAGAGAATATCTTGAAATTACCCTATTTTCCTTATTTCGATATTGGATTAAGTATTTCTTTTTGAAAAAGTTTTACTTGATGTAGTTTATAGTGATTTAGATCTAAATAAAGTGTTTTTATTTTTATCGGAAAAATCTTTTCCTAGAGCTAGCGAGGCTGTGGAATCCATCATATTGAGTAACGATGTTAGGCGAAAGTAAATGCGAAGAAAGAGAGGGAAGATGAAGGTTTGGAAATACCCGACTAGTTTATCGCAGTATATTATAATCATTTTGCATAATATTAACTATTACCTAACTCATTTGTGAATAATGTTAACTATTAAGAGGGTATTACTATAGAACACCGGAAATTAGTCCTTTTTAAATAAAATTCTGGACGTATTGACTCTTTTTTTACAAAAAACCATAAATTGATTTTGAAAGATTGTTATTTTATCTTGTACACGCAGTTTTAAAATTTTGAAAAACTAAGTTTATTTTTAATATACTAAGGTTATACCGTTGGTCGTTGGCAGATTTGTTCAAATTTCAAATTTCAAATTAGATTATATTAAATTTCAAATCATATACATACCTAATCATACAACAAAATAAATCAATCTAGTAAACACAGTTTTCAGAATTTTAATTTAAGTTAAATTAAAATCATTAGAAAATAAATCCGAGAACGTGTTTTGTGACAAAAATACCTCAGTTTTTCTATTTTTTAAGGTTTTACAAACTAAAATATTAAAATTTTTTTTACATACTTATTTTGTTTAGACATTATTGAAAATCATAAATACTTATGATCAACAAAATACTTACAAGAAGTGCATGATATTTAATAATTTATCATCGTGCGTTTTGAGCATTTTTATTGCTTACTTGAATGAAGGTGTATATATGACAAGTTTTGAATGAAATAAATCGATATTAAATTTTTAATGTTAAAAATTTGATACGGGGAATAATCGATCTTTCTCATTGGAACCTTCCTGTACAGTTGCAAGCATTTTTAAACTTTTATTCTCAGCCGCTGGTCAATCGCTCTTAAATACTTCACTATTAAAAATCCCACGTCTGAATGTCGAAATATTTTCAATCTATTTTATTAAGGGGGTTTTTCACCATCCTCTTTATAGCTTATCCATAAGATTACGTATATTTTCCATTTACGATTAACAATTTATTTATTTATTAAGTCAGTGTTTACTATTCGGTATTCGAATGAATAATGAATAGTGTATATATAATAACGGATAAGTTGGCCGAGTTTTTTTAAAACTATTGCGAGTATTTAATTTATATTTTCATTATACTATGGATAAGCTATCAAAAGGATGGTGAAATACCCGCTTAACCTATTCTGCCCTGTATTATCATTGATTCAAAATAATGTACACAAACTTATGATGAAAACGTCTTAGCCCTCGATTAATATGCAATATTTATAAATGATTGTTCCCCACCATGATGGGAATGGGAGTAGCTTCCACTCTATCGTTGCATAATACTTAATAAGCAATTTAATAAATGAGTAATTAAAGGAAACAATAAACAATACTAATGGAGATAATCGAACACGCGCCGCAACATGCATAATTTTATTCCAAAACGCAAGCGACGTGTTTTGCAATCACTTTAATTATTTACCATCCGTCAAGTTCTCGCTTGAATAACTGGTTGCGTATCTTAGGTCTCGGCCATATTACCAAGGCGGGTGCGATGCGGGAGCGGTACGGTGTGCTTAAACAGATGATAAGCAAGTGAAGTGTCCGTAATAATAATAATAATAATAATTGGATAATTTGTATAGCACCGTTTTTGTGAGAAATCACCTCAAGGGCGTAGTGACTGCGATAAATTTGCTGTGAGTCATCCGGGCCCGACTGTGGCGGTTGTGATTGTTATAGTAACAGCGGAAAATAATAGTGTTGGCTGTACACGCCGGAGTAATTATATCTTTTAATTATTTCTTTAATTTCGAAAAAAATGTATTAAGACGATAGACTTCGCTTTTCGGCCCATACAAAAAGGACGCCCGGGAAAAAACACTTTTCTACATCGAAAATTACACAAAATGAATATATTTTTTTTAAACTGCCTTCTAGAGGGTAAAAACTATGTCGGTATGTTTTCGAATTTTCGATGCGTTTCGTATTAACGTAAACATTCATTGTCAAACATGTACGATTTATCAAAAAATATTATTTAAGGAAAAAGTGCTGCTAACTCAACTCTCATAAAGAATTATAAAAAGCTACCGACGTAGCTTCTTCTTTCTAAAAAATATATATTTTTTAAAATTTCAATTTCGTGAAAGTTTCGGTGTAGAAAAGTGTATTCTCCATAAACCCCCTTTCGAGCGATTTCTGTAGGTAAATTTGAGCGTCGTCTCATTCGCACATTTCGCATTCGCATGTATTGTAAGTGTGCGTGAGCTTATTGTGAGCGGGACAGAATGACAGACGCGGGTGTTCCGCGTGTCGTTCAAAGTCTAGCCTCTTAATCTTTTTTACTTATACTATCATGTAGAATCACCTCCCGAAGTTAATACACTTTACCCCCGGACACCCTGTATAGTAGTAACCGTAGTCGTAACCAGTGGCGGCTCGTGACTTTTGGTGAGCTAGAGTGCTAATTTTAAGAAAAATGGCATTATTGATGTCGTTGTAGCCAAAAAATATTTTTTTTTTTCGATTTTTTTTTTGTATTAAGATTTTCAGGAAATCGGTGCGGCGCACAGAAAAACTGAAATTTCCTGAAATTCTTCATACACAAAAAAATTCAAAAAAAAAAATTATTTTTCGGCTACAACGACATCAATAATGCAATTTTTTTAAAAATTAGCACTCTAGCTCACCAAAAGTCACGAGCCGCCACTGGTCGTAACCGCATTGACCCCAGTGAAAGCGCGGGCGGCGTGCGTCTGACCACACGGTTGCTGGAAATTCAAACAAGTTTGATCTGACCGCGCGCGACAAGACGTATAGAAGAAGAATACACCCAAAACATATACACCCACATCTGGCAATAACAAGCTGACGCGCTAAGCCGCGGCACTGTGGACACCTAGCCCGTCCCGCAGATCGCGCCGGCTTCCGCGCCGCTCCCGCCTTGGCACTCTGGCCGCGTTCTTAGTGAGCGTTCACATTTCCGTTTTAAAAACGGAGGCGGGTCCCGTTTTAAAAACGGATGTCCTAGCGGCTGTAGTGGATGTATGGAGCTGTTCACACTTGTCCGTCTCCGTTTTAAAAACGGATCCGTTTTTATTGTCGGAGAGATTGCCAGCGCAGCGCATCCGTCGTAAAAACGGATGTGTCTCGCTCGCCCATAGGTTTGCATGGAGCTGTTCACACTTGCCGCCTCGTAGCTCCGGCGAAACCCGCCACGCCCCGCTCCCCAGCCCGAACGCTCCCAGTCGCGAGGAAGCAGGCGAGTTGCGTGGTCGCATCTGTTTGTTTTGATGAAGTTATACGCCAAATCACTATTTAGATTTGTCTTTACTACGAATCGGTTTACATTATGAATATGAAAAAATATGCTATTTATACATTGAAACTTTTCGTACCTTTTAAATTTATTGGAATTAAGATAGATTTATTAATTACGTTACAAAAAATATAAGCGTAAAGTACTAATTATTTTGTTTTTTCATTACATAAATCTGAAGTTATACAAGAAACAACTTTTAAAAAATACCCCTTTATGGCTAAGATTATTTTTGACTCAATCCAATGACTAACTTTTTTTCGTTCTTGTAAAATTATTCATAAAAATAATAAAAACAACTTTGGTGCTACTTTCCTTGTGCAGATAATAACACGCGGAGGGGTAGTAAAATATTTTTGGCTTTTCTATTCCTCAGTTCATAAATTAAAACTGTAATAATGGACGAGAACTACCAATTATAGAACCTACCTAAGCACCTATCTAAGTATCTACCTAAGTACCTAAATATGAACCTACACAAGTATCTACCAAAGTACCTACCTAAGTATCTATCTAAGTGCCTACCTAAGTTCCTACATAAGTACCTATCTACATAAGTGCCTATCTACCTAACAACCTATCTACCTAAATACCTATCTACCTTAGAACCTACCTATGTACCTACCTGAGAACCTACCTAAGTATCAACCTAAGTATCTACCTTAGTAACTTACTAAGTACCTACAAAAGTATCTATTTACATAAGTCTACCTAAGAACCTATCTACCTAAATACCTTTGAACCTACCTAAGTACCTTCCTGAGAACCTTCCTAAGTACCTACCTGAGAACCTACCTAATTACGTACCTAAGTGTCTACATAATTACCTACCTAATTACCCAAATACGAACCTACACAAGTACTTACAAAATAATCTACCTAAGTAACTTCAAAATTTTATACCTAAGTATCTACATAAGTACATATCTAAGTACCTACCTACCTTAGAACCTACCAAAATACATACTTGAGAACCTACCTAAGGATTTACCTAAGTACCTACCTGTGAACCTACCTAAGTACCTACCTAAGTATCTACCTAATTACCTAACTAAGTACCTACCCAAGTATCTATCTAAGTGCCTACCTAAGTTCCTACATAAGTACCTATCTACATAAGTGCCTATCTACCTAAGAACCTATCGACCTAAATACCTATCTACCTTAGAACCTACCTATGTACCTACCTGAGAACCTACCTAAGTATCAACCTAAGTATCTACCTTAGTACCTTACTAAGTACCTGCAAAAGTACATATCTAAGTACCTATCTACCTTAGAACCTACCAAAATACCTACCTAAGGTTCTACCTAAGTACCTACCCGAGAACCTACCTAAGTACCTGCCTAAGTATTTGCAATTTGGGAGCCGGGAATGGGTACCGCCGCCCTGGGAACCATTTATTGGATAACCAACACCTCTGCCATAGGTCACCCCAAGTGGTTGGCTACGTTTGCTGACTTAGCAGGGGTGCCCGGGTTTATGGGGTAAGGATTATCTAGGTCTTGGCGGCGGATGATCTAGACACACTGAACCCCAGATACCTACATACCCTCATACCTTTTTCCTTCTCAGAACTTCCTCTCCTTAAAAATACTCTCCACACAGCATCCCCAAAGATGACATAGGCCCTGAGGGAAATTATTTTCCTCGGGGCCTCCTGTGTGGACCTAATCTTAAAAAAAAGTATTAACCTAAGTACCTAACTAAGTAAATACATAAGTACCTATTTACACAAGTACCTATCTACCTAATAACCTATCTACTCAAATACCTATCTAACCAAATACATATCTTTGAACCTAACTAAGTACCTACCTGAGAACCTACCTAAGTACGTACCTAAATATTTACCTACGTACCTACCTAAGTACCCAAATACGAACCTACACAAGTACCTACTAAATAATATACCTAAGTAATTAAAAAAATAATCTACCTAAGTAGTTACATAAGTACCTATCTACCTTAGAACCAACCAAAATACCTACTTGAGAACCTACCTAACTATCTAACTAAGTACCTACCCAAGTACCCAAATACGAACCTACACAAGTACCTACAAAATAATCTTCCTTAGTAACTACAAAATAATCTACCTAAGTATCTACATAAGTACCTATCTATCTTAGAACCTACCAAAAACCTACTTGAGAACCTACCTAAGTATCTACCTAAGTACCTAACTAAGTACTCAAATACGAACCTACACAGGTACATACAAAATAATCTACCTAAGTATCTACATAAGTTCCTATCTAAGAACCTATATACATAAGTATCTATCTACCTAAATATCTATCTACATTAGAACCTACCTATGTACCTACCTGAGAACCTACCTAAGTATCTACCTTAGTACCTTACTAAGTACCTACAAAAGTACCTATTTACATAAGTACCTGTCTACCTAAGACCTATCTAAATACCTTTGAACCTACCTAAGTACCTACCTGAGAACCTACCTAATTACGTACCTAAGTGTCTACATAAGTACCTACCTAAGTACCCAAATACGAACCTACACAAGTACTTACAAAATAATCTACCTATCTAGTATCTAAATAAGTACCTATCTAAGTACCTATCTACCTTAAAACCTATTAAAATACCTACTTGAGAACCTACCTAAAGATCTACCTAAGTACCTAACTAAGTGCCTACATAAGTACCCATTTACATAGGTACCTATCTACCTAAGAACCTCTCTACCTAAATACCTGTCTACCTTTGAACCTACCTAAGTACCTACCTGAGAACCTACCTAAGTACGTACCTAAGAATTTACCTAAGTACCTACCTAAGAATTTACCTAAGTACCTACCTAAGTACTCAAATACAAACCTACACCAGTACCTACAAAATAATCTACCTAAGTATCTACATAAGTACCTAAGTACCTACCTAATTACCCAAATACGAACCTACACAAGTATATTCAAAATAATCTACCTAAGTATCTACATAAGTACCTAAGTACCTACCTAATTACCGAAATACGATCCTACACAAGTACCTTCAAAATAATCTACCTATATATCTACATAAGTACCTATCTACCTATCTACCTAAATACCTATCTACCTGAGAACCTACCTAAGTACGTACCTAAGTATCTACCTAAGTACCTAAATATGAATCTACATAAGTACCTACCTAATTACCCAAATACGAACCTTCACAAGTACTTACAAAATAGTCTACCTAAGTAACTTCAAAAGATTCTACCTAAGTATCTACATAAGTACATATCTAAGTACCTATCTACCTTAGAACCTACCAAAATACCTACTTGAGAACCTACCTAAGGATCTACCTAAGTACCTACCTGTGAACCTACATAAGTACCTACCTAAGTATCTACCTAAGTACCTAACTAAGTACCTACCTAAGTACCTATCTACATAAGTACCTATCTACCTAAGACCTATCGACCTATCTACCTGAGAACCTACCTAAGTACGTACCTAAGTATCTACCTAAGTACCTAAATATGAATCTACATAAGTACCTACCTAAGTACCTACCTAAGTATCTACCTAAGTACCTACAAAATAATCTACCTAAGTATCTACATAAGTACCTATCTAAGTACCTTTCTACTTATCTACTCTATCTACCTAAATACCTATCTATCTTAGAACCTACCAAAATACCTACCTGAGAACCTACATAAGTATCTACCTAATAATCTACCTAAGTATCTACCTAAGTACCTAAATAGGAACCTACATAAGTACCTACAAAATAATCTACCTATAATTTTTGGTTGAATTGACAATTATTTGTTTTCGTAGAGTAGGATCCGTTTTTAAAAACGGATCCGTCGCTAAAACGGAAGTGTGAATAGTGCTGTGGGGCTCCGTTTTTAAAAACGGAACCCGCCTCCGTTTTTAAAACGGAAGTGCGAATGAGCTCTTACTATAATTAAGAGGAAACCCGGCGGTGATTTTTCCATACAAAAGTATTCCCTATTTATCTCTCTGGATTTTAACCCTAGAGAAAATGTTGTTTTTGCATAAAATAGATATCAACTACTAGCGTGTCGGTACTTTTTGTTTTTTTTGATAAGTTACTTCTTATAGAAGTTATGACCTTTCAAAAATCAATAAAATTGACTGGTTTAAACGCCGCCAAAAGATGTTCAGTATACAAACCAGACAATGTTTTTAAAAAAAATCAAAACGTACAAACATAGAATAGTTTTTTCTTATGTAGTTGGTAAAAAAAAAATTGAAAATCAGTCCACTTTTGGAGGAGAAAAGTGGGGAATACAAAACCTCCATTCTAGTTAGGTGTCAGTCCATTGTCCCTTTCGCTCAATATCCGGTGGAGTAAGAGCAAAAGCGACAGCAATATTTTAGTAAAATCTATTTCTGCACCACCGGGTATCATCTTAAATAGGTAGGTACTCGAAGAACAAACTTTATAACACTAGTGACAGACCTAGCTATAAATTGTAGCTAAGTCTGTCGGCCCCATAATAGTGAATATAAAATCACTAATTGAAATAAATAACCTTTTTAATTGTTTAACTACTCTAACGATTTTTGGCATACTATGGCAAGATTGCAAAGCGTCTTGAGCGATCGCTTGCCATAATGCGCCAAATGTATAGATCCTAGAAATACGGGATAAACTACTGTGAAAGTCGCCTATAACATTTGGATTTCGATTAAAATACGAAAAAAACCTTTGTTGGTCTTTGGTGATTCTTGCGATATAGCTGCTACGCACTCAGGCAGCTAGTAGATTCACAAGGTTTGCCTGCAGTAGTAGTATGTTTTGTATGTATCTGAAATATGACGAATAGTGCGGGCGCTGGGTGGAGTTGAGTGTGCAAAATCCGAGTGTCGCATTCTGAACATGGTTTTGAATTCAGAAAAGCTTGCAGATTATTTGGTGGTCCATTTATTTTACAAACCAATAGCTGTCAAGTAAATGGACTGAACAAATTGCTTTGGAACAATCGAAGTATATTAATCAGGTAATGCCCGTACGGTTCAAATTAAGGAACCCGACTCCGAGTAAATCTCCAGCGCCACACTGTATGGAAATCGTTCTGAGCCGTCCGTGAACGTGCATTTTTCCACGGAGCTGCTGCCGTAATATGCACACTTATCACTTGCTCACATGCGATTTGCAAACGGAAGTGGCGCCATCTATAATACTATATGTAAGGAATAAAGTATGAAGAAGAAGAAAGATTTTTCGCTTTCATTCAATAATAAGAAGATTTATGTTGGGTGAAGAGTGTTCCTCTCATTATTCACGGTCTTAATCTAAGAATGTCTACTATTATATGTCTACCTATTAAATATAAGTATTCTGTGGTTTAATGTTAATAGTAGTTAGTTTTTCAAAATGGTGATGCCTTATAAATAGTCACCAACACTTAAACTCACTGCCCACTAATAAACGCTATGCCCACTCAACCACTGACCGGTCAGTGGTTGAGTGGGCATAGCGTTTGGGTCCCACCCAGGCGTTCCGAGTTCGATTCCTCGGCTGGCTAAGTCCTCCATCACAACACAAGCAACATCTTCCGCTTAGTGTGGTGGTAGTAGGAGATTTTCAAATGTTGTTGGGTTATTCGTGGGAATGTTTGTCTTTCTTTAAAAAAAAAAAAAAAAACTGGGCGAAGCAGAACGAAAAGCCGACAGCAGAGCCCAGCAGCAAAAACTCGCGGAGCTAGAATGATTGTTTTAGCGACAATATCCAATTTTTTCTTATGATTAAAGATACTTATAGCTAGTCAATTGAAAAAAGTTAAAAATAAAATAAGAATTGTTGATAAAAAATGATTTTATACAAAAAACAAATTTGAATATAAAGTTATCCAAAAAAATAAATAATAAATCAATCTTTTTTTTTTTTGAAAGACATTATTAATACATTTGCACCACTAATGTATAAATGAAATATAATTTAGTTGTAATTTTTTGCAAGAACAAACCTTTGTTTGACAATTTAATGTACATTTATATGGGTAGATCAACAATTCTGGCTTGGTCTTGGCTTGGCAATGGTCGCTTTGTCAGTAGTTGCCGTGGGTACAATTTACCATCTTCATTTTCATAGCCTAACAAGGTGTAATCAAATAGGCTGTAGTAGTGTAATAGGTGAACATATTTATAACGCACATACCTAAATATGGGATTGGTGATTCATTTCGGTCTCGCTCATGGCACTGCCCATGAAAGATTTTTTTAGTAAGTAATTTGAATGGCGGGTGTAGTAAAATTATAAGTAATTCGAGTTTGTCTTATTTTCTTTTCTTTTTTGCAGGAGATCATTCCACAAACACACTTAAGAGAAAAGTGCCACTGATCAATAAGCAGATACCAGATTGTCATGCATGCAACATTTAGATTCAGGTCAGAAGGTGATGCTGGAGTAGGTAAGTAATAGATCCACCAAATTTTTGTCCAACTGTGGCCCATGTTAAATGGCAAGTAATAAAATTTGAGACCACTGAGTGTTAAAGACTTACCATCTCTAAGTACGATGATGGGAAGTGTGTCGTCTCCTCCGGCGTACCCGTGGATAATGAGGATGGTCTCCAGACTGGAGTCCCAGCTGGTCCCTCTCAGCCAATCGGAACTGCCTAGGTCTACCTGTGAACAAACAAATTCATTTATTTTTCCAGATTTTTATTCTTGTACTAGCTGAAGTCTCAGCGGTTGCCCAGGCTTTACACAGAGTTTTTAAAAATCAGGTGACCTCCCTCTTGTTTTGAAGGTCAAGTGTGCAAATTTCATCAATTTCGGAATAAAACTGCAGATTTGTTTTCAAATCAAGCCATGTGCCTTATAAATATAATCTAAATATATATTCAATCGCTTGTATTTTGGATTTTGCATGGCTGATAGACGGCCATTTATGACATTATGACACATTGATGGTTGTTTGATAGTTGTAGAGGGTTTGGATTAGGAGCGAATTTATTATTAGGACACTTAAGATAGATTCAGACTGGGTCGACGTACGTACGCATCGCTACGCCAAACAATGCTTAGCAACCATACATTTTCTATGAAAATGGCCACAGACATCGCACGTCGCGGTGCGTGTGGCCAATGTGATTCTAAAACATAAATTTTCATTGAAAATCTATGGTTGATAAGTAGCCCAGATATTGTTAGGCGTAGCGATGCATACGTACGTCGACCCAGTCTGAATATACCATTATGGTTTTATTATTGTATATTTTATTAACGAATTGAAATTTTAAAATGTTGTAATGTTCTTAAAATGAATGAATCTTACTAATATTATAAATGCGAAAGTTTGTATGGATGTATCTATGTTTGTTACTCTTTCACGCAAAAACTACTGAATGGATTTTAATAAAACTTTACAATAATATAGCTCATACATCAGAATACCAAATAGGCTATAATTTATAAAGCTAGCTATTTATTTTCAATACATTGAAAATAATAATTTTTGTTTAATAGAAAATGTCAAAATTTGGGAATGACATTTTGCAACACAATGTGTTAAATCAAAATTCTATTTTAGAAAATATTTAAATTAGTGAATTTATTTGAAGTACTCTTCTAATACTTTGAATCGAATCAAGAATTATACATATTGTAAATATATATTATATTTATTACCTGTAATCATCATTATCATCAATTACTATATTATATGTAAATTTCATTATCATAAATTCATTGCTGCATTAACTGTAAACCTCATTATCATAATTATTATATTATCAGTAAACGTACTTCAGTACCTTAAATTATACTTCACCCGCCATAACACAGGGACATCCCTAGCATGGCGGGCGAAATAACACAATATCTACACTATGTATAAAATTCTTTTAATAAATAAATAAATAAATAAGTAAATAGGTTAAGAATTTTGGTATAAACATAGATGGGACATAGGAAAACCAAATAGATTATGTACTCGAAGTACTAATCCTACGCAGACGAAGTCGCGGGCAGAAGCTAGTAAAGAATAATAATAAAGAATATCCCACTCGATTTTGGTCTAACGTTATTTGAATAGACCATCGACATTTTCAACGTCACTTACAGATAACTCAGCAACTATCTTTTGACGCATGTCACAAAATAGTAAAACTGTCCCCATGACGTCTTTATACTTCCATGTAGATACCTCAAATTTGTAATCTTCTCAGTAATATATAGTTGTATAACCATTTACGGTGAGCGAAATAATAAAAATAAATAAATTATAATAATTAAATGCCTGTCTGTAACTTTGTACGTAATCACTTGAGCAATGATCACTTCTTCTGAAATGCAGACTTTTGATCGACACTGACGGTACCGTATTACACAAAAATTATGCAGTTTGAACAACAAGAAAATCTCATGCGGTCAGTCTCTCAAAAGTAAATTATAAAACTTCTCATTTCAAACATGTATAATGTTCGATTTCGAAATTTACTTTTGACATTTTTTGCAACGGTGTGTTACTTATCAAGGACGGAATAAATAAAAGATTTTAACTTGGTTTTATATTAACGAAAATGTATTCGATGATACATAAATATATCGTTTGACCTATCCATAATTTTTCAAAGGTTTGAACGGAGCTGGTTGACGAGTGTTTTACACATAGACAAAACGAAAAATTGATATAAACACTTACACAGAGTGCTTTTTACTATAGGTACTATAACTTTAACATGTTTAGGGGAATGAGCAATGGACTTGCGCTTAGGTATGAAGTAGAATAGAGAAATATATATATCATTTTTAAAGCCTTTTTTATATGGGCCTAGAGCATTAAATATTCCTTTTTTTTATATTTTATATTAATATTTTATACAACAAGTTCAATGATTTTTGGGAAGGAATTAAAGTTTTTCCGGGGGGGTGCAATAAAATAATAATTTAATAATATATGTTGTTATATTAAATATTTACATACATATTTTGTTTTTATAATTTGCTACATTTCCATAAAAAGATTGCATACGTAATAAAAATAAAAATATATTAAATTTGGAGCTAAGAGAATATAAATATAGCACATACATGATAATTACCTAATATGCAAACTTGCAGTATCCTATGTATTTTGTTATATTTTAACATTAGATATATAATTTCGTGAGAAATTGTATGAAATGTGAATTTCTATATTGTGACACTAAACGGAAGTTAATGTTGATGATATTTTTAATCAAATTTCTACCACCTTTGTTTCTCAATTGAACGGACTAAATTGATCGAAAGGACTAAATTGATCGCGTCTTAGATGCATTATTTAAGTCAATTCTATACGACTTCTTTCAATTCTAAGAGCTTTGTTAGTTTAATCCGTTCATTAATTAAGCCAGTAATTTTGCATATCGACGATATAATTTAAAAATAGTTTATATTAAAAGTTAATCGAATATATGATAATGGAGGCAGCGCTAAAATTTATCAATCCTGTAATAGGTATCTGTTAACAATCATTGACCGCGCTCACAAATATTGATAACTGACCATAGATGACGAATGTAGTCAATATCGTATTGATATAGGATTTTATCAATCGTCCATACGATACCTCCTGGGGTGCTAGCATGGTCGATCGATAAGGATCGGTAGGATAATTGTCAGCAACTTCTCATCGTGCCCTAGGACAACTGCAGATCGCTAACGTACAAACGACAGTTGATATCGAATATATTAAGGACTCTTAGTCATTGTGAACTGTCACCTATTCGTTAGCGATCTGCAGTTGTCCTAGGGAACGGTGAGAAGTTACCGACAATTATCCTACCGATCCTTATCGATCTACCATGCTAGCACCCCTGAAAGGAACACTGAGCGCAAGACAGAGATGTCACCATGCGGTATGTTTTTGGTTGGGCATACCCTTTGTTTTGTGGTGGGTTCCTCTGGGGTGTACAGAGTGTAGAAGACGTCCGGGTCAGGGCAGGTGTCTCTGTCAGCCCCTCTCCTCCACACGCAGTCGGGGCCGTTTCCCTCCTCCGACAGGGTCTGGTTCCCCAGGTACAGGGCTTCCCTGATGGGGTGACGCAGCCTCAGCTGAGACGAACATCCTGTACATAAACAGATTTATTAGATTAAACTTTGAGAGAAATTAAACTAAAACTCGAAATGCCTTCCAAAACTTTCAGCTGCTAATCCTGTACGAATCTCAATTACGCCCAAAAATTGAACTTGGGAGCCACCTCTAGGCTGGAACCCACAATACTTTATTAACCCAGCTGATTCTGTGCAAAAAAGGGCTATGCAACAATTGGAAATCCGTTGTTAACAGACAGTCTGTCATCTCTAATGTACAAACGCAATGTAGGCATGATGAGTCCGTTTTACAGGTATTTAAATGAAGCCTGCTATAAGAAGCTAGCATCAGCGTTGATCCCGGTGCACGGGTGCACGGTCGTGATACGAGCGGAACACCCGTTTACAGTTGATGTTTGGCTTCATGAAAACGGATCGTTTCTTCGACCTGTTTTTGTGTAAGTCGGCTGGTATGTGCAACGAGCTACCGGCACCTGGGGGCCTAGTCTATATCTCTCACAGCGCCCGTAACGCGGGTTTAGCTACGTCACGAATCCGTATTAACCCTCCTCTGACCGTGCTAAAAACTTTCTCGCGCTCCGATGCTGTACACTCAGTAAATATTAGTGTAATGTATTTATTTAATCCAATACATAAATGAATTGTGGAGGAATACCTAAAATGTTAACTCTATGTTTAGCATATTTACAAAGATATTTCAGTAAATACAAACCGTGACCGCTTAGTTGACAGCACCGTCAAGAAAGGTTAAACGGCAAACGTGCTTGTTTGTGAAACCGAAAGATCGAGACTAGGCCCCCTGTTTATCCTCCTTCATATAACCAGGGCCTCTTCAAGACCCGCATTAATACATTGCTTCCTGCAGCCCCTAACCAACCGTGTGGCGACATCGCTACTCTATTTTTACACTGGAATGTGAACAAGTGTTCCATTTAGCACGAGTCCTGTCTCAAGTCGGATCTCCAGCTTCAACAAAACGTGCAACTTCGCCTTCAACATTTCAACCTTTTTTTTTACATTTTAGTCTCCTGTGTTTGAACATTGGGGCGCGGTAGGCGTAACTACACAAATTTCGACGTTTGCATTCTTATATAATTATGTCAATGTCAAAAAATGTCTTCAAGAGGAGGACAAATTCAATAGAAAACACAGATTTCAAATTAGACCTACTACCTACTCGAAATTTTAATAGGTATTTATTTATTAGGAAAGATTTCTGGCAAATATCGAATCGAGCTTCGAAATATTGCCGTTCCGCAGTATAATCCAAATAAATGGAATATTTCTGAATGTATCTAAAAACTAAAAACTGTTTCGGAAAGTTAATGAAACATGCTTTGAAATTTTATGTTTTAAAATAAATATATAATATTTGAAATATAAAAATTTTGTGAGCGGACATAAAAAATGTTTTAAAAATGGCTCACCTTACGTGTTTTCTAACTAAAATTATTTTTAACGAAAAAAAAAACTTAGATGCATATTTTATTAGAAAAATTTATTATTAACGTTATTTTCACCTCACTTTTTAGTCGTTTGATGTAAAATAATTAATAAAAAATTCATAATTGATTTTCAAATTGCGGTTGGAAACCTTTGATTCATAAATGTGTACATTTTAATTACTTTGCTAAGTAATTAAAATATAATTACTTCATTTTCAATATAAAGCGTGATATTTCTTCGTGGGGAGGAGGAGGAGATTTGGAAGAGTAAGGTGGGGAAGTACCTGGCCATTTAGATCTAGTCAACAAACACGGCTAAAGCCATTATTTAATGAACGGTGGTCTTACACCAGGGCGATACTGAGAGTATCTTCCTATCTGGAACGTGCCGCAAATATACTATTTATTATTTTTAATTAATCAATTATGTTAACCGAAATTAATCAAATAAAATTAATTTGCGCCAAAGCCTTGCTTCTGGACTAGGCCGGCTGTCAAAGTCTTCAAAGTTGCTCCCAAAACCGAATAAATAGATCTGTCGCATGACGGATTTATCATAAATTATTATGTGTTTATTGGTTTGGTACAATATATTAATATACCGACTTTATTTAAATTCTTTTAAATATATTAAGATGTGTTCATGATAGAAACAGTCTTCCGTTTCATCATCTACCATTAACTCATAATTACGCTTACACATAACCTCAAAAACTCGTGCGATTTATTCACTTATGACAGGAGCGCACCGTGCAGCTGTTATAAAAAAATGAACCTTTCCCCTCCCCCGCCATCCCCGCTTCACCCGGGTGTTGTCGTGTTTTCCATCGACCATGGAAAGCACGAACATTGCGTCTGTGTGTAAGGTCATGCCCCAATTGACAATGTTGTAAGTGATTTGGAAGCAAATGTTGTCGCTGGAGACGACAATATTGAAGGAAGAGACCCCGCTTCACTTACACTCGCCTGACATCGTAGATCTACATCCCATTTGAACTTCGTAAACAAGGTTTTGAAATGGAAATTTAATTCCAGATTGGTCAAATATTTGGATCACGCCACAAGTCCACAAGAAATTTCTTTTTTATTTCGTCTTTATTCTATGGTGGGAAAGAGACAGTTCTTCTTTATTCTATGGTGGGAAAGAAGTCTACCTACTCGTTGGCATTGGGCTGAGTGTATGTTTACTATTTGGTGTAGAAATGCGATTATATGTAGGCACTCACAAAAATATAATATCACCGATAGGTATATATGTATCTACCTACTTCCAATTGATAATGAGACACGCACTTAATTGTAAAAGAATGCTACAGGATGTCGATTGCATAAGTATTAATAATAGTACCGACCTCCGTGGAGGTTAACATAACGTAGGTACCTATTTGCATAATTTGTTTGCTCTGTAAATAAAGAATAAAATAGATTTCTTAATAATATTGTAGACGTAGTTATGGATGTACAGTGGAATCATTTTAAAGTGACTCTTGATCAGGTGGTGTCCTGTATGTACATGACCTATAGGTCTACTGTGGAGTAGTATTGTTGTTTTGTATGCGTCTGTAACTTTTTTTGTCCATAATTTAATTATTTATTAAAAGTTATTTTTCTTTTTTACTTGAACTATCACGTAGAATCACCTCTCGAAGTTTGTGCACTTTCTCCCAGATATATTGATGGATATGTGCGTGCATTATCAGCATCAGTGATTGTCTATACCCTATATCCTATATACGCACTCTAATGAATTAATGAAACAAAAAGTTTAACACTTTACCCCCGAACACCTTGTATAATTCAGTGCTGAAGATTATCACATTCAGATAAAATATTATAACCTTCAGTTTTTTTAATAAGAACAAAAGAAACAATAATCAACATGTAAAAAAACATTCTATATAACTCTCTTAACACGCTTTGGCTTCGAAGTCTGCATTGTGAAATAATCATTAATTGTTTTAATTTTTATTCTATTCTTAGCACTTTGGACGTAAGTTATGTATGTGTGTAAGTACTGCGATGAAGTCAACTAAGGCCCGGTACATCAGTTGATTTTAAGCCCGGCTTGGTTGGATTGTCGAGCTTAGCACAGCTTGGAACATAATCAGTATATAGGTCAAAACCCTAGATGTCACCGATATTATGTGTATTGTCTATAAATTTAATAGAGGAATATGTTTCCTTGAAAAATAAAACCACTGTCTATGCTCTCTACTGTCATCTTAAGTAGACCCCCGCTGACGAGGTAAATGAAAAAAAAAAACAGTTTGCAACTAAACTCACTGTAAAATGTATGTGAACGTGATGGTCCGCACACTACACAACTTGTTTTTTTTTATTTATTTATTTATTTATCATAAATACATTTGTACAAAATAAGGGTACAATATTCATATGTCTGTGGTAGTCCCACAAAGCTGTCATATAGCAGCTTGTCTGTAGGTTCTACAATTTATCACTCTTAATATTATACATAAGGAAATATTTGTTAATACATATTATATAGTTTTAAGGAAAAATTAAGATAGATTACATAATAATATTAGATTATTTGATTTACATCTATAAGATATTTCAATGTACATGCCTAATAATAAGATATGTGGGCAGCTACATTAAGATAATCAATTCAACATATTTAAAGATACATGAAGTTTTCGTTAATTAACCACATTTTTATCATTTTAGGGCATAATCTGTAATTTTTTTCAAATTTTAAGTTTTTTTTTTTTTCTTGAAAATCAGTAGTATTAGGTATTCAAGAGTACGGCTTCCATATTTATTTAATATTCGAGGAGTTTTTAGGCCCTTTCCTTCCTTAAATCTTGTGGTATGTTTGTGTACCATTGGGTGTTTATATGAGCTATAGAAACCCTCTTGTCAATGGCAACGCAAGCAGTGACTCGAAACTCAGCGTGCTAGTTGCTATGATGACAGCTGATTGTTCTTCGTCTATGGTTAAACAAGCCGAGATAATAACTGAAATCTTAAAATTGCTGTCATAGAAGTTTTGTTTGGAAACCATAGCAACTAGCGAGTTTTAGTTTGGTTTCACTAATCGGGACATCTCTATGCACCGGGAAATCGCGATATTATGATTGCGATCTATCAAAGACGGCGACAGTTTATTTTTGGGGGGGTTTAATTTAATAGTTAATTTTTGGTAAAGTTCCCACTTCAAGCTGCATTGTGCTACATATGTAGATATATGCGAGTAAACTAATTTTAATTAGTATTCGTTTTACTAGAGTTAGTGCACTATTTGAAATTAACCGCTGAAACCACACTGCCCTGACGTTGAAGCTTTTAAAATCCCTTTTCTGATTATTTTTGATTGATGATTATTAATTAATAAAATCGTCATTCCTCATCGCTCGATGAATATAATAGGTCCATACTTGTGAAATTAGGCAATTTATGTAAATTTCGGTGGGAAGTATTCAAATATTATGTACGTAAATGTCAAATTTGGCATATGACTGCTAGCGCCTTGGTCTAGAAAATGAACTATTCTGCGGCTAATCAAAGCTTGAGCGTAGATTAAGCACCCTTAAATTGGAGCGAGGAATGACGTAGGTACATAGCAAGGATTGGCATATACCGATATACCGGGCCTAGGAAGATAGATCTATAATCTACACCTTCACACTTTTGAAATTAAATGTACTTACACTAATTAATCGATGTTACCTACTCGATGAAAAGAAAGAAAATAATACATTTAAGTTACATATACCTACCTGGCGCCTGCCTATACAAGTAAGCCACCATTATGTGTTATGTTATCAGTATGAAAATCCAATTCATCGAGTTCAAAGTAATGTCAAAACTTCCAATCACTTAGCACAAGTTTAGCTCTAACGAAGCCTTAGAACCGGACCAAGGAGGAAAGTTGTAATCTGCATAGAAAGCTATTGCAGAGATTTATCACGAAACAAAGCAAAAAAACTCATTGAAGGTGGACGGTAGAAATCGTATGCAGCCTGTCTGCACAGTGAACATGGTGTCTGGTGTCATGTTGTCAAGTCAAAGTTGAGATCGTGCAGCTAGTAGCTATGTGAACAGTAGAACTCGCGTCCAAAAAAGGTATATTTCCATTTATTACCCCCGGCGGTGATTTTTCCATACAAATTCCCTGTATTCCCTATTTATCTCTCTGGATTTTAACCCTAGAGAAAATATTGTTTTTACATAAAATAGATATCAACTACTAGCGTGTCGGTACTCTTTGTTTTTTTTGATAAGTTACTTTTTATAGAAGTTATAACCTTCCAAAAATCAATAAAATTGACTGGTTTAAACGCCGTCAAAAGACGTTCAGTATACAAACTAGACAATGTTTTTTTAAAAAAAGCAAAACTTACAGACATAGAATAGTTTTTTCTTATGTAGTTGGTAAAAAAAATTGAAAATCAGTCCACTTTTGGAGGAGAAAAGTGGGGAATAAAAAACCTCAATTTTAGTTAGATATTAGTAGCCCGAGGTGCATCGTCCCTTTCGCTCAATATCCGGTGGCGTAAGAGCAACAGTGACAGCAACAATTTAGTAAAATATATTTTTCAAATTTCTCCACCACCCGGGTATCATCTTAATATATTGGCCATTTTATCGAAGTCGGTCTATTTTTCTGTTGTTTATAAAATCATAATCAAAATTTCCTCAGAAATCAAAAGATTTGTAAGTTTAGGTAGGTACTTATTATAAACCGTAAATAATTAATGTACCTAGTTTAAATGAATAATTTTTAAATTTGTTTAAAGAAATGTCACTATCTCAATGACAATTCTTCTTTCAAACTTTACTTATGCAGGTAGATACCATCATATTGATTATTTCCATTTGACAGCTCGTAGTACGATCCACGCTTATGCGAAATCTGGCGGTATAAACAGGTATTATTCAACACGGCCACCCTTTTGAATACGGAAACGGAACGTAACAAACTAATTTACAGACAGATGAAGTGGCAAACGGTCGAGTTTAAACAGGATTTCGTTATGCCCAGCCAATAATTTTTTTTTGTGTGAGTACTGCAAAAGAATCGCAACTGCTCCCAACCGTCTTGAGCCAGTGAGACTATGGCATCTCCAATCGGGGTGAGACTGAAGGTGGTGGGGAGGGGAAAAAAGATGGGAAAGAGGAATTTGAGAAAGTACCTGGCTAATCAGATCTGGTCACCAAACATGCCCAAATCCATTTCAATCTACGTTTCGATTCTTAATTGTAGTCTTTTACCAGGGCGATACTGAACGTATCGGAAATAAAGTACCTACTCTGGAACGTGCCGCAAGTATACACATTCCCTCTTACTCATAATCGTAGTAAAATTAATACGCTTTGTATTACGACGTAACAGTGAAAAATCATGGCTTATTATCACTGCGTGTGTGCATACTGTGCATGGTTAAAACGGCTTTAAACCAGGTTTAAGGCCAACTTTACAAAACCAAGGATGAGTCGGCGGATACCGCTATTATGAGTAAGGGGATATAAGTATATATCTATTATTTTTTATGCTTCACGGAGTCGAATCGTTCAGAAGAATAGATTTGTAAAGCTCTGCGAAATGTATACCTACCTATATTTTTAGTTTTCCGCTAGATTATAAACACTAGTTTCCGGGCACCATGTACCCAATGGAGAATTACCTCAATGATTACCTGTATATAATAAAGTTAACCATTTCGACAATCTAATCGTTTTTTAATGATAGTGTTTTGATTTGAACATGTATCATAAATGTGAATCGCAACATAAATTAGTTGTAGTTATTATTTTGATCGTCCATTTGATTAGTCAGATATCTCCGAAAAATCGAAATCCGAGTTGAGTATGCCGCTATATGTAAAAGTGTACTCTATATCTGGTATTATAACACTCAGATTATGTACTCATAAAAACCACTAAATCAATTATAATTCAGAACAACTTATAGTGAATTAAACAAAAAGTTCATGTACCTATTCTGTGTTACAAGTATGATTTTTCAAAATGTTATAATAATGTACCCGACCGTTATGCTTCCCGTATAATTTTATAGCATATTTAATACTAGCTTCTGCCCGCCACTTCGTCTGCGTAGGATTAGTACTTCGAGTAATCTATTTTCTTTTCCTAGGTCCCATCAACGTTTATACCAAAATTCACATATTTAAAATATCTATAATAATTCTTGATTCCATTCAAAGTATTAGGCGAGTACCTAGTTCAATTAAATTCACTAATTTTTATATTTTCTAAAATAGAATCTTGATTTAACAATCATTGTTGTGCAAAATGTCATTCTCAGTTTGAAATTTTCTATTTAATAATAATGATTATTTTCAATACATTCAAAATAAAAAGCTAGCTTTATAAATTATAATCTATATGTTATTCTGATGTATGTAAAGTTTCATCAAAATCCATTCAGTAAATTTGGCGTGAAAGAGTAACAAACACACATACACCCATACAAACTTTCGCGTTTATAATATTAGTAATATGTAAAACACAGACATGTGTAAATAATTTTTGATTTATGATGAACATTCGAATATTACTTTCCCCAGTTTCACAAAATTTAGTATTTTTTGGAGATGACTGACTGATGACAACTGGACGAACTGGACGATCGATTTACTGGGAAATTAACTTCTTTTTTAAATGAATTGTTTGTTTTAAAAAATAAATTATCTCTTCAGTATGCAGGGATACATTTTTTTGCAATTTTTTTATTAAAGCTTGCAGTTTAGAATTTCAAACAAAATAGCAAATAATAGCATCAATACGGAAAACTTTGAAAAACGAACTACCAATTAGAATAACCTTTTATTGAAAGGCGATAATCAATTTATTATTGAATATCACATAATTTATTTATTATTGGAACATGCGCTCTGTTTACGAAATAATAATTAGAGACAAGCCATAGCTTCAATAAAGAGAAAAAACTATAATAATATTAATACATAATTCATATATTAGTATGTTCGCTTAAAGCTGTGTCTCTTCCTTCAATATTATCGTCTTCTGCGACAACATTCTGCTTACACATGGCTTACAACATCGTCAATAGGGGCGTGACCTTACACACAGACGCAATGTTCTTGCTTTCCGTGGTCATTGTTGGATAACAGAAGCACAGTACGCTCTTGTCATAAGTGAATAAATGGCATGAGTTTTTGAGGTTATGTGCAAATGAGACTATTTATTAGGTCTCATGGAAATCGTTGTGTCTCCCTTACTATCATGGTTAGTAGTATGATCTAAGCGGTGTTAGAAAGAGAAAATATCACGCTTTATTTTTAAATTTAAAAATTAACCGCAAAGTAATTAAAATTAACACATTTATGAATCCAAATTTTCGGACCGCAATTTGTAAATCAATTATGAATCTTTGAGAATTTTTTATTAATTATTTTTACATTAAACGATTAAAAAGTGAGGTTACAATAACGTTTATAATACATTTTTCTAATAAAATATAAGTATGTATTTTTTTTCATTAACAGTAATTTTAGTTAGAAAAAACGGAGTCATTTAAAAAAAAAATATGTTCTCAAGTAAAATGTTTACATTTCAAATATTATATGTTTATTTTGAATCATAAAATTTTAAAGCGTATTTTTAAAACAGTTTTTAGTTTTCGGATATATTCAGAAATATTCCATTTATTTGGATTTTATTTCAAAACGGCAATGTTTATAGCCACGCCTACAGTGCTGTTTGTTGTAATCTGTGTTTATCACGCTCCAATGTTCAAACAAACGCTGGAGACGAAAATGTGGAAAAAACAATAAATGTTCTCGAAATGTTGAAGGCGATGTTGAACGTTTTGTTGAAGCTGGAGATTGGACTTTAGAAACCGTGGAAATAATCAAACAAAAAAATAAATAATTTAGTAAAAAAAATAAAAGTATCTGCCCTTTAAGTCACCTTTTTTTCAATGTTTCCTTGTTATTTCGACTTTTCCCCCTCTCCCCACCCACAATCAGCACTCCCACTGCACTCACCTAATAATATCTAATCATTTTTGTTCTTGTATAATTTTTAAGTTTTAAGAACGCAAGTGAATGACACGGATTTATCGAAACTGGTAGCAAGTATATAAAATTATATAACCAACAATGTATATTTGTATATGTTGTGAATAAAACTCTTCAAAACAAAATGCCTAGAATTTGTCGAGAAATACAAAAAAAAAAAATTTCTACATGGATGGCAATCTATGGCAACTAGTGCCTAGATTGGTAACAAGATGGAGCCTGTTGATTCTTAAACTTTTGAATTCAATAAATTTTCCTTGCGTTTCCAAATTCAGATGCATCATAACCACTGCCTTACGGAGACCACCTACTTTATACTATTTCGTATGAATTATCAAACAGCAGAATTATCGTGCGGCAACGATTTTGTAAGAAATCATCTCAAGGGCGCCAGTCTGCAATACGTGGTGTTTGTTCACTATAACAATAATTTATTAATGTACCAGCTATTGCCTACTTTATTGAGTGGCATACCTACCTAGGAATAACAAATAGTTAGCCATGCATAGAAAATAATCGTGGCGAGTCCTTCTACAGGAAGTCAAATGAACACTGAACGTAACCCAGTTTGGCCTGTACCTGTACATTGTCTTTATTACTGTTTATTGGCATGTGAGAATGTGACGATAAAGTATATATTCATCAGTTGACAAGGCAGGTACTTCGAGAGATTTAACAAATTATCGTTGTGTTAGTATGGTTGTGATATTTTTTTTTGTCCAGAGAAAATGCGATGCACCTTTCTGGCAAAGAATTTGAAATAGGAACGTGACGTACTAATAAATGAAGCGATGAAGTTTATATGTAAAACATTGCATATCAACAAAAGTTTATAAAACCGATATTTTAAAACTAAAGGACACCCCACATGATAAAAAACTGAAGATTGTCCTTCACAACACAGGTGAACTCATAGTGTGGGGGACAACACACAATATCTTTGTAATTAATGTGTAAAAGATCTCAACATCAAATTATCACATAAATTATTCGATTGTAAATGCTGAATTATTAAACATTATCATCAAAAATACTCTTTCGGTTGTGTCTGTCCTGCAAAACACTATTTCAATTAAGGGGGTTTCTCACCATCCTCTCAATAGCTTATCTACACTAATGACGAATATTTTCGATTTACGATTTACGGTTTATTTGTTTATTAAGTTGGAGTTTATAATTCGGTACTCGAACCTATGAATAGTGGCTATATATTGGATAAGTTGGCCGAGTTTTCTAACCACTGCGAGTATTTTATTTTTATTTTTAATAATATTCGTTATTAGTGTAGATAAGCTATTGGGAGGATGATGAGAATCCCCCTAAGTCAAATTGGCTTTGAATTTAATTTATCATATTAATTAAAAATTTCATCATCAAATTATCGCATTAATTTTTCTATTGTAAATGCTTAATTAAACATCATCATCAAAAATACTAATTTCGGTGGTGTGTCTGTCCTGCGTAACTCTGGTTCAATTAACTCATGTTTGCTTTAAATTTCAGTATCATTTTAAAATTTGTGATTGTTTAAATAATTCAGACAAGCGATGAAGTACGAGTACCTACGTATCGTATAATAAACGGAATACTATTTTTATATTAATTTTTAGAAAATTGATATAAAAAGAATTCAGACTGTCCCGTGATTTATCACAGATCTACGCTAGTTTCAATACAAATGCTTGTTGTGTACTTGAGGACCAGTAAAGTTCTTAAATTGAAACGTCATAAATTCAATGTGTGCCAACATTTAAAAAAAAATTAATTATCAATAGGTAGATACTTGTTACAAAATTGTTGTTAAATAAAATATTATTTATTATACCTTGAAGAAATATTGTCAGAATAATTGCCGTGGACACAAAACTTCCAGTAGATCGTAAAACCATTTTGCTTTGATTAGGTGAAAAAAACGCAGCAAAGAACACACTGCGAAAACGTCTCAACAAAACTGTCACTTTGCGAATCCGCGGGAAAACGGGTTTATCTTTGGAGGCAAAGAAAACTCCAGGACTTACTAAATAAGGGATTCTCTAACAAGTTTACGAATTTAAGTCCATTTTGTGTTATTTTTTATAGATCGTATAAATATAAAGGTGTTTCGAGTGGCGAAGACTGAACGAGACTGGCCAACTTCTTCGGAGCGTTTGAGTAACAAATAACTCTCTCTTGCAACAGTGCTTATTTACATGTGGACACGCAAAAGTATTCGTGTTTTAAAGGAGAAGGAGTCCGTTTTCTTGCGACAAATAAAGGTCATTGTCATATTTTATATAATAATAGCGTGGACCCATGAAAAATCACTGTATACTCTAATTTTTGAATTTGTGAAGACGAAATTAATTATAAAAAAATATTTGCCTCAATAGTATTAATTGCCTTTTAACCCCTTTGAACACCTTTTAGTAAATTTGAAAAATAACGCTTATCTGACAAATATTTAAACAAAATAAATGTACAATTGAAATGTGGTAGGTATATAAATTTTATTTAAAATAAATGATACCTACCTACTTTATCGCTTGTTTGAATTGTTCCGACAAGTATTAGTTCCAATTTTGAAAATCAAAGAAAATCCCAGTTCTGGTGGTCACTGAACCAGAGTTACACACAGAGGCGCAGCATCGAATTAATTATTGTTTTTAGTATTTTTATTCTGTTCTCTAATTATTGATTATTGCGAAATGAAACTTTTTTGTTTGTAATGAAGTTAAAATTTACACAAACAAAATTACTTGTTTCCCTTATATTACTTAGATACTTTTACTTACTTACGTTACCTTACCTTATGTATTATTGCATACATTCACTTACACTTAATTATAGTATGTAACTAAAATGATGCCACAAAATTATTTTACAAAAAAGGTAGATTCATTGGCTTTAAAACACAGTAACAGTTGAAATCGGGATCAGGGCGCTAACAATAATACTCCATAATGTAGATGGCGATAAGGTTTAAATTTCCGTTTAACACCAGCGGCATTTTATAATGCACATTATCAGGCGCAATTATTTCAATGTTTTATGATAAATTTCTAAAGAATTTAATAATACAATAAAACTTCTAACCAAAAAGGGGTTTTTAAGTGTTTTGAAGATCAAAGCATTTTTAATGGGCCTGGTAATTTATGTTTTTCTGGGCTTATAAAAAGACTAATTAAAAATACTCGATTATTTCAAAGGCAAATATGTTTTCTAGTATTTCTAAGTGATTTAATTTTCAAACCAACATCACGTGATTTTGCATTATTTAGTAGTGCTTCACCTTTAGAGCCAGTCCCTAGGGGGAAGGTTCAATCTTCGGTAAGGGGCATACATTAATTACGTGAGAAAATCTAACAAAATCTCATTATACCGAGGGGGGGGGGGGGGGGGGGGCTAAATTAAAATCTCACGTCAACTTTAAAAGAGGATATATTATTATAGAGATAATTAAAATAAAACATTGTTTCAAAACTTCTTTTGAAGTGTCCCATTTTGCGCGCTGAAAAAATGGTTATTATGAAAAACATTTATTTCAAGAAAAAAATCTCACGTGAGGGGGGGTCCCACTAATACTCACCCAATCTCACCAAGGGGGGGGGTTCTAAATTTTTTAAAAAACAACTCGCGTCATTCATGTATGTCCCCTAATTGAATGTATTATTGTATTTGGAGGTAAGATTTTTGTTATGAGTACGGCCGAATCAAAAACCGAAAGCCTGGAAATCTCTATGGCTCGAGTGGTTGATGAAGAAACAATATTATTTGTATTTTTAATCATTTCTATGTGCAGTGTGTATTAAAGGTGAAGTTTTCGATTTTATTTTCGGACTGTGTTGATGATGTATATGTTATTATCCATTGAATTATTACCACAAAACCAAAAACATTGGCCAACACGTACATACCATTTTAACGTAACTAATGGGACATTTTCATCTTCATCAATAGGCAGAGTTACATTGCGATATTAACTGTGTATATTATTTAATTGATTTAATGTTGTCTCCCTGTCTGATGGTGTAATTAATTATTACCATATTAAGGGGAACGGCTGTGCGGCCCGTTTAATACAAATTTTACTTTTGGATTTGAGGCCAAAATACAAAACCAAACGAAACTGAAATAATATTTTAGTTACCAAAAGGTATAACAAATATTTTTTTAAATTTGTGCTACTTTATTTATTTAGGCTTTAAATTATAAAAAGAAGCCATTAAATATTTGAATATTTCATAATTTTAGAGGGTATTTTGACATTTATTTGTGAGTTAATAAAAATAATTTTTAATTTTTTCTAATAAAGAAATATGACGAAATATAAAATGAAAAAGATTCAAATGCATTTCGATGGTAATCATTTTTTAGTCATTATAATTAACTCACAATAATAATGTCAAGGTTGCCTCTAAAATCATGAAAATTTTAATTATTATATTGGGGTACCTATATTTTATAATTTAAAAAAAATATATATAAAACAGCACATAATCGTATTAGATATTTGCAATACCTTTTGTTTAAAAAAATATTTTTTCTCTTTGGTTAAGTATGTATTTAGGCCTCAAACCCAAAATTAAGTTTTGTATGAACTGTCACTTATTCGTTGGCGATCTGTAGTCATGCTAGGGAACGATGAGAAGTTACCGATAGTTATCGTATCGATCGTTATCGATCGAGTGTGCTAGGGCCTCAGGCCGCTAACAATAATACTCCATATCGACCCATTGGAATACCAAGGTCCCATCTGCCTTTTTTTTTTTTTTTTTTATAGAGAATACCTCACAAGAGTCCCAACTGCTCCCGTCTGGAGCCAGTGAGACTATGGCATCCCCAATTGGGGTATGTTGTGAGGCAAGTGGGGAAGGGAAGGAGATGGGGAAGAGAAAGGTAGGAAAGTACCTGGCTATTCAGATCTAGTCACTAAACACGGCTAAAGCCATTATTAAGCAACGTCTCAATTCTGAACACTATAGATCCCATTATCGCACGACGTCGCCTTGGTGACGTCGTGCGATAATGGGATCTATAGTAAGCTACTTTAGAGTTTATTATCGCATGACGTCACCGCAACATATGGAATCTTGTTATGCCAAGGGTCATGCACAGCCGTTCCTCTTAACTAAAATGCTACAACATATCCACGTGCTCATTAGCAGTTGAAGAGAATAATAAATACGTGCTAATTAATTACATATTCAACGAATCTACTAATAAAACGAGATTTCCTACACGATTTTTATAAAAATGTGTTCATAAGAGCGTTTATTTTTTTTAGCATTACATTTTTGTGTCAAATTGAAAATATTATTTGCTAAAATATAAAAAGTTTGTTAAAATTAAAACTCTCTTCGTATTTTTAATTTCTGAAAGGTGTGCCGGAAACAAACAGGTATTCTGTTAATAAAGAAAGATTCACGTCGGCCATAAAACCATTTATCACTTTAATAAGACACACAGTACAATATTCACGGCAAAGGATGCTGTTAATTAATTTTATTGCACAAAGTCTCGCGGAGAAAGTTGAAGTTAATTTTTTGCGGAACAAAACATGTTGTATGTAGGTACTTATATCGGAACAGTGCAGGCTCAAGTTTAAGGAATACAAACATGTGTTTATTAACTTAGCAGTAAATGTCGCGTTAAAAAAAAGGGTGGTGCTAATTTTCTATTATTTAGGGAGTTGTTTCTGGTCCAGCCGAGTTTTTTATCTAACGCGTTTTTTTTTGTTTTCGCTTGTAACCTGATCGCTCCGTTTTATGTCTACCTTCTTGGCCCCACAGCTCCTAACTATATTTCAAGGTCAAATTTGATGCCATAACTTTGGGAATGTATTCTCTACATGTATACGCCGAGAAAAATGTTATTCCAAAATACGATCATTTTATTCTTAAAAACGGTCCAAAACGGGACTGAAGTTCTTACGAATAAATTAACAGGATTTCAATGTTTATTGGCGGGAACGTGTAAGAATAATTTGTTGGTATACGTAATTTCGTACGTATCCAACAAATTATTCTTACATTTTCTCCGTGTAGGAAGATTTTAAATAGCAAAAAAAGGACGATTTTTTGGATCGGCTGCACAAGGCTTCCAACAGGATTTCAATGTTTATTGGCGGGAACGTGTAAGAATAATTTGTTGGTATACGTAATTTCGTAGTATACCAACAAATTATTCTTACATTTTCTCCGTGTAGGAAGATTTTAAATAGCAAAAAAATGACGATTTTTTGGATCGGCTGCACAAGGCTTCCCCTTTAATAACTCAAAACCAAAATATCCCCAGAAATCATAAGATTTGCAAGTCGTAAATACCTACGTACCGGCTTAGGTAATTAATAAATATAAACCACAAATATTTATTTTTTAATTTAACATAAGTAATTATATCCTTAAATCCTTAAAGCTCCTCCGAAGCTACCTTTCTGAAAGATATTGCCTTGTCGATGTCGAAGGGAACCTAAGCGGCTTTGGAAAAATAACATGTGGAGTGGCACAGGGCTCGATTCTAGGACCCTTACTTTTCTTACTTTACATCAATGATATAACTAAATGCGGAATATCGGGAAAACTTCAACTGTGATTCACTATCGTTTCAAAAATGTGAGGGAACTTGAATTTCTAATGAATAAAGATCTCGCAAATCTAGCTAAATGGCTGCGAATTAATAAATTAAGCCCCAACGTCAAAAAACATGAATATCATTATTGGAACTGAAAAGCTACAAAATGTGCAAGTAACGAAATATTTGGGGTTATTCAGACTCTAACCTGTCGTGAAACTCCCATGTTGATTATGTAAAATCCAAAATTTCCCCAATAACTGGTGTACTCTATCGACTTCAAGATGTGGCCCCCATATATCTACTGCGTGCCACATATTATTCTATGATTCACTCCCACCTAAGTTATCTAGTGAGTATCTGGGGTATCATTACAAAGAAACAAATTTCTGAAAAGTCATCCAAAATAGAGCCAAGATATATATATTCTCTGACACAAATACTACCCTTTACGATTCTGCCAAAATATAGCATCACAACTGCCATTTTACAAATCATCTAACACTCCTCGAACACAAACATTAAACCAACCCAGCGCAAAACACGATCACAAAATCAAATACACCTATCGTCATCTACTCACACGACTAAATTTGGAATTAATTCCTTACAATACGTCGCACATATGCAATATAACGCATTACCTAATAACCTAAGGGGGTTTCTCACCATCCTCCTAATAGCTTATCCATACTATAACGAATATTATTAAAAATAAAATACTTGCAATAGTTAGAAAATTCGGCCAACTTATCCAATATGTAGCCACTTACAGTTAAATAACTTACCAATTTAAACTTAACAATTTTCCCTTTCCACGACAATATGGCATAATTCTCTCCATTTGCGACATTTCCTCTAAATGTGTCCTTGAAAATCGACTGTTTTCAACTATGTAATTATGACCTCCAGTACGCCCCTATATCGGAACCAGCAGCGTGGTAATGGCATTCAGCTTTTAGCGGGCATTAAAATGTGTGTACTTCACAAACTCCACGCACATGCTATAAAGTATTAACCTCAATTAACAATATATGAGTCAAGTACAAATATACCTGTGCGCTGACAATACTTTATTGTAATTTGCCGAAAATAACACAATATAAGCAATAAATTCGACGAGAAATTACGAGAAATGCAATCAGGTTTAGTTTCCATCGGCACACTTTAAATGCAATAAAAAACAGCAGTGTGACGCACACCGTTCAGTATGTAACATTCCGATGGGAGATACGAGTATTATTGTTAAGTTGGCAAGGATTTCTCACTACGCAAGTTCGTACACCTCAATTATCACCTGGATTTACATAGAGGTACTTGAGGTGGATACATGTCAAAGTTAACGGTTCCATTCACATTCCAAAGCCTTCATTGCTTGGGCACGCGTGTGACAATAACGGACGTCAGGACCTATTTGGTCATCTCCCATTATTAATTGCGATAATATTAATAATAGTTGGAGGGCCCTATACCAGCGGTGTTCTCTATATCCGCAACAGGTTACCAACTCAGTACGTATGAGTCTAGAGTCTAGATAATTCCTTACATTTTCAGGAATACCTTAGGGGTCAAACTTGGGACCTCTACTATTCTTCACATTGATTGAGGATTTTTAAGAATATATTATGTAGTTTCTAAGATAGTTGTAAGTCATAATACGAGTAAATACCCACTCGGTCATTTAAATAAGTATAGTTTTAAGTCAATATTTATTAGTCTTAGTTTTATGTCAATAGTTATAAGTTTTAGTTTTATGTCAAAGTTATCAATCTTAGTTAAAATGTATAAATTAAATTGTAAAGCGCCCTTGAGGTGATTTTCTCACGAAGAAGGCGCTGTATAAATTATCCGAACATTATTAGTATTATTATATCCATAAGCTTGCTTTTTGCTGAAGATCTCAAACTGTTCAGAATGCAAAAGATAGAGCCATAATTTCTGGAAAAGTTAAGTACCTGAAATAAAATTTTCGGCGATAATAAAATCACAAGCGACAGTTTGTTATTTTTCACAAAAATTATCGCACTGATCACTCGATCGCACATGGCTGGCAAGCAAAAATTTATTTTTAAAGATTCAAAAGTTCCCGAAGACATGTAAAAACAGGTTTCCGAGAATTTTTAAATGACTCCTGGCTTCGACCAAGTATAATCTTGGTCGAAGCTCCATGGCCTTCTATTATTTCTTCTGAAACCGAGATTCATTTTACAACATCCAAGCTTAACATACATTTAAGTGAATACAGCACAAGAGTCTCATCTGCTCCCAACCGTCTGGGGGATTATGGCATCGTGATGCTGGAGGTATTGGGGAGGGGAAAGGAGATGGGAAATAGGAAGGATATGAAGTACCTGGCTATTTATACTGATAGTATCTTCGACTCTGGAACGTGCTGCAAATACGTATGTACAGTGTGTTAAGCATCGTATTTGACTTACTTTAACCAATGATTTCTGACATTACTTGAAGTAAAAAATTTTATTAAAATTCGGTGACATTTTAGAAGTTTTTTTTTCTACTAAACATAAAAATCAGTAGGTATTGGGAAGTTAGGGGCGGGGTGAGGGGTTGGTTGGTTACTTGGCTTAGTGACCAGTGACGACATGTGGAAGAATTTTTTTTCTTTGATTTTGAAGAAAAATACATCTAAAAAGTCACAGGAGACCAAAATTTCATTTACATTTTTTACTCCAAATAATGTCTAGAATCACTGGTTAAAGTGAGTCAAGTACGTTACTTAACACCCTGTATACAATATATTATTTTTTATGAATTAATTGTGGAGCAACAAGAAAATAATTAGATAAAATTTACTTGGCGCGCGTCGGGATTTGAACACGCGACCTACGGATTCGTGGTACAGAACCTAACCCTTTGACCACAAACTCCGTTTGCTTCTCAACTAAATTACATTTTGTTACCCCATCCCAAGTGTTTGGACACTCTCAAAGATGTGAAGTTATGGGCCCTTTCACACCTTAATTATTTTATCTGGTAGACTTATTATTTTGTGATGCAATGAGACAGTTTAGAGACGGTGTTGACCTCTCCTCGATCGATGGTCGTGACATGATTGCTAAACCCTGATGAGTGTTCGGCCTATTTAAGTGTTATACATTATAACGGTATGCCACAGGGGCGTTCTGTGAGACCGTTATTATTATACTTTGCATTTTGTGTGATGGAGGAAAATGACTTTAAATTTATTTTGTAACAAGAGTGATGAGTAGTTTGGAAATGCCATTTTGGACATACTTTTAGGAAGTGGAGTATCCAGATTTAAACGGCCCAGTTGCCAAATCTTTATTTCATTCAGAACGTGAAAAATTCATCAAATCAAGTTAATGTTCATATTATGTTCAAGCTTTCTTCAAGTTTTGTTATTATCCAAGTAAATACTGTAAGTAAAAATACTAGCGCATATCGGAATAATAATTGAATGTGACATTTTAAATTTAAGTTTTGTGAAACAACTGTAAAAACTGTAGAAACAATTCATATAATTTTGTGGATGCGCCTGCAGCTAGGCAAAAGCATTGCACCATTTTTCCATCTTCAAACAAGCACCCACGGTGTATCTCTGTGCGATTTTACAATAATTTATCAACATTTTAAGGTTTTCGTACATACCAATTATTGCACGTCAATTTATTTGTGCGATAGCCACAAACTTTGCCTCGAATCGCACCCTCTAGCGATTTTAAAAGAAAACGCTTCGTCGTTACCTGAGAATGTTTTATCAGATATGATAAACACGTTTGAAAACGAACCAGGTGGCGGTAATCAAACGTTGTCTTTGCAATAAAATAATAATTATAATAATTAATGTAAACAGAAACTTTCCTACAAATTGTATAAATGTGGAAAAGGACAGGTTGCAGAGGTTTTTCCAATAAAGATTGGGTTAAGAAAATTGTTTTCTGTTTTTTGATTTATTTATTTAATTTAGTCGTTACATGTTTGTTGCCAATAGCTTAAGTTTAGATTAAATAATGTGCATTTATATATAAACTGTAGATACATTAACATTTTCACAATTAAGAATTATAATTTTTTGTAGATGTTTGAAGTTTGTACAGACTTTATAATAATTTGATTCAATAAAATAAACCTGGATACCTTGATATAAAAAACATTTGATATTTAATAACAACAAAAAATGTCTTTCCATTGGCAATAAACTTGCCTCAGGATTGGCATTTAAAAAATACCACCGTTTCATACAAATCTTGATTTTGGATTTGAGATCAAAATACCCAACCAAACTGAAAAATTATTTTTGTTATCAAAATTATTTTTTTCATAAGTTACTTTTTATAGAAGTTATGACCTTCCAAAAATCAATAAAATTGACTGGTTTAAACGCCGTCAAAAGACGTTCAATATACAAACTAAACAATGTTTTTTTTTTTAATAAGCAAAACGTACAGACATAGAATAGTTATTTATTATGTAGTTGGTAAAAAGAAAATTGAAAATCTGTCCACTTTTGGAGGAGAAAAGTGGGGAATACAAAACCTTGATTTTAGTTAGGTATTAGTAGCCCGTGGTGCATTGTCCCTTTCGATCAATACCCGGTGGAGTAAGAGCAACAGTGACAGCAACAATTTAGTAAAATCTATTTTTCAAATTTCTCCTCCACCAATTTTCATCTTAATAAAAACGCTATTTGTTGTGTGCGGTATAAATAAATACTAAACCGTATAAAATTATCAAACCTTAAAAAAAGATGTACAAATATAAAATTGAAATGAATCACTGAAACAATATTATATTTGTACACCTTTCTTGAAAGAATTGACTTTGTATACGGATTAAACTATTTATTCATATTCGTATACCTACCATGTAAACAGACGCAAACAAAAAACACATCCTAATATTTTGAAGCACAACTTGCAAAAAGTGTCTTTTACTAAATAATTAAATTAACTAAAACTCTAACATAATTAAATTAACGTCATCTATGAACGAACTGTGTATGAATAATTTAAGTTAATACTTGATAATATTAATATTGTCGAAAAACATTACCAATTTTTAACACTGCTTAGTTATGAATATATTTGGAACGATGTACGAATGTACGATTTTACGAATCATAAATCAATAAGTATGAAGTGATAAATGATAAACAATGATAAGGTGCCTTTAAACTGCGCCAAAAATTAAACATATGGCTTAGTTTCTAATTTTATTCCAAAATTCCTTATTTATTTTATTACTAACAGTTACTCTAATTTTCACATTGCTTCAGTAACTTGTTAGAATTTTTTAAATAATAACTTTTTCACAAAACCAATGTTTTATTGTTTTCTTACGTCGGTTATTTTTTTTCTTCTTGCAAATAAATATCTATAATATGTGATGCCTACTTATTTGCACAACGATTTTTTTTGTTTTTTTTTTAAGTGATTAGTTGGCATTTATTGAAGATAACCATCAACATCACTCCTTATGTGATTTTTCACAAAAAAATCTAAATATAATTTTTAATATCATCTGAGATATAGGTAGGTACCTACATATTATAATGCCACATTTAATCAAATCCTTTAAAGGTTCATCTGTGTAATGTTTTAAAACATGACACATTGTTTAAGATTATAATACTTCAAACACCTCGCCACAGGTTCTCCTAGACAGGTGTTTACAAAACGATACGACACAAATATAAATTTAAAGCAATTCAGTCAGACGCCCACTTCAAGCTCCACAACAATGTATACACCACTTCATTTTGTACTAGATATTGTATATTATAGAAAAAAGTGCTCTATAGTATATTTTTAGATTACTTCTATAAATTCCATCCTAAGAGGTAAAACACGTTTATTGCTCCATGACGCGCGGAGATATTACATAGATCCATTATTCAAACGACAGGTTTTCAGATTTAGTTTTGCCAATTTTACATAATTTATTTATTAAATCGCTGTTTTTTTTTTAAGTTTTATCTCGGGCATCGTCATATCTTTATTGCTTGAACTGTAGCAAATTTACTCATCTTTTAAACTGGTATGATCAATTTTAAATATATGGCAAAACCGAAAACAAATGCCTACATTTTGCTAGTTTTTGGCGGGTAACGCCGGGCGCGAGGGTTTACCGAGGTCGAAAACTTGATTTTACATAACATCATTTTAGCAACCCAAAAGCTACATCAAAAATTCAAAACTACCCGACCTATTGCAAGGAATTGCCTTTTTTGCTTTATTGACTGGACTACTAAGTACCTATTAGGGATGTTACGAAAATTCGCATTCGCATATGCGAATAATTCGCATCATTTTAAACATTCGCATCGACATTCGCATTCGCAACAAACGATGCGAATGTTTAGCGAATGCGAATGTGTGCAGATCATGTCGTGACTCGCCCACTGTCCACGTGTATTTTGTTTTACAACCTGGAGAATGATTCTTTGTTTACAATCTCCACATTCCTGGACCCACGATACAAACAATAATTTTTTAGTGAGATCGTGAGAGACAAAGTCAACACTGATATTCTTCAATTGGCTCTAAGTCTGTCTAAGCAGAGTAACCAGGATGGTAATCGCCATTTAGCTTCAGATGCTAAAAGGTTGAGCACTTCAACAAGCCACATTAATCAGCCTTCGGTACGTTCTGCTAAAACTCTTATAAGAAATCTGGCAGGAATCCTAGATTCCTCAAGTGATAGCGAAAATTCCGACGGTGCAGACTCTGGAGACACTATAAGCTGTGAAATCAAAGCTCAATTGAAGGCATATCTTAAAGAAAAACGAGCCTCTCTTGATGAAAACCCTTTGGACTGGTGGAAGACTAAATTGAAATAAGACAAATTGACAGATCTGGCTCGTAAACATCTGAGCACTCCACCGGCCAGCGTTCCGAGTGAACAATTGTTCAGTTCAGCCGGCCTTACATACGAGCCCCTTAGAAATCGCCTCATGGGAGAAAAAAGGCTGCAAAATTGCTTTTTCTGAAATATAATATGCCTCTTTCGAACTTCGATTATTAAATTGCTTAATTACGATTTTAGTTATAATTGTATAAGAATTGTTTTTATTAAAACGATGATTAATGTTGACTAAAGTTTTTTTAATGTAATTCCTTAATATTCGCATTCGCATTCGCATTCACACATTTGCACTCTGAACATTCGCATTCGCATTCGCGAATGTGAAAAATATCATATTCGTAACATCCCTAGTACCTATGTTCATTTGAATTAACATTAAATCCAAAAGGGAAAAATAATGTTACCACTTACAACCAAATAAATAAAAAGGCTATTGTATACCGTACAAAGAGAAATAATTATCTTCCGATCATGTTGGTAAGAGTCTTCCAATAACTCTCGTCCTCTTCCACGTTCCTGGCGTAGGGCTCCTTGGAGTTGGTGGTGGTGTAGAAGACCCCCCTGGTGTCAGGGGTGACAGAGTCCCCCATGGGGGTATCGGGGCCCGAGCAGCTCCCGTCCCGGACCTCTCCTTCGCTGTTGCAGCGCCGGGCCATGTAGCCGTGAGGGTAGCGGATAGACTCCACGAAAAACTGGTGCGATCTGCCATGGCTGCAGGCCTCTGTAATAAAGTTTAGCAGTCTCTACCAATAATGTTTGATGGTTTTGGTAGACATCAAAAAAAAAGTTGTAGTAGATGATACTTATTTAAATTTTGTTAAGCAACTATAGTTTCCGATTGTCAAATTAACCTGGAATATTCAATCTTACCAACTTGATAACAGAAAAATGCAACGAGCATCAATCCGTCAAAGTGAAAAGAGAATTCTTCACACACATTGTTTAATCTATTACTTTCTTAGATCTTGTATCTTATCCACTGGAGCGACAGAGCAATTAAAATATTTTTTCTTTATTTAGATTACTAAAGGAAATTTTTCCACCCACATTAAAAAAAACCATACCTCCGAATTTGAATATGCAGACATACAAACTGATTATAGTTCTATGTAGCCAATGAATTCCCCTATCTTTTGTCTATTATCACATATTTGTAGGATTTATAAACAATATATAATGAAATCTTTAACCTTAAAATATTTTAAAGAATATTTATGTTGTTATATTTTGAATATACAATATATTTTATTATATAGCCGTTTAAATAATAATAAAAAAAATTTTTGCGACTTTTTGGCAACAAAGCAATCCGAGGTTTTGGAAATAGTACCATAATGTAGTGGTTGACCGGTGAGTGGTTGTGTGGGCATCGCGTTTGGCTCCCACCCATGCGTTCCGTGTTCGATCCCTCGGCTGGCTAAGTCCTCCATCACAACACAAGCAATATCTTCCGCTTAGTGTAGGGGTAGTAGGAGATTTTCAAATGTTGTTGGGTTATTCGTAACCCGGGAATGTTTATCTTTCTTTAAAAAAAAAAATGTGGCAAAAAGCGCTCGAGTGAATTTATGCTAGAATAGGGAACTTATTGTAGATTGAACGAACATGACGAACCTCTGCAAACCTTATGCTTTGGACCCCAAACCAGTTACATTGGTTGAGTATTGCAAATTATCAGTGTCATCCCAAATCAGCACGCATATTATTTGAGGATCCACTTTAAGGTTTCGGCATCTTTCTTTGAGAATCTTTGTTGTATTAGTCAAAAATGCAATAAATTGTTGACGCTGCGATTCCTCAATCTCAGTATTTCTGGGTATTCACCATCAGAGCACAATGCAAAGTAAAATTGAAAAAAAAGCAGAATACGAAAAACAAGTTTTCAACTAACCGATGAGTTCTGGAAGCCCCTCGCACCCCGGCTGGCTAGCCTTGCCCCCGTTCGGGTAGAAGTCCGCATGCCCCAATGGGGCGGAGTACCCCAGGATCCCAGAGCAAGTATGGATGACGTCCACGAACTGTGCATCCCCCTCGTCTAGTCGGTTGGTCGGACCCGCCCAATACTCGAACCCCGGGAGGGCGGGGTCTAGACCTAAAGGAGCACAACCAAATTTGACAAAATTGAAATAGTCCAAAAATTAGGATATCAGCAAATTAAAATATATAATCCAAATAACTTAACTTAGAACCAGAGGTGTACGAGGTTCATCTTACGTTGGGTTGTTTAAAAAAAATATTTTTTTCTCGCTCTGTGAAAGTTCTATTTAAGTTCTGTGATTATTTCAGTTTTATGAAGCAACTGGTCTATAATATTATAAAATAATTTACACAGAACGTGAAAATTAACGTCAGATTATTGATTAATTAAATTAAAACAAATAACTTTGTATTAAACCACTATTATATAATCACAATTACCTACATGTTTCAAAACCGATGGTTTCTTCGTCAGGGTAGTAATGAGAAACAAACAAGTTTAGACTAAAAAGAAACAGACTAAAAAGAACTATGGACAAAAATATTATAGAGAGAGGTGATTATTTAATTAAAAAATATCGTAAAATACAATTATTTAAAATTAAGTATAAAAATTATTTTAGAATATGAAAAATTACATTATATAAATTATCAAAACATAATGAAGATGTTTAAACAACAAAAATAAATTATTTACAATATAATTATTAAGAAGAAAATAAATTTAAGAGATGGCTATTTAAAAAAAATATTTGGTTATTAATAATAATTATTTAATGTCATTTAACCTGACGAAGAAACCACCGGTTTTAAAACATATAGGTAATTGTGATTATATAATAGTGGTTTTAAAAAGTTATTTGTTTTAATTTAATTCAAAATGACGCCACAAAGTGATTTTGCGAAGTTTGAAGAAATATTGATTAATTGTTCAAATTTTTTGAAACAGTCTGTCTTGTTAACCAACCATAGTTTTGAGAACTGTGGACCAACAAAATGCACTTTTAATGGAGCTTTTTAAATGGAATACGAAAAGGTATTGCGATGATTGAACTGATATTCTGAACTGGTGAGAGGGATCAGCCATCATATTGGCTCAGGTAAAAGCATGATGGCCCATCATGATAATGATAAATAACGCATGATGGCCCATCATGCTTTTACCTGAGCCTATGTTTGCAGAACCCACCATTAGGACAAATGCCATCATAGTAATTAATAATACAAGGTATTCGGATGATAAATGCATGATTTAATTGCAGAGTTCTCCTTTTTATATATCTTGTATGGTCTTGGTCTCTTTTTATGATGGGAATGTGATTTCGTTATTTATTCCTTTAACCTTCTATTTCTTGAAACTATAACTTTTTTTCCAGTCTCTCTTGATCTTAATTACAATTAAATGTGAACCTGTTATTCTCGCGACCTTTCCTGACCGGACGAAGCTGCCAGCGTATCCTGAAGCATGCGCACCCAAGCTGTGGCCGATGATGTGGAACTGCTCTGGCACCATTCCGTGCTCTGATATCAGGTATTCCACCATTCGACCCGTTTTGTTTCCCACTAGCTGTAAGAGAGATTATAGTTGAGATTGGGTAATAGAGACAATATTTATCATTATCTACTGATAATCCAAATCACCCAGCCTGTCAAAACCCGAAAAAAGCAAGGAAGCTAATCCACATGGGTAACAACAACAAAAGAATGCTATGCTATACCGAGTGAGTTAAAAGAAACATAAACAAGGCGTCTTAGAAATCACGAAAGGCTGTTGGAAATGAAAACACCAAAAGTTGTAGCAAACGCGAAGAGTTTGTAGAAACATCTTTTCTTCGATGATATCAATATCTTGCCATGATGAGAAGAAGGCATCGATTCCAAAAAATCCACTTTGCCAAAAACATCGCCAATGTCACGCATGATTATTATGCATATAATTTGAGTAAATGTTGCAATTACCCTGGTTCTATCAGCAGACCTAAAGTAGAAGAGGTCGGAAGCCAGGTATTCCCAGTCTACAATGATAATGTTGCAGTCTCTATCCTCCAGGTAGGCATCTTTCATATTCACCACCGTGGTGCTGGAGCCAGATGACTGCCAGCCGTGGATGAGGATCTTCACGTTCTTCTTGGGGTCGAACAATGGCTCGTTAAAGGGGTGCGAGTCTCCATCGTCTACCTCGTTGGAGATCTCGCTTGTGTTCAGTCTTAGTTCGGAATACTTTTCCTTGTTGTCTCTAAATGGGTGCAATGAAGATCAAGTTTCTTGGTGAAAAGTTTTTTTAAAGGTTATATATTTTTCGTCTAAACAACAAGATTCTCTAATAGAAATGAGCAGATTAATTACGCTATTCCTTAAGGAATTGACACTAAATACTGGGATGCATACATGGACCGCAAAAAAAAATAGATTGGAACAATTATATTATTATTTGGTGTTCATTAGACTACTGAAAGATTTAAAAAAAATTCAGCAAACTATTACTGGTATTGAGAGTCTAGCAAATTATACAAATAATGTCATTAAATTTTTATTACGCACTATGGGCCTAATAAGCGTGTTATTTTAAAGAGCTTGAAAAACCGTTAATGTATCGTAAATTGTTGTTTATCAGTTGTGTAAAATTTAAAACCAATTTACTAGTAAGGGGTTTGTATTTGTATTGTCTCATAATATAGTAAATTGTAAAAGTTAGAATGAATAAAAATAATTAAAAAATCTTAAACATAGATAATGCCATAGTCGAAAAACTAAAATATTGTAGACCGGTGTTTAAAAAGTATCTTCGTGGATATTTGCATTAACTGCAGTGTCCAGTGACAAGTTTCCTTCTTTCTTCCATATATTTTTGGCATGTTAGATATATGTTAGTTAGTCACATAAATGTAGTTAACTAACAGAAATACTTTTACATTTTGCACGACTACCAAATAATGCGAGATCATCTTACCTGGTGTACAGTTGGTAGGAGATGGTCTTCTCCGGGTCTCCGAAGAAGAACCTCTGGTTGTCAGACGGTGGACTCGATGTAAGATTGGCTATCTGTGGGTTCCCCTCTCCATCAGGAATATACATCCAGGTATTGCCGTAGTCAGGGTAGGTTTCTTTCAGGTTATTGTCGTACTCCTCGCTGCATTGTCCGTCTGTACCAGAATAATGCTTATGAGTCAATACTCATTACACTTCACTAGAGTGTAGACATTTCACTGCCAACTTCTAATCCCTTCTGGGCATATCTCATTCCTTTTCCCACATCAGATCCATGACTACATATTACCACTACGATTAAATGACAAATTGAATGATGAGTTCACACTAATATTGTATATAGTGTAACAATTAATGCTAGCTAGATTTAAATTTTAGGACAGGAGGAGGAAATGCAAACGATCACACTTATAGACAGATCTAAGTACTGATAAAGAAATGATAACAAAACGAGGGAATGTGATCTTTTCCTCGTTAATTCCCACGCTTTTGAGAAACCTTCCACACTAATTGCATTGAAATAAGGATCTACACATTTCTGCACTAAAGTTTTGAACATTCCTGTTCCGGAGACCTGCTTAGTTCAGCACACAGTTGATATTTTTTATTCTGCTCTTCTCTTCCATCACATTTATTTACCTTCCGCCATAAATAGTAACCATTACTTTCTTGAGATTTTTGGACGCCTACCTCTTCCGGAATTCTTGGGTGTGATAAATAGATAAAATTATATAATAATATACCGGGTAGAGAGCTGAATGTGATCACGGTGATGAGGAAAGTTGACAATAATAGAGGGGAGATCATGTTGAGCACAGGAGTGTGACGGTGACAGGCAACTACTGATAGTTGTGGCAGGATCAAGTTGAACGTAGAACTGAGGAATTAGCATTTTACAAAGGAAAACGTGTATTAGGGAATCGCTTATATATTATTATTTTACCGGATGTAGGACTATCACATGTGCAGTGTTGTGTTGAGGCATGTCGGAAATAAATTCGTTTAGTTTTAAATATTTTTTTTCTAAATTTTATTGTTAGCTTATGCAAAAATTATGTTTAAAGTAAAGTTTGAGTTAAATCAGCGGTATAGGGTTTACAGTAAGTGCGATTCGTGTTGGTTTAGAGATGATAACATTTATTATATTGAGAAATAAAATCAATCATTGCTCAGCCTAAAATTCAGGATTTCTGCTGCAGCTGGTTTATATTATATATTAAAGAATTAAAATGAAATTTAAATATATTTAATATTAAATCAAATGGTCGAAATTCTAACCAAAGCAAATAATATTAAAGTTAAAAGTATGTATCTAATATAATCACAAACACAAGTAGGTTGGTATTCCTTTTATTGTAAATTCTATCAATTATGATATTTATTGTGGAGTTGACTGTGCAGTAATTTATGTATGTGGTTAATTTTGACATACGATACGTTATCGAATATAAGTTATTTTGAATGAAATTATTACAGCATTTTTTCAGAATATCTGTTAAATTGGCATATTTGTTGTAAAACACTCACCTCCAAAAAAATGCAAATATGAAATTGTTGCTTTGAGAAATATGACTAGTGTATTGGCAAAAATCGACACAATACAACTCGTAGGTATATGTCTACTATTTTTACTTTGATCAATTGGTTATATGCTCGATTTCCGACGTAGCGCAAAGACTGCATATTGTAATGTTGATTACAAAAATCTTTTATAATATTTGCATACATCTTGCACAAATTAAATTAAAAGTCAGATGAGAGTAGAGGTGTCAGGAATTCCACTAAAGAACACCAAGGAGTTTGTCTAAGAGATAAACGGAGACTAGAGGCTTTTGAGATGTGGTTCTATAGAAGACTATTAGGAATTTCCTGGAGAGACCACATTACAAATGAAGAGTTTCTCCAAAGAATCGAAGGAGGAAGGCACCTGCTCAGGACCTTGTCCGAAAGGCGTGCAAGATGGATCGGCCATATAATACGACAAGAAGGCCTCTTGCATGCCATAATGGAGGGAATCACCGAGGGGACAAACTCTAGGGGACGCCCACGCCGAGAGTACCCGGAGGACCTGCTGGTGGACATGCGCTGCTCATCATACGCAGACTTCAAAAGAGCCGCACAAGACAGGAACGAATGGAAGAGAAGAATAAAGGAAATTGCTGCAAACCAATCCCAGGATTGAAACCAGAGAGAGAGAGAGAGAGAGAGAGAGAACTTGGTTGCGCAATTAGGATTCCTTCACTTGACATAATTTTTTTTAACCGAAAGACATATTTTGCCTCTTCAAGCCGAAGACGATTTATTATAAACTCATCAATTCAACGGAGTACAACTTAATTACTTTTCTATTTTAAATGGTAAATAGAGTTGTAGAGTAGTAATATGATAAGACAAGTGCGGGACAATGACAATTAGGATAGGGGTGACCATTCATCATTATATCAGCACCATCTACAGGTAATAGGCCATGGGAACCCACTAATAACCAGATGTCAAATAGCATAAAGGTCATGACAGACTTTACGAAATATAAAACTAAAATGCCTTTTAATAATTCACCAGTTAACGTTATATATTTCTTAGCATAACTTTAAACCTGACTGCACGAAAAAAAATGTGAAAAAACGATAATTTTAATAGTAAAAACGGTTAAAACCGGGACTGAAGTTCTTACGAACAAATTAACAGTATTTCAATGTATATTGGCGATAAAATACGTACGAAATTACGTATACCAACACATTATTCTTACAGGTTCCCGCCAATAAACATTGAAACCCTGTTAATTTTTTTTTTTTTTTTTTTCGTTGTTTGTTTTTGGGGTGTTATGCCGTGTTGTGCTACCTCCTTCTTTAGCCGACGTGGTGGACACTGCAACGCTGTCCGAAACGTCGGCTAAAGAAGGAGGTAGCACAACACGGCATAACGGCCAAAAACAAACAACGAAAATGCTTTTGGCCGTGAAAATCTAAAAAACGTACCCCTGTTAATTTGTTCGTAAAAACTTCAGTCCCGTTTTTAACCGTTTTTACTATTAAAATGATCGTTTTTTCTATTAAAATAATCGTTTTTTCAAATAACATTTTTCTGCGTGTGAGGAAGCAAAGACGTGCAAATCCAAGCATACCTTTACAGATTGCACAACTGTTTCATAAGGTGGTGTTCATAGGTAGTTTATAGAAGTACATTAGTAATATTTTTCTCTACGTCCAGTTCCCAACCATTTTTTTCTAGTTTTCAGACATTCCCATCCAACTCAAATTCCACGCAGTCCACATTTACTGTCTTTACTTGGGTATCCACTTGTTGATAATTTCGATGTAGGGGAAGAGTGCCTAAGACGGCATTGTGGCAGAGATGGCATAGTGGTCATTTTTCCAAAACTAGCCACAATATGGCTCCACCAATACTGTTATCAGATTGGTCTGAGTATGGAGCGTTAGGTTAGGTGCAAACCAGCAGTCTGCAATGTTTTGCCGAGCGTCATGCGTCGTTGTTGAAAAATCGGTATTTTGAAATCATATTGTGTGAAGTTTTGAATCGACCTGGTGCCGAGGCCCTGCGTGGAATAAGGTTAGTCTCGATGTACCAAATACTTATAAATAGTTTGTAATTATATAAGAGTAAGTGGTTTGCGTTTTTTCGCAGTAGTTTAAAAAAAATCGTACGTGTTAATTATGTATGGTACATGTTGCTAAGGCGGCATACGTCTTGAGGCGGTGGTAAGCCATATCATCTTTCATGAGAAATATTTTTAGAGTTTTTTGTTGAATGTGAAAACGTTACCGTTTTGGGTTTGTGAATGAACATTATAAAATTATAACGAATAAAAAGGTATTAGCTGAACATAAATTAATTTAACAACTTTTTTCAGATATGGCTCCATATGTTCGAAAAACTACGAGGCAGTCTTGGAATGAATCCCAAATGAAAGAAGCTCTCGATGCTATTGAATCCAAGAAGATGGTTATTCAGCAAAACATGTTATTTGTGACGTATGTTCCAACTCTTCCAAAATTTAGTCAGTATTTTTGAAAATTTTGTAACTTAGGTTAGGTTAGTGTATGCCATCTCATCTCATGTATGGATAAGATGGTATACTAGAGGTTTGTTTGGTTATATATTTTTTAATGAAAACCAAGCATTTTTTATATTTTTTATTAACATTTATGTTAGCTAATTGGACATAGAAAAGTATTTTATTACCAATAACCTCATATTCACTGTCTTTTTTTTTTAAATAAACATTTTTAGAAAAGTATGCCGTCTCAGACACTCTTCCCTTACCTACTATTAGCTGGTACCATATAGGTTTAAGTCCTACAAAATTAATCGTTTCATGTTCAATTTGATTTAAAACTTATTTTTCAAATTTTAACAATGTTCTGCAGAATCTTGAAAATATTTTTAAGGATCAGTCAAACATTTTATAAATTCATTTTTGGTTAGGCATCGTGTCTCACCATCGTAAATATCACCTAGGTTTATTTTGGTTTTATGAGCGGTTTGTTTCTTTTACTTACGGCTGTTGTTCCAACATTTCGATCGATCAATCTGAGTCTCCGATCAGCTAAATGTTGTTTTAGTGACGCTCGATGCGCTTGTTGGTCGGAGAGTTGCGTTGGGAAGAGCGTATTTGTGCTGTGTTATTTGAGGGGTGTCATGCCAAAATTTCAGATCAAAAGTTGATTTTTTAATAATTTTAATTGAACTAAAATAAAATTCTGAAAAGTGTCTTCACTAGATTATGTATTGATTTATTTTTTTGTATGATTATGTGATTTGAAATTTGTGTCGTATAATACAATATTTCGTTTCAAAATTTACCAAATCTGCCAACGACCAACGGTATAACCTTAGTATATTAAAAAAAAACGTAGTTTTTCAAAATTTAAAAAGTGCGTGTACCAGATAAAATAACAATACGTCTAGAATTTGATTTAAAAAGGACAAATTTCCGGTATTGTCTTGGACTTGAACACCTACAAATTTTATTTTAAAATTACTTCGGTATTTATTTTATTTAAGAGGTGTTTTTTGCTAAACCCTGCTGTCAAGTTTACTGACTACTTAAATTATAAAAATTCGTCAGTTATTCAGTAGTGCTTATTAATGTCGTCAATAAATGCATTAGTGTAATGCAATAAATTCACTGATCCCGCCAAACATTGGCCAATGCGACAGGAAAGCTTATCGAGGGTAATTTATTGATGGCAAATTATTTTTCTAATGTTCCCGGCGGTCCCCAGACAAAGGAAACACTTGCTATCTCTCCTATAAGGCAACTTCCTGCAATTTGTACTATTGCATTGATCAAGTTTTAGTTATAATATAATAGACAACTAAACCGCAAACAGGTTACGTGACCTGATAGACCTGTTTGTGTGACGGTGACCCAAATCGAGGTAAATCAATTTGTTGACGAACGCATGTGATTATAATTATCAATTTAAAAATAAATATTTTTCTCGTTAAATATTTGAAAAAGGTTTAATTTTTGTAACAGTTCAATGGATATTTCCAATTTGCACAGCTCAGAATAGAAATGATCTAGCGAGCTGGAGGTCTAACACGGGTGATCGATAAAATCCTGTTTCAATACGATATTGACTAAATCCGTCACCTATGGCCAGTTATCAATATTTGTGAGCACGGTCAACAACTGATAATAAATATTCGGACCGATGAATGAGAAATTTTAACGCGGCCTCCTGAGAGGCTTTCAATCAGTGGCGGTTCGTGGTCTTTTTAACGGGGGGTTCAGAAATTCAAGAGAAGAATGATATCTATATTGTCTAATCAAAATTTACTCTTGTCACACAAATTAAATAAAGTTAGTGGGGGGGGGGGGGTACCTAAATAGGTACTATTGTTTTTAAATAACTTGATACTCCTCGACACAATTATTAAACAACCAAAATGATTTTAGAGGATTTAAATTGTTTAATGGTTTTTACAACACTCAATGTACGTTGCTAATTATTATTGTTTTTTTTTAATAAGAATAATTGCGTAGAATGTAGAATATAATATAATTGATATTTTAAAACATAAAAAAACAAGAAACACAAATAAAGGTGGCCACGAAATAAAATTAGCTTTTTTCACTTACACTAAAAATCCAATATATACGTATACAAAAAATAATAATATTTAATTTCCAAACTTTTTTTATAAGCTTTAGCGTTATTTTTTTAATATAACACTGTATTCCGTCATTGTGTGAAAAAATTAGGACAGAATATTCGCGACTACCGATAAACGCAACCACTTTCAATTTGAAAGCCGAAACAATACTAGGAAAGCTCAACACAAAATTGCATAACTAGCGACGTTGTTTGCCGAAACTTTAGTAAATGTACTCGTACCTAAGGGATATAACGACTTATCTATAAAAAAAACGAAAACAGAAGTCAAAATCGGTCCACTTCAATAGTAGATTTACAAATGCCATTAGTAAACGGTTGGAGAAATGCACAAACAAGAAAATAAAAAATGTACAAAAATGACTACAAAGTTAAATACCATAATATATAACATTTAACTTGCATCCGTCGGTGTAAAAGTCGACCGTCAGCCGGTCATCCTGCGACAATCTCGGGCTTCGTTTCGGCGAGACTCGTCAAAGTTCGGAGGTCACGTGACATCTTGACTCGTGAGCAGCGCACCAAGCTGCGTAGTTTTGTCCATTCTACCGTCACAGCGATTCGTATCGGCTATGATTTTTTGTATGGACAAATGTGTGCGGATCGCAACACGCACAAAATGGGAATAGATAGGTACCGTATTTGTGGCGCGAGTTTTAAAGACGGAATTTTAATGTCGAGCTATCTGTGATGTGCTTATATTACTGTACAACAAGGTTGTTTTATTTTATCATATTTTTAATGGGGGTTCACCGCACAACCGCACTTTAGAGAAAACCGCCACTGCTTTCAATACATAAAATATTTTGAATTATCTCAATAGAGCGATTTTTGCAATATATGGGCGCCATTTTAAATGTTTCCAATTGATTTTCGAATAAAAAATCCTATTATCTCTTGATTCAGCAAAATAAAATATATATATATTTGTAGCTCCCGCGTTTGTTATTTTGGACTTTAAACGAAACTATTGAAATGCTTTATCATTTGATCCATAAATGTCGCAAAACCGAACTTCGTTAACTATTTCAGAACGACGTTAAAAATAATTTTTTTTTAATATTTTTTTCACGCAGGATTCTGATCAGCTGTTTACGGTTAAAATGTAGTCCCCTTTCCATAGAATATTTACTTTTCATTATCAAGTACATACAGAAATCGAACCACAGACAACATACAGAAATCGAAAATATTCAATGTTGACTCGAATAAGTCTCTCTCACAGCAGTTTCAAAGTAACAAACACGCGCGGTTATAAACTTTAAAAAAAATGTTTATTTTTTTATAAATCCTACAAATATGAGATAAACGGTCAAAAAAACAGGCTAATTTATTGGCTATATAGCACTATAATAAGTTTTTATGTCTCCATGTTAAAATTCGAAGGTATGATTTTTTTAATGTTGGCAAAAATTTTTAAACATGATTATCTGGAAATCTCAAGCAATCGAGGCAAATTTATTTATTTCGCGTGGTCGCTCCAGTGGTTTGAATGGAGGTGAGCTGACGGAGCTCTTAGAATCAAAAGAAATCATATACGAGATCCATAGTCTTAAATAATTCATCTGAGAAGCGATCAATTTATTCCGTTCGATCTTGGAGAAACGAAAGTGGTTGAAATATGACTAAAAACCTCATTAACTAATTAACTGAATCTGTGATGTTTTATTATTATTTAAAATCGTAAACGGATATTTAGATAGCCCTGAACTAGTGAATATGATAAATTATCAAGTACCCAATAATTACAACACTAGACTCCAAGCTCCATTTAATATAGTTGCTTCTCGCACTAATTTTATGTTCAACTCTTGTCTTCAGAGATTGCATCGTGTGGGGAGTGAAACCTGCTCCGTAGACATATTTTTTTTATAAAAACCTCGCTTCATTTAAAAAGTGTATCTGTATGCAAATAATATGCTACAATCCTTAATGCTGTTATTATGTTGTTGTAATTTCAGGTCTTATTATTTAACTCTCTATATATATTTATATATTTATTTATTTACATATATATTTTGCTAAATTGTGTTATTATTATTATAATAATAATAATAACACAATTTAGCAAAATTAAAGTGTGTTATTATTCATTATTTTTTTAATGTGTTTTTATTATCTTACATTCTTATTCTTATTATTTTATTTTCTAAATCTCTTTCTACTAATTATTTCATACTTATCTTATATAGAATCAACTTTCTAGTATTTAGCTAATTTGCACTAAATTTTGTTACATTCATATGTGTTGCTTTATTACAATGATTACAAACTGCATTTTTATACTTAATTACTGTAACCAATGTATAAAATTTTCATGTTAAGTCCCATTAGAACGTGAATAAATAAATAAATAAACTCCCGTTAAATCTCAAATTTTCAATTTATTAGTATTTTTAAATTTCTACGAAGCCGTTGGACATTTACGTATGTAATCCGCCTATGTTGCCATCGTGTAGGTATAGATTTCAATCAATATCGGTTATAAATAAATAAAATAATAAATAAAATAATAAATAATAAAAATAATAAAATGGTATAAAATCATCGGTAGCTATAGTACACGCTAAGCTTTGACCAGCCTGAACGTAATACAGAAATCGTCGCAATAAATGAGTTTCAGATAAAACAAGTAGCATGCCTCCCCGCCCGCGCCTCTCCCTGTCGCACGTATGTTTTTACGCATCTTTCTCTTTCGCTTGCGTTCATTGTAAAGTCAGTACCCGCGCGAGAATAGATCGAAGCAAGTTCAGGCCGGTCTTTATGTTTGGCGTGTACAATACGCCTATCGATCCAATATTGTACCTTGTAGATGCAATGCACTGTTCGTTGTAATAATAATAATAATATTTTTAGAAAATAATTTCTTTCTATGATAAAACTATACTTAGAGACAGACCAATTAGACACAATAGACCCGATATAGTTTTAGATACATGACAAAAATTAAAAAATAACTTACATCATTGATGTAGCTATTCCAAATTCCTGTAATATTGAAAAATCTGTTTCTGAAAAAATAAGAAAGTATACAGATCTAGGAAATGAAATTAAAAGAATTTGGCATTCTCAGACTATAAAACTATTACCATTTGTTATTTCGGCTACTGGCATATTAGATTTGTCAAAGAATTTGTATATAAAAATGCAAAAATCAGTCATTTTAAATACATGTAGTACGAAAGATTTTTTAAATATTTATATTGAGGGATCAGTAGCATTTATCGGTCAAATTAGGAATTCCACCGAGCCGAACCCTCTGATATGAAAATATCTTGAGTCGGTGAATTATTTTCCCATTTAATAGTCTGGTAGGTTAACATGTTGTTCTTGTATTGTTTTGTATGAATTATACTTATATAATACACTTGCGTAGCGTGGATTTACTAGATGATAATTTTTATGGAAAAGTGTGTGAAATGGTTTAGTTTTTCCTATGGGGAAAACTAAACCCGGACCTAAAAGTCTGGTGCGTAAGATTAAAAAATTGATAATTTGTAGAGAACCTTATTAGAGGGCGCTGTTGCTACATACTTTATAGAAGTCACCAATTTATTAGATTATTTTCCTCGTCTGTGGAGTGTTGATTGCAAGGGGAAAATAAAACATTTCTTCAATTTCACTAGTATTTAATAATAAATTAGGAATAAAATTAATTTACATGCTAAGTTTGTCTTTCTAATAAAGTTGTATTAAATCAAAGGGAATACGTCGTTTATCCTGTAGTGAGTCACTGCAAGATATTTAATTATTTTGCCGGTCCGCTTAATTCGCTCCTTGACAGGGCAAGTATTTTATACGATAAAACATTCAGGTAAACCAATTTGGTCGATGAGGTAAACACACGAGTTATAGACTCAGATGAAAATAACCGACGAAGTTATATAAGTTGATATTTAGTGTAAAATCTTATTAAATCTCCAAGTTCAAAATATCTTATTCATTTGTCTAGATTCAAAATCAACTATATACCTACATAAATATTACTTAAATAAATCAACATATTTTTAATACGTCCAAATTTATAAGAAAATCCGTTATTATCGCTTCGGAATATCTCTTAATTAAAATCAAAAAAAGGAATATGGACAGTTTTGGCTTTCAACATCAACATTTGAAATGGCAAAACTTTGTCGAACATTTTAAAATATCAGCGCGCTGACGGTAGGTTATTTAGTTGGATTAATTAGTTTCCCGTTGCCACAGCTAAAGTACAAGAAACTAATTATCAGCATATCGCCATGGAGCGAGGAGTGTCAGTCGAACGGACAGTCTGTCGTCTCATCAATCTTCACGCAGTACATTCCTTTGGACCTGTAAAATACAATAAAAAATCATTAATCATCAGAAGACGTACATAGATAGAAAATAATGTTTTCCGTGTTTTGATTCGGTATCCATTAATTTTAATATCTTCTCATTTTTAACGCTACGTGATGCGTGCATGAAAACCAAGGCCATATTATGATGCAAACAAATTTATTCTTCGTGCAACATCTTATATTGTTATTTTTAGTTAAGGAAGCATAAAGATGAAATATGATATACGTAGCATCTACGAAAACGTACTGATTAGAAAATAATAAGTCATTTACTGGCTAATTGATTCAAGCGGTAACAACAATGATCGTATTTTAAGCTGTTCATACACATAAGTAGGTACTGACCTTGCAAAATATATCAAAACAACAAATAGAACCATATCAACAGCAAGGCCCAAAGGATAAACAGCAAAAATTTGGTTTTGGAGAACTTGAAATTATAAAGGAAGTTTTTTTTATATTCTTTTTAAGAGCGATTTACCAGCAGCTGAGAATAAAAGTTTAAAAATGCTTGCAACTGTGCACGGATTTTCCAATGAGAAAGATCGATTATTCCCCGTTTCAAATTTTTTAAATAAAAAATTTAATTTCGATTTATTTCATTCAAAACATGCTTTAATATATACCTACATGCAAGTAAGCAATAAAAATGTTCAAAACGCACGATGATAAATTATTAAATATATTTGTACTTCTTGTAAGTATTTTTTGATCATAAGTATTTATGATTTTTCTAGTGTCCGACCGAAACTACGTTTTACTGCCGAAACCGAAACCGAATTTCGGTTTTGATCTCAGTTTCGGCCGAAACCGAAACCGAAACCGAAACTTCCATATAAGGGCATATTATCATGGGAAAAAAATAATCAATCTTAATCAGTCAGCCTTTATTTTTAAATCTTATATTAAAAATTCCGTCTCGGATATTTGAACTAATAATAAACATAACATAAATTATCTCTTGGTATTTCAAATAAATTATTTGTGCTTTTTGAAATAATGATTTGAAATAAATATACCTACATATTCTAGGTATACTGATTTGAAATACATATAACTACTTATTCTAGGTATATTTATTTCATTTTGTTTTGAAGAGTTTTAATTTTCAATGTACCATCGTTACATAAATTTTAATTTTTCTGCTACGGGTTTTGACACATCCGTGCCATTCACTAGCAAACTTAAAACTAAACTTAAAATTTAAAACAAGTACAGAAATGAATTATATGTTATTAGGTGGGGGTAGTGGGAGGGGTGATTTTGGGGGAGGGGGAGAACAGTGGGCGGGGTCGATATCACATGGGAACATAGTCAAAAGGGGAGATTTGCAGGGTGCTATTATTTTGTTAACTAAATTATTATTATTTTTTTTTTTTTTTTTTAATTTCTAAAGCTTCTAAAGCGCACAAGTTAAAGTATGAATTTATATTTATAGCCTACATCAAAATATAAAATTTACACTGGAACATAATGATAACAACAATTTAAACTTCCTAGACTTAAATATCAATTTAGAAAATAATAAGTGGGTATTTAATATTTATAAAAAACCTACACACACTGACTGTGTTATACCATCAACTTCACTTCTTCCTTTATCTCACAAACTTGCCTCCTTCAACTCAATGATACATCGTGCTATTAATGTCCCTTTAAGCAATGATAATTATAATAATGAAATTAACATTATAAAACAAATAGGCCTAAACAATGTTTATAAACCTGAAATAATTAATCGCTTAGTTAATAAGAAACAAACAAAAATTTTAACTAAAAAGTACATTTATAGTGGCAATAATAACAACGAACCTGGTAAAAACTTAATATATAAAAAAGTTCTTTTTACAGGCGACTTATCTTTAAAAATATCCCGCATATTACCAGATCACATTTCTCCAGCCTTCTATACTAATTCTAAAATAAAAAATTTAATTAATAACAAGGATGTTTCTAATAAATTTGAAAAAAACGGGATATACACTTTAGAATGTAATGATTGCGACGCCTAGTACGTAGGAATGAAATTTTAGAACCAGAATCAGGGAACATGAACTCTGTTTACGAAATAATAACTATTCTGAATTCGCCAATCATTTAATAGAGACAGGCCATAGCTTCAACAAGGAAAAAACCAAATTTAAACATATAAATATAAATTCATACTTTAACTTGTGCGCTTTAGAAACTTTAGAAATAAACAAAAAAATTAAAGAAAAAATTTATTTAGTTAACAAAATAATAGCACCCGCAAATCTCCCATTTTGACTATGTTCCCATGTGATATTGACCCCGCCCACTGTTCTCCCCCTCCCCCAAAATCACCCCTCCCCCTCCCCTTACCTAATAACATATAATTAATTTCTGTACTTGTTTTAAATTTTAAGTTTAGTTTTAAGTTTGCTAGTGAATGGCACGGATGTGTCGAAACCAGTAGCAGAAAAATTAAAATTTAAGTAACGATAGTACATTGAAAATTAAAACTCTTCAAAACAAAATGTCTAGAAATAGTTACATAGTTAATGCCCAAGAAATACAAAAAATATTTATTTCAAACGAACTCTTTGGTAAATAATATTAAAATAAGAAATGGTAGGTCTATTATTTCTTTTTAAAGGTTATTTACGAATAACATAAAATAATTGGTACAAAAAATTTTTTTTTTCCAATTTGTTTAGGTACACTAAACAAAAAATACTTTATAATATCTTACATCTTAGGAACAAAATAATTTCTTCTAAACTTTGGTCATTTTGTAAGGAACTCTTTTTAATGAAATTCAATTAAATAAAATTAAAAATTACCTATCTACTGAGTTCAACAACTAAATATTTTTTATGCAAATAATACATATAGCCCAATTATTTGGTAGTTTTACCTGGAAAGTTTTCCGGGAGTTTTTGAAAATCGGTAATTTTATAGATTTCGATGTGCTCTTTTCGAATTTCAACATTTCCACCTCGCATCTTTGCCGCTCGCGCCGCCATATTGGAAAAATGGCACCTAATAGATTTTTTTTGACAATATCTCCTTTCCGACTCATTTTACGATAAAAATATGTATGTACAAAATTAAACTAGAGAAATATTTCCTACAATTAACGTACAAACAATTTTTTTTGGTAAAATCAATAATTTTGTACGTTTTTACTACGTTTTTTCGTATATTTCTCCAAAATATTTTACTATCCGACCGGCAAAGATACACGAGTTGGCAAATTTGAAATTCGAAAACAGCCAAAAATTACCAATTTTCAAAACTCCCAGAAAACTTTCCAGGTAATCTCTTTTTTTCGAACCAAGCTGTACTATTAATAATACGGCCGGCGTTGTCTAGAGGCAAGGCTCTAGACTTACAATCTGAAGGTCGCGGGTTCGTACCAGACGTGCGCAAATAAATTTCATATGATTAATTTGTGTTGTTTCACAATTAATTGATTAAAAATAAAATCTAATATTAAAAAAAATGATATAGTATATTTGCGGCACGTTCCAGAGTGGAAGATACTCTCAGTATCGCCCTGGTGTAAGATCGCCATTCAGAATTGATCTCAAACAAAAAAAAAACTGTGAAGAGCTCCAACGTGCTGCAATCATTAATAATTTTAATGAATTAATTATTATCAGTATTCATAATTAAACAATCTAATAATATAAGTGAGAAACAATAATTTTATCAACATTTTTGCCACAGAAATCTTTTCTCCGGTTTTAATGAATTTGACCAGCAGCACTAAATAAATTTCACTGCAACCTTTGTGAAAGACAGAAATGGACTAGAATTCCAGTAAGAATAAATATCTGCGTTTCTTGTAACCTTGGCTCTGTTAAGTAGGCTTGAATAATTTGCTCAACTTGTGTGCGATCACCATTATCCATACCAGAAGTTTCTTCCATTAAAAGTCATGGACATCCCATAGCCCTTCTCCTCTTTCAGAAAACGCGATTCTAGATGAGCAAGATAAGATAGCTGTGGGTCTCCAGAATTACAGCTTTTGCTCATTGTTGCACTAACGACGTCCGCGCACAATTATCAACTTCATCAGAATTCAAATATGTATTTTTTAATCTGGGATCCAATAATGTTGAAGTAATCAGAGCAGGATGTCCTTTGACGTATGCAAATCAACAAGTCCTGACTGTCCTGATACGACTATGAGAGCTAACGCAGCAAAATGACACTTCGTCGCTCGCAGCTCAGTGTACCGAACATATCCGATCGCAGCACGAAACCTCCCGAATTCAGTTTCGGTTTCGGCCGTAGTTTCGGCTGGATGGCAGCCGAAACCGAAACTAAACCGAAACCCATTTTTTTGCCGAAACTAGGCCGAAACCGAAACCGAAACCGAAAGTTCGGTCGGACACTAGATTTTTCAATAACGTCTAAACAAAATAAGTATATAAAATTTTTTTTTAATATTTTAGTTTGCAAAATATTTAATTTTAATAAATAGAAAAACTGAGGTATTTTTGTGATAAAACACGTTTTCGGATTTATTTTTTAATGATTTTAATTTAACTAAAATGAATTGATTTATTTTCTTGTATGATTATATGATTTCAAATTTGTGTTGTTTAATAGAATCTATCGTTTGAAAATTGAACAAATCTGCCAACGACCAACGGTATAACCTTAGTATATTAAAAATACACTCAGTTTTTCATCATTTTAAAACTGCGTGTACCAGATAAAATAACAATCTTTCAAAATCAATTTATGTTTTTTTGTAAAAAAGAGTCAATACGTCTAGAATTTGATTTAAAAGGGACTAATTTCCGGTATTCTCTGTTAATGCCCTCTTAACATTGAGGCTCTAAATAGGAAAGAAAGGCAGAAACAAATAAAATAAAAACAATGTTTGTTTTCTTATATTTCCCAAAGAGTGATTAGACCAGTCTTAGGTGGAGTACATACTGCACAATAAGACAATAATAAAAAATAAGACATTATGTTAAGAAAATTAGAGAAAACGAAAACTACAACGAATTTCTTTACAAATTAATTTTTAGAGTTTAATATTATTAATTTTTCTTACTAACCACAATAATAAAAATTAAAATACTCGGAGAACTAATAAATCATACCTACCTAACATTATATTTGATGTATCTTAAAATAAAATAAAATAGCTTGAGGTGTTTTGAACTCCAACACTTCTGAATCCTCTGACTTACAATCAGATCGCATGAATTTTTTTTTTTTTTTTAAATATTATTATTGATAATATGTATAAGTATATTATTTTTCCCACCACTAGGGAAAAAATCATCTCAAAAGCAACATACAAAATATAAAAATTATTTTATTCAATAAAATATGGATTTATTGATTGTTTTTGTTACAGTACATAATTCATTATATTCAACCGTACCATATAATATTTTTCGGTCTTTTTTCGTTACTACCTTCATCATTGTTAGTATTTAATTTTATTTCATCTTAGATTTATTTTAATCAATATAAATTTATTATTTAATTTTATTCATTTATTTCTTTTTTTTATTGTAAAATAGGAGCCTCGTGAAGCTCACATTATGAAAAAACGTTATAATTTTTTTAATTATTTTTTTTAGTTGTATCAAAAAAAAAATACGATTTTCCAAAGAAATAGGAAACAGTATGTAATTAATTTGAGGTATAGGAAATTAATGAATTAATTTGAGATAAATGGAATTAATGAATTAATTTTGAGGTACAGGGAATATTGTACTCACTTATCAGGAGTGTCCTCACCTAGGACCACCATGGACCGGCCCCCCTGCAGCCCCCAGGTGGGACCCTTCCGTGGGCACTCCGACTTGCAGGGGACCCCAACCAGCCTTCGCGATTTCCGCACCGAAGCGGCGAAATAACAGGCGCTTCGAAAGTGGGCGCAACGGGCTCGTCCTGGAAAATGAAGTTACAAAATTATATATTATGTAAGAATCCCAGCAAAATGTTCACCATCTCATGATGTTCTGTACCCTTTTCAGCGTATTAGAAAAATTGATACTACGAATTATATATTCATATGACGATGTATGGTGATAAGCCACCAGGAATTTAAATTTAATAATTATAAGGTCAATATAACAAAGTTACGCAAGTTGTATAACGTATCACTTATGATTTTTTATATAATATAATGCAACCAAAGTAACCCAACCTATTAAGAGGAAACCTGGTCGCCGAACATTTGCACAATAGTTATTTTACCAACTGTTTACAGCTGTCACTAACGACGCTCTTACTCCTCCGAATACTGAGCGAAAGGGACAACTGCACCTCAGGCTGATGATAATACCTGATAAAAACATCACAATTGAGATTTTGTTTTCCCCTCTTTCTCCGCCAAAACTAAACCGATTTTTATTTATTTTTTAATAACCGTATTATTAGAAAATACTCTATGTGTGTATGTTTTGGTTTTCTAAAAATAAATTGTCTAGTTTGTATACTGAGCATCTGTTGATAGAGTTCAAACCAGGCAATTTTAACGATTGTTGGAAAGTTCTAACTCCTATAAGAAGTAACTTATCAAAAAAAAATAAACGTACCGATACGCTAGTGGTCGATATCTATACTATATTAATATAATATTTGCAGTAGTTTCAAAACCCAGAGAGGAATTGGGTAATACGTTTGTACGAGCAAAACGCCGCCCGCTTTCCTCTTAACACTTACGAAATGCGGCAGTTAAACATGTAAGTTCTAAAATAGGAAAGCGAGGAGATAAAAGGAAGAGAGGAGGAGATCAAATATGAAGTCCTGTTTGATCTCGACCTTTTGGCATTTCATCCATCTGAAAATTTGTTAATACGTTCCGTTTCCGATTTACGGAATCTGCTGAATCCACTACATTATGCCTTACTTTGACTATATGGCTAACTTTGTCTGAGGTTTTGAATATTATGGTACATACCTGCCTGTAGATAGTTTGAAAAAGAATTTTCATTGAGATAGTGACATTTCTTTCGATAAATTGTATATTTTTCATGTGAATTTTTTTAAAAGTTATGTAAAACATTAAATGGTTTATTATTAAGTAGGTAGGTGTTTAAGCGGGTACCTACTTACATATATTTTTTATTTATACGCCTATAAAGGATTTATATAAAAGTGATACCTGAAATCATAAGTATACAGTGTACATAAGAGATTCTCATCTGTAGTACGTATAGGAAATAATAATAATGTTGAAATTATAAATTAACAAATTGTAAAATAACAAATTATAAAATAACAAATTATAAAATAACAAATTGTAAAATCGTACTAACACTTATTTTGCCCAAAAACATTATACGCACCAAGTAAAATGTTTCTATGAATTACCAGAAGAAATCAGAAGCAATATTGATTTATTGAACTTTATCAAAAAATATTTTAGAGAAATCATTAACAATATATTGTGATTTCAAAGGAAATTTTTATTTTGATTTATTAAATAAGATAAAATTAGAAACATGGACGCGAGGTCTACTTTTTAGAACGACGAGTTTAAGTTGTAAATAAAATGTCTAAGAAAATAATAATAGAGAATAGGAATGAAAGTTAAAGAATATTTGAGACGATTAGGTAGGTACTTACAGGAATTCTAAAAACGGTACGTAGGTACGGATAAAGATATTACCAAACAAAATTGTCGCAAGAATCTCATAAGACGAGATGACAGATTTATTCTCATTCCATGGTTTATGGTTCCTGCATTGACTTCTATAACTAACTTGGGGCGTGTCACTTGAAAAAAGAAACAAAGCCGAAGTGATGGACAGGTCTATTTTCAGTGTTGGATGAAAACAGCACAGGAAATATCTGTGTTTTGGTGCATCTTTTTGATTTCGTAACATGGAAAAAAACAGCTACAATAGAAGCACGGGAAGCCGCCTCCATTGGGGAGAGAAGAGGACGTCATTCACTCACACTGACAGGCTGACTGCGAGGGATTGACGCTTTCTGTTGGCGGGAAAAATGCATGCAAAAAGATACCATTTATCTCCCCAATAGAGATCTCTTCCCGTTCTTCTTACATTTCCGAGAGAAATCATCCGCGATAAATCAGGTTGTCCTTTTTCATACACCAAACTTAAATTTGGATTTGAGGCCAAAATATTCAACCAAATTGAATGAGTAGCTATTTTTTAATCAATGTCTATGCGCCTTATTATTAATATAACAGTTAGGCGCTCCGCCCACTGAGGCAACTGAAAACCAACTAAAACCGGCTTTTTCTCTGTCTTGATTGGTCAAAAAGCTTGTTTAACCATAGACGAACTACGAGACAGCTGACAGCTAGCAACTAGCAACGGTCGCCCAGGGCAATGAGCAGTGACAGTCGCAAGATGGTCGCAAGTCACCGCTTGCGTTACCATTGACAACGGGGTTTTGTGTGATTGTGTAGTGTGCGGGCCATCACATTGTCATACAAAGACAGTTGGCAGTTGAGAGTTTTCAGTTGCCTGAGTGGGCGGAGGCGCTTATGTAGACCTCGGGTCCACTCTCTTTTTTAATAAATCAAAACCAAATTTTCTTTTGAAATCATAAGATTTGTAAGCAGGTACTAGGTGCTTACTCATACAGAATATACCTACCTACTTAATTATCTTTATCTTTATATATTTTTATTTTATTTATTTATTTGAGACACAAACAGGATATTTATAGAACATTCATGTTGGTAATATAAAACAAAATTAAATACAAATATAAATATCCCTAGACTAATGTGTCTGCAGTAATCATGTTTTAATATACTCATAAGCAAACACAAAGAAAAACAATGCCAGTATTTTTTTAAATTAACTCTCAAAAACTTAATTATAATAATGAAAAATCGAACAAAAAGAAAATGTTTAGAAAAAATAATAAAACAACAAACAATCTTTTAAACAACAAACTCTAAAAAACTTAATTATAATAATAAAAAATCTAACAAAAAGAAAATGTTTATGAAAAAATAATAAAACAACAAACAGTTGTAAAATAATAAAACAACAAACAAAAATTTTTTTTTTAGGTGCACAAATTATGGAGATACTTCTTGAAACAAGTTATATTATTTACAAAAATATCTATGATAATGTGTGATTTAGCAAGATCATTGTATGATCTAGACATTCTTGAAATAGGATTAAAATATCCAGTATTATTGGTAAAAATTTCGGTCCAAAATATGTTAAGGTTTCTGGTAGATTTGGGCCTGGCGTATAACTTGATTTGATTGATTAAGTTACTATCTACCCGATAATTTACAATTTTATAAAGCATTAAGACGTCATTTATGTTACGTCTTTTAACTAGACTCTCTAATTTGAAATATGTTAGTCTTTGTTCGTATCCACCTAGAAAATGGTACACACCTGATCGATAAGACAAGATCCGTGTAAATTTTCTTTGGACAGATTCAAGTCTAGATACCTTTGTAATATAATGTGGATTCCAGACTGTTGACCCGTATTCAAGAACACTGCGGATTAACGAATTGAATAGAATTATTAGGCTATTAGAATTCTTGAATAATTTGGTTGATCTTATAATAAAACCAAGTAATTTATTTGATTTACTCACAATGTATTCAATGTGTTGGTTGAACGTTAGTTTGTTGTCGAATATAATTCCTAAATCTTTAATCGATTCAACTGTTTTCAGATTGTGACCACATATGGTATATGAATATACAGTTCTGTTGGTGTTCTTGGTGAAATTTATAACTTTGCATTTTGCTATATTTAGTTCCATTTCATTGTCAACACACCAGGTAGATATTGTGTTAAGGTCTTTTTGTAAGAGTTCACAATTTTCCATAGAATTAATTGCTTTATATAATTTGAGGTCGTCAGCATACAGAGAAAAATTACAACGAAGTTTAAATGTAAGATCGTTAATAAAGATTAAGAAAAGCAAGGGTCCAAGGTGGGATCCTTGTGGTACGCCCGATGTAACTGAGATTGGGGAAGAGTTAAAACCGTTAACAGTAACTAATTGACTTCTATGTGATAAATATGATTCTAACCAACGAAGCAGATTTCCGTGTATGCCGATTTTATCCAGTTTATTTATTAAGATAGGGTGACTGACTTTATCAAAGGCCTTACTGAAATCGGTGTACACGGCATCAACTTGTGTTTTTTTATTCATCGATTTACACAGAAAGTCCATATACTCGAGTAAATTAGTATTTGTGGATCTTTTAGCTACAAAGCCATGTTGGAAAGGGCTAAGTACATGTGTTACATGGTTAAAAATGGTTTTGTATACAATGGATTCAAATATTTTGCCAAAACAAGATAATAGGCTGATAGGACGGTAGTTAGTTACATCATTTTTACTGCCAGATTTGTGGATCGGAATGACGTGGGCAACCTTCCACAGATCGGGAAATACTCCATCGTTCAGACTTTTGATAAATATTTTGTGTAATGGTACTGCAAGTTGATCTGCACAATTTCGAATAAATAGTGGAGGAATTCCATCTGGGCCGGAACCCTTATTAATATCAACAGTGTTCAACTTCGCCTTGACCTCGTCTAAGGTTATTTTGATATGAGACAGTGGATAATTATAAAGTGGGGAAGAAAATTTAGAGTCACTTTTAGAATTAGATGGTGAGCTAAAAACAGAAGAGAAGTAAGTAGATAAAAGTTCACATGTATCTTCACCATTTGTTGCTGATTTGTCATGGAGATGCATGATTTTGGGGAGAGAATTAGAAACTCTTTTCGAATTAATGAGGGATGATAGATTTTTGATACTGTTAGGGAGAGAATTTTCTATTGAATCTACGTGGGCTTTAAGGCATGTACGTATGGATACTTTTACTCTAGCCCTCAAGATGGAAAAACTGTCATAGTCACTTTGATTTTTGTATTTTTTCCATTTCTTTCTAAACTTTTCTTTTTCTCTCAGTTGATGGATCAAAACACTGTTGAACCAAATTGGAAAATTTTTATTGCTGTTTCTTAAGCGTGGAGTGTATTTTTCAATTGATATATAAAAATCTCGCGTCACAATGTTCGTCAGAGATAAACTCCGAAACTACTTAACCGATTTTGATGAAATTTGGCTTACTGTGTGTAATTTGGTCCAACCATATCTTGATTATTGACCACAATATTTATTATTGCGAATTAAATGTTTGTTTTTAATTTAAAATTTCTGACAGATGGCGGTGTGAGTTAATTTATTGACACAACACTTGGTTATCTAGATTAGGTAACCATCCAGAAGATGGCGTTGTGTTTTATTAGCCACAGTAAAGCGTGGGCGGGTCAGCTAGTATTCCATATATTTATATTGTATGTATTTTAAACACAGTATTATACAATTTGTCCAAACAAACGTCACTATCCCAATTCTTTATTTGAAACTTTCTTCAGGCGGGTAGGTAGATACCACAATGTTGAAAAAAAGCCGAATAATAAATTCCAAATAAGCACGTGAGTTCACATTTAATGAAAGAATCTTTACTGAACCTTAAAAACGGCTACCACACAGAAACAGAATGTACAAACAAATTTACATACGCACAAAATGCCAAACGGTCGAGTTAAAACAAGACTACGCTAAGCTCAGTAAACAAATATGTTGGCAATCGGACTCATTATCGCTGGTGGGTGTAGGGAGTAGCAATTGCTCACAATGCTCACCACAGAGATAATCACATTTTTTAAATCTTTAAAAAAATATTAGGTACCATACAGGAGGCCCTGAGGAGATTAATTTCCCTCAGGGTCTATGTCATCTCAGGCGATGGTGGGCGGAGGGTCTTTTTTAAGGAAAGGAAGGAAAAAGGGGGGAATGAGAAGGGAAGGAAAAAGGTATAAGGAGTGGGTAGGAGTGTGTCCAGGAGTGGCGGATGAATGAATCCATACCTCAAACTGCGGTGTAATGGGTCGAGAGAGTTCGGCTGGAGATGTCAAAAGGCCTCCCTCAACCAATCTCTCTCGATTCGGCCCGCCACGCAGTAGGCGGGCAGACACATCCGCCGCCAAGACCTAGATAAGCCTCACCCCATGAACCCGATCACCCTTTTCAAATCATCAAACTTTGTAAACCGTTTGGGGTGACCTATCGCAGGGGTGTTGGTCACCCAATAAAAGGTTCCAGGGGCGGTGGCATCCATTTCTGCCCCCCAAATTACACTATCGCCCCCAAAGCCACTTGCGGAAAATCATCCCGGACGCGTCTACCAAAAACAATGACATTTGCGACTCTCGACTTATACGGGCCATATTTCTTTACCTTGCTTGCTTTCTCAAGTATCCTTTATTCAATATCTTGATCACAATTGTAAAATATAATATAATGTAACACCTAAAGATGAATGATTAAAGTTAGTAGTTTTTGGGCCCTTACTGACTAGGTGGCCCTGGCAGCCGGGCTGCGTGCGGCCCCCGTTGATGCAGAAATCAGCGTGCCCCACCTGTCCGGACTCGCCCAGGAAGCCCGCGTTGGTGTGCAGCACATGCACGATGTGCGCATCGTCCCGCGTCAGACGGAACTTCTTCGACCCGTAGTTGCTGACCAGCGGCTTTGCGGGGTCCAAACCTGAAAATAGAATAGTGTTAGCTAGGAGGTAGATAAAAGGGATGGTGCAAATGACAAATACTTTTGTATTTTCCAGGAATGTAATCTACGAGCACTATTCTATGACATGGCACGATCAAGTAAACCAGATGCTTGAGTCGAGCCACGTCAAGAGTCGGAATAAAATAAGAGCATGTACCTATATGAGACGATGCGATGTATGAATATTCGATACATCCGTTTTTTTTATAACAACATCTTTTTTTCTAACAGAATATGAAATTTAATCCATAAGCATATATTTTTAATGCGATTATCATACAAATATGAAATTCCGTTGCGATAACATTTGCACGTAAATAATTTGGTGTTTTATTTTTATATTGTATTTATTAATTTGAATAATATTAAAATAATCAAATTAATAAGAGAAAATGGAAGAATTATTCTGACTGGTTTGTCTGAAGCTGGATAATTCGTTTATATCAACATAATGATCTAACGATAGTGGTCATAAAAAAACACCTTGATCCATGATGTAATATTTCTAAGCAATTATTACTATAAAAATTCAGTACATATATTATAACCCAGGTGCGGGGCATACGTCATTCCCATGTCTACCTACGTTAAATTGTCGTGAAAACAAGCTTATGTGCCCAACACACTACGTTATAATATATTCCTTCCTACGACAGGAGAAGGGGTCAGTTGAAATCGGAAGCGGTCGAGAGAATATCATTTCTTTGTACTGGATATGTTAACTTGACAGCTCCGTGCATGCTCCGTGTATTAAAAATGACCCCCTCTCCTGTTTACGGTAGAGAGGGGGTCGCATAACTTCTCTGATATCGCCACAGTAGCGAATACGAAAAATAATTCCGATTAGCGAAGATTCAAACCGCGATCACAGCGCATCATCTTTTTACGTCTGACGGGTCTCATGGGATTGTATGGCGAGCGCTATTGTGTTATAAATAACTTTTTGATGTGAGCTGCGAGTTTGTCGCTACCTTAATATTAAACGTGTTACTATAGTCGAACCAATACCAAGTGCACTCTCAAAATTTCACACGGGGATTAACGTACAGTAAAAACTCCGAAAAACCCAAACTCGAAAGACACTCCACCATTATATTATTAATATTTGTATTTTTCATTTCTTATTATTTATTTGACCCTCGAAATTTCCGATTTTTGGAAATACTTTAAACTGGATTCTAAAAACAATATTTCAGACGATACCTAATAATTATACGCTGCAAAACTAAATTTAGATATTCCAATGTCGGTTATTCCAGTGAATTGGTCTAAATCCTGAAATGGATTTTCCCCATTGTTATTTATATCCATGCTACCTGTACCTGTTGGTATACGTAATTTCGTACAAATACCAATTCATTATTCTTACATTTTCCCGCTAATAAATATTGAACACTGTTAATTTGTTCGTAAGAACTTCATTCCTGTTTTAACCGTTTTTACGAATAAAATGATCGTTTTTTAGAATAACATTTTTCTCCGTGTGCTGCTATAGATATGGTTTCTATTGAGGAATGGAAAAATTGTGTAATTCATGCAGAACAACTCCAAAATGAGGATTTCATCAAAGAAGACATACGTGACAATTACCCAGTTTATTTTATAATTAATTTTGAATTTAGTGGTACGGACGGACAGTGGCGAGGATGATGTGCGAAATTTTAATTATTTGGGTAATATATATGTAATAATCTAATTTTTAAAAACACATTTTTGTTAATGGAATGTGTTTAACGTAGAAGCAATCATTTTTTTGTGTTTTGCCTATGTGTTGAAATATTCAGTTATAGGTTTTTACAATTAATTAATCAATTATCTGTTTTTTGCATCAATCTTATGTTTGTTATTCTGTTAATTTATTTATTATCAAATATAGTATGTTGCACTTGAACTACTATGACATAAAATGGAATAAATTTTGTGTTCATTAAATAAATGTGTCTATCTACATGTTTTCCGTGAACTTTAAAATGTTTTTTTTTAAATTACAAATAAAAGTTTACCGATCTATATTGTACTGTAAAAAGTATATTGTTTTATGTTGATGTTCACCTTTAGGTGTTTTTTGTCTATAAAAAAATAAATATGTAAAATCCCAGCCGGGAATTAAAATTTAAAAGTCTCGTAAATTGGTTACCGCTTTATTAATAAGCATCAGTTAAAACCTGTCTAAGAATTTTCTTGATTCTGAAATATGTATGTAATATGAGTTATCGGACACCTTGTGGGTATTTTTAAACACCTACGCATTTTTATACAATCCTTAAATTGACTTCAGACTTGAAGACACTTGAATTCAGTCCCGAAGATAATAAAAACATTTTGTTAATTTTAAGTCGTGAACCTTCTCGTGTTTCTTTACCTGTACACTGTGTTAATGGTTGTGGACCTTGACCGTTCATTTAGTTTCTGTTTGACTATAATCCCCTGTTCGTACCAATCGTACCTGAGGCCCTAGCACGCTTGCTCTATAACGATCGGTAGGATAACTATCGGTAACTTCTCATCGTTCCCTACGACAACTGCAGATCGCAAACGAATAGGTGACAGTTCACAATGACTAAGTGTCCTTAATATATTCGATATCAACTGTCGTTTGTACGTTTGAGATCTGCAGTTGTCCTAGGGAACGCTGAGAAGTTACCGACAATCGGTCGTTAACTTCATATCGAGCGACCGTGCTAGCACACCTGAGGCCCTAGCACGCTCGCTTTATAACGATCGATAGGATAACTATCGGTAACTTCTCATCGTTCCCTAGCATGACTACAGATCGCTAACGAATAAGTGACAGTTCACAATGACTAAGTGTCCTTAACATATTCGACATCAACTGTTGTTTGTACGTTAGCGATGTGCAGTTGTCCTAGGGAACGATGAGAAGTTACCGATAGTTATCCTACCGATGGTTATAGAGCGAGCGTGCTAGGGCCTCTTAACCTGGTAACTAATTTCCTTTGTCGTTAAATAATTTGCCCGAACAACATCTAATATTATCCAGAAACGCTATAAGGTGATTTACACTGATTATAAATACATTAGCAGCGGTATCATTATTATGTTTTTTTCATTGTATGCAGGGCCGGTCCTGAGCCAAACGGCGCCTGGCGCCAGTAAAAATCTCGAGGGCGCTGTGCATCGGTATATCAATGGCGTTTCTTACAAATTCAGGCCCCACGTGAGTAATTTTATAACCAAACTTTTCATCTGATTCCGTTGTCTCGCTTCAAAAGTATAATATCTTCGAAGACGAATTTGGTCGTTGCAGACAAAAAATGAATTTTACAAGAAAAAACAATGCTTTTTGCAATCTTTTGACTATAAATTAAAACATTTTCTGTCTGTTCGTAACCTAATTTTTGGAACAATAATTTTGGGGTCAGTGCCCCGTGATAGGTTTTATGTTATTATCAGAATTTTGGTTCCTTGACTCCTTGGGGTCTTGGCAAGTCGGCGTCCAGGTCCGGCCCTGATTGTTTGTAAGTATCTGTCGTATGGCTAACCTAATTATGCTTGAATGTCTATTTCTACTACTAATAATGTCTACTTGACTCTATGATATTATTAAATATACTGTGTAGTTATAGTAAGATACTAATTTTGTGTATTATTTCGATGGGAGGTAAATATACAGGGAAATTGTAACTGTTGGTTATTGTCTGTAATATGTAATTTAGTGTAGCTAATAAAAAAGATATTGTCGTAGGATGGTGGACTTAGGAAGTAAAAGGTAACCCATTGGAAGAGAAATAAGACACACAGGACTGTTGTTATGAGGTGAAAAAAAGTATGAGATGGGGACAGTAATGCCATGTCATAAAAATAAAAATGAAACATGTTTCAGGGGTAAAAAAATATGATTTGAAAGATAAAAAGCCACCATTTACGTAAGCTTTTCATTAAGATTTTAAATAAAAAACAAGTACCTAAGTAAATAATCTACAATGCTTTATTAAAAACTATATTTTTATTTTTTTTTTGAATTATTGGATATAAATATAAAAAAAGGATTAAGTTCTATTATAGGAGAAACCATCCTATGAAGTGCTGTAAACTTGAAAACGCGACTTGGTCGACAACCCCATAGTCATGCATCGGCCAGGCAGGGCCTTGCCCCACCGTGCCTACGCCCATGCACCTATGTATAGTTACATAAAGCAATGCTCGATTTTGCATGTCAATCTTCCATGAGAGTTAAAGATACATTACTTATAGAAATGAGAGACCACCATTTAGATTCGAATCGTTGCCTAGAAGCGTATTTTCAAATCCCATTTCAGACACCGCTGTGTCTGAACCGGTATAGGATTTGGAAATAGGCTGCCTGGAATGGCCATAGCTATATTGAGTAACCAGGTATTATTAATATATTAATAGCCAGGTAGGAGGAAGATACTTCCAAATCATCATAGTATTCCCTATCTCGTTCCCTTCAGTTTAAAAAAAAATCGAGGCAATCAGGCGCTCAAGAAAAATGTCTTTGATAATGGAAGCGGTGGGCCCAAAAAAGATTTGCATTTTCTGATCTAAATCGTGGACGATAGTGTGCGATTGATCTGTGTGTATGGAATGGGATTATTTCGATTATCAAAACATATTAAACTCATATAAATATTTAAACTTTGAACCCATTTCAATTATCTTATTTTAACATAAATTAATTGATGTTTAGGCGAATCTGGCTCTGAGCCACCTGATTAAACAAACATTTTGTATTTTAAGTGCAATAAATTGAAACGATATGTATTCAAAATTAGTCAGGAATTCAATTCGGTATCGAGCAGATTCGATAGATCCGACAACATTGTGTCGTTTGATTTGTAGCGAAATGGCCTTGAAATTTAACACAATCATCATATTATAACATATTTAAATTGTATTAAATTTATTTTAGTTGAGTCCATTAATTTAAGAAATTTGCAAAAATATTGTCACTTAACTTTTACCTTCTTCAGATATTAGTTTTTTTTAAATTTTAAATTTGAAGTTTGCTTTTAATTCCCAAAAAATAACAATAAAAAAACTGACATTTTGAAAGCATTGCTTGCACATCTTCAAACATTTATTTATTTGAAACATCTATACCAAAACAGTCGTAAAGGGTGTTTCAGATTGTTTTTCGTTTTTGATACTTTAAAATAAAACGCCAGAATTCTTTCTAACTTGTTATAATTACTGTTAAATTAAAGAGCAGGTTTGCAAGAGCGCACCTTCCACTTCTTCACACTCATTTAGCCTGGCACTAAAATTTTCAATCACTTGCTGGAGCATCGCTCTTGGAATAGCATTAATTTCGTCTGTTTGTTGATTCTTTTTTATTTTTTTTTATTAGTTTCAATAGCAAAGTTTGTACATTATGTAGGTATAAAGTATAATATAAGTATAATTTTTTGTCTTTTTTCACAGTCCTCCTCACTAGGGTTTCCTGTTCTGAGGCGGCCTGTAGTTTTTTTAAACTTTTGTATTTAGTTTTGAATTGTCTTTACATCGTCTTCATAATGTTTGTAAGTTGATTATTACTTTGATCTCTCAGCCATGTTTGACTTTTGTTTTAAATATACTCATTTCCTTTATTTTTTGGTTTGATTTGGTAGAGCATTGAACAATTCCATAGCATGGAATTTATTATTTCTCTGTCCAAAAGATGTGTTCAAACTGGGAGTAACCAGGATATTTTCGCTTATTGCCCTGGTTGAGTATTTATGTTGGGCAGTGCTTTGCTTTAAAACATCCAGGTTGGGTGACAATGGGTTGTAAATTTTACTTTTTACGTAGCGTAAATAGGAAAAAATTAGCAGCCGTTAAATCTGGGCTCCTCGGTGGCCAGTAGATGTCTCCTCAACGAGTTATTACTTTTTCAGGGAATAAATAGTGAAGAGCAGCTAGGGAGTCATTTGTAACATGAGCGACATGAAAGTGGCTCCATCTTGTTGGAAAAATGTGCTGCGGTTGTAGCCGATCTGATTCATTTATGTAGCCAGAAAAGTCCTGACCTGTGTTAAGCGCATAACAGTCAAACAAAAACGAAAACAAAATAAAACACCCTTTATATTAGACATTTATGTTACCAAAAAAAACATCACTCATGAAATTCTAGCAACCTGACTACAGTAAAAATAAAGCAATGCGACCAACACCAAAACTCCGAGTTTTTCATTGATTTATAAAAATCACAACTAAATAAATAGGCACTGAAAAATGATTTGATAAGATCGACTCTGACACAGAAGGAAAATTATATTAACGAGTTACAGTGGCCTTGACCAAGGCTGTTTTCAACTTTAAACGTAAAACGCACGCACCTGAAGGTCCCATTCACATGAATGTACATTACCTAATGACAGCATGCGATGTAACATGTGATCCAATTATTATAATGTACATTACAATTATTGAAAATATCTACATCAGTTGATTTATTACTATTCTGACGACCTCCGTGGTCGAGTGGCAATAAAGACCCCCGACTAGCAATCCGAAGGTCTCGGGTTCAAAACCCGACCTGCGAAAATACATTTTATTTGATCAGTTTGTGTTTATTTATTTTTATTTATTTATATTTCACGCCCTGTTGGGCTTTTACATGTTTTTTTTTAAATTAACAAAGTACATCTAAAACATAAATTATATTCAATTCACACAAAATTAGTTAGCTCTTTTACACACAAAAGCAAAAAATAAAATTATAAAACTGAATCTAAAACAAAATCCAAAACAAAATCATAAACAAAATCAAAGTAAAAATCAAAAGCAAAATCAACAACATAATCAAAAACAAAATCAAATACGAGTTTGATAAAAGCAGGATACCCTACCATGCAAGGTAGAGAAATAACAGAATGGGATAAGTACAATTCGTAGATTGAGTCAAGGAGAACTAGTGGTATATTCAATTAAATATTATTAATCTTTTTTCCGATAAACATCTTACTATGAGGTGTTTATACTTAATACGTGTTATATCACAATTTATTAAAAAAAAAATGTTTACAGTGTTAAGGGATGTACCTACTTGACTTACTTTAACCAGTGATTCCTGACAATATTTTTAATAAAAAATGTAAACTTTGGTATCCGATAACAATTTTTAATGTCTTTATTTTTCATCAAAATCAAACAAAAAAATTCAAAAACAAAAGAAACCATCAGTTTCGAAACATGTAGGTGTTTGTGATTATATAATAGTGGTTGATACAAAGTTATTTGTTTAATTTAATTTTTTTTAAATTCTTCCATATGAATTTCGTCACTAGTCACTCACCCGGGTAACCGCCCAACCCCTCACCCCGTCCCTATCTGTCAATACTCAGTGATTTTGTATGTTTTTAGTTGGAAAAACAATTTCAAATGTCACCGGATACAAAAATTTCATTAAAATTTTTACCAAAATAATGACAGGAATCACAGGTAAATAAGTAGTGTATATCCCAGCATATTTGCGGCATGTTCCAGAGTGGAAGTTACTCTCAGTATCGCCCTGTTGTAAGACCACCATTCAGAACTTCCCACTATCCTCACAACGTACCCCTATTGGGGATGCCGTAGTCTCTCTGGTTCCAGACGGGAGCAGGTAGGATTGTGCGGTATTCACATAACGATTTTACCAAACTAATAGTCCAGTCATTTGGTAGTTTTATCTGGAAAGTTTTCCGAGAGTTTTGATAATAGGTAATATTATACGAGTAGATTTCGATGTGCTCTTTCTGAATTTCAACTTTGCCACCTCGTATCTTTGCCGTGGCGCCTAATATCAGTTTTTTGACAATATCTTCTTTCCTACTCACTTTACGATAAAAATATTACTTACAAAGTGAACTAGAGACAATTTGCTACAATGTATGCTCAGACAACTTTTTTGTAAAATCAACAGTTTTGGCGTACGAGCGCCGTAAAAGTATACTTATATGCGATTTGGCTAAAAAGCTCGTATCCACACCACCTTGAGGTAGAGTGAGTGGGGCGTGTATTTTATCGTGGTGTCTCTCCCCTGTAGGCCTAATCGACATGTAATGCACAATTTCGAAATTTAGCGCAATCTTCCTCGCTTTGTTGTTCCTGATGGACCAGGCGTTGCAAGTTCGTCTTCGGTATCGAACGTAGGTACGACTAGTTGGTATTTACCGATATCATAATATGTAGTAGATACAGTAGTATAGTTAGTAAATCAACACAGATTACAATAAGTAGGCATTACGGTATCTTGATAAGATAATAATGGGAATTATTAAATTAAAGCTAATGTGTACCTGCTTATCTACAGTAGGTAATGTAATGGTTAATATTTATCACACACGACAAGCCTCTTTAATTCAATTTCAGATAAGGCAAACTTTTTGAAAAAACTGCGAATACAGCGCCACACTTAAACGTAAATACAGAAAAATCATTTTAAAAATAACACTTTTTTACATTAACTCCACACAGGGAGGCACCTTGAGAAAATAATTTCACTCGGGGCCTATGTCATATTTGGGGTTTGCTATGTGGAGGATCTTGAAGACACCCATATTACAGGAACTCAAGAACGAGTCGTAGAAAAGACCCATTTTCAAGTGACAAAAATAACTGTGTACAAATGCTGGGAGCGCGTTTGGTGTCTTTCCCGACTGTGCACCAGTGCCGATGGAGATAATTTGGAGCATCTTTTATTGAAATACCGGTTCAACAAGGATTTGATCGACTACGTTTGAACGTATTATTATTTGTGAACATCGGAGTGTATCGAAAGTTTCAAAATAGTTATACGAACTAGTTGGAACACCAGCCCGCAGTCTTATGTGAATACCGAGCAACAGTCACCACAAACTGTACGAAGTGAGGGGAATACGGCATCCCCAATTTGGGTATTTTGTACCGAGAGGGTGAACACTGAATACAGTGAATCCATTTCAAACCACGTTTTTATTCTGAATAGTGGCTTTCACAAGGGCTATACCGAGATTATCTACCCTCTCTTGGATTTGATATTACAAGAAAAAGGCTTACAATTAGAATTATATTGATAGGACTAATAAAAAAGGGATTAAAATTTTCGAAGTCGAGACTTTTAGATCATAAAATAATGTCAAATTCTTATCGTATCTAATGCTGTATATATACGGAGAAAAATGTTATTCGAAAAAACGATCATTTTAATAGTAAAAACGGTTAAAAACGGGACTGAAGTTCTCATGAACAAATTAACAGTGTTTCAATGTTTATTGGCGGGAAAATTTGTTGATATACGTACGAAATTACGTATATCAATGTTAATAATACATGTTCCCGCCATTAAATTTTTTCGTAAGAACTTAAGTCCCGTTTTTACTATTAAAATGATCGTTTTTTCGAATAACATTTTTCTCCGTGTATAAACAGGAAAAAAATGGGAAAATAGCGGAAGTATCCGCTAAAGGCGCGAAACGCATGGAAATCTGAAAACCTATTCCAACAACATTAAACAAAACATTACCTTTTTTGAATTTACTAGTTTGCTGTACCTACTTATAACTTCGTTAAAAGTACTTTACCTACGCAGATGTATTTTAAATGATGATTCGAATTGTTAATCTTATAATTATTGAATCTTATCTTTTCTATAAACGTACTAGTTTTAATTTTATTAATAGTCTGTATGATTTTTATTACAATCGCTCTTATCTTGCAGAAATAATAACATCGCTGAATAAGTTTTGTCACGGAACGGTGTGTAGCTATATAGTAACGCGTAACGCACGATTACTGAAATAACCTCAATCAGAACACACATCGAGTCCGCTCTGCGTTCACTCCTCGTTACTCCTCACGCCCCCCAGACTCAGCTCCAGTGAATAGAGTGTACTTTCAGTCCTCATTCCTCAATCCTCAGTCGTGCCGTGTCCTCTGCAAGTGCAATAACTAACCAGTTTAAACCACAAAACCTCTGTAATCTGTACTCATCAGCCATTTCAACAAACTATGGCTTCAGTCAAGTACACCCAGGTAAACACAAATAAATCAAAACGTTTTTCTACAGTAATGTTTCTAGTTACGTGGTGCAAATTCGTAAATTTGTTTATATTATACGAGTAGTAAAAATAAGCATTTTACGATGTCTATTCTGTGTAGTGTGTTTCTGTTTTATGTCATGAATTGATTATTTCACGATATTTTTGCCGGCTGTGAATTCTTGTTCGCGAAACATGCGCAGATTGGAATGTCATTTTTATCGATTGGTTTATATTTGGTTTGTGCTCGAAAAGATATAATTTTTTTCAGCGAGCTTTCGTTAAGTGATTTTAAGTTCCTTGCTTTTAAACAATTTTAATGGGCTCAATTTCAATTAATTGAGACCTTGGTTTAGAACGGGTTGTTTCATAGAATTTGAACAACTCATCAAATTTAGAAGTTAAATTTCAAGTTCTGTGAAAGTTCTATTCAAGTTTTGTTATTCTATCATTGTGGGCCTGTTACTTCTGAAATAATATCAGAACTTGAATAAAACTTTCACAGAACCTGAAAGTTCTAAATTAAAACAACCGTCGTTAGTGTTTACTTTGTAGAATTAACTTGTAATTTTAATATATTTTTAAAATAAGTATATTAGTATATTTAAAACAAACGGGTTAAATTCATAATTATTTTTTTAGTATTAATTTATTTGTAGTATTATTTACGTCTGACAGCTATTTCACACACCGAATGAACTATTTGAAAAACTTTATCGAACTGACCTGTATAATAACAATCGTTTTTGTTGTTTAAATAAAGATCTTTGGACTTTATTAATGGAATAGACTTTGTGGGCGGATATAATTTTAGATAATAAAAATAATTTGTTTTTTTTTTTGTCTAACTAGATGTCTAATGTCTAACTAAATAAACTAAAATTGATTTACTCAATTGAAAACTCGTTTTTGGAGGCGGGTATGGGTATCGCCGCACGGCGCACGGGGAAACCATGGTACAATTAATGTAACTTATACATTGTTACGCTTCATTTTAATGTAAACCGTTGATCTGCCAAAGAAAATAAAATTATGTGAAAAAAAAAACATAATTAATCTTGATAACTAAACTACTTATAAAAGGTGCAGCAAGCTGTTGATGTTTTATTCTTATCACTATATTTATAACCTGCATTTAAGGTGCAAAATAAATTTTATCTTATCATTACGATAAAATTTAAGTGCAGCAAGAAAAACAACTTGTTAAGAAGTTAAGAGTGTAATAATCTGCAATGCATCCAATTTATTCGCAAAAAATGTCTTAAAAATCATAATAATAATACATTACGCATTATGATAATGTGTGTATTATTATTTTTTTATCACCCAAACGTGTGGAATATTTATTTGGTGATAACGATATATTAAAGAATTACACCGTTCATAACGTAATAAATAATGTTTTTACTTCTGACCATTTTTATCATTGGGTTTTTGTTGCCTATTTTAACTAATCTGCAAAGTAGATTACTTACTTTTATTAAGTGCAGGCATATCTAATCAGTCGTAAAGGTCAACAAACCTTTACTTATTTTTTCTTTAAACCTTTTTTTATTATTTAATAGGTGTGCCATTAAAAGTGTCACGGAAAAGTGCTTTTTACCCGAACTCTTCTGCTAACTTCGCTACAATGCAGAAAGCTCGAACAGCAAACATACAGGGTGTTAAGATACGTACTTGAGTTACTGTAACCAGTGATTCCTGACATTATTTGGAGTAAAAAATGTAAATGAAATTTTGGTCTCCGGTGACTTTTTTTATGAGAATTTTTTTTTTTTCAAATTTTTTTTCCTTCAAAATCAAACAAAAAAAATTCTTTCACATGACCTTACTGGTCACTCAGCCGAGTTATTGCCCCATTACTTACCCCGCCCCTAACTATTCAACACCTACTATTTTTTATGTTTTTGTAGAAAAAAAAAAAACATCAAAAATGTCATCGGAGACCAAAATTTCATTTACATTTTTTACTTCAAATAATGTCAGGAATCATTGGTTAAAGTAACTCAAGTACGTACCTTAACACCCTGAATAAAATATTATTGAAACCTTTTCAAGTTTAGTTCTTTGTACACTTCTAGATTGTACAATTATTTGTCGATTTAATTAGGTAACTTTAATAGTTGACAATAACCATCGCCCGCCTAGTACCAGTCTATCGTAAGACAAAAACTATATATATAGATATATATGTATATTTGAAAACTTTGATCGTGCCGTACATTTTTGGTCCTCGCGGACAAATAAAAGATAAAACAACACTTTCTTTTTGACAAACGTTTTGAACCAACCGTTTTGGTTTCAGTGTCATTTTTAACATCTATATACAATGTCTACACTTCGTTGGTCAATTGTACATAACCAATTCATGAAAAAATTACATTTTTATGCGGATTTCTTAATAAAAAACTATTTATAGTTTTCACTTGGCGTGCGACATATCTACTATTCACACGAGTTGATGGTTTCGGGGAATTTATTCGCACTTTATTGTGGACTTGACAAAATTATAACATTAAAAATGCTTGCGTTATGTATTAATGTTTTGCAATAATTATTTAAATTTTTAAGCATTTTTTAGAGATTTAACCAATTTGTCATACATAACATAACATTTGAAATACATTGAAAACTCCTGTACCGATACTATGCAATTTTACACTGAGAAAAATGTTATTCTAAAATGCGATCATTTTATTCGTAAAAACGGTTAAAAACGGGACTGAAGTTCTTACGAACAAATTAACAGGGTTTCAATGTCTATTGGCGGGAACATGTAAGAATAATTTGTTGGTATACGTAATTTCGTACGTTTTAGAATAACATTTTTCTCCGTGTACAGAAAAATGCGATGGTACAGCAGTCGTGGGAGACAAAATTTTACAAAATAATAGCAAATTTTACATATTTTTTGTGATCTTTTCTTGCAGCTTTTCATCAACAATGAGTTTGTCCCTTCCGTCAGGGGGAAAACTTTCCCAGATATCAACCCAGCCACTGGGACCAAGATCATCGATGTTTCTGAAGCCACCCAGGTATGATATGAATGTACCAACGTTTGCAACATTAAAAATACGTCAGCCATCATCTTTCCATCCTACCCTCCAGTTGGTATTTCAAAAGATTTTAGAATCAGTGATAATACTGTCTATTGTTTATAATAACCAAATTTTTTTCGAAATCTTGTTAAATATATGCCGAGTTAACAGTTGAAGGGTAATATCATAGCTCCATAGTGGAATTCTCTTTGAAAACTGAAAATAGTTGTTCGATCCAAGAAATAGTTCAGATTTTTTTACAAAATTTTAGAAACTCCTTTTTTGCTGCTTCATACATTTGCATTAAATTTGTTAAAAAAAATAGCCTAAAAATAATAAGTAGGTAAAACATAAGAAAAGATAACACGCACCTCCACAAGAAATTAAATTACTTAAAAGTACCTGTACCTACCCATAACTATGATTGTAAATAGTCTCACTTACAGGCTTACTGGCATCAGTGGTACCTTTGTCGGTGTCACACAAAAAACTCTGATATTTCTCAAACAAAGATAAAATTTCTTTTTCCATTTTACAATAATTTAAAAAATCCAGTTTTTGTGATAATAACTCTGCTATCGAACAACTTTGTGGGTGATTGGAGTCTATTTATACTAAAAATGATAAAGATTTTTTTTTAAACGAGCTCTCAAAGTGCATTTGATTTAACATAAGTACCTACTCATCTTGTTAATTTTGTGACGTAGTTGTTATTGAATAAAAATTGATCTTTCTAATTGAAAGTATCTGCCAAAGATAATTTGATTTGCATAATAATAGTTTTCCACATTACGTTTATATGGTAATTGTCGATAACGATATTTTAATAGAGCAATTTTTACCTGCAATCATCGTAAGTAGGTACTTACTTACCTATTTTATGAAACATGTCAAGTGTCTATGATGTCAACGCAAGTATGGGGACAATAATTTAAAAGATTGGTATTATTATATTCAATAACAATATAATCGGAGGAATACATAACTAGGATTATCATTGAAAGGCTGACCGAATATTGAGTACAAACTTTTCATCGGATGTTAATTCCTCACATGATAATTCATCATGTCTCGAAGCGTCGAAAACTGATAATTTGGGTTTTTAACCTTAGGTTAGGTTAGGTTAGATTAGGTGAGAGGGGGGAGGGGGGGAAATGGAAAGCTAGGTTAATGTGAGTTATGATGTGGTGAATTATCATGTGAGGAAGTATCGTGTCTGAATAAATTTACTATGGGAATTCAGACACTGAGATCTCAGTCCGAATAGACATGGAACCATTGAAAGAATGGTAGGTAGATATTTTATGACATGTCATTGTTAGGTATCTGTAATCATCGAGAGACATTCTATTATGTACCGAAAAGTTCAAAGTGGTATATAATGCAATAAAATAGTCGACACCATAACTTGTGCAAGATACAGAGGTGCTACAGCGCCCTAAATGTGATTTTTCACAAAAACGGCGCTACACAAATCATCCAAATATTATTATTATTGAACTAACATTTCTAAAACAGTATAGTTGCAATACAGCCCGGCAGTAGGAGCACAAAAAGAAAAAGAAGGGGAGCTACGTAAATACGAATGTTAGAGAGAGCGAGCTAATATTAAAAACGATAATATTCAAGCTAAAATTGTGAAAATGTTTAATAAAACACGACTCGTTGAAAATAGAGCAAACATTTCTCTACTAACGCTTAGGTTTGATGACTTAGCAGGGGTGCCCGGCTTCATGGGGTGAGGTTTGTCCGGGTCTTGGCGGCGGATGCGCCTGCCCTCCAATTGCGTAGCAGGCCAGATTGGGAGAGGCAGGTTGAGGGAGACCTCTCCAGCCGGACTCTTGACCGGTTGATTCGTTCCTCAGTCACTCCTAGACACACCGATCCCCAGATTCCTACACACCCCTCATACCTTTTTCCTTCCCAACACATCCTCTCTTTCGTTTCCTAAAAATAACCCTCTACACAGCATCCCCAAAGATGACATAGGCCCTGAGGGGAATTATTTTCTTCAGGGCCTCCTTTGTGGAGCTATTGTAAAAAAAAAAGTTACATTTAAAGATACACTTTGAATTTTTTCATAGCTATAACATGTTAAATAACAGAAGAAAATTTGTTTTTTAAAATTTTCGGAGCAATACTTCGCGATTTTTTCTATCGAGTGAATTTCAATTACCTTTTCGGCTCAACAATCTACAGATATTAACTTAAAAAATAACATATTTATTGGTATACGTACGAAATTACGTATACCAACAAATTATTCTTATAAGTTCCCGCCAATAAACATTGAAATCCTGTTAATTTGTTCGTAAGAACTTCAGTCCCGTTTTTAACCGTTTTTACGAATAAAATTATCTATTTTAGAATAACATTTTTCTCCGTGCATAAATCGGTAGAAATGCGGAATGCCGCGGCTTAAATAATTACTCTTTAAATCATAAATAGGTACCTGTCATCCGAAATGTTAAAATAAGAAGTATTGTACTTTCTTAAACCCCCTTTTAAAGATTGTTTTAGTATTATTTTCCCCGCATTGCTAGTGACGTCGCTGTGTTATGGTGGGTGAAGTTTACTGATAGAATGTATTCATATTAATAATAATATTAATTATTGCTGTACAATTCTGTTTGAGTTGTTAATATTTTAAATAATAATTAAATTCAGAAAATACATTAAGGACAATAAATTAAGAAAATTAAATAGGGAATGTGAGACATGTCTGAGAGGCAGTGTTTAAGGCGATGCAGTAATGAAAAATCAGGTGGTTTGGTTTCAAAATTTGAACGCTACGACATATTTTTAGATGCTTTAATTAAATACTGCGAATAGAATACATCTTGGCCATTGAAATAAGAGTATTATTTTGATAAATCTTTTTATAAGCCCAGAAAAAAAAGGCCTTCAAAAACTGCTCTCAAGTTCAAAATCTCAGATATCGAAATGAGCATAAAATTAATTAAATGCTAAGAGTTAAAATAACAGACGAGTGTGTATACATATATATGGTATGATGTAAGAATGTGAATGAATCCAAGAGTTTACATTTAAAATAGATTACTAACCCTAAAACGGCGGGAAACAATGTAAATGTTTTTTTTTAAATAGGCATTACTTTATAAAAAGTGTTTATTTACAAACATTTATACAAATTAAATTTGATAACAAAATTCACGTACTTCTAAAGTCCTACAAAAAAATATGGCAGTGTGTGAAGAGTAATGGCTTGTATGGAAACGGTTTTGTTTCAAATTTACAGATAATGTCTTCATCACACCTTGTTGTTGAGGCTGCGTTTGAGCATCAATGGCCGAAAAAAGCTCAAAAACGAAGAATATTTTATTGGTTATAGGATGATGTGGACATTGCCGTGAAGGCAGCGCGCAAAGCTTTCTCCAGGAACTCAGAATGGAGGAACCTTGATGCCTCCGGTCGGGCGAAGCTACTCAACAAGCTGGCCAATCTGATGGAGAGAGACATCAAGGAGCTAGCCAAGCTCGAGTCTCTGGACAACGGAAAGACTGTCGGGGACTCGGAGTTTGATATCAACTGCGCCATTGATACCATCAGATACTTCGCTGGCTGGTGTGACAAGATTCACGGAAACACCATCCCTGCTGGTTCGTTAATTTATATCATAAGGTTGAATCAAATCGATAGCTTTTCGGCGTAATTAATTCTATATCGTCATATTTTGCACATGTTGCATTATCGCTCTTCCGACATTCTAAGATTTTTCTGTTCCTCCTGTTGGCCCTTACAACTCATATTATTTAACTAAAGCAATTCAAATAGCATAACTCGAAAATTGTCACTTGCCCCATGTAAAATGAACGTGTATAATGTTGGAAAAGATGAGGAATCCTAATGTGCAAAATTTATCGAATTCTTAATTTTGAGCAAACTGCCACGAAAAGTTTTAGATAGTTTCTCAACATCAATTTTTTTTTTTTTTAATTGATAAACTAATGTTTAAGACAAGAATTTTTATGCATAGCACTAAGGGTGACAAATATTATAAGCAATAATTATTAGCCTAAAACACTCATCTAGATTAGAGAGCTTAATGGTAGAGCTCCTGACCGGCAATCAGAGGGGTGCGGGTTCGAGTCCCGTCGGCGACATGTATGTTTTATCGGGAGAAATTTTCAATATGGATGATGTTTTTAATTTTCAATATGATTCAGGCTAATAATTATTGCTTATAATAGATATTTATTCAAATTTCTGTTGTTATCATGTTGTTAACATGATCTTTTTACAGATGGAAATGTAATTTGCATGACACGCAAAGAGCCGGTTGGAGTGTGTGGACAGCTCATCCCTTGGAACTACCCTATCCTGATGCTGGTTTGGAAATGGGGACCCGCCCTCGCCGCAGGTAAACAATACCTTGCTTTTCAACATCATTTTTAAAGATTTAGATTTCCAAATTTTTTTTTTAATGCATTAACTTTTGTTTCCAGGTTGCACCCTGATCCTAAAGCCAGCTGACCAAACTCCCTTGACAGCCCTGGCCATGGCAGCACTCTCCAAGGAAGCTGGTTTCCCGGCTGGAGTCATCAGTGTCCTACCCGGAGCCGGTTCCACTACTGGAGTGGCGATCTCTTCGCACATGGATATCGACAAAGTGGCCTTCACTGGATCCACAGTGGTACTTACACAGTTCTTCTATCTCACATAATATAAAAATATGATCTATAATAATAATGTTTCTAAGTAATAATTTTTTTTAGGTCGGAAGAAAGATCATGCAAGCCGCAGCGTTATCTAACCTTAAGAGGGTATCCCTGGAATTAGGAGGAAAGAGTCCTTTGGTCATTTTCGACGATGCTGACGGTTGGTATTCTGTGTCTATTTTTGATGAAAAGATTTTCACATCTTTATTAATTTATATTTGATTCATCTAAGGAATAATTTTTACAGTTGACGAAGCTGTTGAGATTGCATTCAATGCCATCTTCGCTAACCACGGCCAAAACTGCTGCGCTGGATCTAGGACCTACGTCCACGAAAAGATCTACGATGCCTTCGTTAAGAAAGCTGCAGCTAAAGCTTCCTTGAGAAAGGTTGGAGACCCATTCAAGGACGGTACAGAACAGGGACCACAGGTAAAACAAATGTGTTTTTCGATACATTCAATTCTGCGCAATCCAAGAAAGTAGAAAATGGTGTTCTTTTAACTATTTTTATGTTTTTTTTTTATGATTTTCAGATCGATGAGAGAATGATGAACCGAGTTTTGGATTTCATCGAGTCAGGAAAGAAAGAGGGAGCACGTCTAGAGACAGGGGGCTCCAGAGTAGGAACAGAAGGTTACTTCGTACAGGCTACAGTATTCTCCAATGTCACAGACAGCATGACTATTGCCAAGGAAGAGGTTGGTCCCCTATTCTTACATTTATTCATAATAAGCGGTTGGATGTTGAAATCAATTATTGGTTTGATTTCTTAGACAATTTAGTTCAAATTCATTCATTTGACTGGTTTGTTTTACGGTTATGACAAATTTATTAAATTATGTTCTTCATTCCTACAGATCTTTGGTCCAGTTCAGTCCATCCTCAAATTCTCATCCCTGGAGGAGGTGATCGAGAGGGCCAATGACTCAAACTATGGACTTGCTGCAGGAATTGTGACACAAAACATCAACACTGCGCTTACTTTCGCTAAGGCCGTTGATGCTGGATCCGTCTGGTAACCAATCATTTAATCGTAATTATTATTCATGTTCCGTTCAGGTTCCGAAGATCGTAGATGACGAAGATTGTAGGAAGACCTGTGGAATTATTTGTAGGCTTTTGAGTTTTCAAATTAAAGACACAGATTCCCTAAAGATGTGTGCCTTCAAGAGGTCCTAATTTCCCTCAAGGTCTCCTGTGTAGAGCTACATTTTGGATTATCTGCAACCTAACCAATGGCTTTCAAGCAACACCTAGAAATCTCAGTGGTATTGTATCAATGAACACTTTTGATCTAATTGGTGTAAAATGACTTATTCTGTTACAGGGTGAACTGCTTCGACTATGTTGTTCCACAAGCTCCATTTGGCGGATTCAAGCAATCTGGTACAGGAAGGGAACTGTGAGTTATTAATTGCTTTTTAGTTCACACTGTTCACACAGTTCACTTGCTGGTAAAAGTTATTGAAACTATAATAAATACAACAGGCAAATCGTATTTGTGCAAGTTTTAATAAAGTTTTTTGAACTACAACTAGTTTGAACACCCGCCTGCGTTTACCAATTCATTTAAATCATTTATACTCGTGATTCAATACGGCAATGTTATTTTTTGATTTTGTTGGTTCATGTTTCAGCTTCGAAACAAAACAGTATTTAATTATCCATTCAGTATCCATTACAAGCATTGCAAGCAATGATCTCTTTAAAATGATTTAACCATGTACTTAACTCGACTTTATTCTTAACTGTAAAATTTTTTTATGATTTTAGGGGGGAGGACTCTCTGAAGGAATATTTGGAAACAAAGACAGTGACCATTAAACTGCCATCCAAATAGGTTCAGTAAACATACGTGGTTGATATGTTTATGCAACTGTTAACATTCTTCTACACATTTCACGCGATATATCTAAATATTAATTCAACATAAGATGTATATATTTTGCAAAAAAAGTTAAATTTTTGTAACTAAATTTATAAATAATGCCGTGTTTTATTTCCTTTCCTTTCCAAAGGGATTCTGGCCGGAAGCCAAATGATTTCTGAATAAATTTTAGCTTGAGAGCTCTCAGATCTTGCCCAGAAATTTTTAAATAACTGTAAATATCTGCTTACATAAAACTTGATTGGATTTTTTTAAATAGTTTTTTTTTTCAAATAAAACCAAATTTAATGGCCAAATGGTGATAGCATTTATTTTTAAACATTTTATATATAATGTTTACTTATTTTATTTTTTATAAGAAAAATCTCTTTTTATAACTTTTCAAGGTTATTCCCATCAATGTAATCTAGATATCATTGAAGAAGAAAATAACACTAATAATCTAAATGAAAATATGGAAATGAACAAGACACAGAAAAATAAAAGATAACGGTCGCAACTGGGACTCGAACCCAGAACCTCTCGGTTTTACTTATTTTAATTAACATCAGAATCCGAGATCACAACTGAGCTATGTATATCCGGTAATACGCACTTTGTACGAACCTCGGGAGCCGAGAAAGGTAAACCCTACGTCATAGAGTACAAGGATGAAACTACTTTGTAGTGATAAAGGACTCTTGGCAGGTTCCGCGCAGTCATGGAAATAGAGTGGCATTTTTTACGAAAAAATTAGTTTATCTAGTACACGAACGGGAATGGCTTCATATGATAAGGGTCATTTAGTAAATGAGAAAAAAGGTCTGCCAGACCCCAGCCTGGCTAGATTTAACTAAAAAGTTCCATTTAGTTCAATCGCCCTGTGCTCTGTCTCACACTCGTAAACATATTTTTGTGTTGGATATTTCAGCCTCGATTAGGCAAATATTTGGATCACGAATCACGTCCCCAAAACTTTTTTTCATAAAATATTTTTGTATAAAATTTTTTTACATCCTTTTCGACTACCACACTAGACACATTCCCGCATGATGGTAGTCGAAATGTTATGGTAGTCGAAAAAGACTTTCCTTGTGTTATACTTTATTTCATGGTTTTATACCTTTCAAGACACAACATTTGAGTACTTCATCCATCAATAATTGACTCACCCACTATCTTGTGCTGGGGTTCCGTAAGGTGGTTGGACACCATTCCGCAGATGTGCGCCCCCAGCGAGTGGCCCACGCAGGTGGTCATTCGCGACAGGGCACCCTCGTACGTCAACCGCGCATACAACTGCGCCGTGCACTGCGCAACTAACCTAAAATTAGAAAAACATATTATATAGGTTTCAAATGATATTCCCGTAAATGAGCTAATAAAATTGCCTATTATTGCCAATTGCCGAACAATGGCAATGGCCTTGCTTATTAGATCCAATTTTGAAAAGTTCACCAAGGAGTTCAAAATTGTACTATTATTTAAGAACCCGTGAAAAAAAACTGTATTAAAAATTTAAAATAGGTAGGTACCTACACAATACATAAAAATATTTTTTAATTTCATATATATATTTTTAAATAAAACTTTTAAAAAAACTGTTTTCGTAATGCCTTTAGAAAGCCAAACAGCTGTCACGCATAATAATTACATAGCATAATTTGTAATAAATAAGTAATCCGTTGTAAATTAAATAATAATATTACATATATATATTTTTTTAAAACAGTAACAAATAAATAAGATTTTCTTATCGATATTATATTGGTAAAAGAGAAGATAAAGCCTGTTCAATAAAGATCCGTACCGTATATCGTAGGTATACGATTATCGTAAAAAAGGTTTGAAGCTTTGATAACAAGTTTATGCTCACTACAATAATGCATCCGATTGTAAATAGATGTCTCGATTTTTACTTTGATTTATCAATTAATCTTCTGTTTTGTCACTGGAATGATTTTCTGATCTACAGAATCAAATTACCCTCTTCTAATTATTTTGAACTCTAGCGAACAGCAAACACTTGAGAGAAAGACGCATTTTTGTAATATTATTATATTGGAATTGAATGGATAATCATAGTGATTGACCTTTTATAACAGTGCGTAAAAAAAGGGCCAACGAATTATTTTACTAAACTTTCAATCAATTTTCCTTTGTATCCAGTGCCACGTGTCCTGAACGAAATTTTTTAATTTTTTTATTCGAAGTGTTCCTGTTCGGGTCGATCCCAATAATTACACTTGTGAATTTCGAATATAATAATAATTTCCATATATTAAATTTAAAACCACGAATGAAAAAAATATTTCTCTTTTCGTAGAACAAATTGCTTTTTCTAGATTCGTGCTTGTTATTTGATGTTTTGCAGAACTGAACAAACAAAACTAACAATCGGTAAATGTGCTTATTTATTTATCGTAGTTGTTATTTGGGAGGCGGGTGTGGGTACCGCCGTCAAGAACCACTTATTGGATAACCGACACCTCTGCCATAGGTCAGGGGTCCGGATCTTACCGGCCGATGTCTGTCCACCAACTGCGTGGCAGGCCGAATAGGGAGAGAGATCCCCAGATTCTTACCCACCCCTCATATCTTTTTATTCCCAGAACTTCCTTTATCCTTTCCTAAAAAATCCCTCCACACACAGCATCACCAAAGATAGCGTGGGCCTGAAGGGAATTATTTTACTCAGGGCATCCTGAATGGAGCTAATGTAAAAAAAAAAAACTAGGGTTTAGGTAGTAAGAGCCAAACTTTAATGCTGACCTGACGTTGATACAGAAATAGTACCTGAAGTTGAAAATAAAACAAAGTAGCTCCCAGCCACAAAAAATATTGGGAACTCTTTGACATCGCCTCCTTAGGCTGGAATCAGACGGTTCACTCGAGTGAAGGTTTACTCTATGGTTACTCGAGCAAATGTTCCCATCTTCGTTTCACTTTTGTTTCATTTCATGTTCAGACGTGTCATTCCGAGTAAAATAAGCCGAATGAAATACTGAAATGAACGATTAGTGAACTGTCTGATTCCGCCTTTACAGAAATTGAAACTAATTGCTGTATAGCGTATGATATTAAAAATATTCACTTGAAGAACAGTGTTTTTTTTAAGTTTCTTCTTTTTTCCTCTCCGCCATTTTGTTGTTACTGTTTACAACCATAAACGATCGCAACGCCCTCCTTTTGTCTACTTTATTTTGAATGTTTCATATTATTTCTATTATGACTAGCACGTAACACATTTTTGGCTTTCGAAAATATTTAAACTGCGACGTGATCGATTATTTCCAGGAATTTGAATGTCAACAATAGACCGTTAATCCTGACCCGCTACCGCCATTGTAAATATGATAAAATTATTACCTATCTAGGATACGCAGTGCTCAACAGCTTATGAATAATAATCCGCACAAAAAATAACATCAGTTTATTGTGTGAGCTACTCGAGCGCTTTTTGCCACATTATGGCACTATTTCCAAAACCTCGGACTGCTTTGTTGCCAAAATGTGGTAAATTTTCAAAAAACATTTTTTTATTAAAACGACTATATAATATATTGTACATTCAAAATATAACAAAATAAATATTCTCTAGTTTCTTTAAAATGTTTTAAGGTTAAAGATTTAATTATATATATATTTTTGTAAATTCTACAAATATGTGATAATAGACAAAAGATAGGGGAATTAATTGGCTAGATAGAACTATAATCAGTTTGTATGTGTCCATATTCAAATTTGGAGGTATGATTTTTTTAATGTGGGCGGAAAAATTTCCTTTAGCAATCCGAGAAAAAATATGTTTAATTGCTCTGTCGCTCCAGTGGTTATTAAACCACGTTGTTTCATATTCTAAGAAAAATTATTACAGATTGCATTCGCAATGTTATGGATATGTTGTGAGGCTGGAGGAAGTAGGGAATGGAAAGAGTTGAGCAAGATTAAGATTGATGGTTCTGATCTGGTCACCAAACATGGCTAAATCCAAATGTGAATGGTGATCTTTCACCAGGGAGATCGTCTACCCAGTGGCGGCTCGAGCACTTCTTTGATGGTAGGGACCGACATTTTTTACATATACCTACTACATACTGTATTGTAATCTCACTACCCGGAGAATATAATATAAAATTTCTCAAACTAAAATTTTCATGGTCAAATCATTCTAATCAGATGTCTAAATATAAAATAATTTAAAATATCTATAGATATACAATTTAAAATACAGCATAATACAAATAACGCTTTATTTGCTAGATTATCATCGAAGTTAATTTGAACACGAGCGATTCCCGCCCGAAACTATGCAACTTTTGTTACGTGGGGATTCATCGGATTGTCCCAACGGTATTTGAAATTCACATACTAGTGCGCATGCGCGGGTCTCGTATTGTGTACGATCGCGAACGAAACGCAATGAATGAACGAAAATGCTTAAAGGGACAATACGGATTATCCCTCAAGTGTAGATTCTGCGCACTGAGAAATGCACTCTTATGGTTCGTGATCTGACCGGGCGGCCGTCCGGTGGTCAGCGTGAGTGGTCGCCGATTCGCATTAATTTGTTGTATTTTACTTCTGCAAAGTGTTAATTGCTATTATGTTTAAAGAATTAATTAATTTTGGTGAAGACTGTTATTTCTTTTAGTAGGTTTCGAGTATAACTGGTGGGGACTCTCCCCACTGTCCCCGCGTGAAGAACCGCCACTGCATCTACCACTCTAAACAAAAAAAACAATAAAGTTCGTACTTTGGTATACATTTTTATATTAATTAAATGAGAAATGGCATTAATTACTTCCTCACGACGGGATTCGAACCTGGCACCTCTGGATTCGTAGTTGTTGGGAATGACTTGATAAAGTAAATAGAACAGCTTATTTTCTAATGTGATCGATATCTTTTAATAGTTGTGATGAGTTATCTAGGTATGTACAATAAAAATACTAATTTCGGTTGCTTGTGTTTCAATCTGTCGTTGTCACTCTCGTTCAATGAACATGACTTTATTTCGAATCTAAGTGCATGTCTTTTTCAAATTTGAACTAATTGTGTGAAGAATTCAGACAGGCGATAATGTACCTACCAATAAAATAACAATCTTTCAAAATCAAGTTATGTTTTTTTTGTAAAAACGAGTCAATACGTCTAGAATTTGATTTAAAAAGAACTAATTTGCGGTATTCTCTGGTAATACCCTCTTAATATTTCTTATAGGCATTTTATAGTATAAGCACCAACCATACTACTGAATTATATTCTTACATGTTGCTTACCAACGAAAAATGTATACGATTTTTATAACTTCCAACGAATTGAAGTCTTTGATAGTCCGGAATATAAATTCCAGTGTATTTGTTAGTTATTTGTTGTATGTGATTTACAAAATTTATTAGTGTGTCAAACATAACTGTCAATATCCCTGAGTTTTCACGGGTCTGCTCTAGTAATAAATACCTATATAACATAATAATATCGACTTACTTAGTATTAGATAGCGCCGACAGGTAGCAGGGGAACACCGTCAGTGGGGCCCAGTCCACAGTGAACACGTTGTAGTCCCCCCTGGACAGGTAGGCTGAAACGGGAAATTACCAATAAGTTCATTACCACGACGTCACCACATTACCACGATGAGCAAGTAGGTGATCAGGTTCCATAGTTTATAGCGGTCATTCATAAGAGTGTAGTCTGAATACTCTAGACATGAATATCGTAGAATAATAATTGTAGTCATAATGGACAGAGAAGTGACATACATATTTATTATACTACCTGACATATATAAAGTAATTTATATGTAAATATACAAAACATATGTGTCTCCATTCCTGAGAGGATAGATGTAGGTGTACAATAATGATCCAACCATAATCCAAAGCTTTATATATTATTGCACAATGTATTTACAGGTTTATCGAACTTGAAACGCTAAATAGACAAAACATTAATTTATTTATTGATTTATTTATGCTGGGTTTTTACTTTTTACAGATGTTCCCACTTACGTGAGAACAATCCAGTTATAAAAAAAACTCAGTTATTGTACAAATAGGGACGTACAATTACAAAAAATCTACAATTACAAATAATTAAATACAGATACAATTAGAAAAATAGAAACATAACAAATAAAAAATATACAAAATTATATACAAGCTCACTCAAGTAACACATATTGTAACACGTAAAATATCATGGTCTGGAACGTCCACCTGGATTTACCCCGTCTAGAAATATTGCAGAACGTTTTCGTTAGACGAATACTTTCAAAAAACCAGATAATTTCGCTAACTCTATCTCTCCTATGATTTTATTCAGTGAAGGCCCAGGGAAGACTAAGTATTAAAATGAAGACAATAAAAAATGGTAACAGATAAATCACATCTTGCAACCTATAAACTACCTTCAACATCATTATCAACAGAGATAATCAATGAGTGGCAACCACGTGAAGAGAAAATTACATTTAATTCCTATATTTCGGTTTGTCTTTGATATACTCGCTTATTCAGTGAATTCACAGCCTGAAAGACTGCAACATATTACCAAAGACTGCCATGAGAGACCGCCAGAGTCTAAGGGAGTTTCTCAGCATCCTCCCAATCATCTACACTAACGACGAATATTTTCGATTTACGATTTATTTATTTATTAAGTTGGAGTTTATAATTCGGTACTCGAACCTATGAATAGTGGCTATATATTGGATAAGTTGGCCGAGTTTTCTAACCACTGCGAGTCTTTTATTTTTAATAATATTCGTTATTAGAAGCTATTGGGAGAATGGTGAGAAACCCCCTAAAGATAATTGAACTCTCTATACGGGCAAGAAAATAATCACACATAATTTATGACAGTACCCTCAACATACCCAATCTATCTATGGCCTTCCGTGCTTTTTTTATTTCAGCAGGAATAATTATATGCATTTCGCGTCGAATATTTAGTTTTTCTAATGCATGAAAAGAAATAGGCTCACCTTTAGCTATGAAGGACATGGGGGTCTTCCCCTCGGTCCCGTTGAACCCATGGATGATGATGACATTCTTGCGGGCGGGAGCCCAGCCCAGGGACTCCAGGGACTCCTGCCCCACCACGTTGATCTGCTGCTTCGGGGGGTGGTCCCTAGGGCACACCTAATGCTTTTTATTCAACACTATCAGTGACATAGCTCAAGTCTATCGGTAAATACGAAAATAAAGGTCTGAACATAAAAATAAGCGTTACACGTTGAGAAGACAAAATTGAGAATATATGTATTAAAAAAAATGATGTGGGCTGTGAACATAAACCAAAACAAAGTCTAGACAAGGCTTATGGATGTTAAAAATGACACCGAAACCAAAATTATTGGTTCCATATATTCGGTTACGAAAACATTATATATATATATTATATCAAAAAGAAAGTGCATTTTTTCGCAGTCAAAAGATCGCAGGAAGCATTGCGTTTAACCTTTGTTGGTCTGCAAGGACCAAATTTGTCTATCAAGATATTTTGCTTTCGAAGCGAGGCGACGAAATTAGATATTTGGATTCGTCGGTGGGCCTAATTATCCGGCCGAATTTGACATGATTCGAATCATGATTTGATCGAATCATGATGTGATCAAATCATTATTTGGAGCAGTTTATATGTTTATTGTCCTGAAGAAGGTTGAGTTCAACCGAAACCGGTCGACGAATATAAATTAAAATAAAGTGGTTTAAAACAAAGTATCTATTTGTTTCATTTTGTAAAATATTATTTATTCAATTTATTTTCGCTTACGTCTATTAACTATAATTGTTTTTAATACTACCACGCCCTCTAACATTCGAAAATTTACATAATACCTATCTCCCTTCTTCGGCTTCTTTTTCTTTTAAAACGTTTACTACGGAGCCTTGATTTCACTAACCCATTTACATTGTAACTTTCTATAAAAACTGTAATCTGAGCGATTAGCCGTTTTTTATTATTCAATAACCAGTTTCTTTAAAACTGTTTAACCATATCGAAAAAAAAATGGTCTTATTTGCAGATTCAATGCGTTCCAATTTTCATCTTTAGAAAGTAAATCTTAAACTATCACTAATGGTTTGTGAGGTGGTGCGTGTAACCAAATGTCTATATTCCACAATTATTCGGTATTCTTTATTGTTTTTGTTCTCGAAACCTGATCAGTTAAGCAAGGAGAAATATCGATATCTTTCTTATTGAGAGCAAAGTAGAAATAGATTTGCTGATCGTCAGTGTAGCAATGAGAAAGAAGTCCGTATGATTCTATTATTTTGGCAACATCGTTAAGGAACTACCTATTGAACTGTGTACTTTAATTTTGATAGATAAAAATAAAATAGCAGGGTTCCCAGCACTGAGCCCTGGGGGATTCCAGAAGTGTGAATTGTAATGGAAGAGTTTTTATCACCCTTGTACAAATTGGGTTCGGCTACAGGAGGTAATATTCTATTCACTGAATAATTTCACCCTCCAGTCCAAAGGACTTGGTGAACGGACAATTCAGATTCATGCAACTTCAACATCTCCTTTTAAAATAAATGCATTAAAAGTTATGAAAAAAAAATGGTTAAATTGGTTAAATAGTTTAGGTTGCGGGCTATTTTTCAATTTACATTTTCATTACCTTTAATGAATTTTCAAATGAAAATGTTGAAGTTGCATGATTCTGAGTTATCGTGGAACCGAAGGACTTAGCCAGCTGATGAATTGAACTCACGACGCCTGGGTGGGACCCAGACGCGATCCCAACTCTGTCATTGACCGGTCAAGTATCAGATGAGAATCGTGGATTCTTGCGTTATCATCAAAATTAATATGTAAAATTAAAAGTAGATACTTTGTTATTGTATTCGAAACAATCGAGTTGTATGCACAATGCGAGTAAAAATCCGTGAGAAATTGATGACGAAAACAATAATATGTATTCAGATTCTTGGTAGATAAGGTAAAGTAAATGTGTGTATTTCTTTGGGACCGACCGACGTGCGGGACCTCCGGCTGATATTTTATCTTTGACCAACGGCCAAAGTTCAATTGTCATTGGGGAAGTTCAAATGTAATAGGTTCAACGTCAAATTTCGAATGTAAAATGTCAAATTTCAAGAGTCAATTGTTAAAGTTCAAAGGTTATTAAACTTCAACGGTCAAAGTTCAATTGTCAGGATTGAAATTATAAATTTCAAAGATGAAAGATTAAACTGGTGCTAAGAGAGGACTAATAAACTCCATGCAAGAGTTAAAGGTATAATGTAAACAATTTACAGGACGGTGTTCTAGAATTCATAGATTATTAAAAAAAAGAAATTTTAAAAACAAAAAATAATGGATTGATATTAGAGCAACTGGTACCTATTTCTACCCTTGCCCAAAAGTGTTCAACAACAAACGGTTACCAAATGGATCCGTGGCGTTAAAATACTTTGTCCCGGTTCTGTTCATAAAGATGGGTCAAAAGCAAATAAGAAATTTCTTACGGTGTGTACATGAAGAATTTAACATCAGAGTCCGGACACTTGGGTTGAACTTTGCGGACGCAGCGCCAGTAGCGGATGTCCATCGCCGACCAGAATGCTGCATCGGAAACTAAAAAGAGAAAAGGTTTATTGTCATGGTTTGTTACGTTTTGTTTCTTTTTCTCTCCTTTCCTTTTCCCTGTATTTGTAATCATTTATATTTTTTACCTACGTGTGACTGAGTAATAATGGATAGGCACCTTTCTGTATATTCCTAGTTTGGGTTTGTGTTTACGTGCATGAGAAAGGGTTTCTTGTCATGGTTTGTTACGTTTTGTTTCTTTTTCTCTCCCTTTCTTTTCCCTGTATTTGTAATCATTTATATTTTTTTACCTACGTGTGACTGAGTAATAATGGATAGGCACCTTTCTGTATATTCCTAGTTTGGGTTTGTGTTTACGTGCATGAGAAAGGGTTTCTTGTCATGGTTTGTTACGTTTTGTTTCTTTTTCTCTCCTTTTCTTTTCCCTGTATTTGTAATAATTAATATTTTTTTACCTACGTGTGACTGAGTAATAATGGATAGGCACCTTTCTGTATATTCCTAGTTTGGGTTTGTGTTTACGTGCATGAGAAAGGGTTTCTTGTCATGGTTTGTTACGTTTTGTTTCTTTTTCTCTCCTTTTCTTTTCCCTGTATTTGTAATCATTTATATTTTTTACCTACGTGTGACTGAGTAATAATGGATAGGCACCTTTCTGTATATTCCTAGTTTGGGTTTGTGTTTACGTGCATGAGAAAGGGTTTCTTGTCATGGTTTGTTACGTTTTGTTTCTTTTTCTCTCCCTTTCTTTTCCCTGTATTTGTAATCATTTATATTTTTTTACCTACGTGTGACTGAGTAATAATGGATAGGCACCTTTCTGTATATTCCTAGTTTGGGTTTGTGTTTACGTGCATGAGAAAGGGTTTCTTGTCATGGTTTGTTACGTTTTGTTTCTTTTTCTCTCCTTTTCTTTTCCCTGTATTTGTAATAATTAATATTTTTTTACCTACGTGTGACTGAGTAATAATGGATAGGCACCTTTCTGTATATTCCTACTTTGGGTTTGTGTTTATGTGCATATATGATGCATATCCTTTTTTTCACATTGTTTTTTTTTCTCTCTTGTTATTTTTCTACTGCTCCAGCGACAAAATGTTTTCAAAACATCAAACAAAAACAAAGCATCGGGTCGGTGGTATAACTTTCATTTTTAATAATTTAATATACATTTTACTGGACTTGACTTAACTTCTGTTTTTTTATTTTTGTGCTTTAGTCTATGTGAAACTTACATTGTTGATTTACCAAAATACCTGTGTATAATTATGTTACTCCACTTATGTACTGTAAATCCCTCCCGCCCAAAACTGAGTTTTATAACTCATCGGGATTGATCCTTAGCAAGAAATAAAAATAATGAAAATAAAATATATATATTTTATATATTGAAGGAGTTTATAGTAGAGATTTGACTGTTGACAGAGCTCCGTCAAAACTGCATGGCCTACCAAAGTCGATATGAAACGAAATATGTAAAAACAAAAGACGCAGATGCTTGATGCAGCAGATGAACGGTGTTGGCGACAAGCGTTGTGCGCCCGGTTTAATTATAATAATGGTTCAAGGCCTAACTCTCTTATTTCTATTGTTATCAATGTTAGATTTCAACAAAAACCAAATGCAACAATGACATGAATCTACATGGGAGATCTTTACGAAACATTCACTCGGCTTTAGATTCATTACAGCTTTGCTTCGCATTGCCAAATTCAGCAGCAGATCTCAACATAAACAATTCTAAATTAAAATAAACCGCAAGTAAACGATTCGAGTTGCCACAAAATCTGATTCGAAATTCAACTTCTTAGGTAGTTACCTAGGTACTTGCAAAATTAACCGAATATTATGAAAGACTCGTACCTAGTTGAAAATCGGTCCAATGTTGACAGTTTGTGACGGCGTGATGGCCATGAATATTGATTCCTTACCTACTATTTTGTGCCTACTTATGTACAGGTGTTTAAAGGGCAGATATTAATAATTTCTATTATTTTTCGGTTGTTTGATTGATGAATGATCATTTGACACACCCGAGTAACTGAGAATTTTCTTTCATTTTAGGAACGCACTCGGGACCTGTTAAGAAATTTAATTTTGCAAAATGAAAGAAAATACTTTGTTATAAACCACTTTATTTTAATATATATTGGTTGGCCGGTTTTGGTTGAACTCTACCTTCGTCAGGATAATGATATATAAAGTAAATCATAGTACAGAGAAAGAATAACAGGTAAACATAGATATTAACTTTCGAAGAAAGCAAACACTTTGTGCCTTGAAATATTAATGTTTACCTGTTATTTTTTCTCTGTATTATGATTTAGTTTAGATATATATTATTGTCCTGAAGAAGGTTGAATTCAACCGAAACCGGTCGACCAATATATATTAAAATAAAGTGGTTTAAATTAAAGTGTTTGCTTTCTTCGATAATTTTATTTTGTATTGAAGGTTAAAATAACCAAACCAACTGATTTTTTTACTAAAATGGTATTGCGTATAAAATATATTATATTATCTAATGCGCTTGGGCGCTACCTTATTTTGTTTTGTTTTTTTTTTATCTAGTATATCAGAATAAAACTATTCTTAATGTTTTTAGAGACAACTTTATTATTTATGATGACTTATGACGGTCATAAGTTATGACATGACCAAACGCATTTTGCTGGAGCTCGAGCTATTTTTTAATAATAAAACATTTTGACGGGCTGACATTTTAAATTATTAACGAGCGACGCGACACTAGGCAGCATTTTTTCAATTTATTAATAATAATAATAATTTGTGCGAATGCATAATTTGTGAATTTTTGCGAAAAATCTTGTCAAAGGCGTTGTACAATCTATTATGAGATCTCAGGCTCTATCTAATTTTATAAAAAAATGTGAATAGATTTAGAAATAGTTTCCAACTTTCACTGCAACGAAAGCCTTTCATGTGCACCGCCAGAAGGCGAAACACCTGTCACGCGTAAAAATAATTACACAGCAGAACATTTTTATAAATAAACTGTTTTTTTATTAATTGAACAGTCATATTATTGAACACCTATATAAAAGAAAAACTTCATATTAAATATAATTCTACAAACTGAACTTGATAACCACTCAAGCGATCACGCGCAATAAATAAATTTGCATTGAGCGCTTGCCACGTTTGAAAATTAATTTTGAAAATATTCCGCCCACATTAAAAAAATCATTGCTCCACATTTGTGTATGTAAACATTTAAAAAAAATTATAGTGCTATACAGCGAATGAATTCACCTATATTTAAATAATCATCCTAAATTTGTAGGATTTATAAAAAAAATATTAAAAAATCATAAACATTCCAAAAGGATATATTTTCTGGGTTTTCAAGTTAAAATGTGACGTGAAAACTTTAATTTTGCGTCTACATTAAATATTTTTTATGGAGTTTCTTGTAAATAGTCTAATTAATAATCCCATATAGAAATATCTATAATAAAACTAAATTTTGATAAGTTCTCAAGAGTTGCAATGTTCCTTGTTCTACTTCCTATATCGTAATGGATTTTGATGCACACAATTTGTTGCCGCAACTAAAGTCTCTCGTGTGCGGCCTGTCTTGCTTACAATAATCAATTTTTTCAGCGCCTGTAGCAAATTATTTTTAACTGGTCTGAAAAGCTTCTCTATATTTTATATTATGTGGAATTACCTGACACTAACGAGTTTAACCGCATTAATAATAATAAATCCTTCTTTCCCACCAAACAAACTAGTTTCCAGATAGCGGCTGTAAAATTCTAATTAACTTATTTTTCAACCGTTACCCATTCGGTTTGGCGACCTAGATTTTTGTACAACTGCCTCCGTTTTTTCTGTGTTTTTTTTTAATCAAAAGAAATGTTTCGAGATTGGCTTTTGGTAACATCTCTGCCTTATTTGTAGATACGATATTTGACGTCCTCTGTGGTCGAAGAGAAAGGCTCTCGACTAGCGATCCGATCTCGAATCCAGATCCCGGCGTGTGCAAGTAAATTTTATTTGATTGGTTTGTATTACAATAAACAATAAAAATCCAAAAACTTCAATATCTAGGACACGTGATGAGATATCCGGAGAAGTACGAGATCTTGCATCTCATAATGCAGGGAAAGATTGCAGGAAGACGGGGCCCTGGAAGAAGGAGGACATCGTGGCTGAAAAACTTGAGAAAGTGGTTTGGCCAGTCTACGTAATTTCGTACGTACACCAACAAATTATTCTTACATATTCCCGCCAATAAACATTGAAACACTGTTAATTTGTTCGTAAGAACTTCAGTCCCGTTTTTAACCGTTTTTACTATTAAAATGATCGTTTTTTCAAATAACATTTTTCTCTGTGTAGTACGAATTTATTTAGTTCAAGTGGTTATTTACCTCTCGGTTTCGCCCCAAATTTCAACGATATTTTTCAAATCTTTGTTCTTATCTAACATTTGAAAAATATCAAATCAAAAAATTATCATGTGTTATTATTATGTGTTCCAAATGTTTTGACAGTTAAATTAATATTCCACAGCTCCAAAGCTCATGATCTCATGGTGGAAATGACGTCTCATACCGTCAGAAAATATAATTTTGCTGATTCCATGGCACTTGACCCCCGACAGTTAGACCCTGCATACTTTTATTCAATATGCAGTCGGTTTAGGGAAAATACGGTATATACCTATTTACACAAAATACGGATGTTAAGGTACGTACTTGAGTTACTTTAACCAGTGATTCCTGACATTATTTGGAGTAAAAAATGTAAATGAAATTTTGGTCTCCGGTGACTTTTTTTATGTCAATTTTTTTTTTTCAAAATATTTTTTCTTCAAAATCAAACAAAAAAAAAATTCTTTCACATGACCTTATTGGTCACTCAGCCGAGTTACCGCCCCACCACTTACCCCGCCCCCAACTACCAAACACCTACTATTATTTATGTTTTTGTAGAAAAAAAAAAAAAAAAAACATCAAAAATGTCACCGGAGACCAAAATTTCATTTACATTTTTTACTTCAAATAATGTCAGGAATCACTGGTTAAAGTAACTCAAGTACGTACCTTAACACCCTGTATAACTAAATGTCCCCGAAGGGAGTGTTCAGAGAGGATATTCCGCCGAATAACATATTTTCGTTCAAATGCATCAAGAATAAATCTACTTGTCTATAATAAATACTGTGTAAGTAGAAAAAACCGACACATTAAATAAATTCAGTTGATATCAACTTATTATTAACCACTGGAGTGATTTAGGTTCAAATTTAGACCGCTTTTATTTTTCTGCGATTGATATCGATCCAAATTTGGACCACATTTAACGAACCTACAAATATGGCATAAACTGTGAAATCTATGTGGATTAGTTAGCTTTAAACCGCAGTAAACAGTTTATATATTTCCGTATTAATATTTTAGGAAAAGATATAAATTAAATCGAATGAAAAAATCAAAAACTGAACATCAATCGCTCGAGTGATTAAAGGTATTTTTGAAATAGTTTTTTGTTTGAACTTGGTAAATAATGCACAAAAATTATAAGTTAAAATTGAAGAAGTCAGTTAACGGTTAGCTTTAGAACACAAAATATGTGTGGGTGCAATGTTTATAAACATTGAGGTGTGTATTGGGATTTATTTGTAGGGTATTAAGCCAGTGACACACACAGCGTTAAAAGCGCTAGCGTTATTTGGCTTGGCCTATTTCAGCATATCCCTCGCCATAGATTACCATTGTAAATGTATGGCGAGCGATGTGGTGAAATAGGTCAAGCCAAATAACGCCGGCGCTTTTAACGCTGTGTTTGTCCCTGGCTTTATGCTGTGTTGTGTCTTATCTCCTTCTTTAGCCAACGTTTTGGACAGGTTACAGTCAGGTTTCAGTCAGGTTACAGTCAGGTTACATTACAGGTCCATCATCAGGAATCAGGACAGACGTGTTTGTGATTGAAGTATGTAAGTATAAATTAAATTTATATTGTAAGTAAATAAATAAATTATTAGCGATTTGTCAGTTGTTAAATGACTAGCCACTGTCTTGCGAAGTGTATCTAATAATTAGGGGTCAAAAAAAGTGTAATCACTTGAAACGACTTACTTTCGCATTCAATTGGCTAATAAATATCTTCTATCATTGGTAGACTGGTTTTGATTTAGTTGAATCTATAATAGATATGCTCAGTGGGCTAGCTGTTAGTTTTTTATGTGAATACCGCACAAGATTCCTAACGGCTGCCGTCTGGAGCCAGTTAGACCATGGCAGCCCCAATTGGGGTGTGTTGTGAGTTGTGAGGCTGAAAGGCGTGGGTAATGAAGGAGTGGAGAAGAAGGTGGGGAAGTACCTGGCTGGTCACCAAACACAGCTAAGGCCATTTCAAGCAACGTTTCAAATCTGAATGGGCGATGCTAAGAGTATCTTCCACTGTGGAACGTGCCGCAAATATACCTTATATTATTTTAAATTATTAAATTTTGAAATACACAACACAAATCAACCAAATAAAATTTATTTGCACACGCCAGGATTTGAACCCGCGACCTTCGGATTTCTATTTAAGAACTTTACCCGTCGACCATGGAAAGTTGTTGATAGATTCTTAGGCGATCCGCCCACTGAGGCAACTGAAAACTCTCAACTGCCAACTGTCTTTGTAGGACAATGTGATGGCCCGCACACTACACAATCACTCAAAAACCCGTTGTCAATGGTAACGTAAGCAGTGACTCGCGACTTGCACTGCTGATTGCCATGGCCGGCCGTTTCTAGTTGCCAGCTGTCAGCTGATTGTTCTTTGTCTATGGTTAAACAAGCTTTTTGACCATTCAAGACATAGAAACTAGCCAGTTTTAGTTTGGTTTCAGTTGCCTCGTCAGCGGAGCGCCTTACGTCTCAGCGGTCAAATTGCAAACTTTGGAACACAGATGCCAAATGGGAATGTTGTGATTTTCCTACCGGTTTTTATTTCCATGGAAGATGCTACGAAGAACTAGCGTCATTGAACGATTGAACCATGTAGAACCGGTGCACGACCGGGAGATACACCGGTTTGCACGTGGTTGACATTATTTGCCCGAGAGATGCAAATCGCTGCTCAGTTCTACTTTAGTATTATTTACTAGACTAGGGACTAGTATTTCCTCCCACCTGTGTACAACACGGAACACGGATGTCTTTACTACATTTCCTCTCACTCTCTTTTCTCTTTAAAAAGCTTTTAATTTTTTTCGTTTGTTTGTTTTTATAACTGGCAATACCACAATAGTTATACAGTGAAAGAAACGGTGACCAGAATGTTCAGTGGTAACTTTTTAAGTGTATGAATGAATGTTGAGTACAAACTTTTCATCGGATGTTAATTCCTCACATGATAATTCATCATGTCTCGAAGCATCGAAAACTGATAATTGGGGTTTTTAACCTTAGGTTAGGTTAGGTTAGGTTAGGTGAGGTTATGTTAGATTAGGTTAGGTTAGGTTAGTGTGAGTATCATGTGAGGAAATATCGTGTCTGAATAAATTTACTATGGGAATTCAGACGCTGAAATCTCATAGTCCGATTAGACATGGAACCGAAAGAAACACAGGTTGCGTTGCCCAGGTTCGCGAAACATCCATAGGAATGTGATGAGACCATGAGACGTTCGAAAATCTTTTTGTTGTTGTTGTTTTAAGTATATTTTATTCAGCTCTAAAAATTTGTTATTTTATATCTAGTGTATATTAACTAATATCTTCTATCTTCCATCTTCGTTTTCAAAAAGAAGAGAAGAAAGATTTTTATGCGTGGTTTTTGGGACAATCATCGATGACTCGGATACGATCTCTCCCTGGGAATAGTTTACAAAACAGTGTCGAACATATTTTTCATTATGGAAAAAAAGAAAAAAAAAAAAAAAAACCACTTAAATCGTCGGCACGCTTTTCTATTTGTATATCGTATAATTATTTTTTTTACATTAATTCCCACACAGAAGGCCCTGAAGAAAATATTTTCCCCCACGGCCTTTGTCATCTTTGAAGATGCTGTGCCGTGGGGAATATTGTAAGATGTAAAGTATTTCCTAAAGCCTTAATATTATAAGTTATAAGTAAGAACCAAGATAAATCACAAAATAATATTATAAATACCTTCTATAATATAAATCCATACGACAGCACTAACTAAAAAACTTAAAACGTTCATTTTAAATCTTAGTAACTTTATTCAATTTAAAAATAAATTGAATTAAATTTTATTTATTACTTCACTGAGATGTTAGCCATTATAACGAGCACATATATTAAAAATTTATTATTTTTAATTATTTAAGAATATTAATGGTTTTTCTCCGAATCATAATTTATTATTATTAATTTAATTATTAAATCGAGCAATTAATTGAATATTGACTAGTGTTCCGGACGGTGGATAGTGCAATGTTCGCGGAACAAGAGTGCCGGTCAACTGTGGTAAGTAGAAAGACTGAGTTAACAGAACGGAGAAAAGTATCACAGTCGATTCCGCTTAATTGGGACACATCGGGCCCAAGCATTTTGTCCCAAATAAGCGGCTATCCCAAATGAATGAAATTTACAATAGGTTAATTATTTATTTATTTATTTACTAGCTGATACCCGGCATGCGTTGCAGTGACACTTAATAAATAAAGTGTTTCTCCCTTCGTGCTTTCCCATTTTCCCAGTTTTCCTTCCACATTTTCATCCCTTCCCTCGTCCCATTTTCCTCTCACGTTCCCCTTTCATCTTTCCCGCGTTACTTCTCCCCCCCTTCCGCTGTCACTCTTCCCGTGGATCCCCCCCCTTCTTCACGCTATCCCCTTCCACGCTAAACTCCATAAAATACACCCATTTTTCAAACAACCCGCGTGTCACTTATTTAATTTTTTTATGCAAATTTCATAACGCCAGAGCTCAGCAGCATATATGCACACGGAAACCTTCACGGGCATGTTCACAATAACACATCATATTTTCATCGCAATTGGGTGAAGAGTATAGGGAAAAATTTTATAACGCCAGAGCTCACTATCCTGTATCCATCCCGGGTATGTGCACATCATATTCCCAAAGTTTCATCGCAATCGGATGAATAGTATAGCCGGGCATAACATACAATTAAACAAACATTTTTTTTTATATATTGGAAGAAGAATAACCCTTTTTATATGTCGATCGTTTAGTGGATTGGTCAGACATCTCTAAATCTAGAGTTTTGAAACGAGGCGTAACGGTCCGGTACATTAGTATGACATTTTAAAATATTCTACTAGCGACCCAGAAAAAATCAGTAGTTTGTTTAATTCACAACAAGTTTCGAAAGATTCGCTGGTGTTTATTAATATTGTCCAAGAAAGACGTAGACACTTTTACATACAGGGTGTTAAGGTACGTACTTGAGTTACTTTAACCAGTGATTCCTGACATTATTTGGAGTAAAAAATGTAAATAAAATTTTGGTCTCCGGTGACATTTTTGATGTTTTTTTTTTTTTTTTTTTCTACAAAAACTTAAAAAATAGTAGGTGTTGGGTAGTTGGGGGCGAGGTAAGTAATGGGGCGGTAACTCGGCTGAGTGACCAATAAATTCATGTGGAAGAATTTTTTTTTTGTTTGATATTGAAGAAAAAAAAATTAAAAAAAAAAAAAAATTTTCATAAAAAAAGTCACCGGAGACCAAAATTTTATTTACATTATTTACTCCAAATAATGTCAGGAATCACTGGTTAAAGTAACTCAAGTACGTACCTTAACACCCTGTATAACTGGATACTCATCTCCAATTTCGATTCTTCGGAGATGTCTGACTAATCAGCTGGACGATTGATATCCCGATTGACGACGATGTAATGCGATTGATGATTGATGTGATTTATATATGTATGTATTGCATTTATTGGAGTTCTGTTGAATGTTTTTTTAAACCTAATAAATTTGTGAAATAAATATTTGTTGCAGAAATATAATTATATACTAACTACAGGTACATTATATCGAGAGCGAAGACTACTGAATTACTTCCGAATAAACTCGCAACACCTGTAGCACGGTGCATCTTCATACCGCATACTTACGCCCGTCCTTCTTAACTAAAATTCGTTTGCTGTGACACATTTCCAGATCGGAATTTGTCCCAATTAAACGGAATGGGTCCCAGATAATCGAAATAAACTAGTATCAGATTAAATGAAAACAAAGATCTTTGTAAACATCACTTATAAAATCGATAATTGTGATTATATAAGTGGTGTACACAAAGTTATTTGTTTTCATTTAATTAAAAATGACGCGAAAAAGAGAATTTGCGAAGATTGAAGAAGTAGTATCAGATTCAGTTTAAAAAAATACTTAGTTTTTACCACTTTTATTGTTTATAAAAACCAACATGTTTCGTGAGCAACGCTCATTTTTTCAGGGTTTTAATAAAATATAATATATAATAATAATAAATTATTAATTATTTTTTTAAATATTTATATTGAGGGATCAGTAGGATTTATCGGTCAAATTAGGAATTCCACAGAGCCGAACCCTCTGATATGAAAATATCTGGAGACGGTGAATTATATTCCCATTTAATAGTTTGGTAGATTAACGTGTTGTTCTTGTATTGTTTTGTATTAATTATACTTATATAATACACTTGCATAACGTGGATTTACTAGATGATCATTTATATGGAAAAGTGTATGAAAGGGTTTAGTTTTTCCTATGGGAAAAACTAAACCCGTTCCTGAAAATCTGGTGCGAAAAATAAAAAATAATAATTTTATAGGTTATTTTGGTAGGTTAACATGTTGGTCTTGTATTGTTTTGTATTAATTTTACCAAACCCGGAACTAAACCCGGACCTAAAAGTCTGGTGCGTAAAATTTATTATATTATAATATTAAATTATTTGTACTTTATAATTACTTTATAATAATACTATTATAAAGTATCGGTATTATTAAAACCCTGAAGAAGTGAACGTTGCTCACGAAACATGTTGGTTTTTATAAACAATAAAAGTGGTAAAAACTAAGTATTTTATTAATTTGAATTAAAATGGTGCCACAAAATAACTTTGCTGTGTTAGAAGAAAAGTATCAGATTAATTATTTTGTTTCTGTTCCTTGTGTTTTGTCCCAAATAACCGGCTGTCCCGATAAACCGTTGTATTGATTAAGCGGAATCGTCGGTATTTTTAAACTGATACGCTGAACTTGAAATATGTAGGTCTGTGATGTGCCCCCTTTAGTCTTGATGGGGGGGGGAGGGGCGGTGCAATTTCGCATCTATAGCAGTAAAATGCATGCGCGGGCAATGCGGTCATTGATCATAAAAGAAGAGAAGAGTGAAGGTGTGCTTCAGGTATCAAGTTTCATGTCTTGGGCATAATAGAATAGCCTTGCTGCTTGCGTGTTACGGATATCCCGGTGCAGCGCAATGCAAAGATCATTGTCGCTCTAATAAAAGGAAAGGGGAAAATTATTTGTTTTGTTAGTGCTTATCTCTGTACCTGTCTTTAGACTTTAGATTGTATAAAAGGGGCGGACTTAAGTTTATTTTTATTATAATTAAAAAATATACATATTTCTCTTTTATACTACAGAAAAGTATTTTTCCTAAGGTGATTGTCAAAAGAATTCATATTCTACTTTTTCATAGAGGGCGCGCGTATAATTATTTTTCGTATAAACGCTTTTTACAAGTTATGCTTTAAAACATTAATCGAAATTAATTGTTTGCGCACGTACACAAGCAATATGAATAATAGTTTTGTCAATTAAAAAACTCTAATATTTCAAGAAAGGCTAACAAATACAATATTGGATTGAATCACCGATGCAATATTATATTTGTTAGCCTTTCTCGAAATATTTGAGCTTTTAATTGACAAAACTATTTATTAATATTCATATCGCTTGTGTACTTGCACGAACAATATTTTTTTCTTAATATTTCAACAAACAAACAAACATTAATTTTTATATATTAGAAGAAGAATAACCGTTTTATATGTCAATCGTCCAGAGGATTGTGTCAGACATCTCTAAATATGAAGTTTTGAAACGAGGCTTAACGGTCCGGTACATTAGTATGACATTTTGAAATATTCTACTAGTGACCCAGAAAACATCAGTATTTTGTTTAATTCACAACAAGTTTCGGAAAGATTCGTCGGTGTTTATTAGTCTTGTCCAAGAAAGAGAGTGGTGTGTATTAGTATTGTCCAAGAAAGATTAAGAAAGCATAACTTGTAAAAAGCGTTTATAAGTAAAAAAATACTATACGCGCGCTATCTACGAAAGAGTAGATTATGAATTCTTTTGACAATCATTGACAATTACAATTCGGAGTATATTAATACGATAATGCCCGTACGGTTCAAACTAAAGAACCCGACTCCGAGTAAATCTCCACGCCACAGTGCATGGACACCGCTCTGAGCCGTCCGTGAACCTGCATTTTTCCACGGAGCTGCTGCCGTAATATACACACTTAGATCTCGCCCATACGCGTTTTGCAAACGGAAGTGGCGCCATCTATAATACTATATTTAAGGAAAAAAGTATGAAGAAGAGGAAACATTTTTCGCTTTTATTTAATATTAAGAAGATTTATGTTCCTCTCATTATTCACGGTATTAATGGAAGAATGTCTACTATTATATATCTACCTATTAAATATAAGTATTCTGTAGTTTAAAGCGGGTTCACATCAAAAAGATACTGCGTTATAAGTATCTTTTCTACCGACACACTACGTTATAAAATGTTCCTTCCTACGGCAGGAGAAGGGGTCAGTTGAAATCGGAAGCGGTCGAGCGAATATCATTTATTTGTACTGGATATGTTAACTTGACAGCTCCGTGCATGCTCCGTGTATTAAAAATGACCCCCTCTCCTGTTTACGGTAGAGAGGGGGTCGCATAACTTTTCTGATATCGCCACTGTAGCGAATACGAAAAATAATTCCGATTAGCGAAGATTCAAACCGCGATCACAGCGCATCATCTTTTTACGTCTGGCGGGTCTCATGGGATTGTATGGCGAGCGCTATTGTGTTATAAATAACTTTTTGATGTGAGCTGCGAGTCTGTCGCTACCTTAATGTTAATAATAGTAGTTAGTTTTGCAAAAGGGTGATGCTTTATAAATAGTCACCAACACTTAAACTGGGCGAAGCAGAAAGAAAAGCCGCCCGCAGGGCTTAGCACCAAAAACCCGCGGAGCGGGTTTTTCACTGCTAGTTGTTATTTATTATCGTACAATTAAAAATATCAGTGACTCTACTTGTATTCCCGCCTGATAATGATAGAGTGCTCTAGTGCAAAGTGGCCTGGGAAAAGGTAGTATTTTGCATTCATTAAATTCGTGAATGATCGATGACGCAATCTACCCCATAATATTTTTTTACATTATTACATTATTAGGAAGGACAATAATTCCTCTCAGGGCCTGTGTCATCTTTGGGAATGCTGTGTAGAAGATCTTTTTAGGGAAAGGAAGGAGAGGAAGGTCTGGGAAAGAAAAGGTATGAGGGGTGTGCAGGGATCTGGGGATCAATCTGCCCAGCGGTGACTGGCGATGGGTAGAGAGAGTCCGGTTGGAAAGGTCAAAAGGCCTCCCTCAACCAGTTTCTCTCGACCCGGCCCCCACGTATAAATTCGTTATAGTATGAATAAGCTATCAGGAGGGTGGTCAGAAACCCCTTTAGTCCAACTTGTTATCCAAAACATAGGGAGACCGGGGACTATAACTCGCATCGTGCTTGACTTACTTTAACCAGTGATTCCTGACTTTATTTGAAGTAAAGAAGTGTGAAGTTTTGTTTTACGTATAAACATAAAAATTAGTAGGTATTGGGAAGTTAGGGGCGGGGTGAGGGGTTGGTTGGTGAGCAGTGACGAAATCTGGAAGAATTATTTTTTTCTTTGATTTTGAAGAAAAAATTTTTGTAAAAAAGACATTTTAAAAGTCAACGGAGACCAAAATTTTTTACGATGTACGTACGTACCTTACGAGTACGATGCTTAACACCCATATAATAGGACACAGTTGTACATATTCTTTTACTTGATATTAAAACCACCTTTTTTTTTTATTCACCAGATTTTCAGGAACGGGTTTAGTTTTTCCCATAGGAAAAACTAAACCCTTTCATACAATTTTCCATATAAATGATCATCTAGTAAATCCACGTTATGCAAGTGTATTATATAAGTATAATTAATACAAAACAATACAAGAACAACACGATTTTTAGATTTTAGATTTTAGATTTGCCAAAAGCATTTTCGTTGTTTGTTTTTGGGGTGTTATGCCGTGTTGTGCTACCTCCTTCTTTAGCCGAAGTTTCGGACAGCGTTGCAGTGACATCGACGGATCTGCCGGATCTGCCCTGATGATGGACACTGCAACGCTGTCCGAAACGCCGGCTAAAGAAGGAGGTAGCACAACACGGCATAACACCCCAAAAACAAATTTATCTTTATCTTTATATGTTTTAACTGTGTACTTATCCAAACGATAGGGGAATTCATTGGCTACATAGAACTGTAATCAGTTTGCATGTCTCCATATTCAAATTCGGAGGTATGATTTTTTTAATGTGGGCGGAAAAATTTCCTTTAGCAATCCGAGAAAAAATATTTTAATTGCTCTGTCGCTTCATTGGTTATGTATAAAATGTTTGTCCTAATTTAAATGAATTTATGTCAAACAATGTATTGGTTTTTGTACTGTTTTTGCAAATAAATAAATATTATTTCACAGTTCTTATTTTGTGCAATACAATGTATACCACTGTAAACACATTACTGTAAAAGCCATTTACGGCTTTGAAATAAATAAATTATTACTGAAATCGTAAAATTGATATGCTCTGTGAGAGAAGTTTGGCTGGCAACCATAGCAACGCGCAGCTGAAACTGTTTTATTTATGGTTGTAAGGCGCTCCGCTAACGAGGCAACTGAAAACCAACTAAAACCGGCTGTTTTCTCTGTCTTGATTGGTCAAAAAGCTTGTTTAACCATAGACGAAGAACAATCAGCTGACAGCTGGCAACTAGCAACGGCCGCCCACCGCAATCAGCAGTGCCAGTTGCGAGTTACCATGGAGTTAGCGCCTTCGCCCACTGAGGCAACTGAAAACCAACTAAAACCGGCTGTTTTCTCTGTCTTGATTGGTCAAAAAGCTTGTTTAACCATAGACGAAGAACAATCAGCTGACAGCTGTACACTAGTAACGGCCGCCCAGGGCAATCAGCAGTGACAGTCGCAAGTCACCGCTTGCGTTACCATTGACAACGGGGTTTTGTGTGATTGTGAAGTGCGCGGGCCATCACATTGTCATACAAAGACAGTTGGCAGTTGAGAGTTTTCAGTTGCCTCAGTGGGCGGAGGGGCTAATCGTAGCAACAACAACCAGGTTTAGTTTGGTTTCAGTTTCTCCATTAGCGGACCGCCTTAGACTATTTTGTTCGTAAACCTTATAATTAGGTACCTACCTAAGAAGTAGAAAAATGTAAAAGTCAATTTAGTGCAACTGTCTACGGCATAGATTTATATAAATCTATGGTCTCCCCTACCTATCTTGTTTTGTTCCCGGATCGGTTCAGTTTCAGTGCCGGCAACCCGGGCGGTTATTTTAATACTAAGGCGATCCGCCCACTCAGGCAACTGAAAACTCTCAACTGCCAACTGTCTTTGTATGACAATGTGATGGCCCGCACATACACTATCACACAAAACCCCGTTGTCAATGGTAACGCAAGCGGTGACTTGCGACTTGCTCTACTGGTTGCCCTGGGCGGCCTTTGATAGTTGCCAACTGTCAGCTGATTGTTCTTCTTCTATGGTTAACCAAGCTTTTTGACCAATCAAGACAGAGAAACAGACGGTTTTAGTTGGTTTTCAGTTGCCTCAGTGGGCGGAGCGCCTTACGTTTATTTTATGTGCGAAAAAATCAATTGACTTAGGTCCGAAATTTTACGAAAAAAAAAAATAGCTTTAATTTGGAAGAAAGACATTTATTTAATGAAATTTTCAAATTATTACTATTCTCCATTTGAATTTTGTAAATAGAGAACAAAAAATTATCTCTTTATAGTAAACGGGTCACCGTTTTTTTGTAGCTGATTACCTCTCCTAAAGGCAAAATCGAAACCTCGTGATGAAATATATCCGATTCGGACACACATCAAATTATTTCGAATGCTTCGCAAATAGTTTATACTATTTGCGAAGCATTCGAAATCGCGATGCACAATGCACATCCTTAGAATATTTTTGTTGTCATTATCTATGGAAGCGCTGCTTCGATTGACATTTGTTGAGTTGATTCGAGTTGATTGTTTTGTCAGTGTCTTATTTCACTATATTTTAACAATGTTTTACTATTCGAAACGTTTCCACATAAGTCTCACCCGGTAAAAAATCACGACAGTATGATTTTCAAGACTATTCTATATTCTCTCGCGATTTGATTTATTGTGGAATCCTTTAATTACATCGATGAATCCACTTCTTAGGAATGTGTCATGGGCGGTTTGCGCTTTCATTGTGTATTTAGTTTGCGGGATTGCACTAGGAGAAGTGCAAGATGAATATAAGACGCAAGAAACATCGGGGGGCGCTGTTAATGCGAGTGAGGCCGCGAATGAAGGGGACTCGAGGAGCAAGCGCATGACTGGTCAGGCTGCCGCCATACTAGCCGAGCGGTTCATGGAAGCTAGCGGCGAGGAGCTGGGGGCCATTACTCTCGGAAAGATCCTCGACTCGCTTCACCCCAGCTCACGAACAGTATCTGACGATGACCTGGCTCTCACCATCTCCGAGAGACTCGCAACCAAGATCAATACAGCCACACAAATATTATTAGAAATGAAAAAAAATATTATTAATGACTCCAATGTGCAGTCTTTCACATATCCATGTCCTCTCAGTTCTTACAAAAAGTCGCACCACCATCTCAGGGATATACAAATAAAAAGTGATAAAGTTTCTCTCAATATTCCCAAAAGCAATTTCAAGTCCTATATCAAGAATGCTGCCAAAAAGTTTAATTTTAAAGTGAAAAGGCAGTACTACATGGCGGTGCGTGATGCTGGCACAGACCCGGTGTGCGGTGCCAGAAGCAACTCCAGGAAGCTATTCCACCAGCACCTGCAGCCCCAGGACAAGCTGCTCCTGTTGCTGGTGGACGGGCGCCTGGGGCCCGAGAGGGCGCACTTCGCCAGCGCCCTGGTCCGTGACCTCCTCGCCCTGCTGCAGCCCCGGGACTCGGTGGGACTCCTGTTGGTGGGGAACACTGTTCTCGCCCCCCTCAGAGGAAAGTGCACTAATGAAACTATCTCCATCGGACCTGCATCAGAAAAAAATAAAGAGTCCCTGTTAAAGTACCTGTCGAATGTGGAAACTAGTGCCGTATCTCCCAACGTGACGGAAGCCATGGAAACAGTTTTTCAAATCATTACGCCTCTTCAAAATACGCAGAACATCTCCATTGTTTATATTGGAAAAGAATCATATTTAAGTTCCGACATTGACCTTATCACTAAACTGATAAGAAGAAGAAAAGAAACAGGAGACAATATTATAGTGACTGGTTGTGATGTACAGGTTGGTGGAGATGGTGAAAAGTCTGATGTGTTCATCAATGACAGACATATGCCAATGAATTGCGATGATTTGCAAGTCTTTTGCGGAGAGTCTATGATTGTTTTTAACAGTTCAGTGTCAGCGGGTCAAGTAGCCTCTCTGGTGATGCTGCGCCTCCCCCTGGCCGGAGCTGCGGGCAGTCTCGGGGTTCGTGCGGCAGCCCCGGTGTGGGAGCCCCTTCAGAAAGACCTACTGATACCCTTCGTTTTGCCTGTCGCCTCTCTCGGTCTTCTCGTTCTAGATCTCTATTTATCTGATCTCGCCGAGGACATCATTTACTTTAATTCTTTCTCCAGAAAACACCGCGCATTCATCATCAACTTCTCAGGCAGCGTAATAGCCCATTCCACCTACCCTCGACCGGAAGTTATTTCGTCCGAACCTCGATTTATAGATATTTCTCATTTGGAACCTGTGGAACAATTTGATCTGGTAAAACACAACATGTTGCATAACTCCAGTGGGTCTTTTAGTGTAGGGAGTGGAACTGTCAGGACCGAATACACGTGGAAGTGGGTGAAGGAGCTGTATGTAGTGTGTGTGGTGTGGGAGCAGTGGGCGGGCGAGAGAGGGCCCGTGGAGGGCGCCAGGATGGCCGGCGGTGTGGCCCGGGAGCTGCAGCACCACCGAATGGATCTGCAACCGCCCTCCAACTACCCACTGTGCCGTCACTTCCAGCAGGTGTCAAATATCCATAAGGGCACCCTATACCTCAGCCCTTCTAGCTTTCAGTCTCCCTTCCAATATTTATACGATATTAGGAATGGAAAAGACATATCTCTTTCTTTAATGCAAAGTTACATGGCTTATTTAAAGGATTCCACCAGACTGCTCTCTAATCCTGGATTAAAATCGGACATACGGAATGACGTGGGCATTTTGAACCCTATGCTGAGTTACTTTAAGAGGCAGCACATCTACGGAGCCTACAATAAGTACATCGTTAGAAGGTACGCAGCCTCTGAACATGGAGTACTTGTCATGTTCCCCGGTTCAATAATGGAGTCTGATTTTGAACCAAATAGAAAACCTTGGTTTATGAGAGCCCTACACAACCCGGGAAAACTAGTCCTAACCCCTCCCCATTTAGATGCTGGCGGAGCGGGGTACATAATCACAGTCTCGCAGGCTCCCACCGCTACCTCGAGAAGCCCTAAACCATCCATTGTCTTATCTATGGACATGTCAATGGGATATCTTTACAAAATGTTGTTGGATTCATTGCCGCCTTGTGTGGAACACAACATCAAATGCTTCATAATGGATGACCGAGGTTACCTCCTGTCCCATCCCGGGCTAGTAGACCCTTCACGGTCGGGGCCTGTGGAACGACAGCATGTGACCCACAAGGAATCGCTCATTGCCAATGATATGCTCAACCACAGGGGGTTTGTGCGCAAGCAACTATGTAAGAACTATGCCGATGGAACCGTGCAAAGGTTTTATGAATTCAACACTACATTAGATACAATACTTACAAACCTCGTCCATGGAGAACATTGCGCCCGCTATCATATCTCCTCAATTCCTGGCACCAATGCTTTTGTGGGCATGGTAAACTCTTCCTGTAACTTAGGAGCCTTCTGTCCTTGCAGTGTTGTGGACCGTTTGTGTCTCAACTGCAATCGCATGGAGCAAAGTGAATGCGAATGCCCTTGCGAGTGCTCCCTACCCGAGGAGCACTCCTGCCCCTTGTCTTCCCCTCCTCCAGCTGCTGTCCCATTGTGTGACTTCCAGCCAGAGAAAAACACTTGCAAGAACCACTACTTCTATAACATGGCCTCCCATCTCGATTCTTGCTTCAACTTCCAATGCGAGTCATACGGCAGTAGATCCGCCTGCCTCGGGGTGTTGGGCTGTGAATGGTGCCAGCTCGACAGGGACGGGGAAAGTGGACTGTCCTCGCCATTCTGTGGGGCCCAGACCTCCTGCTTCGGAGGGGTGCTCGGAGGACCCACGCCCTATGGAGAGGGCTCCTTGGGACAGGTGACTCAAGACGATCTGTCCCCGGCTTACTCCGCAGTGGGGCCCATTGCAGGCTGTATAGTTGCACTATGTCTAATACTCGCCTTGGCTGTGTATTGCTATAAGCAGAACTTGACAGCGGAGCTATCAGAGCCCTATGTGGCCCCTGTCCCGGAGCCTTGGCCCCGTTCCGCGGTCCGCATGAGCCACTTGAACTCTGAAGACGATATCCACGATGAGAGGTCGGGACATCAAGACAAGCTACTGCTGGCCAATGAACCGGTAGCCCCGGTGTCCCCTTACAGGGTGCTGACAGGTTACAGGCGTCCGAATGCAGCTGGGGAGTCGGATCACGGGTACTCCACCATGACTCCCCACGATGACTCGGAGCACCAGGCTTTTGCCCTTGTGGAGCCCTTCCTGTCCCCAGGCGCGGGAGGCAGCCCCTCACCCTGCCTGTCTACGCCCCGCAGCAGTGCAGCAGACCTTCCCGTGACGGTGCTTCCCTGCGGAAAGCACAACATCATGGCCCCCGTCACGGTGCACCGCCACATGGAAGCCACGTAACACTCACCCGTGTTTGTATAGAGCTCCGGAACAGACTTAATGTATTTTATGTAACCGATGCATTTAACATTTTCATCCTTTGTAAATCTTTAACTAATTTTAATTTTGCAACTACTTAGCTTTAATTAGACTTTAAGGGAACAATTTGCTATGTAAAATACGAGTACAAACCTCTAGCCATAGATGCATATTGCCAGTGAGAAATTAATATTCTTTTATGGATGTACCAGCGCAGACTCGTGAAAAATCACGGGATACTATAATTGTAGGATTTGTAAAGCTGAAAGTATTTATAAAATATTTGCCTCAGGATTGTCCTTTCAAAAACAAATGTTTTCAATTTTCTTAATAATATCATGATATTTTTTTGTTGGTAAATTAGAGAAACCTCAGAAATTTACCTTTCAAAAAATTGTCTGTCAAAAATTTAAACAAAAGAAGTACACATTTATATATATAATTATCAATTAAATAAAATAATTTTCTGATTATAGTTAGGTATACTTTACCTCTTTATTCAATTGTCTGAATTCACACATTTTACCAGTTATGATCATTTTATACAAATGTGAGTTCATTACGCAGGAATATTTCACATCACAGACAACCGAAATTAGGATGTTTAATTAATAATAATGTGCTTCAGGAACGCTGTGCTCCTGCTTCGTGTATGCAGCTTATGTTCGTACATTGTATTATAAAATTAAGTGATATAAATAAAAAGGAACTACTAGGTATTTCTAAAAGCCATAGTCGTTACATTTTGTATCCACAATGCTTTTGACTAAATAATCAAAAATAAGACTAATTATTTCTAATTTACTTTATATTATGTTTTATTATGAAAGAGATATAATTGTACTGAAGTGACCAAGAAAGATTTAAAAGTTGTTAAAACTGAACATTTCCTGGAAATATATTGTTAAAATTTTAAGTGCTTTACATTATTTCTTTGTCCGACTTTTTTTTTAATACATATAATCTTGTAATTTAAAAAAAAAGCATTTTAAAGAAATGTTTTAATTTGTTTGTTAAAAATAATATTAACTTTTTATATTCCACTTTTCCATGGGCTCATGTAAAAAAAAAAAGGATGTTATTGAGCATACATAAGATAGTTAATTTCTACAACTATGACTGAAAAATTATCTGGATTTCTAGAGCCCAAAGTGATTCACAAGTTTTTAAGTTCAAGTAGTTTAGTGTGAATATCTCTATCCAGTCATTCTTTGGTACTTAAATATTAACTACCCGGGTGTTTGGAATAATCACTTGATATATTTTTATACCGTGGAATAGATTCTAAGGATTAATCAACTCACTCTTTTGCAAAGTTAAGCTAAACTAATCAAACTATTAATCGATCCTTGTCTGTTTGCTTAAGGCGCCCTTAAACAAGTATAGTGATCTCTAAAACTAATTAAAGTCAATGGTTCTTAACCTTGTTAGAGGTACTGAACCCCACCAGTTTCATATGCGCATTCACCGAATCCTTTTTGTCGGACAAGTGGGACGTGTCGTCACAAATCATATGAGTCAGAGATGTGTCTTAACCTCCGTCGAACCCGCGAGATTGACCCACCGAACCCCTGGGGTTCGATGGAACCCAGGTTAAGAACCACTGAATTAAAGCATGTATTTAAATAGAGGGATGTGTTGTAAAAATAAGATGTGTTTCTCGCATCAATAATACCCCAAGTGAATTGGGGCAGCTGTACTATTGACAGCAGTATATCAGTATTACCGAGATGGCCAAATTATCGTTAAAATGTGTATTATTAATTTTGGTCTCTGGAAGTTTAAGTAGCAACATAATATATGAATGAACAATTAATAATATGCCTATTTTTTCCTTACTCAATTGATTTATAACGAGGAATTACAGTAAAAAAAATTATAATTATAGTCAAAATAATTTTTCATAGCCCACCAAAACGCTTGAATTCTGACTGGTTTCATATATATACATTAGTTTTGTCGGTTGAAAGTAGTGTCCGACAAATCCGAAAATAAATAATTAATAATAAATTTATTAAAAAAAAACATTCATAATTTTTAAATAATTTGTATACTCCATTTTTGATCCTTGTGAGTCCATACAGTGTTGCCCGCATTATTAAAGCACACGGCTGACCGACCCATGAGGGAACGCGGTCTACGTTCTGTCAGAACACGCTGACCAATCACAGGGCTTTTAAATAAATATTTATTAATTCTATGTTTAAAACTTATATATTCAGAATCAGCGTTTGTTGACCTTTATGAAGATATATATTTTAATGCCATAATATTTTTCACTCGAGTTCCAAACAAAATAATCTCCAACTTGCGTATTTTTGACCGGACCAGTTTTACCTTGCTACAGGCAAACTCAAAATACAAAATAGTTTCTATGTGATTCTAAAATATATAGTCGTTGCATATAGAATATGAATCATGTGACGCTGAGTACATTCTGAATAAATCGATAAAAGCTGTTTAAAAATAATGAAACGGAAAATAACAATTCTATTTATGGACAGAGTAGGAAAAATATATATTTCGTTCATTTTAAGAATATATTTATGGCAAACATTAATTATTTTATGCCAGAAAATTTAATTTTAACGTGTTTTTCTCACATGCTTCATATTCTATGCACAGTTTTTTTTACATGCTTCATATTCTATATACAGTTTTTGTCATAATTTTAAATACCATAATAATGTCAAAATATTTTATTTAAATTTATTCAAATTTGACAGCTAGGCATCACACAATGATGTTAATATTATTTACATACCAAGGCAATTGAATTAGTGGTAGGCAGAGGATATGACTTTTTTATTATGTACTATTTTGATTGTCCTCATATGGTTTATTTTCTATCACCTTAAATATTAGATATTTTTACCTGGCTCATATTGTAGAAGATGGCGAAAAACAAGAAAAATAACTGTATATTTAACTAATTTTTGTCAAAATTGTCACATTGTTCATATTAAGAGGCTAGACTTTGAACCACACGCGGAACACCCGCGACTGTCATTCTGTCCCGCTCACAATAAGCTCACGCACACTTACAATACATGCGAATGCGAAATGTGCGAATGAGACAATGCTCAAATTTACCTACAGAAATCGCTCGAAAAGGGGTTTATGGAGAATACAGTTTTCTACGCCGAAACTTTCACAAAATTGAAATTTTAAAAAATATATATTTTTTAGAAAGAAGAAGCTACGTCGGTAGCTTTTTATAATTCTTTATGAGAGTTGAGTTAGCAGCACTTTTTCCTTAAATAATATTTTTTGATAAATCGTACATGTTTGACAGTGAATGTTTACGTTAATACGAAAGGCATCGAAAATTCGAAAACATACCGACATAGTTTTCACCTTCTAGAAGGCAGTATAAAAAAAAAATATTCATTTTGTGCAATTTTCGATGTAGAAAAGTGTTTTTTCCCGGGCGTCCTTTTTGTGTGGGCCGAAAAGCGAAGTCTATCATCTTAAATATGCAACGACGATATAAAGTTTGTAATTATATTACTAATAACTAGCAATATCAAAATAAACAAACATATCGTCGTTGCGCTTGCAAGACTGGCTGTGTGAATTTTACCCTTTACAGGGGAAGCAAAAAACTTTCCAGTTTTGTGTTCCACTGTGTCAACAAACGACGATTGAATGAGTTTTATGCGATAACATTTAAACTTATGCACATAGCCGAGATTGGGCCCGATACTTGATATTTAAAAAAAAAATATTGGTGTAAAAAACATTTTGCTGAAATCTGGCACATAGTCACTTCTGCGAGCGCAACGATGATATATTTTATTTTAATTATTAAAATTTAATAATTTTCTGCCTTACAAGATTTATTTGTTTGTTGGTCACAATTATTATTGTTTTTAATACAAATAAATTTTATAGAATGACAAAAGGTTTTAACAAATATTTTTTTACAAAACTTTAGATTTCAAATTTTCTTTGTGCAAAGCTTAACAATGTTCATAATATATGTATGTCATTATTTTATAATGGAAATTATAGTCACAAAACTGCTCTTTTTTATAGTACACAAATATAATTAATTAAACTGTAATTAATTATTCAGCACGGAATTGAAAGGAATATTGTTGTAATTCTGTACAGATCAGTCATTTTGAAAATAAATAATAAAACCCGATTTTATTGGTACTATTGATCAACACAAATAAAATTAATTATAATGAACAAACAGGGCTCCAACTTTGGTGGATTGATGACCACTCTATTTTCAATGATAATAAATAATATTTTACACTTTACTAAAATAAGATAGTATAGTGTAACTTTTACCAGTTATATAATTTTTGTACAGTACTTTTTAAATATTTTTTTGTAATATTTGCCATATTTTGTGTAGGACAATAAATAATTGATGTGTAATTTTTATTTAACAATAAAGTTTTAATATTATTTCTTCCTTATTACTTATTTATACACGGTCTCTTCCCTCCAAAACAGATAAAGAAAGGTTCCTAATTACATTGAGAGGGAATTTTACCATCCTCTTGATAGCTTATCTGCAGGATAATGTATTTCAAACTACAATTTACGATTTATTTATTTATAAAGTCCGAGTTTACTATTCGGTATACGAACCTATGAATATTGGCTATATATCACATAAGTTATTTATTAATATAAGATGGAAAATTTTCCCAGAACCAAAAATGTTCTAGTAGTCTAATAAAATTGCCTAAGCGGGGGAAGTGAGGCATACTTTCTGCTAGTGATGGGGTACAGTAATAAAATCAAATAAATTAATTTTGTTCAACGAACGTGTATATATATATGTTACATAGACATATAAAAATGGTGTTCCCTCTCATTCGTTTCGCTTTTATAAAATAACATTTAATATTAATAAACACAAAAAAAGTGCGGTAGATTAAAAAAAACCTTTAAAGATCAAAAACAAATGGTACATTATAAGAGCTATTTAATAACTCATTATGCATTGTCAAATCATTTGTATTATTACTGAATAATATAACCATTAAAAGACAATTTAAATATAAATTCTCCCCTTCTCCAAGAATAGGTGCAGGAAAAATCAACAGTTTATCTTCATTACATATTTCGTAAACATCTTCTTCATTAGGGTAAGAAAACAAATATCGATTATGATGCACCTTTTTCACAAATTTTACAGTAATTTTGGTTATTCTCATCGATGTTCAATATTTTCCCAATATCCGAGTAATTCAAAATGATTTTGGCAAGTATCCAGTCACCAACTGTTATAAATATTTCGTTTAGTTTTAATAGTATTATCTTCTACTTTAATAATATCTTTATATTTATCAATGAAACAAATACTTTGTTTTAAACCACTTTATTTCATAAAAAAGTGGTTTAAACAAAGTATTTGTTTCATTTGGATTTGGTATTATCTCAAGCCACAAAGTGTTTGCTTTCTTCGTTTATATTTACTTTTGGATTTACTTATTTTGTTTCCCAGATGTCACCGCATTAGTAAACCGACTTTTCTTTTATGAAACGTTTTCCTTTTTTGTTTGTTATTTAAAATTTCCTTTATTATTTCGATGTTGACTGAAATATTCGATTTATGAAATCGATCTTTCGAAAAAATGTAAACGGGATTTTGCTTTGTTTTATTCCGATGTCTATGGTTAAGGTTTCGTTTCTGACTTCCGTTATTGTCTATTGCACTTCATGGCGTTTCGGAAGTGGTAGGTTATAATAGTATTTTGCAGAACGTTTTACAGTAAAGTTAAGGTTTGTATTTTATTTATCAAATATAAACTTGCGATTTTAATGTTTGTGTACCAGTCATCTGAGCCATGGATTGTTCGGGATTTAACGCGTAGTAATCAGTAAGTGTTTGAACGAATGTGATTGTTCATTGACATAATGACGCAGTTTTTACCTCCGAATTTGCTAGCGCTCTTCGCGCCTAGAGACTCCATACCTTTCCTACCGCCTCCAAATAAGCTTCCTCATGAAAAGAAGCAGAAAGGATACCTGGGAGTTGGGGCGTTCCTTGATTTCTTCGAGGATCCGACGGAGACTCCGCCCCCGACTCGGGTAGAGACTCGCGAGGAGCGACTGGAGAGGAGGCGCCGGGAGCGTGCTGAGCAGGTGGCCTACAAGCTGGAGCAGGAGATCGCAGTATGGGATCCCAACACGACGACAGGATGCACCGGAGATGCGTTCAAGACACTTTTTGTGGCGCGCATCAACTACGACACTTCGGAGTCCAAGCTGCGCAGGGAGTTCGAGGGCTACGGGCCTATCAAGAAGATCGTAGTCATCCACGACAGCGTCAATGGAAAGCCCCGTGGCTATGCTTTCATTGAGTACGAGCACGAGAGGGACATGCACTCGGCGTACAAGCACGCCGATGGTAAGAAGATCGATGGGCGGCGAGTCCTAGTCGATGTGGAGCGCGCCCGCACAGTGAAAGGCTGGTTACCACGAAGACTCGGTGGTGGATTGGGTGGAACGAGGCGGGGAGGCCCTGATGTCAACATTAAGCACTCGGGACGTGAGGACAACGAGCGGGAACGCGAGCGCTATCGCTTGGAGCACGAGCGCGAGGGCCGTGGGGCCCGCGCTGCCCCGGAGCAGCCTGAGAGACGTCGCTCCCGGGATCGGGAAAGACCGCGCCGCCGCTCTCGATCCCGCTCCCGCGAACGCCGTCCCCGCCCGCGTCGCTCTCGTGAACCTGAGGTTCGTGAGGACCGCTCAGAGAGAGGTGATCGTGGTGACAGACCAGACCGCAAGCGCCGCCGCTCCCGAGATCGTACTGACAAGGACAAGGAAAGAGACCGTGGTGGGGACCGAGACAAGGATGGCAAGGACGGCAAGGATAAAGACAAGGATCGGGACCGTAGGAGAAGAAGGGAACGCAGGGAAAAGAGAGAGGATGGAACTGTCAAGGAGGAAAGGATAAAGATCAAGGAAGAGCCTGTGGATGACTATCCCGACTACTCCACTCAGTATCCAGTAGATGGTGGGAATGTTAAATTTGAGAATGAGGAAGATGAAAAGAAATTCCAACCTGATGGTTCCAATGGACACTATCAGAACGAGAACCAGGAAGACGGAGAGTATGAAGGAGAGGACTATTGAGTTTGCACCTAATAGGTTTATATTATCTAGAGTAACGTTTATCATCAACTCGACCGATTGTGAGTTCTCTCTGTGAACAGTTATGTTTATTATGTTAATCTGGGGAGAGGTTTGTATCACTACATTAGAGTTGTCGCTCAACACTACCATTACAGCCATTTACTAGCTGTCCTTAGTACAGCCCATGTTCTGGTTCTGTAACTGTGAGCGCACACACAAGTCATGTCTGTAATGTTAGTGGGGATTCTCCAGTTTTGCTAATTATTCCCTATTTCTATGGAAGACCCTATAAGTTTGTTTAACGTCACTGGGTCATTGCTTTTTGCGCACAGAGTTATCTGGCAGTGGCGAATTGCTAACTTTTACATTATTAATATTCCAATTTTGCATTAATAACAATCATCAACTAGTAAGTATGTTTTGTGATTTTCGTATTACGCGATTACCAAAAGTGATCAGTGAAAAAGTTTGTATACTTTCTCTAATTATTGTAGAATATTTAGTTTAGCGGCATATGGGAAATGCGGAGATTTAACAAAATGTGGATTTATCAGATAAGTATATGTTTCAAGCCCAAATTACCATTTTGTAAGTATCAGAATCCAGAAATTGTAAGTAAAATCTTTGGTTGGCAGCGATTTCATAAATTTTTATTTCAATCGCTAATTATTTCTAACTTATAAAGTTTATATTTAAGGACGTAAGATGTACCCTGATTTTAAAGAAAAGCAATACTCAACTTTATCAGCCTACAAATCTATATATTCAGAGAATTTATTGCTTCCCAGTTCTTTTTCAGGGTGCATCTTACAATGGAGAAACATTAATATATAATAATTCACCGATGATTGCCCGATTTGGTTTGATGCTGGTGCAGGTAAAAAATTGTATTTGGAAATCTATTGAATCTGACAAAAAGTGTAAGAAAATTAATTAAAAACAGGTAAAAAGTGTATTTGACAATGAACTAAAACCAGGTAAAAAGTTGTGAAGTGACCCAAGTGTTTAGTGGATGACATTGGTAAGGAGTGTTATAAAATATTAGACCTGTCGATGTCTGTTGTGGTAACCTAGTGCATATTTCTATTTCTAATTTATCCAGTCTCCAACGGGCAAATCATTGGCTTCTCCAGGTTTGTATAGTACTAGAATTGGATCAATGTATTTCACCTCTCCCGAGTGAGCTGTGGGAGGAGTAGCTCACCAGGTACACAGGTTTATGTATCTAACTCTTGGCTCCTCAGTGGCCACCGGTTTCACAACCAATCTGCCAGAGCTATGGATCAGTTTCTAGTCCGGCTAATCATACATAGATAGCTGCCAACTGGAGTGGTAAATGTTCTCTCAACTGTATTCATTCTATTCTTTTGTATCTTTAATTAACATATGTTCATATAGTTTTTATTTAATATAAATATAAAGTTCTGACACTTCTCTGCAAAAGAAAACTTATTGATTTGTATTTAATCTTAAATGGCCTCTATTCCTGTCGATATTGATGAGATTTGTTCCGCTGTCTGTATAGTGTCATGGTAAAGACCCGTACCCTCAAAGTTTCTATTATATTCTAGGCCTGAAAGATGCGACACCTCCCCTTCATCGCGCGAACAGTGTTCGTACAAAATAATAACATAGAAGAAGCGTGTAGAGTGTTAAATAGAATATTAGGAAAGGAAGGAATACTGGATCAGTTCCGTCGCACTCGTTTCTATGAAAAGCCGTTTCAGGTGGGTTGTGAGCAGATTATCTATGTTCCTGTGTACTGTTACTGTGGTGTTCAGGCACTCGGTAGCATGCTTCTCTAGTTCCCTTAGCTGTGTCAGATTACTTACGAGCATTGCATTGACATCTCGTACGGCAAATTAGACTTACCGAGTCCTCTTTTGCTTTCAGAAGAGACGTCGCATCAATTATGAGATATGTAAATCTATCTACAACGAGGACATGGATAGAAAAATACAGTTTGTCTTGAGAAAGAATCGCACAAATCCTTTCCCCGGCTATGTTTGAATACTCGATAACTTCCCGTCAATTGTCGCACGCTCCTCAATTCCGCTGTTGGAGATCGGCAAGTGACTATGATCAAACCGGTGTCTTTATTTGTATAGTAAAATTAGGAATCCAATAACTTGTAAATTCGAAAATAAATTTACATGAAATATCAGAATTCTTTTAAGTTTTCCTCCATTGCCATAGTCCGGGCACCAAGAAAATACACAAACAGATCCTTGGATTGGTATGTATGGTGACTAGAGAATGGTAAGCCTAATCCTGCTGTTGACTAATATCCCTGATTTCTGGTAGTAAGCGTATACATCGTTGTCCTGCGAATGAAGGATCTGTACTTGAATTAAGATTTTTAAAACTTGTGGGAGGTTTTAAAACCGGTATAGCTCATTAGATTTACCAATATCAATAGGAAAGGAGCAGTTACAATAATTTAGGATTTGTAAATTCTCATATCAGTACCTTTGCGATACAAGAGGTTAGATGTGTAATATTCTAAGTAGTTGATTTTTATGTCGGCAATGCCCCCTTCTAAAAAATCACTTTCATACTGTTGATACAGAATTTTTAACAGGCTTCTTGTGCATTAGTATTTAGCAAACTGTTTGATTTGCATTTAATTGCCAACACAAACTGAACCTCGCTCTCTTATGGAACTAAATTAATTGTAAGGAATCTACATAAACCAGGTGCAGTAGGAATACGGGCAAAGGAAATCCACATCTTCGCTCCTGTGCCGCACCGACCCCTGCACCCTGTGTGGGCGCCAACAGAAATATATGAAACAGCCCGCTCTCGGTATTATGCATTCGTACTGCACCTGCTTTATGTTGATTCCTTACCGACCCGTGAGGGAGCTTGCTAAGCAAGAGTTATTGGAATTCATTCCTCGGATATAATCTACCTATTTTTACAGAACATAAATTATATTGCAGATACACATTTAAAATAAAAGAGCAGTAATAGGATTTTCTTCAAATAGCATTAGAATTTATTCATTAAAAACTAGATAACACTACACAAATTAACTTAATCAAGTGACATCAATAAAAAACCTACTTAAACTCTCTAATGCCAGCGTATCATTGAGACATGTTTTAAAAAAAAACATTTCTCTGAATAATAACTAGCTGCTATGGGGAAACTACTAATGTAGATTATATAATATTTTTATAAACATATTATTTGATAAGACAGTGCAATTAACAAAAGCATCATGTTGCAAATAACAAGTTATTCAGAAATAGAATCTGCTGGCGCACAGCGAAAATTTATTTAAGGGGTTAATCCAGATAAGCTAAGAATTTTGCCCAACTTTGATACCTTCGGTTTACCTGACTATTGCCATTTGGGGTTTAATATTAATTCAAAATGGCAGATAATGCATTTTTTATATAATGGATTGTAGTGAGTTTGGTTCCCTTGAAAGAATCATTAATATTGTATTGGCAGTTTAAAAATAAATGTTTTGATATGTGAATTTGATTATAGCCTTTTCAAATTCTAGCATATCCTGTTGGGGGACATTCTTTAAATAAAGACAGACAAAACTAACATTTTTTATAAAAATTCCTTCCCCTCAAAATCTCATTACTCAGCAAAAAAATGTTTTTTTTATGATGCAACAGTTTCTTCATCAGTGCTCTTTTCTTGTAGTTGTTGCAGTCTCGATTCAAAATACTCTTTCCTAACTGTAAGTGGCACCCTCTTATGTCTGAGGAGGAAGTTTTCATTTCCTTTAACGGAGTACAACTTCTCTCCTTCTTTCCCCAGGAAGTGTCGCAGAGCCATATTTCTTTTTAAAATTTTGTCATAAAACTCAATTCCACCCTCGATAAAATCTGGACCGAGATCGGCAAGTTTTTCATCTGTCGCAGTCTCGTAGTGAACCTGCGCAACATCCTTGATCATAAAGTAGAGTCCTGTGCTGAATATGGAGATTAGGGTATATACCACCATGCGTAAGCCGACTGGTCTAGCGTAAAGGTTCATTTTCTCATTTAGACGTCTGGTACCCAAGTAAGTTCCCAGAACTATGAAACTAGGACATAAAGAATTGATGAAAAGGTGCCTCGTTTGGGTCATCATTATTTCTCTGCATATCCCGAACATTTGAACCTTTTCAGGTAACACTAGAGCTTCCTCCAACTTCTGGCCAGCTTCTGATGTCCAGTTCACAGGCTTCAAATTTATCTAAAAGAATTTTTTTTTATCTACTGGAGGCTCGTACAGAAAATGGTTTTGTCATGATTCATTTTTGGGGTATTATGCTGTGTTTTGCTTTCTCCTTTAGCCAATGTTGAACCAAACGTGAACGCGGCATAGTAACACAAAAAATTATCATGATGATACTTTTGGGACTGAAAATCTCAAATCATATAATGATTTCGCTTGTTTGCCGCAATAATGACAATAATTCAAAATAAGTAAATTTTCCAGAAACGAGTTTGAATATTTTTTTTATTGTAAGAATATTGTGAAGCGATACTTGCGCGTCAACTTTAGTAGTTCAACTATGTCGTTCTACTAGTGAAAAGGAAAGTGCAAATTGTTAGTTTTGACCAAATAAGTCATAACATGGATATTTTTTATGTTTGATTCATGTAATTATTGCAGCAAACAAGCGATTCGTATTAATTATTAAGTTTCTTGGAATTACAAGAAGATAATTATTAACCCCGATACAGGGGAACCCTAGTGTGGTTAATAATTAATGCTGAACAATGTATTTTAATTGTAAAGAAATAATAAATAAATAAAATTAAAAGAAACTAATTTTGAAGTAACAAATAAGAAAAAAATTGGCCACTAAAATTTTTCGTGTAAAATGGGGGCTGGATTTTTGTTATAACTAAACAGTGTTAACAAGAGCACAATACTGTCCTGTTCCGGCCCCGTAAATAGCCTTGATTATGCAGCTCAGGACAGTGGGACGATACAATTCAATCATAGTTCAAATGCAATGGTGGGGGTAAGCCACTATCCTAGGACAATGTCTTGGTCCATTGTCTTGTCCTCTTAGACTTCTGTTCGTATGATACTAGGACAGCGGCAATTATTGTCATATGCAGAGGAAGCTTATAAGAAAGCAAACTTGTTAAATGGTTTTATTATTTATTCATATACAGTGTAGCCTCAATAATCCGAACATCGCTGTAATCTGAACTGCAAAACAACTCTTCTCATACCGAGGCCACTAACGCTATGTCAAATGGCATTTTAGGTTATGAAACTGGTTCCTACGCCAAAGGAAAACATAAAACTTTAACCGTTGTGCAAAAGTGTGCTGTAAACTGAGGTATAAAGCCTTTTCTTGGTCAATAAATATAACCCACCAGACTAAAATACATAGATTAATTAATTTAAACAAATAACTTTGTGTACACCACATATATAATCACAATTATAATTACAAAGTTATTTGTTTAATTTAATTAAAAATGACGCCACAAAGTGATTTTGCAAAGATTGAAGAAGTAAAATAGATCAGTTTATGACTCGTTAAATGTGTTTTGTGATTTAGAAGTTCATTAAATAATCATTTTCCTAAGCAAACAGCTGTTTCATTTAATTTTTCTAACTAACATACTAATGCTTCGCGAATCCGAAGAGGTGTTGTTTTTTATTAGTTTGGATTATCAGCAAAATGCTAATGAGAAAAATCACATTTCTTGCTTTCTGCCATTACACAAAAGTCAGTAGTTCTTGTGGTTCAAGGAAATCCGGAGGGAGTCCTGCAGATGTTGCTGGTTAATTTTTATTTCCCAGTTTTGTCTTGATGCTATTCATTATCGAGAATCCTGCCTCGTCCCAAACATAGTCAATATTTACAACGCTAAGTCGTATGATAAAATGGCAGGAAAAGCATAATGACGACGGGCAGTCACAAGCATACTGACTGACCGAGCAGGCTCGCATGCACACGAGTGACGCCGATGGTCGCACGGCCCCACAAAAAAATTGACATTCATATGGCCCGCCACCAAAACTAATTTCTGACCGCTGCACTAGGACAATAGATCCAGAGCTGGGACAAGACAGTATTGTACTGTCCTCGTGTGAACTATGCATAAGTGAGAGGGACCAATACAAAAAGTACGAAATTTGTGTGTCTTAATTTTACCTGTATTGCATCTTTGTCTATATCCTCTTTGGAATTGAAATTGAAGTTGTCAGGAATCCCAATGGAGATTCCGTACCTAGAAGAATACACACCTAAAAACAAAGAAACAATTTGTTTACATTTGGTTAGTGTTGGGGAAAATCAAAATAGACATTTTGATAGCGCAAATTTCTATCAAATTCTTCTAATTTAACACAAACTTCCTTTAAGCCATTTAAATTTAGAGATTAGTTTGTGATTGTCTTTTACAGCATTTTCTTCACAACACTTCTTAAAAGCGGAGTATTCAAGTACATCTATCACTTCTTTCTTAAGTATTACGCTGGCATGTGTGGAAGAGAGACTGGTGAGTTGACAACGGCCGTTGTTCACAACATCAGTATTGAATGCTCACAAGAGTTTTGAAGCATTTAGAGTTTTCCTAGCATTTGTTTTTTTTTTACAGCATTCATTTTAGCGTATATTCACTTTCAAAGGCTGAAAGCGGATGCTGTAAAGGACACAAATTCTCTTATTAGAGATACATTACTAAGCATCCTGAAAGATCTATTCAATGTTTATTTGAAAGTAATAGAAAAAAAAAACTTTCTTTTCTCTCTCCTGAACAATTCACATTTTGTCCTTTACAGCATTTCAAATTTCCAATAAGGCCTGATATTTTGGCAATAAGGCTTATTTTGATTACAACTAATATCAGTGCTTGGTGTGCCCATGGCCCATGAGTGTATATGTATACTTTTCTAAATGTAAATACCGGACAAGAGTCCGGAGTCAGTGGGACTATGGCATCCCCAATTGGGATATGTCATGAGGCTGAAGGGAACGAGGAAAGGAAGGTTGGGAAGTATCTGGATAATTAGAAGTTGTCACAAAACATGGCTGAAGCAAAGCCTAAAATTTCAAGGAACGTTTTGATTCTGAATGGTGGTCTTTCGATTTTGAGAGCATTTACCTCTCTGGTACTTATAGTAAGTGGACTCTAAAAAAATTTGGCACTCGTCAATAATATTTTTTATTTAAACATGTGTCAACAGTACGGCGGCCTGTAGCAAAGTGTTAAACCACTTTCAAAAACACTCTAAATAATTTATTAGCTGCCCCCTACCATAATAAATGCAACAAACTTAACCGCTTGGGCACATAAGCTTGTTTTCACGACAATTTAACGTAGGTAGACATGGAATGACGTATGCCCCACATCTGAGTTATTAAATAAAATATACAAAATTAAACGAGCCAAATTAGTAACATCAGGTCATCCCCTTTGCTTGGGTGAACTAAAGAAAGAATATCACTCTGAAAAGGAAGGGCACCGACTTCAGGCTGACATTTCACCTTATGGGCATTATAAAAACAGTGATTGCACTATCAAAAAAAAAAAAATCTGTAATATAAACAGATTATATGATTTAAGATTTTCACATACATACAAAGCACACACTTCACTACAATCTTTGATTACACATCTGCCCTGATGATGGACCCTTTAATGCTGTCCGAAACGTTGGCTAAAGAAGGAGGTAGAGCAACATGGCAAATACCCCAAATACAAATCATAATAATACCTTTGGCCGTAAAAATCTCAAATCAAAAATCCATTGAAAGAATTCATTAAAAATTCTTGCGTGTTTTTTTGTTGTGCCTTTATGGCCGTTCCCTTATTATGTCCTATGTCATGCCCATCTCATTAATTTTAGGTATGATTAAATACCATTCACTAGAAAGTCAAAAATCAACTGCAACCAGGATCGGCCCTGAGACGCTGTATTAGGTGAAAGGTATTATCAGTGCATTGGCAAGTTGGTGCCCAGAGTGGACTGCTCCAATTGCGTCGCCACAGGGCCAGCCCTGACTGCCGATGGTGATATTCTGGCACAATGCAATCTATTTGTGCCAGAATCTTACCCTCGGGAACTTCACATATTGTATTGTCGAGCGAGTTACACAAATCTATCCTCAAAATTGCCTGCGAGTTAAACATTGAGTTTGCAAAGTTTCTATCACTATATCAACAGTACTCTGCAATGGATTATGTAGGAAATCATCTGTAATGCTGTTATTATTATGTAGGAACAAATAAAATAAACAAGTGCCTGGCAAGCCAAATGTGGTCACCTTACACCGCTAAAACTATTTTGAGCAATGTATCAACTCTGAATGGTGGTATTAAGTTCATAGAAGCCCTTGATAAAGGGAGAAAGCCACCTACCTGCGTGGAACAAATCATATCCGAAAACATGGAACGGTTGTACAAGAGTTTTTTGCACACTACCTATGTTCAAAATATCCACACATTTATTGAATCTTTCCTTGATAACAGGAGACAGTTCCTGCTTCATACCGCTCCTAAAAAGAAACACTTTATTTATTAACAATTTTATTTCGCATAGACATTTTTCTGAATATGTTACGATGAAATAAAATGATTTCAGAATATTTTTACCATTTCGGTGATGTATGAAAGGAGAGAAAGGCAAAGAATAGGGGAAGTTTTAGAATGCACGACTTTGAGCAAGGAGCAACTTACTCGAATCAATATTACACCATTTATATATTATTAACTTACTTGTATAAATGCACAACATCGATATATTTCGATAATAAAAAAGTTTCGGGGACAAAATTAATTAGAAGGGCGCCGGTGCCTGCAGCTATAGCACCTATGCAAGTCACTTTCTTCCCCGTGTCGGTCAAAAACCAACTGACCGGTCTCTTAATAGACATTTTAATATAATTTAAGTAAATAACCCAATGTAATTTACGAAAAGAGCGATTTAAGGTTATATCACGTCTCGCTCCACAGATATAATAAATTATTTTTTCTGTCAAAATTTATTTCAATAGTGATGTTATTCCATATCGATTTATTTCGAATCTCAAAACACTCCATTATTTTTCGATCGTGCAGCGTGCGAAATAATATTTTGGTGACCTCCGTGGTCAACCGGGAAAGGCTTTCAACTAGCAATCCGGATGTCGCGGGTTCATAACCAGGCGTGCGCAAGAAAATTTTATTTGGGTAAATATTTATAAAATTTAGATAAATGTTAATAGGTTCAGATAATGGAAATTACACTTCGTTTCAACTTAATTACTACAAGAAACAACTAATTAAGTGGATAGATTAAAATTACATTTGATTGACATTTGCGTAAGTTTTGTTTCAATCAAAATAAGCATGAATTACTTAAATAACCCAAACTAAGAACCTAATGAACTACTTTAAGCGCGTAAATAGTTGTTTCTACAATCTGTTCCTAAAGGTGCGGCGGTTAGGGGAATATTTACCCAAAATAAGGAGCTTAAATTACACTTTAAAAAAAAAACACTTTGTAGTTGGGGAGACCGGGGATAGTTGTACCAAACAAGGTCTATAAAAAAGATACTCATTCTCAACGGCAGATAATTTATTTTTCTATCTAATTGTTATATTATTATTTTTCTAAATCTTATAGAAATTAAGCTAAGCGTCTAAACACATCGGAGGAAATTCTACTACTGACAGTACTGACACTGACCGGGGTCAGTTGTACACGTAGCGGAATGTTGATTTACGCGGAATTGAAGTTGTCCCACTTTAATAATTTCGGCGAGGAAAAACAGTTATTTTATTATTTTCTAAAAGTAAAAACGTAATCAAAATTTTAGTTATATTTAACATAATACATAATTTGGGAGGCAAGTGTGGGTACGCCGCGCCGGAAACCATTTTTTGGATAACCAACACCCCTGCCATAGGTCACTCCCAGTGGTTCACTACGTTTGGTGACTTAGCAAAGGTGCTCGGTTTCATGGGTGGTGAGGTTTGTCTAGGTCTTGGCGGCGGATGCGTTGTCCACCTTCTGCATGATGGGCCTGGTTGTAGTAAGAGGTGTTTACTTTACAATTTTTCAATCAATTGCTACATATGGTATTATGGAATGGGAAGGTTGTGTAACATCAATAATATTTGAATTTGGGGGGCGGGTGTGGGCTCCGGGAACCATTTATTGTGTAACCTGCCATAGGTAATAATATATATAACACCCCTGCCATAGTTCACCCCAAGTGGTTGGTGACTTAGCAGGGGTGCCCGGGTTCATGGGGGGATGAGGTTTATATAGATCTTGGCGGCGGATGCATTTGCCCACCTACTGCGTGGCGGACCGGATCGGGAGAGTCTGGTTGAGGGAGACCTTTTGAACTTTCGAGGCGGACTCTCTCGACCCATGGCCTTGCACCGCTGTGGGAGGGATGGATTCATACGTCCGTCAATCCTGGACATATTGACCCCAGATTCCTACCCATAACTTGTACCTTTTTCCCCTCCCAGAACTTCTTCTCCTTCCTTTCCCAGCACTGAGGGATTTTTTCCTCAGGGCCTCCTGTGTGGTGCTAATTATAAAAAAATATATAAATAAAATATATACATCATGCCTCGAAAACTCTTGTAAAATTCGTCAGTTGAGGTGTTTTCACGAACCTAACTATTTTAATGTAATAAAATGTTAAAAAATAAACAAATATATATTAATCTCATAGCTAGGTTTAATATTAATAAAATGAGTTTTTTTTGCATGAAAACAATGTGGTACAACTATCCCCCAAACAGTATGAGAAGCAGGTATGGGTACCGCCTCCCGGGGACCATTTATTGGATCACCTCTAACCACCTCTGCCGTAGGTCACCTAAAATCGTTCGCTACGTTTGGCGACTTAGCAGAGGTGCCCGGGTACATCGGGTGTTCAGGTCTTGGTGGACGATACGCCTGCTTACCAGCTGCGTGGCAGGTCGGATCGGAGACACTTTGACCACCCAGCTGCTCTCTTTCTCGATGCATCACCTTGCACCGCAGTTGGAGGGATAGATTGATACGTCTGTCACTGTTAACACACTGACCCCAGGTTCATCCCTCATACCTTTTCCCTTCCCAGAACTTCCTCTCCGACCTTTTCTTAAAAAGACCCTCCACACAGCATCTCCTAAGATGAAATTATTTTCCCCGGGGCCTTCCGTATGGAGCCAATGTAAAAAATATAAACATATGTACCTATATATATTTCCAATAAAATTAACGCAATTTTTTTTTAAATTTCACAATGCCATAGCTCATCAATATAGAAATATCGCAATATAGAAACCTTTGCTGGCATATTCACTATAACTGACAAAATTGTCATTGCAATCGGATGAATAGTACAGGAAATAATTTCATAACGCCAGTGCTTACTATTTTATAACCATCGCGGGCATGCGCACATCAAATTCCCAAAGTCTCATCGCAATCGTTCAAGTCGTTCTGAAATTATAGCGTGACCAAGGGAAACAGGGATTCATTTATATATACATATAAAGATAGATATTAATCCAATTTTCCAGAACGGAAATACAGATAATAAAACTTATCAGTGAATACTAATATGATAAGCAGTAATAACTTATTGTCATTCAACTATTGTGTTTTTTGTATGACACATAAGCTCTTATGAATGTGGAGGTTAATCAAAATTCTTTCATTTTTGAAATAGATAAGATAATCATTTATAAAAATAATCTAACAGATTAGATTAATAAAAGGAACTCAATAATATTCTCAGTTTTGTTTTGGATGTCATATTGTCACTAAATAAAGAAAAATACAAAATGGCTAAAATTTTGTACCTATTTTTCTTTTTGATAGCAATAAAAGCTACCTTAGGTGAGTCTTTATTAAAATATTAAAGCGAAATTCAATGTTGGCAGGCTTTCAACTCGCTATAATTATTGTAACCTATGTTGTCCGGTACATTAGTATGAAATTTTCTACCTGTAATCCAGAAAAAAATCTCTTTTTTTGTTTGTATATTTCACTACAAGTTTTTCTGTATTATATTTGATTTGGTGGTGTTTATGAGTAATCTGAGTAATGTACAAGATTGGCAGATTTTAGCTTATCGGGTCCAGAACCGTTCGTCATTTTGACAAAATATCCGCAATTGTTCGTAAATATCGAGTAAAAAACTTTAAGAATATTTTATTGCGAATACTACGAAATTAATGCTTTAATATCTATAAAGGGTTTGGTAATTAAAATTAAAACAACAGATGTTTCGCAAAAGTTCTTTTTTCGCTTCAAAGCCGACACACTTTAGACCCGCCGTCCCAACTTTGGTTGGAGTTTACGACTTTGGGTTGCACACCCGCATAGATGGCGAGGTTTGAGGCCAATGGGTTAACAGAAAAGTTAAAGACTTTCCAGATATTATATCAGAGAAGAACTCTTTTATGAACTTTTAATATAATATTTGTTTGAAAATGTCCACTTTTGATATAATTTTATTTTAATTATTTTATAGTGTCATTGAAGATAATAATATTATTTTATTGTAATTATTTCATAGTTACATTGATGGGAATAACCTTCAAGAGTTATAAAAAGAGAGTTTTTCTTATAAAAATTGAATTTCATAGTCTATTCAGTTGTGTTGTGTAGCTGAGGTTAGTTTGAAGAAGATAGGGATGGTTCAAATAGAATATGTTGGTATTTTCCTGTGTGGAGTGGGGTAATCAATGAAGTGTGTTGGTGTCACCTATCATTTTCATGTTTGGATCTGTTTGTTTGTCCCAGGAAAGAAGTGCTATGTGTGCACCATGTCTGCCGCCGAAACCTCGGATGTGTGCGTCACCGACCCGGCTGCAGTGACGGCGGGGGCCTCCAGCATCGAATGCTCCAAGAAGTACTGCACTGTCAAGAGGCAAGAGTATAAGGTGACGAGACATTTCAACATAGTTAATAGAAAAAAAGGGAGATATAGCATGGAAGCGTGCTGACTATTGTCAAGAGGATATTACCAGAGAATACCGGAAATTAGTAATTTTTAAATGAAATTCTAAACGTATTAACTCTTTTTTACAAAAAAACATAAATTGATTTTTCAAGATTGTTATTTTATCTGGTACATGCATATTTTTAATATACTAAGGTTATACCGTTGGTCGTTGGCAGATTTGTTCAATTTTCAAACGATAGATTCTATTAAACAACACAAATTTCAAATCATATAATCATAAAACAAAATAAATCAATACATAATCTACTCAACACAGTTTTCAGAATTTTAATTTTAGTTAAATTTTTAAATTTAATATACTAAGGTTATACCGTTGGTCGTTGGCAGATTTGTTAAATTTTCAAACGATAGATTCTATTAAACAACACAAATTTCAAATCATATAATCATACAACAAAATAAATCAATACATAATCTAGTAAACACAGTTTTCAGAATATTAATTTTAGTTAAATTAAAATCATTAAAAAATAAATCCGAGAACGTGTTTTGTGACAAAAATACCTCAGTTTTTTTTATTTATCAAACTAAAATATTTCAAATATTTTTACACACTTATTTTGCTTAGACATTATTGAAAAATCATAAATACTTATGATCAAAAAATACTTACACAGTACAAGAAGTACACGATATTTAATAATTTATCATCGTGCGTTTTGAGCATTTTTATTGCTTACTTGAATGTAGGTATATATTAAAGCAGGTTTTGGATGAAATAAATCGATATTAGATTTTTAATTTTAAAATTTTGATACGGGGAATAAACGATCTTTCTCACGGGAACCTCCCTGTACAGTTGCAAGCATTTTTTAACTTTTTTCTCAGCCGCTGGCCAATCGCTCTTAATCTATTAAAGTTGTGTTTTATTAATTATAAGTATTGATAGAAACAAAGGAAGGCACACGCGACTGTGCGCAGATGCGATTTTCAGTAATATGGGTGAACAATGTTGACTCCGGAACTGAAAATAGTTGCACTGACCGAGAAATTTCAATTGCAAAAAGCAACGCAAATTTCAAGATGCCATAGCTATAAATCAAGTGTTTTAGTAAAGGCCGGTCTCTTGCGACCAATTTCACAAACAATACCTCAAATTTTACCATAAACATGGGGCAGGGCCACAACGTTTGTTGTTTTCCATGGGCCACGGAAAATAAAAACACTGTGGCTCCGACTTAACTATCCACAAACGGCCTTACTAAAAAAAAAACACTCCGCGGCCGTTAAACGGTGTTTTTGTGAATCTTTACATGTGGCAAAGCTGGAAATTTTACTTGTAAATTGGAGTTTTCATAATAATCCGCTAGGTGGTGTGATTGATGCGCCTGCGCATTGCCGAAAATATAACCGCGAACGCTAACTCTACGGAAAAAAGTCGGTCGCGGATGTTTGTCTGATTAATATGATCTTTTAGTTAATGATTTCAATCTTTATGACTAATTCGCACTTATATTCATGTATTCAATATATTTGCTATTAATTTGTGTTGTTTTTTATTAGTTTAAGTCAAATTGTGGCACTAAAATCGTGTGTTCTAAATTAAGCTGTCAGAAAATGGTTCATAGGTTATGTTCAGAAATAATTTGCATTTTAAGATCTTTATTTTATTATAAATTCTTGAAAGTGATGTTTTTGGTGACTAAAATGTCTAATACATATTTTAGTAAACGTATCAAAGAAATTAATGCCTTAAGATGTGCAAGCAATGTATCCAAACGTGAGATTTTTTATTGTAAATTTTTGGAAATGAAAAGCGAGTTTCAAGATTTTTTTATATTTTTTTATTGTTTGAAGGAGTAAAAAGTGAGGTGACAGATTTATTTTAAAATCATTAAATAAAAGGACTGTGTTTTTTTAATTTTTCCAAATATTTCAATGTTTTAATAGAAAGTGTTTGGGGTAAGTGAGTTTTTTTTTCAACTTGATGTTTGAATCTTAAAATACTACAGTTTTTAAACATTTAAGTATATTTTAGATATGAAAATCTTAAAGGTAATTAAATTTTGGTTCTAAAATGGTATTTGTTTTTACGACATCTCAAAAAATAATAAATATATAGGACATTAAAAAAAAAAATTCGAAATTCGTTGAAAATTACAAATGGAACAAATATATACAACAGATAAACTACCCTCCTTGGCCGTGTAAGCAATGTACATATCTTTCCATGAACAATTTTTTGTCAGTTCTTAATTAGTAAGGATTCTTCATACATGGTTGTTTGACCATTGTACAAAATTTTCAGAAAGTTTATTAGTAAGGCTGGTAAAATGGCGACGTTGTCAGATCAAAACCATATATTTTGTTTAGTAAGAATTTGAAAAACGAAATGTACAGACTTTACACAACGTGCTACAGAAACACCGTTTAACGGCCGCGGAGTGTTTGTTTTTAGTAAGGCTGAAAGTGTGTAAACATTTTCGTCGGAGGAGACGCCGCTTGAGACATACAAAAAAATATTTTGATTTGTGGCTAAGATTATTCTTAGTTACCTATCTGGTTTTAACCAAAAAGCTGAATAAGTTATAAACATTAAAATCAAAATATTCCATTGGTACAGGTTGATTAACTTGCATATTCTGTTTGAGTTTTATATAAAAATGATGTTTCCAGAACCCATCAGGAAAGGTGGCAAGTTTCTACAGAGGTTGTGAGGACAACCCAATCCATCTTAACACGATGGTGGAGGATGAAGACTTCAAGACATACTTCAGGGCCTGTACGGCTAACCTCTGCAATATAGGTCAGTATTTATATAATAGTTTACCAAGAACAATTTTTTTTATTACCATGGCAACACCAATTTTAGAGCAACTTATAGTAGATTCAAATGTGAGGTTATGATTAGACAGTGTGATACTGGACAGGAAAAATGGCATAAAATATACATACAAAGGTACATGTTTTAAACGATAGACAACCATTGCCGTATTACGATAGCCAATACATATATGAATTCCTGCTCCCATCATAAAAACTGAAATTGTTGCTTGTGCAAAGATGGAGGACTTAGCTTGCAGAGGAGTGCCGGGGTCTCTTAGCTTGGACGTGCTTTGGACCTCTTTGCAGGAAACCGGTCAAACATATACATACTTACAAACTTAGCTTGCATAACCACTCGAAAGATGGCTACCCATATTTAGGTCACATCGCTCTAGGTCCTAAACTACGGCTGCCTAAATTTAGGTAGATGGTTTTTGCCAATTTATTTTGATATTTCCCCAAAAAACTGAGATCTTAGCTTGATTCAGATTCCATCGATTTCTGAGAGATGGCAGTAGTTGTCCTTTCCTGTATTTATTCGCAGATTTGTTTATACAAGGCAGTAGTTGGAATAATTTTTTCCATGCCAGTTGTCATAAGTGTCGTTTAAAAATCATGCCAATACTAAGGTGGGGGTAGTCAAAATTGTCACCTCTGACCTGTTTGCAATTCAATTAGACTTCCCCCTTTAAACGCTGATTGTGAGTCCATTTCAGCTTTCTGTCAAATTGTGATTAGTAGTAAGCGGCTAGGCGGTGGCAAAACAAAGAATTCCAAGTCGCAAATCTGCAAAAATATCATTCGGAGATATTGACGTTTGAAGTTTAGAATTGATATGTTATTACAAAAAATTACAAAAAAAACTTCAAACCTCAATATCTCCAAATGATATTTTTGCAGATTCGCAACTTGTAATTCTTCGTTTTGCCACCGCCTAGCCGCTTACTAGTGATTAGCCTTAAAGCGCAACAGTCATTCTTTACGGCTGATCACGGTTTGATCAAAAGCCGATAAGACCAAGAAACACCCCAACCTAATTTTGGCATCGTTTAGTGACAGTTCTCAGAAATTAACATAAAAGAAAATTGGTTTTTTAGGAAATGGAATTCAGTCTGTATCCAATGGAAACCTGGGAGGCGGATCCGGGATCACAAGTCTGTTGGTTCCCGGGCGAGGCAACTCCGCCGTTACCTTCCGCTCTTCTCTTCTCCTCATCACACTGTTCTCCATCCTCGCCATCTATATTGGAACCCCCTGAAACAATGGAAAACTTACTACTATAATATTACTTAATATTATCTACACAGTGTCCGGAAACTCGTAGCACAAGCGGGAAACTGGTAAATCTACATCACATAGTGAATCCAAAAAAAAATTTTTTTTTTTCAGTTTCTAAAAGGTTAAAATAACTTTTGGAGTCGGGTCTACGCTTCGACGCATTTTAATAGACATTAAATAACTGATTTGACCTGAAAATTTCAACTTCAGACTTGATTTAGTCCAAAACGATAGCTCAAATCAAAAAGTTATATGTACCGCAAATGTTACGTAGATTCCCCAGTTTGTACTACTTTCTGGACACTATGTAGATAATATTATTATTTATTGTTAATAAATATCTTGTATCTATCCCGCATCATATTTAATGAAAAATACAATCAAATAACAACAAACACTTACGCCGTTCTTTCATGGAGCTACGTTCAAGCGACGCGATCGCCGCTTGTCTGTATTTTCAATACTATTATTAGTGTTTGAAATCTAGGCGCTGCACTAGCAAAATTGTATGACAGGTAGCTTAGCGCTGCACTAGCAAAATTGTATGACAGGTAGCGGTAGCGTCGCTTGTAAATAGCTACGTGAACGATGGGCGTTACTGATCGATAATATTATGTAGGCACCTGAAATTCAATCAATAGTGCCAAGTTTGTAATTTTAATAACTCAGGTACGGGACATACGTCATTCCTATGTCTACCTACGTTAAATTATCGTGAAAACAAGCTTATGTGTCCAAGCGGTTAACATTTTCAGCAAATGTTACTATTTTCACGAAAATAACACAAAATTTTCGGACCAACTTCGCGTAAAAAATGTCCATTCCTTTTTTGTTTCAAGATACCAAACAAGTTAACAAAACATCACTTCTTCTGAAAAAAAACACCGCTTTTACCAAAAATAATGCGAAACTCGTTGAAAAACAATGCAAATTTTTCAAGTCCCTAATAATATATTGTATGTAATAAATAATAAATGGAGATACATAACTTTGATATTAAAATAAAAGATTTTTAAAGCTTATGAAGTTTATTTACAAATTCCAAATCATAAAAGCAATACATAATTCCAACATGTTTTTAGTTAGTATTTGTACATTAAAACAAAGTAATTTAATTTATATTAATGTATCATAATATATAACGTCGCTGAGCGCGTAATGTGAAATTTTACAGGATAGCGAAGAAATGCATTAAGCAGGAAAATGAAGGGCGGCTTCCATTTTTTTAAATTAATAATGAATGTATTGGAGGTCCACCTTCGTTTTCCTTCGTCAAAATTGATTTTTTCACTACTCACATGTAAAATAATATTTTTTCAAACTGGAGGTATTACGTGCCCGGCAACGATAATATAGTTCTGTTCTGCTAAGTAACTTTGTTTAATTTTATGACTAGATTAAAAAATTTTTTTGATAAAACAAATGTTTCCAATAAATTTGAATAACCAAATTAGGTAGGGATAACAAGGTGTAACAGGAAATTACTGGAATTGGAGACAATGTCTATATAATTATTGGTCCATTACACAAACTAGTTCAAGTATTTTTTATTAGTTGAAAAACCTATTTACTATGGAAATCAACTAAGTATGTATAGGCTTCGTGTGAAATAGTTACTTCACTTGGAGAGTGGTCTGCATATATAATAGAAACAAAGGGAGATATGGCATGGAGAGAGTGGTCTGCATATATAATAGAAACAAAGGGAGATATGGCATGGAGAGAGTGGTCTGCATATATAATAGAAACAAAGGGAGATATGGCATGGAGAGAGTAGTCTGCATATATAATAGAAACAAAGGGAGATATGGCATGGAGAGAGTGGTCTGCATATATAATAGAAACAAAGGGAGATATGGCATGGAGAGAGTGGTCTGCATATATAATAGAAACAAAGGGAGATATGGCATGGAAGCATGCCGATTGTCACCGAGCTACGAACTATCTAACTGCACGAACTATCAAAGCGAAGCAGCCATTGAGCGCTTTTATTATTACCGTGGTGATCCACGATTACTGTACTGTGACGGTACAAAAAAGGTAATAAACATAATATATTCCTTATTTTAATAATGCTGCAGCTCTATCTTATGCATTAAATAATGGTGATATATAATCAAATGAGACACACAATGTACGTGTGTGTCTTTCCTCCAAAGTATTACGTTTTTTCCTTTGGAGGAAAGAGGTATGTATATCTTATTATGGCGACGGGGTGGCATTTAATTTTTTTAAATGTGTGAGGGAGATGTATGATATTGATTGTATGTATCCTTTGGGAGGGTAAAGACATACGTTTACCTTTTTTCTCATTTTTAACTATTGTTAATAATGAGAAAAAAGGAGCTGCAGCATTGCATGTTTAAGAACGTACATTTTATTTGGATTAAAAGCGCACAATGAAAGTTACGAATTTACATAGTTGCATTTTGATGAAGTATGGGTGAATGATGTTGGTGACACTTTTGTGCTCCTGGTTTCATACTTGGTTTATGGTCCATCTCCCCTGTTTCTATTATCTCATATAAAAATTTCAGATTAACCAGTTATTCATTCGCCACACTTTGTAAGAGTCTATTAAGAATTTTATATAAAGTTGAAAACACAAGATAATACATATATTATCACAATATATGATAAGAAAAACCCTTAGGCATACATAATACTGAAAAGTTCATTTTGCTGCAGTCGTGAACATTAACTACAGATGAATGATGTACAAGCTAAAATAGTATCAATTTTAATGGTTAAATAATTAAAAAAAAATAAATCAACAATAAAGAAAATAAAATACATAACTAAGAACGCTACGGTCCAGTAGTTTTGCAAAAATTCCAATACATTGTCATCAAATGTTCATTCAGCGCCATTTTGTTTTTTTGACATTTGAAAGGTCCCCGCTAAAAGTCCATTTCAGCTTTTGAACAAATTGTGATCCGCAGAAGAGGACAACTGTCATGTTATTAAGCTTGTCACCTTTTTACAATTTGATTAACCTTTAGCAAGCCAGGTGTTTTTGGAAAAAAACTGCGCGAAATTAGCTTCCCGGATTTTGCTCAAATATTGTATAAAAACAAAGGAATTGTTTTTTTTTGTGATTGTTTTCTGTTTGCCAGATAATGTACCTTATTATTCATATATATTTCATGATAATATCGCTACAAGTTTTCCCAGAATAGCTATTTTTAACAAAAAAATGTATGAAAATATTTCCCATTCGACAAAAAAATGTAAATAATATATTCATACGAAAATGATAAATTTTTTTTATTTCTCTACAAACCTGAATAGACACCCTACATGAAAAAACCAATTCAAAGGTGTTTTCGAAGAAGTAATGACATAAATACTTGTTTGAAAATGAAATGACAGTTGAAAACCGTTTGTAAAAGTGACGCCAGATAGTTGACCATAGATATTTATTATAAATTATTCAGATGGGTTGGCACTATGCGGATTTTTGCTATGTCAAGACCGAGAACGGCGCAAGCGATTCTGACCTTGTTCTTCATACAATTTCTTTATACATAAGAGACAAAATCGCTTCAAAAATTTTTTTTTTTAAATTTCGACCCGCGGCCACCGGTGGGCGAACGGCATTCGAGAGGTTAAAAAGCTGAAACTCACCTAAAATCGGTGTCGGTGACCTTTCCAATGCAAAAAAAAAAACAAAATGGCGCTGAATTGCCATTTGATGACTTTGTCACCCGTGAATTTCTGTGAAACATTTACAGGCCTAAAAGAATGTTAATAAAATTTTAAAAACATATAAATTATAGTGTATACTTCCGCCATAATTTAATTAACCAAAATGTTTTGATTGTGAATTTATTAAAATAAAAGAATTAATTAAACAAGAATATTAAACTTTTACAATGCTGGCCTTAATGCAATTTACAAAATGTACGATGCGTTTTATTAAAACATCATGGATCACATATATACATTATTTGAAATCCTCATATGGGAAGAGCCGTCGATAGTTCACATGTGTGACAGCCACATAGATGAGGATAAGGTAGTGCACACCTTGTGTGACAGGCTTCATCAACATTTTCACTGACAGAACTAGAAATTCGCAACATGGAATAGTAAAATCTTAATAGAAATTTGAAATACCCAAACTATCTAACTAACTTTAACACTATGTATTCACACTTTCATAATAATTAAATTATGTTTATTGTGATCCTTAATATGTATTTTATGTATATATTAGATATTCCCCAATGTTGAAACATGTAATATTAACAAAAACCTGGAATAATATTCATAAGATGCAGAGTTCTTCTGGCCAAAACGTCCAAACATAATATATTGCTTTTAGTAAGGCCTGGGAAACTGCTGTCAAGCATATTATGTACATATAATCCAAAATAAATATTACACATAAATACATTACATTAAACATTTGTAAGCAAACACGTGCTTCGTAGTCCCATTGGCAGAGGCCACATCAAATGACACATGCCCTGAGATCTATAAATCAATTCCAATGATACTAAATGAAGCAGTATGCCCAACACACGACAGTCAGACAAGTACTCTAGGATGTTTCTGAGCAAATGTGTGCTTCGTAGTCCCATCGGCAGAGGCCATATCAAATGACACATGCCCTGAGATCTATAAATCAATTCCAATGATACTAAATGAGGCAGTATGCCCAACACACGACAGTCAGACAAGTACTATAGGATGTTTCTGAGCAAACGTGTGCTTCGTAGTCCCATTGGCAGAGGCTAAATCAAATGACACACGCCCTGAGATCTATAAATCTAATCCAATGTAACTAGATGAAGCAGTATGCCCAACACACGACAGTCAGACAAGTACTCTAGGATGTTTCTGAGGAAATGTGTGCTTCGTAGTCCCATCGGCAGAGGCCATATCAAATGACACATGCCCTGAGATCTATAAATCAATTCCAATGATACTAAATGAGGCAGTATGCCCAACACACGACAGTCAAACAAGTACTCTAGGATGTTTCTGAGCAAACGTGTGCTTCGTAGTCCCATCGGCAGAGGTTAAACCAAATGACACACGCCCTGAGATGTATCAATCTAATCCAATGTCACTAGATGAGGCAGTTTGCCCAACACACAACGGTCCAAGAAGTTGTACGCTAGGAGAAACATTTGAGATAGTCCCCGAATACAAGTCAAGATTACTGCGAGTGTAGAGCTTCTCTGGCCCCCGCAACAAGAAACCAACATACATATTGTATAAATTTGAGAGATTAATAAAATTAAGTACATCATGTAGAATTAAACATGGTATGTATTTGTGACGTGACTTCAGTGCAAATCAAATTACAGTAAAACCCTCTTAAGAAGTTCTCGCTTAAGATGTTTTCCTGCTTAAGAAGTTTGGTTTTTTTGGTCCCTTGAAGACCAAATGGCCCAATTTTTCCCACTTATAAGGTTTTCCGGCCCAAGAAGTTTTTTTTTCCGGTCCCTTAGAAAACCTCTTAAGAGGGTTTCACTGTAAATAAAAATTAAACTGTTGAATGATCTGGTTTCATAGTTGGATACCGAATCCTTTGATACCATATGATCCCGAACATGAAATTCTTAGAGAGCACCAAAACGGAAGCCAAAAAGAAGATTTAAAGTCCCTGACGGTCTTATTGAGTCAAGTTCAAGCACAAGAATAAGGCATTTGTATTTCGAGGACAACAAATTGTATTACAGTGAAACCCTCTTAAGAAGTTCTCGCTTAAGATGTTTTCCTGCTTAAGAAGTTTGGTTTTTTCGGTCCCTCGAAGACCAAATGGCCCAATTTTTCCCACTTATAAGATTTTCCCGCCTTTTTTTTCGGTCCCTTGGAAAACTTCTTAAGAGGGTTTCACTGTATTAAAGTGTTATTGATGATAAAATCAAATTCGGATGTGGTCTAAGGAATAAAAGAGGTTTGTGCCTATTGCATCTTTGAGACTTCGAACTTGGTGTTGAGGATCTCTTCGTCAGAGTCCAGAACGGGTAGGGCGGTGGAGGGGATGTTGTCCTCCACCCAGCGTAGGTCCAGGTCGTCCCCGCCTCGCGAGGAGGGCGGAGGAGGGGTGGCAGGGCCGTCGCTTCCCCCCCCGCTGAATCCGCGCATCTTCACGCCGTACGCGTCGCTTACAAACTGTTCCTCTTCCTCTGTAAAATAACAGGTAACTTTATTTTCATAACTAAGTTGAATACATGAACAAATAGAAGAATAAAGTATATTAAAAAGTTGGGAATGACAAAACACCTTTCCACTCAGAATCAACTCAACTAACAACTCTTTAATAAGTCGTTAAAAGCTATGAAATTAATTTATTTTAAAATAGCCCTTACCCTAACCTAACATAACTAATTTAACCAATTTTTAATATATTTTTTTCATAACTTTTAATGACTTATCAAAGGAGGTGTTGAGTTGAATTCATTCTGAGTTATCCGGTAACCCAATTATACACATTTATCTACTACAGTTCTCTCCAGACAACACCTTGAGATCATGGCGGGCTCTTGGTGCTTCCTTTCAATACCGTATACTCATGGAGATGATACATCCACACAGATATGTGTATTCCATATAGGCACATTTATATACAGGGTGTAACAGGACATACCTGAGAGATTTTAACCAGCGATTCCTGAGCATATTTGGAGTAATAAATGTATTTCTCATTTTGCTGTCCGATGATATTTTTTTTCTATTAACTTGTTGAAAGCCAGGATACAAAAAATATATTTTTTCAATACGAAGTAAAATATTTGACAGTTCTCACCTTTCTTACGAATTCAATTTTTATAACATTTCTTTTGTGATATATTACAAAAATTAGATAAAACAAACTTCCTAATAATCACTCAAATCTATGCTTTCCACAATGGATTTATTTAAAAAACAATGAATAAATATAGACTTCGAATATGACAGCGTTCATATTATCAAGCGGCAGCCATTTTGTCCGCCATCTTTGGTGCCCGGCGCGTCATTGGCAATTAATATGAATTATTCGGAGTGGCTAAATGCTATCCAGTATTTCGTTATGTCAAGATCGAGAATGGCCCAAGCGATTCTGACCTTGTTCTTCATACAATTTCTTTATGCATAAGGGGCAAAATCGCTTCAAAAATCCGGACCCACCGGGGGGACTGCGGCCTGGAAGAGGTTAAAAGCAAAAAAAATTTCGATCACACGTCGCTACTGATCTCATAGCTATCGGAAATACCCCGCCGCGATGGGTTTGAGCGAAATATGCACTGTTTCGTGCATGCGGCATGCTGCTAGAATGAGACACAACTCTTATCAAGACACGCTAAAGTATGTGTACGCGCTTCTATTGTAACAAACTCAGTTGCGATGCGTGGTGGAAAAATATTTTTAATGTTTTTATTAGAAAAAAAATATCATCTGACAGCAAAATGACAAATACATTTATTACTCCAAATATGCTCAGAAATCGCTGGGTAAAATCTCTCGGGTACGTCCTGTTACACCCTGTATATATTATAAGATTGTTGTTTTATTTGCTGATGGCTTACGACAGAAATAGAAGCTTCTGACTATACCTTTCTGTATATTTTGCTAATATTTCACAAACTTCTATAATCGAAACACTTTTTCCATTATTAAAAAATAATAAATCGTTTTTCCCCCCATAAACGGTACTTTTTAATATCACAATAATTTGTAAAATGTTGTATTTAAACTGTTTTGGTTCATCAAAAACAGGACAAGACAAATCTTTTCTTGGGTCCGGCATTTTTTAGTAAATATGTGTGGCATCAAAAAATCGATGTGCTGGAGTGATTTTGAGTTTCATGCGCTTTGTGTCTAAGAAGATTTGGGACCGAAAGTCACTAGAAAAAGTTACAAGAGCAAGAAAAAAAAAGTCTCACACATTTGCCACTATACATCATAATAATGTTACTTGAATAGCGCTCCGTAAGAAGCTCTAGTAACATGAAAAAAAATTGTTTTTTGTAAATAAGATTAACCGCGCCAACTGAAGAGGGTCAGCGCCAGGGTCAATGATTACACATGTAGGAATTTTGAAATTCTAAAAATAAAAAAATTCACTCCCGCATAAACTATATCTGTGTGCTGTGAACTGTGTACGCATTCAAGTGATGACTCGTTTATGTATGTAAGTATTTTTGTTAGTGCAATTTTTATTAGAATACATAACTCTCTTTAAAATAACTTTTGAAGATTATACCCATCAACCTAATATATCATTAAAGAGACAAACGAGAATATGAAAAAGAACAAGACACCGAAAAATAAAAACCCAGAAACACAAGCCCAGGATCTCTCACCTTACAGGGACAAGATTGCATTGTCCCAGTTGCGACCGTTACCTTTTTATTTTTCTGTGTCTTGTTCTTTTTCATATTCTCGTTTGTCTCTTTAATGATATATTAGGTTGATGTTAGGAACTGTTGTTGACTCAACTTCCCTATTCAAACGCGAGAAATGTTTTATCTATTGAATTGGGTAGTTTCGTTAACAACAAACCACTGTATTGTAATTAGTTTTCAAGCACTATGTTTTTCTTCTGTAAATCTGTCATATGTATGTAAGTATTTAAAATAAAAAAAATGCTGTTTTTTTCCACTGCCTATCTCAATCAAAAACTCTGTGCAAGCCAATTCCTCCATATTGTTGAGCTCGTGTTTTCTAAGGTCAACCTCGATGTAGAACTAATTTTAAGTTGGAACCTACTTTAAGAATGCCTTTAAGTGACGATGATGTACAGTACAATTAAATACAGCATGAACACCACGAATAACTTTAGTGATAATGTTTAATTTAAGATGTCAACCGATGCCTCCATGATTCTATTTAATTTTCAAAATTAGTAGATTCCTGTTTTAACACAACCATCATAACCGTAATCCTGGGTTCACACCTGCTTGTATCATCACAAAGTAATGCGTACCGATACTTCGTGCGTTTTGACACAATATTTTTTTTTGAAAAATGACCACATTTGCGTATTGTGTCATAGCACGAAGCTTCGTGACAATACACGCAGGTGCGGCCCTAGCATAATGATAGTAACCATTTTCCTTCACAAAATATAGCCATTTTCTGTAGATTCCTGTTTTATCATCTCCACCATATTACCTATGTTTCAATACTAAATTTTCTATCTTTAAATTTGCAACCATCGTCAACAGCTTGTGACCGAAGCGTCCTACTGTTTTAAAGGGAAGGAATCGAATAAAATATGTGACTGATACATCAAAACAGTGCCCTTTATTTAACAGGTAAGTAAAAGGATTATTTTTAGAGAGCTTCATTGTAGCCCCTCTTTCCGTTACATGTGTCGTCTATGAGAGATGGGAAGTTAGCTGTCGGCGGAATGTTTTTACAAGTTAGCGCTGGTATCTCACCGTCATCATCATCGGGATTGTCGAGGAGGGGAGTGAAGGCGTAGCGCTGGTTATTGTTTGTGGGTCTCCACAGAACCATGATGACCAGCAGCACCACGGAGAACAGAACGTGCCAATATGCGTCATCCACCCACAGTTCCTTCCAGTCCTGCAAATATCCCCCACATTACAATTGAGCGATTCATAGCTAAAGGCTTATATTGTGGCATCTCAGGAAAGTGAATGTTTAATAATTTATTTATTTATTTGTAAGAAACAAACAGCTTTTACATAATATACAGTGATAAATATAAGTTCTTATGCTAAAGTTCATTAGAAATGAAGATTTAATATCTTAAAATTAATTTTGGGTTAAGGAAGGGAAGAGGAATAAAGGAAAAGGATAGGAGATGCTCCAGATACATTCCATACTCTCATATTAATAATCAATCGTACGCGTTACTTCATATCGATATTTCTTAAGGGTATTACTAAAAATGTCAATTGTGTGAAATTTTGTATTATATTGTGCACATACATAAGGAATTGGGGAATTTTTTCTTATATTTGTTCTACATGAGGGTAAATAAAATAAATCGGATTGATCTTTATATTGGTCGGGAATATGAAAATTTATTAATAAGAAGATAATAAAAAGACACCGTAATATTTCGAAGGCAAATTATACGTACATAAAATAAATTTAACAATTAAGATCAAGTTATAGGATAAATGAGTAAGCAAACAAGGTGAAGAGATGAGGCCTATACAAGTCGAGAGTCGAATGCCACTATTTTTGACGAGACTTGGACGGTTTTCTGCTAGTGGTGCTGGTGAGTTGTGAGTTGTCAGGTGTTTTTATCTGCGGCCAGGAGTGCCAACAACATAAAAAAACAGAGCTTTGAAGCGGAATCAAAGGGTTTTCGTGCAGAACTAGAGAGGACCCAGTTTACAGAATTTCATTGCTAACCTGTTTTAAATTTAAAAATAATATATTGTTTGTGTGTATTAATATTTATGCATGTTACAGCGCTGATTTGACAATTGTTGAGATGGGGGGCGGCGACCAGATAACATGGAATGAATTTAACTCAACACCTCCTTTGAAAAGTCATAAAAGTGATAAAACATATTTGAAAAAATAGGTTATGTTAGGTTAGGTTATGGGCTATTTTTCTTTTCATAGCTTTTAATGACTTCAAAGAGGTGTTAGTTGGGTAGGTTTTGGGTTATCATGGAACCATGGGGGCAACTATGTACTTATATACATACTGTTATTCATACCATAGCTAGACTGCAAGCAAAGGTTGCACATCTTTTGGCATGATTTATTAGTACATAGTTTGTTAGCTAGAAATATAAAGTGTGGTGTATAGTGCTTTATATTGTATAATTATTTATACAAAATGTAAATATGATAAACATGAAATTAATAAATATACTTACAGTTATACAGTCCGTGTAGCTGTGAGCCTTGATGGAGTACAGCATGAACACAAGCGAAGACAGCACGGCAAATATCAGTGTGTTGGTGAAGTGCTTGTAAAGGGTCAACTTTACCATGTTCCTATTAACACATACAAAGAGATTATAATATGACGATAGGTACGAAAATATTTAAAAAAAATATACTCTTTTTAATGTGAATACCGCAAAAGAGTCCCAATTGCTCGCTTCTGGAACCAGTGAGACAGTGGCATCCTTAATTAGAGTTTGTTGTGACGCTGAAGGTAATGGGGAGGGGAAGGAGACGGGGAAGAGAAAGGTGGGAAAGTATCTGGCTATTTACATCTGGTCACCAAACACGGCTAAAACCATTTCAAGCAGCATTTCAATTCTGAATGGTGGTCTTACATCAGGGCGATACTGAAAGTATCTTCTACTCTGTACATTAAGGCGGGTCATTTTAAAAAAAGTGTTAATTTCAAATTCTAAGAGCGATAAAAGGGTGCCAAATGGGTTGAAAACGACGTGTTTAAAATTTTAAAATTTTCTGATACGATCTTCTTCCTCCGGATTCACTTCAAAGTTTTGAAAATTTTCAATATTTGAGGTTATTTCTAGTGTATATAAAAAAGTTAATATGAATATTTTTAACCATTTTTTTGTAATCTTCCATAGCAAATGTAGTATATATTTACGAAATAATTTTTAAAAAGTCCCGGTTTTGATTATTGGAGGCGTGAGGTGAGGGCGGGGAGAGTACCGATTGCACTAATACCGGAGAAAAAATGGAGGAATTCCGCTGCAAAAGTAAAGTGCTGTTTGATATTTCGTCTTGCAAATGCAATGATTTCAGTAAATGTGACTGTCCTAGACATCAAAAATACCTGTAAATGAATAGAGTTTCATTACTGACCAACGTACTACACGAAAAATGATAATAGGAAACGTGGATATCGCTTCAACAAAACAAATGAAAACTGCGTTGAAAAAAAAACTCTTGAAGCAAAAATCATTGTGCCCGTCTAAAAAGGAAAGCACAGGTAAGCCAACTACCTCTCTAATCGATATTTCCACGTATTCTGCATCAAATGAATCCGATTGTAAAGATGTTTTTAAACCTAATGTTGTACCTCAAACGCTTCAGAAGCAGGCTTCGGTCAATATTGATCACTCCACACAGTCTAAAACTTGTGATAGATATGGAGTGTCGGATAAGGCAGCGGCAGCCATTGCCTTAGCAGTTCTGTATGACATCAAGTCTAATATTCCAGTCATTGGGTCTAAACCCTGTAGAAAGCGTGTTTCGGCTTTCGGACTACCCGCGCACAGCGCCCGAGCGCGCCGGCGGTATTTTGTACCGAGTTGCGGATATCGGAATCTGGCTTCACTGTGTGCGCTTTAGTACGTTTACATACAAACATTCTTGTCGGCCGTCGGCCGCCCATGCGCCGACTGCTTTACCCGCGTTCTACGTGTTTTGACCCATTGACAAGAGTAAACTTCGCAGAGAACGAAAGAAAACAAGAGGAAATATTAAGGGCACAACACATAGTTTTATAAAAACCCCCAAATATATTTTGATGGCCGGAAAGATAAAACATTAATTATCAGGGAAAGGGAGGGGACGAAATTCAGAGAATGACGCATTGAAGAGCATATTTCATTGATAAAAGAGCCAGACTCAAAATATATTTAAGTTTTATTGTACCAAACTTTGGCACGTCGAAAGTTATAAACCATTGCAATGGATAATTTTCTTGCTTCACATGAACGAGTTACCATTTCGGCATTTGTTCGCACATCTTGACGGTAAGACATCTGGACCTCAAACATGTTCAGGCACAATAGGACTAGCTTTGGAAATCTGTAAAAAAAAGCCTATGGTTCATTTTCAGAAAATTGATGGAGAGTTGTATGAATTATTTACTAAAGACGTGGATACAGATCACTTATACAATTTGCATAAAATAGTATCTGCAGTTACGGTGGGGGAATTACCTGAAGTTTTATGCCACAAATCTCCTGGAAAAATGTCTCATGCCAAATAGCTTATGCGTGCTAACCGAATTCTTCGTCTTTATGTTTCAACGGAAGCTCCTTCAGAGAATCTTATTATTTTAGAAACGTATGTTGTTAAAGTGTATTCTCCGGCTTGGTTCAGCATTAAAATTCACACCACCTGCAAAGATGGAGCACGTCACCTGTGGTAGTTAATCTCAGCGCCTAGATACTTATCAGCTGAATTAAAAACTATAATTGGTCCAGTTATAGCAAGAAACAGTTACTTCGCACACCCCGAAAATTTATTGCTTGCAATGTTGACTGACCCTCACAAGCATATCCGAGAATTAGCTGCGCATCGTTTTCTAAAAGCACGCAGTAAGAAACTAAGTAAAACGGGGCTGTTCCATCTTCCAAACATAAACCTCGATGCATCGTATTATTTGGAAGCAAAATGTACCCAATACTGAAGAATATATTGGATGAAGATCTTCAATTATTTGTAGCTCATGGGGGAGAAGGTAGATTGCCTCTTCTGCATCTGTCATGTCATACTCAAGCAGTTGAAAGAGGTGTAACGACTGTTATTCAAGCCTTGACTACTTTATGTATGAAGTCTGCAAGAGAAGGTATTATTAAGGTGAAGATTGAGTCTCGCAAAATAATGCCGAAATTTGAGATTAAGAAGGATTTTGCTGGTATTTGAATACACTACCTTGAGATAATTTGAATTATATTCATATATGTTTTTAGTAAATAATTCGAAACATTCCCTCTATTTAGCGTTTTATTGAAAAATAGATTATTTTAACTTGTTTATCTCATATTTTTTAAAGATTTAACAAGGGTGGGTTTTTCTCTAATATGTGAAATTTCAAAGTCAATCCGGAGGAAGAAGATGATATCCAAATATTATTAAAAAAATTAGGTGATTTTTCATCGTCATTTAGCACCCTTTTATCACTATTAGTCAAATAAAAACAAGAATTTTTTTTTCCCCATACATTCGTGACCCACCTTACTGTACATACCTTATATTATTTTGAATAATTAAATAGTGAAATAACACAAATCTATCAAATAAACTTTATTTGCGCACACCGGCATTTGAACCCGCGATTTTCAGATTGCTAGTTGAGAATCTTACCCCTCAACCATGGAAGCCGTTAAATCAATTTAACAATAAAAAGACACCATTAATATTAAAATAGTAACTTTTCTAATAAAATATGTATTTACTAATAAGTTCCAGCTACGAATAGCAGCGCCGCGCATGCCCCACCGATCATCCTACTATAATGTGTCAAAAGCTAAAACTAAGTATGCAAAATCACGAACACTTATTCTGTTGACTGTATTCTACACGAAAAATGCCCATTCAAGGGAAGACTCGTTTGTGTTAGTCTCGAAAAAAAAACATGCCTTTCGGTACAAATCACAAATGTAGCAATCAGTGCCATCTGTTGGTACCTCTATTAATTAGTATAACTTTAATACATAACTAAATGATTATCATATTATGTTGGCTTTCTATGGAAATGTGCAAATTTTATATATTCAGGAATTGGGCATTTTTGCCAAAGTTTGTACATGTTTTCATCATTTTTATCCTGTCCACTTTGTTACATTTACGTTTCATTTTTCAGTTTTCACCAATACCAGATTACTAGAATTCAGGATTTTTATTGAGTGCAGAAATTCTGGAACTAACGGCCGCTGTTTCTAACTTTTACATCGATTCATCTGAGGCCGCTATCAGCCAAGCATTTTGTAGGGTAGCGCTCGATTTATGTTGTCCCCAAACGTCTTATGTTATCTGGCCTCGCCCACTTTCATAGACAATAAAATGGCATCAAAGTAAGAACTTTCGAAGTTAAATTAATATTATAGAGTTAATTGTTGGATTTATTATTAATACACGTAATTTATTTAAAATATTTTTATCCATAAACTGACATTTTATATTTTTTTAAACAAACGTATATAAAATAAAGTGTCAGCTTGACCGTAGTTGACACTTGGCTTGGCGAATATTCGATAACGACATAGTTTTTCGCATAAATTAACCGTTTTTCGTCTCTGCTCCGCACGCATCCGAACTTCTCAATCCATATTAATTAAAATGATAATTGATAAACGCAATACAACAGAAGTGAAATGAGCGCGAAACTGTGTCTTCTGTCAAAGTGATATTTCATCGACCATACATTGTGTTCGCGGTATTTTTTCTACTCTGTTGACACTTTTAAGAACTAGTCCAAAACTGAGGCGGCCGGAACGAGTTTAATCCATTAATCCGGCTTCCATAGGTTAAGATATATGCTTAAGCGATACTTGTGTGTTGGAAAAAGCGTAGTTGTGCACTAATCAAATACTTAGGCAAAATTTTGGCTTAGTAATTGATTAGTAGGATTGGGAACAGCGGCCGTAACTACTATAATATATACTCCTCATTGACAAGAATACTAATGGAGGGTAATAATTTGGATTCTTCGGTGGATGGTTAAAATTGATAATGCCATCGGTAGGTACTATTTTATATCCTACGGGTAGGTACTTAATGCCATAGGTAGGTACTTAAATGTTTATTCCAATATTTTTCAGTATACAATTCAAATTGTTCTAAAACAAAAGAAGTTCGCCTTGACCTGATTTTTAGAGAAAAAATGTGTTCTATCATAAAAACCTAGCCACATTGTAATCAATATATTTGGATATAAATAAAGAATATAAAAAAAGTACGATCTGATATATCAAATGTGTTTAATTTTGCAAAAAGCGAGTGCCAGAGAAAATCTCCATCTGCTTAAGGAAAACACAAGGTGCCTAAAAATTAATATCCAATTTATCACATGCAAAAGATTTATTACTGGGGCAGTTCAGTTATGTAGAAAAAATAATTTTAAGAAACTGTTTACAAGTAATATAAATGTATATAATTTTAGTAACTGTTCAAGACACCATCTATGGTTTCTTTAGAAGAAAAGATTTGCATAGAACAAAATGAATGATGGTCTGGACAAAGTTAATTAGAAGTACTTCATGATTATACCTGCGTAATCGTAGGGTGCGAGTGGTGTGCACCAGTGAGGTGAAGACCCACCAGCAGAGGGCGGCGTCCAGCAGCGCCAGGGGGGCCGCGGCTAGCAGCGCGTCTCCGGTGGCAGTGGGGCCCCCGCCCAGTCGCAGCCAAGCCTCCAGGGCCGCCAGCACGCCCCACAGGGTACCCAGGGCAACCACGCGCTGGAGCATGGGACCCAGGCGAGGCCTAATAAGGTTAAATAAGTGATTAATGTAATAATAATAGCAATGAGTTTTAATTTGGGAGGCGGGAATGGGTACCGCCATCCTCGGAACCATTCATTGGAAAAAGATAAAGGTCACCCCAAGAGGTTCGCTTGGTGACTTAGCGGGGGTGCCCGTGTTTATAGGGTGAGGTTGCATCTTACACAATCTTGCGGCATATTTACAAAAACATTGTAAGGTGCCTTGGTAAAGTAAGTTACTAGGTTTTGGCGGTGGATGGGTCTGCCCAGCTGCTGCGTGACAGGCCAGATCGGGAGAAGCCGGTTGAAGTAAACCATTTGACCTCTCCAAACGGACTCTCTCGACCCATCGCCTTACACTACAGTGGGAGGGATGGATACATAAGAATCTATTCTGAGTTATCTGTACAAACCATGTAAACCTTTGTATATATGTAAATATAAACCTTTGTATATTAACATAAAATCAATACACATATTTAACATAAATGTGTTGGATTGAAAATCAGATGGAGGCAGTAATTTCACTCTTATTTTGAACGTCAAGTGTGCAAAATTTCATCAAGTATCAAAAATCTGTTTTTTAGGGGTGGGAAAGGGGAATAGGGGTAGTTTTTTGAAATATCGTTTAGACAGTAACCTTCCTCTTGTTTTGAAGGTCAATTGTACAAAATTTCATCAACCTTGGAATAAAACTGTAGATTTGTATAAAAAAATCAAAGCCACGCCCACCTGTCACAGCACTCTTCTTTATATACTAGAGAATAAATATACAAACTTTCATTGTTTTCCTTTGATAACCTTGCGTGCATATTTACAAAAACATTGTAAGGTGCTTTGGTACAGTAAGTGACTTTTTGTATGTAATACAAATATAATATGAAGCCCCTGTACAAAACAAGTCGCAGCAAGTATGAAAATGATGAAATAAATAACGATATTCTTTAACATCTAACAAAGCTTATCCACTCAACTGTTTTTTGCCACAATATGGCACTTTTTTCAAAACCACGGATTGCTTTGTTGCCAAAATATGGCAAATATTCTCTAGATTCTTTAAAATGTTTTAAAGTTAACGATTTAATAATATATGTTTTTAATAAATCTTAAGAATGTGTGATAATAAACAAAAGATAGGTGAATCCATTGGCTATATAGAACTATAATCAGTATTTATGTCTCCATATTCAAATTCGGAGGTATGATTTCTTTAATGTGGGCAGAAAAATTTCCTTTAGCAATCGAAGAAAAAAGTTTTAAATTGCTCTGTCGCTCCAGTGGTTATTTGAGAGCTAAGATAGCTAATAAATAGTCCAATTCGTTATCCATCGCAAATGTACAATTTCACAACCATAATACAAAAATAATCAATTATATTTACTTGACGATTCCAAAGCCAAGAGAAACGATGATGACAAGCATACGAGCCAGAGTCCTCTTAGCCACCGAGACCCATTCCGCTATCAGCACCGCTCCTCTTACCACAACTCCCGTGTTGTTGATTGAGCTGTAGGACAAGAGTAACTGTTTAGTGATGTTAATGGTTTTAGTAGAATGGATAATCAATCGTTCCAACACAAAGTATATTTGAAAGCAGGATGTTTCAGGGCAGTCTTCTGAGAATATTAAATTTATAATTACACAATCATCTTACCTCAGACCACAAAATAACAATACATTTGTATTGCACACACGGTGGTAGGTATAAAATTCTAATTTCAAATAGTCTACTTCGAAAAAAGGTCACGTTAAGGACCAGTTGTTTCGGAAAATTTCACGTTTGAATTTCCTTCAAATCGTCATTCACCGAAAAATTGGGTTGTTTCAACCTCCGTCAGAAGAAATTTCAAGGAAAATTTTATGGAAATGTTTCAAAAATGAAAAGATTATTTTTTCACGTCTTCCTATATTTCAAATACGAAATAGGTTGTTTCAACTCCAAATAACGTTCGATAAATTTGAAAATTTTATTCAAGTGTTCCCCGTTGAATCACAATGTTGACGTCTGCGCATGCGCCTCCCATTATTTCGCTAACCGTCCGGACTCGGCTGATCACATTCACATCACATTTCTATAGTATTTTTACTGCTGACGGAAGTTGAAACAACCCAATTTTTCAGTGAATGACGATTTGAAGGAAATTCAAATTTGAAGGAAATTCAAATTTGAAGGAAATTCAAATTTGAAGGAAATTCAAATTTGAAGGAAATTCAAATTTGAAGGAAATTCAAATTTGAAGGGAATTCCAAAACAACTGGTCCTATGAAATTTTCGTTGAAATTTCTTCCGACGGAGGTTGAAACAACCCAATTTTTCGGTAAATTTCGATTTGAAGGAAATTCAAACGTGAAATTTTCCGAAACAACTGGTCCTAACTGTACTACTTCAGTTCAAGATTCCCATTTGAATGAATTCTGTCTCCTAATTATTATTTCATTAACTTGTTGAAAGCCAGCATACAAAAAATATATTTTTTCAATACGACGTAAAATATTTGACAGTTCTCACGTTTCTTACGAATTCAATTTTTATAACATTTCTTTTGTGATATATTACAAAAATTGCATCAAAATAATGTAGATAAAACGAACTTCCTAATAATTACTCAAATATATGCTTTCCACAATGGATTTATATAAAAAATAATGAATAAATATAGCGGCAGCCATTTTGTCCACCATCTTTGGTGCCCAGCAATTAATATGAATTATTCGGAGTGGCTAAATGATATCCAGTAATTCGAAATGTCAAGAACGAGAATAGCCCAAGCGATTCTGACCTTGTTCTTCATACAATTTCTTTATACGTAAGGGGCAAAATCGCTTCAAAAATCCGGACCCGCCGGAGGGACTGCGGCCTACAAGAGGTTAAGGAAAATATGTACATGTATGTACATTTACATATTAATTTTAGTATATTTGCGGCACGTTCCGTAGTGGGAGATACTCTCAGTATCGCCCTGGTTCAAGATCACCATTCAGAATTGAAACATTGCTTTAAATGGCTTTAGCCGCGTTTAGTGACCAGATCTGAATAGCCAGCGTTCTCCTCCCCACTACCTTTAGCCTCATAACATACCCCATTTGGGGATACCACAGTCTCACTGGCTCCAGACGGTTGGGAGCAGTTGGGACTCTTGTGCAGTATTCACATTAAAAAAAAATAAAAATAAATGATGGAAGAAGAAAGCAAACCATTAAAAGGCTGGCCGTTTCAACGCAATCAATCTATCCCATTACGCTAAATGTTATAATATAATGTTTGTGATTTACTTAAACTTTATGGATCACTTAATGTGCGACATACGCATATTAACGAGTCATCTGTCGTAAGCCCGCCGGCGGGCGGGTGACAGCTGAGAGGTTAAAAAATAAAATGCGATTTTAACCCTTATGTATACAGAAACTGTACAAGGACAAAGTCAGAATCGCTTGCGCCAATATCATTGCAGACTTTGCTTTTTATTAGAGCACTCTAGCTTCTCGGAATGCTCTGATATTAATTTTCTATAAAATACGGCCTTAACTCTGTCATCCGACATTCAAGATGTTAAGTGATCATATTAATAATGGATTATTAATTATTCAATTGGGTCACAGAAGTATTAAATGAAACTGTATACTTAAATATAACCTGAACTGCTTGTGTTTTATGAAATGATTTACCTGTACTCAGCCAAGAACGTAGCCTTCTCCAGCATGCCTAGCAGCAGCACGGCTCCGATCCAGAACTGGATCCTCAACAGGTCCCTCCACTGCAGTGCGCACACCACCAGCCAGCCCATTCCCAGCACCACGTAAACCCCACACATGCAGGCGTAGAACTGTGACAGACAAACAAACGCTGCTAAAGAAATAAATTGCACTTTTTGTAGGGTGGTACGCTGATTGTCACACACTGCCTGTCTCTATATATTCTATCTAAGAGATATTTGGAAAAAGATATTAAGTATTATAACCACTGGAACGACCACGCAAAATAAATAAATTTGCCTCGATTGCTCAAGATTTCCAGGCGATAATTTTTAAAATTTTTTGCCAACATTAAAAAAATTGTACCTTTGAATTTTATTTTAACCATAACAACAATGTATTTATGAACATAACAATATAACATAACAACTTATGTATTCATGAATCATCATACCGTTTAAATTGTATCATGTAATTGTATAAAATGTTGTCTCTATGTCCCTGCTGACAAACTACATAAGTAGTTTAGCGGATTTAATTGTAAATAAATAAAAAATAAATAAATAAAATTAAAAAAAAAATTAACATGGAGACATAAAAACCTATTAAAGTGCTATATAGCCATAGAACATATAGAATTCAAAGACAATCGTTAAGGCCATAGACATAAAGTCCATTTTATCATCTATTTGATAGAATAAATTGCTGGTCATGAAGATGTTTCAAATAATTACAATAAATGTTTCACGAACGGTACGAAAACAGGTCCATTTGTTGATCGAAAGCAATCTTAGAAAAATTAAAGTGATCCAAATTTGGATCGAAATCACTCCAGTGGTTAATGCGTTACCCAGAGATGGCATTAGATAGTAGTTAATAGGTTACCCATAGATGGCCCTAGATAATAGCGGTTATTCATAGATGGCACTAGATAATGGAGACGTTTTTCATAGATTGTACTAGGTAATTGTTTAATAGGTTACCCATAGATGGCGTATAGGTGTGGATGATGCAGGGATTGAGAGCAATGGTGACCGCTATATCCTGAAAATGTTGTGGTTCACTGACAATCCGTACTTATTACAAAAAAACTAGTAAGCAACATTGTTACTTAAAAATAAAGGAGAGAGGGAGGTGGAGATGGTCGAAGGGGAATGCGTTATAGCGGGAGAGGGGAAGGGAAAGCTAGGAAGGTGAAAGGAAAACACAGGAGGGGAAGACTACGCGGGAGGGTAAGAGGAGGCGGATGGGGAACGGGGACGAATGGGACAGGACATGAAGGGAAAAACAATTTTTTTTATTTAAGTGGCATTTCAACGCATTCCGGATATCAGCTAGTTGTTTATAAAAATCTTTTTCAATACTAAGTACCAAAAAAAAATTTAAATCTCTTACCGATTTACATTCGAATACAAATTTGTTGAATATAAATAAAAGAATGTGACCCAAAAAACATTTTTTTAGGATGTTTAGTGTTTTTTTTTTTAAATTTTATATTTTATTATAATATTTACCCAGTAGGATGGGCAAGATAATTATATTAAATAATTACCACTCACGAAAAAAATGTCAAAGTCCCCTCTAAATCATGAAAATTTGAATTCTTAAATGATCTATATTTTATAATTTAAAACCCAAATAAATAAAATAGCTTATACTCGCACTAGATATTTACTATACCTTTCGATTAAAAAAATAATCATTAAGTTGAGTTTAGTACATTGGCCTCAAATCCAAATTTAAGTTTGAATGAAAAAGGTCGTGAAGTCAGCCGGTGGCACATGCCGAAGGAGGAATATTCCATATAGATTCCCGGATTGACGCGCTAGCAATGTTTGGGATATTCCTTACAAAAACCTAATTTGTTCCGTGTGCGATCGACTACACACGGCTATGCGTCTTCGGCTGCGCGCGGCGCGGCCCGGCCGGCGGCCAAACTTTCTCGTGGAGATATTGCTCTCCCTGGTAATATTCATATTATGGCATTATATTGAAAAGTAATATCAAATGATTTTATTCTTTAGTAAGTAATTATAAAGTAATTTTGGGCATTATAAGTTAGTAGTGCTGCACACAAACACACTGTGCGACCAGCCGCCCTGATTGAGAGTATAATAAATATTGTTGCAACCTCAAGGTCGGGGTCCAGAATAATTCCTACCCTCTGCTAAATAAGCCATCAGAGAGCATTGTTATCAATCATAAATAAAGGCCGGGACCCGGGAGTTTTATTTAAAGAGATGTGAGACAAATCCGGAGTTACAACAAACTGGCGCCGCTAATAGGATCTATTCAGGACTCTGACGCGATATGATTCATTTTAATAAGCTCAGCTTTGGTTCCAGAAAATTAGGAATTGCAACTACCAACCCAATCTATCCGAGAATGATAGAAACAAAGTTGATGAGACTCCGGGACTACTTGAAAACTAGTTAGGTTTCCTTCTTTTCTTTCATGCCTCAGGAGTCCCCTGTGGATCAATACCACTGGGGAATGAACGGGGTGGATCGTTAACCACATGTAGGGTTAATTTAGTTTAGAATACTCACAGGCAGCAGGGGCCAGTCCACGGCGGAGAGATATCCATGGTCCCCCTTGAGTGTGATTGTGATGGACACATTGTAGGAGGTTGAAGAAGGGCGCTGTTGGGGAGACACATCCAGGGTCAGCTGGTACACCCCGTCCACCGGGATATAGAACACGGGCTGTTCACCCTTCTGCAAAAAGCGAGCATTGCATTTCTTCCAATCATCAAAATACAAATGAATGAAAATTAAGCTACTCAAACTGTTAGCCTGATCAATGCGGCTGTCGCATATGTTATCCAATGATGGTTGGTTATCCCAGTAAGCGGATACACAGTTCATCCATGAAGTTTAACTAAAACACACACATGGTTTGCGAAAGTTTTCGAAAAGCGCTGCGTGATGGGATACAATGCATTGAAAAATTCCAGTGCTGCAAAGGTTAACCTTTTAATAACTCAGGTGCGGGGCATACGTCATTCCTATGTCTACCTACGTTAAATTGTCGTGAAAACAAGCTTATGTGCTCAAGCGGTTAAACGCAATCTTTTTACTTTTTGACTCAATTTATGCATTTCAGTAGAACTTTATGGATCATTTTATATGCGACATCCACATATGGGTCACATGTAATACGGGTAGAAAACATTAAATTTATTGAGTATTTTTTGTTTTACTAGACACAAGATTGGGAATTGCCCGACTCTCGACACTATTTCGTCGATGTTTTAATTTTCAGACAAAAATATATGAAGAAAGCAATATGGCTGTAAGTTTAATTCTACATTTAATAACTCAGATACGGGCCATACGTCATTCCTATGTCTACCTACGTTAAATTATCGTGAAAACACGCTTATGTTTCTAAGCGGTTAAATAGATGTTTCACAGCTTTATAGCTTAAGATACAAATGATGTTGCAACCGGAAAATATTTATTTATTACAATGCCGAGCATGCTTCCGCCCGCCGCGCTAGAAATACATATGTATATAGCAGCATTGACCAAAAAATTCCTGACAGAAAAAGTCTTGATGTCACAACACCCTTTTGTAGTATTTTTTGCCGCTTCAAACGGTGCCAGAAACTGAGAGATTTTCCATTTTCTGTGGTAAATCAGTTGACTCACAAAACTATGTGTGCATTTTAAAGTAATTTAACCTTTGAACTAACTGATAGCTGTTTTTCATAATAAATAATGATTAACATTTGCAGATACATACATACTTTATCGAAAGGTTTCATCATTTGAAAGTACACTGAAATAATAACTAATAAACTCATAACTTACATAACAGATAACACAGATTCAAAATCGTTGTAGTGTAATATGGAGATATGTATACATGGGTATTTTAGAACTATGCATGGGTTGATTTTCTATTTTTAAGTGCGCGGTGCATGATGCACAAAGGGTGCCTACTAGAGGGGTCCAACAGGCAGGGGCCCAGTCAGCATTTCGACCCTTTGGAATAACAAGGTTCCATCTGTTGCCGTAGCGTCGGGCGATAATGAACTCTAAAGTAGCTAACTATAGATCCCAGTATCGCATGACGCTGCCGCCACAGATGAAACCTTGTTATTCCAAAGGGTCGATTTGCTGAAATGCTGATCGTTCGATCCGCCCCTGCTTTTAGTTACAGCAACGGATTTTGAAATAGAGACAAAACTGTTCTGAGATAACATTCATCCATGCTGCCTGGCCAAAAACAACACTGCCGTCTGTGCATTTAAAATATTGACCTCTTGTAGAAGTCCATGTATTCCCAGCCTTAGATGATTAACCACTAGATTAACGATTGGAAGAGAATCAAAGAAGGTTTGCTGCATTTGGTGATACAGCAGGGGTGCCCGGATTTATGGGTTGAGGTTTGTCAAGGTCTTGACAAACCTACTTTTTGCTGACCTACTGGGTGCCAGGCCGGATCCGGAGAGACTGGAAGATAGAGACCTTTTGACCTTTCCAGCCGGACTCTTTCGAGCTGTTTTCTTGCACTGCGGTGGGAGGGATGGATTTATATGTCCTTCACTTTTCCTTCCCAGAACTTCCTCTCCTCCTTTCCCTAAAAAGACCATCCACACACCATCCCCAAATAATATTTTTTTTTCCTCAGGGCTTTCTGTGTGGACCTAATGTAAAAATTAAAATAAAACCTACCGTGATGATCTTCCTGTTGGGGGGCGTCACGATGGCGGGTGGAAGTAGTATGTGGGCGCCATGCGCACACGGTGCCACTACGGGGGTGAAGGCCAAGTGTTTCAGGGTTCGGTTTTCCGAACCAGGGGTGTCCACTCCGTAATACTGCTGGAATAGAACAGCTCATCATTATTTTCCAATATTTTTTAATATTTTGTCTCTTGGTCCTTGTTCTTATAGTGGTAGTCGTAAATAGATTAATAACTATAATAATATATCACATCTCCAATTGGGGAAGAGGAAGGTATTAAAGTTCCTGGCTATTCAGATCTGGTCACCAAATTTAAAGTCATTTCAAGAAACGTTTCGATTCGAAATGGTGGTCTTTCACCAGAGTGATATTGATTATCTACCACTCTGAAATATGCTGCAAATAAACTAAAGTAACAATATCAACCGATCATTCCCCGAGTAATCATTTTCCCGTATTTGTCGTTTATTTCTTCCAGTACCGATACAAAACTCACAAAGATAGATATTTTTTTATGTATCGTTTTAGAGCTTCAATCGTTTAACCTCTTGCATGTCGGCTGAAATTTGGTCACATGATAGCCGTATACCATAGAAAATTAATATCAGAACATTCCGAGAAGCTACATTACTGAAATAAAAAGCAACTTCTGGAATGATATTGGCGCAAGCGATTCTGATCTTGTCCTTATACAGTTTCTTTGTACATAAGGGTTAAAATCGCATTAAAAAAAAAATCCCGGACGCTGGCGTTCGAGCGACAGACCGCAGGTTAAAGCAACGTTTCCCCACAATTTTAAGCCTGCGGACCGGTGAAAATAGAAGAAAAATTTTGCAGACTTATATTATTATTATTTTGCAGATAAAAACTTCTATTTATGTAGTATTTTGTTTATATTATATTATAACAGGTATAGAAAAAACAAATGACGATTTTATTGGTTGGGAAACGCTGGTTTAAAGTACGCAGTTTTTGTTCAAAATATTTAATCTTCAAAATATGAACATATAAAACCATATAAAAATAAAAATAATAATAAAAATAAAAATAAACATATAAAAACATATAAAACATATAAACCATATATCGTGCCGTATATGTGTAAATAAATAAATAAATAAATGCTTGGTTTCTATCACGTATACTCGTCAACAGGAGGAGGAACGTTTGAAATTTTGACATTTAATCATTAGTTTACAGAGTAGGTGTCAAACAGGGCAGTGCGGCTTGTAATTATTTTACTGTATGGAAAATTTTCAAAAAATAGAAAGACACATTGACGTTAAAGGGCGAGTCCTGCCACGGTGGTAAGGGGTCGAAAAAGAAGATCTCTGTAATGTTTTGCAACAACAGTGATTAAACTGGCCTACGCGAGCTCTCGTCATTGGCAAATCGCTGAAGCCTGGCGGTTTTACAAATATTAACACTTTACCTGTAAAATATTACACTAGCAGAAAAGAATGGATGACTATGAACATATTAAGTTCATTTTAAAAAAAAACAATGAAATATTATATTATTTGTAGATAACTGTGGAGCTCACCCAAGTGATAAGACATTTGCATGAAAGCAGCATTTTTCGATATTTCCACATCCATTGTTTTCCCGCATTTATGGTATTTTTCAGTAGGTCCCTTGAAAAGCGATAGATAGAGGATTCACTGTATATGTAAATAAATTTTGATGTCATTAAATGTGAAGTAACACAAATCAATTCAATTAAATTTACTTGCACAATTGAACCCGCTACCACTGGAATCATAGAGTAGAGGATCTTAACCGCTTAACCACATAGGCCTTATAAATGAGATCTCTGGAGCATATGTGTGTTAAAACCATCTATGACCATTTTGAAAAATTGGAGATTTAAAAAATGCAAGTAAGCAAAATGAACAAGACTAACATGTTGAAAGCCAAAGAAGAAAATCCTCAGAATGCACTCGATTACCAAATGAAAATACACAGAGCTGCGTTTTTTTCTTGCAGATAATATATCATATTAATGAATTAATGTATAATTATGTATTTCATGTTTATATTGTAAGACAAAATAAATAAAGATAAAAAAAAATTCCCACTTGGGAGAAAACTGTAGAACAATATTTACACAAATATATAAACTGGTTTTATTATTTCTACATAAACCTGAATAAATACCCTACATAAAAACAATAGTCGAAAGGTGTTCTCAAAGAAATAATAACCCGAATACTCCTTTGAGAATTATTAACAATATTTTCATTTTTGGAACGAAAACTAATTTTGACATGCACAGATAAAAAGTTTTCTAGACAATCAAAGACTACATTAATGAAATAAAAAATGGTATCTACAGTGTTATTAGCGCAAACTATTCTGTTTTAGTTCTCTATACAGTTTTGAAAGCATTAAGGTTAAATTCACATCGCAAAAAATTCCAGCACAGATGATATTCAAGCGGTCTCCGGAGATTTATTGACAATTTCAGTCAAAAAAATAAAATGTCACCGGAGTACAATTAGCGTTTGACTCATTAATAAAGGAATGCTTTGATGGTTCAGAATGTATGGACGGAGAGAAGTATCAGGAGAATATAATATTATTCCCTCTGTTCTACGACAAGTTGCCGTAAGCAGTAAAAATAAACATAGCTGAATTGTACATAGTTAAGCTTCGTCGAGGCAGTAAATTATCAGTAGATAAGATATAAGCTAAGCCAGTAGGCAAAAAATATATTAATACATTAGTGGTTCAAACATAGTGTTAGTTTCATAAACGAGGGTTGTCCAAGAATTTTATATAATTTTATTTATTTGTTTATAAGATTTACACAGTACATTAAGTTGCAAGGTATTTTAACCGCTTGGACACATAAGCTTGTTTTCACGATAATTTAACGTAGGTAGACATAGGAATGACGTATGTCCCGTACCTGAGTTATTAAATAAATTACATGGTTTTGTACCTATTACGTAAATCTGTAAAATGTCAATAGGTAATTTCGCCTGAGTTTTAAAACTAAATTATGATGAAACTAATGAAAATAATCAAACATTGGTTGACTAATAAAACATAAATGAAAGAGGGGTGGAGAAAAATTAACATTTTAAAATAAAAAATTATTTGCCGATTAAAGTTTAATAAAACGACAAGAAATTTAATAATTTTGTTTTGTATGTTTGTAATGAATTGTGAAAAATGTCTAATTGTAATAATTTTTCATAATGGGTATAAGTTGTGATTGCGCGAGTGATTGGTGAGTTATTTGCTGCATTGGTGTTGTGGGCTTCTATATGAAGAAGAGAAGTGTGCCTGGCACGCCACATTGGAGCATTTAAACCAATGATATAAATATAGTAATTCGGGACTATCAACTACAGACCTTTACTCATTTTCGGCGACGCGGACATTATTTCTCAAAATGTGGCGGCACTAGCGTGAAGCTCAGACTTTCCCCTAAAAAACGAGCGGTGATCCGGCTTGGTAGCTGCTTCAGTGCAATCTTTGCGTCCATTGAAAAAAACCAACACTGAAAAACAACATGTTCATACAAAAAAACTGTTTCCTTCCTCTGACGACCGCTGAATGATGCAACAAGAATTTTGTTGAAATGAAAGTTAAAATTCAAATGTTTTTTCGACTTCAATCCATGCAAATAAACCAACAATACGTTCATAGAAAAAAAAAAGTTTCCTTCCTCAGACGACCGCTGAATGATGTAACAAGAATTTTGAAACTAATACTGTGAAGTCGATAATGTAGGTAAGTGCTCCAAAACTTCGACAAACTACGCGCAGATGACCATAGATGCCAATACAAGTCAAACATTTTCATTAAATATGACGGCGTTTGACTTATAGCCGCGGAAACAACGTGGCGGCCATACTCTTCTGGGCTTTTTTCACTTCGCCGCAATGTTGTGGCCATACTCGTGGAAAGGTTAATTATTCAACTTCCCTGTTGAACTCGTAAGCTCACAATTTTGATCCCAGATGTCAGTAAGTCTATCACAAAAACGATTTTGAGGGGAAAATGGTGTATGCAAACACCATGCATGCTCATTGGGTTCCCAAAATGCTGAAAAGCAAAATCGTGTGGAAAGCACTCGGGCCTCTTTGAACCGTTTTTCCAACCAAGGCGAGGCTTTTTTAGGTTGAAACATGGGTTCACCTCCTAACCCCAGAATCAAGAAGGCAATCAATGACATTATTTGCATCTTTTTCTTCACCTGAAGCAACATTTGACCGGAAAACCTTTGGAGACTGACTAGGACGTGGAGGAAGAGGTGAGAGCATTTTTGGTGACGGGGTTGTACGACAAGGGAACGAAGGACCCAGTGCCATGGCTCACCATGTGCATCGATCGCAACGGGAACTATGTCGAGAAGTGAGGATATGTACCTAAAATATCATACGATTTTTCCTGTAAATATAATTTTTTTCTGATTTTTTTAAATTAGAAAGGTTTTAAATACTTAGACAACCCTCGTATAATGTCAAATCTAATAACATGTATTACTATGATGTATTGAGAGTCCACCAGATTCAAAAAAGGTACGATTAAAATGAGCCCTTTTAATATACAAAAAAATTGTGTAATGATAGACCTTGTATATTTCTCATGAAACAGATAAGATATATATAGATAGGTAGATGGCAATTATTTGATGTGGCAAAATGTTTCTAATAAATCAATTCAGATCATTATTCAATATAAGTAGTATATTATATTTGTTATTCATTTGTTTTAACAAGTTGACTGCCGATCATGTGTTTGTGCGTGATGAGGGGAGTACACGGGTGCCGATCACACAATTGCGCGTGATAACAGTATTTTACTCCTATTGATTTTTTCCTGCGATTTCGCAGGAAAAAATCAACATTTCTCTTCACTTTGTCAGAGCGTCAGTCAAACTGTTAACTGGAAAAGATTAAACGCTAAATTAAAATAAATAGTTTTTAATCCAATACTACCAGAAATGATAATATGTAGCATTGTATCATCCTACACCGATTGAAATGATACACCTGTTGAAGGGATAGGGAAAAAAGGTGTTAATATTAAATTTCAATCATATCAGCACATCAAAGCAGATTACATTTAGATTCTAAGGGACTTACATTATCTCTGGGATGATAAACGTCCTCCCAGCACCTGGCCTGGGTGATAGACCACTGGATAGAGATGTTCAGTCCGGCCTGAGGAGCATCACATGTCACTGCAAAACATAGCATATATTATTCAGATTCTCAGTTGAAAATTATTCCAGAGCATATTTTTTGCATAATTTGAATACAACGAACTATTGAGTCTTACCTTGAATGTATACTTGCGAATCTTTATACATTGACTTCGGAATACTGACTCGACCGTTTACCTATAAAGATAAGTTTTAATAATTATTAAAACATTTTCCCAAATAACCTAGATCTGTTAACATCGATACCAGGTTAGGGTTATAAAAATTACCTCGGTCATTACAACGTCCCATTTTCCAGGGTCGGGAAATGCCCAGCAACTGTTCAATAAAATAAAAAATGACACAAGGCCCACCGGGAGCGACATGTTTACATCCTCGAACAAATTCGCAAATTTGACGGATTGACGCATCAGAAGGGAAAAGACAATAATAGAAAAATTTCATTGCCATTATTTGAAATAAATAAAACTTTACCTAAAATACAGTTTTCCGGGTTACGAAACAAACCTTCCTTAAAAAAAATTTATTTTTGAACATTAATTTATAGAAAACCTAATGTCTTATAAATGTTGCGTTATAGAAGTTGAATATAACAAAAGGTTTTCGGTGTTTTCACCTTGTAACACCATAATGACAGCGGTAATATTGTCTATGATTTATGCTTTGTAAATTTTGACAAATAGGAAATTTCGATAATGTTTGAAAACTTTTATTTTGTTGGTTTTTTACGTCAGAGTGAATGAATATAATGCACAATGTTGTATTATAAAAAACTTACCTTAAAAATACACTTACTTTCTCTGTTATGAGTCGATGTTATAAACTTCGACAAAACTTTAAAAGTTTTATCCATCTGGTTGTGATTCCACTATTATGTACTACTTATAAAATTATTTGTTGAAGCTACTTCAAAGTAAGCCAAGTAATAATGTTGACGTATCTTTGTGAAACCCATTTTTGGACAACTGACGAGGATATCACTATCAAATACACTGATCTTGGGGCATTCAAGTAAGATTATTATTTAATTGAAACATGTTGAGGGAAATACTAACTTTGTGTACATTCAAATGATTTAAACAAAACTGCACTGTTGCGTTAAACACCGATTTCAGATGTTTTTATTAGTTTCATAAATTTGAAACACTTCACATTCACCAGCAAGTTCCACCAGTTAATGTCCAACATTATTTGAATAATTTTTATATCACTGTTTTGTGAAAAATCACCCAGCTTTAAAGTGAATAAATAGATATTATTTATATATTATAATAAATGATCTTATTTATAATTTCTATATCTTAGGAATTTCAAAAAAATATAGTACTTTAGGATTCATAATATTATGTCTTATACTAGCTTATAAATGTGGTAATTCTAACTATGCAATTGTAAATGTTCTCCAAAATGCCCTGGAAAGAATCTCAGACTTGTTATCTCCCGAAAGAAACCATTCAACTGTTCTGTATGAAATTACTAATTTTATCCAAAATGACCCTGGTAAAATAATTACATCTTGGCGATTCTTTCAAGGAAAAAGAAACAATCCCGTCACTACAAATGCAACTACTAATGTTATCAAAAGTTGTCTTGACAGTATCGCCATTCCTTTCCATTGTAAGAATATGTACTAAATACACAATTTGGCTGTCCTGAAACGGGAATCCTTCCCAGTTGGACAGACAAAGGATCATTTTGTATTGTATTGTTTGTAATATATAAAAAAAAATATATGAAAATAATTATTCTCTGATAACTAAATGTAACTTGTAACAGTTATCAACCTTTCGTATATCTTATCAGGATTCTGAATCCGGAGCTCTATATCTTCACACTCGGTGACTGGGAGACCGTAAATATCGTCGGTGTCTCTATTTGTGGCATTATTACTCAATAAATGGTTAACTATTTACTTTTCTCGGTAAACTTGATTCCACTGAACGTTTAATGCATTTTTTCACAAATTCTGCCACATCTTACAGAATATTCAATGCATTTTTTCACAAATTCTGCCACATCTTAAAGAATATTCAATTGTTGAGTCATGATAAACAAAGAGTTGAGTGGAAAACTTCAGTCTTTCTTCAAAGTTTTGAATCCGCCACTCAAAATAATAAGATTTTTCTTACACATTGTCAGACAAGATTTCGTGTTTGACCTTAAATGTACAAAAAAATTCTCCTTCGAAGCTCAGTGCTTTTCTTGTTGAGATATCTATGTTTGATGCATTTTAAAGGTTTTCATTTTATAAAATATCAGTTGCTCATAACTGCGGGCAGTGGCGGTTTTCTCTAAAGTGCGGTTGTGCGGTGAACCCCCATTAAAACTATGACAAAATAAAACAATCTTGTTGTATAGTAATATAAGCGCATCACAGATAGCTCGACATTAAAATTCCGTCTTTAAAACTCGCGCCACCGAAAAATACGTACCTATCTATTCCCATTTTGTGCGCGTTGCGATCCGCACACATTTGTCCATACGAAAAATCATAGCCGATACGAATCGCTGTGACGGTAGAATGGACAAAACTACGCAGCTTGGTGCGCTGCTCACGAGTCAAGATGTCACGTGACCTCTGAACTTTGACGAGTCTCGCCGAAACGAAGCCCGAGATTGTCGCAGGATGACCGGCTGACGGTCGACTTTTGCACCGACGGATGCAAGTTAAATGTTATATATTATGGTATTTAACTTTGTAGTCATTTTTGTACATGTTTTATTTTCTTGTTTCTGCATTTCTCCAACCGTTTACTATTGGCATTTGTAAATCTACTATTGAAGTGGACCGATTTTGACCTTTTTTGGTTTTTTTATTTTTTATAGATAAGTCGTTATATCCCTTATTTACGAGTACATTTACTAAAGTTTCGGCAAACAACGTCGCTAGTTATGCAATTTTGTGTTGAGCTTTCCTAGCATTGTTTCGGCTTTCAAATTGAAAGTGGTTGCGTTTATCGGTTGTCGCGAATATTCTGTCCTAATTTTTTCACACAATGACAAATGAATACAGTGTTATATACAAAAAATAACGCTAATGCTTATGAAAAAAGTTTGGAAATTAAATATTATTATTTTTTGTATACGTGTATAATGGATATTTAGTGTAAGTGAAAAAAGCTAATTTTATTTCGTGGCCACCTTTATTTGTGTTTCTTGTTTTTTTATGTTTTAAAATATCAATTATATTATATTCTAAATTCTACGCAATTATTCTTATTGAAAAAAAACAATAATAATTAGCAACGTACATTGAGTGTTGTAAAAACCATTAAACAATTTTAAATCCTCTAAAACCATTTTGCTTGTTTAATAGTAGAGTATCAAGTTATTTAAAAACAGTAGTACCTATTTAGGTACCCCCCACTAACTTTATTTAATTTGTGTGTCAAGAGTAAATTTTGATTAGACAATATAGCATTCTTCTCTTGAATTTCTGAACCCCCGTTAAAAAGACCACGAACCGCCACTGACTGCGGGTAGGTGTTTTTTATATGTTGCTAACTGACTATTTTCTCAATTCAATGTATTTCATTAAAGTAACGGACATATTCATTGTTTGATCTCTTAAAAGTTAAATGTAAATTGAAAAAAAAGTAATATATTTTTTATCCTAAATTAGGAAAATGAAAAAAGAAAATCAATATTAATTTGTAAAAGCATTTTAGTACGATATTTTTTGTCAGTCCGTCTTTAGCCAAAACAAATAAGCTCGATGGTTTGCCTACGCGAGAACATGTCCAAATGGCCCCCTTGCGTCTTGCTGGCTTTGTTCACTGTAATACACGCACACAAATAGATAAATTAAAATAAATGGTGCAAAATTTTGCACACACTGCGTTGTGATACATAACAATTCCGAATGAAATGTCAAAATGACGCATTCAACAACATAAATAATTTCGTTCTATTTAAAATACGATGGTTAAATTTGTTCATACGTAAATACTAAAATCGAGAAAAAAAAATTGAGGGTTTCGATTAAAAATGGGATGGTGGGAATAGGAGGGTGAAAATTTGGGGTTGTAGGTATTTTTTGAAACAAATAAAAAAAAATTATAAAATAATAAACTCGTCAAAAAATAGAAAAACAATTCTGGATAGGGACATCCTAATCACTAGTAGGCGGCTAGACGGTGGCAAAACGAAGAATTCCAAATCACGAATCCGCAAAAACATTAGTCAGAGATATTGAAGTTTGAAGTTTAGAATGGATACATTATTGTAATAACAAATCAATTCTAAACTTCAAACCTCTATATCTCCGAATGATGTTTTTGCGGATTCGCGACTTGGAATTCTTCGTTTTGCCACCGCCTAGCCGCCTACTACTAATCACCTAACGGTATGAAATATACCCTACGACCTATTATCATACCTACCAAATATACATAAAAAAATTTATAAAAATCGGTCTAGCCGTTTCGGAGGAGTGCGACCACAAACACTGTGACATGAGATTTTTATATATTAGATTTAATATTTCAGAATAATCAAAATTGACAGCATTAAATTTATTGGTTTGGTTTTGGAGATATAAATTTTTCGCCTGCGACGTTTTGTTTTTTGAGTTCTATAATTATTTTATTAAAAAAATTACCATTTTAGAAAATACAATTAGATTTACATCACTGCCAGCAAGAGACCCAAATAATAACTAACACATTAGTCAATAAATAATTGCTTCATTGTTTCACAGAGCTTTCACACAAATGAAGTATGTTTCTGTAAATCTAAACTTAAACTTGTGTGCACGGTGCACACTTTACACCCACGCTGTGCAAATGAGTTTCCTACAGAGCGTCGGACCATCCCATAAGCAATGTAGTCGAAGCCAGTGTCAAAAATGTGTATTTTTGTGCAGATATGAAAGTAAAAAGACATCTCCCGTGTCGGTGTATGTGGAGGGCAAGCGGCGCTGGACGGAGGCGCGGGGGAGCACATGGAGAGCTCGGGGCGCGCTGAAGGGTCGACTGCGGGAGTTGGCAGAGCTCTTGAGGACACAGCGCACGCTGCTGTGCCGCTGGGCAGGTCCCAACACGCTGCTGTTGCTCTTCTCCTCGGGGACGCTGGCCTACCTCATGCTGGATCCCTCCAGTGCCCGACTCACCCGGGTGCTGTACGACCGCTACCTGGTGGGGAAGCTGCTCTCCTCCAACATCAGCCAAGGTAGTTTCCAACCCAACCTATACCTGCACACCTACTTCTATGCTATTTTAAAGTACATTTTTTTTTGTTTTTAGTTTGTCCTTCCTCAGAATATGGTTCCAAAACATTGAAGAAGTGTGAAGAAAAATAACAAACAAAAAACTAACTTAACCTATTCTCTTATCATGTTCTGTTTTATTTTATTCAATTACCTCAGAATATCGTCACTTTAGTTCGTTTTTAATGAAACGTAAGTCGGGAGAATGGCGCTTTAAAGTTTTTTTTACGAAAACAGTACATACATTTTGGAGGACGTAAGAGACAAAGTGCATTTTGAAAACCCCTTAAATAATTATTTATAATTTTTTTTTGAACGAGTATCGTATAAATAAAGGCTTTTTGAGAACAACTGCACACTTAACTTAATTTCATGAAAAATGGTCTGTTGGACAAAACTGAACTAGAGTGACGATATGTCTATTAGGTATACATAGATATTAGATAGCGCAAAATTGTTGCCCTGAAAGTCACACTCGAGATCGAATGATTTATACAGTATTGTAAATCTAAGTTTGCGTAAAATACATTAATGGGACGTATTTGCTAAACATTCAACATCCGACAGATATAGACATTTTCAACTGTATCTTGAGAACATTTTCCGTTCTAAAAAACAGATTTATTTTCTGTCTAGATTTTTTCAAAGACAAACTCTTGCTTGTATGAATTCTGTTGTAAATGGATAATAAATCTCACCTATTGAACATAACCAAAACATTTCAAAGTAATTACAAATACATAAAACGTAAGTACCCTTTTGGTATTGTAGTTGTACAACGTAGCTAATTAAATCTGTGTGCCCTGTAAATAATAGTTGACTGCCTTATTTTTAAGAATATCCAATATTTCCAACCCCCTTTATTGTCTCTGCACAGCGTGCCTGTTTAAAAAAAAAACCATCAGAAAAAACCCCTTCATATTATTATTAATTTGGTTTTATAATATTATTAGTTCCTGCTTAGCTTGCATGTGCTAGTTGCGTAGTGTGTGTGTATATCATGTGCATGTGTGTGTATTGCAGTTCTTCTCACCGACACACACATCCTCCTCACATACAACGACAAGCAAGCCATCCTGGTCAGCTTTGACCGGCCGTCTATTAAAAGCACCATTCCTGAGAAACTGAGCAATCGAGATCCCAAACTGCAGGTAATGTAATGAAACATATCTTTGCAGGAATATTAAAATCAGATGATAGAAACATCGGGAGATATGGCTTGGAAGCGTGCCGACTGTTGCAGAGCTTTGACCAAACTGCACATATGCTGCTGACCACTGAAAAATGTTTATACTTTAGTAAGCTCGGCTATTTTCATGTTTTGACATTTGCTTTAGTAAACTGATTGGCCATTGCTTTAGTAAACGATTGGCAATTGAGGCACAGATTGCTAGCCTTAGTTAATATAGACTTGAGGTCTATTGAAAGTGATATATGTTAAATCAATAGTTCCTAACTTGTTGATCGTGGAGCAAATTTTGTTCGATCTCAATGATTACGATTTTGAAAATGATTATTATTTCTTTTTTTTTTTATTTAAAAGAAAGACAAACATTCCCGGGTTACGAAAAACCCAACAACATTTGAAAATCTCCTACTACCACCACACTAAGCGGAAGATATTGCTTGTGTTGTGATGGAGGACTTAGCCAGCCGAGGGATCGAACACGGAACGCCTGGGTGGGAGCCAAACGCGATGCCCACACTACCACTGACCGGTCGATTCTATGTTTTAAATTTACAACAAATGTCATAGAACAAATTGGTTTTGCTAGATTTGTTCTCATCTGATAAAGCAGCTTAACGAGTCATCTGTCGTAAGCCCGCCGGCGGGCTGATGACGGCTGAGAGGTTAAAAAATAAAATGCGATTTTAACCCTTTTGTATACAGAAACTGTACAAGGACAAGGTCAGAATCGCTTGAGCCAATATCTTTCCAGACGATGCTTTTTATTAGAGCACTCTAGCTCCTCAGAATGCTCTGTTAGTAATTTTCTATGAAATACGGCCTTAATCTCTTAACTGTCATCCGACTTTCGAGAGGTTAATGGTCAAAGTTTTAAAGAACTAAAAAAGGTTACAGGAATTTTTTTTTAAGTGTTTTAACTCCGGCTGATTTGGAATGTCAAGACCTATGCATGTGGCTGTCTATTGACCAGCACCTTTTTGCAGAATGTGTAGGTTAATAATTCTTTGTATAGAAATTTTTAAAAACAAATAAATTAAAAATATTAAAATCTTTCGGACCTGATTTTTTGAGCAGTGTTCAGGTTAAGATTCAGATAAAATGTAGCTCCTATTCTTAAAAAAGGTTGGGAACCTTTGTGATAATCGATATAGCAATCTTTGCCTTGACTATGAAATACAAAATGAGTTTTGTTTAATCTTCCCAGACTGTGGAGTTAGGTGCGGGCGGGGGCGTGTGGGGGGCTCGGGGCTCCCTGGGCGTCTCTGGTAGCTGTGAGGGGGGCTCTGCCCTGCTGTGGAGCCGCGCCTCTCCCTCCGACCTGTTCCCCTGGAGCCCCCATAGCGACCATGCCAACGTACATGTCTACACACTCAGCGGGTAAGAACCTACTATTACTTAAAACTAAACCTGGATGATTTTTGTCATGCAACAGTTTCAAAATCCATTGTAGTAAATAAAGTAACCCTAATGTCTTGTTGCTACTTACACGCACCCCCGTTTACTGCAATGGATTTTGAAACAGTGACAAAACTGTTGCCGTAACAAGTTACCCGTGGCAAGTCTGGCTTAATTCTGCAACAATAAATTACATTGTATCTTGTGTACAATCTGATTTATTACAAGAAAGAAAGAAACTACAGATTTTGGAAGATTTGGCTTTTTGTGTGAAAGGAAAACAACGGAGCTTCGAAAAAAGTTGTATTTTTTTACTTGTAATATCATGTAGAATCAACTCCCAAATCGACAGCTATCCCAATAGTTCCTGTACGCAAATGTCGCACATTATTATTAAACGCAGCCTTATCTCAAAAAATATATTTATTGCAATTTAGAAGACATTGAAGTTTAATTGAAAAATGTCTACCACAGAAGAAAAATGGTTGAGTGTAGTTATTCTCCCCAAAGGCATGATCATGAAATAGAGTACCATAGGCACATTACCTACCACTGATTGAAAAAATAAAATGCCTGATGTTTATTGTGATTCCCGCCGTGTAAATAATTTACATTTATGCAACGTTAAAATCGAAGAAAGAAATGATTACCGCTCATTTGTAGGTATCGAATCGTATCTATCTATCAATTAAACTAATAAAATATAATCTCTTATCATATTGCTATGAAAAGAAGTGAAATGAAATTAGTTTGTCATTAGTAAAATTATAAACTCATCTACTGTTGATTATGTGTATTTATTAAGACACACATATTACTCACATTTGAGACACTTGTTATATTTGGCTCTCTTTCAAAATTAACCATTTATATAATTTATTTATATTTAGACATAAATAGACGTCTATAATCTCTACAATTTTTGTCTATATTGAATATCTTTTTTTTGTGAAACTTCTTATATTTTTTACCTATGTATCTAATTTTATTATATGCATTTATTGTTGTATTTTGTTGTAGATATATGCTTTTGTTTTACTTTTATTTTCACTGTATTATGCTTTCTTTGTTGTTTTAATTTAGATTTTTTGAAATCACTGTTATACTCATCTATTTAACTAAAATGTAAAAGCCCATAAGGGCGTTTAATAAATAAATAATGATGTAAGTTCTCACCTGATTCAGATATATAGCATGCTAGCGTACAGGGGATTAGACTGGACAGATTGTCCACTCTAGACGAGCAACGCCTATGGTATACTGTGGTCCGTATGTTATAAACAAATGAAGAGGTATCTCACAAACGGGCACTTACCATTAGATGTGGTGTCTTCATATGTAGCCTCTCTGGGGCGGAGACACTTGCTACTCCGTTTAAAACCATAGGCATACGATTGGTGGCTGGATTTATCACGATTGGTGATGGCAATACGGTTTGAGTCGTTAAGGTGATTGTTTATAAGATAACATTGAGCAGTGGTTAAATGATAATTACGATGATACGATGATTTTCTCAGTGCCACAAATAACGATATGAATTTAACAACGTTTACGGTTTGACGTTTTTTCAATGACTGGACTCTAGGGGGGTAATTGTTGTTCCTCTGACACCAATATTGTTGCCAGTAGGTTGGTTGGTGTAGGTACCCGAATGTGCGAGCTCAGAATAATTTTAGAACTCTGCCTCTACACTTGCTCAACAGCACAAAATCACAAAATACCATTTGGTGTTACGAAACACATACATTGTGTGGAGACGTGCCACGTGGTTGGATAAACTCCGTAAAAAGGCCAGAATTGAAAAGGTAATATTTATGAATAACTTAATTGAAATGTATGTTTATGTTGGGTTCTGTGTTCTATTTCAGATCGCAGATGAGTCTACTTTGTTACCACCGGATAGAGTTTGACCCTCTGTGCGTTTCCTTCTCCACAATCCACGATGATATCATCTTTTCTGTAGAACAAAAGACTTCTAAAAAGGTAAATCGATATTTGAAACACTATAATACCCCATTTTGGGTAAATTTGGATGCATTATGTATCTCAGAAAATTTAAATGTGTAAAAAAAAAATCAATCGTGAAACCAACCTCAAATGTTGCACCGTGTACCAATTTTAAAACAAACTATCAGGCTGACATACCTATAAATCGACTACATCTATGTGACCTTAGGACGGTTTACCTCAGTTCACATTTTTCATAATATTACAAAAAGTATGATCCGAATTTTATACTCAAAGACTGCTAATTTGGTTTTTTCACATTTCAATTATTATTCATTCTAAAAAGTGTTTGCTCAATTTCATCAGAGATTTGAATAAAAAATTTCACTGAACAAAAATTGTTAATTGTAAAAAGGTATGTCTTGTTTGCCTGTTTTCTAGTTATATCTCTTATGACTATTCCAGGGCGGCATGGTGGTAGAATGGCGCCGCCTCCGGGCGACCCGCACGGGCTGCGTGGCGGCGGGGGCAGTGGTGCGTCTGGCCGCCCCCGCCCCCGCCACCTGTTGCGCCCGCTCCCCCTGCGAGGAGCGCCTGCTGCTGGCCTGCAGCGACCGCTCCGTGCTGCTGCACCATTCCGCCACCAACCTCACCACAACCATCACCGCCTCTTTTGTAAGTAATCATTTAATGGATCTAAAAATTTACAATTTTCTGATACAATGACGGCCACCGAGGTCTAGTGGTCAAGATCCTCCTACGAATCCAGAGGTTGAATCGAAATCCTGAAGTTCGCAAATAAGTTTTACTTATAACAGATTTTAAAAAAAAGATATGGTTCTTAACAGGATTTACAATAAAGTAATTTCTTGTTAATAAACTACCCTTTCAATAGAGAAAACCTTTCTCATTTTTGAATTTGAAATAGTGCCATTAGGGAGTGACCATGCGAAATAAATAAATTTTCCTCATCGTTTTTAAAATTTTACGCCAATATTAAAAAAAATCATACCTTCCAATTTTAACATGGGGACATAAAAAAATATTTATGTGCTATATAGCCAATGAATTAATCTGTATTTTACCGTTTATCTCCTATTTGTAGGATTTATAAAAAAAATATGAAAAAATCGTAAAGTTTATAACTGCGCAGATCCTGCGAGTTTGATACTTCAAAACTGCCGTCAGAGGTACTTACTCGAGTCAACATAGAATATTTTAGATTTCTGTATATTGTCTGTGGTATACTTGATAATGAAAGGTACACACATCTATGGAAAAGGCCTTAGGCGCTCCGCCCACTGAGGCAACTGATAACCAACTAAAACCGGCTGTTTTCTCTGTCTTGATTGGTCAAAAAGCTTGGTTAACCATAGATGAAGAACAATCAGCTGACAGCTGGCAACTATCAATGGCCGCCCTGGGCAACCAGCAAAGCAAGTCGTAAGTCACCGCTTGCGTTACCATTGACAACGGGGTTTTGTGTGATTGTGAAGTGTGCAGGCCATCACATTGTCATACAAAGACAGTTGGCAGTTGAGAGTTTTCAGTTGCCTCAGTGGGCGGAGGCGCTTAATTTTAACTGTAAACAGCTGATCAGAAATTCTGCATGAAAAAAATATATTTTTAACATCGTTCTAAAATAGTCTATGAAGTTCGGATTTGCGACATCTATGATTATAAAAGATAAAGCATTTCAATAGATTTGTTTTAAGACCTAAATAACAAACGTGGGAGCTACAAAAAAAAATGTGCCAAATCAAGAGACAATTGGCTTTTTTTATCTGAAAAGCAATCGGAGACATTTAAAATGGCGCATATATAAGCCAAAAATCGCTCCAGTGGATAAGGCAAAGAAATTATATTATTTCAAGTAAGAAATAAGTCAACTAATACAGCATGATTACAACAACATGTTCGAGAGTACAGGATATTTTTAGTATTGCCATGGTGAAAGACCACCATTCAGAATCGAAACATTGCTTGATTTGACTTTGACCGTGTTTGGTATCCAGAAGGAAAGGGAAGAAAGAGTAAGGTAGGATTCGAAGTACCAGTACCTTATGTACACTACCTAATAATATAATATATCACGATATAATATATCACCATATAATATATCACCATATAATATATCACCATATAATATATCACCATATAATATATCACCATATAATATATCACCATATAATATATCACCATATAATATATCACCATATAATATATCACCATGTAATATATCACCATATAATATATCACCATATAATATATCACCATATAATATATCACCATATAATATATCACCATATAATATATCACCATATAATATATCACCATATAATATATCACCATATAATATATCACCATATAATATATCCCAATTAGCGATGCCACATTCCCACTGGCTCTGAATTGTTGGGAGCAGTTTGGACTTTTGTACTTTTTGTACTTTTGCAGCCGCATAAAAATAAATGTGTTAATTTGACAAGAAAAGGCTTTAACAATTTGTGATTTTGGCTCCAATTTGACAAAACCACATTGTATGTATTGCATTTTTTTCTGTAATCCAAAGCATTTTTCCCAGGTGGCTCGTGCCTGCAGCTGGTGGAGTGGAGGGGTGGTAGTGGGAGGCGCTGGGGCGACCCTGCAGGCTTGGGACACCGCCCTGGCACCCGCACGCCTAGCGCCCCCGGGGGACCATGCGCCTCCCGACACAATGCTGGATCTGGGGCCCTACTTCAAGTTAGTATTATGTAGAAATGCATTTAATTTAATGTCAACCAAGCCGAGCAATACAACGTATTTTGTCCATGAAATTGAACAATTCGGCACGCCATGTTCTGTATTCGAAAATAAATGGCTGTTGAATTAACTCTAACATTTACTAACTCAGATTATAATAATACTAATTAGAATCAATACATTTATTGATCATTTTCTGCGTAAAACTCGTGCCCAATATTTCCACAAAGAAGTTGAAATTTGCCGCAAGATAGATGGTTATTTGTACAACATGTTCTTGTGCTCAATAAATAGCTCTGCTATGATTTTTTAAGTTTTTTGTTTCCTCCCTCCTGCAACATGGTTTCTTCGAGACCCTGATCTACTTTTTCTCTTTTATTAGGTATAGGTAACTCCACCCTCCACGAGAGTTGACTTTTACAATACATGCTTAGCTTTTATATTATACAGTGACTTTTTCTTACAGGGCTTCATTAAGAAATAGCCCTTTTTTACATTTACACCCACTTATAGCAGAAAAGGAACAATTAGTTTTTATGGTCTCTGTGTTAAAATATTCTAAGATCGCATACAGCGTGTCCTATTCATTCAGTTCGTATGGATGGTGATATATATCTACATGACGTACCGATAGCAAGTTGAATAATTACAATTTTCGTTATTTTGAATTTACATTCTTATGAATAGATTTATTTTAATGTTTTACTGTTTTTTAAGTGTAATATTTATTTCGATATTATCATGTTACAAGAGGACATGGCAAAACATTAAATTGACAAAGTTGTGAAATTTTACGTGTGTTTAATTATTTTACTTTCGATTTTTTATTATTAATTAATAATGCCGTATAATGCAAAGAACTAAAATAAAAAATTAAATATATTAAAAAAAAATTAGGTTTATCGTCAAATTTCTCGGGAGTGGTCTTTTCTGCAGGTAAAGTTTTCCGAGCTATGTCAGGTGTGGGAATTTTCGCACATAATAGCCGCCCGAGTATACTTGGGCGTAGCCTCAAGCGATTATTACCCATTTGAATTCAGACCTGAAGATTATCACATTTATTTAAACAAACTCCATTTTGATAACCTTCAGTATTTTAATAAAATTGAAATAAAACTATATTTTGCATTCTAAAATAACTTTTATCTAACCAACCTCAACTAGCTTTGGCTTTGAAATCTGAATTGTGTAAAGATCATTGTTTTTTTTTTTTAAATCCAAAGCAAAACCTTCTTTTTTTTTTACATTACCTTTACACAGGAGGCCCTGAGGAAAATAATTTCCCTCTTTTTTTGGTCTGGTGGCCTATGTCATCTTTGGGGATGCTGTGTGGATGATATTTTTAAGGAAAGGAAGGAGAGGAAGTTCTGGGAAGGAAAAGGGTATGAGGGTTGGATAGGAATCTGGGGTTCAGTGAGTCCAGATCATCCGCCCCCAAACCTAGACAAACCTCACCCCATGAACCCTGCTAAGTCACCAAACTTAGCGAAACACATGGGGTGACCTATGGCAGAGGTGTTGGTTATCCAATAAATGGTTCCCCGGGCGGCAGTATATGTAAGTTAAGTTATGCATCAGTGTGAGTACTGTGATAAAGTCAACTAAAATAGAAAACCCTATATGTACCCATACAATTTGTTTAGAAATAAAAATAATTAAATAACCTATATACATAAAAATCTTCTTTGACCATGAAACATGTATGTAATAAAAAAAATTTTTGTAGGAAAGAGCCCTCGCTCAGCCAGCTGGTGTGGAACCCTCATCGGGCCGCGGGTGCTGCTGGGGGGCGCTTCCTACCCGGGGACGGACTTCTCCTGCTTCTACTGAGAGGGGGGCCCATGTGCTGTCTGAGGCTCTATTCCGCTGCTACTGCCATGGTAAATATACTAACCAAATGTATGTCATTATGAGTCAGTATTATTTACTCACCGAGAAAGGGAGTGTGATGTTTACACAGTTTTTATCTGAAAGCATTTAATCATTTTAAAAGCATTTAAAAAATTTAAAGCGCTAACCGTTTCAACGCTATCTATCCCATCATGCGGCACATTTTGACACAATGTATGTATTGTGTTTTAGTGAAACTTCATGTATCACATATGCAACAGCTTCCTTCAGGTATACCTACCGATGGATCAAATATGAAACCACTTCGAAGATCAGTTTAAAATATGTATCTCTTCGATGATATACTTTTTTAGCACTTTATAAAATTACCTAGTTTATTTTCAAGTCAAGTTTTCAAAAAAATGTTGCAATTCAGAGCGTCGCGAACAGGTCCACTCACGGCCGAGTTTCGGTCAATAATGGCTCGTAAAATGATATTTCTTTCTATCATAAAAATAATATACTATTCCTATAATTTAGGAACTATATAACTAGACTATATACTTCCTAAAATTATTTTTTTGATTAATATTATTCATAATTATTAAATAATGTCTAGGCAAAATAAGCATTTAAAAAAATCTGAAATGTATTAATTCATAAGTGCGCAAATAAACACACAAACGGACCAATTTTCGTTTTGAAACACATGCTTGGATTTTTTTTAATGATTTTATTTTATCTAAAATTAAAATTTTGTAACAAGTTTTTCCTATATAATGTGTCGATTTATAAATCTGAATGATAGAACAATGTGAAATATGTCTTATATAATAATATGTAGTTGTCGTTTGAAAATTAACAAATCTGCTCATCGACCTAATATAATAATAACTATACCACCACATAACCACATTTCACTACTCAATGGCTCAACCTCTAAACAAGTCCGCACCCGTTGTTTGAGTATAGTTCATTAACTGCTGCAAAAATGTATTTTTGTTGAAGCGAAAAATTTTCAATCCAAAAAGAGGTTAACCTCTCATTTGTGGTAAGCCCGCCGGCAGACGGGTGACAGTATAGAGGTTAAAAAATAAAATGCTATTTTAACCCTTATGTATAAATAAACTGTACAAGGACAAGGTCAGAATTGCTTGTGCCAATATCATTCCAGACTTTGCTTTTTATTACACTACTCTAGCCTCTCGGAATGCTCTGATATTAATGTTCTATGGAATAAGGCCTTAACCTCTTAACTGTCATTTGACATTCAAGAGGTTAAACAACTTACGGTAGCAAGAAAGTAGAGAGCTGCCCGTAATTTTATTTTTGCAGGAATTTCACTTTTAAAATGAATCCGTAGAATTTGTGACTGCATTTTTGTTAACAGAAAATTAAACCAACTTTTTTCTAATGCTATTTCCTTGATAAGAGAATTTGCAGCTCCTAGTTTACCTCTTCTGTTAAACTCGGCCTGGCCAACCCGAATTGCACCACGGGCCGCATTTACGCGCTCAACCGATTAAAAATATATTAAATAAATAAATTATTTGTTATAGCTTTTTAGTCCAGATTTTCACCTCCTTACTTTATTTATTACACGCCCTAATGGTCTTTTACATTCTAGTTTAATAGTTGAGTATCACAGTTAAAATATCCCGATTTTAAATACTTCAAAATTAAAACAAAGAAAACATAAAACACTGAAAAAAATTAAATGTGGCAACAAAAACATAAATGTTGCATGCCTCGGGTTAGCGATCTTGGTTAGCAACATACCAATGTTGCTAACCAAGTTTTCCCTTTTCCCCACTTACTTTTGCATTTATATTATTCAATTCATTTTTTAATAACTCCTCTCCACTCCAACCACCACATTTATCTACTATTTAAAAAAAAAATCCTTTATATCCTTAAAACAATATATTTTAAGTCACATCACATATCTGTCGTATTATGAATATCCAACCACAGCAGCGCCTTCTGCCACGAGGTTTCAAAATTACCTGCCATTGTGGACAAATAATTTTTTATTATGTTTTAGGAACGTCCCGTGGTAGTACGGAGGGGCCAAGAAGCGCGGGCTCTAGCACAACTCCGGGGCACCGATTGGGGCACCGAAGGGGCCGCCTGTCTCGCGCTGCTGCACCAACTCCTCAACACCCTATTCTCGTAAGTTAGTCACAAAATTAATGGGGTGTTTCACCATGTCTGAGTGAACTGCTGTGTAACTAATCGTCGAGTAACAATAATGACGGGATTAACATGGCGGTAAAAACAGACACTTATTTGACGGGTGGCGTTGCGCGTTGCGATGTCAACAGATGTCTCTGTTTAATTTTCAATATTAGTAGATTCCAGTTTTACCATAGTAACCATTCTCTTTCATACAATAGGGCGAATTGTGCAGATTCCCGTTTTATCATCTACACCAGCGGTTGTCAACCTTTTTGAGCCCGCGTACCCCTTGACTCTTACTACAAATTTGTTGTACCCCCTACCTTTCACCTATTTATCTTGTGTACACGTGTAATGAAATACATGTTTCATTTGTAATTTTTTAATACTCTTATTGTTATCTACATTTTGGCACTTACATAGTCCGTAATATATTTGCAAAACATGACATTTCGGTATTAACTACGAACAAATTATCAGATTGCCCGCAAATTGTCCCTTTTCCGTTATAAAGCCTAAATAATGTTTCAATTAACACAACAACTCTTAAATGCCTAAATCTGTATATAAACAGTATGTAAATAAACGAATAACATGAATTATTGATCATTTCAATATGCTAGCTTCAAGCTAATGGGGTACAGTGACGTCAGCACTGTCCAATCCAATAATACCAACTTGACACTGTATTTTTATGACAGATATAAAAATGGACTTTTTAATATATTTTTTTAAATTCTATGTTTAATATTATTTACTAAAACTTATGTATTCAGAATCAGCGTTTATTGGTCTATATGAACATAATTTTTTAATGCCATAATATTTTTCATTGGAGTTCTTTATTGATTAAAATATGTGATTGACACGCCAAAACACTGTCCTTTATTTAACAGTTATTAGAATTAGAAATAACAATGGACTTCTAACAAATTATAACAATTGACTAATAAATTCATATATAACTATCCTACTACCGAAGTGGTAGATACTGTCAGTATCACCCCGGGTAAATACCGCTATACGAATCAAAACATTATTTGAATTGGCTTTAGGCATGTTTTGTGACCATATGGCCAAGGTATTTCCTAACCTCCTTTCCGATCTCTTAATTAAGCGTAATCTATAACAGCTATTTGCTGAATCCTTCAATTACAGTAGTGAGGGTAATGTAGTTTTAGTGATTTGTCTTAATAGTGTTGTTTTAATTTGTATTTTATGTTACTGTTACATGTTTTACTAATTTTGTTTCATGTTTATTTATCAGTTTTACATTACATTAATGCATTAAAATATAAAGTTGTATAATTTTCAATAGCTTATTATGTATATTCTGTTCTTGTAATCCATGTAAAAGCCCAGTTGGACCTAAAAACCAAATTCAAAAATCTCCTTCCTTTTCCCACTTCCTTAAGCGTCATTGCCGATTGGGGAAGCCATAGTTCCACTGGCTCCGGACAGTTATAACAGATATTTAAGAAAAAATTCTTACAGCTGAAATATTAACTGTCTTGCAACTCTTTGATTAGACTGTTTTAAATTTTAAATATGATTACATATAATGCAGGGCCCCCCTTAGCGTTGAGCGGGAGCAGGTGGCTCAGGCAGCCCTGGGCACATTCCTGGCGCCCCCGGCCCCCCTTGCCCCCTCCGTGCGCCTCCACCATCTACCACACCTGCATGACTTGTGCCGTCGCTTCTTCCACCTTCTAGTCAGGTACCCCATCACTTTACTTACTGAATGTGATGGGATTTATATCTCTGAGGCATTTGCGTGGTTAAAACCATGTGTATAGATTTGGTTCCATGACAAAACAGATCTTTCTAGAATAGTGAAAAACAATAAAATAACACACCTAATTTAACTTTGTTTTATTACAGGTAAAAGAAATACATACCTACTTGTAGAAAATGTAAAGAAAAAATATTCCTTTTTTTAACAAATACAAAACTTATTTCCACTTTTATTTATTGACCATAACCGGTTTCAGATTGTTAAAGCCATCTTCAGACTGGTACAAATTATTCTTAACCTACGGTTTATATACACAACATATGAGGGAGGGGGGAGAATAATTTAAGGACTTCTTTTTTTGGTATAAATATATGGCATCTCACCACCTCACTGGGCTGAGAGAATGCAGTATTACTCAACTTCTTTAACACATGAATAATAAAAAGCGGGAAAAAATTATGTTAAATTAAAGTCAATATTGCCAGACTTGGAATAAAGCTATTCCCTCATTGAATAAAATCAGTTTCTTTGGTAATTTAGAACTATTTTAACTGGCTGGAAACTTGATTAGTTGTTTAAATTTGAGTTCGTAATTGGGTGGATGTCCACCACTCCAACCCTATAAACTGGTTGTATTATTTCTACATTAACCAGAATACATACCTTACACAAAAACAATACATAATTATAAGGTGTTTTAAAAAAAAATAATTACCTTTTATACTCTTTTCCAAACTAAAATATTTTCTTTTTTGGGACGCCGTTTTATGAAATTGAATTTTGATATTCTTAGACAATTTATTTCATAAACCTTCATAGAAGCTATGTACATTCATGAAATAAAAAGCAGAATCTTCAGTGATATTAGCGCAAGTGATTCTGATTTTGTCCTTCATACATTTTTCAAAGCATAAAGGTTAAAATTCCATCACAAAAAATTCCTGTGTGGATGGTATTAGAGCGAGCACAGTAGTGAAAATTATCGCGCACATATGCATGAAAACCAGTCATATACCAAATTAACCAGTCGACTGGTATATATAGATATGATCCATGTTCCATCTATGGATGAAATTGAAAATCTTATGTACAAGTTTTAAAACATTTTTTTTTATTTTTTGTTAAGATAGCACTTATCCAAGTAATTGATTTTTTTTTAATGTTAAACCTATCAATGTGGTAGTGTAAAGACAGGGGTACCATATAGTTAGTTCTAATAAATTATTGTTCCTATAGATACGGACGCCTTGAGAAGGCCCTCTGTCTGGCCATCGATGTGGGTCACGCAGACCTCTTCATGGACGTGCATTACGCAGCGCGCGCTGGCGGGCAGGCCCAACTGGCTCAAGAGGCCTTGCAACACGCGCACGATGCTGCCAGCTCATGCGGTTAGTTCATTTAACCCAGTGATTCCCAACTGGGGCTGTGCCGACCCGCTGGGAGCGTTGGCATGGTCCAAGGGGGCGGTGGTGGCCTTGAGGGCAAATAGGGGTGGAGGAAAGGGAGGGAAATGCTGTAGAGGATCACAAAGTTTAATTAATTTTTTCAAATTCGTGCCTTTAGTTTCACAGAGGTCTACCTACATTTTAATTCTTCTGTAGTTAATTTATAGATTTGAATGAAAAGCGGAGTGTTATCTCTTTCACAAATATCTCTTTAACACTAACACTAACCCTTTTTAGCCAGAGGGCCAATTTATCAATTTATTCAACTTCAATTTGTTTGGGTTGGGTACATACAGTTTACATGGTTATCTTTGCAGTTGATGGTGTCGCCAGCCTATTTTTATTTTCCAAAACAGTGATTTTAGAATAAAATAATCATGGAACATAAAAAGAAAAGTGCCAAACATTCAATTTTCTGTATGAAGATTTGTCAGTTTGGGGTTGCTGAGCTTCCTTAACCGCTTGGGCACATAAGCTTGTTTTCACAACAATTTAACATAGGTAGACATAGGAATGACGTATGCCCCGGACCTGAGTTATTAAACTGAAGAATCCTGAAAATCTTCTTAGAAAAAATAGAAATTTAAAAAAAAAAGTGTATTTTCAAATTTAAAAAAAAAAAAATATTTTCAGCTGCTACAACCACCCAATTGATGTCGTATTTTTAATTTTACCACTCTAGCTCTAATACATGCCACAATGGTAGAACGGTGTTTTTATAAAAGTGTCAAATTCAAGAAACCAAACAATAATATTTTTTCAAAATAATGTACTTGATTAACTCTTTACAGCTTCTTCGTGTTCCCGCCTTTCGTGTTCTCGCTGCTCCTCATCCACCGGCAGTGGCTCAGAGGGTGAAGGGGGCCCCCCGGTGGCGCGCCCTCTGGACCTGTATGGAGCTCCCCCCACGCCCCGCCAGGCCACAGCCCCCCGCAGGCCCCCGCCCCCCCTCCCGCAGCTCACCTCGCAACCCAGCCCTCCTACCCACCCCACACATCCAATACATTCCACAAACTCTTCACATTCAATACATTCCACGCATTCCTCACATCCAATACATTCAATGAATTCTATGCATTCCATGAATTCCGTCCATCCCATAAATCCTATACGTTCTATGAATCCCGTACATCCGATACATTCTATGCAATCCACACATTCGGCCATTGATCTGTTTCAAGCGGACCTTGCAGAGAATGGTAAGTTGACGGTAATATCATTCATAAATACCATATTCTGACAAAATCATTCTGAATGAATGCTTATAAATAATCATATTCACATCCGATTTGTTTTAAAATATTATTTCAAAGGGACAGAAGATTGTTTAATATTGTATAATTTTATTTACTCATTAGAGCAATAACTTGGCTAGTAAGATTTACTGGTTAATGACCCCTTCAATTTATTTATATGTATATATAGATATTTTTAAAGAATTGTTTAATACATATTACATTAAATTTCGGTATTGTACATATATATACGTTTGGTCACTTAGTAAGGGTGCCCAGGTTCGTAGGGTAAGGTATGTCAGATCTTGACGGCGGATGAGTCTGCTCACCAACTGCCAAGCAGGTCGATTCGGACAGGTCGGTTGAGGGAAACCGTGTGACTTTTCCAGCTTAACTTTCTCGACCCACCGCCTTGCACCGTAGTGAAAGGGATGAATTCACGCATCCGTGTCTCCTGTGGACACTACCCCCCAGATTCCTGTTCACCCCTTGTACCTTTTTTCTTCCCAGAACTTCCTCTCCTTAAAAAGACCCCCCACACGGCAAACCAAAAGATGACATTGGCTCCGAGGGAAATTATGTTAATGTAAAATGAATTTGAAGTAGCAAAGGCATTTATCATTCTAGTTACATATATCGAACATGCTACAGAGTGGACGAAACATTTTTACGAAACATGGCATTTGAACATCAATGTCACCAAATTTACTTACGACATTTTAATTAATGAAGACAATATTAGCAAAACTCAATCTAAATCTGAAACAGAAAAATCAGAAAAAGATCGGGCCACATCTAGGACTCGAACCCAGGTCCTTTGGCTTTCCGGGCAGATGCTCTAACCACTGAGCTAATGTTCCTATCCGATTCGGTCATATTTAACTGTATTTATCATATTTATACTTCGACTGAGAACTACCAACATTATCTTCATTTTCTTAACGCATATTTTATTCGCTGCTATCTTTATGTATGATGGCAAGATTCAACTCGAACTAAATGCCTTCTAGATAAAGATAATGCCATCTATAGAAGGTCCTGGGTTCGAGTCCCAGATGTGACCCGATATCATCATTTTCTCAGCGCATTTTTTATTGGCTGCTATCTTTATGTATGATGGCAAGATTCAACTCGAACTAAATGCCATCTAGATAAGGATAATGCCATCTATAGAAGGTCCTGGGTTCGAGTCCCAGATGTGACCCGATATCTTCATTTTCTTAATGTATTTTTTATTGAATGCTATCTTTATGTATGATGGCAAGATTCAACTCGAACTAGATAAGGATAATGCCATCCATAGAAGGTCCTGGGTTTGAGTCCCAGACGTGACCCGATCTTATATAACAATAACAACTACTAACATTAATGTTTGTTCTCTTTTCTTTGAATCTAGAACGAACCCTACGCTTGGACTGGCCCCGTCTGAATCTCCCTTCCCTGAAAGCCGACAATCTCCTGAGCATGTACAGCCCTGTATATCCCCGAGGGCTGCTCAGCTCCCCGGCCATGCGCTCCATCCGCGAGGAGCTGCCCACGGCGCCCCCCGAGGCGCTGCGCCCCGACTTGACCCCCCTGGCGCCTCCCCAGGCCCCGCCGGCCCCCCCGCCCCCGTCTGCCCTAGCCGTGTCTCGCTACCGGAGGGATCATCCGCCCCCGGCTCAGACTCATTCCAGTAAATCTCCCGGGGAGAAGAATAAAGTCAAGTTCTCGGATACAGTGACTGTGGCCGTGGTACCGGTAATAATTTGGATTATAATCTTTATGTAATGTTCATAGTCATAGACATCCAAATTGATAGACCTGCCCATTAGGGAAAGGGGAACCAAACAAGTTGCGCAGAGCGAAGAGGTGGTATAACCGTCTGTCTTTCTGTGATTTGTCAATAAACGAATCTCACAGTATTCGGGCGACTCTCATTGTAAAATCACTAATCATTCCTCGAAAATAAAATCTGCTTACGAATTACTGGTCTTTTTTAAAATGGTGTGCAAATATCTGACTGCATAAAAACTTAACTACAAATCCCAAATCGGGTAAACATCGATCTTGTTACCAAAATTGAATATTTCGTTACACTATGTATTTTTTTAGATGCTTTTACAAAAAATGTCATATAATTTACTCATCTCTCATTTTTGCGTCGCAATGCAGCCCGAGTTATAGGCGGTTCGGTTAAAAATGAACATTAAGATCCTGCGCAGTTAGCCCCACAATGGACTGCGCTGCAAACCGTTGGCTGGCTTTAGCAAACTTTACTTATCTGCGCAGGGCCTGGTTATTTCAATGTGCGCTCTTTGGCGGTCAATGTATGGACTGATGGCGTTGTTTATTTCAAGCATTCTCGAACCCTCTTAGTGCCAAAAATATAGTTAAGTGGTTCGCCTCCAACTCGTCGAAATGATACCCAAATTTTACATTGGGGCAAGTCTGTCTATTTAGGATGGATATGGTCATACATAATATTGTATATAATTTCTTATACTTCTTACCTAAATATTAAATTCATGCCATTGTAGGAACTGTCATATTTGCGCTTTTTAGCGATGCAAACATTCGCGACAGATTCCTACACTGGCAACCCTTCTGCGCAGACCCGAGTGCGCGGGACGCAACTCGGGCACTCCAGCTTCGACGATCTAGCGATAAGCTGATTTTAAATTCTCCTTCCCAATTTAGCGGAATGGGTTTTACGGCACTTACCTGGGCCGGTATGCATGTAACTAAATTTACAGTAGGAGAATTTAAAATCAGCTTATCGCTAGATCGTCGAAGCTGGAGTGCCCGAGTTGCGTCCCGCGCACTCTGGTCTGCGCAGAAGGGTTGCCAGTGTAGGAATCTGTCGCAAATGTTTGCATCGCTAAAAAGCGCAAATATGACAGTTCCTACACCATCTTCAATCAAGTTTATTTGTTTTTGAAATGTCACACTTGAAGTAAAACAGTTTCATTCTTGTATTCATTTATTTACCTGATTGTATATACTTCCAGTATCATTTTGAATACCATATAATAATTAAATGTTGTTGAACATTCTCGCAAATTAGTAGTCAGATTAAAAAGTCTAGTATTTAAAATGCCAAGAATTTTCATTGTCAAGAAAAGGGTATTTAGTTTTTCCCAACCTTTCCCTATCCTTTAACATTTCCTCCCACCCAACCTCAAAACCAATGGTGGTTCGTGCTATGAGGCAGGGGAGGCTGTACCTCCCCAACAAAAAATAGAGAAGAACAGGGAAAAAAATACTACACAATGCAGTACAATAATAGAGACAGAGATAAGGCATGTTTCCGAGAACCACTGATTTCATGTAGGCGAAGGGGACTGGGGAAGTCACATGGATTCGAAATAAATGCCACTTGTTGCACGTTATTTAGTTTAAGGAGCCTCAAAAAACACTTCCGAAGTAGAATTGATCATTTACAATTAGCTCTAGCGCTCTAGTGACCAAGTTTTGTGATTTTTTGTGATAGTACGCAGCACTAGGTACTTACGGAGTACGAGTATTTTGATTAATTTACTAGGACAAATTTGCAGTTGACAGACCGTCTTGTGCTTGCATATTATTACTAAAGTTTGATGAAGGTAATATTGTTCCATTGTTTTTTTTTCTAGATATGGTATGTGCTTTCTTTTAAAAATGATTCTGACTCACCACTTTTTAACCTCTCAAACCGCCACTGCTCAAAACATGTCCTCACATCAGGGGTGCCATTATCTCCCTACTGGCTTTAGATAATAGGGACTCTTGTATTTTTACCACATAAAAAAAAAAAATAACAAGATACAAGACAGGTTCCAATCTCAGGTTGATTGACTTACATAAATGGTGTGCATAAAACTTAATATTTTAATGTGTTAAATTTTCTTTTTATACCTCAATACAGCTAGTTTACCATTGTTGCTTTTGATTCCAGGAGATTCCTCGTAAGGAGCGGCGCCCCCCGCGCAGCGCATCGAGTGGTGCAGCCCCCGACCCTCGGCGGGAGCTGGCGGACAGCCTGCCACTCTGTCACCCCAACCATGACTACCTCAAGGACTTCACACCCCATCCTGGTAAAACTATATACAAATACACAGACACTAATACATAAATCGTACATTAATCGTCTAGTTGATTAGTTAGACATCTCCAAATACGAAGTTTTAAGATAATGAGCAATATTCGAATGCCCACCATAAATCAAATATTTTTAACATGTGTCTGTGTAAATAATATTTGATATTAAATATGCTATAAAATAACACCTGGAGACATAACGGGCCGTTACATTAGTGTGACATTTTGAAATATTCTACATGTGGCCCAGAAAACATCAACATTTTGTTTAATTCACTACAAGTTTTTCTGCATTACAATTGACTAGCTTCTGCCCGCGACTTAATATTTTGAGTAATCTATTTTCTTTTACTTAGTCCCATCTACGTTTATACCAAAATTCCTAACCTATTTATTTAAAACATCTATAATTCTTGATTCGATTCAAAGTATTAGGCGAGTACTTCAAATAAATTCACTAATTTAAATATTTTATAAATAGAATTTTGATTTAACAATCATTGTTTTGCAAAATGTCATTCTCAAATTTTTACTTTTTCTATTAAACAATAATTATTATTTTCAATATATTGAAAATTAATAGCTAGCTTTATAAATTATAGCCTATATGTTATTCTGATGTATGAGCTATATTATTGTAAAGTTTCATTAAAATCCATTCAGTAAATTTTGCGTGAAAAAGTAACAAACACACATACATCCATACAAACTTTCGCGTTTATATTATTAGTAAGATTTGGTGGTGATTATGAGTAATTTGAGAACTGTCCAAGATAAAGGGTACACTTTTACACATAACTGCGTAATCAACTCAAATTTCGATTTTTTTGGAGATGTCTTACTAATGACTGGACGATCAGACAGGGCAGATTAAAAATATTACACATCTGCCCTGATGGTGGACACTGTAATGCTGTCCGAAATGTTGATTAAAGAAGAAGGTAGCGCAACACGGCATAATTACCCAAAAATAAATCAGTATAGTGTTTCTAATTAATTTTATATTCGTTTTAACCGCTTGGGCACGTAAGCTTGTTTTCACGACAATTTAACGTAGGTAGACATGGGAATGACGTATGCCCCGGACCTGAGTTATTAATGACTATTTTTTCTTTTTCAGAAAATGAAGAGCAGGAGAAAACCAGTAAAATAAAAGTGGTTCATTTTGGAGTGGTTTGAAGTGAACCCTGCTTGGTGCTACTTTATATTTATATATTATGTATATGTATTATATTCATTGAGATTATTATTATATTTTTATCTATACAACAGAAGAGACTTCTTTGAAATATTTATGTATGTGATTACACCGTCCATATGCGTTAATTAAGTTTTAATTATATCAGTGCGCTTTTAAGACAATTTAGTACTACAGCATTGTTAATATTTCCATTTAACTTAAATAATAATTTTGTCAAATAACAGTACAAAGTTGTTCATAGCATATAATTATATATTATAATACTAAGATTAATGTTAAAAATGAGATCCCTGAGGCGCATTTGTGGTAAAACCATGTATGATCGTGTGATTAATGTGGAGATCTAAAAAGAATGCAAGGCCGATGTGAGCGTAATAAGTAAGATTAAGAAAGGAATGCTTAGATGGTTTGGGCATGTAGAACGAATGAAATTATACACAAAATTATAAAGTAATTCTATGTTTTGAGAAACTTTTGAATTTGGTTTGGATAAAAAAATCGCCATGGTTTCAAAAAAACTATAAAAAAAAAATGGTATGGAATTTCTTAGAATGTTTGCCTGAACTGAAAAAAAAGTGATGCAAGTGGCCTATTAAACATATTGTTTATTTTATTTGTGTGTAAGATTGTGAGGTTTAAAATATATGTATATAAATATAAAATAATAATTGGATAATTTGTAGAGTGCCACTTTTTGTGAAAAATCACCCCAAGGACGCTATGTGTACATATATATATATCTTCTTCTTCTTCCCCTTGTCCAAGGCTCCTCCATACGTCCCTGTCTTGCGCCGATTGTTCGGCCTCCGTCCATGGCAGACCCATCCTCTCCTCGCACAGTTTTTGGAGTTGCCTCGCCCAACTGTGTCTGGGGTGGTCCACTGGACGTCTACCCTCTGGAATGGCACTCAGTATTTTCCTTGGAATTCGGTCATCAGACATTCTAAGTACATGCCCAAGCCACCTCATTTGCGATTTCTCTATGTAGAGTAGCAGTGGTTCAATGCTTAGATCATCTCGGATCGTAGAGTTTATTCTATGATCTCATTTCGTAACCCCTGCCACTCCTCTCAAGTACCTCATTTCGGCAGCTTGGACTCTAGAGCGTGTTTGTTCATTTAGCATCCATCTGGTGGCCGTAAGTGTGCATATATTTTCACTCTTCGCTGAATCATGTATATAAACATATATATCGTCGCATTAATTCATAGAATGCTTAACAACCAAATGTCAAATTTTACAAGAGGCACAAAAAACCTCATAGTGAAAAAAAATTAAAGACGGGTCATTGTTTTTATTTATGTTTTGAACATGCAATATATTTCATAATTTATTTTCAATCATTTAACTTTTGTAAATTAAGGCTTTCTATTTCAAATCGGAGTTAGGAAGTTTACATAAAAACCGTGAATGGAGAAAGGTACTTATTTTACAAAAGATACATACTTTTCTGCGAACAGTTAGCAGTTTCCTAATTTGTGTTTGTCCAAAAAATAATTTTTTTTTTAAATTTGCGATTTTTACTAATTGATGCGGGACTGATTTTAACACCGGATGGCATTAAAAACGTATTTTCAAAAAATTTTGAGTTACGCAGTCTACGAATTAATGCAACGATATATATATATATATATATATATATATATATGTATTGAGTCGTATAGAGTCTTTAATAGAAATATAACTTTTAATCACTGGAAGTTAAAAATTGATAGAGAAAAAAAATATTATTCAGGTAATTACCTAATATTATTTATACATATGGAGGTAGGTACTCCATACAAACCTACCTGCCTTATTTGTTGTAGTTTCCTCACAAATTTAACAGATGTACTTTCTATTTTCATATTTAAGTGTTTATGGCCATTACATGTCTTCAACGATATAACAAGTCATTGTTTTAAAATAAACAATTATTATGCAGCCTACACCATGAGCATTTTTATTTATTATACATAGTGTACATTCTTGTTACGTTATGTTATTACAGTTCAGTTACGCACGGCAAATATAATACCTAAATAAAGTGATTTCAATATTAGGATACCAACCAGTGGTGGTAGTCCGTGACTTTTCAGTGAGCTAGAGCAGTGCTCTGCAACGGTGTGGCGTGAGCCGGATACAGGTGTGACGCGGTCAAATACATGAATGTTATTGAAATGAAAAATTATTTAGTTATAATATTATCTTCAAAATATAGTATAGATAAATAAATAATTTTTCAACGGTCACCCATTGCCTGGTGCCAACTGGTAACAACCGCGTCGTATGCTTTGTGCACGCCCACGTTCAGATCTAATTAATGAATACTATTTAAGAGCCACAGAACAGAGAATATTGAGCCTTCGGCGCGATGCCGAGGGCTCGTGCGCGTTTGTTGTGTGGATGCACGTGTATGCGATTTGTGGTGTTCACTCATCTTAGGGCAGTAGTTATCATTCATTACTGCCGTGTGCAGAGCTGTCTCAATTTTAACAACAGAAAATTTAAATATAGAAGTTTCTACTATTAACGATAATTACTTTTTTTTTTTACATTATCTCCACACAGGAGGCCCTGAGGAAAAAAAAATTCTCAGAGCCTATGTCATCTAAGATGCTGTGTGGAGGGTCTTTTTGAGGAGAGGAAGGATTGAACATGGGTCTTGAAGAGACCTTGTAGGAGGGAGGAAACTCAGAGGCCGGAAAATCGTTCTACAGCCGAGCTGTTGAACACAAAAACGAGTCGTAGAAACGACCCGTTCTCATGTGACAAATGTCAACCGTGTACATATTTTGAGCGCACATTCCCCGACCATGCACCAGTGCCGAGTGGATCAATCCTCGGAGCACCTTCCATTGAAATACCGGTAGAACAAGGACAGTCTTACCATCCGTCGCCTGTGCTCTAAAGATTGCAATCTGTTTGGTAAGACGGGAGAATCTATCAATCGGACCGCCCGTTTCTGCACAGAGCCGAGGGTTTTTTTCAAGTATTGTGGGGCTCCAGACCAGAGCTGGCTTCCAAATTCAAGCGTGGGGCGTTATTAGTTGTGTTGCTGAATTGTGTATGGTTAGCGTTCTTCGTGTGATCCATATTTAGTTTTATACCCCTTTAAATATTGATATATTTTTACAACTTTTGTGTTCATTGAAACAAGCGCATCACGTTAATTAGTCATTATTTTATAATAATTATTAGGATTGCATAAAAGTAAATATAGTATAGTTTTATGTATGTATACTTTTCAAATAAAAAACGAAAATTATTGTCAAATATGTGTATCAATTTAATATCTATATATTTCAGCTTTTAATGTTGCGTGGAATCCTTGAAAAAACTTTTGTGTGTCGTAGGTGAGAAAAGGTTGTGGGACATTGAACTAGAGTGCTAAGATTGACAAATACGACATTATTGAAGTCTTAGCTGAAAATGATTATTTTTTTTCAAAAATTCAAGGCAACATCCCCAAACTAAAAAAATCTTTATACAAAAAATTAAAAATTTGAAAAAAAAATCATTTTCAGCTACAACATTAATAATCTCGTATTTTTTTTAATTTTAGCACTCCAGCTCACTGAAAAATCACGGACCACCCCTGGTACCTACCTGCCTAAAGAGAGTTTGAAAAACACCCGTTTTATAATAAGTCTATTGTTTAAGTTTATTTATGTATTTTACGATATGGGAGGCGGATATGGGTACTGCCGCTCCGGGAACCATTTATTGGATAACTAACGCATATGCCGTATGTCACTAAGTGATTCGCTACGTTTGATGACCTGAGAGGTGCTCGGGTGCATAGGGTGAGGTTTGGCTAGGTCTTGGCGGCGGATGGGTCTACCCACCTTCTGCAAGGCAATGATTGCTCAACTAGCCCCGACCCGATATTTCAAAGTTGAAGTTAGTTTATGAAATACTATAAGATCTGGGACTTAACGGCTATATAAAATCTAAAGTACGATAAATATGTAAAAGATAAACACATCTTCATTGATAGCACGTTCCAAAAAAATCTGGAATAAAAATTGCAGTGTACGTAATTTTTACTTTTCGCTCGAAAAAAACAGCCTCCTCGTGTCTCAAGTTGATCGTCACGTGGAAATTGACTGGAATGCGCAGGAATGTTCCCCTCACTTGTCCCCTTCTTTCTTTCATTTGAAACATTGTTGTGCTAGCGATAGTTTTTGAGTTATTTCAATTGCACAACTTGCCCCATTGTTCAACTAGACCCGCCCTACCCTACCTTTTATGCTAAATATCAACCCGATTCAATGTCGCTAGAAATATCATTAATGCGACGTGAGATCGTATTGGCTGAATCAGGTATTTTTCGATTTCCTTAGCGGCTTCTTGGCTAATCATAATCTTGACAACTTCTTTGCAAACAGGCAAAATAAAAGTTTCAGCGAGAGACTGAGGCTCCATGGATTTAACTAGCATATTAGCGATCACGTACCTTGCTTTGTTTTATTTATTTATTTAATTTCTACGGTAAAATATACCATAAACAGTAGTTACATGACACAATTAGAACCATAATAAAATATTAACAATCATTTTAAATAAAGAATAACAAATTAATTATGCTTTGAAAGACGAAATCATGAGAGCTACCTGTTTCTTAGCCTGGTCTTTCGTATGAAGAAAAAAGAGTGACAATGTAACATTGCGGTGAGGCACACTAGCTAATGGCCACGTTACACCAGTGTGCCGCGGCACACACTTTGCGGAACACTGATCTAGGCACACTGATCTAACACAGCTTTCACAATAAGACAACAGAAACATGTAAGTATTGTTGTGCTGGTTGATTGGTAGGAATATGCCAACAGGCAATGAATCCGCCCAAAAAAAAAAAAAATATATATATATATCATTGCAACATTCTGGAATGGTGATAGGTGTAAATATCGCGGGCCAAGGACAAACATGCATCTCAATGATGCCAATTTTTTCGGGATCGATATATATATATATATATTATCGCTTTTACCTGCGATTTTGCTCGCGTGGTATTAGGGAGAAATGATTGTAGAAAAAAAATTTTCAAGGTAATGAAATGTTTTTTGGTACGAAAAATAGCCTATGTTACTTTCGACCTGTCCAACTATCCCTATGCAAAAAATCACGATGTTCGGTAGCTCCATTGTGACGTGGAAGCAGTACAAACAAACACACTTTCGCATTTACAATTTAGTAATTGGGATGGAGTATATTTTTTTAATGGGCAATTTACCCTAAATTAATGGCATTCTATCCTTTCTTGCTACATCTAATGATTTAGATGTAGCAAGAAAGATCAGTGATTTAAATGAATTTATTTAAATTTAGATGTAGCAATTTATTTAAAAAAGTTTATATTATAGTCTCGTATACTCACATCTAAATTACTGAATATTGGGAAGTGCGTATGAAACATACATTAATGAATTACAGGTAATTCAAAATAAGCTAATCAAAAAACTATTTCACTACGAATCCAAAACATCCACAAAAAAACTATATTTGAAATAAAACTGTTAACATTAAGAAAACTATACGAATACAATATGTCTCCTTATATACAAAATAAATAATAAACTCATACATACAAACACAGAATTCATTAAAACGTCCCAAGTACACAAACATTTTACACAATAAGATTCATACTAACTATGGTAAGCAATCCATTAGTTACGAGGGAGGCAATTTATATAATTGCCTCCCAGATGATATTAAAAACGAAAAAAAGTGTGTGTAAATTTAAAAAAAAATTATTCATTTTTATTCACAAACAACAATATAGTGAAAGGTGAAAGTGAATAATATTGTAGGTATACAGGGTGTTAAGGTACGTACTTGAGTTACTTTAACCAGTGATTCCTGACATTATTTGGAGTAAAAAATGTAAATGAAATTTTGGTCTCCGGTGACTTTTTTACGAGAATTTTTATTTTTTTTCAAATTTTTTTTTCTCTAAAATGAAACAATTTTTTTTTTATTTCACATGACCTTGTTGGTCACGCAGCCGAGTTTCCTCCCCACCACTTACCCCTCCCCCAACTACCCTACACCTACTAATTTTTATGTTTTGGGAGAAAAAAAAAAAAATGTCACCGGAGACCAAAATTTCATTTACATTTTTTACTCCAAATAATGTCAGGAATCACTGGTTAAAGTAACTCAAGTACGTACCTTAACACCCTGTATTGTATGATAATATAATGCTACTTAATCTACTGTAATGTAATGTAATTGAATTCAAATTCTAGTTAAGTAAGTGAAAATGTTTTTTTTTTTTTGGAATAAAAAACTTTAAAAAAAAAATCTTTAGCTTATACCAAATAACGGTTCCACGACAACTCAACATAGAGGCATTTCAACACCCCTTTGGAAAGTCATTTGAGTGATGAATTATTATTTTTTAAATAGCCCACAACCGAACGAACCTAAAGTAACCTATCTAACAAAGTTTTTTTCTTCACTTTTAAGGCTGGGAATTCCGATTTTCTACCGATTTATTACTAATGTTATCAGTTATCAGTGACAACTCTGACAAAAATCAAATACGTAATTTTAAATATAAGTACCTATGGTAGTTGTAAATCTCTAACTTTAAAGGGGGTTTCTCACCATCCTCCCAATAGCTTATCTACACTAATAACGAATATTATTAAAAATAAAAATAAAATACTCACAGTGAGTGGTTAGAAAACTCGGCCAACTTATCGAATATATAGCCACTATTCATAGGTTCGAGTAACGAATTATAAACTCCAACTCAATAAATAAATAAACCGTAAATCGATAATATTCGTTATTAGGGTAGATAAGCTATTGGGAGGACGGTGAGAAACCCCCTTAGTTTATTTGTACATCGCCCTTGAGGTGATTTTTCCCGAAAACGGCGCTATATAGTAGCCAAATATTATTATTATTATATAAGTCCCTTGATCACTTTACGTTTCTACTTTATCGTATCACTTTAAATTCTAAAAAATATATACTATATGTTATTGTTGAAGATAATCTCTGAATACTGTCGAGCCGAAATGGTAATCACATAAATTTCCCTCGATAGAAAAGAATCGCAAAGAATGCTACGAAAAATTTAAAAAAAACACACGGTTCTGTTATTTAACACATCATAGGTTTGAAAAAAATCACAGTGTTACTTTAGGGTATTGTCGAGAGATTTTTGCTCTGTTTTAAACGAGTCGTGTTTTATTAAATATTTTCCCAATTTTCGCTTCAATATTATCGTTTTTAATATTAGCGCGCTCCCTCCAACATTCGTATTGTCGTATCTCTCCTTCTTCTTTTTGAGCGGGTACACGGAGAAAATGTTATTCTAAAATACCATCGTTTTATTCGTAAAAACGGTTAAAAACGGGACTGAAGTTCTTACGAACAAATTAACAGGGTTTCAATGTTTATTGGCGGGAACATGTAAGAATAATTTGTTTATACCTAATTTCGTACGTATACCAACAGATTATTCTTACATGTTTCCGCCAATAAACATTGAAACCCTGTTAATTTATTCGTAAGAACTTCAGTCCCGTTTTTACGAATAAAATGATTGTATTTTAGAATAAAAATTTTCTCCGTGTAATACTGGCCAATTAGGGAGAAAAGAGAGTGAACTTTTACTACACCAGACACAAACCTAAAACAACAATAGAAATTTAAAAAAAAAATAATAAAAAATACCAGAAAAACATTGTAAAACTTACCTTTATGTTCTAATCTTATGTAAAACTTACCTTTATGTTCTAATCTTCTGTTTATTTATATGTATGTACCTACCTATTTCTTTTAAATCAGTATGCCAAAAAGCATTATATTCTTTCTCCTCTCTTTGTTATTTATATTTATAAAAATATATGTATCTAGGCTTATACTACGCAATGCAAACATCAATTACCTTTATATTGTAATCCTCTTTTATTAGGAATACATGTATAATTTGACTGCCCTAAAATGGGATTCTTCCTAGTTGGCCGGCCAAAACATTCAATAAATAATGTATATATGTAAAAAAAGGAAAATAAATAAAAAAATAAATAATGACTTTTCAAAGTAGTGATGAAGTTGCACATTGTTGAGTTGTCAGGTCATAACAGATAACAATCTTGAAAATACTTATATAAGGATATATAATAAGGAGGTAGCACAACACGGCATAACACCCCAAAAACAAACAACGAAAATTGAAAATACTTGTTTGGCCCGCGAGCCTTTTCATACTTCCCACTTTTCTAAATTATAAAATATCAAAAAATTTGCAGTATAGAATATTTAATGGTTTCAGTTCTGTTTTTCACAAGGATTCAGCGGAAAACTTCAATCTTTCTTTAAAGTTTTGAATCAGCCGCTCTAAATAATATTTTTCTTACATATTCCTCAAAAACACAACATTTTTTTATTCAAACTTAAATGTGGAAAATTTTTTTACTTTGCAACGCAGCGCTTTTTTTTAGATCTATGTTTGATACATTTGAAAGGTTTCTGTTTTATAAAATGCCAAGAGTTTTCTTGACAAAATTTTGCTTAACTTTCCGAATTATAAAATCACCATTTTAGATCTTTAAAAATTAACAGCTGCCCAAAATTGCAAGTATTTCTTATTGGTTCTTCAATATTTCAGAATGATAAAAATCGACGGCATTTATTGTTTTGGCCTTGGAGATATAACATTTTCGCCTGTGATACTTTCGTTTTGCGTTCTATAAAAGTTTGGTTAGAAATTTACGGTTTTACAAAATATAAATAGGTTTGCGGCATCAACGAATGCAAAGTTGCGAAATTATTTCAAATGTATGAAAGCGGGAAGACATTTAAAATTGATAAATTGGCCCTCCAATTAAAACGGTTGATCATCACTGATCAGTATTTTGAGAATATTAATTTTATTAAAACCCTTTGTTTTATTGACTTAAAAAATAACCCAAATAATGTAATTTACTAATTTTAAAAGGTTTATTATTATTTTTCTGCCAATTTTAATATCACCCGGTACCGACATTCCTCTCTGCATTTTTTTACTCGTGAACCTCTGGGTTAAGGTAGTAGGTATGTTGTCAAAATGTTAAATCATAGGAACGGGCGAGATAACCGCAAGACCTAAAAATGGTTAACCCTTTTTATAAAACGTTTAATATTATAAGCTATTTGTAAAACCTCCTGTTGCGGTGGAGGTTATTGAATATTTGAGTCCATTTTAGTGGAGCTCCACGACCGGGTGATTCGAGAATTTACGATGTTTTTATCTTGCAATAAATATTATTGTTATTTCTGTACTCCATAAATAACACTGTTAAAAATGTACCTACATTACGCTTTATTTAAGAAATTTACTAAGAAATAGGCATAACGCTTCATAATCCCTTAAAAGTATAAGTATTCAAACGACTTTACTTAAAAAATGCATTGCAGTAAACACTTTTTTGACATTGGTTTATTAATAAAATACTAAAAATGGTCCACTATCTACATTTTTAACTTGAAAAAATTATGGTTTTTTTCCATTCTTTTAAAACGGGGTTATTATAATCTTGTTGATCAAAATATCGACGGATTGAGATATACAGAAGTGAGTCAGATGGCTGGGCAACGACAGAAAGAGGAGAGTTTCGGTGGGGTCTCAGACGTGTGGAGCTCTGCCCCCTCGGAGATATGGTAGCCTCCGCAATGTCTGAGGACTGGGGCCAGCGAGGGGCCCCCGCGGCTGACCCCCTCCCGCACCCCCCGGCACTGCCTGACCTTCACATTCGAGCGCATACATTCATCGATTGTTCCGATTTCATGTTCGGCACATTCCTGGGATGCTGATCCCCCTCTCCGCGGGTAGGCAGTAGTTAGGTACCGGGTCTGGGTAGGTACTGGTACTGGCAGAGTAGGTAAGGTAGGTGCCCCGGCCTCGGGGCGCGGGGGGGGAGCCACCGCCAGCTCGCGAGCTCGCCAGTTGCCAGTTCGCCAGCCGCTACCAAGCGAGCAGTACGCGCGTGTGTGCTCAGTGAGTGGAGCAGTGAGCAGTGGCAGTGAGTGAGCACCTCTGGCCGCATTCCTCGCCCGCCCCGCCCCGCCCCGCCCCACCCCATCGACACTCGGGTCCTACCTGAGAATAGCTGCCCCGGTATGTTCTTCCCTCATAACTAAAGCGACCGACCAACCTACGCTCTCCTGTGATAATGTTACCACCGCCACTGGCAAGGCAGAGCTACGACAGCGGACTGCTACTGAGTGCTCACACTTTACACTGCCTACAGGACGTTGGGTTCCCTCTCTCTGTGCAGGACGGGATACTGGCACGGGACTGCCTCTTCCCTCTGCCTTACATAGCACTCGAGCCCCCAGCTCCCTATTCTGTCTACGGGCTGCATGTAAACTATCTATTACAGGCAGAGTGTCATGGATCACAAATCACAATTGAAAACAATCGCCACCTGTTGCTCTTGAATTCAACGTTTCGTGTCATTTTAAAAATGTATCACAGCCTCACTCATTTCTAGTTTGAATACAACTAGGAAAGCACTCGTTCCACTGACAGTGGAGCCAAACACAACATACCTGTATTGTGAGAGTAATCTTGTATCCAATGATGCGTTTATAATACCTACACTTAATGGGATTGTGTTTTTCGAATTTGCGTAAGTGTTATCATTAGAATCTAGAACGAAAGATCGTTATACCTAATAATATAACATTATAAGTTGAATCGTTATTAGTAATCATATAATTACATTGCATGCTATTACCAGTAATATGTTGGGATAGGTACTTAATAGGGTTTTAATGTATCAACCCTCCAATCTTCCTCGATGTCTAAGCTAAAATCTTATTTGAATATACCAGTTCTCTCCAAATTACAAGTCTGGAATCGATGTTTCACTTTGTATAATAATGCTTCTCTCGTAATTACAAAGCCTCACGCACTTTAGCTTCTTACTCAATTATAAATGCATTTATCATTTATTAACCTTTTAGGTAATTGGTATTGTCCATATTAAATTAAATATCATTAAAGAACCCATACCTCGTCGTGAGCATTGTAAAAATCAAACTTTCTTTCCCCAGAAAACATTATTTTAAATAGGCGACAGAACAGGTCTCTACCCAAATAAATGAATGTTTTTTCTTACTTCCTTGGTTCATGAAAACAACACCAACATTTCAACTGTCGATTTTGCAATTAAAGTTTTTGGAAACTAACTAATCCAGCTTTAGACTATGTTAAACAGTTTCGTTGGAACTCATCGGATTGCTTTTGTATTATATGACATCGTTATTTTGCTATGACAGCGAAATTTCATTGTTTGGTTATATACTACTGAAATACTGGGTACCTACCTTTTGTGCAACTAAATAGGCACTCAATTCGACAAGACCGATTTTTCGCACCGATTCTAAAAAAAATGCTGATGGACACTCAATTCCTGTGAAATGTTAAAATTACTGGCAAGAACCTTGCTAAAATCACCCGAAAAATAATAACCTGTTTGAATTCAAGGAAAGTTTTGCACTATAATTTCGCACAGGATCCGGGTTGCCTCCTTGACCGCGCGTCGAGGGGTGATTTGGGGAAAATTTATTTCAGCCGTAGCAAAATTGTGAGGGAACATTTCGCGAAATAGTTATACTAATAAATCAGCATGGATACAAAGTTAGTTATCAACATTTTTATCGGTATTTTTTATAAGTAGGCACGTTGGAATGTACCATTATATCTCTTCCTGTCGTATCAGTTAATGATAACTTGAGGAAATGCCGATAGGATAAATATATTTTTTTCTAAAATTTGTATCATCTTCTCTACCCCGAGATTGGTACAGGAGAAATTTTGATAGCATATCAATATCTAATAATAAATCCCCCTTCCCACCGGATCGTTGCTGTTATCTATGTACCTACGAACTAGGTTGATGCTTTTATTGTTATTATTATCTAACTTTCACGTTTTTGCTATCATCAAGTTAAAACACAATCACAATCTTGTTAAATTAAAAAAATGAATCATCTTAAAACTTAAATAAGAACCATGTAGGTTACCTACTTCCGTAATAACATTTTTCTATGCCGCGTCACTAAATCCTATAAAGATGCCTATCTAATTCGTAAGCTTATCTAAGGATTATTTTAAAATAAAATTTCACTATCATGATTCATGAATTGCATTATTTTCAAATATGGAATGTTATTAGTGCCCATTTGAAGATATTTTTCCAAATAGGCAGAAATATGTCTCTTTTTTAAAAAGGGAAATTTTTATTATGCTTTAGGTAGGTACCGACTTATACCTATCAATGTTTTCTTGGACAACATTAGGCCTGTGATAAATATTGTTAGTTGATTACGATGTAAGATTGATTTTAAGGTGCAAGAAAAGAAAATCTGGTGAACCATATTTTTCTATTCAGAAATCAGAAATAGGTACTCTACTTTTTTGAGATTAAACGCTTTTAACCATCAAATCGACTATTTTTTTATGTGAATACCGCACAAGACAAGAGTTCCAACTGCTCCCGTCTGAAGCCAGTGAGACTCTGGCACCCCCAATTTAGTTATTTTGTGACGCTGAAGGTAGTGGTGAGGCGAAGGAAATGGGGAAGAGTAAGGTGTGGAAGTACATGGCTACTATCTGGTCACTAAACACTAATAACGTTATTTCAAGCAACGTTTCAATTCTGAATGGTGGTCTTACTCCCGGGCGATACTGAGAGTATCTTCCACTTTGGAACGTGCCGCAAATATACTAAATATTACTTTTAATTGTGAAATAACACAAATTAATCAAATTGAATTTCTTTGCGCATGCTGGGATTCGATCCGCGACTTTCGGATAGCGAGTAATGGGAAATATGAAAATTATTTAATCGGGTTCTACAGCTAAATTGTCGTAAATAATATATAATTGATCTGCTCATCCAAAGAATAAAACCTTGATTCATTATAATATTTCAAGGCATCACCTACAAAATGTGTTTTTTCTAAATTAATTAATTAAATTAACGACATCTATATGATAGCAGATTATTAATTATTTTAAGCATCACCTTAAAAAGCTTAACAATTCTACTTAGGTTTATACGATATTATAAATATACATCTAGCTATTTAAGCTAGCAGTCCACAATGGAGTGCTGGTACCTACTCTGATGCATGGTAGTGAAGCATGGAACTGGTAGAAGAAGGATGAAAGTAGACTGAATGCTGTAGAGATGATATCCCTGAGGCGTATGTGTGGTAAAACCATGCATGATCGTGTGAGAAATGTGGATATCCGTGTAAGAATGCAAGGCTGATGTAAGCGTAATAATTAAGATTAAGAAAGGGATCTTCAGATGGTTTTGGCATGTAGAGCGAATGAACGAAGAAAGGAGTTAAGGAGGATATATGACGGAAAAGCGAATGGAAGAAGAAGTTGTGGACGCCCGAGGAAGACATGATATATACTTGAGTCGGGCCATGTCAGGAGTCGGAATAATAGAAAAGCATGTATGAGAAGATGTATGAATGTGAATGAAGCAAGGAGTGTGTGCCAAGACCGAGTTGTTTGGGGGTCCGTCATCTTTGCCTACCCCTTCGGGAAAACGGTGTGATGGTTAGTTAGTTAGTTAGTTTATATTTGGTGACCTGGCAACTCAAAAATGTGCAATATCATCACTCCTTTAAAAAGTCACTAAAAGTATCTAATGAAAAACAAAAACTTGGTCAAATAGGTTAGGTTACGGGATATCTTTGAAATTATGTTCTTCATCACTGTTAATGACTTTTCAAAGGGGTGTTGAAATGCCACTTTGTTAAATTATCATGGAAACTTATATTTTTATATTTTTTTTCACTTTGAAAAGTTTCCGACTTTTTGTATAGCAGTAGATTGACGCATTTGCGCACTCGAGCATGAAATAATTTACATATTCTATAAATGACCTTAGTTAAGTACTGACCGGAATGTAGGTACCTACCTGTTATACTTTACTCCATGCGGCATACAGATTTCACAAAGCTACGAGTATTGCCATGACCAGGTGACAGACATACTTCTCGTGGGTACCTACTACCTACCCAATACTCTTCTTAAAATTATTAAAATTATTCTTCTCAAACCTTTCCCAGAGCACGACCAAAGGGTTAGCATCAGCCGGAATGGTCAGGGAGGCTTAATAAATTAAAAATATATATAAAACGATAATTTTAATATAATCTTAAGATATGACGCATTTGACTATAGTGATCATGTAGACATATTTATTAATATGAGAGTATGGAATGTATCGGGAGCAACTCCTTTTCCTATAATCCTCTTCCTCTCCCATTCTTACAACCCAAAATTAATTTTAAGATATTAAAACTTCATTTCCAATGAACTTTAGCATAAGAAACTTCTGTGGCTTGACCTCAGTTCAGTTGTATTTTTTTCACTGTATATTATGTAAAAGCTGTTTGTTTCTTACAAAATAAATAAATTAATTAATAGACAACACGTTTTACGTAGTTTAATCAAGTTATTCGTTAGTTTTTGAGTACAATAAACGTAAAAAAGAGCTCCTGACCGGCAATCAGAGGGACACGGGTTCGAGTCCCGTCGGCGGCATGTATCTTTTCTCGTGAGGTTTTTTCAATGTGGATGAGTGTTTTAGGCTGATAATTATTGCTTATAATAATTGTAAAAAAAGGCCATTTATCCATACATCAACATTATTTGCGATTTCTTAATGTTGTTTTTCCGTAAAATCTATTTATCAGTATCAGTTTTACTGCTGAATTTGTTAGGATAATTTTGATTAGTGATTGGAAAAACTGCAATAGATTTTTCAGCCAATCTGCTCTATTCAGCTTCACAGAAGAAGTCAGAAAGATAAGGAGGTGGGAAAGAGGAAGGTTTGGAATTATTTGGCTATTCAGATCTGGTCAGCAGACACGGCTAAAACCATTTCAAACAACGTTTCGATTCCGAATTGTGGTCTTTCAGTAGAGGGATACCGAGAATATTTGTATCTACTATGAATTTACATCTCTATGGATTTTTGACCTCTGTAGACATCCAGTAAAACTACAACCAGTAAATTTTTAATCTCAATAGACAATTATTGTTTAATATTATTTTAAGGTGCTAATGTCAAAAGAATTCATATTCTACGCTTTCGTATAGTATTTTTTTTACTTATAAACGTTTATTACAAGTTATGCTTTAAAATATTAAGAAAAATTTATTGTTCGCGCAAGTACACAAGCAATATGAATATTAATAACTAGTTTTGTCAATTAAAAAACTATTATCTATCAAGAAAGGCTAACAAATACAATATTGGATTGAATCACCGATGAAATATTGTATTCGTTAGCCTTTCTTGAAAGATTTCAGTTTTTTAATTGACAAAATTATTTATTAATAATCACATTGCTTGTGTATTTGCGCGAACAATATTTTTTCTTAATATTTCAAAGCATAACTTGTAAAAAGCGTTTAAAAGTCAAAATACTATACGCACGCCATCTACGAAATAGTAGAATATGAATTCTTTTGACAATACAAATCTGCGAAATCGGGTAGTTATTATTAGTATTATAGTATATTGATTTATTTTCCCCAGCCCCGATATTTCGGTAGGTGGGTACCTACACAGCCACACCAGGTGGGGACCGATCTCTTTTACATCCTGAGGAAGTACTTGCTTACTTGGGTAGTAGGTATCTATCCGGATTGTTTTTATTTTCCCACGCAGGAATCTGTCCTCCCCCGAGGCTCTAAACTCTAAACAAACTATAGGATCTATAAAAACTGCAGAAGGAAAAAATATATAATGTACTTGTATCTTCCCGGTGACCGGACAACTCAACAATGTACAACTTAATCAATCATTTGAAAAGATATTAAAAGTAATGAAAAAAACTTGGATAGGTTATTATTGGATATTTTTTTATTATTTTTTCCATTACTTTTAATGACTTTTCAAAGATAGTTGAAATGACCCTTTTTTGAGTTGTCGTGAAACCATTTTCACTTAATTAATAGTTTATTGGGTTAACTTTGAGAAATATGATTCATAAGCTGTTAAATTTTATGTGTACAATTTTTTTTTTTTTTTTTTTGAATTTTCAAAATTCTCAATTGTTAGTTATCCAGTACACCACTACACAATCAATAATCTCTAAAATGATTTTGTACACATTTGTTTAAATAAATAGATAATCAAGCATACCAATTTCGGTTGTCTGTGGTGTGAGTTATTCCCGTGCGAAATTATCCGCGATCGATGGACTTAAATTCGCTTTGAATTTAAGTATAATTTTCAAAATTGGAAATGCTTGTGTGAAGAATAATAATTAAGATAAGCGATAAAGTAGTTTACCTAGGTATTTTTTCATTTCCTTTCTAAAAATTGGAAATATAATATCCCGTGGTTTTTCACGGGTCTGCGCTAGTTAATACTTATAAAAATAATCTGTTTATATCTCTTTTTGTTTTTTTTATATCTGTTTATATTTGATTTTTAATTATTAGATATTAAATTAATGCTTGACAGCGCTCTGATCCTAAATCTGAAGAAATTGCATCAGTTGTTGTTTCTTAGTAATATAATGATTGTAATAAAAATAAAATGCCAAATCCAAGAAGAATAAATTAGAAAATTTCTGAAAATGTCAATGATGATATTATCTAAGAAATAAATGCTTACTAGCTTTACAATAATTAATTTACCAATAATGGATTTGTTTCACAGAATTTGAACAATTCATTAAATTTTCAAGTTCTATGAAAGTTCCATTCTATTCAAATGGTAGAGGCAGTCGGAGATGGTAGAATAAGACATGGCACAATCAAGTAAACCAAATACTTGAGTCGGGTCATGTCAAGAGTTGGAATAACAGAAGGGTATATATGAGACGATGTATGAATATGATTGAAACAAAGAATTTTTTTTTTTTTTTCTTTTTTTTAAAAGAAAGACAAACATTCCCGGGTTACGAATAACCCAACAACATTTGAAAATCTCCTACTGCCACCACACTAAGCGGAAGATGTTGCTTGTGTTGTGATGGAGGACTTAGCCAGCCGAGGAATCGAACATGGAACGCCTGGGTGGGACCCAAGCGCGATGCCCACTTAACCACTGACCGGTCAATTAACCAAAGACCGAATAGTTTGGCGGTACCTCCACTCAGCGGTTAGTTATTAATTAGCCCAGTCAAAGAATGGTCAAAACAGAGGTGTAGAGTGCGTGAGCAGGTACCTAAGTGATTCTTTCAGAATCTTGTTCAGGGTGCTTAGGGTGTGAACATACCAAAAGTCCTGACGTCTAGGTGCCGAGCTAGGGGGGAATGGGGGGGAGGAGATCCCAATTTTCGGGAAAACGGTGCGTCGCAGAGGAAAATTTTCTGGTTATAAATAAAAGCTCATAAATTTATCTATAACTTTTATTCCATGTGTAATTTTCGAGTTCCCAGCCGTTTTTGAGTTTTGAGCGGAAACCCAAAAACTGTGACCTCCCTCCTCCCCTAGCTCACCACCTAGACGTCAGGACTTTTGGTATGTTCACACCCTAAGCACCCTGAACAAGTTTCTGAAGGAATCGCTTAGGTACCTGCTCACGCACTCCACGTGTCCTTCCTTGACTGGACTATATGTATTTACATTTCATACAGAAAAGCTGTTAAAATTTCACGACCCCAGAGACCCCGTTCGAGAGTTTTTACTGCTTTGTAAGTAGGTAGGTACCTACTTAATATAATGATTGAAATATGACTATACTAAACTTGACTTTCACAAAATTATTTATTGATTTTGAGTAATTCGCGCGAATAGGTATTAAAAGTTGATAATGTTCTTCCAGCAATTGACAATTCCATGTCATTGTCACATGGTTTTATGTGTCACCAGCTCGCTGCGAGACGACACAACTTCACCTGAAGCTGAAGCACTTGCCTAATGTTGTACTTTCCGAAGAACTGAAGCACTCGGTCAACATTGACCTGATAGTGACGAAATGAGACGAGAACCCACAATATGATGTCTACGTACTATGTATTCAACGTAATTTATACGTTAATGTTTACGTAGGTATGCGATTTTTTTATTATTTTAAGATATGAAAAAATGACAATAGCCGGATTTATTTCAATAAATTTATGTGTAAAAACAAACTTCCTACAGCGATCCAGCGAGCCATTGCTTTACGTTTGCCTGCTTTTCGTATTTAGCGAGAATGGGAATCTTCGAAGCAGAAAAAGATTATCCCAGTATTGTCCTGTTGAGAAATCGAAATTCAAAATCTAAAAGCGATTTGGATTGTTCGAGAGTTCGAGGGTTAAAATCCCGGCGTGCACAGCTAAATTTTATTTACAGAATGTGTATATTTCATTCATATTTATTTTTCTGTGGTTTTGGCAAACTTGAATACATAGTTATAAAATACTTTATTGTTCCGCAACTTTTTTGCTGCCAAATATTTACCATGACATCACTTTTGTTGCAAAGTACCACCACTTTTCCCAAACATTTCACAAACAATAAGGGGAATTTAGCCAAAAATAGCGCCAGATTTTCAGGTCCCTAGTAATAATCCTAATTACTCAACCGGATTGCTATCTATAGCCAGACATAAATCGATTAAATACATAACATTCTTCAATTTGGAAATTCCTTAGCCACACTGGCTTCAAGCAGTTGAGCTTTTGTATTAAAAAAAAAAAAATCAAGGTCATATGTGAATAATTTATCACACAGCGACAAACTTATCACTATAATGACCTTGAACCTTGACCTCTGTGTGATCATCAGGTGATTTACGAATGTGTCTATTGTACTTGTTAGGCAATCATACATACCGAAGTAATATCTCCCGTCATTAAAAGCTGGCGTTTAATAATAAAATGATTTATTATTTTCATTATCATGACGTCTGGTTTCTGGCCAAACAACTGCAAGCGTAGGTAATGCGCTTTGTTTAACAGATGTGAGGTTAGAATTTTTGTGATTTTTTGCCAATATTGAGTATTTTGAACAAGTAATACTGCATTCCTATAGCTACATACAGAATGAAAACAATATTTCTGACTAACGTCATCTCAACCTAACCATCACGCCGTTTTCCGCAATGGTGGGCAGAGATTATGAACCGCCACACTTGCATATACGTACACTCCTTGCATCATTCGGATTTACATTATATCGTCTTATAAGTGTGTAAGTACTCTTCTGTTATCTGACTTTTGACATGACCTGTCTCAAGTTTTTGATTCACTTGAACGTCCAATGTCTTTATCGGGCGTGCCCAATTTCTTCTGCCATTCACATTGACCATATTTCTGAAAAACTACGCAATAACCCGAAATAGAGGTCGGAACTGAGCTTTCAGTGGCAGAGCCATAGCCACGTGCGGGAATCTGACACCATAAGTTGGGGGGAGCATCTCAGCACCCCCCCCCCCTCACTTTCCCTATCCTAACCCTCCCCCCCACACCACAGGGGAAGTGGGGTGTCATGTGCACAGGGGACTGCGCACACCAACAGGTACCAAGAGATCCCATGACGTATTGAATTACCAAATTCCTCTGCTGCATTTTCCTCTCAAATTTATCTTGAAAGTTATCTGAAACCCTGTAACGTTGTGTAAAGGTATATATACCCTGATAACTCCGTTATAATCTTTCCATCTGTCGCACAAAGGAGACCAACACCTATTTTTCAAAATGTGTAAGTTATCTAATCGTATGGATGTTTAATAGCAGGGGTGGGCAAAGATGATAGAATACCCTACCAATCGAAAGTACATCAATGCCCCAACATCTCCGTTACACACTTATTTATTATTCCTACAAAAATGAACAACACCAGTCTCAAAAAGTCATTCCCTTGCTCATGCCATGTCTTTCAATAATGCCCCTTCTATTATTATTATCCACAAGCATTCTGCGTCTATCTCTGGACATAGGGCTCTTCTCAGAATTGTTCATGTTTGCCGATTCCTGACGGCTTTTTAAATCCGAAGCCGTCAGTTCTCTTTCCCAAACAGTAGATACTCCTACTCTTAACGAGTAACATGACCGGTCGCAATAAATTCGGACCCTAATTTAGTTGCTATGCCTATGAGACGTCACCAACTCAGTTTTCCTAAAAAATTTGCATGACTTCGATGTAGGTATTATTAATTAGATCACAACGTAAGGAACTTAAATAGGTACTTTTTAATATTTACGATAGCCTGATACAGCCAGCTTTGCAGGCGGCCAAATACAAAACTAACTACCTCTTAAGAGCCGAAATTTCGATTTTCTATCGATTTATAACATATGTCCCTTGAACAATTTAAGATTCTAAGTTCTTAAAAAAATAAATGTTATTTTTTAAATAATTCCCTCGATAGAAAAAATCGCAAAGTATGATCTGAAAATTGTTATTTTATTACAAGATATATATATATGAGAAAATTCAGTGTTTCTTTAAATGCTACTTAAGGCGTTGAAGAAAGATTTTTTCTTTATTGTAAACGAGTCGTGTTTTATTCAACATTTTCCAAATTTTCTCTTGAATTTTATCGTTTTCAATATTAGCGCGCTCGCTCCGACATTCGTATTGTCGTATCTCTCCTTCTTCTTCTTTTTGAACGGGTACTACCGGCAGATAAACTATTTTTTAAATCCATAGTTTTTTGTATCCACAAAATCTACACTAGCGCGCAAAGAGTTGCAGGAATAGGCAGGACCCAAGAAGAGCCAAGAAGGAGCGAAAAGAGATAAGAAGAAGCAAGAAGAGATGAAGAGAATCAATAAAAGATAAGAACAGACTAGAAGAAATACTAAGATACAAGAAAATGCAGGAAGAACCGAGACGAGCCAACAATGGGTGGGTGAAAATTTGAATGAAAAGTGAGTTAAAAATACCGGATATTACACGATAAGGACAAGAAGTAGCAAGCAAAGCCGAAAATTTGCGAGAAGATCCAAAAAGAGCCAAGAAGAGACAACAACATCCAAGAAGAAGCAAAAATGACGAGAGTATTGAAGAAGAGACTAGAAGATCTAAGAAGAAGAGATAATCAGAGACAAGAGAAGACAAGAAGAGATAAGAAAAGACCAGAGGAGACGAGAAGTATAGATACAAGATGAGACGAGAACATCCAAGAATAAGCAAGAAGAGCCAAGAAGAGACAATACGAGGTAAGGAGAGACAATACGAGATAAGGAGAGCCAAGCAGAGACGAGGAGATCCCAAAAGAGACAAAAAGAAACAAAAAGAAGCAATAAGAGACAAGGAAAGTCAGATACAAGAAGATCCAATAAGATACTAGAACATCCAAGAAGAAGCAAGAAGGTACAAGAGACAAGATCCAAGAAGAAGCAAGAACAGCAAGAAATAGACAAGATTCAAGAAGAGCCGAGAAGAGGCAAGAAGGAAGAAGACATAAAGAAAGGAAAAAATATATAACGCTCAATCCATTCCTTTACTTCCTGCCCATCCTAAATTCTAATATTGCCTTATTAGGTTGTCATTTATACCGGGCGATTAAACTCCAACCTCTTTCCTATCCTCAGAGCATGTGTTCCTAGTCCTAACAAATCAGTGCCCCCTGGTGTACCGGTCTTACCGGGACAGGAGTGCTCTTGGCTGGGTGGTACAATCGTATCGTATCCACAAAATCTACACTAGCGATGCCACCGATTGCAAAGTTAATCGCGTCAAACTGAAGATTCCATTGTTGACGTGTACGTTGTTAAAGAACTAATCACAGTGTTTGGAACCGATTCCATAATAAACGTATTTACAATAATAACCAGTGTAACCTTGAATACATAACCCTAGACTTCTGTAGAAGTATAATTAGTTATTAGGTACCGTCAGCTGTTGCAAAGAGAACCAGGTGGGGTGAAGTGGACCACTGAGCTTATATCGTCTTATATATAGCTATATAGCTCCGTCAACCTAAGTGATACACCACTATTTATCCCACGGAAGTATTAGGCTTTCCTATGCAGTAATCGGCTGTGCTGTGTGCCCGCGCGAAATATTTTAAGTAAATTTCGGGTGAAATAAAATGTTTTTTTTTTTTAAATTTTGAGAGTATCTGGTTTTATAACTACTGCACATCTGAACGTGAAAAGGGTATTGTGTTCTAAACCCATTTATATAGTTGGCTCATGAACAAACAAATATGTGCTGTAGTAGAAAAATATAAATAATTGTTTTATTTCTTCAAACTTCGCAAAATCACTTTGTGGCGTCATTTTGAATTAAATTAAAACAAATAACTTTGTTTAAACCACTAATATAATCACAATCACCTACATGTTTCAAAACCGATGGTTTCTTCATCAGGGTAGTAATGACATTAACAAAATAAACAAACAAGTATAGACTAAAAAGAACAGATTAAAAAGAACTATGGACAAAAACATTATAGAGAGAGGTGATTAATTAATTAAAAAATATCGTAAAAAACAATTATTTAAAATTAAATATAAAAATTATTTTAAAATATGAAAAATTACATTATACAGGGTGTTAAGGTACGTACTTGAGTTACTTTAACCAGTGATTCCTGACATTATTTGAAGTAAAAAATGTAAATGAAATTTTGGTCTCCGGTGACATTTTTGATTTTTTTTTTTTTTTTTCTACAAAAACCTAAATAATAGTAGGTGTTGGTTAGTTGGGGGCGGGGTAAGTGGTGGGGCGGTAACTCGGCTGAGTAACCAATAAGGTCATGTGAAAGAATTTTTTTTTGTTTGATTTTGAAGAAAAAATATTTTGAAAAAATAAAATTTTGACATAAAAAAAGTCACCGGAGACCAAAATTTCATTTACATTTTTTACTCCAAATAATGTCAGGAATCATTGGTTAAAGTAACTCAAGTACGTACCTTAACACCCTATCAAAACATAATAAAGATGTTTAAAAAACAAAAATAAATTATTTTTAATATAATTATTAATAAGAAAATAAATTTAAGAGGTGGCTATTTAAAAAAATATAAAACAAAATATAAATGTATATTTTTATAATATGAAACCGGTCGGTAAAATAAATTATTAAAAACTCGTGGTTTTAAACAAAATAAGTGTTTTATTTTTATTTAAATATGTCAAACCACAAAGTTATTGCTTTCCACAATAAAAATATATTATTTTTAATTTTTTTCAAAAAAATATAAAAATCGCAATCCATATCCATTTCGATTTTGTAATGGTTGGCAGTAATTTTTCATGTGCGAAAACATGGAAAGGGAGCTAAATAAACACAGTGGTCCCCTTTACCTTGAGTGTGGGGAGAAGAGACCAACTGTTAATATTGGTTTATCTACATAAAAAAAGGTTTTCTAAATTTTTTTTATTAAAAATGAATGTAATAAAAGGTCAAACCATTTGGGTACATTACTTTTTAAATAATTTTTTGATATAAAATAAGCTTGTGGCATTAAAAAAAACTCGAAAAGTGGTACCGCTTCACCCCAGTCTACGATACTGATTATTGGAAGCGTAACCGGCAGACCCCGGGACGGACTAGTTGGCATGTTATTCGGCCCTTTCGTGACCCTTTCGAGACCCTTTCGTAGTCCTATTTGAGTCCAATTCAAAAATGGCCCTTCCACGACCCATTTTATGCCCAACGCATTAAACAATTAACCGATTTACTTATTCTGAGATAATTTCCAACCTTCCTCTGCCGCGTCTCCTTCCCTTCCCGCGTTATTCAGCCTCCCCCTAAAAATGAATTTCCATGATTCCATCGCCTCCGGCAGTTTTCTTACACAGAAATTACAACAACAAAAAGAATAGTTGTAATTCTTTTTGGCAAAATTGCGAGCAATAAATAGTAGCGTTGTTCTAGATATTACACGGAGAAAAATGTTATTCTAAAATACGATCATTTTATTCGTAAAAAAGGTTAAAAACGGGACTGAAGTTCTTACGAACAAATCAACAGGGTTTCAATGTTTATTGGCAGGAACATGTAAGAATAATTTGTTGGTGTACGTTATTTCGTACATATACCAACAAATTATTCTTACATTTTCCCGCCAATAAGAACTTCAGTCCCGTTTTTAACCGTTTTTACGAATAAAATTATCGTATTTTAGAATAACATTTTTCTCCTTTAACTTATTCAGAAAAGCTGTTATTTCATGACATCATCCTCACCATTCAAGAGTTGCTGCCGCATCAGAAAAAATAGATTTTCCTCATCTTTGGTTAAGATATACGTGTACTACCCAAAAATCAGACTTTTTTCCTTGCGATTCTTGAAATTTTAACTTTTTTTTTTTTTTTTTTTTTTCTTTTTTTTAAAGAAAGACAAACATTCCCGGGTTACGAATAACCCAACAACATTTGAAAATCTCCTACTACCACCACACTAAGCGGTATGAGTCTTTAATCAAAACTCCCATTTCATCATTCTTATTATTTTTTCCCCAAGGCAGTAGCTGTATTTGGGAAATCAATACCAGTTATATTTTAACAAATCGGGCAATAAGGATAAACTACTGTTGTAAGGAAAGTTTGTTGTCCTCAGAAATCGGTATTTTTTTATTTAATCGGGATATTTAGGTACTACCTACTGCGGTACTACCGGCTTTTTTCGAGATGTTTACGCCGTTTTCTCAATTGTGTGAGAATGTGGCGTCTTGTCCATCGATTTAAGAGGCTAGACTTTGAACGACACGCGGAACACCCGCGTCTGTCATTCTGTCCCGCTCACAATAAGCTCACGCACACTTATATAATTCTTTATGAGAGTTGAGTAAGCAGCACTTTTTCCTTAAATAATATTTTTTGATAAATCGTACATGTTTGACAGTGAATGTTTACGAAACGCATCAAAAATTCGAAAACATACCGACATAGTTTTCACCCTCTAGAAGGCAGTATAAAAAAATATATATTCATCTTGTGCAATTTTCGATGTAGTAAAGTGTTTTTTCCCGGGCGTCCTTTTTGTATGGGCCGAAAAGTGAAGTCTATCGTCTTAACAACAGCGCGTAAAATTATAAATTTCATGACACCAGTGTTTACCGTTCGAACATTTTCACAAATTTCACAAATGTTCTACTTTATAGGGCACCCGGAAATTAAGAAATGATCCGCGGGCACTTTTTTCTCCCTGTTTTGACTGGTACCTACCTAGAAATCAAAATTGGGTATCCTCGCGTTGTAGTTCTTTGTTTCCATGACAACTTATAAAAGAGCCATTTCAACACCCCTTTGAATAGTCGTAAGGCGCTCCGCCCACTGAGGCAACTGAAAACCAACTAAAACCGTCTGTTTCTCTGTCTTGATTGGTCAAAAAGCTTGGTTAACCATAGAAGAAGAACAATCAGCTGACAGTTGGCAACTATCAATGGCCGCCCAGGGCAACCAGTAGAGCAAGTCGCAAGTCACCGCTTGCGTTACCATTGACAACGGGGTTTTGTGTGATAGTGTATGTGCGGGCCATCACATTGTCATACAAAGACAGTTGGCAGTTGAGAGTTTTCAGTTGCCTGAGTGGGCGGAGGCGCTAACTGTCGTAAGTGATGATAAAAAAACGAGATTAAATAGTTTTTTTGTTATTTATTTTTGGGGTGTTATGCCGTGTTACGCTATCTCCTTGATCTTACACATCTGCCCTGATGATGAACACTGTAACATTGTCCGAAAATATGGCTAAAGAAGGAGATAACCGTAATAAAGCGTAACACCCCAAAAATAAATAACAAAAATACTTTTGGTCGTGAAAATCTAAAATCAAGATTAAATAGGTTTAAGATAAACATGGTGAACAGTATGTAGGTACTAATTGTTTATAAAATTCAAAAATTTAGGCCCCGTGGGAAATCGCTAATCGTTTATATATATATAATTCGTCAATTCGCCTCTGGCTCCTGGAGGACAGCACATATTAGTTTTAAATAGCGTGACTCTTGTCTTCAATGGGATGGAAGAATATTCAATACGGAATAGTTAGTATAGGTACCTACATATCTGGTTTTAGATAAGATCTGGGATCTGTTTTCCAATAATTGTTTTCCTGTTTAATATATAATACCATCTCGATAACAATACATAATGGATGCAATTATTACAATGCCGGCGGATACTTAATCATAATTCTCACTATGGGTATTAATGATCAATTAATTTTCATAATTTGCAACAGAAACAGAAGATGATTTAGGTAGGATATCATCAAATTCCTAAATTCCTAAAAATCCTAGACAAATTCGACAACCCTGCAGCCATTCTTGTCAGTAAAGACATAATTATTTATTATTGTAGAAAGCAATCACTTTGTGGTTTGACATATTTAATAAAAATAAAACACTTTTTTGTTTTAAAACCACGATATATATTCATTTACTTTACCGACCGGTTTCGCTTTACTCAAGCATCTTCAGGGTACAAATTAATACTGTACCATAATAGCACGATACATTAATACCGGTATTAATTTTTTGTACTCTGAATTATAATTAATAAATATTGTGGTTTTAAAACAAAAAAGTGTTTTATTTTTATTACATAATTATTTTATTAAATCAACTTTGTCTTTTGATTGAAACTTTGTTTTGCCTCAAATGGCATTTTCCTCAAGTGACCAAATCTGCCATAACTCTCAATCTCGTAGTCCTTCCGTAGCAGAAATGTAGCTTCTGTTTTCCGTGATAAAATTTAATAATGAGAGTAATATGATTGCTTTTAGGATTCCAAGGTTGGTAGATATAGTATTATGTTCCCTTAGTAATTACTTCTTTCAGTTATATTCAAACTTTATGATTTATGATGTTAAGGTCAACACCATAGTTGCGATTTTATTTGATCTCGTGATAAGTACCTACATACTTCACTCTATTGATAAGAGAGCGTAGGTAATCTAGGAATGAAGGATAGAAGATGTATTGAGCTAGTTAGAATATAGTTGCGCGGGACGTGAGGCCATTTCCATATTAATTTCTCGCGGGCGCTGTCACCGCTTTCTACTTCACAACAATATTTGGGCGCCAAAATTAAAGCTGCGACGGCCATGTTATGTGACGTCACGGCTCGCCACACAGCATTCCACGGCACTCTTGTTTCTCGCTCTTTCGACTGAGATTAGATAGGGATAGCCTCTTCTGGTTCTTTTCGGAGGCCTCAGCATGCCCATCCGCGGGGCGAAAAATCGCTGTTCTATTCTGACGACCGAAGCAAAAGAAATGTATCTTTATATAAACGGGCAAAAGTATATTGACCAATTCGTTTTATCTTTTTATGTAGTGCCCGTTCGTGATTTTAGCCCACTATCCCGCTTTACCTGCAGGCCGGTGTGACCCCAACGTTCTGTAGTCTGCCGTTTCCCTCGCACCAACCCTTGTTCAAATAGCCCCATCCCGCTCGCGGAAGAAGTAAGATTTCCCGTCGTCCTCCTTCCCGAGGGATTCTGCGTAGCCCCATCCCTCTCTCATCCACACGTGACGCTTCGGATTTCCCGCCAAAACGCGCTTTTTGGAAAACTTTAAAAACTTGAACCAGGGCGATACTGGCTGTATCTTCCACTCGTATATACATCATCCAATAAACTCGACTCAATTTGCATCTCGCCGGATTATGAATCCAAGTCCTACGTGCTAGAAGCCAAAGCTTTCACCGCTATGCGATGCAAGCCGCCAAGATCTATTCAATTTCCATTTCCCTATTTTTGTAAGCATATAATTCTCCTTAGCGGGCAGCGGGCAATCGTTAGTTTTCCCTGTTTTAATTTTGCCCCTCGTCCTGATCCCTATGATCTGTGGGAAAACAATTTTCTAAAGAAGAAAAACAATTCTAGAAAAGAAATGCTACGTGGGCGTGATTAGTAATTCAAAAGTCTGACCATTCGAGCCAGAATAAATATTCGGTCTCTCGGTACAAATTCAAAATCAAATGGAATGGAATGTATTTTCATAGGCGCTCTAAGGGCTAGAACCAAAAAGTCAGTGATATTTGTTTCAATTCAAATCTACATTGAAGGCACGATTTTATGTATTTATTATCTATTTACATTATTGGGCCATTCATACAAGAATCGTTACGTTATCTAAGTAATAATTTATTTATTTATATTTTTATTCATATATATCTTTAGCTAAATATTTATATCATTTGTGTCGAGTCTGGTAGTCGAGACTTTAAGAACCTTACGATCGATTTGTATGTATGAAGCTATTTTAATTAATTTATATGCAAGGTGTCAAGGGACGTATGTACTGGACGTACTTGTACTGGACCTATCTTTTAGCAGTAATTCCTGAAATTATTTGGAGTAAAAAATGCAAATAAAATTTTGGTCTCCTGTAACATTTTTTACGTTTTTTTTTCAACTTAAAAATGAAAAATAAGTAGGTTTTGAACAGGCAGGGTCGGGGTTACTCGGCAGAGTTATCCATATTGACATGTGGAAGTTTTGTTTGTTTGGTTTTGACGAAAAAAATATATTTCAGAATCGCTTAGCGCCTCCGCCCACTCAGGCAACTGAAAACTCTCAACTGCCAACTGTCTTTGTATGACAATGTGATGGCCCGCACACTACACAATCACACAAAACCCCGTTGTCAATGGTAACGCAAGCGGTGACTTGCGACCATCTTGCGACTGTCACGGCTGATTACCCTGGGCGGCCGTTGCTAGGTTGCGAGCTGTCAGCTGATTGTTCTTCATCTATGGTTAAACAAGCTTTTTGACCAATCAAGACAGAGAAAACAGCCGGTTTTAGTTGGTTTTCAGTTGCCTAAGCGCCTCCGCCCACTCATGCAACTGAAAACTCTCAACTGCCAACTGTCTTTGTATGACAATGTGATGGCCCGCACACTTCACAATCACACAAAACCGCGTTGTCAATGGTAACGCAAGCAATGACTTGCTACTTTCTCTGCTGGTTGCCCTGGGCGGCCATTGATAGTTGCCAGCTGTCAGCTGAATGTTCTTCATCTATGGTTAACCAAGCTTTTTGACCAATCAAGACACAGAAAACAGCCGGTTTTAGTTGGTTTTCAGTTGCCTCAGTGGGCGGAGCGCCTAAGTGGGCGGAGCGCCTTACGCTAATAAAACTTTACATTCCATTTTTGATTTTATGAATAATTTACTGACTGCTTAAAAAAATAATTTTCTGTTTTCCGCTCTGACTTTCAACAGGATAAATTTGACATCCCTCAAATTTCTCCAGTGCGAATTTTACTACCGTCTATGGTTCAAAATTCTTGTGTGCGTCAAATTTTATTTATTTTAATGAGTCACGGAATTGCCAAAAAGGTCAATTTACGTCATATGGGGCAGCTACTGCGTCACTATTTAGAAAGATCCGTCATCTCTTATCAGTGTTATAGCGGACGTTGCTAATAACGTTGTTACATCTTTGTTTTACGTTTACGTGTTAGGTTTTTTAAATTACTTACGTCTTTACGTGTTGTATTATTTATCTTATAATGGCTAGTTCTTTTTTTTTCTGAGAAATGGGACTCTCTTTGAACTTTTACTCTTCTGTTTTACTCATGAAAGGTCGGCGGCCGATATTTTTCTAGCATCAATACAAACTCAAATAACCTTTTTTTACCTTTTTAAGATTACACGAATTGAAATTTGCGCTTCACATATTTCATTGCTTATTTTTGTAAGTTTTAATACATTTCAATTTTCTTTTGCATTAGTCGGTATTTCTTGGGAGCTCTTCGTCACTCTATACAGTTGTAATGAGTTCTATGATTTTGACTTCTTTCAAAAGGGAGGTCATATAATATGTGTACTCTTAATAATAATAAGTAATAATATTTTGATGATTTGTATAGCGTCGGTTTTGTGAAAAATCATCTCAAGTCGCTGTACAAATTTGTAATATATTTGTACAATCTTACTTCTATTTAAAATAATGCATCCTCCGATCAGTGATACAAACCATATGTACATGGCATTTGACCAATGAACGCGATGCTGCCTAAAAATGTACAAATATTTTTATTATTTTACTCTAAAATATATACAGGACCATACTTACCTGGTGATTTTTGATTTTGGATGTATTACTTTCTTTTACATACATCTAGTAAATAATTAATACAAAACAATACCCAAATGGGAAAATAATTCACCGACTCCAGATATTTTCATATCAGAGGGTTCGGCTCGGTGGAATTCCTAATTGGACCGATAAATCCTACTAATCCCTCAATATAAATATTTAAAAAATCTGTCGTAATCCTAAATGTATTTAAAATGACTTGCATTTTTATATATAAATTCTTTGACAAATCTAATACGCCTAAATTTTTAATGAGAGAGCTAGGTATAATGCAAGTAGCCGAAATAATAATTGGTAATATTTTTATAGTCTGAGAATGCCAAATTCTTTTAATCTCATTTCCTAAATCTGTATATTTTCTTAATTTGTTTCTACATTATTATTATTCTTATTGTAATACAGCCTACATACAACAGCCATGATACGGATATGAGCCTATTAGTATAGTGGTCAAGATAATGCAAATGAATTTTAAAGTGAAATTTAGGTATACGACACAATATAAAATAATTTAAATCAAATAAAAATAAAACATAATACTAATATTACGCAAGACTTTATTCCCTTTTTTACGCAGGTATTTCTTTACCTGACGGTAAGTAGGTACCGTTTTCTATAATATTGTGACAATGAGTGCAAGAGCAAGAGGTTTTGCAGAAGGGAGCAATCGGAGGCTACATAAAGGTGTTCCTACTCTCACTTGATCTCAATGAATGGTCTTAACTCTCTACTTGTTCATGAAAGACACGTAAAGCAGAGAGAGGAGATAATAAAATATTGCAGCTGCAAAACCATACGAACCAACTACATTCACTCTGACCTTCCGCAGATTGTTTCGTCTGTAGTAATATGGTATACATGACTTTGCATTTCAATGGTGTGTCAGACATTCCAACAAGTGTTATGGACCTGCTAGATTATTAAGTGCGCTACTACATATATGGTTACTCTGCAGGACCCTGAATAATTCTTCGATTCAGGTGGTGCTGTGAGATGGCATGCCGGTGCTCTAGATCCTGTGGAATAATCTACTGTCAGATCGACTAACCATTTACGATATTTCCTGAAGGGTATCGTGCCAATCTGATGTGTTGGTTCCAGGTGCCATGAGGCGACCCCGAAGCACTCTGCTGTGAGCTTGACTCTAACTATTTAAGATCTATTGCCTGAAGGGTAACTGATAAGGGAATTGATGAGGGATATGTTCATTACAGGTAACCCTGTAAGGCGCCCTTGAGGAACTCCCCTAAGATATTTCTGAGTTTTCGGAGTAACTTATTAGTAAGTTAGTGATTAGTAAGTTATTAGAAGTTGGTTGACTGATGGGTTGTTGTGGATTGTGTTGTTCCAGGTGGTGCTATGAGGTGGCATGCGCGCGCTGTGCGGCGTGCCCCCGCCCGCCCCGGCCGCGAGGCTGGCGGGGGCGGCGCGCTTCGTGTCGCTGCGCGCGCCCCCCGCCGCCGCGCCCCTCGTGCTCCTGCTGGACGCCAAGGCGCGCGTGCGCGACCTGCGCCAGCACGCCGTGGCGCACCTGCACCATCACGGCGTCACAGACACAGACATCTTCGGGATAGCCGTACTCTGTGGTAAGTTCTCGCTGTAAACGTCCTACGATCCTTGTTCAAAAAATTCGAATCCCCGAACGTGATAATCCCAGAAAAGAAGATCCTGTTCCTAAAACAATCCTTCTCCAATCCAAAGGTCCTATAAATATATTAATCTTATTGTAAAGATCCTTGGAAGTTCTAAATCAACACATATCCTTGTTCTAAATACCCTAAAAACTCTTTCACAATTCCTACTTTTCCCAAACTGAAATCGGACTCTTCCAGAAATCTCACAAACGCCAGATGCAACCTCTATTGTATTGGACATTAAATAGTGTAGGGTAAAGGGGCATAGTTGTTGTTTGGACACCTTAGAAGGACGTGGTTGAGGTTTAAGATCCTTCTGAAGACGAAGGCAGTCAAGGAAAAAAATTAGGGAGAAGAGAAGTGCATAGTAGTTAATGAATCGTTGAATGTACAGCTCAGAAACAAAGTAAAACATGTAAAGATTTCCTCCTCAAGCACTTACACCTCACACATCATTTAGTATAATTTTGGATTTGTTCTTCCTTATTTTAATATACAACCTTTTGTTTAAATTCCATTCCCACACAGATTTTTTTATTTGAACTCCAGAAATTGCGCTGGTTAGTTTAGGTTATGCGTTACGCCAGATGCGACCTTTGTTGTTGCATTTCGTTTTCCTACCATACAATACTGAGAAGTTGAATGCAGGTTCGATATGATTGGTACATATTCCTGATTCTTTGTGTAGGTATTTTAACCTATAATTATTTTTTTCGGTTCTCATAACTCGCGTTGCATCTTCAGTCCAGGGATTGTACCCATATTAGCCCTTACCGATCGACTGTAAACAGGGTAGGTACTCATTCAATTAAATATTACAAAAATACATGGATATTACGTATGTTTACGAGCTTTATTTCAAATCCTAAATAATAAAATTAAAATGGGCCTCAACCGATACCAAAATAACATTTTATTTGCATTGGGTGAAAAAAATAAATCATTTTTACCTCATTGAGATTAACAACATCTTTTTCAATAATTATTCAAAAACTGCGAAAAACATACGATGCTGTTTGTTTTGAGAAATACCTACTTCGCACAATGCTTTCAGCTTGTCAACTTAAGTATGCAAAGAATTTGTATTATGTAGATCGCTCTAGAAAAGGAAATACACCTGTCAGCAGCGGTTTTCTGAATGTTGAAACTGTGAATCATCATAGCACGTTTTATTTATAATTTTTTTATTTGGAAATTATGTTCCTTTTTTAAATCTACAAGCACGTAACATTACACAGTTGTGTATCGTGCTCCAATAGTGTTTTTTTTTAACATGTCCATTATCAGGTATCACCTCTCTGACACGATTTAGGTGGTTTTTTGCGGCTTCTATTGTTGTTATTTTGTAGATTGATAGATCATCAAAGTAATAAAAACATTTACTTGGATTTTATGTAAATATGTTGTATTTTTTGTTATCATTGAGGCCTTGGTGTCAAGGGAAACCCCACTATGTACCCGCAATATCAGATAAATAGATAAAAACAAAATACCAACCTAACAATGATCATGACTACACACAAATCTTCTTTCTTTTGAGCTAGACATTTTTCATTTAGACTTCAAGATTACATTAAATATTTTTTAACACAAGGCTCCGTCTCAACTGATGTAATAAGTATAATGTTATTAATTGTAAATTTAGTTAAATGTAATTGCATTAATTTATTGTTTTTTTACAATAAAATAACAATATATTTAATTATTATGGGCTTAGTTCGGTTTCTGCTCCCTTTCAATGTTCTCTGTTTTTAGTACTACTGCTAAATTCAAAATCCATTTCAATACCGGTTCCCGTTCATTTCAATAATAATAATAATAACAATTGGATAATTTGTAGAACGCCGTTTTTGTGAAAAATCACCTCAAGGGCGCTATAAAAGATACCATGCTTACAAAATTTTGATCGAAGATCATACTAGATGGGTTGAATGCGTTTAGGACAATAATATACAAAGGTAAATAATAATAATATTTGGATGATTTGTCTACCACCGTTTTTGTGAAAAATCACCTCAAGGGCGCTGTAAAATCCAAAATGATGTTTCCCCGACGTATCTACACCTACTAAACTCCCCATAACAATATTTTTGAGTTATACAAGTAACAACATATCGTCGTTGCATATTTAATATGAACGATGTGACGATTTTGACGAAAATTAGTTAAATATGCAGTTATTTTTCTTTTTTTTTCTCCATCTTCTACAATATGAGCCATGTAAAAATAACAAATATTTAAGGCGATAGAAAATAAGATGTGAGACCAATCAAAATAGTAGGTACATAATAAAAAATAAAAAAAAATCATATCCACTGCATACCACTATTTTTACACAATTCAATCGCCTTGGTATCTACATAATATTAACATCATTTTGTGATATGCCTAGCTGTCAAATTTGAATAAATTTAAATGAAATATTTTGACATTATTATGGTATTTAATTGTATAATATAGAAAATGAACCATGTGAGAAAAACTGTTCATAGAATATGAAGCATGTGAGAAAAACGCTTTAAATTTAAATTTTCTGGCATAAAATAATGTTCATAAATAGAATTGTTATTTTTAGTTTCGTTATTTTTTTAAACAGTTTTTATCGATTTTCTCAGAATGTACACAATATCACATGGTTTTAATAATTATGCATCAGGTTATACGCTCTAACAAAATGCCAGCATAAGTACAAAATATGATGCCCTAAAAAGCTATATACATATTACATATATATTATATCTATTTATTTAAGGAGAGTGTCTGTGTATTCGTGGCGGGCGGATGGGCGGGCGGCGAGTATTTGGTTTCTTAGAAAAAACGACAGGTTTATTCCGATATTGATGAAATTTTTCACACTTCACCTTAAAAACATGAGGAAGGTCTACATATCGTCGTTGCATATTTAATATGAACAATGTGACGATTTTGAGAAAAATTAGTTAAATATACAGTTGTTTTTCTTTTTTTTTCTCCATCTTCTACGATATGAGCCATGTAATAATATCAAATATTTAAGGAGATAGAAGACGAAATATGCGAGGACAATCAAAATAGTATATGTACATAATAAAAACTAAAAAAAGGCGTATCCTCTGCATACCACTACACAATTCAATTGCATGATATTAACATTATTTTGTGATGCCAAGCTGTCAAATTTCAATAAATTAAAATTAAATATTTTGACATAATATCGTATTTAAAATTATGACGAAAACTGTGTATAGAATAAGAAACACGTGAGAAAAACTGTGCATATAATATGAAGCATGTGAGAAAATCACGTTAAAATTCAATTTTCTGGCATAAAATAATTAATGTGTGCATTAAATATAATTAACAAAATATATTTTTCCTACTTTGTCCATAAATAGAATTGTTATTTTCCGTGTCGTTATTTTTTTTACAGTTTTTATCGATTTTCTCAGAATGCACTTAGTCTCACATGGTTCATATTCTATATGCAACGACGATATATTAGATTATAAAACTGGACAACGCCGGAGACTTCAGCTAGTATCTTCTTCTATAAATCCATCGATCAATCTTCTATTTAGGTATCTATCTTCTATCTACTTATATATAAAGAATAATGTATGAGGCGGCGGGCGGCCACGTGGCGGATGAGGTGGTCGGGTGGCGTGGGTTTGATTTTTATACCAAACTAGTTTTATTCATAGTTCGATGAAATTTTGCACACTTGACCTTCAAACAAAGAGGAAGGTTGCTGTGTACATCTGAAAAATAACTCTGTGTAAAGCTCTTCACTTTACACAGAGTTATTTTTATTATTCACAGGGGACTTCAGCTAATTTTTTATCTTCTGAAAAGCAGAGTGCCTGTTTGATTTTATTTTTACACAAATCTACAGTTTTATTCCGAGATTGATGAAGTTTTGCGTAATTGATCTTCAAAACACGATGTAGGTTACTGTTAGTGTAAGATTTTGAAAAACCACCGATACCCTTTTCCCACCCCTTAAAAAATAATAAAGCCCGGGCAACACCGGGTGCTTCAGCTATTATTTATAGTATAAAGGATATTGTTAAGAGGCTAGACTTTGAACCACACGCGGAACACCCGCGTCTGTCATTCTGTCCCGCTCACAATAAGCTCACGCACACTTATAATACATGCGAATGCGAAATGTGCGAATGAGACAACGCTCAAATTTACCTACAGAAATCGCTCGAAAAGGGGTTTATGGAGAATACACTTTTCTACACTGAAACTTTCACGAAATTGAAATTTTAAAAAATATATATTTTTTAGAAAGAAGAAGCTACGTCGGTAGCTTTTTATAATTTTATAATTCTTTATGAGAGTTGAGTTAGCAGCACTTTTTCCTTAAATAATATTTTTTGATAAATCGTTCATGTTTGACAGTGAATGTTTACGTTAATACGAAACGCATCGAAAATTCGAAAACATAACGACATAGTTTTCACCCTCTAGAAGGCAGTATAAAAAAAATATATTCATTTTGTGCAATTTTTGATGTAGAAAAGTGTTTTTTCCCGGGCATCCTTTTTGTATGGGCCGAAAAGCGAAGTCTATCATCTTAATAACAGTAAACTTCCAAAATATGCCTGTTTAATATTATGAAAACCTTATATTTAACATAATATTTAAATTCCATGGGGTGTTAATATGGACTATTAGTTTACAACTGAAATTTGGGGAGATTTTCGTTTTTCTCTCGATTCTTTTATTTCGTGGAGGAAAGAGAGGGGGGGGGGTGCAAACAGAAAAATAATAAAATAATTTCGGCTATTCCATCACAATAAAAAGCTCAAATATGCATACAAAATGTTTTTTTAAATGGGTGATTTTAGCTTTAGGTATGAATATCGTGGGGTAGGTAGGTACTACAGTTTATTCCCTGACCACTCATACCGGCACAGACCAGCTCTGCTTCTGCGGGCTGGTTATGTTTACATTAGACGGGTCTGGTTTCAACCGAACACCGAACTATCTCAAACAACATATGCCTACAAGTACACATTATTATTTCCCCTCGCAACTTGTTACCATTATTGCTGTTTAGTGACACACTTCCCTAGGAGCGTGGGAGTGACGTCACGTGGACGTCACGCCGGCGAATACCGTATTTCGGCGGAAATCATACGTTTCGTTGTGTCGGGAACTACCTTAGTCTAGTTTTGTTTGTGCATTCAGTCCTCGTAAGTAGGTACCCATTACTCAACTACGCTAAATTACGTTACTTGACTTACTTTTCAGAATTAGAGCAAATAATGAAGATTGCATTGGGATAAGTAAACTAATATTAAAATGTCTATTAGGTAGGTATTTTATTTAGAATCTCGACGTTTTATGTTTAAAAACTATCTGCTATTTTTAATGTCGGTATTTCGAATTTCGAAGAGATATTCGAAGACATTGAGATTTTGTCATTGATATATAATAAACCTCTATGGGTTTATAGCCAAATTTCGCTTAGATTTCGAGGCCAATGAAAGGGTAAACCCTTCGGGATAAAGACTTGATGGATAAACTATCAAGAAATAAACAAAATAATAATACACGAAATCTAAATTTGCAAAATAAAAATAGTATAATTATTTTGGAATTTCGGGACTAAGTTCCAATATGTTAGCCCTGAAATAAAGTTTTTATTATATTATTGTAAAAAAATGCTCTGAATTCTATTTAGAGTCTTTTACGGCGGTTCACGTGATATAAACCAGTACCTATTTTAAAGAAATTAGGTAAGTACTCGAAAAGAATTGTTATTTACTTTATATTTAAACAATATTTTGCGGACAACATTATATGTGGATAGGTATTACGGACCTACCAAAATTGGAATTTTATGTTAGGTATGTTAGTTATTTTTTGAGGCAATTTGTTGTCGAAGAATCGACAAAACTGTTGGATATTTGAGAGAGAAATGTCTAAAAAGTTGAACGCCAGAAAGCATAATATGAAGAAGGTTGAATATTTTTTGTATTTACAACATTTATGTAGGTACGTAGGTACCCATGATGAAAAAATCTTAGATCAAATGAAAGTGTTTATGACAGATTCTACAATAATATTACTGAGATATTGTGCTTGCTGTCTGATGGATATCAGATACATGAACGATAGAAAGAAAATAAAATAATACCTACTGTAGCATATAGTAATAAACTATTCAACGATAATATAGGTAAATATTCCTCTTAATATTGCTGAAAGTTTTCAACTCGTATGAAGTAATAATTAAATTGTGCGTTTTGTCGCGAGGAAAGCGTCAATGAACTCTGACGTCACGGAGATTTGGGAAACCGGCCCTGGCGACCTCCTGCCTGACCCACGCCCCCCACTGCCTCCCCCTTCCCTAGACCCGGCGACCATCTACCAGTTCCACCAACAACCATCGAACCATCAGCCAGCAACTACCCATCAACCAAGGAATAGATGGAAACATCTAGGTGCCATCGAGCTTCAGTTCCTAGTCTAGTTGAAGTTCTGTAACGCTGTGCTGTATATATCTAGACGAGTTGACAAGAGTATAAAGTTTAGTCTTCCTTCCGGAGAGCGCATTGAGACGGGAACTTGTTTACGATTTTCCCGCGCGCCGCCATGCCCGGCCGTAACACTGGTAGCCGTGTCGGTCGCGGAGAGGGGGGACGGAGTGCGCGGGGGGATTGGAATGCGGCCCTGCCCGCGCGCATTCCGACTCCCCCCGCGCCCTCCGACCCCCCTTTCCCTCCCGGCCACCAACACGTGATTCCGTGGCGTGCAGACGGAATTATGACCTAATCACGAAGTATAAAATGTATGAGATGACAGTCTGTTCTGTGGTGGCGTGATCTCTAATCCACAATCCATCATTACTGCATTATTTGATATCCTTTCCTTCTCTTATTTACTTTTCTCTATGCAAAGCAGCGTTGCGTCATCGGCATGCCATTCAATGTTGGTAAATAGAAGACGAAATGTCCTTGAAATATATTGTAATTCAACGATTCTGTCTTTTCAACAATATCGATTTACAATCATCGATATACTTACTATAAACTAGTAGGTCGATGGATACAATGGATCTACTGTCTCTAGGCAGCTGTAGCTGTATCGTATTATTTTACCATAAAGTTTCGGCTGTGGAATTCAACAATAAAACAATAATATGTTATTTTTATTTATTTGTTTTTAAAACCAATTAGTTTTTGTTGTTTTCGTAAATACCCAAATGATTTATTATCGGTTCTTTCTAGATTCGGCTTGATTTGATCACCAAAAATAATCAACAACTATTTTTTTATTTGCGTTGAGGGATATTTTATTATTCAGACATGTTGTTTTGTATATTCATTTTTTTAAATTTGATGCAGGGAACCTACATGGTCTTTGAATTCTAGATCTATTCACCATTTTTCAAAATATATTGTCACGTCCACCGTTTATTTAATTCATTTCCCCATCACCACATCCAGCATCCAGCATCTCACAGGGGTAGGCAGAAACGTCAAATTCCCCACAAATACCTTCCTTCTCTGCTGCATTTTAATTCACATCAATTATTGTCCAGGCTTCAGATTCAAGACATTTCGGTCATTCAAATTTGCCAAAAACGTTTTCTTCTTCTTCTTCTTCCCCTTGTCCTTTCGGGTCGGGGACCCACTACATAGACAAGGCTCCTCCACACGTCCCTGACTTGCGCCGATTGTTCGGCCTCCGTCCATGGCAGACCCGTCCTCTCCTCGCACAGTTTTTGGAGTTGTCTCGCCCAACCGTGTCTGGGGCGGCCCACTGAACGTCTACCCTCTGGAATGGCACTCAGTATTTTATAAGAAAAATAATATTAATCAGAATATTGGAGGTATCTACGTGAATTAACAGGTTGGACATCATAATTATAAACAATAATATTACGGCAAACAACGCAAGAACCCCCAAAAATACCTTTAGTTACACAATATCACACCCGAATATATAGGTAGGTAGATACCTAAAAATGTAATATTGTGCTCATCTTTGTGTTAATTCTACGTAGGTACCTTCTTACTTACCAACCATACAGTAAAAATATAATAATATAATATAATATTTATCACGCATTCGAATTTCAAATGGGAAGGTATGTATATTGATGTCTTCTTCTTTTATCCATCTTTTGACTAACTATTTTGAACACCTATCACACGGGTTCCTCCTTATAATTTCCTACCTAGACCAAACTACCTTATAGTATGTGTATATGTTTCAACGATCGTCAACAACCAACTAACTTCAATTATTTAGTAATTTGATGTTCTATCTCTGATGTTCATCTTCTCGATAATGTCCGTCCCAAAGAGCATAGTCTAATGATTTATTTTTCGAAAACACAATCAGAATAATGTAGGTACTCGGTACCTACCTACTCGATGATTGCTGGTGATGAGATGACAAATGATTCAGACTTATTGTATTCTGAGTTGTCATTTTAATTTTACAAAAGTTGTGATCGAAAGCATTGGTAATCCCTCGACGAGTGCGAATTTAATTTTATGAATTTATTTTATTTGTTATGAATATTAATTAGGTAAAAAGAAAAAGATTAGTTAATCATATATTTTACTGTTCTTATCACACAAGAGCCCCGACTATTTGAAACCAGTGGGACAGAGGCACCCCAAATGTGAGTTTGTTGTGAGGCTGAGGGGAGTGGTAAACAGAAGGTGATAGGAAAGAGGGAGGTTGGAAAGTACCTGGATATTCAGATTTGGTCACGAAACACGGTTAAAGCCATTTCGAGCAACGTTTCAATTCTGAATGGTGGTCCATAACCAAGGCGATACTTGCCTACTGAGAGTAGGTACATATGTATAAAAAAAGCTAAAAATTCCTACTTGAGGGTGTTTTTCCCTTATCGTATAGAAAATAATACATAAATCCAGTCTTTGAACTATACTCTTGCTATACGTGGTTAATAGATCGGACAATTGATGTAATTTTTTGGCTCCCCTTTTCAATTTGCTCGATTATATTATTTTAGTGATCGATTATTATTCCTTTTCTTTCGCGAAATTTATAAATTCTAAATCGTGATTGTCGAGGAGGAATCGGCAACCGGCAAAAGGCCATCAGCCCAGTGCCTACGAGTAACATAGGCAATATAGGCACACCTGTTGATATTAAAAATTATAGCGTTTACTCGGGAATATTATTATCCTAGGTCCTAGGACCTGGGGTATTCTAACTAACTTGGTAACATCATATTTTGTATTGCTGTACGTGTAAATACAAATGATAAATGGCCTGCGCGATGTGTAATCAGGAGCATTGCTAATATCATGCCCCACTATTTTTGTTGGTATGCGCGATGCATGCTAAATCGTACTGTTTTATAGTCGTAACATCACTAACATCATGAAATGTCATGGTAAAAGTGTGGATGAGACATTGCATTTGATTGTAGCTGCGTAGGTACTTTTATTTTGAATAGTCGCTTTGGATGTGGGCTGGTAATTATTCTGAAAATCGTTTAGATTTAAGAGGAGTTCCTTGTATGTTATTTGTAGTGGCTACTGCTACTGGTATTATAAGGCTATAGAACGAAGTGGACGGTGTGGTGTGGTGATGGTCCCTAGATATTTGCTTGCGCGGGGAATGCGCTGCGGCCGGCTTTGCCCCAGGCGGGCCCGCCTCCGAATAATATAACTAAAGTATGTGGTTTGATTCACCTCACTCGTTTTTTATACCGTGTATCTCGCGCAGGAATCCTGCTTCCCCGTCCCTCCCCTTCCCCCCGGCCTCTCCACTCCCCTCCTCAGGTGCTACCTCAGACCTCTGCCTACCTACTGCCTACCACTGCTTCTACCGCGCCATCTTCATTCTTTATCTACCTAGCTATGTATTCCCTTCTTCCCAACGAACACTTCCTAACAGAGACCATTTCCCTCGCTATATTATTATTTATCTACCAACACTGGATTGAGTAAATTATTATAGTCATTGAGGAGTAATTTCGGTTGTGCCTCTGTAATTCCGGTTCAATAACACTGTAGAACTTTTGCTTTGAATTTAAGCTTAATTTTTTAAATTTGTTTGCAGAAATGTACAAAACTTTTAAAATAGAAAATTATGTAAATTGCCATTTCCAAAAATGGAACCGATTTATCGGGATTTCAGACTATTATAATCACTGATGTATATTTAAACGAGGTACGAAGTAAAAAAAAATTGGTTCCACTATTTTACGAAATCAAATGAACGGAAACTACCGAATCCGGTCCCAGCGCACTGCTACTCGCATGATAATAGTGGAATATGTTTCGACGAGAAATTATTAGTATGCAATAGCGCCTCTATGACTATCCCGTGATTTTTCAAGGATCTGCTCTAATATTTTAAACTAATCATATCCTCATATTAGGCGAGGGAATATAAAAATAACGAATTAGTTTGATTATATTTTGCTCGGTTTGACCTTTATTTTCAGGACAATGGTAATAATGATGTTTCGTTTAGACATCTTCAACAAATCATTTATTAAATTGGCGATATGGTCGTTTACTTTCTTGTAGCTTTTTCTCACCTGCCGGAGCTCTGCTAGTAACCTTCCTCGGGCGCAATGTTAACACCTGGGGAACATCGGAAATCGGTACAAACCTATCGTTATACGATTTTTAATATCACTGTGGAATTTCGTGAAGGCGAGTATGTTAATCTGAAGATGATTAGAACCAAACTGCTGTATTGAAGGGAGGAAACATTAAAAATTCCGATCAAAATCAATAAATTCTAGATAAACGTAGGCTTATAGGCACGATAGCTTCGGTTTCTTGGTATGAATACTGTTTGCACGGTATCTGGGAAATAGCGGTATATGACATATGTAGGTACATAAGTCCGAAATGTTCATTTCCCATTCGATGTAAGTAGATATCTACCTACCCATTATTATTTCCCATCTAATTGCGAATAGGTACTTTCTTTCTGATGTTGAGTTAGGTCTAGGAGATAGTTACAATATTCTATGTAATAATAATAATTGACTAATTTATAATGCACATTTTTCGAGGGTATATTTATAAATTTCAAAATTAAACGAGGGTATATTTAGAAATTTCAAAATTAAACGAGGGTATATTTAGAATTTCAAAATTAAAAGTATGAAAGGGGGTGTGGTTTATAAATACTTAGGATACCCGCATTAGAATAGATTAAAACATACTAGTATTAAAAATGATATTAGGATTAAATTTCAAACTAGGATCAGAAAATTTTTAAAATGCTATCTATCTGCTAAAAATTTAGTGAAGGTAATAAATATTTGGACAATACCTCTATTAACGTACTCATTTGGTATAATTAAATGGTCCAATACAGATTTAGATAGCATAGAACGATTACTTATAGCTATGTTAACAAAGTTTAATTGCCATCATCGAAATTCAGATATAAAACGAATTAATTTACCTAGAAATTTAGTCAAAATAACTTCTTTGAAACACAATCAGCTAGAAATGTTAAGATTTTTTTCCATAGGAAAGCTAATAGCTCAGAAATGCACAAAATAATTTGCAAGACAGAGAGAAACATTACACCTTTAAATTTATATGACGAGAATGCCAACATTTTTATAAATATCAACCAGGAATTATTAGATTCTTGTTCAAATAAAATTATTCACGCAAAACAATTATCTAAACCAAACGTATGTTGACAAACTTTCGTTAAACAAATGGTTGAGTATTGGAGAGTTGAGCGCAAAAAAAAAAAAGAATTTATGCTTGCAATTCAAGATAGTCATTAGGTAATACTAAAAACTATAGGAAGCGTATAATCAAAGATACAAATCAAATGGATGATTTATGTAGAAAATGTATGACTTTTCCGGAAACTATAGAACATATTATATCGGGATGTTCTGTAGTAGCGCCGTCCAAGTGTACATTTAGGCACAATCAGGTTTTAAAAATAATTCACCGAAGTTTGGTAATTAAACATAACTTGATTGACTGCCATAATATAGTACCATATTATGAATAAGAACCAAATTCATTTTTAGAAAATTAATTTTATAAAATATATTATGATAAAACTATACTGACGGACAGAACAATTAGTCATAATAGACCCGATATAGTTTTACATGACAAAATTTAAAAAAAATAACTTATATCATTGATGTAGCTATTCCAAATTCCTCTAATATTGAAAAATCTGTTTCTGAAAAAATAAGAAAATGTACAGATTTAGGAAATGAGATTAAAAGAATTTATTATTTCGGCTACTGGCATTATACCTAGCTCTCTCATTAAAAATTTAGGCGTATTTGATCTGTCAAATAATTCACACATAAAAATGCAAAAATCAGTCGTTTTAAATACATGTAGGATTACGAAAGATTTTTTAAATATTTATGTTGAGGGAGCAGTAGGATTTATCTGTCCAGTCAGATATGAAAATATCTGGAGTCGGTGAATTATTTTCCCATTTAGTCTCTGGTGGGTTGACGTGTTGTTCTTGTATTGATTTGTATTTATTATACATTAATAGCATGGATTGACTAGATGATAATTTGTGGAAAAGTGTGTGGATTGGTTAAGTTTTTCCTGTGGGGAAGATTTAACCCGGACATAAAAGTCAGAAGTATAAAAATTAACAGGTCAACTAAAAGGTGATTTACTAATTTTAAAAACATTTTTTTTAGAGAGAAACATCAAGAGGAAAACGGGCGACGTTTAGTTCATACAAATATTCCACAATTTCCTCTCTGGATTTTGACACTAGTGCAAATATTTTTTTAATATAATATAGATATCGACCACCGGTACGTTTTGTTTTTTCTTGTAGGAGTAAGGACCCTCTAAAATCGTTAAAATTGCCTGAAAACTAGACAATGTATCTACTTACAATTAAAAAAAGCAAAACGTAGACAAATGTACTTACAATTAAAAAAAGCAAAACGTAGACATAGAAAATTTTCTCCTGCTAAAGTTGGTAAAAAAACTTTAAAATCTGTCTGTATTTTTGGTGGAAAAAAAAACTCTATTTTGACGATTTTATTTAGGTATCGTCAGCCTGAGGTGCAGTTGTTCCTTTAGCTTAGTATTTAGGGGGGGGGGGGGGTAACAGCGATAGAGTACAGTACAGTAAAATACCTATTATTCAAAATTTCTCGGTGACCGTGTTTCCTCTTGATACATCCCCTGATAGCACGAGTTCTCAAACCATAACAATTAATATTTCAGGATTAATAAAATAACGATTTAGGGAAATAATGTTTATTTTTCAAAAATTGTATATTCTGTTAATAAATAATATAATTAGGTGTGGGTAGGTAACAGTGAAATAAAAGTACATGCTTACCTAATAGGTACATTTCATAATACTCATGCTTAAAATAATTTAACATTGTGAGATCTACATACATTATTAATTATTACATAACAACTTTGCATTCAATACAATCCGATGGTGTCTTATTAAATTAATTATCAAACACAAAATGTCATCATTAACTATTTACCTAAATACTACATTTTTTACAAATTTTTGAGTCTTCACTATAAAAGGTACTTATCAACAAACATAAATTTTTTATTGTTCTTCATTTGGTTGAAAATGATTACTTTTCCGATTTATTTAGAGTTGAAATGTTTGTAATTGCATATTATTTAGTTAACATTGTTTTTTAAATTGTTTCAGGTGGAGATTACCTGTTCCCCGAACTAGAGAGCAAACTGTCCAAATATGCCCCCAAGAGCTGGCGTTCATCTCACACACACGTAAGTACCTACCTACTTTACCTCGACTATTGATCTGCCTACCCCTGCACCCTCACCCTGCACATGCCCTGCACAGACTGCCATCAAATGTTTGTCACAGCAATTACGCTCTATCTGTCACTTACATATTCTGTTTTCTCAAATGATAAGCACTTTAAAGATACAATAATTATGGGTAAAATAAAGGGTTTTATAATAAAATGGAATCAGAAAGTATGGTCACTTGTCTACATATTCTAAACAATTTTTCTGTTATTTTTCAGGGCCTCGATGGTAATGGGCGGCCCTTGCTGGAGCTTCACATGCGTGTGCAGTTCCACGTGGAGGCTGCAGAGGCCAGCGCGTTGGGCGTGGGGGCCCGGGGACTGTATGCGCGCCACCTGCGTCAGGAGGCCGAGCAGCGCTCCATGGGTCTCTCCGCCGCCGCCCGAACCCGCCTGGCGCAGGCCGAGCACGACAGAGACTACCTGCGCGAAGCCTGTGCCTTAGATGAACTCAATGCGCACTGCTATCGACTGCGTGCGCACAAGCGGGAGCCCGAACCCGGCTCAGTACGCCTCTACGTCCGGGCCGCGGGGCTCACCGTGGCTCCCGAATCCCGTCCCCCCGCCTCCTTCCCTTGGCCGTGCATCGGCAAACTGAGCTTCGACCGCAAGAAGTTCGAGATCCGCGCTGGAGAGAGTCGCATCACCCTTTACTCTTCGGAGGACGAGAAGAGCAAGCTGCTACTCACTCTGTGCAGGGAAACACACCGCTTCTCCATGAAGGCCGCGGTGGAGTGTCCTGACCCTTGGAGGGGTACCCTCCCACGCGACGTAGATAAGAGTGAGCAAAGAATATCCGTCATCTCCAATGCCAGCTCCAATACTACCTCCGGCATCGTCAGCGACCGTGTGCACTCCGAGGATGAGCCCGAGATCATGATAGATGCTCCGCCGACACTGACCGAGGATCCACCAGAAGCGCTCATCACTCCAGACGTTAGTGAAACCAGCGGAGTTTACACCATGGCTTCTTCGGCCGCCGTGTTGCGCAGTGAGGACGGAAGCGCGCACTACGGCCAGACCGGCCAACCGACCCGCGCTTCCGTCGCCTCGGACTGTGCCAGCTTTTACAATGACGGCAGCTATGTGTCCGGGGACAGTGTGGATGGGGTCCCCCCCTTCAGGGATCGGGCTGACTCGGGAGCGAGCGGTACAGGATCCTTCCGCGGGGACGGCAGTGATCCTACGGACCGGCAGCACGGACCACTCAGTGCTGAGGAGCTCAGCGATCTCATAGTAAGGCGGGCAGATTATCCGCCACCCCTGCCTGCTCCGGCGGACTCGGAGAGTGATTACATGACCCTCCTGCGACCCACTGGCCCCAGCTACCTCGCGGGACACGAGGACACGGCGCCCTCTGAGGACGGTTACCCCGACTCGGACCGTCCTTACTCCCCTCCACCCCCAGTGCCGCCCAAGAGATTTGATAGTGCTAAAGGGCATCTCCTTTCCTTACCGAACATTGTCGATGCGGTTGATGCCGTTGATGGAAGTTTTCTCCATAGTTTATCCACGAGAGTTCGCCCCCCTCCCCCATATGAAGCGGATCATCGTCTACCCCAAGAACCAGTGCCATTCGCTGATCAGGAAATATCGACGAGCTTGCGGGAGTTGCGTCTCGGAATTCCTATCCGCGAGCCCCCACCCTACCCGGGCCGAGCCTGTCCCGCCAGGTTCCCCGCCTCGAGTCTTCTACGTACACACTCCACAATAGGACCCGAAGGAATCCGGGCGGCCCCTCCCCCACCCCTCACGGTGTATACGAGTCAGTTAGCACGTTCCCAGATAGAACAATACAGAAGACAACTTTACAGTGACGTGGACTATGTGGTATACCCTCTACAAGACCCGGCCATCAGCCACCAAGATTACCTGGATAGCAAGCTGGCTGCGGCGTGTCCCCGCGGTGCTATGTGTCGCGGGGGCTCTACCCAGGCTCTGTCAGATACCTATGTGCGCCTACCACCCTGCGTTACACCCCCGCGTCGGGAGCCCCCACCACCACCTTTTGGGAGGACCATGTCCGATGACAATATCCTAAATAGTCTAGGTTCAGCGCCACGGTCCCGTCGCCTACCTCCACCTCCCCCACCATATCCCCGCCGTCCCCCACCACGAGAACCTCCGGCAATCCGAGTGCCCGAGCCCCGACCGAAAGACCCGCCACGGTTGACTCCCGACCCTCCGGGCCCTATCGATATAAAGACCCTGAGGGAAAAGAGCAAGAACTTAGACCTGCCTCTCATAGCTGCGCTGTGCAATGACAAGTCCCTACTGAAGCAGACCAAGGCCTTTGTCATGCCGCGACACGGCACAGCGGGAGTGGGGTTGGGGCGGGCGGCGGGGCTGGGCACTGGGAAGGAGCGGCGCGGCTGCCATCGTCACCCAGGAGACGCGCTGCCCGCCTTGCCGTTGCCTTCGCCGCGTGCCACGGCCAACACCTACGTGCCCGATCCTCATCCGCGGCCCCCTGCGGTCGCCTAAACTAGTGTATCATATGTGAGATTCCTATTTGTAAGTAAATCGAAGAATAATATTAAACTAAGATAGGTCGTCGTATATTTGCTCAATTTCAATATCACGAACGTTCCAATTGTAAATTTGACTGTGACAAACGTAGAAGTTATTTAGTATTGTATGTTATTTATACGAAGTACGAAGGGCCGGCAGTGCCAGGCCGGAGAGCTGATGTATTCTTGTATACCATTTATAAGTATTAATATAAATAATAACGCTCGAACAAAGAAAAATGGTTTTATTTCTCCAGTTTGACCACCATAGCCTCCGCAGGCCTCAGGTAGAGTTCCTTGAAGACCAGCTGTTGTCCTTGTAGGGCAGAGTCAGTGGCTACGAGCGGCACGCCACCGTAGTACCAGCTGGACAGGTCCCGCCTCACTCCCTTGTCCTCCAGGTTCACCAATAGCAAGAAAGTGTTTCTGCGGGGATACCAACGCTCTACCACCAGAATGCTCCCAGAGCGCCTCAACTGAGCATTGGGCAAGCCCACCCCATCTTTCCAAACAGCGTTAAGGTACACTGGAGGTGCTTGAGGGCGCAGGGCAATAAGATCTCGTAGGGCAACAGCCGCACCCCCACCACCCCCTCCGAGGGCCCAGGGCAGCACCCCTCTCGAAGAGAACTGACGACTCCCCTCAGGCCAAGCCATGGGAACTAGGTTATGAATGTGCTTGGATTCATGATAGTCCTCTTCAGGCTCAGAGATCTCTCGCAGTCCAACCTCATCCCCGTAGAAGATGTTTGGTGTGCCAGGTAGCATTATGTTCAGGAGCAGGACAGCGATGGTCTGATTGGGGGTGAGGGAAGAAGAAAGTCTGCGGGAGTCCACGTTGCCTACACTCCAGTGGGTCCACGGAGCCCCGGGCTTGGACCAGAGGGCTCCCTTCAGAACGCCTTCCACTTGACTCTTGACATGTGCTGTGCCATTTGTTACATCTAAAAATACGTCAACTAAATCGGCCTTGTTCATTAACGTATTGTATGCTATACCTTGTGCCTTTTGAAGGGCTTCATAACTGACAATGATAACTTTTTCCTGACCGATAATTTTTTTCCATAACTTTATGTGATCTGAAAAATTTGGATCGTCCACAAAATGTTCAGCTCCCTTCAGATAGAAACCATCCACCCCGTTGGAGGACCAGTACCGGATTGCTGTGGCTATGTGGTCATCTTTTACCACTCGAACAACACTCTTTGTTATATTTCTGAGTTTTGTATGGTGGACCGTGTCTGTTAAGTTTGTAATATCCTCTACTGATTCAATATCATCCAAGCGGGTTACGTATGGATAAATGGGCAGATCCAAAATCAGAGAAATATTCCTATTGTGTAAAGAATTTATAAGGTAAGACATGTCTTGCATATTTCCAAGAGGGGTGGCTATGTTAAGTAGAGACATGACATCTTTGTAGCGATCTGGGAAATGTTCCGCTTGGAAAATAGAGTTAAGTCGGACAGCCCTGACATTGAGACTGGTGAGGTATTCCACTCGGGAGGCGAGTCCCCGGAGGTCTCCGACACCGTCGCCATTGGAGTCCTGGAAGCTGGCGGGAAAGATCTCGTAGAAGACACCCCCCTGGTACCAAGGCAGCTGGGGATCGCAGGTGCGGGGCAGCATGGCCACCAGCGCCACCACGGTGGCCAGACAGGCTAGCAGCCCCGACAGAACGCCCCAGAATAGGGCTCCTCGTATCATGGTCCAGTTCCAGGACACGAAGTTGGGCAGCTTCCCTCCCGACACGTTTCCTGCCAGCACTTCTGCCTTGGTCATTTCCTCCTGTAAATTAAATGTAACAGTTTTATCAGAGCTATCCAATATTGTAAATGATTTGTAGAAAGAGGAAAAACCTTGCAAATTTGCAAGGAAAACTTTTCAATAAGTACTGCAGTCAAGGCTTATTATTACTTGCCGTATAGTGTGAAAAGTATAATTTTGCACATTTTGGGCAAATTTATTTATGGTTCCATAAGCCATTTCTACCAAACACTAATGTCATATTGTAAACATTAATTAATAGGGCCTTATTAATAAACATGTTTTACATTTCATACAACCGATAAATAACCATTATGTATTAATGTATCTTAAGTAATTTTTACCAATTGTGTAAAGTTTTACAAATTTATTAGTAAGAAGGATAATGTGTAAATTGGGTAACATTTTTCTTGCTTCCTTCTCCATAAAAGCTTCCACAAAGAATGGGGGAGAGTAATTCCGTCAGAATTGGATAGATATTACTTAATATCTTGAAAAATAGTAACTAAAGATAATTTTTTTAAGTGCAGATTTATTGCCGAATAGTTTTTCTAGGATTACCTAAATTAGAATATGCGATGTAAAAAATAGCTCCCCCCCCACCCCACCGTGGAACAGGAGATTAAGACGATCCGCTCACTGAGGCAACTGGCAACTGTCTTTGTATGACAATGTGATGATTGTGATGGCCCGCACGATTCACAATCACACAAAAGCCCGTTGTCAATGGTAACGCAAGCAGTGACTCGCGACTCGCACTGCTGATTGCCGCAGCCGGCCGTTGCTAGTTGCCAGCTGTCAGCTGATTGTTCTTCGTCTATGGTTAAACAAGCTTTTTGACCAATCAAGACAATAGAAACCAGCTGGTTTTAGTTTGTTTTCAGTTGCCTCGTCAGCGGAGCGCCTAAGGCATGATTTTCAATCTGTCAGGATAAAATGCATAGCCTCTCGAATACATACAAGTTTTAAATCAAATCCGATTTCTAGGTAAGAACTGATGCCTTTCTTTGATTGCTAGAAAACAGAACTATTGTACTAAATTATGACTGGTTCAGAAATATGGTCATAGAAATAGAGCATCCTTATTGGCCAATGAAGATCAAATTCATTCTACCTGAGTTTTAGAAAAACATCTTGAAAAAAACATCCAAAAATAAGCAAGTTGAGTCCTTTTTTTTATCAATGTTCACATGCAAACTTAAATACTATAATATAATAATATAAGATTATAGTAATATCATATAAGATCGCAGTAGCCCAATTGGTAGAGGTGTATGTCCCGGTAAGACGTAAGGTTCTGGGTTCGAGTCCCAGTTGCGACCGTTATCTTTTATTATTTTTCTGTGTCTTGTTTATTTTCATATTTAAAAAAAATAAAAAAATTTGATTATTATTGTTATCTTCTTCTTCAATTAAATACTAGTTTTTTTTTTTTTAAAGGTCGTTTTCATAATTAAATTAATTTTACAAGTGCGAATTTTATTAAGCCCGCGAAAATGCGGCAAGAGTATGAATACCGTGCGGCAGAGTTCGTGACGTCACCCTGTCCTAGATTGTGTGAAATATAAGGGAAAATATTTACAAAACCGGGACAAGCTTAATATGCACGAAAAAAATATATTAAAAAAGTTGTAGTAGTTAGATATTAACTAGTACTAATCAATTTATTTACTTATTTTTTAAATTTAAAAACACGAAATGTCATTTTTCAACGAAACTTGTAACAGTTCCTAACATACCGGTCGGTGAAAAATGACATTTCGTGTTTTTAAATTTAAAAAATAACCATTAAAATGCACTTTTTTCGAAATTCTGGTAACTGAATTGATTAGTACCGAGTTGTTTGGCGGTCCGTCCTCTCTGCCTACCCCTGCGGAGAAACGGCGTGATGGTTAGTTAGTTAGAATTGGTTAGTACTAGTTAATATCTAACTACTACAACTTTTTAAATTTATTTTTTTCGTCCATATTAAGCGTGTCCCGGTTTTGTAGATATTTTCCCTTATATTTCACACAATCAAGGACCGGGTTACGTCACGAACTCTGCCGCACGGTATTATGCTCTTTATTATGGCTTTAATAAAATTCAAACTTGTAGAATTAATTTAATTATGAAAACGAACTTTAAAAAAAAAATACTGGTATTTTAGTTTGCAAGTCATCTACATGAACATATTTTTTATAAGTCAAAATATTTTTCACTCAACTCCCCTATTTCAAGTGAAGTCTGTTTTGTGAGTGCCACAAGTTAACTTTTTTTAGACCTAAGTGTTGTAAGTGTTTTCTTGCAATACAAACAAAACAAAAAACTAGAAAATTAAACAATTTATTTACCTTTTATCCCAATTTCCATAAAATATCATCTTTTTTCCTTATCAATCTCCGTTTTCACCTACTTATTTTTTTATATTAACCTCTCAGTGAGTATGACCATACAAGTATGGAATACGGAATAAAAAAGTCTACAAGGAGTATGGACGTAATATTACGGCAATATGCCTAACACGTGCCCAACGCGATTTATTCATGAATTGTGAAGTGTACTGCCATCAGTTTCCAAGGATGTTTCGAACATTTGGAGCAGTTAACTCATTTACCGACGTTGCTCACTCACGGGACACAGTTCTGTTCGAAAAGCTCACTCTCCGAGGGGTTAAATTGCTTGTTTTTACACATATAAATTGCTTAGACAATAAACTAAACAGTTATTCTATTCATCAATGTTTAGTATAAAAATATTAGCACGCGCACTCAACGGGCATTTTTTGGATAGTACTCGTGCTCGATACGTGTTAAACAACATTATAATAGTATTAATATTTGCTATTTATTTGTTGCGGGAGTTTAATAAATTCACAAAAAACCATACATGTATTACCGGTTTGATAATAGGTAATTTTTCATAGAAAAGTTACCTGATCGAGAATGAGAGGCGATGAGTTCCCGAGGGAGCGGTAGTCGAGCATGGTGATGTTGTTGATGAGCTGCGCCGATACCTGATCCATGGGACCGAGGGCCACCCCGGATCCCGCAGAACTGGAGTCTCCGGAGAGTTCTCCTGTTCCTTCTACAGACAAAAAGAGATTCGTTATGAAAATCCCACATGACGCAATATACAATGAAACGATCCAAATTAAACTAATTTTACCTACACTATAGTCAAATGTTCAGGAGGTCTGTAAATTTGTTTATGCGTTCCCTTTTTGGTTTCTAAAATGTGTTGCATCCTCTTTATTATTTAAGCAAACCTTACTTTTACTAGATGACCATAAATAAACCACCCATTAAGTTGATATCTTCGGGCTTGTTGTATGGGGCAACTTATGACAATGTTTTACCATAGCAACAAAAGCTGTATTTGATAGCACACACCATAGACGAGGATAGAGGAAATTCAAAATGCCACTCAGTTCTTCCACGGACATTCTAAATTCTCTATGGGATGCAAAGATTTGACGTCATAATGACGTCACGCGTCTTTTTCATTCGGTTGGCCATTTTGTTTGGAGTTATACCCGACTGTAGATGACCAACTTTAACTGTAATAAACCAATCACAATTATTGAGCTTTTCAATATTATGCATATTGTGGTTTCTACCTGCCTGAAGAAAGTTTGAAAAAATAATTGTCATTTAGTTATGCTGGGGCCGCACCTGCGTGTACCGTCACGAAGTAATGCGTGCCAATACTTACGTTTCGTACGTTTTGACACAAAAAAAAATAAAATTGAAAAAACTAATGTTTTGAATTGCGAATGTTCGTGAGAATAGCTGATAATGGCCGATAACACTTGAACGTATCGTGTCATTGTGACGATACACGCAGGTAAGGCCCCAGCATTAGTGATATTGTTTCTTTGTACAAATTGTGTAATTCCTTATTTGAAATTAAAAAAAGTTGCGTAAAATACTATGATATGGTTCATAAATTATGTAGGTAGTTATTTAAATACCTACTTACAAATCTAGCGATTTCAGAGGAAATTTTGATTTTCTTTTATTAAATAACAGAAAATTAGAAACATAATTTTTTTGGACGCTGTTAGCTTGTTAGGTCTACCTTTCTCAGAATAACTAACTAGTAATAATATTGTATAATGGCACTACTGAGAGGCTTCCAACCTGGTGTTAAAATGAATGGAGTGATGTTAGGTTAGTTTAACAGGAAGTAACGGAATCTTTTACCACCAAACTGTCGTTTCTGCTTTCACTGCGGCGAATTTCAGTCTGGGGACACTAAAAGTTTTTTTTTTTTTAAATCAAACATTCTTGGGTTATGAATAATCACACAATATTTTAATTCCACCTATTGCCATTATATTATGCGCATAGATATTAATAATGTTAATACTACTACTACCTAATATGCACATATAAACTTCATTTTTATAAGCAATTTTTGGTTTTTATACCTTAGAAGTAGGCATATTCTTATTTTCTTACGACAGGTTTACACCTACAAACTATCATGTTTTCATTTGCTTTTTACTTGCTTTCATGTGTCAAATGGTTAAGGTTAAATTATTGCTTTTACTATTCTATACTTATAATCTTTGTGTATAATATTTTTTATAAACTATGTAAAATGGCAGACCGAACGCCCTGGATTTAACGGGCCACGATAACTGGTCAAACAATCTAGGTATATTATGTTAACAACACCGCCAACAATTATTTCGTAAACTCTCTAATTCAAAGGCCCCATACTATACACCATATTATTATGTCGTATTCATTATATAATCAAAGGTCGTATTATACCATGTTACTGCTCTCATTGTCTACTATGTACATATAAACTTTACATTTCTTTATAGCTAAACTACGTTTGTTAACCTTAGGAGTAGGCAAATTCTTATTTTTGTACAACAGGTTTATATCTACAAATAATCATCGTATGCATTACTAGTTACTTGCTGTTATAATATGTTAAATGGATAGATTATACTGTATTACTACTGTTACTGTGAACTTACAATCTTAAGAATATTTTTTATAACTATGTATGTAAAAGCCCAATAGGCGTATAAATAAATAAATAAAAAAAAATAAAAAAATTATTATAAGCGGAAAATGTTGCTTGTCCAATGATGGACGCAATGATGGTGGAAACGAAAAAGTACTTTATCATGGTACATAGTCCTTCTAACAGCTTATTACAAAAATGGTGAGAAACCCCCTTAGCGAAAAAAAAGTATTAAACCTGAGAGGTATGAGTGAGAAACCGATGCGTTTGTCCTCTCAGCTACAAACTGATGAAATATTATTGTTATTATACATTTTTGGTTTTGATATAAAATTTCAATAGTGTCAGCTTTCCTGAACATTGAATTAACATGAATTGACACACATAGTTCAATTATTCAGAACAGTTGAAGTCTGTATCTATCAATAAAAGTTATAGATTCCGGTCAATGTCTTTCAATCCCATTTTACAATCTTATTTTTTTTATGATTAAGTAAATCAGGTTCAAAGTATCTTGCCATGTTTATATCTTACCTTGTACATGCATGTTGCAATTAAAATATTATTTTTGATAGTTCAAATTTCTAAAAAATACTGTTTCAGTCAAATTCTGAGAAAAATTGTATATGACTGCTGCCATCTGTTGGATGATTTAAAAAGTAAATAGCAGATGGTATTGAAAAATTTCTACCAACTTCTAATAGAATGTACAAGCGATTTTAATTTGGTAAAAATCCTTGATTAGGAAATTGTGATTTTTGTAGAACATAAGGAAAAAATTATTCAGATTTTCATCAAAAGCAACAAATTAATACTCAATTGGTAATCTTTTCAAAAACGCATTGAAAATGTTGATTTTATTGTATTTATTTATTATTTATTGAATTTTGCGTACCAGTGGGCGGTAGGGTGGGTGATGGAGGTCGAGGGGAAGGGGGTCCCTCGGCCAGGAGAGCTTCCTGCTGCTCCATTATGTGTTGACAATGTTGTATTTTTCACTCCTGGAAAATAACAATGTACATATAATTAATCATTGAATATCATACTAATCTCTCTGAAATGAAAAATATGAAGCAGAAAGGCCAGAAAAGGACTCAGTCGCATCTAGGAATAGAATCCAGGACCTCTGACTAGCCAGGGTAGTGATCTGACCACTGAGCTAATTCGAACATACCAACTTCCGTAATTTTTAACTGTATTTTTAACTTCGACTGAGATAACTAACTAACCAATTACGCCAATTCACCGCAGAGATCGGCAGGATAAAACACCATACAACTCTGTGTTGGCATACGCTCCTCTCTTTACTTATATTCATACACTGGCTCTAATGCCTTGTTCTAACTGGGAGAGTATTTTAGTCGAGTAGCTAATATATTAGTAACTGAACGTGTCCGAATACCACAATTTTAGTAGAGTAGGCTAGTCAGGTCTTTAGTACATTGAATCCATTTGGTTCTATTTTTAATTTTATCAACAAGCGTCCCTGCGCACTGACATGCGCAGTTCATTCGTAGACGCACACACGCGCAATATGTCGTCCCGTTGACGCGAAAATTCTATTCTAAAATTCTTTATTTTTGCGGCTATTAATCTATTTTTGTGACCATAGTTTATTTATTTTCATCTCACTAGTTTATCCTTCCACTTCTTCTAAAATAATCATTACAATCAGCTTAATTAGCGTATTTACTTTGTTGCGTTGCAGCTCGCCATGTCGCGACGCATCGCTTACTAATGAACTCTACTTGACAGCAGTGCGAACAATTTTTGGTGAGTCAAGTAGCGAGTTACTCGCTACTCGACTTACTACTTGTCAGGTCAGAACAAGGCATTAGGGCTCGTTCGGACTTGACACTCGCCACTTGACTGACCAAAAAGTGTTCACATTACGGTTAAGTAGAGTACATTAGTGAGTGGCGCTTTGGAAGATGAACGGGCTGTTAAGCAAAAAAGTAAATATCTAATTAAGCTGATTGAAATGGATATTTTAGAAGAGGTGGAAGAAAAAATTGTGAGATGAAAGTAAAGAAACTACGGAAAAAAAATGTAATTAACAAAAAAATAAAATAAGAGCATCTTTGCTCCAACCGGACGACATGTCTGCGGCTACTAATGAACTCTATTAAAACAATGGGTTCGGACTTTAGTGAGAGGAGTTGAATTGAGCCAGTGAGCACTGACACATGGTGGGGGGCGCTACTCACACTAAAAATAGAAAAAAAAATGGATTGACTCCACTAAACTACTGACCAAACTACTCTACCAAATGTATGGTGTTCGGACACGTTTAGTTGCTAAATTACTTGACTAAACTACTAACCTAGTTCGAACGGGCCTCTAAGTGTTATTTTGACTCCTGACATGACCAGACTCAAGTATTTGATACGCTAAAGTAGATCATGCGGCGGTTGTTTTGGTTTGGCCATTGACATCTTATCCCATTAAATAACACGTAAAATATTCTCCTGATACTCTTTTCTGCATCCATTCATTTAAGTTTACCATTAGATTTAACATTGGTGTAATCTATGTACATACTTCAGTCAAAGATTAGGACTGAAATACAAAGAAATAATAGTTTAAAAACAATAATAAGTAGACGGCTACAGATTTGTTCAGTATATTAAATTAAAAGATAAGAATCCAATATGTAAAGTTTTTTAAATAATCACATAAAAATATTATGTTAGTAGGTAGATACTGAAGAATGTTTACAATGTTTAAATAAAAACATTGTTATGTCACATAAGGCGCTCCGAGAAACTGACGGAGAAACTGAAACCAAACTAAAACTCGCTGGTTTCTATGATTTCCAACCAAACTTCTAAGGCGCTCCGCTAACGAGGCAACTGAAAACCAAATAAAACCGGCTGTTTTCTCTGTCTTGATTGGTCAAAAAGCTTGTTTAACCATAGACGAAGAACAATCAGCTGACAGCTGGCAACTATCAACGACCGGCCGGGGCAATCAGCAGTGCAACTCGCGAGTCACTGCTTACGTTACCATTGACAACGGGTTTTTGAGTGATTGTGTAGTGTGCGCGCCATCACATTGTCATACAAAGACAATTGCCAATTGAGAGTTTTCAGTTGCCTCAGTGGGCGGATCGCCTTAGACTGGTACGGCCGGCAACGGCAACTAGCAGGGCGAGTTGCGAGTCACTGCTTGCGTTGCCATTGACAACGGGTTTTTGAAAAATTGTATAGTGTGCGGGCCGTCACATTGACATACACAGGATAGCGAGTTTAGTTGCAAACTGGTTTTTTTTTCAGTTGCCTCGTCAGCCGACGCACTTTATGATGTAATTAGTTTATTTTATTATTTACACTGTTATATTAGCTGTTTTGCCTTCCGAATGTATTGTAACGTTGTATTGTAGTCACGAAAGTATTTTTAAAATTATTATTGTGAAGTTTTCACTTTTTTAAGATTAAAAATATAAGTAAGTACCCCAAATAACTTTAAAAATTAATTCTATGAATTCAATACTAATAACAAAAACATATGGGATTCTGCAAATAGGTAGGTACCTACACCAAAAATAAAATGATTTGTTTAACATACCCTTATTCCGTAGATACCAAAATTATTATTTTTAATTTTTTTTTAGGTAGGTACCAAACAAGGTCCAATGGGATAACCTATAATAATGATTAGTTTGTTATTATCAGGTTACATGATTAGAAAACCAGCACATTATTAGTTACATACCGTATAATGTAATTATAATTAATCCATTTAATTATAATCGAAAAAATGTTTTATATCTAACAAGATAACTAACGACCCTACCTAGCACAATATGAGTGTATCTGTCACATGTTTTCAGCATTTATGTCATTTTTTAGTTTGGTAAAAATATAAATATGAATCAGATTAGGGTCTCTGGTGGCATAATCCGCATCTTTCGTAAGTTTCAAGCGAGTTTGAAATTATGTGTGTATAATAACATAATAAATAATAACATGGATATGAAAATCCATCTCGTAGCTAGGAAGACGTAATATTATTTATTTAATAAACGAAGGTTTATTTTCATAACCGCTTAAGTGCTAATTGCTGCATGTAATTTATATGATAATATTGTGATGTTTATTTTGAAATATAATTAATATTAGTTGATTATTTTCCCAACAAAACACAGATAGTAATTTCATGTTATTCACCACTGATAAATAATGGAATCGTTCACCAATCGCGGAACAGGACCTTATCTTGCGAAAAACAAAACTTACGAGAAATTAATCACAATCACACTCTGGAGGCGATAGGAGCAAAGAGAAAAGCCATTCAAAAAGCTCGCAATATTTTCTATTCACAGCTTTTCCACAAATTTTCAATTATTTTTCTATTTTTGTCACCCTGCAAAGCGCTCACGCGACCTAGTATAGACCGGCTGATTCCGCACAACAGTAACATAAACAAGAATGGCATCATTTAAAGAAGAGATAAAAAAAATTATTGTGTTACTTTGACCTTTTTACTTATTCTCTTCCATCACCCTTTCCCGTCTGAAATCCCGCCATGCGCAGTCCACCCGTTGAGCATTGGTACCAACCGCATGATATAACTTTCGTAGAAACGTCAAATAACGAATGTCAAATGAATGATATTTGTTTAATTAATTATTAATTGAGTGTGGCCTTCGATGCCCCGAAACCGCGACCAATATTATTATCGCCGCAGATTAATTAGCATTTTACGCTGGAAATAAAATGATTTATTATCCAAATTTTTACGCCAACACGGCGCTCTCATGTCTCATGCAGGGTGGGCTGAAATTGCTGCAACATTTCAGAAAAAGTACAGTGGTAGGTACTTGGTGCATTTCTAGTTAGCATTGAAGTATTTGCCTTCAGAAATGAATTTTCTTTTCATTTCTTATGCGCTTACACGTGTTGCTGTCATTTTGACGTCTGAATTTGGAATCATATCAAAATCACAAACTCAGTCTTTGATTATTTAAGAGCGACTGACCAGCGGCTGAGAATAAAAGTTTAAAAATGCTTGCAACTGTACAGGGAGGTTTCAATGAGAAAGATCGATTATTCCCTGTATCAATTTTTTTAAATAAAATATTTAATATCGATTTATTTCATTCAAATCTATATAACTACATTCAAGTAAGCAATAAAAATGCTCAAAACGCACAATGATAAATTATTAAATATCGTTAATAAAATACCTCTTTTATCTTTTTTGATCATAAGTATTTATAATGTTTAATAAGTATGTAAAAAAAAAGAAATATTTTAGTTTGTAAGACCTTAAATAAACAGAGAAAACTGAGTAATTTTTGTCACAAACACGTTCTGGGATTTATTTTTTAGTGATTTTAATTTAACTAAAATATTATGTATTGATTTATTTTTTGTATGATTATTTGATTTGAAATTTGTGTTGCTTAATAGAATCTATCGTTTTAAAATTGAACAAATCTGCCAACGACCATATAACCTTAGTATATTAAAAATACACTTAGTTTTTCAAAATTTAAAACTGCGTGTACCAGATAAAATAACAATCTTTCAAAATCAATGAATGTTTTTTTGTAAAAAATAGACAATACGTCTAGAATTTGATGTAAAAATGACTAATTTCCGGTATTCTCTGGTAATACCCTCTTAAGTTTATTATTTATTATTGCGTTTGATAATTTAGTACATTTCTGACGTAACGGAATTATTTGTTAGTTTATTACAATAAATATACCTACCAAATATTTACGTTTTTCTAAACGTATTTTTCATCTTTCTCATTTTTTATCACGTTTCAAAATTATTATAAACTAGCACGTGTACTAGTGCGTGAAAAATCACAAATTTCTCGACAAATCAGTTCCAATTTTGAAAATGGCTGTTAAAATAAATGTCGGTATAAAAATACATATAACATTTTGTATATAATATTAATCGCCTCCGTGGTCGAGGGTTAACGCTCTCGACCCAACTCGAAAGTCGCGGGTTCGAACCCGGTGTGCACAAATAAATTTTATTTAATTAATTTGTGTTTTAAGTTGTGAAAATTAATTGATTCAAAATAATATATACCTACTGTATTTGCGGCACGTTCCAGAGTGGAAGATACACGTAAGTGTAAGACCACCATTTAGAATTGAAATGTTGCTTGAAATGGCTTTGGCCACGTTTGGTGACCAGATCTGAATGCCGGGGGGTGCCATAATCTCACTGGCTCCAGACGGTAGCAGTTGGGACTCTTGTGCGGTATTTATATAAAAAAATAACTAATGACTTTATCGCTTTTCTGAATTATTCAGACAAACAGTTCCAATTTTGAAGATTACACTTACATTTAAAGCAAAGCATTTATTGAACCAGAGTTACGCAGGACATCAGGCACCCAACTGAAATGAGTATTTTTTTATATGTAATAATAAAATAACTATATGGTTTATAATTAAGTAGATAATATGTATTTAAGTGCCTACTTACAAATCTCATGATTTCAGGGAAAATTTTGGTATTTGTTTATTAACCACTCGAGCATTATGGCACTATTTCAAAAACCTCGGATTGCTTTCTTGCCAAAATGGCAAATTTAATAATTAAAAAAAAAATTAAAACGACTATATAATATATTGTACATTCAAAATATAATAAAATAAATATTCTCTAGATTGTTTAAAATGTTTTAAGGTTAAAGATTTAATTATATTTTTTTTATAAATCCTACAAATATGTGATAATAGACAAAAGATAGGGGAATTCATTGGCTACATAGAACTATAATCAGTTTGTATGTCTTCATATTCAAATTTGGAGATATAATGTTTTTAATGTGGGCGAAAAAATTTCATTTAGCAATCCGAAAAAAAATATTTTAATTGCTCTGTCGCTCCAGTGGTTATATAAGAGAAAATTAGAACTGTTGACAGAACTACAAGTAAATTCTATTATTAATTTTAATTACTGTAGTCGAATTGTATCGATAACAATCATCTGTTTTATCACTTTGTGAGTGGTTAAGTGGGCATAGCGTTTGGGTTCCACCCAGGCGTTCCGTGTTTGATTCCTCGGCTGGCTAAGTCCTCCATCACAACACAAGCAACATCTTCCGCTTAGTGTGGTGGTAGTAGGATATTTTCAAATGTTGTTGGGTTATTCGTAACCCGGGAATGTTTGTCTTTCTTTAAAAAAAAAAAAAGAGAAAAAAAGATTTGGATTTGGGTGGGGGAGGGGCTGGAGTAACTCCATGGTCTTGCGAACAATAATTAAATTGATTTGATATACACCCAAACCAAATTTAGCTGGTATAACAGTTTTAGGAATCCACTAAAATCATGTAAGTTTTTCCAGAGACTTATAAAACACGGGGCAAGGGCATTATTGCGAATAATAATAAACATTATTTTTATCAATTACGTAATAAAGTTTGGGAGCGAATTTCTTTTCCTTCAATAACTAGTTTTGACGCAAATAATACCACTTATAACCGCTTTTGTACATCATGTTTGTAATAAACATTTTAATATCTCACAAGGAAAATAAATACATACGCAATAACATATGCATATTAACTTATATACCTACTTTAATATAATTTTATCTATGTAGTTAGGATTGACTGAGACTTGCTCCATTTTTACCCCTTCACTGGGTAATTAGCTAAAGATAAGAACATTTCTTAGCTTGTGTGATTACTTTGCAAGTGTTGATTTAATTTGGGAGGCAGGTATAGGTACCGCCGCCCCGGGAACATTTTATTGGATAACCAACAAGCACCGCAGTGGGAGGGTTGGATTCATACGTCCGTTATCCTGTGACCATTCCTACGCACCTCTTAAACTATTTTCCTTCCTTTAGTAAAAAGACCCTCCACACGGCTTCCCCAAAGATGACATGGTCATTAGTAGCATGCTTATTTCCCCTTCCACCAGCAAATCAATGAGCATGCTCAAAAAATCAACAGCCTCTTGATTTGTGAGCATGCTCATTTGGGCGTGACACACATTCTACTAGGTAGAACTGCGAGTGGAAGGAGAAATGAGCATGTGTGTCAGTACCATAATGGGGAAATATTTTCCTCTGGGCCTCATGTGTGGAGCTAATGTAAAAAATAATAATATTGCAATAACATTCGACTGTTGTTGCGCTCTCCATTGTTTATAGTGATATTGTTTTATCGTTGCATTTTAAATATTTTCAGATAATTAATATTTCAAACTAATAAACTATAATGCTGACAATTAGCTATATTATAAACAACACCATAATCGTCAATGGGCTGGTGTTCCAATATTAATTATAAGAAAATACTTAAAATGCTCGATAAAACAATATCATGCTAATTATAAACAATTGGCTGGTTTTGCAATATCAATTATTATGAATCAATTAGAACTTTTAACTGTAGCCCAATAGTAGAGCAACAATAGCCTGATCGTCAATGTGCTGGTGTTGAGAGATGTACTTTTTTCAAATACATTTTTATTTGTTTGAAATAAAGCACATCTCTTTTTTTTCACTCATTTCCTGTTCCATTTTAAATGCTTTTCTCGGTGCATTCTGCATTTTAAATGCATTTTGCAACATTCTTCCTTTTATCTCAACACATCTTTTTTTTCTTCATATTTACGTCTGTCAAGTTGCTCCCTGGTAAAGCCTGGAAGCCCTTGCAAAATAAGTGATTGATAACTGATAAGATAACAGATGCTCTAAGTGATAACTGATAACAGAGGCAAAATAAGAAGTGATAACTGATAACGATAACAGATGCTCTAATATAAATTTTTCGATAGTAGTTTCTATTTCTTTAAGCAGAGATGGCAACATTAGTTCCGCGTAAAATTTGGGGGTTTTTGTCAAACTGTCTGTTTATGTCTTTCAATTTCTTCTGTTGTTTAATAGTAATTGATGCGTATTTAGATTGGAACAAAACTTCACAAATATCAAATCCAAACAACAACAAAAATAAAATGGCGGTAAAGGGATCGTTCTATACCAAGGTTCTTGGTTATATATGGGAAATTTTGTACTTTGTTTGAATAAAAATTGAATTTTAATGCAATTTTTACCATCTATCCAAACATAATTTGAGCGATAGCGCCCTTGAGGTGGTTTTACAAAAACGGCGCTATACAAATTATCCAATCAGAAGTAATTAAGTTGAAATGTAGTGTAATTTTCAAAATCTGTTTCAAAGTCTATGAAAAGTGCGGCAGTTGTGGAATATTTACCAAAACTAAAATAGATTGCTATGTTAGTTTATCCAGTATTTTACTTTTTTACTCCTTTATTGTTTGATCTGAGAAACCATTTTGCATTTTCATTGCACATTGATAATAGTCATTTTGTATTTTGCATTTTGCATTTTGCATTTTCAAATGGAAAAGTTTTGACCCATTTCCATTTTGCATTTCAAATGGTTTTGGATACCCATTTTGCACATATCTGGGGTGTTGTAATGTAAATGATATGAAAATATGTAACCAAAGGGAACAACTAATATTGTGCTGAGAAATCATCTTAAATTTACTTTCCTAGGGGGTTGGGCGTTTGGGTAAATGTGCCACAAGCCATCGCCCTTTTATTAGGCACAGTTTTTGGAAATTACACCACGTTTCAACATAATTACTTCAAGAAACCACTAATACCGTTTGGGGAGATGGTAACGATGTTTTAAAATGAATGTATTATTAAGGCCGCGCTACCCCGTTCAAAAAGAAGAAGATGGAGAGATGCGACAATACGAACGTGGGAGCGAGCTAACATTAAAAACCATAAAATTCATGCTAAAATTGTGAAAATGTTTAATAAAAGACGACTCGTTTGAAACAGAGCAAAAATCTCGTGGGGGCTGTGTCAAGTAGCATTTAAAAAAACATTGTCAAATTTTTTCATTCATTTAACTTGTAAAATAACAGAAACAAACGTGTAAATAATAATTTTCGGAGCATACTTTGCAATTTATTTCTATCGAGGGAATTTCAATTAATTACCGTTTCGGCGTGGGGAATGTATAGATACTTTCTTAAAGAATAACATATATTTTTTTAAGAACTGAAAAACTTCAAACATTTAAGGAAAACATGTAAGAGATCGGCAGAAATTGGCAGAGCGGCCCCTTAAACCAAAGTTCAAAATTTCTCATATAAAACGTTTCCTTTGCCGCCATTTATTTTTTTGTATGGTTTTGACATTTTCGAAGTGTCATGTCGTTTCAATCTAAATACGCATGAATGACTCAGTTTACCCAAAAAGAACCTAATAACTAATAACCTATTTTATGCACGTAAATAGTTGTTTTTCGGAGTAATCCTTGAAAAGAAATATATTTTTTTATTTGGCCACTGGTTTATACCTAATTAGGTTAGGTACATAAGATAAATAAAATTACTTACTAAACTTAAGGAAAACCCTACTACAGACTTTCTTGGAAGTAGGTATATAGGCTTACACACACTAAGATAAAATTATCCAGAGTACATTACCCCTATTTATACATAAGCTTCGTGACTGTATTGTTCAACACCGATATAACCATAGAATCACAAGAAATGCGATGAGGGCGTGTTAAAAAGTGTGATCATTCTTTGATGGACGATGACGACATCGATAGGCAAAGATGGGCTCTCAGCGTAAAAACAAACATGATCCGTAGAAGATTTCACCTTTGCAGTAGGTACCGATGTAAAAAGGACGCTTTTCATTTAATTTCCTTCTGCACAATGTTGTATACGTGCGAACTTTGGCCAAATTACAAAAATATTAGTACAGAAACGACGGTAGTAGTATAATCGGCCGTCCGTGGTCGAGGGGTACGACTCTTGAATACCAATTCGAAAGACGGGGGTTCGAACCCGATTAATTTGTGATATTTTGCAATGTATTCATTAAAAATAATATGTACTACATTTGTGACACAGAGTGGAAGATACTCTCAGTGTAAGACCACCATTCAGAATTGAAACGTTGCTTGAAATGGTTTGTTTGGTGACCAGATCTGAACAGCCGGGTACTTCCCCACCTTCCTCTTGTGGATGTGTCGAAAACGGTAGCAGATATATAAAATGTGAGAAATGTACATAGGAAAATAAAACTTCAAAACAAAATGTCTAGAAATTGTAACACTACTATTACTATTATTTCTTTTACAATTATTATTATTTTATTATCTCTTTTTTTCATGTACTCATAAATTCACCTGCTTTTCATATATTTTTTTCAAATATTCAATGTATTATATCTTTATGGAATGTGTGGAACTGAACTAACCTCCCAACACACCGGAATAATTTTTATTTTTTCTTAAATTACGAATAGGTAGTTTAATTTTTCGTCATCTGAAATTTTTATTTCGTTTGATTGGGATGGCGATACACGATGTCAAACGATGCAAGAGAGATGGAGCGTATGTTAAATGGGTTAGGACCAAAAGGTACTAAGTCAGTGGCGAAATTGGTTAGTAATAAAATCTACGAGGCATTTCTATCTGTTAAGACCCATTGACCAGCACTGAGAATTAAAGTTCCAAAAAGCTTGCAACTGTACAGGCAGGTTCTGATGAGAAAGATCGATTATTCCCGTATCAAAATTTTTAAACAAAAAATTTAATATCGATTTATTTCATTAAAAACTTGCTTTAATGTATACTTACATTCAAGTAAGCAATAAAAATGCTCAAAACGCATGATGATAAAATATTAAATATCGTGTACTTAGTGATGATAAAATATTTATGATTTTTCAATAATGTCTAAACAAAGTGTGTAAAAAAAATTTGAAATATTTTAGTTTGTAAGACTTTAAATAAATAGAAAAACTGAGGTATTTTCGTCAGAAAACACGTTCTCAGATTTATTTTTTAATGATTTTAATTGAACTAAAATTAAAATTCTAAAAAGTGACTTTACTAGATCATATATTGATTTATTTTGCTGTATGATTTTATGATTTGAAATTTGTGTTGTATAATACAATATTTCGTTTGAAAATTGAACAAATCTGCCAACGACCAACGGTATAACCTTAGTATATTAAAAATAAACTTAGTTTTTCAAATTTTAAAAAGTGTGTTTACCAGATAAAATAACAATCTAAATAAATGTATGTTTTTTTTTTTTTTTTAAAGAGTTAATACGTTTAGAATTTGATTTAAAAAGGACAAATTTCCGGTATTGTCTGGTTTTACCCTCTTAAGTGGCCTATAACAAACGTGTCACAACTCGGAGAAACACAAGTCGCTCAGATAATTAGGGCAGGGGTCAGGAGAAATCTGGAACATTCTGGTTTTATACACTTCTTATTTGTGCAGAACACGACACCGCCACAAGCCGAGGGCTCAACTTACACAAAACAATATTAGCGATAAACAAACTCACAACAATATAGAAAACAAAACAAGACCACGAGACAAATTCCCACTGCTCACAAGAGTCCCAACTGCTCCCGTCTGGAGCCAATTGGGGTATGTTATGAGGCTGAAGGTAAGTGGGAAAGGAAAGGAGACGAGGAAGAGGAAGGTGGGGAAGTACCTGGCTATTCAGATCTAGTCACTAAACACGGCTAAATCCATTTCAAGCAACGTTTCAATTCTGAATGGTGGTCTTACACCAGGGCGATACTAAGAGTATCTTCCATTCTGGAACGTGCCGCAAATATACTATATATTATTTTAAATAATTAATTGTGAAATAACACAATTCAATTAAATAAAATTTATTTGCGCACGCCGGGTTCGAACCCGCGATCTTCGGAATGGCAGTCCAACGCCCTACCGCTGGACTACGCAGGACGTCAGCCGGCGTCGATGATGAAGATGTTTTCTTATTTTATTTTTATGCTGACAATAAAATTATCTATAACGATTTAAAATGTGACATATTCGTTTTTATTCGCGAATTATGCCGGGCAACATCGGTGACAGCCGTCTTACTAGCAGTTGGCAAGAGTTGGCATGTTCTGTGGCTAGCCAGTTGGAACCATTTCGAAATTTGCGGTTTTTGAAATCAAAAATTATAAATGAAAATATTAAAATTACACATTTTTAGTACACTGATAGGGATCAGAAAATAAACTTTAAATCTTTCACAAATTTTTAATCGCGTTTGTGAAAATAACTCATTGCCTCATTGGCTGCCTTTAGCAAACGTAACCCAATCATAAAAAGAATTTGAAAATAGTCCACAAATGGTGCATCTCTGGATCTCTGCAATATCCATGTATATCATCTCTGCAGTATCTGCATGTACCATCAGTAGGTCTACATACCATCTATATGTATTTACTGACGTTTAGAGAGCAAACATGTATCCTCAGTATCCTCACTAAAGAAGTTATCACAAAAACGGCCAAGACACGATAAAAGACATTATACCAGGAGAGAAAAAAAAAATAATGAGAGGAATAGGATGAAGAAAAAGTATTCGCCATTATTGTGAATGTCACTCAATTTCAAAGTTTTGAACGTGTAGGAATAATATCTAATAGTGAACTTTTAAATGCACAGAAAAAGATTAATGTCCTCTCTTTCGAAAACTTTTTATATCATACCTACATCTCGTCTGAACATACTAGAAAAGAAGATAGAACGAGTTTTATGAGTACAAGAGGATGTGACAGATATGACACAAAGTGACTCAAGGCCTTTTGTTGTGACAAATACAAAGTAGTTTGAAAATCAGTGGTCCATTTAATATTCATCATTTCACATTATGTTATATTATATCCACTTATCACTTATCATGCATAATGCATCATCCATTTTGCCAGTTTCAGCAACTAGGAGTGTCTATGTGAGTAGGTTACGTGCCTAGTCAGCCAATAAATATCTCAAGTGAAAACATTTTACATATCGAGAACTTTTCCACTGCTGATTGTTTTTTTTTTTGCAAAGAAAAAGATTGGTGTCCTCTCTTTCGAAAACTTTTTATATCATACCTACATCTCGTCTGAACATAATAGAAAAGAAGATAGAACGAGTTTTATGAGTACAAGAGGATGCGACAGATATGACACAAAGTGACTCAAGGCCTTTTGTTGTGACAAATACAAAGTAGTTTGAAAATCAGTGGTCCATTTAATATTCATCATTTCATATTATGTTATATTATATCTACCCACTTACCACGTATCATGCATAATGCATCATCCATTTTGCCAGTTTCAGCAACTTGGAGTGTCTATGTGAGAAGGTTATGTGCCTAGTCAGCCAATAAATATCTCAAGTGAAAACATTTCACATTTCACATGTCGAGAACTTTTCCACTGCTGATTGTTTTTTTCCAAACACAGCAATACAAATATAGAAAGCAAATAATATATTGTTAGAAAATTTCAGCTGTAGATTCAATATGCTTCTAATAGAAATGAGATAACCTTTATTCGAGATATCTCTATAAAATAAACTTCCTTCAATAAATACCTATCATAAATATATGCCAATTGCAAGCATTAGAGCAATCCACTAATCTATCTAATAATAAGGACTGTGCTTTCTAAATAAACATTTCTAACTGTTTTTTTCTCAATAAGTTGGGTGTTTTAAATTTTTCTTTATTCAATGAATTGTTAATTACGCATGATTTGAGAATTTTTCGACCACCATGCTAGGTGTTGTGGTGGTCGATTTTATATACAGTGCATTTGAAGTATAAAAGAATATAAAATAACATATATTAAAGAATGTAAATGAACGCAAGAATGCTTACCCATAAATAATAACAATCCTATGTTTACAAGGCTGGAATCAGACGGTTCACTCGAGTGAAGGTTTACTCTATGGTTACTCGAGCGAATGTTCCCATCTTTGTTTCACTTTTGTTTCATTTCTTGTTCAGACGTGTCATTCCGAGTGAAATAGGTGGAATGAAATACAGAAATGAACGATTAGTGAACCGTCTGATTCCAGCCTAATACCCAACATCATTCACCTGTTTGTACGAGTAGCTGCATTGCTGGGGGTGCATATAATTTTAATTTTTATTTTTTATTACTCATCTTTATTAATTCTTTTACAATAAGTAAGTTGAGTCCTTTATTTATTTATTTTATCAATGTTTACATGCAAACTTAAATACAAGTATTTTTATTTTTCTAGTTAGTTTTCATAATTAAATTAATTCTACAAGTGCGAATTTTATTAAGCCCGCGAAAACGCCCGGTTAGAGGCGGGAGAGTGTGTGACGTCATCTGTTCCCTTGTTTGTGTGAAAAATAAGGGAAAATATTTACTAAAGACACGCTTAATATGGACGAAAAAAATAAATTTAAAATGGTGTAGTAGTTAGTTATTAACTAGTACTAATCAATTCAGTTACCGGAATTTCAAAAAAGTGCATTTTAATGGTTATTTTTTCAATTTAAAAACACGAAATGTCATTTTTCACCGACCGCTATGTTAGTATTGCAAGTTTCGGTGAAAATGACGGTGAATTTCTGTTTTTAAATTGAAAAAATAACCATTAAAATGCACTTTTTTCGTAATTCCAAAAAAAAGGGGGAACAGATGACGTGAGATGACGTCACACACTCTCCCGCCTCTTACCGGACGTTTTGGCGGGCTTTAATAAAATTCAAACTTGTAGAATTAATTTAATTATGAAAACGAACTTTAACAAAAAATACTAGCATTTAAGTTTGCATGTCATCTACATGAACATATATTTTATAAGTGAAAATATTTTTCACTCAACTTCCTTATTGTTGATGTGCTATGCCTGTCTCGCAGGCGTAGTTTATAACAACAGTAGGTACAAATTAATTACAACACAATATTACGACAAAAAAAAAAACAATCCGCATCGTGTACAATTGGAAATATGGCATACTCACAATTTGGTTATGATAAAATCTTTGATGATAGATCTGTCTTGGCTGATAATCAAAGACTTGATATCTGATTTATACTTAAAACAATTTGTGTTCTGTCTAATGGCCAGTGGAAGTGGATTGTATCTATAGCTTTACTGCAAAGTATCTGAAATTTCTTTGACTTAAAGTAGTTTTAGGGAAAAGTAAGTTATTATGACCATTGATTCTATTATCTCGAGCAGTGTGGACATTATCAAAGGCAGTTGTGTGTTTGAAGAGGTCAGTGGCGGATACATATGGGGGGCGCGGAAGGCGCGCGCCCCCTCCCCTTGCGGGGCCGCCAGCCCGCACGCTATTCATTCGTTTCTTTTGTCAGTCGATTCTGAGTCGATTTGAGGTTATTGTACTTTCTTTCTGCCATCAAATGTTCTCGAAACAACTGAGCTACGTATATAAGGGAAGCAGAGTCGCTGCCAGGCAGTCCGTTTTTTTATCCCCCCCCCCCCCCAGCTTTAAAAATCGGATGAATGGCGGCAACGTTTGCTCCTTTCCCGACCTACAATACGAGGTACTCGATTAAATATTGACATAGTGCATACTGCATAGTAAATTCAATGGAAGCTATTCCAGACCCAATCACTTGAATAAAATGAGTTTAAGTAACACCAGTAATTACTACTTATTACCTTCTACTCTGTGTATTAAATTATGGCGCTTACATATAAATCATTAACCAAATGCACGACTGAAACTTTGTATGATATTATCATTAATTTGCTCGCAATTAATGATGAAACAACACTGAGAAGATAAGATTGTGCCATTTTTAGTAAGAATAATGATGCGTGTATTTCGTTACACGTTGAATGTTGTTGATGATTAGTATATTGGTGCTACATAATATCAGACTGGTGAACATTTTGCGTCAGACATTAGAAGATAGCCCCCCCGATAGCCAAATCTGGTCTCTCTTCACGGGTCAGAGAGGTCAATTGCTATAAACTTAAATTATTATTACTCGAGATATTTTTTCAAAAGAACGTCAATGGATAACCCATAATTTAAGGCCAGGCGGTGTGGCGTCAAATAATCAATCACATCTCTTCGTATGGTTGCTGGTTTGATGGTTGGTATATAGGGTTGCTGGGATTTTTCAGCCATTCAATGGCATCCGGCCCTAGAAATTTTCTTTTAAAAATGTGTTTTCTCGCCTAGATACCCTAAAAAACCACCCAACATCCACTTGTTCGGAGAAAACTTTCCTTGGAAAAAAGCAACAAATGCCTCGTGGTAAAACTTGACAGTAGATTAACTTGGAAAAAGTACATCAATGAAACCCCAACCTCGACCAATAAAATCCTTGCTCATTACCCCATGCTATGCAAAAAAGAAACTCCTGGTGTACAAATAAACGATAAGGCCAAACTAACATGCCCATGACGCTTCAGAGTACCACTTCAAAAAAACTTTAAATATTCCAGAATAAATCAATGCGCATAGCCCTCGGATATCTACCGGTTTCCCAACTTCACCAATACCCTGTAATCCTTCTATTAAAACAATAAACTTTAAGTCTCGCGGAAACATTATAAGCGGGAATTCCCACCCATGAAAAATTGCCCCGCCCGGTACGACGAAAACGTACGTACCACGTACTACGTACCACACATAAAAAACCCAAACAAAGCCTCCGTAAATCTAAAGAATAGTCTTGCCTGTATTGCAACCATGTTCCCAATAAATAATTTTCTAAATAATAGAATTTTTCCAACAACCAATTAATATAAACTCATGATGAAAGAGAAAAAGACCTGTGGCCCGGAGCTCTGTTTGCCAATATGTCAAAAGTCATGGCATCCGGCATTGGGTCGAATAGCATCAATGTGCCCCTTTGAAAGCCAGTTGAAAGGGGAGTGAACGCTCTCCATATTAACTCCGAGATCAGGTCCTCTCATCTTTGGTCAAATGGCATTAGAGAGTTTGTCGTATTTGGAAATGTTCCAGGAGTAGATAATGACGAAAACGTTCTCACACATAGTGAATGAATCAGATAAAGAAGACTAAGACCAGAACGACGGTATATGTCAGATATGGCGAACCTAGGGCACGGGCGCTAGAGGTGGCACGTTTGATAATTTGGATAGCACACGAACGATTTCCAAATTCAAAGATTTTCGAACTTGAAGACTGTGACGAAATATGAACCAGATATTCATAATTTGTCATCGAATGTACAACAGCAAAAATCTCATTGATAAATAATTAATGTGTATTTATTGATTACGACTTTATTTTTATGAAACTCTATTGTAATTTTTAAGCTTATAAATAAACTTCCCTTTTTATTTTTTCTTCAATCTTTGCAAAATCTTGCAAATCAAATGAAACAAACAACTATGTGTACGCCATTGTGTAATCACAATTATCGATATGTTTCGAAACCAATGGTTTCTTCGTCAAGATAATAAGAACATGAAAATATATTAATCATGTTCTTATAATCCTGATGAAGAAACCATCGGTTTCGGAACATGTCTTAAAGTTTAAGTTTAGACTTACGGAATTCAATACTTCGTTTGTGTGAAAGCACTATGAAACAATACATGTCGATAATTTGTCGATTATATAGTGGTGTACACAAAGTTATTTGTTTAATTAATTTTATTTTATTTGATTTATTTTGTTACTTTTTACTGCTTGGGCCCGCCACACAATCAAGAAATAATATTTGAGGATTTTTAGCACGCGGACCCAAAAAGGTTCGTCACAGCTGGTATATATTATCGAAAGGAGGTGTCTGGAGAAAATTCTGTTGACTTTACAGATAAATTGAAGGGTAAGGGCGGAATATGAAGCTTCTGATCATAATAAAGAACCAATTTATCTTTTTAAATATTATATTATGCTATTTTTTTTTTTTTTTATGTCATGTTTATTATCGAGGTTTCTGACTCACATAATGTTGAGTAGATATATATATATAAGAGGGTACCTTCTTACTTATGCTCTGATCTATATGGTTTTTTTATGCTTCTCTTTCAATTTGGGAGACGGGTATGGGTACCGCCGCCCTAAAAACTATTTATTGGCTAACCAACACCTCTGCCATAGGTCATCCCAAATGGTTCGCTACATTTGGTGACCTTACAGGGGTGCTTGGCTTCATGGTTCATGGAAGACGCATACCCGTATTCCCTTCGGTAAAGATAGACAAAATATAAAGATTGCTTGGGTGATTCAATTAAATATTGTATTTGTTAGCCTTTCTTGAAAGATTTGAGTTTTTTAATTGACAAAACTATTTATTCATATTCAAATTGTTGTGCATGGGCGCAAACAATATTTTTTTCTTAAATATCAAAGAATAACTTGTAAAAAGCGTTTTTCCGTAAAATAATCATAAGTGCACCATCTATGAAAGAGTAGAATATGAATTCTTTTGACAATCACCTTAATAATACTAAATCATGTCTTGTTTTGCAAATTTTCAACCCACATGTGACCATTACGTAATATCATGTACCTATTTAAGAGGTGGCTCAAGCATTTCCAATTGTAAATGCATGCAAATAGAAATTTTAGTATTATTTTCTTTAGAAAATATATTTTTTAGTATGTATTCAGAGTGTAACAGTACGTACCCGAAGGATTTTAAGCAAATCGTGAGCTTTTTTGGAGTAAAAAAAAAATAGATGTCATTTTACTATCCGATATCCGATGATGCTTTTTTCTATTAAAAACACAAAAAAAATATTTTTCAATCACACGTCCCCACTGATACCACTCCTATTCGTCGCGACTGGATTATGTGAAATGCGCGCTGTTTCGTGTGTTACCGTGCTGCGGGAATGAGACAAAATGCTTACCAAGTGACCCTGCTATGCTATAAACATGCTACTCTCCTAACTACTCAGTTGCGACTTGATCGAAAAATATTTTTTTTTGAAAAAAAAAAAATCATCGGACAGAAAAATGACATCTGACTTCAGGAATGTATTAAGGATAGGTTGCAACTTTAAAAAAAAATAATGTACGCCGAATATAACAATTTTTTTTTCAATTTTTAAACCTTTTAGTATTTGTGAACTTCGCGCCACTGCTATTTAAAACAAAAACCACCAACCTTTTAATATACGTTTATGCAACTATGTTTCTGAAATCGAGAGTAGGTACTTATCATCATCGGTCATTATCTGATCTCCAACCTTGGCAGGTTACCAAATAACATAAATAATAATGTTTATCGGGTTAGAATCACGCTTTCGCTGGATGTGTCAAAGAAAATCATCTAAGGTCAAAATCCGCCATAGATACTTGTTTGAAGCAGTAGATCCTTTTCAAAAAGAGAAGGTAAAATGGCAATAAAGGCACTTTAAGTTTCTAAGTTCTAAAAAAATATATGTTACATTTGAAGATAATATGTGGTGGAAATTCGCAAAGAATGCAAGGCGATGTAGCGTAATGAGTAAAATTAAGAAACGGACTCTCAGATGGTTTGGGCATGTAGAGCGAATGAACAAAGAAAGGAGCATAAGGAGTGACGCAAGTGTGAATGGTATTAGAAGTAGGGGACGTCCGAGGAAGACATGGCACGATCAAGTGAATCAGATACTTGAGTCGGGCCATGTCAAGAGTCAGAAAAATAGAAGAGTATGCATGAGACGATGTATGAATGTGAATGAGGCAAAGAGTGTGTGATAAGACCGAGTTGTTTGGCGGTTGTTTGGCGGCCCGTCCTCTCTGCCTACCCCTGCGGGTAAACGGCTTGATGGTTAGTTAGTTGAAGAAAATTTAGAAGATTTTTAGAGCCGAAACGTTAATTACATAAAATTCCCTCGATTGAAAAAAAACGCAAAGTATGCTCCGAAAATTATTATTTACACGTTTGTTTCTTTATTTTATACAAGTTATATGTATGAAAAGATTCACAGTGTTTCTTTAAATGCTACTTAAGGAGTTGAAGAGAGATTTTTGATCAATTATAAACGAGTCGTGTTTTATTAAATATTTTCCAATGTTCGTTTGTTTTTACCGTTTTTATTATTAGCGCGCTCTCTCCAACATTCGTATTGTCGTATCTCGCCTTCTTCTTTTTTTTGGGCTAAGCGTCGACAAGGAAGAACATTACTGAATGTGGTTTGAAAGCCAGCTGCGCGACCGGTTTCATACAAAATGTACTTTTGGATTTGATGCCAAAATAACCAACCAAACTTGAAAATTATTTTTGTAATCAAAAGGTATGTCAAATTTCTATCTCGGACTGAAAAAAATTGTGTATTTCATGTAGTTTAGCGGAAGGGTGGGGAGTCGGGAGGGGATAGCGGGAGGGGTAGGGGGAAGGGACGGAGGGAGGGAAGGAGGGGAGTGAATGGAGACGGATTCAAGGGTGGGTGTCGAGGGAGGGGGGAAGGCGGGGACGGTGGTGAGGAAGAGAGGAGGCCGAAGGGGTACGGGGACGAATGGGAAAGGACACGCAGGGAGAAAAAATACCTTTCCTCATATGTCATTTCAACGCATGCCGGGAACTCGCTAGTATTATTAAGTTTTTGTATAGTTTTCAGAGCATATTTTCTATCGAGGGTATTTCACTTAGTTAATGTATCTGAATAGATTATATTTTTAAAAAATGTTTTTTTTATGAGCTTTAAAACGCGTTCAAGGAAAATATGTTATACTTCGCTAGAAATTCGGTTTGCTGTGTCTTAAACCGGGCTTGAGGCAGGCTTAACTATACAATGCTGAACCGACGCGTAAGAATCTAATAAGTAAGACGGAATTAGTTTTTTCAAATTTCTCAAAAGTATCTGTATAGGTTTAGTGAATGAACACTAATAAAATAATTAAGTTGCCAATCTACCTTACGTTACATACAGTGGGTGAGTGAATTATTATTTATTTATTTTTATTATATATTTTTTTAACTTTTTAACTTAATGAGTTAAACCTCAAATTATATGGCCCGGATTACCAGAGGTTTGCCAGAGAAGATTCGAGTCACAGATGTATCCGTATCTTTTCTGTTTCGAATTTTCGATTGACTTTCGCTAATATTATCTTCATTAATTAAAATAATATTATTTATTTATTCATTCATTTTCAACGCCCTTACGGGCTTTTACATGATAAGTGTATGATACAGAGACACAATGTTTAGATAAAAAAGATAAACTTATAATGTAAGCGGTAGGTATAAAAGATAAATTTAAGTGAAAATAATATAATATAGGAAAAAAGAAAGAGAAAAAAGCAGAAACCAGTTTTCAATTGTAGACAGTAGGTATATAAATAATAAAATAATGTCATACAAAAATTACAGAAAAAGAGAAGAGAGAAACAAGTTTTTACATTTTAGATAAATAGAAAAAATACAAAAACATAGGTATTAGTTACTCATGCAAAAATTGTGTTTACTTTTACTTACATTATTATCATTTTGCAGCTGAATAATTTTTTTTTAAATAGTTGGAATTTGTACTTTTATTTATTTTTAATGTAAATTACGTACAACATTGTTCTCGTTCCGACCTCCTCTTCGCGCCAGCGAAGGGATGGCGATGTGATGGATAGCGAGTCTCGTGTGTCGGCCATTCCCTTCCACGGACTACTTATACAAATAAATTGTTTCGCGGTCTATCCTCTCTGTCTACCCCTGCGGGGAAATGGCTTCATGGTTAGTTAGTTAGTTAAATTAGGTATTTTTTAAACAATTTAAAATACATCATTTTATTTTAAACATTAATTTTTTTGAAAAATATCTTAATATTTAGTATTACTTCATGGCTGGAGTCAGTTTTGATTTCTTCGCTTTTTCGAAACCCACTTCCAAAAGAAAACGCCTGGATGTTCTAGCAGTAGTAGTAACGCCGCGCTGGCTTCATTTATAATTTTCATCCTTTGACTCATAACTAGCGTACCTCCTTCGTATATTTTATCGTGTTTTTCAGGAAAATGTCACGAATTTCTCATTAATTTCTAGACTTTTCTCGACATTTTCCAATTTTTCGACTTTCTATTGGTATTTTTCTATGAAGTTTAGTAATAACATTAGTAATAAAGTGTGCATTAAAAGGGGATAATTCTTAAATGAAAAGAAAAAAAACTGTGTGACTAATAATTTGGCCACCCACTGTGTGTCGTGACACGTGACATGCACTCTTCAGTCAAGTGTTATTTTCTATAGTTAGTATTTAGTATGTACATTTTATTTCTGCTTAGCTGTGTAGTGCTTACTCGGAATAGATTGCAATATACTACAGGGCCAGTCCGAGGGGGTAATCTATTACCAGACTGCATTTACTTTTAGTTCAACACATGATTTTATTACTAAGATATTTATTAGTTAACGTATACAACGCATGACATGCTTCATAAATATATTTACAACGTAAAACAAACATTTATAAATTTGTACATTTGCAAATTTTGTGTGATGAATTTAATTATTTAATATCATCAATTTGAGAGATATTTTATAGGATATTACCGTTACCTTTTACCGGTAAATCGGTGTCCAAAAATTTTATTTTTGTGAAACCACTACCTTCAATTCTAGAAGGCATAAACTGACTATACATCCGCCTATGTGTTTCATTTGCACTCACTCTCTACTTATTAAAATCAGGTCATTTGCATTCGATCTTCCGAAAAATGTGCGGAAAAAATATACTGGTTGGAATTTTTATTTTTTTTATTTATTTTATATTACAGAAACAAACAGTACATTGGTTACAATGATAAGACAGTTTACAGATATCAAATGATATTTCATGGAGGGTACCTACGATATGTTTCATTGGATGTCTTATTCGTAATTACCGGGTGATGTGCGTAGTGTATATATGCTTGTGAGTATGCTTGTAGGTGTGAGAAGTGTATGTGCATTGAATAGTTTATATCATTGACATGATGCTCTTTTTAAATTTGGGCAGTGAATCGGAGAAAATGTCGATTTTAGAATTTATGCAAATATTATTGAATGTATGAAGAGCACGGTTAATTGGCGAATTAGTTACTGCATTTGTTTTGTAATTAAGCGTGTGGAACAGTGCAGTTTGTAGTGTACGTCTCAAAGGTATATTGAAGTAGTTCAGTAGAGTTGATATTATTATTTAAAATTCTGTGTATAAATGTTAAATCAGCTAGTGCCCGCCTTTGTTGCAAAGTTTGAAATGTACATTCAAAGTTATTGTTGAATTTGAAGGTAAGATGTGTTCGCTGCGATCAATGTAGACGCGTATTCCGAAAATAAATTCCTAGTTCGGGCATGCGCTATTCCAAATAACAAGAAAGTTATAATTTCACAAAATATAATATACATGTGATGAATTTAGATTATTTAGAATATTTACATGACGTAATCCAAATTGAAATTGCAGAATCTCACTGCTCCAACTGCAGTTATTATTCTCTTTTCAAAAAGAGATTTTTTAAATGAATTATTGTATATTTTAGGACAGAGAGAAGTCTCATGTGGTAAAAATGATTTGTATTTAGTGGAAACTTTACTGATTGATCCAATATTTTACATATTATTTATCATAAACCGTTTTATTCTTAAAACTGTGTGTTTCGCAAACAATAAGAAAATGGAATTAAAAAAAAAAAATCTATATTGGGAATAATGAATTTGTAAACCACTAATTAATAAAATTAATCTACATACCAGATATGGATGCTAAACGAACAAACACGCTCTAGAGTCCAAGATGCCGAAATGAGGTACTTGAGAGGAGTGGCAGGGGTTACGAAATGGGATCATATAAAAAACTCTACGATCCGAGATGATCTAAGCATTGAACCACTCCTACTCTTCATAGAAAAATCGCAATTGAGGTGGCTTGGGCATGTACTAAGAATGTCTGATGGCCGAATTCCGAGGAAAATACATAGAAATAAATAGAGTGCCAGAGGGTAGACATCCAGTGGGCCGCCCCAGACGCGAGGCAACTCCAAAAACTGTGCGAGGAGAGGATGGGTCTGCCATGGACGGAGGCCGAACAATCTACGCAAGACAGGGACGTATGGAGGAGCCTTGTCGATGCAGTGGGTCCCCGACCCGAATAGGACAAAGGGAAGAAGAAGAAAACGTTTTTGGCAAATTTGAATGACCGAAATGTTTTGAATCTGAAGCCTGGACAATAATGGATGTGAATTAAAATGCAGCAGAGAAGGAAGGTATTTGTGGGGAGCTTGACGCCTCTGCCTACCCCTATGAGGTGCTGGATGCTGGATGTGGTGATGGGGAAATGAATTTCAAAGGCCATGTCTTAGGTTCCCTGTATCAAATTTAAAAAATGAATAGACAAAACAACATGTCTGAATAATAAAATATCCCTCAACGCAATTAAAAAAAAAGTTGTTGTTTATTTTTGGTGATCAAATCAAGCAGAATCTAGAAAGAACCGATAATAAATCATTTGGGTATTTACGAAAACAACAAAAACTAATTGGTTTTAAAAACAAATAAATAAAAATAAAATTTTATGGTAAAATAATACGAGACAGCTACAGCTGCCTAGAGACAGCAGATGTGTTGTATCCATCGACCTACTAGTTTATAGTAAGTATATCGATGATTGTAAATCGATATTGTTGAAAAGACAGAATTGTTGAATTACAATATATTTCAAGGACATTTCGTTTTCTATTTACCAACATTGAATGGCATGCCGATGACGCAACGCTGCTTTGCATAGAGAAAAGTAAATAAGAGAAGGAAAGGATATCAAATAATGCAGTAACGATGGATTGTGGATTAGAGATCACGCCACCACAGAACAGACTGTCATCTCATACATTTTATACTTCGTGATTAGGTCATAATTCCGTCTGCACGCCACGGAATCACGTGTTGGTGGCCGGGGAAAGAAGAAGAAGAATCTATATACCTACCAAAACAAATGGTTTCTCCGTCAGGATAAACGCATAACGAAAATTAATAAATATAAGAAAATTAAAGTAAATTAAAATCATACCACAAAGTGAATTTGTGATTATTGAAGAAGTTAAAATATTTTTTTAATGTAGGTATGTATTGATAAAAGGTTTATAAACCTAAAAATGAAATTCGATTATTACTTTCGTACGCCATCACACACTGCTTTTCCTAAATATGCGAAAAATACAAAGAAATGTAGATCAATCTGAACATTAAATAAATAAATATTAAAGTTATATCTGAATGATATCTAATAATACTAATGAATTAGTTTGTCGTTTAATGAGATAGGAAGAGTTTTCTAACAAAGTTTTTTCCACCAATGTATGCCGTAAATTTCTACCCACAAATTTAATAATATGCACTGCACTTATACGTGTTATAAGTCCAACTAAAATAAAATATTACAGTTACAGAATATATCTCTTTCACAATATGAATGTTATGTATTATTGGTGCGATGCAACTCTGACCCGCTTGCAACCGTCACACTTGGCTTTGTTCCAATAATCCACAAGCGGAAGTAAATATCGGAAGCATCCTCCAAGGTCTGCAAACCGATCCACTGCTAGTTCATTACCTCACTTGTTTGGGTGCGGAACTACAGCAGTGTCTTGTGAATATTTTCCTGTTTCTCTCCCCTGGAAATTCAACAAAGAATATACCTTTTGGGTTTGCCGTTATTGGTTTATTTTTCATGAAAATGCATCGCATCAAAAAATAATCATTGGCCTTACTCATGATTTATTCATTTGTATCAAAAGGCAAACATAAACGAGCATGCATTTCTAAATAATAACAATATTATTAGAATCTCATTCTTGGCATAAGATTCATTTAAACTGCGCTCCAATATAAAATTCTTGCTCGTCTTGAAAAAGACGATTCTGAAAATAAACATAAAAATCCTCATTTATTTTTTAGCATAACACATATGTATGTTTTTAATGTGAGTGTCTTTTTATTGTGACTTATACAGTTTTATTGAAATATGCACTTTTACTTCAATAAAAAAATATGAAGTATATAATCGGAAAGTCATGTTAGATTATATTCGTGAAATTATATCTCACTCCTTTACAAGCACTTTTACTGCTGATGACAGAAGTTATTACGTTTAAGCAAAACTGGCCTAACAAACAACAAAACCAGAGGGATTCCCCAATAGAGAATTCAGATAGAGCGTTGAATCATAGCCTACAACGTAGACAGGCCCTCTACGGCCAGCCTCTACGGACGACGCTCAACTTAGACCCTCAACAATTCTTAAGAGGAACGGCTGCGCGGCCGCTTTCATACAAAACGTAGTTTAGAATTTGAGGCCACAATACCCAACCAAACTGAAAAACATTTTTTGTAATAAAAAGTTAGGTTCAATGTCCATCTCGGATAGGAGCTACTTTTTTGCTTTTAAATGAGGACGTATAGGTAATTAAAGAAATCAGTTTCTGTTCATTTTGGAAGCAACTTAGGATTTTTTTTGTGAGTTATTTACAATTATTACAAAAAATTGTGCCTAATCCTTTTTTCTAAAATAATGAAAAATAATATAAAAAATAAAAAGTGTTAAAAATGCGTTTCTTTAGGTAGTAATTTTAAAAATTGTTTCTAAAAAAAAAATATTTTATATTTTAAAAAAATATAGCAAAAATTATTTTTTTAAATGTTTACATTTACTCTCAAATAATTGTCCAAGTTGCCTCTAAAATCATACAATATTAAAATCTTTAATGGCCTAAATTTCGCGAAGCTTTTGAATGTAGGTGCAAAGTTCATTTTCCAAAACATGTAAACTGCTGATAAGAAGATCTTAAAATAATGCTAAATCGTCACGAATAAGAAAGAGAAGAAATGTGTTTCTGCTGAAAAATATAATGACGCACGAGCCGATGGAAGAGGGTGACAGGTACGTCATAGAAAGTAGTGGAAAGAACCAAGAGAAACAAGTAATTGAATCAAGTCGTGCTAAGAAAGAACAAAGAAATAAAAAAAGACAAGCATGTTTGAAAAGATGTGCATAAGTATGAATATGTGCATAAGTATCTATTTTTGGATGGTACGCGGGCTTATTTGGCGTAGCTACACAAATAAAAATCTAGTATTTGTCATATTTATTGTCATGAAGTTATAATTTCCAACAATTTAGAATTCCATTTTAATTTTAATAACATTATTATTTATGATTATAAGTACAAGTTATTACGTAAGACAGCTGTTACGCCTTCCAAAGGCATTATCAAACTGTCAAATTATGAATTAATTTATTAGCATTATCGAACAGTTCGATATTGGATATAAACAACAAGTATTATAATTGCCATACCAGTTTTTTTTATATTTTTTATATATCGGATATTATTTTTCTATTAACATTTTAACTATTTATTTTTATATTTTGGAAAACCAATTCATTGTTAAAATGACTATGTAATAATTATATTTAAATATGGATTAGGTAGGGCGGCACCTCTATTCCATTGACCATCTACAAACAATTTCCTTCGAATTTTGAATAAGTACCGACGCCAATTTTTTACACGCATATAAATAGTACTTTTTAGTTTCTTTGTGTGATTTTCTGAACATGCATGATTACATTATTTTGTCGACCATGGGCTAAAAGAAACGTTATTTTTATTTACTGAGATTCTTTTTAGATAATCTGTTGATGTGTGTCAAACGAGGTCAGAACTGTTTTTGGTTTCCAAAAATATTTGAAAACAAAATCTTTTTCGAATGTTTTTCAGTTAGTTATCAATTTTTAAATTATGTCAAATGAAAATCATTTAAGTGTCAAAAGGTCAGTAATGGGTCAGTACGTTACGAGTACCAACGTTCTGCTTCAGGGTGATTGAATTAGTGTACAAAGTTTCATTGAACCTAATTAATTACATTATTTTGATAAAGGTAACACGCAACAATGTTCTATATGAAATTGTTTTCTACCATGTCTACTCACTATGCTTATTCCCAAGGAACTGGTGATATTTTGTATATTCTTGTTTACATTATAGAACAACGATGTAGGGTCATATTTGTGATGAATCTTGCTTTTTTATTATATTAGGTAATTATTGGATATAGATGGAAACGGTTAATACGCACTTTTTTAAAACACTCTTTTGATTCAACTTAATGACATTAAAAGACAACTATTTGCATTGGGAGATTTTTTCTTGCCTTGATGTGAGCAGGCGCTGTAAAGGGAGCACTGTCTTTTGTATCACAAACCATGTTACCACAAACCTTTGCACGAATATCATCACATATCAGTCATAAAAAAATAAAATTTTGGGGTAAAAAAAATTTAAGCTATTAAATTTTAATCACAATGCATGCAATGCATGCGTATTAGGTAAGTACTAATTAGGCGGAACTTTATTTGTTTAACATAAAAAAAAATATTCTAGCCGCTAGTTGTTTTTCGTATAATATCAAGAATACTAACATAACAAAATGATATTTGACAAAAAAATTTGAAAATGTCGGTCACATTTCACAGAATGAAAGCTAATTTTACGTAATTGAAATTTAAAATTAAATATTTTCCACTGCCCCCAATGCAAATAGTTGTCTTTTAATGTAATTAAGGCGAGTCAAAAGAGTTTTTTTTTTAAAGTGCGTAGCTATTAACCGTTTCCATCTGTATCCAATATTTACCTTATATTATTATTCAATTATTATATAGGCAGCGCTAACAAAAAGCTGTCCATAGAAGCGAAGCTAGCAGTCCACAATGAAGTGCCGGTACCTACCCTGCATCGCGTTGTTAAGCTTGTCAGGGGGAGTTTATTATAATTTGATAGAAAGCTGAAAAGCACGTAGAATCGGCGTTTAACTGGGACTTTTCTACGTAAAAAAAACACGAAATAGCGCTGAATGGTCATTTGTTGACTTTGTCATACGTGAATTTCTGTGAAAAGTATTGTAATAATGGAACTCGAACAAAACTTGATTTTTGACTTTGAAATTTGAAAAATTCATCAAATTTCAAAGATAATTATAAAGTTCTTAATAGGTTTTATTTAATTTCTGTTATTACAACTTTATTGGTCAGTTGTTTCACGTAACTGAAAAAGTAACAGAACTTTAATAGAACGTCCACATAACTTGAAAATGTGATGTATGGTTCATATTCTATGAAACAACTGAAATTAAAAGTCTACCACAGTGTAATAGTTGTCAACGATTTTTTTCAGTAATTAATTGGAATTCATAAAACGGCGTGATTTATAAATGTATCTGTGCACGCAATATCTGTTGTTGATAGGAGTAACTTTGTGTTGGGATGCTTGAATTATTTTTTTTTTTACATTAGCTTCCTGAGGGAAAATTCCCTCAGGGCCTATGGCATCTTTTAAGATTCCGTGTGGGGGGTTTTTTAAGGGAAAGGAAGGAGAGGAAGTCCCGGGAAGGAAAAATGTTTGAGGGGTGGGTAGGAATCTGGGGATAAATATGTCCAGGAGTGATGGACGTGTGAAGCCATCCCTCCCACTGCGGTGCAAGGCAGTGGGTCGAAAGGGTCCGGCTGGAGAGATCAAAAGGTCTCCCTCAACCAGTCTCTCCCGATCCGGCCTGCCACGCAGATGGTCGGCAGACGCATCCGCCCCCAAGTCCCGGACAAACCTAACCCCATGACACCGGGCACCCCTGCTAAGTCACAAAACGTAGCGAACCACTTGGGGTGACCTGTGGCAGAGGCGTTGGTCGTCCAGTAAATGCTTCCCGGGGCGGCTGTACCCATACCCGCCTCCCAAATTGAAATTCACTGGAATACTTGCTCAGTGAAATGAAATATCATTTGCGCTATACAAATGAAATATTGGTCCACCCCTAACTGCTAGTAAGTATATTCAGATTTAGATCCGCAGTGGTAACCTATGCTATCTGCGGCGATTGGCGATACTAACTATGACGTTCTGTTTCAGGTCGAAGGAGCCTTTGCAGCATGAGGGAGGTCGCGGTAGCCATGGCGCGCGGGGGCTCCGGCCAAGGGGGCCCGGGGTTGGCGGGCAAGGGGGCACAAGGGGGCGCGGGGATTGACCTGGAGATAACCCCAGACATTGCTGATTCCCTCTACGGTATTTATTTATTTTGCTTCATTAGTAATATCGCAGCATATCCTCAGCAGACGTATTTCCTGCTCCTTCGGTTCTACAACATTATTTTTTTAAGTGATTTGATAAGTGATTTTCGTGGTTTAGAAACAATTGTGCTATATTTCTTTGTAAGTGTTAAATCAATGTTAATTTATAAAAATATGTGAGTTAATAACATTGATTACTTTGCAAAAATTCGCCAATGTATTACTTTTATTTTTTTTTAAATAATTATTAATTAAATTAAAATAATATAAATTATAACAAGTTTGTAATTTACTTTAAGTATTTATTTTTATTTTTTATTTATTCAACGCCCAGATGACTTTCACTTGTTACATTTTGCTGGAATTAAAAAAAGTAATTAAATATATTTTAAGTTATTTCGTTTCACACCTACTAATATTTTTTTAGTATAAGGGGTTTTCTCACCATCCTCCTAATAGCTTATGCATACTGTAACGAATATTATTAAAAATAAAAATAATATACTTGCAATAGTTAGAAAAGTCAGCCAACTTCTCCAATATATAGCCACAATTTATAGGTTCGAGTACCGAATAATAAACTTCGACTTAATAAATAAATAAACCGTAAATCGAAAATAAACTTTATATTATGGATAAGCTATTAGGAGGATAATGAGAAACCCCCTAAGTAAGATTTTCGTAAAGGGCTAAAATAAATAAAAAATTACAAAAAAAAATTGCAGGGAAAGGTTTACAGAACGCCATAAAAAGTATGGGGTATTTTACACATATTATGGGCGCGAAAAGAAATTGCATAATATGTAGCAATAATGCAGATTATTATCAAATTGATTTGTTTATTAATCACCATTGATTTATTGCTGCTATATGATAAATCTTTCGAAACATTTAACCCCTTTGAAAAAGGGCCAATCTGAGTTCCAATATATTGTGTACAAGTTCATTTCAATAATTTAAAAATAAATAAGTATATTACGACATTGCCATGTAAACTCAAATTCAAATTATAATAAATACTTTTCATTGTGTACTAAATATTGTTAAAAATGTCCATCCTTCGTGTTATATTTCACGATATTGAAGAAGAATACAAATCCTATTTTACGTTAGTTTTTAGTTTGCGTATATTTTTAGATTTTCCAAAGCATGCGTTAGCTTCACTTTTCCACCGATATGAATTGTAGTTAATATCTGCATTAATTTGGCAACCGTATTTGAATGTTTTGTTTTGTAATTGAAGGTGTAACTCCAACTCCAGACTGGGAGAAGGATAGAGAGCGAGCCAGAGCTTTGGAGAGAGGGTGTGAGATCCAGCCCGTGGCGCTATTGCCTTCACCTCCCCCTCAGTTCAACGCACAAAACTATTACAAGATGGCACTCGACTTCTTCGCTGGCTGCGTCGGAGGTGAGTCTATTAACACAACCAACAAATCCAATAACCAACAAACTGCTAAGCCCATCACTCAACCTACCGATTCAAAGTTCTACCCTCTCAATCATCATCCTGTCTCAACCCTACACACGGATCCTATAATTTTCCACATACCATTTACTCCCAATGGTATGTGGAAATAGCCTGCCATTTCAATGTACATCCCTCCCTCGCCCACACTCCTCTGGGGTGAATTTATCATTCTAACCGCGAATTTAATAATTTTCACCAATTCCGCACACCTACTGTAGGTCCCTTGAATTTCATCAACTGTCTCACTAACCATCTTGCTGGAAGTGAATCTCCTCTTTGTCCCGATCCTCTCATCATGAACAACCCCCTTTTAAAGCATCAAGCAATTAACCTCTCTTAATATTCACTCCTACCATCTTAACCTAACAACTCCCCCATTCATAGTATAAAGTACTCAATTTTCGCTCTTCTTACCACCCCCTACCAATAAACAGTAAGCCATTATAATTTTCCACCCATGCCTACTTCTCATTCATTACCCTTATTACTTCTCACCTCAACCAATCATCTCACCCTTCATCGTGAAGGAATTGAATCTGCACACATCTCAACACAAACCCAATCCATCTTCAACCATCAAGCAACCCACCTCTGCAAAAGCTGACCCTACCAACCATCTCTTTCCTTACCCTGCCACCATCTCAACCAATCATTTTACCTTTAGGTATACTAGAGATGAGTTCTAATACTCCTCTCAAATCGAACCCATTGTCTCATCAACCATCAAGCGACCAATCTTTTAAAGTGTTTTTGTGCAATTCATCTCTCTCAAAGATGCTGAGATTATTACTGATATCTAGGGCGACCTGGTACAGTAACTTCTACCTAAAAATATTAAATTGCTTGGTACATCACCACGAAGTTGATGAGTTAACAACTCTGTCCAATATCAACTCACATGCAAACCATATTATATCAATTATTATCAGCATGCACACAAAGCTCACCAACAAAACTTTGGTTCATAATTATACCTAAGTAGGTACCTAGTTAAAAAGTCAAATAATGGAGGGTTTTCTACTTCGCATTTTCTGCAAAGACTAAAGTTATCTAGTATTCGAGAATAAAATAATTTGAAAATTAGAGATGATAAATTGCTTTTTTTTTCTTGAACAACATTATTACGGAAGCACTTTCACACACATTTTCTCTAGACTGCGACGCTTTGATAATAAAAATCTTCTTGAACTTCTGAACAACCGTCAAATTGGTATTTGTTTTGACATTGACCGCTTGGAGGAGATAATCTAAAACCTTCTTAAATTTTAATTTATTGACATCGTGTTTGATAATGACCACTGAAGAAAATAAACTTGTGGTAGTTGTTTGAGCATTGTGCTTGCAACTGATTGAGATTAGTGATCCCGAAGAATATAAACAGCTGTCTTTTAAAGTTGACAAATTCTTCTAAATCACTAGAAATATTTCATATAATAATCAATTACCTATATATTAATTATTTACTAATATTATCACTTTACAATTATTATGTGCTGCCAAATTAGTGTTCATAAAAATAATTGCTTGCATAAGCCCACAATTCATATTTTCATAAATAATAATTTTGCGTCTCCGAATGAACTCTGATAATGTGACCTTTCGGAAATAAGATTGGCGACCGCCAGTGATTATAATATCTTATTATTTGTTTCGCATTTTTATTATATTACATATATATTTGAATTTAATTAAATTGTTTAATTTCTGGCGCAATGTGGCATTTTCTTGAGTAATTTTATCACATTAATAATTATTCACTGTTGCTAGCACTGGCCAAAGCTAGAAACGATTAAAAAATATGTTGATGGTTGAGCACAAAGAATAGAAAATGTGTTAAATAAACAGATGTTTTGAGACAACCGAAGTTCAAAGTTAGAATCCCTTGGAAAATCAGATCTTATTTTCAAATTAAATATTAGATTATCAGTATACTCAAGCTTCTTACATTATATAAAATATCCCAATGATATGTGTATAAATACATTTTATGATCTTGTTAATATTAAAGATTTGTTCTTGTAATTGCAGGATGCGCCGGAGTCCTAGTTGGACATCCCCTCGACACGGTAAAGGTGCACATGCAGATGCCCGGTTCGCCCTACAGCAGCACCATAGGCTGCTTGCGAGATCTGGCAGCCAAGGGAGGCCTGCGGGGGCTGTATCGAGGCCTGTCCAGCCCCATGGGAGGGGTGGCCGGAGTGAACGCCATGGTGTTTGGAGTATATGGGAGCGTGCAGCGCCGACTCCCAGAACCCGATTCCCTCCGAAGCTCCGCTGTAGCGGGAGGCGCCGCTGGTTTGGCGCAGTCCTTCATCTGCAGCCCCGTGGAGCTAGCCAAGACCCGCCTTCAGTTGGGCGGGGGGACCCAAGGCCCTATAGCCTGTTTGGCGGCCATAGCGCGCACGGAGGGCCCGCGAGGATTATTCCGAGGCCTGGGGCTCACGGCGCTCAGAGACGCCCCCGGACTGTCCACCTACTTCCTGTCTTACGAGCTGCTGACCCGCACCCCGGACGGTTCGCCCTCTGGCATATTCCACACGCTGATGGCGGGAGGTCTGGCCGGAGTGTTCTCCTGGCTCGTGTCCTTCCCCGTGGACGTGGTGAAGTCTCGCGTGCAGGCGGACGGCATGGACGGCCCTAGACGCTACACGGGAGCCGTGGATTGCGTGAGACAGAGCGTTGCGGCCGAGGGATACGGCTTCCTGACTCGCGGCCTGGGCTCCGTGCTGCTGCGAGCCTTCCCGACCAACGCGGCGTGTTTCGGGGCCGTCACCCTCTGCATGAGAATGGCGGGAGCGGAGGGCTCCCCTATCAACTGGAACATTCAGTTCACGCCTAACAACGCGGCTCACGCTTACAGGAGTCTAGTATTCGCGGGCGCCTTTAGCGAAGCCATCTGCGCCATGGACATCCTAGACCTTCACGAAGACTTCCACAGCCTCCGGCCTGAGCCGATAGAGAGGTACTCGAGGGTGGGCGTGCCGCTCCAGATAGAGCTCCTGCCGGATTCCGCGGTGGCCAGTTGACAGTGAGCCCCCGCAGAGAGGACCCTAGTCAGGGTTGGTTAGGGGCTCCGCCCCGCGCCCTCCTTGCTCCCCCAGAGGGACGCGCCCGCCGAGCTGCCGGACAGCATCGGCGACAGAAGACTGATCTCCGAAATAACTCTGCTCTACTGTGTGCATTGTGCATATACATATATATGTAGGTAGATAGTAGATACAGTAGTTTGTGGAAAATCTTTTTTTTTAAATAAATAATTTATTAAGTTTCCAAACTGTTTTACTGTTTTGTGCCTCGCGTGTGATCCAATCTACAGGGAGATTGTTCGGCCACCGGCCACAGGTCAAGTGAAGGCAGATAGAAGTAATTCAACGGAAAGATAATTCGCGAACATATACTTATTTCGCCTTCATTTTATTGGTGAACCGAATATTACTTTCAACTGTGTTGAATTTCAAGTACCCACTGGTAAAATGAAGATAATACTTATATGAAATATTCATGTTTTCCAGTCAGCTGGTGTCTACAGATATATATTTTAATTATTGCATTATAAAACACAACATCGCAAATGAAAGCAATAATTGAAAATAACCCGTTTAATGCAAACGGTTGTCGCGGGACATTAGGCAGAGAAGGGGAGAATTATGGAAAGTGTAGAACTGCCTTAACAGTGTGTCCACACCCAACGAACTTCGTGCACAACTGGTTGCCGAAACAATTCATATTAATTCCTTCAGATTAGTTGTAGTGATAACTTCAAGAAAGTCAGTACGTAAAGAGGTATTAAAAATAAAAGATTTTTTACAATTATATTAAAGTAAGAATATTCATCTCTTATCCGAAACTTTTAATTTATTTGTATTATGTACCTACATAAATTATTGTTTTATAAACAACGCTGGACGCTGAAATAAAAACATTAATATTATTACTGCATATTCATTTTTATTATATTTCAACCCCTGAAAGAATGAATGAAAGTGGAAACAAATTTTTAAGAATGAAACTTTTATTTTATAACTGAAAGCACTAAATTGTATTCAATATAACGTTAGTTAGATTTTACCATCTATCCCAATCGTTAGCTGAATTCTAAATAAAATATTGCCCGCTGGAAATGTAAAAAAATTCCATTAATTATTTTTGAGATTCTCAGGAGAGGGTATATGTTTGAAGGAGTTGTGATACGTTTCACACTCCTTAAGCTCACGTTTCACGAAGACCTATTATATAGTGTCCATAAATAGGGCAGATATAGCATTGTATACATTTCTTGTCATTCTGAGAATGTGCTTAAAAGGCTGTCCAAAATGTTAGCTAAAGAATAACGTATTTATTTTTTGCAGTGTATAAAGAACAGTATTTGATTTTTTTTTAAATGTATCTACCATTGAGCATTGTTCGACTGGTGTGGTCAACCCAGGGAGGTTTAAAGCCCATGCCTTCATCTATAAAGCTAGCAAACCCCCGAGAATATTCTTTATCTGGCGGAGTCCCTCAAGGATCCGCATCTAGTCCTGAACACATTTGCGGACCAAAGAAATGGATCGAGGTACTTATTTTAAATGCTTTCGCTTAATTGAAAAATATATCTTATTCTTTTAATGCGACTCATGATCTATTACCTTTGTTAAAATAGCCCGGGAACGGAATATTTCGCATTTGCGATAACATTGATATTTTATTAGACACAGTACCTATATTTTAATACAAGTGATAAGGTATATTATATTATGCATGGTTAAAGAAGCTTTTACAATATCTTTATAGTTTCGCCTGGGATGAAAACAATTCTTAGTGGGTTTCTCACCTTCCTCCCAATAGATTATCTTCACTAATAACGAATATTTACGATTTACGGTTTATTTATTTATTAAGTTGGAGTTTATAATTCGGTACTCGAACCTATGAATAGTGGTTATATATTGGATAAGTTAACCGAGTTTTCTAACCACTGCGAGTATTTTATTTTTAATAATATTCGTTATTAGTGCAGATAAGCTATTGGGAGGATAGTGAGAAACCCCCTTAATCTTAAATAACAAATATATGGGTACCTAATAATAATAAAAAGGTAGAAAGCATGTGGAGAGCATAGTATTATTAAGAGCCATTGACCAGCGGCTAAAAATAAAAGTTTAAAAATGATTTAAACTGTACAGGGAGGTTCCGACGAGAAAAATCGATTATTCTCCGTTTCAAATATTTTAAATTAAAAATTTAATATCGATGTATTTCATTCAAAACTTGCTTTAATATATACCTACATTCAAGTAAGCAATAAAATGCTCAAAACGCAAATAAATTATTAAATATTGTGTACTTCTTTTAAGTATTTTTTAATCCTAAGTATTAATGATTTTTCAATAACGTCTAAACAAAATAAAGTCAATTCGTCTAGAATTTGGTTTAAAAATGACTAATTTCCGGTATTCTCTGGTAATACCCTCTTAAGGTATGTGTGGGTGATGTTTTAGGAGTATCTTCTCTTGAATTTTAACATATATCATAAAGCATAACTATTTATTTAAAATTATTTTTAAATAACGGAATCTTCTCAATCCATAATTTGTCAAGAAAAATAACATTACTTGTGGTTCGAAAACGAATATAACTTTATCCATCTTTTAATTTTTGTACTGTGATAAGTTTTCATACTATAGACAAATTCGGGAACGCGAAATCTGCATTTTAACAATCTTTTTATAACCTAGATATTATAAAACCGCTCACAGGTTATGCACACAATTATTGCACATTAAAAATTAGACGAGTACTCTAAAACTAAAAATCCATCCGCTCATGGGGCCACTGAAAAAAAGAGATGGCAACTCAAGTCACTATCCTGAAATCGTGAATTTCAATGTCAGTCCGAACACACCGTAACTTCTCAAAGACCAGTTGTGAACTGCAACGCAATCAGCCACTCGCACCTCGCCGTGTTAGTCACCGCGGCCGGCGCGTTTAGTACCCAGATTGCCATAGTTGCGCCTCACGAGCTGTCAGTTTTCGAGTAATTTGCGATCATGCCCGATGCAGTTGCCAACCAGTTTTAGTTTAGTTTCGGTTTCTCCGTGAGCGAAGGGCCTAATAATACATCAGGATATATTATTACCAAATCATTTAAAAAATGTCAGATAACCACTTTTTTGAAAATTTTAAGAATTAATCTTTCATAGTACCGTGGTGCAATAGAAAATGCTTATGGTTTTTTTTTTTCTTTTTTTTTTAAAGAAAGACAAACATTCCCGGGTTACGAATAACCCAACAACATTTGAAAATCTCCTACTACTACCACACTAAGCGGAAGATGTTGCTTGTGTTGTGATGGAGGACTTAGCCAGCCGAGGAATCGAGCACGGAACGCCTGGGTGGGACCCAAACGCTATACCCACTCAACCACTGACCGGTCAGAAGCGTCTTATTTGTAAAATACGGATAATTTTATTTGTAAATATCTTATATTTTATAGACCAAAATGTCAGAGGCGCTCTCAAATCTTCCACGAAACCATAATAATAATTAATAATTATATTTAACTTAATTATTCATTAATTTAACGCCTGCATATTATAAATAATAATAGTTGATTAAAAGTGATTATCGATGTATTTATAAGTACTTAAACTTGTCAATAAATGTGAGCCGTATTTTGAAATTTTGCTTCAAACGAGAGTGATTTAATTCTGATGCTAATTTATTCAAAAAGAAAATGTGTGAAATGTTGGTTTATTTTTATTATAACGTCTATATTCTTCAAAATTTCACTTAAAATTGAAGAAAAAATACAGAAAACAAGTCAGATTTTACAACTTCCTTTTTATTATTGAACCAATGATAATAATGAGTTATTTTTAAAGATTACACGATATTGACGGATCACAATAAATATTGAACGCGTGGGATTCGCCTAATAAATTGTAATAAGTAAAAAAGTACAGTACATTAATATAAAAAAAAAACTAAAAAAAATAAATAAATGGAAATCTTGCTATAAACAAATAACCAATTTTCGTTATTTTTTCTTCGTCCAAAGATTTAAAGCTATCATGCAAATAGAAAAAAGATTTAATGTTTTTGTTGTTTCTCCGTTTTAGGTCTATTCTACGCCCTGCTGTGGCTATGCGTCCTGGGGGTGGCGCGCTGCTCCTCGGAGCCCCCAGAGGGCCTGGCCGCCCTAGTGGAGGGGGCGGAGGGCCTGGGGGCGCTGGGCGGGGGCGGCGAGCTGGGTTGCCGGCGCCGCCTGTACAGGACCAGCGTGCAGCGGCAGGACAGCGAGGGGCGGCGCTGCTCGGGCGTCGTGACGCTGGCGGCTTGCTCCGGACGGTGTGACTCGCACGAGGTGAATATTTTTTTTTGACATACACCTGTGTCAGGAAACTTGTAGTCTAAGTGGGACATTGGTGGATCTATGTCATACGAAGAATCCAAAAAAAACTTCAAAAAAAAATCAAGATTTTTTTAAAACTTTTTCATTTTTTCGGGTTTAAAAAATGTTTGTTGTCGAGTCTGCAGTTGGTTGTATTTTTTAAAAATAGCTGATATTAATCCCTATATTTAGCGACCTATATTTTTCAAATTTGACCTTAAATTTCCAACTGGATTTGCTAAAACAAAAGCTCAAATCAAAAAAAGTTGTATATAAAATCGACTCGATTAGTGCCTCCGTTGACGAGGCAACTGAAAAAAAACCAGCAATAAAACTCGCTATCCCGTGTATGTCAATGTGATTGTCCGCACATTACACAATTTGTTAAAAACCCGTTGTCAATGGCAACGTAAGCAGTGACTCGAAACTTGGCGTGCTAGTTGCAACGATGACAGCTGATTGTTCTTCGTCTACGGTTAAACAAGCTGAGATAATAACTGAAATCGTTAAATTGTGCAGCACTGTCATAGAAGTATGATGGAAGTTTGGTTGGAAGCCATAGCAACCAGCCAGTTTTAGTTTGGTTTCAGTTGCCTCGTCAGCGGAGGTACTTACGCCATCCGCTCACTGAGACAACTGAAAACTGTAAACTGGTAACTGTCTTTGTATGACAATATGATGGCCCGCACACTACACAATCACTCAAAAAACCGTTGTCAATGGTAACGCAAGCGGTGACTCGCGACTCGCACTGCTGATTGCCATGGCCGGCCGTTGCTAGTTGCCAGCTGTCAGCTGATTGTTCTTCGACTATGGTTAAACAAGCTTTTTGACCAATCAAGACAGAGAAAACAGCCGGTTTCAGTTGGTTTTCAGTTGCCTCGTCAGCGGAGCGCCTTACTGTCTACTCTGCATTTCGTGGGTATTTAATACTTACCTACAAGTGATGACGTATTTTTCAAAACTTCGATCAACGTGTAGGTAGGTACTATTTAAAAAAATTACTTCCTGCGTGGTAACTAACACAATTAAAAAGTAATTACCACACTTATGTGGTCTACACACCAGGCTGCGAACAGCCCGACATATCGGAATGGCTAAAAATCGCATCGTTAGTAGGCACAACATCGTCAGTGGAGCGCTTTAGCTTGTGCGAACGTCATTGACGTTCGTCCTCTTCCGTCTCACGCCTCTCTCTGGGACTAGTATAACTTTGCAGGCGATCGAACTTTTATTTTTTTATTTATCTGTATAAAGCTTATTACGTGCGATTTTTCGATGCCTGTCGCCTTCTGTGTCGAGATAGACTCCTATTATCGATATATCACCAACAACCGGTGAGTCTTACACCAAAAGTCACGAGCCGCCACTGGCAAGAGAGTATATACAAATCATCAGAAAAAAAATATTTTTATATTAAATTAATCCCCCCCAACTTATCATTGGTTTTTTACCATTTACACAGAGCTTTTCAATTTCAAATATACTTTAAATTAAATTATACATTTCCTGAAGCCTTTCTTTCTTCGGCAAACTGGGCAAAATCGTCCTGCCTGGAAATCTTGTATGTGGTTCATGTAATGTAACAAAATACCTAAGCTTGATTCAGGTTCGCTTGGATAAATTAAAATCGAAACTGATTTGAACAAAAAAATTATTGTTCTTTTTAAAATAATAAAAATTGTTAAAAATTATGAAAGTTAAAATTTAATATTAATATTATTTATTATAAAAAAAATATCTAACATGATTAATGTTAAAATATATATTTTTTAAATGTACTACACACCTTCTTCAAGTAAGCTCATTTTTTTTTGAACTGATACATGACATTTAAAATTTAATAAATAACCTAAAACCTGCCTGGAAATCTCGCATGTGCTAGCTGTAAAATGACAAAATAAGCATGACCCAAGTCCGTGTGGAAAGCTATCAAATCATATGAATAAAAAATTAATTGCTCTCTTTAAAAAAATGATCCTGCGATTTTAATATACTCTCCGAAATAAATTCAAAACATATTTTATGCCGATGTTATTTTTGTTTAAATAGTAGCTAATTGCTATTATTGTATTAATTCCAGATATCAGAATGGCGCTTCCCCTGGAAACGCTCCCGCCACCCCGTGTGCGGGTTCAGCGCGCGCGTGCTCGCGCTGGCCGTGCTGGACACGTGCGACGAGGGAGCCGCGCCCTCGGCACGTCTACTGCCCGTGGCGCGCCCGACCGCGTGCCGGTGCCGGGCGTGCAAGGCCTCCACCACCTCGTGCGGCTGGCTGCCCGCCCACACTCCAACCCTCGACTCATAAATGAAAACCAAAGTACACTGGACTACATATAATAACTTAACTAGACTCCTTCTCGTTGGAATATAATCATTAATCATACCATTGTAACTTTGTTTTTGTTCAATATTATTTTTTTAATTAATAAATAATCCACGTATATAAAACATTTGATGAATACATGGTGCCTTTTTACTATACATACCTATTTATCATATTACCTGTGAAGAATCACGAGATCTAGCAAAATATCTAATAAATGTGCCTAATTTTTATTTCATAATTTTATGCCACGCATAACAGTTCTACTTACTTTCAAAAATAGTCTGAAAATTTAGGCCAAATAGATGTACATTGTACATCTCAAACATACAATAAAAATAATTGTCTGGTACATGTGAAAAATATTTTGTTTACACATTACTTGGAAAAGAAATGTTTTGGACATTCCTTGCCTCATTAAATACCCAAAAAATCATTAACTATTATAATTATACAATTAACAATACAAAAATAAAATAAAAATATATTTTTATCACTTTGCATTTTAAAAGTTTATCATACAAGATGGCTGCCAGGCAATTTTCCCTCAGTCTAGAATTGACTTAAATATTGCGAAACCGCACAAATGCTTTGTCCAGAGGGTTTATTAGGTTCGTGAAGAAATAAATAATTTTATTCCATAAATCAGTAAAGAAAAATTATGGCTTTTTTGTAATAACAAGAACCCGCAGTGAACTAGCTGTGAAAAACCGGCTCCTCAAGCGGCTTTTTGTTCTGCTTCGCCCAGTTTAAGTGTTGGTGACTATTTATAAGGCATTCACTCTTTTGCAAAACTAACTACTATTAACATTAAACTACAGAATACTTATATTTAATAGGTAGATATATAGTAGTAGACATTCTTACATTAAGACCGTGAATTTATTTTTATTCTTTATAGTTAATACCTCACAAGAGTCCCAACTGCTCACGTCTGGAGCCAGCGAGACTATGGCATCCCCAATTGGGGTATGTTATGAGGCTGAAGGTAAGTGGGGAAGGGGAGGAGATGGAGAAGAGGAAGGTGGGGAAGTACCTGGCTATTCAGATCTAGTCACTAAACACGCCTAAAGCCATTATTAAGCAACGTTTCAATTCTGAATGGTGGTCTTACACCAGGGTGATACTGAGAGTATCTTCCACTGTGGAACGTGCCGCAAATATAGTACATATTATTTTTATTAATTAATTGTGAAATAACACAAATTAATCAAATAAAATTTATTTGCACACGCCGGGTTCGAACCCCCGACCTTCTGATTGGGAGTCAAGTGTCTTACCACTCGACCACGGACTGTCGTCAAATAATGAGAATAATGAGAGGAACAATGAGAATAATGAGAGGAACACTCTTCACCCCAACATAAATCTTCTTATTTATGTTTCCTCTCCCATACTATTTATTGGATAACCAACGCCCCTGCCATAGATTACCCCAAGTGGTTCGCTACGTTTGGTGACTTAGCAGGGGTGCCCAGGTTCATTGGGTGAGGTTTGTCTAGGTCTTGGCGGCACATGAGTTTGCCTACCTATTGAGTGGCGAGCCAGATAGGGAGGGACTGGTTGATGGTACACATTTTATCTCCCCAACCGGACTCTCTCGACCCATCGCCTTGTAGCGCAATGGGAGGGATGGATTCATACGTCCGTCACTCCTGAATATATTGACCCCCAGATCCCTATCCACCCTTCATACTTTTTTCCTTAAATATAGTTTTTTTAATTTTTTATAGAGAAACCTCACAAGAGTCCCAACTGCTCCCTTCTGGAGCCAGTGAGACTATGGCATCCCCAATTGGAGTATGTTGTGAGGCTAAAGGTGTGTGGGGAAGGGAAGGAGATGGGGAAGAGGAAGGTGGGAAAGTACCTGGCTATTCAGATCTAGTCACTCAACACGGCTAGAGCCATTATTAAGCAACGTTTCAATTCTGAATGGTGGTCTTACACCAGAGCGATACTGAGAGTATCTTCCACTCTGAGACGTGCCGCAAATATAGTATATATTATTTTTATTAATTAATTGTGAAATAACACAAATTAATCAAATAAAATTTATTTGCGCACGCCGGGTTCGAACCCGCAACCTTCCGATTGGGAGTCAAGTGTCTTACCACTCGACCACGGACGGTCGTCTATCTATATCTAACATGATTATCGATGGCGCCACTTCCGTTCACATATCGCACGTTGAGCAAGTGATAAGTGTTAATATCACGGCAGCCGCTCCGTGGAAAATTGCACATTCACGGACGGGTCAAAACGTTTTCCATACAGTGTGGCGTCGGAGATTTACTCGGAGTCGGGTTCTTAAATTTGAATCGTACGGGCATGACCGTTATACTTCGATGATGATTTCAAATTTAATTCCACGGGAAAAATAATAATATGAAAACTTCAAAAGTATTTTACCTGATGGCGCCACTTCCGTTTGCAAATCGCATGTGAGCGAGGGATAAGTGTGCATATTACGGCACCAGCTCCGTGGAAAAATGCACGTTCATGGACGAGTCAGAACGGTTTCCATACAGTGTGGCGTCGGAGATTTACTCGGAGTCGGGTTCCATAATTTGAACCGTACGGGCTTTACCGTGTTAATATACTTGGATTTCGCTGAACACTCACAATGATGCCAATATTTTAGTTGAGAGGTAAATTACTATTATTATGAAAATCACACAATTGTGAGAGAAAAATATTTTCGACTTCATTTCAGTCAAAAGCAAGTCTTTGTTTGATCGTCTGAAAATAGATGCCATTTTTCTTAACGAATGTGGTCAAATAATGCTTCGTATCAAGAAACCAGAAAGAAGTTGTCGTCGCTGAGGGTAGTGAATGATACAGCTGAAAGAGCTGTTAATTTAAATGCAAGATTTTCATGGCCCTATCACGGTCGAAGAGGAACAAAAACAATTTTTGTTACGATGCGTTCAGGAACACCGGAAGATATTAATCATGGAAAACCACTTTTAATTTTTTTTTTAAATCTTGATATGGCATTGACATAAATTTATTATGTAATGTGATATCTTGAGTAGGTATCTGGTATTCCACTAAAGCGCCATTCACATGGTTCACTAATCGCTCATTTCCGCATTTCATTCGGCCTAGTTTACTCGGAATGACACGTCTGAACATGAAATGAATCGAAAGTGCCGAACACTGCCGAATGAAATCTTCAAGTGAACCGATCCAACAATATTGGATATTTTCATTCGGCATCCTTCATTTGCGCGCGCATGCGCGCGGAAGTGAGCAAAGTGAAACGTCTGAACACCGAGTGAAATCTCAATCAGTTTGTCTCGCGTCCTGTACGGGAAGGACCATGAAAGGACGCTATCACATCGCACGCAAAACGTCAAAATGGTATTCGTTCGGCTAATTTGTTTGCTTTTGGGAACACCTCTCATATAAATTTTTGGGTCTCCCTTATTATCCATGTATTTTATATGTTTTTTTAATATATGTAAGATTATTAATTTGTAGGAAAATGTTCGTAATAAAAAAAGTAAAATCAAATTGTGTTATTATGTCATAAAAAATAAAAAGGTTTATAAGACGAAACAATAATGTTTTTTATATTTATTTTTATTTAATTGTGTCAACAAAATTTCGTAAAAATCGATGCATCTGACATGTTTTTCCTTAAAATTCGGTGCCGGACCGCGCTGGAAGTCAACCGAATTCCAGCGCGGTTGACCTCGCTCGGCGACGTTGTGGTGGGAATGGACGAGTGAACGCTTATTTCTATAGCGCCGTCTGAACATGGAATGAAACAAAATGGACGATTAGGCCGAAAAAACATGGCGCTCGAGTGAACTGTCTGATTCCAGCTTAACCGCAACACTGTATCTACACTTTACGACCCGCGAAGATTTATTTTTATATTGGTAATGCATTCCTTCTGTTATGTTTGTATTGACTTCTGACATGAGAGATTGTGTATATTAACATACGTTATATGACCAGTTAGTGGCTGAGTTTATGAATGCGTTGGGTTTAGTTCCTCCACTAACTAAGCCCTTCATCATTGCCCAAGCAATATCTTCCGCTTATAATAAGAATTCAATAATGGTCAGGTTAGTCCAAAGATTAAATAAAAACACCGAGGGGACTTGGCATACCAATAAAAAATCTGTCCAAACGGTTATACAAAAATGGCGGCCAAGACGGAACCAATATTTATTACTTATCATACACGGAGTATAATGTTATTCGAAAAAAACGATTATTTTAATAGTAAAAACGGTTAAAAAGGGGTTTGAAGTTCTTACGAACAAATTAACAGGGTTTCAATGTTCATTGGCGGGAACATGTAAGAATAATTTGTTGGTATACGTAATTTCGTACGTATACCAACAAATTATTCTTACATTTTCCCGCCAATAAACATTGAAACACTGTTAATTTGTTCGTAAGAACTTCAGTCCCGTTTTTACTATTAAAATGAATATCTAATAATCATGGAAAACACCGCCATTTATGTATAACCGTTTGGACAGAATTTTCGGAATGTATTTGGATTGGTATGCCAAGTCCTTTTGTTAGGTATTTTGTGTAGTGATTTGGCTATTCGTAACCCGGTAATGTTTGTCTTTAAAAATAACATATAGTCTGTTAATTTAGAGTAGAAAACATATAGGAGGGCGCCACTGTTCTTCAAATAATAATGTTCTGCAATACTAAAAATATAACACATGGTGCAAATGTACTGTGTAACCTAGAATTTTGTAAAAAAACAAAAACACATAAAAGTGGAAAAATATTTTTTTCACTGTAGATACGAATAACCTGTAAATATTTGAAAATCTCCTTCTACCACCACAGTAGGCGGAAAATATTTGTGTGTTGTGATGGAGGACTTTGCAAGCCTAGGAATTGAACGCACTACGCTTGGGTGGGACCCAAACGCGATGCCACTCGGCCACCGACCGGTCATTATTTTACATTCTTCTTCTCGATCTTATTTTTCGTTTCCCTACATCGTTGATAATGTTGCGTTCAGACCTGATCTATTCCGTAAGAATCTGAGGTCAATTTACATAACGAAAGTTGCGTTCCATCCAACTTTAGATTTTTATTCCATAGAAGCGCTTTCAGTCACTGACCTATTTCATAGAATCTATGAAATATATGGTATACCCTAAAGGTCATTCACTGATTCCGGCTTAATATGAATACAGCAAACATTCAAAAATTTAAGAAATTTTATTCCTCCTCCTGGACAGTTATTCGGCTGAGTGACCAGTGATGTCATGCGGAAGATTTTTTTTTTTTTGTTTTGAAGAAAAAAAATTTGAAAAAAAAAGTCACCGGAGACCAAAATTTTATTCACATTTTTTACTTCAAATAATGTCAGAAATCACTGTTTTCATTAAGTCAAGCACGATCCTGATCAAAGTTACTAACAGAGTTTCTAATACAGTTACGCAGCTCGTGATGGATAGGCTTTCAATAAAACTTTTTTTTTTATAAAATCACTCGTATACATAATTTTATTTTCCAATGCCAAAGGCACATCAATAAATAAATGATCATAATACCTTTTTTACAATGCAAAAAATCTTATTAAAATATAGATACATTAATCGACTTTCTGTGGGAGCCCTTCGGTTAATATAGTTTTTTTTTATATTTGAAATAACACAAGTAAGACATAGTACATATATATTGTAATTTATTACAAATCGTTAACTTTGAATCTAGATACTATACAATAGGTAATGAAATAATTTATCTCTAGGCATATCGATCGACAAAAATATGCACTTTACTAAAAAAAATTAAGGCGTATTAGAGAGTAGAATCATCAGGGCAGTCCAAGGATCGGTCCAAGTTCGTCAAGAGGTTGGTATATCGAGAAGGTGGGGATATCAAGACAGAGGCAAAGGGGGAGAAAAGTGAAAAGCTTGCGGCCAAAAATAAAGAAGGGGAAAAATGGTTTCGTCAAGATGTTGGCAATAGGACAGCAAAAAGTTGGCAAGATATCGAAAGAATATTAAATAATATCAAGATATCAGTATATTAGACAAAATGTTGGCAAAAAGTCAGAAACGGGGTTGGCAAGATGATTAGATGATATCAAAAGGTTGGCAAGAGGTCAGCAAGGGGTTGACCAGAGGACAACGTAAGGTTATCAGTTATCAAGAAGGCAATGTAAGGTTAGCAAGGGAAAATCATAGGAAAGGCAGAGAGAACTGTAGAGGAAGGCAAGTAGTCGATTAATTGGCTTGCGTTCAAAGAAGGAATTACATGACGGGAGGTGTTCGGCAAGAAGACAGCAAGAGATTAGCAAGAGGATATCAAGAAGGCACAAATGGGGGGGGGGGGGGGCAGGTAGAATTCAATGCGTAAAGGGGCCTTTTGTCAATCCATTCAGTATTAGTAACAGGCGTAGAAAATGGTAGATAGAAGACACGAAGAGAAGTGAAGTGAAAAAAAACGGGGGACCCATGGGTAAGATGAGAGGTTAACACAAAGCAGCAATAAGCAGTAGGAAGGCAGCGAAAAATGGTTAGCGTTGTTCGGGTAAGGGGGCCTCATGTCAGTCCTTTCGACAGTGGTAACAGGCGCAGGAAGTGGCAGATCTGAAAGTGATGTTCCTCTCCCCTTCAAGGCACAAGGTTTGCACTGTCACCTGCAACATTTCAATTAATTACTAACTAAGTTTATTAAAAATCCATCACATGTGGTAAAGGGCGTACAATTTTAAGTGTAAGAGATTGCACTAGAGCATCGGTTTTCAACCTGTGGTACGCGTACCCCTTGGGGTACGCCAAGCATAAAATTGGAGGTACGCAATATCGTGGAACGATTGTAGATTTTAAAACGCAGCTCAACATTTTCAAATTTCGGCGGTTTACGCACGGTGGTTTGGCAGCCTAAATTCTGAACCAGACTTGAGGCTCTACCTTTGTGAAATTGAGCAAAAAGTTGCTCTTAAAAGCAAGATCAAAGGTCACATTTACTCTATGTTAACATATGATTGATTATACAGGATGTAACAAGAAATCGGGCCTAAACTACTGTGATACACGACAAATTATTTTTCCACAAAATATTTTCAGATTAAAAAAATTCATCCTCTCAATACTTAGTCAGTTTGGAGTTGTTTTTTTTTCAGGAATTTTTTTTCGTCGAAATAAAAAGACGTGGAACAAAATTTGTTCAGTTTCGCATGAAGAATCAATGGTTAAAAATGCGTGAAGTCGTTTTACAATCTGTATAAAATTGTATTTGTGTAACGTCATTATTAAATTCATGTAATAATGAGTATATTAAAAAATTACAATTGAAACATGTCTTTCATTATACGTATACACAAGATAGATAGAGGGGGTAGAACAAACTTGTAGTAAGGGGTACGCAGGCTCGAAAAGGTTGACAACCGCTGCACTAGAGGACTAGAGAGTAAAAGATAGGATAAAATTAGATTATAAAAATATATTCCCTACAATCCCTCATCTGTCACAAACCAGATAACGGAAGGACTCTTTTGTAAATGGATTTTGTAAGATGATTCAGGATCTGACAAAAAGAAAATGAAAAGTGTCGATTTTGCCAATTTTGGCAAAGTATAAATAATTACCAATTAACGTTTTTCCGTGTTAATATTTTTTACATGCTGCGGTAATACAATTACAAAATAATTACAAACGATATAACCATATATTTCACATAATAAAAGAAATTTATTAAAAATAATTTTTGTGACCTCTACTAACCACAACTTATTACATCACATTGATGAAAGGGATGGTGCACATAATATTGTTGTATTTTTTAGGAATGTAATCGTTGATTTACGAGTACTATGCTAGGGGGGTTTGATCCCCCTAACCATGTCCCCCCTTATATAAGCCCTTGGTGTCTATTAAAGGGTAAGTGGTAAGTATATGAAAGGTAGGTCCTGACATGTTCAGCCTCCATGATGCTGCAGCACTGAGCGAGCGAGGTGACGGGGCGCGGCGCGGAAGGACGCAGCTCCGGGAAGGACACGGAGGGGCAGAATCCCCGACACGCGTTCGTCGTCACCGAGAACTGTGCGCAGTCGGGAATGCTGATCATCCTGCTGTGTCCTGAGACGCAACAAAAGACAACACACATTGTAATTATAGAAACATAGCTGCAATGCCATTGCCATTTTGTGATATTGGGATGGCGGAGTAATGCTAGTCTGACACGAGCGCTGTAATGTTAACGGTATTATAATATAGATTATAGCTTCTAGTTCCACACGGAAGCTATAATCTTCCTCTACCCCCTCTGACATTTGAGGAGGAGGGGAAGGAAGTGAGAAAGCAGGGAAAATCATTTATTTTTACGGGATCTATTATCTTGGGAGCTGACAACCGCGTCACCGCGGCAGCTTCCTAATTTATCTGGACCCCTCTCCACAGGGACAATATCATTTTCAAATATCGCTTGGCTAGCAGATCACGGAATATCGTCTAGACCACGCCCAAACCTCTATAAAAATATCTGTCTCATGTGAGACGTTAGCGAGATTGTATAGCGAGCGATATGGGTTATAGGCCACGCCCAAATATCACATTGATAGTATAGCGCTGGTGTGAAACTAGCTTTATTTTCTATAAAGTTTAATTTTAAACAACGTATAAATTTATATGCCCTGCAACACAATACACTTAATGTCGGCAAAACTTCGTAAAGTAGGTACCAAATTAAATTTATAAATTAATTTATTGTTTATTAGGGACCTTCAAGAGAGTGACAATAAATAGGATACACAAATTGACAAAAGCAAAATAAAAGTAAGGCCACTATAGATCAAAAATATCATCTGTTAATTTCACAATTGAACTATCTAAAATGAAACAAATTGCTCTAAATAATGGTTATTTTACACACTTAATTGATAAAATCCTAAATAAGAAACTTAAGCTCATTTCAACTAATAAATTTTTATTTGGTACATAAAAATCTGAAATTAATAATAAAATCACAAATCCGATTCAATGGCATAGGATCTTATACATATATATTAAATTTTTCTTCTCTTAGTACAAAAAAATTGCCTTCCCACACTAAACCCGCGTTCTATACGTACTGACAACAACTTAGGTAAATTATTAAAAAAACACTAAAGATAGAGATCACAAATTAAGCCACTCATGCATTCACCAACTATGTTGCAATGATTGTCCATCATTCTACATAGGTAAGACAACCAGTAATGTAAATATTAGAATCACTGAACATTTAAGATGTTTAAATAACAATAATTTATTAATCTTATTTCCACCAACCATACTTTTAATAAGGACACAGGGGTTAAAATTCTTCACCGTAATAATAAAAGCAAAAAATAGCTAACTTAGAAGCACTTGAAAATAAATAAAAAAATCCCTAAAGAATAACGCTAGTATATTGAATAACCAAATTAATTTATCTTTTAGTCCCATTCTAGATATATTTCCAGTAAGCAGCTCTGTTATTAACCTCCCGCTTTGTTAACCTTCCACTCAAACACCTAATTTTTTTGTATATATCTGTCAATATTTTGTATCATAGGTTAGTTTTAATATTCTCCTGACGACGGAAGGGTTTTTCCGAAACCGGTAGAGTTTAATTAAAAAGTATATGGTCTAAAACAAATTTTATATTTTTATTTTAAATTAAAACTATAGATATTTGTCATTGCATTATTATTAATTATTTGCGTTAGGTTCGTGGGTTGTAAACAAAGAAAAAATAATTTCTTCATGTTTATTTTTGATCTGATTTGACTATGATCGTAAGAGTCCTTGAAATGATTTTCACAAAATAACGCGTTTTCGGTTTTTTAGAGTAGTTCGGTTATTTCTACCGTATTAAATGTATCAGTTGTGCTGAAAAGAGATATTTTTAAATACTAATAAAGGTGTTTTAAATTTTACACAACTGATAACAAACCATCAATGTAGGATTAATAATTGTTTGTCAGTTGTGTAAAATTTAAAACGTGTTTATTCGTAAAGGGATAATACCAAGCAAGTGGCAGCCAGGCTTCTCCCAGGCTGTGCGGGGCCCCCCGGGCTGCTCCGCGTCACTCTCCGCGTCATCCTCATCGGCCTGCCCCGGACCCTCCAGCTGCGCCCCCACGGTCCCCAACACCAGCAGTACCAGCAGCCTCATAGCCGCCTTTTGCCCCCAGCCCCCTTCCCCAAGTCACTTGGGCAGGAGGACTTGGTGATTGCGACGACTGGAGCTCCGATGTGCGCTGAATTAAAACAAATTATACGCATGTAAAAAGTATAAAAAAATATGAATACAGAGTTCATAAAATAGTGTTTTCAGACATTATCATAAGTAACTTTTCTGTTATCATAAATTATTTCGTTATGAATTTATTTTGTATTGTCCACCTTCGGTCGTAACATCTACGGGGATGTCGTGTGGAGGGTCTTTTTGTGGAAAGGAAGCAGTGAACTTGGGTCTTGCAGAGACCGAACAACGACGAAAGACATAGACAGGCAAATCGTTCCACAGTCGAGCTGTTGAACTCAAGAACGAGTCGTGGAAACGATCCGTTCTCGTGACCAATGTCATCTGTGTTGGGCGCATCAAAAAATGTTGGGCGTTTGGCGTGTTTCCGAATTCGCGTGTTTCTTGTTTCCACCGGTGCCGAAGTGATCAATGGCGCTAGCAAGGACAGAATTCCCATGCGACGCCTGTGCTCTACAGTTTTTAATAACCGCCCGTTTCAGCACGTAATCGATGTTTTTTTCTGGTATTTTAGGGCTCCATACCAGAGGTGACTGCCAATTCAACCGTGTGGTGCACTTGCGATTTGTACAGGGTTAAGTGTACTATTAAAGTATCTGCGGGTCCTGTACAGTAGATACCGATGGAGCCCCCTACCGGAGCTGGTCACTCGGGCCCAGCTGTTTCGCAGAAATGAACATGATGTGACATTGTGACAAAGTCATCAAATTGCTAATCAGCGCCTTTTTTTGACAATTGAAAGGTTCCCGTTAAATACCGATTGTAAGACCGTTTCAGCTTTTGAACAAAATGTGACCATGATCTTAAGCTTGTCAGCTAATTACAATTTGATAGAAAACTGAAACGCACTTAGAATCGGCGTTTAACGGGGACCTCTCAAATGTCAAAAAAATGGCGCTGAATGGCTATTTGATGATAATGTTTCATCTGAATTTCTGCGACACATCTGTCTGTGTGATATTATTTTTGCTGCGTAAGAAGTTTATAATTTGAATTTATTGTATTTATTGAATTTGATACTAACCTGCTGTAATCTTTGTGATGGTTGTAGATCAGACAGTGGAGCGGACTGAGGATGGACCAGTGGTCCCGTGTGCAGAGTTTGATCAGCTACTGTGGACTTGTCCCTCTGTAGTCTGCCTTATAACCCCTGTCGCCCAGGGGGAGGGTCGTTATGTTAATCTGATAACCCCTGTAATGCTCAAGTCCCGGGCTTAATTGCACGGTAAAAAATAACAGTTGACGTCAGAAAAATGTCTGCATTCTGATTTCTGATGGAAATATAATAGGGTAGGAATGGACTTGGTGATTACGAGAAATATTAGATTGAGGAATGGAAACATCATTCTCGACGCAGTCGTTTGAGTCAAATATCTGCTAAAAATACGATGCACTATGTTTGGGAAAAGATGTGGATTAGTACATATATGTACTTACATTTGGTGAAATAACTTCTCTTCGTGGAGTCAACTAATTTATTATTAAACAAAGAATATAATGAATTATTTTTATATTTTTTGATAGAAATCAGTCACTTTATAGTTTGACTTAACCGAGAAATTTGAACAATATGTATTTTATCAAACTGTTGCTGTCACTGTCGCCCTTACTCCCATGAATACTAAACGAAAGGGACAACTGTACCTCAGGCTGATAATAACTAAATAAAATCATCAAAATCCTGTTTTGTATTTCCCATTTTTCTCCTCCAAATCTGGACCGATTTTTAAGATTTTTTTACTAGCTGTTTTAGAAGAAAATACTTTGTACGTTTTGCTTTTCTAAGAATACACTGTCTATAAGAGTTCGTTCACTGAATGCTAAACTTTCCGGCGCTAAAATCAGGCAATTTTAACGATTTACTAACTCCTATAATATAAAAAGTAACTTATCAAAAAAGCAAAACTTACTGACACGCTAGTGGTCGATATCAATATTATATTAAAAAAATATTTTCAGTTACTGAAAATAGACTATATAATATGGGTACTTGACACTACTGTAGTGTCAAAATCCAGAGAGGAAATTGGAGAATACGTTTGTATAGACAAAACGCCCGGTTTCCTCTTAATTAAATAAAACAATTGCTTTGTTTATAACCACGAAATTTATTATATTTATTTCGACCGACTGTTTTCTGTTAACACAAGCATCGTCAGGGTACAAAATTAAACTAATCAATACATGCATAGCGTGTGCTTATATGTATATACATATAGAAATAGACAAGACATAACATAGAATAAACAAACTTAACAAACAGTGTAAATCGCGTACACACACGCGGACATATACGCATTTTTTTCTGTAATTAGAAAAAAAAATTAAAGCACGATATAAATATCGGTCTTAACAACTCGGGATTTGAATGGGTTTGTAGCGCGGTTGATTCCGATCACTGGGTAGAAAGGTTTAAACCTTTCAAAAACAAAGTATTATAGTAAAAAAATATATGTTTTTTTCAGGTTGGTTTCTTTCGTTTTTGGCCATTTGTGACCTTGTACCTTGACCCTTCTACCTTCCTTGTGTTCTCGAGATTTTTTTATTCTCGACGTGAAACATCTCCTGACACTCTAAATGTCGAAAATTTTTTAATATCCTATAATCTCCTATATTACTTATGGTAATCGAATAAAGCAGAACAAAAGACAGAACACGATAAGAGAACAGGTTAGGTTATGTAGGTAAGGTTTTCTTTAATGTTCTGTTTTGTTTTTTTTTGGTAACTCGGGGTATTACTCTAGGTACTTATGCAGGGTGTTAAGGGACGTACTTGACTTACCTTCACCAGTGTTTCCTGACATTATTTGGAGTAAAAATGTAAATGAAATTTTGGTCTCAGGTGACCTTTTTGCAACCTTTTTTGGTTACAGTTACAGTGTCCATCATCAGGGCTGATGATGGACACTGTAACGTTGTACGAAACGTTGGCTAATGAAGGAGATAGCGTAATACGGCATAACACCCCAAAAATACAAAACAAAAATACTTTTAGCCGTGAAAATCTAAAATCATATCTTTTTGCAACCTTGTTTGTCTTCAAAATCAAACAACAACAAAAAATCTTCCACATGTAGTGACTGGTCACTCAGCCGAGTAACCACCCAAATAATGTCAGGAATCACTGGTTAAAGTAAGTCAAGTACGTCACCTAACATCCCGTACAGGTACTTTCGAATAACCACCTTAAAAATAGCTTTTCTCCGCAGTGCCCATTAGCAACTGCAACTGTCTGTCTTTATGCGCGCGCAGTGCATCAATCTGGGGCTCCCTGTAAGCGGGCTCCAAAGAGGGGTCTCTGGGGGGCGCCGAGTCCCCCGCCGCGCCCCCCGCACTGTCCCAGCGCAAGGGTGTCTTGGCCCACGTCCGGTCGTAGGGCCTGATCTGGAGGGGCTTGTCAATGTCCTGGACTGAAGTCTTGATGGGGCCCCCGAAGCCGAGGCCTACGAAGTTAAGGATTTCCTTGGACCTCTTGATCAGGGTGTGGTCCTTGTTAGAGAAGAAGAACAAACCCGCTCCGAAAGCATAACAGAAGCTCTGCAGGATTTTGTACACGGAGGTTTTGTATGTGGGATCTGAAATCACGAAAAAAAAATTGTGGCTAAGTAAACATGTATTCCTATTTAAAAGATCACCTATCAATTGAAAAGGGTGAAATATAACATGCACCTGGAGGAGCCTGGAAAATTAGTTTGAGATACACGATCCTCAGTAGTGAAACAACCAAATTACTAATTATTCATCTTTCACTGGTCCGCAATGTGGTTACGTTTATCACTTCGCTTTGTTCCCATCTAGCTTAGTATGTACCTACTATGCAAAATGAGAAATAATCAAAAATCGTAGGTTTTTTTATTATTTTATGATATTTATAATAATATTTAAAAAATACAAAGTAAATTTGTAGTTTAATCACAGTCCTCCTCATTAAGGATTCCTAATCCGAGACGGAGGGTAGGTTGTTGTATGGGTAATTATGTCATGATTTTCTCTTCTTTATGTACCTACATAATATATTGATTTCCACAAAATAAAGAATAAATAAAATAAATCATTTGATTAACTGTAGGAAGCGTTGGTGTTAGGTACTTCATTATTTTAATGATTTCCCCATCTTGTTGTTTAGTTAGCCATATTTTTATTCGTTTTTTTTTAATCTCCATGGTGTAAATGGTATATTAAAATTTGAAAGGACATTATATAATTTTGCTGCATGATAATATGGTTTCTCTGACGAAAAGATATACATATTCAATTTTGGAATGTTGGGATTTGAGGTTTTTGAACACCTTATAGTGTTGGTGTGTTGGTCAGTAAGGTAATAATTTTTCCATTCAAGATTTTTTTTTTGTAGTTTTACAGGTCTACAAGTATAATAGGTATCTACTGAAAAACATTGAAGTTTTTTTTTTAATTCCTTTACGGAGTTCTATTTACTTTATTTTAGCCGAATTAACATTAAGCAACTAGTTGCGCACAAGTTGATTCATGTCATTAGTTGCACTGCTAGTATCACGTGTAAACGTAGAGTTTCATCATATGCATACATTAATTATTGTATGCCACAAAATAGGAATCGCGCTAGCGCGATATTACGGAATATTGCAATCATTTGGAACATGCATGCAAATAGTATGCTTTAGATTAAAACATAATAAATTGTAGATAAAAAAAATGGCTTCCAACCAGAATTTGTAAATAAATTTTCAATATTATTACTGAATAAAACCATCTGCAAGAAATTTACTGGAGTAGCAAATCCGACAGCTCGGAACATTTTTGGGGGCCCGAATTTTTTATTCTAAAAAATTATATTTAAAAAATTCAATTTGGCCAATTAATTATTAAAAGGCCAATAGGGCAAATATTTAAAGATTTTAGAATAGTTTTGGATATATTTCGAACCATTCTAAGATTATGATATTGTGATTTTTTGTCGAAAGGCTTTAGCTATGTTTAGTGACCAGTTCGGAAAAGCCAGATTCTTCTCAACCTCCTCTTTTTTCTCCCTCCAAGCGCACAACGTTCCAAAAAGAGGAATTCTATAGATCCATCGAAGAGCAAACAAATTATTTGAGGTTGGTGATTGCTTGGTGGTCATGGTGAGAATCTCAAATTATATCTGAAGACTTACCTAATTCAGAGAACATGTCGTACTTCCCCCCAACTACATAGACCGGCAGCGGAAAGAGCTGCTCCCCCGACACGGGGGGCCTGAGCAGTCGTCCCTCCTTGCTGGCCTGCAGGGCTGCCTGAAGGCGGGCCGCGGCGTGCTCCAGGGCCCCCCGTAAGGTCCCGGCCAGTGACAGGTCCACCATGATCAGGACGACCAGCTGGTGGACGCCGTGCGCCTGAAGGGGTATGCTGAGAATATCGGCCGTACTCAGCATGTGTCCGCCCAGCTCCCAAATGTGACAGATGTTCTTATCGCCGAACTGGCCTACTAGGTTCTTTCTGCCAAATGTGTATTCCAGACCTAATGTCTCCTTTGGATTTTCGTTCTTATCTAAGAATATGTTCATCAAACTTGTTTTGCCCTGCAAATATATCACAAATTATTGTCATTTACGATAAAAGCGGATTCGACTTTTAGGGAATTGAAATAATATCAAAACAATGAAGTAGATAGACCACTTGGATATTTCATTTTTTTAATCGATTTTTTTGTTGTAGGTAGATAGGTACCTACCTAGTTTAATATTGTATATTTTTTAACATTTTTTTGTTGTAGTAGGTACCTACTCAAACATCACCAAAAATAAAATTTGTGATGGAAGAAAAAATGAAAAAACTTACACAGCTTTTCTGTCCAAGTATGAAAATAGATCGTGATGAGCTTTCGCCAGAAGCATCATTGGCCTTCATCCGATTCTCCAGGAGTTTGATGGCAATGTCACGAATAGTCTCTTCCTGTTCTTCCATTGTCATCAGTCAGAACAAATTGAACAATGCTGAACACCCAGAACAATCAACTTGAATCAACTAATCAACTTGAATCAACTGTCATCTTCATATGTTGTCAAAATACGGTTACCAAGGAAACCACCATGTGATTTAAAAAAAATCATAACAGATTTTTTCCAGTTTTTTCTACTTTGGCTGTGAGTGGTTTGGTTTTGGTTTATTTATGCTTTGCCTCTTATATAGGAATACCAAATTTGTGAATCTGATTTGAAAAGGTAATATATTAGAAGTATCAGTCATGGAATCATCAGATCGACGAGATTCGGCTGTAAGTTCCAAGAAAGTAAAAAACAAGAAAGAAGGGAAACCCTCGGTCCTGAATAAGGTGCAGTACGCCGCGTGGAAGGCTCACACGAAGCTGATTCGAGATGCCACCAGTAGGGTGGACACCAAGGCTCTGCACTTGCTACCAGAACTATATATGAAATCTCGAATCTTGGAGAAACAAAATTATGGGGCTCAAAGACAATTATTGGAAAATTTAAAATTATTAATAAAAGTAAACAGGATCAACAGACATGGTGGTTGGACAGATTGCTGGCTTTTACCACAAAACTATCGTTCTCGAGAAAAAATGTTGAAGAAGCGAAGAGAGCATGCGGATGAAATAATGTTGGCCAATAAGAACGTCTACCATCGCCTCACACATACAGATGCGCAAGCTTGTCACGCTGCCCAGCTGAGCGCCGAGTGGAGACAGACTCTCAACTCCATCAAACTCATGGGCAAGTTTCCTTTCTGCTTAGAATCCTTTAAACCTATAGATAAAGGCATTGTAGACCCGCGGTTCATAGATATCGGTGGACGCAAGAAATGTTGGATGGAGTTTAACGCAGACGGAGGAATCCATCTGGGGAATATAGTCATAGAACTTTTTGACAAAGTTTGTCCTCTGACTTGCCTAATATTCAGGAAACTTGTGAAGGGTAAGAACACCCCCCAGGGAGAAGCATACTCAGGAACCAAAGTGTTCATGATAGTCCCAGAAATGTTCTGCTGCGTCGGGGATGTGACCAAGAATAATGGATTCGGAGGAAGTAAGATGGATGAAGACATATTGAAGCCGGAGAACTTCACTCTGAATCACACCGTTCCGGGAGTACTGTCTATGGAAGTTCACGATAACCAAATAAGTGGAATATTCAACATCATATTTAGGCCCATGCCATTTCTGGATGGTAAGGCCGTGGTGTTTGGAAGGATAGTAGGGGGGAGTTCGTCCATCCTGGAGTGCCTCAGCGGGATGGGATCTCCGCTGGGCATGACCAGGGGGAACCCTGTAGTCAGTTGTGCCGGCTGGATATCTAAACTCGGCAAGAAACGTGCGGGGCGCATGAATGCTGCAGGGGCCTCTTAATATATTCTCCCGTATTATTTGCAATGATGACTTTAAAATAGACTAATATTTGGTAGTATCAGGGGAATATTATGAAACTTATAATTTGCAAATCAACAAAGAATAGTTTTATCAATATATTGATCATGCCAACAAGAGATTTAGAATGATTAACCCCGTGAAACATCACTTGCCCTCCTTCGGAACAAAATTGAAATTAAATCTCAACAAATTTTTATTTTCAAACATGCTCATACAAATACAAAATTTAATTGACGAGCACCTTCGTAGTTTTGGACCATTGATTCTTAGTCCAACCATGCCGAGTGTCCGGATTACCATACCAATACCGGTGAACGGTAGGCAAATTCAAAATATTAGCTGTCGTTTTTAAGTTCAACGGTCATAATCATCATTGTAAAAAAAAAATAATTTAACTTAATGAGTTAAACCTCAAATTGTAACATTTTAATTAACATTTCCGATCTTTTTCTGATTTTTTTGTTTTAGATTTTCGATTAAAAAAATTAATTCATGTGCTGTTAATGCGACTTTTTTTGATCAAATTGCTCATCCAAACCTTGTTCTGCTTGGGAAAGGATACGAAATTAAAATACAAATGATCAATTTCTAATTTATTTGAATCCCTCACCCTTTTTTATACTGAAGATCATCATTTTGCATCTAGTGAATCTTTCAATAAATTTAAGAAACTTATTTCTTTTTTAAAAAGAAAGACGACAACTCACAGGTTACAAAAATAATCCAACGGTTTTTGAAAATCTTCTGCTTCCAATATTATAAGTGGGAAATGTTGCTTGTGAAATGATGGAGGACTTAGCTAGCAGAAGAAATTAAACCCATCTACTGTGTCCCAATTCTACTGTTTTAAAATATCTGATCTAAGCTAATCGAAACTGGCTAAGATGAGGACTTCTCTAATATTATAAGTGGGAAATGTTTCTTTCTCTAATATTGTAAGTGGGAAATGTTTCTTGTGAAATGATGGAGGACTGAAGAAATTAAACCCATCTACTGTTTTAAAATATCTGATCTAAGCTAATCGAAACTGGCTAAGAAGAGGACTTCTCTAATATTATAAGTGGGAATGTTTCTTTCTCTAATATTATAAGTGGGAAATGTTTCTTGTGAAATGATGGAGGACTGAAGAAATTAAACTCATCTACTGTGTCCCAATTCTACTGTTTTAAAATATCTGAGGCCCTAGCACGCTTGCTCTATATCGATCGGTAGGATAACTATTGGTAACTTCTCATCGTTCCCTAGCATGACTACAGATCGCCAACAAATAAGTGACAGTTCACAATGACTAAGTGTCCTTAACATATTCGACATCAACTGTTGTTTGTACGTTAGCGATGTGCAGTTGTCCTAGGGAACGATGAGAAGTTACCGATAGTTATCCTACCGATCGATATAGAGTAAGCGTGCTAGGGCCTCTGATCTAAGCTAATCGAAACTGGCTAAGGGGAGGACTTCTCTTAAATTTCTGTGGTTGGTGATATTCTTACCAATAGTAAGTAGACAATGACTGATAAAATTCACATGATTTATTAACGTTAAATAATAACTTAATTAATCTTGGTAAACGAGGGTGATTTTTTTTATATAATTTGAACTGATTTTTTAAAAACTTTTTTTATATAATTTGGAAATCCTAACAATCTTTCACTTCAATCTCAAGAAAATATGTTATATACATATTATGTGTACGTATACTACATATACATTCAAATTGATAGACCAGCCAATCAGGAAAGGGGAACAAACCACGTAGCGCGGGAGGTGACGTGACCATCTCCTTTTCTGTGATTTCTCAATAAATTAATCTGACAGTATACAGGCAACTCGTATTGTAATAACTCTATATAATCTGCGAATTATAAGTCCTTTTTACATTAACGTGTAAATTACTGGCTTCACAGTTCAGTCTTGTTTCCAAAATTAATTAAATATTTTGTTACACTATTTAGTTACAAACCGTAGGTGTTATAATTTACCCACCTCACTACTTTTTAAAATCGATAAGCGAGGAGGTTCGTTTAAAAAAGAACATTCAGATACTGCGCAAGCAAAGTCCCACAAAGGACTGCACTGCAAACCTTTGCCTTACTTTTACTTTGTTGAGCAGAGTCTGGTTATTTCAATGTGAGCTCTTTGACAGTCAATGTATGACTGATGTCATAATTTATTCAAAGGATTTTCAAACCCTCCCGGTGGCAAAAATATGGTCACGTGGTTTGCCTCCAGCTCGCCAAAATGATACCCAGATTTCATGCTCAATTTAGATGTCTATGGTGGTGACCGGACAACTCAGAAGCATAAAACTTCAACACCACCTTTGAAAAGTCATTAAAAGCGATGATTTTTTAAATTGGTAACTTTAGGTTAGGTCGTCATATTTTTTATGGTTATTTTTCAAAAAAAAAATTCTTAACTTTTAATGACTGTTCAAATGCCATTTTGTTGAGTTATCATAGAACCGCCTGTGGTGTACTGCCATCCTGAGCGTACTTAACGTAACATGTATCCTGGTTGCAAGGGTGTACAAAATATATTGTCGGATTAACATTTTTCCAAATTGAGGTTTTAACGATCGAGTGTTCTTTACAATGTCTGCTATCATGAAACAATTAACCGACGAAATATCACTAACATCTACAAAAAATCATTATAAATAATTAAATACCTATGCATAAATTAAGTCAAAAAATACGTTATTTTGCTAAACGAAACTCAACACATTTCGCATAATTTACAAATGCATATTTAAGAAGTAATGTTTCACCAAATTACAATAAAATTTATTGAATAACTGCTACAGACGCATACCCAATTAACCCATATAATTTTTTTGTTAAATGGCAAAAGAAAAATTATTTCATATGACCAAATTAATTGAGTAAAAAATCAACCAGTAGCAAAAACAAAGTTTTTTTTTTACTATAATGCATCTATTTTCAATTTTTGGGCCGTCTCTCAGGTCGGTTAGAAGACAATTTCAGTGAAATGCTTGTGCGTGCGCGTGTGTGCCACCAAAAGGTGAGATAATGTATTTTCATTGACAATGAGTTTTTCTGCCGAGTTTCAGCTCGATCGGATATCGGGAAGTGGGTTAATTTCCACTTACAAGATTTGCATTCATTCAAGAAAACAAAATTAAAATTGAAATTGAAATAGATGTATTTAAAAATATGTAGTCACCAACATAAACATTCTGAAAAAAAAAAGAAAAAATTAAGAAAAGAAAAAATGCAAATTTTTATCTCACCCAAAAAGGTTTAAATACCAACTCCTGCAAGTTGAGCCATGCTAAAATTTGTTTTGTTATGGAACGAGAGATTAGTAAGAATTTTTCACAATAAATAATTTACTCCAGATCAGCATCACTACCGTTTAGTCAGAAAGTAAAATAGCATAGTTAATTGGTGCAGTCAGTATTATGCAAAAATATGTACAGCAATGGTGGCTTTAGGAGTCCAGAAGTGGACTTCTTCTCCTTCCTTGCACTGTCCCAACTCATTGCGTAGGTAAGCTGTTGGGGTCGGCTCTTTTCGTTCTCAGGTTGTAGCTTCTTCGTTCTGGGTATCACTTTCATCCAAGCCGTTTCTATGTAGCATTTTGGAGCATTGAGTCATCCAATGGTCTTCCTCTGGATGACTGTCGATAAAGCTCCATAAGCATTGCCTGCCTGTGTGGTCTACGTGCCCATACCATCTTAACTGTCATTCCTTCAACTTACTGTTTATGTCCGTGACACCCAGGAGTCCAGAAGTGGACAGTCATTTGAAAAAAATATGTGAGACTAATCTTTATTTGATATAGCGATCCCATAAATTCAATTCAAATTACATTTAAAATATGTAGTAAATTGTTTAAATCTACATTTATCAAACTATCTTTTTCAAACAATGTTCATCTTGCTGCCTCCTTCACAGCAATGACAGCCTCCGTGGTCGACCGATCGCGACTAACGATCCGGAGACCGTAGGTTCGAATCCCGACATACACAAGTAAATGTTATTTGATTGATTTGTGTTATCTCATAATTAAATCATTTACAAAAAAAATCAGGTATAATTGTGGCACGTTCTAGAGTGGAAGATGCCCTCAGTATCGCCCTAGTGTAAGACTACCGTACATAGACGAAACTTTGCTTGAAATGTCTTTAGCCGTGTTTGGTGACTAGATCTGAATAGCCAGGTACTTGCTACTTGTCCACCTTCCTCTTCACAATTTCCTTCCCCTCCCCACTACCTTCAACCTCACAACACACCCCAATTGGGGATGCCATAGTCTCACTGGCTCCAGGCGGTTGGGAGCAGTTAGGACTCTTGTGCGATATTTATATAAAAAAATATATATATGTAAAAAAAAAGACCAAAGCTGTCTTCAGCATGCGGGAGTATTTTTACTATACCACATAGTTTCATCTCGTTTATTGCATGGTGTGTAAAGAGACGGAAGATACCATAGCGGAACATTTGATAAATTGAACCAGCCAATCATAGGTGTGTGGGAAAAAGAGCTTCCATTTGAGATGTTAGATGTCACTACTCGCCCCTGCCCACTATCTCGCAGTGCATTTTCAAATAAATTAGAATGAGACCAGTTGTTTTGATTTGAATAATATTTCATAACTAGCAGTGAAAAACCCGCTCTGCGGGTTTTTGCTGCTAGGCCCTTCGGACAGCTTTCCGTTCTGCTTCGCCCAGTTTAAGTGTTGGTGACTATTTATAAGGCATCCCCCTTTTGAAAAACTAACTACTATTAACATTAAAATACATAATACTTATATTTAATAGGTAGATATATAACAGTAGATAACCTTATATTAAGACCGTGAATAATGAGAGGAACACTCTTCACCCCAACACAAATCTTCTTATTATTTAATGAAAGCGAAAAACGTTTCATCTTCTTCATACTTTTTTCCTTAAATATAGTATTATACATGGCGCCACTTCCGTTTGCAAATCGCATGTGAGTGAGGGATAAGTGTGCGTATTACGGCAGTAGCTCCGTGGAAAAGGGCACGTTCACGGACGGCTCAGAACGGTTTCCATACAGTGTGGAGTTGGAGATTTACTCGGAGTCGGGTTCCTTAATTTGAACCGTATGGGCATTACCGTATTAATATACTTCGATATTATTAGGATTTATTGTCATCTCATAATTTTGAGGGGCCGTTGACTTATTGATCCGAGGGACGGGCCACTGCTGATGTACATTATAATGTACATGCATTCAGAGTCAATCTTTCAAGTAATTTTATCTTGAAACAATGGGTTTGATAGTAATGTTATTTATGCTTAGAATGTAGTACAAATAGTGCAAATATATTATTATTATACATATAATATTGTGTAGGGTCTATAATACAGTTAAAATGAATCCAAGTGTCAGTCTTCATCAGTGTCAGCCACAACATCTCTGCAGATAATGATTCTCATTGCATGCACACAATGACATGGAAGACACTACAGAGAAGTAAAAGTCTCGTTAAATGTATATTGTTTATTCATTAAAAATATAGTGTCTGGAAGTTTTATTAGGGATACGTCTAAATATAGTCACTTCAGCCATATCTCATCCATGAAGTGAAGAGTCAGCTCTTCCTCGGGTAATAAACGCAACGTAAGCATGGTCTGCAGGTAAAATGTGAGTTCCGAAGTCACCACTCCGTGCTGCGGACCTCCGTTGCCAACAATGTTCAGGCGAACCAGGTTCTCCCGCAACTTTTCCTTGAAATTGTGGTGAACTGTGACGTAGACGGCTTGTAGCTGCGTGGGCGGCAGCACCCCGGCCAGGGCCTCGTGCAGTTTGAGGAGATGGCGGCTGATGTGACGGAAGGGCTGCGAGGGCACCGGGGGACGTGCCTCCCAGCTCGCTAACTGCGCCCCCAACAAGCCACCGGCCAACGCCGCCAGCTTGGTCTCAATCTCCGCCACGTGACTGCGCAGGTCCCTCTCTAGAGCCAGGTAAGCAGCTGACAGAGTGGGAAAGTGATGTCGCACCGGAATCAACAGTCTCAGCAGTAACTGCAAAGCCCTCGAGGCCAGTCCTAGGTTTGTGGCCGTGATGGTCTTCAGCCCGGCACTCTGCAAGGCGCCCGCTCCGAGCACTAGCTGGCAACTGCGCGAGTTAAAGAGGCGCAACAACTCCGCTAGTGCACTCCCGGCCACTGGGGCCCCGGCCCCAGTGTCTTCCCCGGCTCGACAGTACTCCCCCACCATGCGCATAGCCATTAGGGCTACTCCCACAACGCTGTAGGGCTCCTTGTCCATGATGAGGAAAGAGGCGGGAGGCTTCTCACTGTCACCATCCCGCGATTCCGTTTTACCAAATGCTCCAACTTGACATATGTGATCTGCCATAGCTTGAAATTCAGCCGGAACCTCAGCTTTTTTCCATCTTTCATTGTCTAATAGTAAAGTCAGTTTGTTTCTTCTTTCATTATGAAACCTTTGAATATATCTAATAATTTTATTTTTAAATGCATTTCTGAGAATGGAGCAAGGTCTGCCAGATATTTCTTCACACTCGGCGGTGAAGTCTTCCACATTAGTGTTGAGCTCCGCAAACTTTTCTCCGTCTGAGGAACTTTCCTTTTCTCCATTGTTTAATAAACCCGCACACTTTTCTAAGCAATAGTCACAAATGGAATTGACTAGATCACCTAGTTTTGTCTCAATGTTTTTTTGATCTTCTTCACTGAAGAAGTCTTCTCCATCAGCGAGGGCCACATCGGGGGCCAGAGAAGCTCGCACAACGAGACATCGCAACGCTAGAACTCTGTGCAGGAGTGGGAGCAGACGGCGGGTGGTACCCCCCAGGAGTCCCGCGCCTCCTCGCCAACCCCCACTCTCCCCCTGCCCACGCACCCACACTTCCCCTTCTTGCCCCGAGGCTTCCTCTATCATCACCTGCTTTACAGTGGCTTGGATGGTGGTGATGGCTTCCTCTTTGTATATATCGAGAAACTCCAATCGCTTCCGCCTCAGGAGCCCCGAGATGACCGACATGAACTTGTCCTCGTCCAGGGGACGGGACTCTTCCTCTGTTGGGCGATTAAGGTCGGCTGTAACAAACCTACGGAATTCCGTAGTTAACATTTTATCTATGAGTCTCTCCATTTCGCTAAGCTGAGAGGAGAGGTGGCGGAAAGCGTGTACTCCTGAGAGTTCTCTGGAGAGAATGGACTGAGTTGTGCCAATTAGATCTAGAGCTGTCACATAGTCGGCGGTGCTCAACAGTAACTGTATCATTGGTTGAGTTTGGTGGACGGTTGACATCAATTTTAGTTTGTCATGAACCCTGGAAGAGTTATTTTTAAAAGTAGCGAGCTTAATAAGCTTCAAAGGAGAATCCGCCAAACCCGACTTGGCGCTTCCGATGTTTCCTCGAAGGGACTTTACTACACTAATGGCGGAACTCATCTGCTCCATAATGGTGTCGTGCGATAGCATGGCATGGAAGAAAGCATCAGACTTCTGGGAGACTTGGCGGGCTATCTGAACCTCCACAATGTCCAGTAGATGGCTCAGACGTTCCTGGAGGGCTCGGCAAGGAGTGCGGCTGTCTTGAGACCAGTCTCCCAACCCCTCAAACACTGTATCGAAGGTGGTCGCATCCTTTAAGGGCAGATTGGGCTCAAAGAAGAGTGCCGGAATTTCGCTCAAATCATACTCAGCCGACAGAGTGCGGCCAAGTCGCTGCGCTTCCCCATCTGCTTTGCACTGGCTCACAATGCGGCTATGCTTACGGTACTTCTTTCCCAGCTTCCTCATATAGTGGTCTAGGTGAGCGTGTGTGATTTCCGGAAGATGAGGACTGCTGCGGATATCTGCCCTCTCTACAAAACTATCCCCCCATGTCTCAGTGAAAAAAGTGTTTTTTTTGGGGCGGCCAGGGTCATTCAGCACCGCTGGCAGGTTCTGTGAAGCGGAGTACACGCTCCAGGCAACCGCGGGAGCCGCGGGGCGGAGCACATGGTGGCGCCGCACATGCTGCTCGTAGTCCCCGTCACTCACTCTGTCCAGCGGCAGCGAGGCGCACACCCCGTTGTACCCGTAGCGGCACACGCTGGACCCGCCTTCCTGGGAGCAGTGCCGCTCGCGGAGGTGTCTGGAAAGAGATAACACTTGGTTAGGGTGGGTGTCTCCAAAAGAGTCTGGCAGGGAAACGGAGGGAGTGGAGGGGGGTTTACCTTTCGAAATCCTGAGCCGCCTTAAAGTATTGAAGAGGGCAGTAGTGACAGGACTCCCAGGCCCTGGTGTCGCTCTGGGGTTTAATCGCGCTTGCCATGACATTGTAAGAAGTGAGCGGCTCTAATTACAAATCATGCACCGCGATTCAGAACATACGCGAGATTTGCACACATAGGTTAGCAACACATAAAATAAATTAAACTAACAAACATTTTTTTAAACAAAAAACCCTTAAAATACGAAGGTGTTCATCCAAATTAAGTTACAAATTAAAACATTACGAAAAGTCTACAATTATTCACAAGTCAGTGACAAAAATTAAATGACGTTTAACAAACTAAGTAATGCCAGTATACAAAAATATATTACCCCTTCAAAAGTATTCAGAATCAGAAAGCGAAAAAATGCTTTGATCTGCAAAATAAATTCTAAATAGATTATAATAAGCTATTTACCCAAAAAATTTGCAGTTTTTGTTATTTAAGTTTTGCGATCAAAATAAAAGCACTCTGTGTCCAAAGCTAAAAAACATTAATATCATAAAATATTGATGTAAATTGTTTTTACTGGGTTGCATTATATTTTTATTACGTACTTTTGACTCACTAAGGTGATCTTTTAAATAAAAAAGATACTTTAAAGGGTTTATGATTTTATAACAACTTTAACATCGAATGCTTTGTTTATAACATTTTCATTCTATTGATAGAAATCATCTCAATGTGTCAGTAATTTTAAAATATTATTTGAACCATCAAGAACCATCATCATTACACAAATTAGTTTTGAATATCGAATAATATAAATGAAACGTAAAATGGTATTTATTATTTTTCCAGCATCCCCAATCCTTACTCAGAGCTAGAGCAACATTATCCGTAGTGGACGCAGCTGACTGCTACTCAGCTAGAAAATCCAGTCTAAAGTCTATTACAGATTTTTATTTCGCTTTCGTATGGCAGCTCTGGCTTTTATACGTCATATTTTCTCTTCGGGCGGTTCTGTTTCGCGTAATGTCATTTTGTTATCACTGAAGAGTTTGTTATATTGAGTGATATTGTGTATAGTGTTATGGTGGTGTCATTCTTCGATATCTGATGTCATTCCTGTAATATTTTGGCCCAAAGGTATGTTATATTTTTGCTACAAATGTTATCTGGAAGACGGTATCATCTGATGACCTCGCGTGTCTACCAAGAATATGCGGGTCAGAAATATTATATTATTTATATTTTGAACAGTTCTCTTGCTCTGTAATCATTTTTATCTTCTTTTCAATGTATGTTATTTTTAAATCATGACAATGTATTTGAATCGGATATTAATATGTGTTTAATACTGAATTACAGGTAACTATAGTGTTGAAACTGACATTATGAAATGATCTTATTATATTCACAGGTAAATGTGAAAGTGAGCGTATTTCCCTTACGCGGATCGCAATTCTTGTAATATTAAAATACTTGCTCCATCAATACATCTAAGTCGAAAGTTGTTACCAGGTTGGTTTGTTTTAGAGAGGAAAATATTAGTAAGTAATTTATGAAAGTTAAGAAATATTTATAATAGATGGTTATTGTCTTTAAGACCCTGTGTGGGTCTTTAGCGCTCCCCGGGTTGGATTCCTGGTCCCATATTGGGTGACCTTTGTGTAGGCATACTGTTGTCATTGGGCAAAGCCTGAGCAACTGTCAGCCTACAGGTTTAAAAATGCATCTACAAGGCAAGCTACTAATTTATTAGGAAAGAATTACAATTACTTAGTCATGGTATTTGGGATTCCATGGAGGTTGTTATTACCACCCACGTTGGAGAATTACCTTATTTCATAAACTTGCTGTCGATTTGAGCTGTACCTTTATTACATGGTCGATCACTGGTAACCAGAAATTATCATCTTTAATGCTGTAATATAATGTATTTATTAAGTCTTTCTGCTAGTAACTAATGCCCACATTAAAAAAAAAAACTAAATGATCTTGAAGGTTTCATGTCTAATAATTCCATGGACTATGAGATCTCAGCGTCTGAATTCCCATAGTAAATTTATTCAGACACGATACTTCCTCACATGATAATTCATCACATCATAACTCACATTAACCTTACCTAACCTAAGGTTAAAAACCCCAATTATCAGTTTTCGACGCTTCGAGACATGATGAATTATCATGTGAGGAATTAACATCCGATGAAAGGTTTGTACTCAATATTCATACACTTAAAAAGTTTTCACTGAATATTCTGGTCACCGATCTTGAATGCTATAAATAGATAAATATAAATCTTCTAAATAGTTAACTAGCATTACCAGTAAAATTTCACCAATGTTTTTTTAATTATTTTTTTTTAATATGTGTAGTTAATCTAAGTTAATATATTTTTATTGAATTAGGAATTAACAGCAAACAAAAAAAATATAAATAAAATTGTATTGGAAAGTGTCCAATAAGTTCGCTTTGAACTCATTTTCTGAATGCCTTCTAAGTGAGTAAGTGAGCAATAAATTTGTGTATTTATGTTAATTATGTACAAGGTTGTTATTTATATGACAATGAGCCTCTATTTGCAGGTATTTTCCTGTTTGTTTAAAGTTTTGTTAGAAACTCTTGAATTATGAAAGTGAATGGAAAAATTAGACAGTCACAAATTGCTCATGAAATATTTATGACCTTATAGGTATTTACTTCGGCTTGTAGTTTTCTTATTAAAATCTAAAATTTAACTTACTAACCATCACGCCGTTTCACCGCAGGGGTGGGCAGAGAGAATGGACCGCCAAACAACTCGGTCTTTTATTTATTTATACTGGGTTTTTACAGATGTACTCACACGTGAGAACATGCAGTTATAAAAACTCAGTTATTCTACAAATAGAGACATACAATTACAAAAATCTACAATTACATACAATTAAATACAGATATGTACCTACATGTAATTAGAAAAAACAGAAACATCACAAATAAAAAAATAAAAATAAGTAATAAAAAATAAAAAATACAAAATTTTATACAAGTCTTGGCATACTCTTCTTGCATCATTCACATTAATGCATCAACTTCTATTATTCTGACTCTCGACATGGCCCGACTCTGATTCACTTGATCATGCCACGTCTTCCTCGGGCGTCCTCGACCTCTTCTACCATTCACATTTGCGTCATAAATTCTTTTTATACGCTAATTTTATAGATATAAGCGACAGTTAGTATTTGAGTGAACAATTGCATTGGGTTCCCACCCAGGTATCGTGGGTTGAATTCCTCTGCTAAAGCTAAGTCATAATATATCATTACGATTACATAAGTAACATTTTCCATTTATAATGATGGTGGTAGTGGGAGTTTTTCAAATATTGTCAGGTTTCAATATAATCCGGAAATGATTGTCTTAAAAAAATATTATATAATATTTTATATATATTATATAATATATTTATAAGTGGTAAATTAACATGTTTTCTGTACACAAATTGCTGAAATCTTTGCCGAAGACTTGTGCAAATAACGTCTTCAATTCAAAATAGAACCGGGTTGTTAAAGCTTCTATCGCCAGCTTCAGTGAATGTAAACGGGAAAAAAAATGCAATAACAATAATATTTATAGTTAGGGAAACAGTTTGCCGGTTAATATATTTTGTCTTCAACAAATAGAAGTACTGAAGGACATATTCTCGGAATAATCTATGGCTTTGGAATGGGGGTCTCATGTTTATTTCCACATGCAATATGCATTGATGTCTAATTACATGTTATACAAGCGTCATTAAGTAGTACCTACACTGCGCAGACACTAAAAATACTCTTGTTTTAGTTAGGAACAAGTGTAAAACCACACAGAAATGAATACATCCCGCGTTTTGTATTATTATTTTGATTTTGTTGTAAATAATTTTGTAAATGGATTTAGCAATGCTGCAACAACACTTGCCAAGCATTTCGGAAAGTTAGGCAACCTTTGTGCAAGCTCTTAGATAATGTGAGGTGCATTTAATAATTAAGTTTATTACGTATTGCTATTATTAGTGCTATTTCTTTAATGCCTTTTGTTTTGGACAAAAACATTCAGGTTGCATTTCATGAAAAGATTTTAGCTATGTTTAGTGAACAGATATGAGTAGTCAGGTTCTCCCTTTATCTTTTTACCCCTTTTTCCTCCAATTTAAAAAAAAATATATATATATATTTTTTCGGCCACACCGACATCAATAATTCACTCTGACTCTAGCATATCAAAAGTCACGAGCCGCCACTGCCTCTGACACAAATATGTGTCGGCTATATAATAAGATAGAATGTGCTGAAGTAGACGCTTTCGTCGATAATTTATAATATATACATTCAGAAAAAATGTTCTGCTGTTGCTAAAAAATGTGTTGCGCTAATAAGGAAGTTGAGTCCTTTTTTTATCAATGTTCACGGGCAAACATAAATATCAGTATTTTTTTTTTTAATGTTCGTTTTCATAATTAAAATAATTCTACAAGTTTGAATTTTATTAAGCCCGCGAAAACGGCGGCAAGAGTATACCGTGCGGCAGAGTTCGTGACGTAACCCGGTCCTTGCTTGTGTGAAATATAAGGGAAAATATTTACAAAACCGGGACACGCTTAATATGGACGAAAAAAATAAATTTAAAAAGTTGTAGTAGTTAGATATTTACTAGTACTAATCAATTCAGTTACCGGAATTTCGAAAAAAGTGCATTTTAAGGCGATCCGCTCACTGAGGCAACTGAAAACTGCCAACTGCCTTTGTATGACAATGTGATGGCCCTCACACTTCACAATCACACAAAACCCCGTTGTCAATGGTAACGCAAGCGGTGACTCGCACCTTGCACTGTTGATTGCCGCGGCCGGCCGTTGCTAGTTGCCAGCTGTCAGATGATTGTTCTTCGTCTATGGTTAAACAAGCTTTTTGACCAATCAAGATATAGAAACCAGCTGGTTTTAGTTTGTTTTCAGTTGCCTTGTCAGCGGAGCGCCTAATGGTTATTTTTTAATTTTAAAAACATGAAAAGTAATTTTTCAACGAAACTTGCAACAGTTCCTAACATAGCAGTCGGTGAAAAATGATTTCGTGTTTTTAAATTTAAAAAAATAACCGTTAAAATGCACTTTTTTCGAAATTCCGGTAACTGGATTGATTAGTACTAGTCAATATCTAACTACTACAACTTTTTTAGTTTATTTTTTCGTCCATATTAAGAGTGTCGCGGTTTTGTAAATATTTTACACAATCATGGACCGGGTTACGTCACGAACTCTGCCGCACGGTATTATGCTCTTGCCGCCGTTTTCGCGGGCTTTAATAAAAATCAAACTTGTAGAATTAATTTAATTATGAAAACGAGCTTTAAAAAAAAAAAATACTGGTATTTAAGTTTGCATGTCGTCTACATGAACATATTTTTTTATAAGTCAAAATATTTTTCACTCAACTTCCCTATTATATAATATTATAATATTTATAAATATATATAATATTATTATAATATATAATATTATATATATAAATATATATATAATATTGTATATATTATGTACTTGTGTTTCTATTTGTGTCCCTTGTGTTTCTTGCCTCTCTTTGTATTATTTGTCTCAGAGTGAGCTTCTATATAATTTATTTTGTTTTTGTTTTTTTAATCTTTATTTAGAAGTAACGTTTCCATGTCGAATAGATTTGTTATTGTATGTACCTACATATTTGCGTATTAACTGAGTGTTTATAACTAATAAATAAATAAATTATGTTCTCCAGTGTAGAATGTCGACTTTGTAAACTTTACAAAAATAGCTTCGCATGACAACTGTCGCAGGGGACATCGACTAACGACCACAGCCACGAAGATAGGAAAAAGTCCCTGACCATAAAACCACCATAACTTGTTTTATCTTCGCCTGATGAAAGTGTCGTCAACATTCCGCCGTGCACCACCACAAAACACATCATTCAATATACAGATCGACACGCTTAGCTTTGCAATCGGTGGCGTCGCCACTTTAAGTGTTGAGGATACCGCAGTGCAACAGTCCCTCGATCAATTCGCTATGTGATTATTATTTTTATTTTTTTTCTTTATTCGTTTTGTTTGTTACAGGGTTGGTTTTATATGGTTTTTCGACTATCAAATGCCCGTATTATGGTAGTCGAGATTCATAAGATGTTATATTAAGGGGGTTTCTCACCATCCTCCCAATAGCTTGTCTACACTAATAACGAATAGGTATTAACGTTTTTTTTATTTACTAAGTTGGAGTTTATAATTCGTTACTCGAACCTATGAATAGTGGCTATATATTGGATATGTTGGCCGAGTTTTCTAACCGCTGCGAGTATTTTATTTTTATTTTTAATAATATTCGTTATTGGGGTAGATAAGCTATTGGGAGGATGGTGAGAAACCCCCTAAGTATAAAATATTTAGTATAATCATCCAATATATGTAAACGAAAGTACAAACATATAGCACACATATTAGGTTTATATTCAAATAATATGATAGATAGGGTTCCATGACAACTCAGAATCATGCAATTTCGACACCCCTTTGAAAAGTCATTAAAAGTTATGAAAAAATATTGAAAAATAATAACCTAACCTAAAGTGATCTATTTAGCCAATTTTTTTCATCACTTTTAATGACTTTTCAAAGGAAGTGCTGAAGTTGCATGATTCTGTCCGGTCACTGGGAGATACTGGATAATATCGCCCTGGCGAAATAGATTAATTCAGAATATTGAATCATTGCTTGACATGGCTTTAGCTGTGTTTGGTGACCAAACCTGAATATTCAGGTACTTTCCAATCTTCCTCATCCCCATTTCCTTCCCTTCCCCATTCCCTTCAATCTGAGAACCTAATATTGGGGATGCCATTGGCTCAGAACTGTTAAGAGAAGTTGGGACTCGTGTGGGGTGTCAACATTTTAAAAACTTGCTTTTCTCCCGGTTGATTATTTTCCGCAGAGCTGATAACTCCACCTTAAATCTCGAAAACTCATCCTAAGGGGTGGTTTTAGATCGTTATTTATATCAATAATAATTATGAATGAAAAAATACATATATGTTTTAAAATTATTTATTAACCAAAAAATACATTTATGTTAATTTTTTTTTTTAGGTATTTGGCACCTCACTAGGCTTTTCCGTGGTGGCAGGAATTTAATATTCTTATATCATTTTCTTAAAAGAAATAATAAAATTAATTATTAATTAATAAATAGAATTTGGAAAAATAAACATAAAATGAAAATTAATAAGAGAAATAGAGAAGAAAAAATGGAGAAGAGATGATAAAAAGAAAGTTAAAAAAATATTACAAATGTACGTTTTAACGGTATCCATAGGTTGGCCAAATATCCCATTGGTGATGCCATGCAAAGTCTACTAGCTCCGGACAATTGGGACTCTTGTGCTTTATTCAAGTTCTAAATACTTTAAAACCCGAATTATGTTTCAACCTAAACTAACTCGACTAGCAATCCGAAGGTTGCGTGTTCAAATCCCGGCGTGCGGAAAAAAATACTAGATTGAATTCTATTATTACGTAATTTATTAATTTAAATTACTATATATATTTGCACGTTCAAGAGTGCAGAAGATACTCTCAGTACCGCCCTGGTGTAAGACAATATAATTTATTAATTCATTCAGAGTCGAATATCTAGGTACTTCCCAACCTTTCTCTTCTCCATCTCCTTTCCCTTTCCACTACCGTCAGCCTCACAACAAAACTTAATTGGATCGTCTTAAACCATAGTGAACTAACTCACTTTTTGAAATTTCTGAGTTAGAGCTTGAAATAAGGGCTCCAAATCATAATCCAGCTCTGCAAGATAGAACCATCAGAGAAATACTGTCTTGAACAATCAAATAAATCATTTGGCAATCGAATAAAAAAACACTGATCTTCAGTTAATAACAATAATATTATATTATTTAAATGACTTGTATAGCGCTATTTTTGTGAAAAATCACTTCAAGGGCGCTGTATATATTTAAATACAATCATACTTCTAACTACAGACTACACGGAGAAAAATGTTATTCTAAAATACGATAATTTTATTCGTAAAAACGGGACTGAAGTTCTTACGAACAAATTAACAGTGTTTCAATGTTTAATGGCGGGAACATGTAAGAATAATTTGTTGGTATACGTAATTTCGTACGTATACCAACAAATTATTCTTACATTTTCCCGCCAATAAACATTGAAACCCTGTTAATTTTTCTCCGTGTAGACAAACATAAAAAAAAAAAACCTATGGCTAAAACATTGCATCCATTGGTTCTTCGGTCAGTGATACAAAACTATATGCACAATGCATCTGACCAATTAACGCGATACTGCCTAAAAATATACATGTATTTTTTTTTATTTATTCTTCTTCTATTTCAACGCCCGTCAATTATTTCAAGCTGTAATATATTTTCGTCGTTATTTATTATAATATCTACATTTTCCTAGTTTTTTATTACTGTTAAATTTATTTTATTTGTTGTGGTAGTACTATTTAATTTTACTTGCGGTTTTCCTAGGAAACAGTTTCACCACAGGTAAAGCCCCAGAAGGGTATCTATATTTATCTAATATTATAGATCCGCTGAATTCTCAAGTGCCTTCCGCTGGCATCTATGAATAATGAATGTAGATAACGCCAAGTTATCCTACAGGCTTTACAAACGGTCATGATTCATCGCTTATACACCGTGTCCGGAAACTAGTGGTACAAGAGGAAAAGTGATGAATCTATATCACATAATAGAGAACCCTAAAAAAGACCATCTGAGAATTTGGTTTCTTATTTTTTTTTTTTTTTTGAGTCAGAAGTGTCACTGCTTGTTTTAGGACATTCATTAGACAATATTTATTTTTTATATTTTAAATTTTTTTGTTTATTTTGAGGGATCATATGTTTTATCTCTATTAGCGATTTCTGTTTTTTTTTTTTTTTTTTTTTTTTTTTTTATCTTCTGACATTTCAATTGCCAGGTGACCTAATAACGATAGTATATTCGTGGCTTTATTCGTCACAATAATTTGTTGATCTTTACCGAATTTTTTGTTGGGGTCTTGCACTGCGAAAAGTAAGTTAAGTAAAAAGTTTTAGTTTTTTTTTTTTTAGTTCATTAACTGCCTTTTCTTGCTTCTTCCATAAATTTGTGAAGATTAGCCATATTTATTTTTTCGCAACACTTACTCCACTTTACACTTTTAAATCAGTACTGCACAAATATTTTTATCACCAGTTTGACAGTTTCAGAACGTTCAAAATATTAATTTATTTTTAACTGTTTTTTGTAGAAGATATATTACGAACTGAACAAATTATTTTTAATGCCAATCAATAGTGCGCACTTTGTTTCGTTTAAATATCAGCTTCAGTGTTTGTTTTCGCCAAATCTATCTACTTTGCGGCAGAAAATTATGCAGCCTGTCACTGAATACTGTTTATTTATAATAATGGGTTTATGTTTATTAATTATACCTAGCTCTCTTATTAAAAATTCAGGCATATTAGATTTGTCAAAGAATTTGTATATAAAAATGCAAAAATCAGTCATTTTAAATACATGTAGAATTACGAAAGATTTTTTAAATATTTATATTGAGGGATCAGTAGGATTTATCGGTCAAATTAGGAATTCCACAGAGCCGAACCCTCTGATATGAAAATATCTGGAGACGGTGAATTATATTCCCATTTAATAGTTTGGTAGATTAACGTGTTGTTCTTGTATTGTTTTGTATTAATTATACTTATATAATACACTTGCATAACGTGGATTTACTAGATGATCATTTATATGGAAAAGTGTATGAAAGGGTTTAGTTTTTCCTATGGGAAAAACTAAACCCGTTCCTGTAAATCTGGTGAATAAAAAAAGTAAATATTTTAAATATTAGCATTTGTTATTTCGGCTACTGGCATTATACCTAGCTCTCTTATTAAAAATTTATGCATATTAGATTTGTCAAAGAATTTGTATATAAAAATGCAAAAATCAGTCATTTTAAGTACATGTAGGATTACAAAAGATTTTTCAAATATTTATATTGAGGATTATTTTAAATATTTATATTTATATTGAGTAGGATTTATCGGTCAAATTAGGAATTCCACCGAGCCGATCCCTCTGATATGAAATATCTGGAGTCGGTGAATTATTTTCCCATTTAATAGTCTGTTAACATGTTGTTCTTGTATTGTTTTGTATTAATTATACTTATATAATACACTTGCATAGCGTGGATTTACTAGATGATCATTTATATGGAAAATTGTGTGAAAGGGAATTTTCCTATGGGAAAAACTAAACCCGGACCTAAAGTCTGGTGCGTAAAAATTATAATTTAATATTGTTCTTGTATTGTTTTGTATTAATTATACATATATAATACACTTGCATAGCGTGGATTTACTAGATGATCATTTTTAAAGTCTGGTGCGTAAAATAATATTAATAATGAGTTCTTTTACGGCGTTTACGCGTTTTTTGCGAAAGCACTAAAAATAAGTTTTGTTTAAGTTTTTTGTTTTGAATTCATAATCTGCTATTTCATAGTTATTTGCAAGTTACGCTTTGATATATTAAATAAAATCTTTGTTTGCGCCCGTACATCCGCAATATGAATAAGTTTTGTCCGTATAAAAATTCAATTCTTTCAAGAATAGCATAATAAATACACGCAATACCTAATACATAAAATATTACTCTAGTATATGTATACTCTTCTTGCGGAATTTCTTGGAAGGATTGAGTTTTGTATACGGACAAAATTATTTATTTTTCATAGGCAAAAACCAATAATTCATCTAACTTCTAAAAGATGTATTTTCCTAAAATAATTAAATTAGCGCCATCTATAAAAAAGCAGATTGCGAATCCCTTTAGTAAAAAATCTCCCGGTGTCTTTTTCCATTCAACGTCGTGTAAACCACTGTAGGGTGGTTGTTGGCTAGTTTGCAGTTAGCGAGTGCTGAAACCTACCCTGATGTGTTGTGCGTGGTAGTAAGGCACGGAACTCAGAGATGAAGAATGAAAGTAGACATAATGTTGTAGAAATGAGATCCCTGAGGCGTATATGTGGTAAAACTAAAGGTTGCCCAAAAGACAACCTACACGGAGAAATTTTTATTCTAAATTTTTTTTTTTTTTACATTAGGTCCACACAGGAGGCCCTGAGGAAAATAATTTCCCTCAGGGCCTGTGTCATCTTTGGGGATGCTGTGTGGAGGGTATTTTTAAGGAAAGGAAGGAGATGAAGTTCTGGGAAGGAAAAAGGTGTGGGGGTTGGGTAGGAATCTGGGGTTCAGTGTGTCTAGATCATCCGCCGCCAAGACCTAGACAATGAACCCCATGAACCCGGGCACCCCTGCTAAGTCACCAAACGTAGCGAACCACTTGGGGTGACCTATGGCAGAGGTGTTGGTTATCCAATAAATGGTTCCCGGGGCGGCGGTACCCATTCCCGCCTCCCAAATTGTATCCCAAAAAATACGATCATTTTATTCGTAAAAACGGGACTGAAGTTCTTACGAACAAATTAACAGTGTTTCAATGTTTATTGGCGGGAACATGTAAGAATAATGTGTTGGTATACGTAATTTCGTACGAATACCATTATTCTTTCATTTTCCCGCCAATAAACATTGATACACTGTTAATTTGTTCGTAAGAACTTCAGTCCCGTTTTTAACCGAATAAAATTTACGTTTACGAATAAAATTATCGTATTTTAGAATAACATTTTTCTCCGTGTACCGTGCAGATCAGTTTCCAACTTTTCAGATCAGATTCCCAAAGAGAGCAATACAGCCCCCTTGGGGGCGATAAGGTCAGTGAGACTGGTGAAAAATGTGGTCGACTAGTCAACATGTGATCCTTACAAATGCACTTTCGACTTCTGTGTGATCTTTGAGTCTAATATATTAGTCGGAAAAACTATAGTCTTTCTATAGGGAGGTTCTAAAGAAAATCATATTTTAAAAAGGGGTTTGTTGTTTCACAGAATTCGAACCAATCATCAAATTTCAATGTTAATTTTGAAGTTCTATGAAAGTTATATTCACGTTCTGTTAGTATTTCAATTATGTTAAACAACTGAATAACATATCTTGAAAATGAACTTTGAAACTTCATGAAATGTTAAAATTCTGTAACAACTTGTAAATCAAATTAGTTCTATAGAAAATCTGGTAGGTATATACGCAGAAGTTGAAAACATGCTTGCTATGGTACATGTTATAAAGAATATTTTTTTACAACTACCAGCCATTATTGCCTGGTAAAGTGTTAACCACTAAATATGCAAGCATTAAACCGCGAGGCAGGACTTAACTAACAGGTTTAAAACAGGAAAATGTGTAGTCTTTAGTTGAGATGTTCCATTGGCTCCTTGAGTCTCGGATTCATCGGTTCGCCCTGGATCAATACTTCGAGTAAGACATAGAGATACCCATATTGTTATATTTACAAGATTTCGTTTAAACCTTATAATAGAGATTATATTATTGTTATATTCACAAGATTTTGTTTAAATCTTATAAATACATATACTTAGTATCCACATTATTATTTTCACAAGATTTCACTTAATTCTTATAAATTGAGATATCCGCTTTATTATATTAACAATATTTCCTTCTAATCTTATGTATAGTCAAGACACCCACATTATCATAATATTCACAAAATTTCACTTTAACCTTATAAAAAGATATAACCACATGTTATATGTGGGCGTTTTCCAAAAAAGATGTCGGTGACGTAATAGGAATTCCACTTAAGTGAGATGCTGCATTTCGATTAAAAATATACGTAAATTTATTAAAGAAAGTATGAACTTCATGACAAAAAGTATTTAAATAGATAATGTCAATAAACTTCGAAAATAATTGCAATTTAAGTTTAATACTATTGGTAAGAAATTCTTTTACGTCACTTTTATCATAAAGTTTATAAAGAAAATTAAAAGAAATTCATTATTTCAGATTTTTATTTACGAATTGAAAACACAATCAGTCTCCTAAAAAATATGAATAATCAAGCTTATTGAATTAAATATTAAGTTTTTCAATAAAAATATTCTTTTACGCTACTTTTGGACACTTTGTACTGTATATTTTGCGTTCTAGAAAGACGAATATAAGTTTTTGTTTTACGAATGTTTAATTATAACAAATTTAAAATTAATCATGAACTATATCAATAAAAAAAAGAACAAATTTCTTTGAGATATAATAATTGATCTTAGAAAATAAATCACAGCAATAACAGGACAGTGGCGTAAGGGGAAAAATTTGGTAACGTTTAGGAATTCTAAGGCCTCGGCCAGACTGAGAGGCTTGCCCGGTAGCGACAGCGGGCGCGAAATATCAGTCGCATGTGTACGCACGTTGTGGCTACACTGCTGAAGGCGCGACAAGCGACTGGTATGGGAAGAGTGGAAGATACTCTCAGTATCACCCTGGTGTAAGACCACCATTCAGAATTGAAACGTTGCTTAATAATGACTTTAACCGTGTTTAGTGACTAGATCTGAATAGCCAGGTACTTCCCCACCTTCCTCTTCCCCACCTTCCTCTTCCCCATCTCCTTCCTTTCCCCACTTACCTTCAGCCTCAAACGTACCCCAATTGGGGATGCCATAGTCTCACTGGCTCCAGACGGGAGCAGTTAAGACTCATGTGAGGTATTCTCTATAAAAAAGGGCGATTTTACGTACTACCGCCACCGTGGAAGGCCCCCCGCGCAAGTACTTTTTCTTCCACTTGTTCTTTTTTCTTTTCTTTTTATTTTCGTTTCTGTTCTCTCCAACGTCTTCTTTTTTCTATTCTTCTTTGGTTAGCTCTCTGATTATATTTTGATGTTATTTTTGTCTTTGTAACTCTTTTTTCATAAAGGCTTCATATTTTTCAGGGTCGTTTTTAATTTTGTCTCTGTACCTTTTTGATTTTTCTGCAGCTTTCAACGGCATATTTGAACATAAAATTAAAATAAATTATTTATAAAAATGCACAAATAATTAGATAGGTAATAATGGGCTACACGTGCATACCGTGTATAGCCTGAAATAGGTAACTAAGCTGAAAGGGTTTTAAGGTACTTGTTAATGTACACAACTTTAATTAGGTACAGGATTAACTAAAACACACAGGAACATAAATCATGCTACATTTTATACTTACTTAATCAAAATTGTATGAACCAGCTGATTTTATACTGAATTTCAGAGTTGCCTCTACAGTAATAGTTGCTCATATTGCTGTCTATATTAGTACTTCGACACCATTTCGACTCTTTCAGAATTAATCTTTAATAATCTTAATTAATAAAAAAAAGAAAAAAAATTATACACATAAAAATCAAATAATTTTTTCTTTTTAGCTATGCTGTTCTTTTTTTTCAATGCTACATATATCACTCAACCCACATATCTACATGTAATAGTTACATTTTGAAGATACATGCAAAATATAAATTTAATTAGAAAATTGTAACACACCCAAATACACTAAAAGACGGACAGAGTGAACCGACCTTTAGAATTCCATTACGTCACTTTTAAGTTCCATTCACGAGACCGTTGCGTAAGAGAAGTAGCGTAATCGCGTCAATATTTTTTCGAAATGTATTTATCAATAAATTATGAAACTTCTGTTTGTTCTAACTAAACATTTCATAAAACAATAAATGAATCAATTTAATACAAAGTAGAGTCTAATACATTCTGGTAAATTACCTGGAGAAATACGGAAGCGTTGGTGGAACACTTTTTTAGTACAGCCGAGAACGACCACTTTTGTTACGATTTCTTGGCAAACTGGCTGTAAAAAACCAAGCATGGCCGCCCTTCATAGACTAAATAGGGTTGCTATTTTCGAAAATATTCATCAATTTGGTAATATTTTTATTGGAAGACGTCAATAATGTGGTAGCGTAGGCGGAAATTCCACCATACGCTATTTCGTAGGACAACTCAATATCTGGTATTTAAATTATTTTGCACGATAATTAATCTATATTATGGTTGCAAATCGAAAATATTATCATATACTATTAGTAGAATTAGAAATAAATACTGGGATAACATTAAATAACATTAATTTTTGAACTCTTACTGGTAGTGGTAGGTGTAGGACATACCAGAAACAGTGACCTGTAGTCTTACTTATTTTAAAATAATATCGAAATTTAATAGATTTATTCATTATTTTTAGTCCATAAAGGTATTTATTTGTTATTATATTGGTAAAATATATGGTTGGTCATTAAAACCGACACAACAAAAGTTACTGATCCTGAAAGTGATGGGACACTGACTTTTATCTATGTACACTTTTTTTGAAAAACGCCCATTAACAAGATTTCCTTCTAATCTGATAGATAGCACACACATATCATCATATATCTTTAATCTTACAAATAGATATAACAACAATATTATATTCACAAGATTTCTTTTAAAATTGTACATAGAAAAGACACCCACATTTTTATAATCACAAGGTTACGTTGTAATCTTGTAAATAGATATATTCAGAAGATTTCGTTTAAATCTTATAAATATGTACACATTCACAAGATTTCCTTTTAATCTTATAAATAGAGAAGACGCCCACATTATTATGTTCACAAGATTTTGTTTTAATATTATGAAGCCTTCTTTTAATCAATAAGTATTCAACGTTCAAAGTTTCAAGGTAACTAGACCACGTATAATGTTGTATCCCGGTCTCAGACATGAATTTATTTAGACTTCATTATGTAATTTCCCACTACAAACAGAACAGATTAGATGTAATGTTATATGGACTACTTTCGAGTAAATCTATTCTCGAAACCAGAATTGCAAATCGAATAAAAAACCACTACCATAAATACATACGTATAATAATCACCAAATTACGTTTTATGTGAATACAGCACAAGAGTCTCAACTGGCTTCGAACTTTCCCGAGCTAGTGTCGTTCCCGATTGGAGCGTGTTTTAATTTTAATTTATTTGATGACACGTGGATTTATTTAAATTTTATTTTATTTTAAAAAGTGACATGTGAATTTATTTAAATTTTATTTTATTTAAAAAAAGACCAAAATTTCATTTAAATCTCTTACTCCAAATAACGTCAGGAAACGCTGGTTAAATTAAATCAAGTACCTACGTCCCTCGACCCTTTATATAAAGAAGAGCGTCCCGGTGTAGGTTTGTTTTTATTTCTTTAAACAAATATACAGTTTTATTCCGTAACTGATGAATTTTTGCACACTTGGACTTCAAAACAGGAGGGAGGTCACTTCTACAAGGGGACTTCTTTAAGGGGCTCTTCTAGACGTAGATCCACTCCTTCTTTTCCTGAAAAAGATCCTCCATATAGAATCCCCAACGATGATTCCTCCTCTGACATGTCGACCCTTTGGAAAAACAAGGTTCCATCTCTCGCTGTAACGTCATGCGATCATGAACTCTAAAGTAGCTTACAATAGATCATATTATTGCATGACGTTACTGCAACAGATGGACGCTTGTTATTCCAAAGGGTCGATGTGTGGAGTTAATATAAAAAATAACTATTTTTAATTGAGGCAATTGCCCCGTTGAGGCATTTTAGCTGTTTGAATATGATTTCTGATGGCAACGTCTTAAAATTGTATGGTCGAGTTATCAAGAATCGTTAATCCACAAATTCCCGCCCATCTTAAGAGGCAGAAATACATAATTTTTCGTATCAAAAGTCAAAAATTCAGTTAAAAAAATTCAAGCTAATAAAAAGTTATCACACGGAACAGATAATTTATTCTGAAAATGGCACCATTTTATCGAAGCACCGATCTTCTCCAAGGCGTAACCACGGAAAACCCACGCGGGATTTAAATACCCATAATATTTCACTCAGCGCTATTTCTTTGAGTACCTTCTCACACAATCTTATTCGTATTATTCTTATAATAGTTTATTTTATAAAACAATCGACTATTCGCAAAAAAATCGGCCAGCTACTTTAATTCTCATAGTCGTAATCTGATAATCTTTGGAGCTCAGTCTAAATTCTAAATAAGTGTTTTATTTTTTATTATTTCAATATATATGGTGATCCAAAATATGCCAATTAAACTAAGCACATGTTTAGATTTTTAAATTAGATTTTTTGTTTATACTTAGCCCTTTTATAATTCCTACGGCTACGAAACGGCAACGGCACAAAAAAATAGAAAACGAACGTTCTTTGTCACATACATTCTGCAGCCCTTTCTTGCACACTAAATAATAGTGTATAAGAATGAGCTTTTGAAATGAATGAGTCAAACGATGTACGTATGTCTGCTTCCTCCAAAGGAAAATGTAATCACTATCACACATCTCCCTCACATGTATTAAATAAATGAAACACCGTTGCCGTTGCCATAGGAATTATAAAAGCCTCATTCTTTTTTTATATGAATACCGCACAAGACTCCCAACTGCTCCCGTATGGATTTTTTGTAAAGCGGAAATATTTTGACCTTCTGACAAATAAGGGGTTAAATATCAGAATGGCAAAATACCGCGTACAAATACTCTAATTTGTCAATAGAAAAGCTTGAGTCGTCCACACCGGAGATAGTGCTCCTTCTTCATTGCACCATCGCGTAGTTTTCTTCCAGTGCGAAATACGACAATAGTATATACTAGCAGTGAAAACCTCGGGCGGCTTTTCGTTCTGCTTCGCCCAGTTTAAGTGTTGGTGACTATTTATAAGGCATCACCCTTTTGAAAAACTAACTACTATTAACACTACAGAATACTTATATTTAATAGGTAGATATATAATAGTAGACATTCTTACATTAAGACCGTGAATAGTGAGAGGAACACTCTTCACCCCAACATAAATCTTCTTATTATTGAATGAAAGCGAAAAATGTTTCTTCTTCATACTTTTTTCCTTAAATATAGTATTATAGATGGCGCCACATCCGTTTGCAAATCGCATATGTGAGCGAGTGATAAGTGTGTATATTACGGCAGCAGCTCCGTAGAAAAATGCACGTTCACGGACGGGTCAGAACGGTTTCCATACAGTGTGGCGTTGGAGATTTACTCGGAGTCGGGTTCCTTAATTTGAACCGTACGGGCATTACCGTATTAATATACTTCGATGTACAATAATCAATGTACCTCGTGACACAACTAAATTAATTTGAGTATAGAATGCTTAAAAGTAATCATTGTTTATTCACTAACCATTAGTTGTGTCTACGACCTACGACGGTATATCGTCGTTTGATCAGTGGGATGCGATGAAGCCATTTATTAATTAATCACTCATTGTATCTGAAATCAGATTTCGTGAGGTTTCATTTGATGGCACAATAAAATATACGAGAGTGCGTTATGACAACTGAAGCTCCATTTTAATGTACCGTTTCTACCTGTACGTGTCTATAATCTGGTATTGGAAAATGTAATGAAACATGTGAATTTTAAGTGATTTACGAATAATTATTTATTTTAATATGAGTTCAGCAATAAGGAATTTTAGACAAAAGAAACATTACTAAATGAATATAAGTAGAATATAACATATGTATTCCTATAAGAACCAACGCGTTATTCCTAAAACTAATAGAAAGTTCTTGCAAAATCTAAACGCTCCGGCTCGGTTCTGTCGTCATAGAATCCGTCTGGAACGCCGACTCGGACGACATTATAAGCTACGTGACGTAGTCGCAAGCAAATTCCCAAGGCTCCGGTTAACGTTGCATTCTTCTTAGGGTGAATTGCCTATTCCATAAAAAAAAAACGTTACAGAGATTGGATCCGTTTTTGCGAGTTAAAAAAAAACCTAAGTTAATTCTCTGTTATAAGCGTTTTAAAAGAAGAAGTAGGTTACTGAAGATGGTTTGAAATGGAGATATCTAATTACGAATAATGAAAAACAAATTATAAAAAATAATAATTAAATTTGTTTAAAATTTAAAATTAAAAAACCACATACAAATAACTAAATAAATAACGCTCCCCATACACAATCACATCACAATCTTAGCAATTTATGGTGGGTGGATCTTTAAATAAAAATATTTATTTATTTATTAAATGAATTTTGTACATTGTATAGATATTGTGTTATTTCATCCGCCATGCTAGGGATGTCCCTGTGTTATAGCGGGTGAAGTTTACAGATCATATAATTTATGGTGATGAAGTATACTAATAATATAATAATAATTGATGATATTGAAGTTTACAGTTAACGCAGCAATGAATTTATGATAATAAGTTTACATATAATATGATTTTTGATGATAATGAAGTTTACAGATAATATAGCTTTGTATTTATGATAATTAAGTTTAGATATAATATAATAATTGATGATAATGAAGTTTACAAATAATATAACAATGAATTTACGACAATGAAGTTTACAGATAAAATAATAATTGATAGTAATGAATAAGAGGCGGCTAAGCGGTGGCAAAACGAAGAATTCCAAGTCACGAATCCGCAAAAACATCATTCGGAGACATTGAAGTTTGAAGTTTAGAATTGATATGTTATTGTAATAACAAATAAATTCTAAACTTCAAACCTCAATATCTACAAATGAAGTTTTTGCGGATTTTCAATTTGGAATTCTTCGTTTTGCCACCGCCTAGCCGCCTACTAGTAATGAAGTTTACAGATAACATAATAATTGAAAGTGATGAAGTTTACAGATAATATAACAATGAATTTATAACAATGAAGTTTACAGATAATATAAATAGATTATTATTATTATCATAGATTCCATATTATCATGTAAATGAAATGTTACTGCGTATTTCACAATTCATATGAATTAATAAAAAAAAATTAAAAAAAACTATTACGACCTAAGCTACCGTTGTGAAAATATTTAATAAAACACGTCTCATTTAAATTGTGTTTTTTATAATTTTCGGAGCATACTGTGGGATTTTTTTTCTATCGGGGGAATTTCATATAATTACTTTTTGAACTCGGCGTCTGAATAGAGATTATCTTCAAAAATAATATGTTTTTAAGAGCTTAAAAGTATTCAAGTTAAGTACATATTATTTTATATACTTCTGTGGAAAATCGGAATGCGGAAAAACTGATTTTACTATGAAAACGAGCTTTAAAATAAATCGAATGGCATTTAAGTTCGTCTATAATATACTCGTAGCTATACCAGAATGTACCAGTCTACATATTAGAGAAATATAATTGTTAAAATAAAGCTGCATAAATATGGTGACCAGAATGTTCAGTGGAAACTTTTTATATGTATGAATATTGAGTACAAACTTTTCATCGGATGTTAATTCCTCACATGATAATTCATCATGTCTCGAAGCGTCGAAAACTGATAATTGGGGTTTTTAACCTTAGGTTAGGTTAATGTGAGTTATGATGTGATGAATTATCATGTGAGGAAGTATCGTGTCTGAATAAATTTACTATGGTAATTCAGACGCTGAGATCTCATAGTCCGATTAGACATGGAACTCAAAAATATTTATTAGGCATTCGTCATTGTTAAAAATTTTCATATTTGACCATAGAATAATGATTAATTTGACAGATTGAAAGTGGCGAACAAAGTTGGCTTGTCCACGTGTTTGTTATACGCTGAAGTTAGACGTATTTTTTTTGTAAAGTTATTTGTTTCAAATTCGTTGCCAAAAAGTACCGTATATTATTTGTAGGGGCAAACTAATAATTGAAGAGACGGTGAATCACAATGGTGTTAACCGACACAAAAGTTGCCCTTGTTCTATTATTATTATAAACACGATGTATTGTTTTACAAAAGTATACAATTTGTTAACAAACTTGGATCAATTGGTAGGTATAGGTATGCAGTATGCAGAACTCTAAACAAGAACTTATCTTATTAAGAGGTATCGGTGACGCGTCTCTAATCGTCAAGGACTATCACGGATCGCTGGTCGTGGGCCCATCATTTTGTTTTATTCATCCATGACATGATTTTGATACGTATTTTTTGATAGAGCGATATAACTAAAACAAAAATAATCACTTGTACGTTTTTATCTGCCCGTGCGCAATTTTATCAAAATTTGAAAAATCCGAATAAATCCGGACGTGCGGTAACCCTAGCCGGTTACAGGAGAAAACAAAGGGGAAAATCCTAAGAGTATGGATATTAGATAGTCGGCATGTGAAGTGTGCCCGCGCGCTCTAAGTGTGCCTTTTCGAGAATTTTACCCAAACGGCCTTCATTGGCTGCTGGCTTTTTTCATTAGCACCATTAGGAAAATAATGTCATCTTTGGGGATGCTGTGAAGGGTGGATTTTTAAGGAGAGGAAGTTTGGGAAGGAAAAAGGTATGAGGGGTGATTGGGAATCTGGGGTTCAGTGTGTCCAGATCATCCATCACCAATACCTAGACATACCTCATCCCATGAACCCTGGAACCCTTGCTAAGTCACCAAACGTAGCGAACCATCTGGGGTGACCTATGGCAGAGGTGTTGGTTATCTAATAAATGGTTCTGGGGCGGCGGAATAAAAATAGGATGTGAAGTCGCACTAATCAAGTTTTACGAAACTGAAGTAGGAAGTACAACATTCTCGTTTTTCATTACGTAAATATGACAACCTTAGTCTCGGCTTATTCAAGCTAACTTGCCTCTAACTTTGATCCCATTAATTAAAACACAAATGTATTATTTGATCTAGGTTCCTGCTACGGAACTTCCCAATCGGTTAATTCGTCTTATTACCGAAATACACAATGGACGGTGGAGACCTGATTATTTATTTACGACTCTGTTAAATTCTCCAAGAACCGTGAAGCGTGGATACTTAGGTAAATGTCCAATTAATATTGTAAATTCAACGACCCTCGATCTTAATGGAAAAGACCACAGAGCAATGCTTTTGATGATTGGTTAGCAACATCTTAGATCGACCTTTGTGACACCTCAAAAATAAACCCGTTTCGGTCAGCCACTTAAAAACAATACCGCGTCATCATTCTCTTTCCGGCTGCCTTATTTCATTGTGCTGAAATCAAGAAATTGGGATTAAAAATATGGTGTGCGGTTAATCGAAGAATTTAAATAAAACAAACAGTGAAAGACGTTTTGTTTGACACATTTGTGGCGAGCTATATCTAACAAAAGAGATAATGTAACGCCGTAATATTGTATGCGTAGATAGGTATGTCTTTTGTGGTAAACATTCCTTGGTTTAACCACATGACTATCTTGCTTTTCTATTATGTTGAGTCTTTTTCTTGGTGTCATGGTTCGATTAAAGAACATATTTGATTCACTTGATTGTCCTATAACATCATAAGAAATTCTCAATTTTTTGTCCCACCCCTTGTATTTCTTCTGGCTCTTATTTCTCTGTCCATTCGCTCTACGTTCTATTGTGCACCATGCACCCCATAGAATAAAGATTATAATTTATAACACTAGAAGTGCCTTCCACACTTACACTTGCCTGACATCTTAGATTTCTCACATCACATTTAGCTGGTTATTAGTATATTAGTTACATTTAACCCGTTTAATCACAGGAGACCATATTTGTTTCACCACATAGGTCTCACAGAAATCGTTGTTTCTCCCTTACTATCATAGTCAGAAATGTGATCTAAACGGTATTGGAAAGAGAATACAACAAACTATATATTCAAATCTAAAAGAAAACCACTAAAAATTAGAATTTACCCCTTTCTGAAACCAAAGTTTCCGATAGCAATTTGAAAAAAAATTATGGAACTTTGTGAATTTTTTTTACATGAAACCAAAAAAAGTGAGGTGACAGTAAGGTTTAAAATTCATTTATGTAATGAAATAAGTATGTGTTTTATTTTTTTTTCAATATCAGTAATTTTAGTTAGAATAAAAAGTAAAGTAAGCCATTTTGAACACTTTTTAAAGTTTTCGCAAAAAAAAAAATTATTTCAAAAAATACATAGTAATTTTTAATATAGAAATTTGAAAGCCTATTTCATCACCTTTCGAAAACAGTTTTTAGTTTTCGAATACGTTAACAAATGTTCCATTTATTTGGATTTTATTGCAAAGCGGGAATATTTTTAGCCTCTGACAAAATACGCCAATTTTTTTTAAGGGTTAAATTGTTATTTATTTGTGTTCTTACATCTTCTATTATTTTTTTTATCTAATATTTACAATATTGCATTTTTTGTAAATATGTCAGCCCACGGGTACAGGACCCTTAGTTTTTGTCTTACTTTTATTATTATTATTATTACAATTTAAAGTTATGTGAAAATCTGTTATTGGGTTTTATTTTTATTATTAAGTTTATTGTAATATATGTAAATAATCTGTTGATTTTTCTAAATAAATAAACATCTGAATTTTAAAAACAAAGTTTTGTACGGAAATATAGACCCAAATTAGGCAAATATTTGGATCACGAAATATGCCCACAAGGCACCTCTTGTGTTATTTTTGTTCTGTGATACAATGCTTTCATCTTTGTATTGTTTTCGAATCTCTTCATTCGTAATTCCGTCTTATATTAATCCTCTCATTTGGAATATGGAATAGCAGGATGGGGCTCAGTTGCATCAAATCACATAAAACGACTAAATATAACTCGGAAATGCATCATACGTCACGCATACCATTTTAAAGGTCCCGTAATGACGTCAACAACAGAAATCTTGACGATTCAAGTAGACAAAAAAAACTGGTAATGGTGTGGTACTGAAATCGCAAAATTAGATGGTGTTAAGGAATTCATACCAAAATTATCATAGCTCGAAATGATTACGTATATTTAACACTCGGAAGTATCGCCATGGTTCACAATCGAAACAATACCAAAGGCCCTAGCACACTCGATCGATAACGATCGCTAGGATAACTATCGGTAACTTCTCATCGTTCCCTAGCATAACTATGCGCCAACGAATAAGTGACAGTTCACAATGACTCAAGTGTTGTTTGTACGTTAGCGATGTGCAGTTGTCCTAGGGAACGATGAGAAGTTACCGATAGTTATCCTATCGATCGTTATCGATCGAGTGTGCTAGGGCCTCTGAAATGGCTTTAGCCGTCTTTGGTGACCAGGTGAACATCCAGGACTAACCTAACCTCCCCTTCCCTACCCCCTTGAACCTCACAACATACATTAGAGCAAAATTATTTGCTTTTCACAGCTAGCATACATAGAGAAAAATGTTATTCGAAAAAACGATCATTTTAATAGTAAAAACGGTTAAAAACGGGACTGAAGTTCTTACGAACAAATTAACAGTGTTTCAATGTTTATTGACGGGAAAATGTAAGAGTAATTTGTTGGTATACGTACGAAATTATACCAACAAATTATTCTTACATGTTCCTGCCAATTAACATTGAAACCCTGTTAATTTGTTCGTAAAAACTTCAGTCCCGTTTTTACTATTAAAATGAATATCTAATAATCATGGAAACCACCGCCATTTATGTATAACCGTTTGGACAGAATTTTTAATGTATTTGGATTGGTATGCCAAGTCCTTTTGTTAGGTATTTTGTGTAGTGATTTGGCTATTCGTTACCCGGTAATGTTTGTCTTTAAAAATAACATATAGTCTGTTAATTTAGAGTAATAGCATTTTTCTATTATATTTTAATAGAGATTTTCGAATAGCATTTTTCTCCGTGTAGAATTTAGTTCCGCAAATGTTATAATTCCGTTATTAGTTATTAAACTTATTAATATTGAGAGGTTTATTATAATATGTTATCTAACTAAAACAGACATAATTCTCCCGCTTTCCCAATAATTACCCACCGAGACGATAAGAATACTGCCTATTTCTATTATCGTCCCTCGAAAGGCTTTCATTCTGTGAAACCGAGAATAGATTATTATATTGTGAACGCCAATAACGGTAATAATATTATTATTTCACGTTAAAATATAACAAACCCGGTGGATTGTGGGACGTGGGGACTTAATCAATAATAAATAAAACACTGATATGAAAGAACTGAATATACTAGTCCCAGGGAGAGATAGTATTCACGTCATCGACGATCATCCTAAAAGCCGCTCATAAAAAGCTTCCTTCTCACACGTCTTGTATGAAAACAAAAAAGACAGAAGATACCTGAATGTCTTTAATCATATTCCTATAGACATTTCGCGAATGTATGTTTCTTTCATTGTAGAATTATTTTGGTTTTGCATGAAAACCAGCCAAAACAAATTAAATGCTTTATGTCGTGAAACGCACTATAATGTAATACAATTAGAAATGGATGGGGTAGACATTTAACATTAATTACCCACTTAATCGTTAATAATTTTACCGTAAACATAATATGATATTATCGTAATAAATTATAAAAGTTCCTGTCCGGGTTGACTTATTTTTAGATTTGTAACACTTCGAATTCAAATGTCACGAAATGAAATGATAAGGTCACCACGAATTTTGAATATTTGAATTTTTAGAACACTAAGCGCCTCCGCCCACTCAGGCAACTGAAAACTCTCAACTGCCAACTGTCTTTGTATGACAATGTGATGGCCCGCACACTACACAATCACACAAAACCCCGTTGTCAATGGTAACGCAAGCGGTGACCTGCGACCATCTTGCGACTGTCACTGCTCATTGCCCTGGGCGGCCATTTCTAGTTGCTAGCTGTCAGCTGTCTCGTAGTTCGTCTATGGTTAAACAAGCTTTTTGACCAATCAAGACAGAGAAAAAGCCGGTTTTAGTTGGTTTTCAGTTGCCTCAGTGGGCGGAGCGCCTTAAAAAATATGTGCCTACAACTATTTCTTTGTGTGAAAATGTCCTTTGGTTGGCCAGGTTTAAAAAAAAAAAAATCAAACGTCACTTCAGAATTTTTTTGTGTTGCATTTTATAAGTTTACAGTAACAATTCTTTCAGATTTTGATAGTTTATACAACTGTTGTTACTAATAATATTTTTTTTTTTGTATTAGAAACCCGTAAACAAATAACGATTTAAAAAAAATAATAATAAATTGGTGGCCACCGGTGGGCCAACGGCCAATTAAAGGTTTTAACGAATTTTTGTTCATTATTTGTAAGTAAGTGAAATTTAATATATAACTAATTAAATTTTAATTCATGTTTATATATTCATAATTATTTATTCAGATATACATATTCGACTGAACACGTAAATATTATGTGCTTGTAAATAAATAAGATTCTTGTACTATCTCGCGTTTTTATTTCGATTTTACACATGTATGGGTAATTCTACGATACGATGTAACTTATGCGGCAATCAGTTTAAAATAGTTTTTTTTTTAATTATGTATGTTGTTATTTTTTGCAATGAATCACATCATATTAATATACTTTATAAAATACTTCACGATTAAAAATGTCCAATAAAAGCACATTTTTTCTGAAATTCCTTATAGTCTCTACCCTGGCCTGTCCCCTTGTCGGTTTCAGTTTAATTTGCAGACAGTGCGTACCTTTTTTGTTATCAGTTGCTGAACTAAAGTATGTTTACACACGAATTTAAATACCTATACTTAAATATTATTAACGAAAAATAAAACAATATTTGTTTGTTTTCAATAATTTTTTAACTTAACTCTTGTCCCGCTTTTTTGTGTAGTTAGCAAATTTGTGTTGTACCTTAGCAAATTTCGTTCTGCTACTACAAACAAAATATTAGAGCGCCGCCATTTGTTAGTTGTTGCGACCCGACATGACAGTGCGGTGTAGTGGTTTCGCAAGGTGATTGTGTCTCTCCCTGGTAAGTTATAAAAAACGTTATAATATTCATTTAATTTATTTTGTCTTTACTGCCCTAATTTAATAATACTGTAATAGTTAAAGTGTGATATAAAATTAACCTAAACATTTCTTATGTCAATTAAAACAATTGAATTTGTCATGAAAACGTCTCCCTTCTGCCGTATTTTCCCTGCCATATTGCCGATGTGTTTGCCCTAAAAATAAAAAAAGGCCTTCTACAAAGTAACATAATATGTATAAAGTGACTTTCCCTTATGTGAGAAGGTTCATAAACGGGACAAAAGTCGTAATATAAAAATTCCAACTTTTTTCCTTGGCCGTATTTTAATGTCTGTACGTTTTGCTTTTTTTTTTTAAACATTGTCTAGTTTTTTTTTTTCGTTGTTTGTTTTTGGGGTGTTATGCCGTGTTGCTTTTGGCCGTGAAAATCTAAAAACGTATTGTCTAGTTTGTATACTCAACGTCTTTTGACGGCGTTTAAACCAGTCAATTTTATTGATTTTTGGAAGGCCAAAACTTCTATAAAAGGTAACTTATCAAAAAAAAAAACAAAAAGTACCGACACGCCAGTAGTTGATATCTATTTTATGTAAAAACAATATTTTCTCTAGGGTTAAAATCCAGAGAGATAAATAGGGAATACGTTTGTATGAAAATCACCGCCGGGTATTACCTTAACTGCTTAGTTATTTCAGAGATCCTTGAGATGACTTCTCACAAAAACGGCGCTCTACAAATTATCCAATTGTTATTATTATTATTTTTATTAAAATGGCGTGGGTAATATATTTTTTATTTTATGATTTCTTTCGTAATCCTCTAACTAGCTGTTATAACAATAGGTACCCTTTCATGTATCTAACTAACTAGTACTACGAATCGTTTTTGCTTATTACTGTTAACCTTTACCACTCTGTAGGCCAGACATTCTGGCCGAAACGATTTTGGTAGGGAGCTCCGTGGGCCAGAGGTTCTGGCCCGGCGCAGAAATAAGTTTAAGCACCGATTTCTATCTACCTAGGTATATTGTTCGATCCATTATTTCCGAGAAGTACAAAGAGACGTTGCGACATGTTGGATAAATTAAAATTTCTTCATTTTAATTTACCGTTAATTAGATATACTCTTGGAAACATAGATGTATCATTTTTACCTTATGGATTATTTGTCATATTCCAATATTTTCGGATCAGTCAGTTGTCCGTCCTACATTTATGACGGTTCTCCGAGGCTACTCCCACCTCCTGTGACCATAGTTTTTCGTTTTGTGGAACTATTACATTTCTTATCGCCCCAATATTGATATTAAGTACTTGAAAATAATAAAAATAGTAATCTGTAGAATTTTTTAATATGCATAGATAGTTAACCATCATGGAAAATAATGAAATTTTTACTTCTAAGTTCAATTATAATGACGAATGTAATTGTATAGATAATAGTGATGATGAAGACCTTTTTGCATTAATAATATTGATTTCAATGACAATGATAGTGTGATAGTAAGTGATAGGGAAGAAGTCGTTAAAAATCCAAGTGATAGAGATAGTGGAAGTGACGTTATCCCGCCGAAAAGAAGGAGATTTGCTTATTTCAGCGAAGATGGTGATAATAGTGATGAAGAAAATTCTATTGTGAAAAAAGTGGAGAGATTTGAAAGACAAAGTATTCAATGCATTTTATGGTGTTATTATTGATAATAAGACCTCATCCTCATCTTCAAGATTTTTTTTCGACATACAATGGTGGCGCAGCTTTTTTTAGGGGGTTTAGAAGTTTCGGTTGTAAATTCATATATTTTGTACAAGGAAAATAAGATTTAAAAAACAATGAAAATCCAATGAGTAATCTTCAATTTGTGGATAGGCTAATTATTTAGCTGGTTGGAAATCATAGAGAAGGTGTAAATACAAGAAAAGAAGACATTCGGTAGGCCCAGAACAGCGGTTGAATCATGTCATAACGCCTAATGCGTAGAAAATGTATAGGGATTGCGTCGTTTGTGGTTCTGATAGAGAAGGAAGGCAAAGAAAATGAACAATGCATCACTGCAAAAGTTGTGACAACAAACCGGCAATTCATGTGGGAGAATGCTTTGAAAAATATCACATTCTAAAAAACTGTAAGTGATAATACAATACATTAGTAAGACATACATTTTTAATAAATAATTGGACCGAATCGTCAGCTTATTTATTGTGATAAAAATACCCAGAAAGTGTCATTGATGTGTACACAGTTTTGCACACCTTGTAAACGCCGTGTAGAATGTTATCGAAACTTATTATTTATTGCATGTCTTGTGGGCTGGTCTATCTTTTGTTTCCTGTATGAAGGTCGAAACCTAAAGTAAAGTCACCAATGCAAAATAAGATCCCGTTTACTGGCCATAAAACCTAAGCCAATCAATTGTTCACGAGTTCAGGTAGACACCGGTCATCCCCTATGCGGTACAGGACAATTAGAAAGGAATGAATACCAGGATTTACATTCGTTTGTTTGTGTATTTCACCTATATTATACAAATTAATGCTATGCAGCAGAAGGAATTATGCAAATAAAACACATTAAAAGCACATGTATTATCCTTTAGTTACTTTATGTGTGATTTAGCAAGTACTTTATGCAAAATATGTACCAAATTTATCAAACATCTTAATGGTCATACGAATTATCAGATAGGGTGCTCCGAAAATAAAGTATCGAAAATTTCATTTTTAAATAAAAAACATAACTTAAACCGTTCAAAATTTTAACCAGAGTAGCCAATTGGTTCTGAGAAAAAATGGTCAGAGTGGAAAAGGTTAACATCTATCTGATGGTTGTATTTACTTGACTAATTTTGAGTCACATTAATGTTATTTATGAGGAAAAAAATCTGAACTGGATAAAAAAAACCCCTTAATTAGAAAATATCAGTTTCTGAGAAAATGTCGTTGTTTTTGGTGAACACGTATGATTGTTATTTTGGTGAATTGTTGTTTTGTTTCATAATTGGAACTGATGTATAATGTGTTTGTAAGAATCTTTTCAAATTCAAACAATTGATAAAATATTATGCAGTGCTACACGTATAAGTTGGCAAAAAAGGAGGGCACTGTCGTCTATGACATAACGATAGTAGATAGTAGGTGTGGTTGCCAGATTCAAATATAAAGATATAGCGTTAGTTCATGTTTCCGTCACCGCCAACTTATTCGTGGAGCACTGTACCTATACTATTTTTTATCAGACGACTGTTTCTATTCTATAATTTGGGAGGCGGGAATGGGTACCGCTGCCCCGGGAACCAATTGTTGGATAACCAACACCTCTGCCATAGGTCATTTCAAGTTGTCGCTACGTTTGGTGACTTAGCAGGGGTGCCCGGGTTCATGGTGTGAAAACTTCCTCTCCTTCCTTTCCTTAAAAATACCCTCCACACAGCATCCCCAAAGATGACATGGACCCTGGGGGAAATTATTTTCCTCAGGGCCTCCTCCTGTGTGGAGCTAATTTAAAACAAAAATGGAAGTCCCCGGCGTTGCCCGGGCTTTACATAGACATTTTGTTGAAATCAAACTTGACTTTCCTCTTGTTTTAAATGTCAAGTGTGCAAAATTTCAGCAATCTTGGGACATTCTCCTTCATATAAATGGATTTGAAATGTGCGTTCATAAGGCTTAAGCGGGTATATTCTATGATATATTATTCATATATTCTATGATCTATTACTCTATTACATAGAATCTATGAAATAGATCAGTCAGAACAAACTTTCTATGCAACAGAAATCATTATATGAAACAGACCATAGAATAAATGAGGTTGGAACACAGCAATACTTTTGCAGAACATTTTTACATTTAAATTAATGTTATTATGCTTGGAGTTAATTTTTTAGAAGGAATAAAAGTAATATTTTACAAGTTACAAATCAAGTTATCATGATTTCGCACTGACAACACATATATATAACTAAATAATAACAGCAAGTATACACGGTGTCCAGAAACTAGTGTATTTTGCCAGAGGGGGGTGATTAAAGATTGAGGTCAAGGGGTCGCGGATCCGAGGCATCAATTGAGATCAACCGATATGTCCCCATTGAGGCGTTGTCGCTTTTTCTGTCGCTCGCGGAATTACTTTTCATGATTTACTATAATTATATTTAAAACCAAATCACTTGTTTTTTTAGAGAAACGCTAATGTTTGGAGAATCTAAAGCATTTTTGCATTTCTGAGGATTCTTTCCCCGCATTTGGAAGAATCCTCGCATTTTCCCCACATCCAGGTTCTCTCGCAAAATGCCCAATTCTTGAAAAATCTTAGGAATTCACCGCAATCTGGGGAATTCTCCATGATTTGGCAACCCTTTTTATAAATCTTATTTTTATGTATATATACGTGATTTGTGATTAAATATATATTATATATGGTCGTATTCAATTAATAATTTGGCGGTTTTGTTCAGCATGCGTGAGATTAATATTATGTAGGAAAACAAAAACCTCTGAATATATTAGATCGGTATACTAGTCCCAGCCAAAGCTTGTACTGACGTCATCGAAGTTCATCCTTTTTTTTCTCATGCGTCTTTTTGAAAACGAAAACGACAAAAGACAGTAGAGCGATGACGTCACATACGATCTGTCGCTAGGATTAATACCTACCTAGTTAAATGTGAGTAAGGCGTGTTTCTGCTTAAAATCACTTACTAAAGTAATTTAAACAATGCATGATTATTATGACCGTATCGTATATTGATATTACCAACCATGTACCTTCCGAATATGAAGAGAATAGCTAAATATATCCGGTTAGTAGCCAATTGTATCAATGCGTCGGGTTCCCACTTAGACGTCGTGGGTGCAATTGTTGCTACAGCTAAGTCATCCATCATTGCAACGCGGCATTTTCCGCTTAAAATAATTATAGTGATTTTTTTTCAAGTATTGCCAGGTTATTCGAATGCTTGTCTTTCCAAATAAAAAAGAAAATATTCAGTACAGAAAAATCATTTTAAATCATCAAGCTACTTTAAGGACCAGTTGTTTCTTAAATTTCACGTTTGAATTTCCTTCAAATCGTCATTCACCGAAAAATTGGGTTGTTTCAACCTCCGTCAGAAGAGATTTCAACAAAAATTTCATAGAAATGTTTCAAAAAATGAAAAGCTTCTTTTTCATTTCAAATTTGACACGCAATCACGTCTTCCTTCATTTCAAATACGAAATGGGTTGTTTTAACTCCAAAATAACGTTCTATAAGTTTGAAAATTTCACTCAGTGTTTCCCGCCGAATTACACTTTTGACGTCTGCGCATGCGCCTCACGTTGAACGCTAAACGTTCGAATTCGACTGATCACATTTTAATTTCACATCACCTTCATCATATGGTATTTACGTTGAAATTTCTTCTGACGGAAGTTGAAACTTTTCGGTGAATGACGATTTGAAGGAAATTCAAATTTGAAGGGAATTCCGAAACAACTGGTCCTATGAAATTTTCGTTGAAATTTCTTCTGACGAAGGTTGAAAAAATCCAATTATTCGGTGAATGACGATTTGAAGGAAATTCATACGTGAAATTTTCCGAAACAACTGGCCCTTGGGGTGACACGTTTGAATGTAGTGCACGCCGATAGTATAGAAAGTTTCAAAAAAGTTTTTCTAACGTTTGGATCACGTGCCCGCCAGTCCCCTTCTTTCTCGACAAATATAATGCTCAAATATACTGGATGTGGAATTCCGTTTAAATTTATACTCGCTATTCAATTCGAAAATATTATTTTCTCTCCTTTTTTGGTTTCTTTGGCTTTCTTCTATGTATAATTATTAAATATTTTTTATACATCCATTATACTAGTACACAAGCAAGGGTCTCTTTTGAATGATTTACCTGTTCTATGTGTGTTCAGTATTCACATACCTACGATAAAAAAAATTTAAATCTTATAATCGCATGCAATAGGTACCGTTTTAATTACAAAATAGAACAGTGTTAGACCTTATACCGCCATTTTCCGCTGAAACGCGCTACTCACCATCCGATTTAAAGCACTGCTTGCAGGACTGCATGTAGGATCTCTGCAAATCGGTTTGTTTGTTGCAAGCAAAGCCATCCGAATTATTATTAATCCCTTTGTCGGAACAAATTCGGTTGGGCGTGATGTAGAAGTTTTTCACACACATATAGTCTCAGGTTGTCGGGGGTATCCGGCATATTGTCAGGGTGAATGTTTATGGTAAACGGCAAGTTGTTACGGCAATTTATCGTCAGCAAGGTATTACCATCAAGATTAACGTATTTTGATTGTCGTGTATTGCCTATTATTCTTATCGACGTATTGCCCTGTATTGCCGGCGAGTTCCCTCGGCTACCGATATTACGACATTGTGCGCTTTTATAATAATGCTGCATCTCTTTCTGACACACTAAATATTAGTAAGACAAACGACGTACGTATGTCCCTTTTCTACAAAGGAAAAACCTAATAATTTTCTTGCATCTCCCTCATACCAAAAAAATGAGATGCCGCGTATCATTGCCGTCGTCATACCGTTGCCGTGGGAATTGTAAAAGCAGCCTGGTTAAATCTATTTCCTTCTCGCTCTTTTACAATGTGCGTTTCTGCTCACCTACCTGCTTAGTGCAAGCTACCAAAACTGTCATAATTTTGAATTTTTAATATTACTAATAAAAATAAATAATTTTGTGATTTTTCTTCAAAATTTATAACAAGTTTGGGGAGTAATTAATTGCAGGTTAGGTAGGTACCATTTATTTGTGTTGTGAATTTTTTTTATAAATCAATTTAATATTAAAGTTGTCTAAAATAAATTTATATATTTTTATTGTAAACTAGCTGACCCGGCCAACTTCGTACCGCCTCAGAATCAATAAATGTTGTGTTTAATTTATTAGCTGTTCGAATTGATCCAAATTATGTCCACCAACGCACATTATTTGAACAGCCATTCCATACAAAATATATGTAAAAAAATATTTTCTTCATAATTAATTTTCCTTTGATTTTTTCCGATGTTTTAATAGTTATTCTGTTAATCGGGACGGAGACAAATCCATTAAATCAAATATCATAAAAATTGGTCCAGCCGTTCTTGAGTTATAAATGGTGTAACTAACCCGACTTTGTTTTATATATTAAGATTATGGCGAGCCACAAAGTTAATGCTTATTACGAATATACAATAATTATTGTTGGGCAATGGGCAATAATCGACAATTTATCTTGCTTGTTTACCAGCACCTTTAAAAATGACAAAAAAACGTTCTTGTTCCAACGTTAATATGTCTATTTATTTGATAAAAAAATGAGTTATTTTCGTTCCACGATGTTTTGTGCCAACTCCTTATCTACTATTATATCAACCTGTTAATATTTTAAAGTGTACGAGTACTTTCACGTGTTGAATCACATCAAATCTCCGACATTAAATTGCCAAGTATTTATTGGTAAACCCCACCATTGGACAAAGTCAACGATACGTCATTTTATAGTTCCCGGAATTTGAAGTGGTTGACTGTGTTGTAATAATGACAGTTCTGCAAATTAGAAACGCTTAATTGAGAAATAATTTAAAGGCTTGTATATATTTGTGTGAACCTCAAATGTTTGCCTTTTATTTTAATTATAAATAAATGTGTGTTTCTATTTAGTAGGTAATATTTTAACAAGGATTAATAGTAACCTAACCTAACCTAAAAATATTCCGCTTTACAGCTTAGCATTGCGATCGGCAGCGTCGCTAGTGTATATTTTTTGGATTTAATAACAAAAAAATATTGATTTCAAAATATTGTTCGCTGGTTAGTTCTTCCTTTGGCCGCCTTGAAAGTTAAGTGTGTCAAACTGCATTTTGAATGTTCGTTTTCTGGTCTTAGTCTATTGTTGTTTTAGTGCCTATTCGAAGATCATGAAAATAATAATTAATAAAAATAATAGATAAAATGGGAGATCATTAAAATAATAAAAATAAAAATCATTAAAAGAGATTTGTTAGATATTATTTTTGTCTACTGTAAATTTATTCGAAGATCATGAAAATAATAATTAATAAAAATAATAGATAAAATGGGAGATCATTAAAATAATAAATAATAAAAATAAAAATCATTAAAAGAGATTTGTTAGATATTATTTTTGTCTACTGTAAATTTATTCGAAGATCATGAAAATAATAATTAATAAAAATAATAGATAAAATGGGAGATCATTAAAATAATAAATAATAAAAATAAAAATCATTAAAAGAGATTTGTTAGATATTATTTTTGTCTACTGTAAATTTATTGAAAAATTATTTTTAAAAATGGTTTTTGGTATCAATATTATATTTAGGTGGCCGTTTACTTAACCTCCCAGGCTAATTAGTTAGCTTTTGAGAACATCTCACATAGGTCTCATAGAAATCGTTATATATCCCTTACTGTCATGGTGAGAAAAATGATCTTAAACGTGTTAGAAAGAGAAAACACCACGCTTTATATTCAAATCGGGAAGTTAAACACACAAAAAATTGAAATGTGCATCTCTATGCAACCAAAGTTTCCGACTACAATTTGAGAAAAAATTATAAAATTTCAAGAATATTTTATTTATAATTTTTTTATGAAACAACAAAAAGCGTGGTTATAATAACGTGTATCATTTTTCTAATAAACTATGTGTTTTTTCTTTCTTTTTCGTTCGAAACATTAAAAATATTCCATTTTTTTTAATTTTATTGTACACGGAAATTTTCTGACAGAATATGCCCGAGGCCTGGGGGGATAAGTAATTTCGTGAACAAAAAATTCTTTGGTACTCTTTTATACTGGTTCTTAAGATGATACCCGGTGGTGCAGAAATAGATTTTACTAAAATATTGCTGTCACTGTTGCTCTTACTCCACCGGATACTGAGCGAAAGGGACAATGCACTGACACCTAACTAAAATGGAGGTTTTGTATTCCCCACTTTTCTCCTCCAAAATTGGACTGATTTTCAATTTTTTTTACCAACTACATAAGAAAAAACTATTCTATGTCTGTACGTTTTGCTTTTTTTAAAAAAACATTGTCTGGTTTGTATACTGAACATCTTTTGACGGCGTTTAAACCAGTCATTTTTATTGATTTTTGGAAGGTCATAACTTCTATAAAAAGTAACTTATCAAAAAAAACAAAAAGTACCGACACGCTAGTAGTTGATATGCAAAAACAATATTTTCTCTAGGGTTAAAATCCAGAGAGATAAATAGGGAATACGTTTGTATGGAAAAATCACCGCCGGGTATCCTCTTAACTGTCCCAATATCTACTCATTTTTTTTTAATGTTTTTTTGTTAAATAAATTCTCCTAAGACGAAAATTTTATTAACAATTTTCACACCAAATAATGTCTAGAATCACTAGTTAAAGTATGTAGGTAATTTAGTGAGTAGTCACCTGTATAGTTAGTTGCCCAAGTAAAACAATGCGGCTTGAAAGAAAATATTTGTGTTAATCTAACACCACGATAACTGACCACGCGTTGATGTCCTTTTGTCTTTTTTTTTATTCTTCAGTTACTAAATTCTAATTCTCAGTAGGGAACTGAAAATTCCAATTACTAAAAATAATAATAATGTTCATTCATTATTTTTACCTGGATGACTGTACCTACGTACATTTCAAAAGTTTTACACTTCGATCTATGAATGATATATTATAATTCCGATGGCGTTATGACTCCCACAATGACGACGTCTGTCGAAAGTACAGTCACCGGTCATATTCATTATCAAAGGCACAAAAATTAATTATGAAAGTTATTCTTAAAGTTCCCATAATAACAAGTACTGTAGATATATTCAACAAATTCCATGTATTAGATATTCGACAAATTTACACAAAAACTATCTTAACTCATCTGTTTAAAAATAAAACACATACATTTTATAAAAATACCCAAAATATTATAAACACGCGGCACAAAACCAAAGAACTCATACAAATACCTAAAACAAACACAAACACAACAAACTAAAATACCTAATACCTAAAACAAACACAACATTTGGTCAAAGAAATTTCAAATACATTGCGTCTAAAATATACAATAACCTACCTGACAAAACAAGACAATCGAATAATATCAAAAAATACAAAATCCTGATCAAACAATGGATCATCGAAAAAGGTCGTGCAATAATTAGTCACCTCACCCAAATATAATCGTATATCTCATTATTGTTACCACTACCTACCAACCTGAAAATGTTGTCAAATATTTTTGCTTTATTGAAAAATGTACTTTATATTATAATTAGAAAATATTTGTAAACTAGTCTGTCTCGACACAGGAGTTCCTAGTGAGACAGGCAAGGCCAAAAAAAATGTAAACCTTATGATATAGATTCAATAAATAAATAAAAAATATTAATTGTATTAGCGTTGAAGGTAAGAATGTTATATTTCGGTAGATTTTCGGAATGCATATTAAATTGAGGGGTGTAACAACAAAACCGCCCCTATCCACCAAGACGGCCGGCGTAGTCCAGAGGCAAAGGTTTGGACTCCCATTCCTAAGGTCACGGGTTCAAACCCGGCGTGCGCAAATAAGTTTCATTTGATTAATTTGTGTAATTTCACAATTAATTAATTAAAAATAATATATGCTATATTTGCGGCACGTTCCAAAGTGGAAGATACTCTCAGTATCGCCCCGGTGTAAGACCACCATTCAGAATTGAAACGTTGGTTGAAATGGCTTTAGCCGTGTTTAGTGACTAGATCTTAATAGCCAGGAACATCTCCGCTTTCCTCTTCTCCATCTACTTCCCTTACCCGATTACATTCAGCCTCACAGCATACCTCGATTGGGGATACCATAGTCTCACTGGCTCCCGACGGGAGCAGTTGGGACTCTTGTGAGGTGTTTACTATAAAAAACAAGTCTAAATGTTCAGCATAAAAAAAAAACGATTGGCATAATTCCCTTAAACTTTTTTGGTGACTTTTTTTTAATTGCAAGCTTGTGCGTTGTTTTTTTTAGATTTGCATTTTAAAATCATTAATTTTTTGAGTTTTTTCTGCTCTATGAAGAAATGTATTTTGAATAGTGGAGGTGTTGCTGTTTAACTCAGGTTAGTGGCGTCTTGGAACCTGAACATTTGTTTAGTGACGGTTTTGCACTTCAACCAGCACGACGGCCATATTGGCTTTTGCGAAGTACTTATATGTTTTCTGGCTAGTTTTTGGTAAATTTGGATAGTGGCGCTTTTGGGCCTCACCAAAAGTGAAAAAGAGGCGATTTTGCATTTGACCGCTGTAAGAGACGTTTTTGAATGGTTAAAAGGCGCTTTTGCTTTGGTTTGAAAATTGTGTTGTGTAGGTGCGGAGAGTTAAATGTAGATTGCTTATCAATCATTAAGTCAAAACGAACAAAGTGTGGGTTGTGACGTTTTGCTTTTACACCCCTCAATTACTTTATTAGTTTCGATCAATAAAATCACACGATTGTAAAAGTATTTTTTAAAATAATACATCTGTCACACCCTGTTAAATAAGCTTGTCTTCTATTGATATATTTACTTCTTTATTCGCTCAAAGCGTGTTTCGATAATGAGGTAAAAATAATTTTAGGTTTAAAAAATTGCAATTAAGTCTTGCATAGCCATTTGGCTTGATTGTTGTTGTTTCTTTAGTGGTCGCATTAATATGGCCGGAGAGTGTGCATCTCAGATATTTCCAGCGAGAGACAGAACGTGCCGAAACTTTTATGCGATTTTTTTTGCCAATATGCATATGCCAGATGTACCTGCGCATTGTAGGGATCGTCAACATTTTTCGTATTTAAATATGCTTCGGATCATTAGATTCGTTTCTAGTCAATTAAAATAATAATTATTATTGGATAGATAAATAAAACAACATTGCTTAACATGCAGTTGTCGTATATTGAATTACAATCATAAAATCTCCGTACGGCTGCTTACAATTTTTTTTAATTTTGCCTAAGTCAAATTTAAAATTTTATTTTCTTAGTTTTTCATAGATTATTTCGAAAATTTGATAATTTATAATTTTACGTAAATTATATGTGTATTAAAATCAAATCTTTCAAAATAATTTATTATGCAACAAAAAAAAATATTTATAGGTATAGATGTAAAAAAAAAATTACTTTATTAATTATATTAATGGTTTGCAGTCATTTTTAATAATATTTCCCAGTATCCAAGTTAAATATAAGTATGTCTTTAAAACATTTCGTTAATGCAAACATATTAGAATTTTTCTTAAATATTGTGCGTCTATCGTGCTAAATATATTAAAATGTTAAAACAAAAATGGTTGTTCGTAAACGAATTAATTCAGTTGACAAACGATGAAACGCACCAAAAATAAAGTGTCTAAAAATACATGTTTTATCTTCGGGTAGATAATACTTTTTTTCCTGCCAAATCTGACATTTATTCAGCTAGCTATCCGTTGGTTGCGGCCCCCATCGCGGCCTCCCCGCCAGATGGCGCTCCGCTGACGGTTACCGTGGCTCCCTCCCCGGGCCCCGGGTACACAGTGCATAGCCCACTGCTCACTCAGTCAGTCAGTCGTCCGTCGTCAGTCCGGCCGCCGCAGGAGCCGTCTCCTCGGTATATTTACCTTCGCGCCGTGAACCCAGTAAAGTGTTCAGTGTAGTTAAACTTACCAATCTAAAGTAAATAGTACTGTCCTCGTCGTTCGTTGTGTTGTACATCGTTCCTTGTCCCTCGGGTGCAGCGACCGTTGTCCCCTCCCTCCCTCCGCGCTCTATCCTACTCTTTTCCCGACCCTACGTACGAGACCGCTGTGGGAAAAAATAACGTACTTCTGCGCCCTAGGCCAGGTGTCCCGTGCGCCTTTGTTGTTCTCGCAGGCTTAACGCAAGGATCTAAATTTGTACCTCTCTTATAATTTTATCATGACATGTGGCTAAAATCGTCAAGTTATCTCATTATCTGTTAGTTGTATTGTAATGTGATGCATTGGTTGGTGTCCAAGCCTTCCTGCTATCCTGCGCGATGCAGGAGAGAGCGGGATGCAGACTGGGAGGCCCGGTGCGATGTGAGAGTGACAAGGCCGGCTGTATCCTGTCTGTAGGCTGGCTCGTTGGCTGAAGTCATGGCACATTCCTGCGCTCGTCATCGCAGATACTGAATTCCAATACCTAGAATAATCGTATTCAAATGTGTAGTCAACATCGATTTCAGGCGCATCCGCCGCCCATAATCCGCGCAACCAAACAACGTGACAAAGATCTCATGATAGTTAGCCATTATAATTAGGTATTAGTTTTACATACTAGACCTACTTAGACCCTGTCAAAGAAATAACTAAAGTTATGTTTCAGAGACTTTTTAAAAATCTATGTGTGAACATTGATATATATATTAAAGATCTTAGCTTATATTATTTGTATCAGAATCATTAAAATCTGCCTACATTGTCTATTACTTTGATTTAATTAAGTATTGAGTGGGATGTAACTAAAATTACTTTGTGAAGATCATCTGTATCATTTCGGTATAATCCGAGTGTGGAATGTAATAAAAGTAAACGTGTGTGATGTAGTTACACGGTTGCAACCTTAGATAAAGGTTTTATTGAAGAGGGATGCTGGTTTGTTGGGTTGCGGGATAATGTGGTAAGGAGGGGGGAGGTGAGGTCACCCAGAGGGGCCTGCCCGCTACCCACGGAGATAACATCACCCACCTGACGTCACCCACTTACCTGCTTCTTCTCAAAGAACAACGTCAACATATTATTACAAACCATTGCAGACACGTGAAAATCATTGGTTACAATAATTGTAAGATTTGTAAAACTGAAAGTATTTTGCCTCGGGATCATTGCTTTTCAAAAGAAGAACTTTACCCATCGGATATTAATTAGTAAACTTGAAAAATTACAAAATCTATCCAATGACACTATAAAAATACAAGACACGTTATGTTCATACTAATCGAACAAAAATGTAACACCACTTATAAAAAGGATAGCCATTCAAAGAATATGTATGTGAACGGGTCGCTAAAGTATGTCCACTGGACATAGTTCAGTGAAATCACGTGCACTGTCTCAATAACTTATCTTCACTATATTAATTCGTCTAAGCATTTCAACAAAACAAATAATACGTATGAATGAAGAATAATTTTAGTACCCACTTTATTACTAGTCTGATATTTATGTATTTAAATACATGATTTATTGAAAGTACATACAGTTTATTGTGATATTTCACCCTCCATGCTAGGGATGACCCTGTGTGATGACGGGTGAATTTTACAGTTTGGGGATATACATTCATTAGTATTGGTTGATAATTTTCATTAATTAATACTGTGCACACAATTTTTTTACAATAAAAAAGTTATACGTAGTAGATAGAAAAGATGAAGAAGTTAAAGAATTATTGGAATTGAGAAATTTAAGGAATTATTAGTATGTATATAAATCACAGCAATCAAGGTAGAAAATAAAGATAATTAGATATGATAAGTAGTTCCAATTTTAAAAATTAAAAGAGCATTTAACTTGAATAATTTTAAGCATTATGCAGAAATATTTCAAATTACTTACTTACTCATGCACCAACTACCGAAATTAGTACCTATATTTGATAAATTTAAACAATGCGTACCACTAACTTGGTTAATATATCTGTACCTGAGAAGCATACGGATGCAACTCCAAAAAGCTAAATGTTCAGGAGAGCCAAAACCGTTATTTTTCTGTAATTATTATTTATGGTCTCATAACTTCTGCAGATATTCATGCTGATTGATGAAATATTTTAAAACTATTATATCAATTAGTTTTGTTTTAAAATTGAGAAAATAAAATGAAATATTTTACATGCAAAGCCTAAAAATAAATGTTTAAAATAAATCACTATGGACTTGAGTCCTTCTGCTTCAAAATGAAATAAACTATTTTGTATGACAAGTGATGAATTATTAAAAGATCGATGTTTGAAAATTTAATTTGGAAGTAACATAATAGCAATACATAACAGGTAAAAAAAATACATTTTACTGTTTATTTCTTTATATAATTATTACTTAAGTATTATTGGTATTTTCATTATCTTAGTTTTGTTAAAAAGTGCGGTGGATCTTTTTTAACGTTAGCCCCATACAGTAGGCCCCGAGAAAAAAAAATCCCTCAGGGCCTATGTCATCTTTGGGGATGCTGTGTGGAGTGTCTTTTAGGGTAAGGAAAGAAAGGAGGTTCTGGGAAGGAGTTTTATTTTATTTTTATCCTCCCTGTATAATGATTACAAATATCACAGGTGTCGTTTGTTGGTAAATGAGGTTATTGTGTTTAGTTCCATAGAAAACAAAGAGATTAGAAGCTGAAGCATGGACTTGAGTCTGTCTGCTTCTAAGAATAATGGTAGTTGCATCCTTATACATTTTTGAAAAACCCTATATTTCTTCAAAATATGACTTCCATATTTCTGCCACTGATGAACATGATTATTTACTACACATCTTCATCAAAAACTCATTTCTTCAAATTTTGGACTTGCATCCGTATGCTTCTCGGGTACAGATATTAAAATGCGGTATTCATGTCATGCCGTTCCTATATTATGGACTTTCTCCGTACTCGATTTCGGCAGTTGAACACTTGTGTTTGTAGAACCATTATGAATTATGAATAAGCATAACTGCCTTTACTTCTTCGGGTTGTGTTAATGGCCCTAGTATTAGTATGTCAATGAACTCGACGTCTTCTAACTGTTGTCATTGTTATTTTGTCTCTTTTACTAATTTTATAGCTTCGTCGACGGGAATGGAATCCGTACAAGAATAGCACCTTGCCTTCCATTAAATTTCCAGTCGTTAGGATAGAAATAATGGCTTCGTGTTTACAGGAAAAGGATGCAAGAATTTTGCATCGAATAGAATTTAAAGTATGAATAAACAGTATGTACGAAGTGTAAATTATTCAATAGATACAGATAAATCATTTTAAAGGAGACACGTTTGAATGTATTTGTCTTCATTCTGATTAGTATCGAAAGTTTCAAAAAAAATTCGAACTAACCCGCAAATGTCAAAAATACAGGGCGCTTAGCGACTTTTATCAATTCCGTTTAAATTTAGGACGGATTGTTTTTTTTTAATAGAGAAACCTCACAAGAGTCCCAACTGCTCCCTTCTGGAGCCAGTGAGACTATGGCATCCCCAATTGGAGTATGTTGTGAGGCTGAAGGTAAGTGGGGAAGGGAAGAAGATGGGGAAGAGGAAGGTGGAAAAGTACCTGGCTATTCAGATCTAATCACTAAACACGGCTAAAGCCATTATTAAGCAACGTTTCAATTCTGAATGGTGGTCTTACACCAGGGCGATACTGAGAGTATCTTCCACTCTGGAACGTGCCGCAAATATAACATATATTATTTTTAATAATTAATTGTGAGATAACACAAATTAATCAAATAAAATTTATTTGCGCACGCCGGGTTCGAACCCGCGACCTTCCGAATGGGAGTCAAGTGTTTTACCACTCGACCACGGACGGTCGTCTTAACTAATTGTGTTTAACTGAATTTAAACAATAATTAACCAAATTTCATAGTAAATTTTCAAGCTATCTAAAAGTTTTATTCAAGTTCTGTTGTTATTTTAGTTATGTTAATAATAATGTTATAATAACGATATAATAACAGAACTTGAATATAACTTTTACAGAACTTGAAAATTAACTATGAAATTTGATGAATTATTGTTCAAATTCTGTGAAACAAACCGTCCTCAGAGTCGGCGATTCAATTCAACAATGTTCTTTATTTTCGTGATTTATTTTTGGGGTATTATGCCTAGTTGCGCTACCTCCTTCTTTTCGGACACTGTTACAGTGTCCATCATTAGGGCAGATGTTCTTTATTATGTTTTTTGGTTTCTTCGGCCTCCTAACAAAAACAACATTATTATTAAATTCAATTATTTTTGATCCATCCAATACACAACTACACAGATAATAAGGGTATCGTTAAAATTATTTACCTGAACCTACGTATCTATTACCGTTACACGTCTGTGTGAGTTAAGTGCATCGTGCTGCACACCTCTTCTATTTACTGCATTCCTGGAAAGATCTAGCAGACATTTTATAAGAGATGTTATTTTATTAACTACATGTTAATTCTACGCAATATATTATATTGTAGATGAATGCAGATAAATATAATATTCCAAGAATCACGCAATTGTTTAGTGTCGTAGTTTATTTAGTTAGCTTTTTTCATTTTAAATCAATTAAAAAAAAACAAAAAAACGTTACTCAATTCTACACGTTTATGATCCTGCTTTTGAAATTTCGGTTTTTACCTCTTTCTGATACATGTGTTGTTTATGAGATAGAGGGAGGAGGTTACAGAGGTCCTATGAGCGGTATTCCTTAACACGTCCCTCATGTATCCCAATATCCAATTTTTAATTGAAAAAATGTTTTATATTTCTTGTAAAACGCTTTTTCAATTTAACTATTTCCTTATCAATAAATATTTTTTGTTTTAATGAAATAAAACCATTACTACGTTTACAACTATTAAATTAATTTTATTTATTAATACCGACCGGTTTCGCTTAACACAGGCATCATCAGGGTACATAATTAAACAACAACATTTGGAAAGTATGAAGCTTAGTTTAGTTTTGTACCCCGATGATGCTTGTCTTAAGCGAAACCGGTCGGTATAAAAAAATTAAATAAATTTCGTAATTATAAACTAAGTAATTTTTTAATTTCATTAAATATGTCAAACCACAAAAATAATTTGTTTTATCTATCCAAGTGTGTGTAGGTTCTAAATAAATTATAAATAACCGCGTCGCGCAGTGAAAACAACGAAAACCAACAGTAACCACATAGTATCTGAATAGTTGACAGCCGCGAAGATTTAACGCCCGGGTGTCGTTGTACCTGAGATACCTTATAAAGTGGAGAAACGAGAATTCCTCATCAAGACGCGAACAGCTCCGAAGAACCTACCTAACCTGCCTTTATTAGTGGTCTGTGGTGTCCAGCGGGATTCGAGTCGGATAGAGCCAGCGCTGGTGTCTCGGTAGAGAGCGGCAGGCGATGTGCCCGGTGCCGCGCAGAACCGGTTCTCGTTCTCAAGGCCAGGCTCGCCAATCTGTCCGCAATGTACCCGTCCGATAGCGCGACGCGGCACTAGGTCCGGTACAGCAGATCGCAGCAGCACAGCGCAGACAGCATGGGCAACCACCCTTCCGCCCCGCACGAGCCGCTGCAGGGCCGGGTCGGGCCAGCCGCCTTCCAGAGGGTACTTACTTACACTTAACAAAATATAATATTGTATGATGCTCGGATTATTCCGATCATCTTTTTTATGATTATTGCGAACTAATTATTCCGATCATATTTTTTTATGATTATTGCGAACCGATTATTCCGCACATGGAAAACTCCGAAAGCACATTTTTGCGGTCGCAAAGATTGAAAACTCCGAACGCTGATTATTCTGCCCAATAAAATGTTTGATATTGTGTTTCGTTGTTCGGGCTTTGTTTACAATATTATATTTATAAATTATTTTTTACTGATCCACTTATGCTTACATGCCAATAAATGTGTGTGTGGGAGTTTCATTAAACAAGAACTGGTCGCTTAACAACCTCTCGAGAGTGCACCTAGAACAGTTGTTTTCTGTCATGATTTAGAATATATTTTGTTGAAAATAACTCACGGATTAAAAATAAATTAGTGTAATTATGTATTTTTAAATTATCTTCTGCGACTGACTGTAGGTACAGTCAATTAATTGACCTTGTCCAATTTTAAGTAGGCATTGAAAAAATATTATTTTTAATAATAATAAAAACGTTTATTTGTCAATAGATTTTTACTAATTTATACATCTTGTTTATTTATCACTGATTCTATTGCCAAATCGCTTGCTGAGGATTGGTTTGTACCATGTCCATTTTTAGTTTTTTTTATAAGCTGTGAATGTAGTAATATTAATTATATTTCTATCTACTATATCCACACACACAATCACAATTTCGATTAATGTTTACATTTTGAACATCACTTTTTATTCTATCTTCATAGCATTTACACAAAAATATAAACTTCAAACCTCGTTTTCTCAATTTTTATGGACACAGTAGAAACCAATCCTCAGCAAGCGAAATGGGTCACTGCCCAGCTATACATTCGGGATTTCTCCCGTAATGCAGCTGGTTTTCAGCAGTGCAATTTTTAATATATATTTTTTTAATATAGCATTAACTATGAATCAAGCCCTAAATACTTTGTTTTTTTTTTACATATACACTATTATCTTTTTTCATAATAAACTACCGGTTTCGCCATTGTAAACTAAAACCATTCAAACAATAAAATGTTTAAAAAATATTTTTGGTGTGGAATAATCAATGTTCCCAGTTTTCCGTGTGGGGAATAATCCGTCCGCGACATTTGTGGTCGGAATAATCACCGGACCCATATAATAAATGCACATATTAGCGCTTGCCACCAGAGAGTGTATGAGTGCTGTGTTTGGGAGGGGAGCTTCCATAGTTCCCACGGCTCTCCCCGTCGGGCCGTGGGAACTATTTCTCCTTCCCCTATTACTTTGTGCGTGCATTTTATTCTTTCCGTTATTTAAATTAGTATGGAAGTTTGATTTCGACTTGTTGGGAAACAAGGGTTAAAGATTTAAAAGACAATGGGCAGACCCTAGACACGCTAACTGAAGAAATCATTTTCATCAATCTGAGCGATGATTATTATTGTATGTGTACATAATATATAATAAATATTCTTATATGGTGTCCAAAAACTCGTGTTATACAGGTTCCCGCGTTTTTTCGTGATATTTATACTCAACATATTTTCCGATTACCTGAAATTAGGTAAATCTGGATACACGTACTTTTTTTAATTTGTTGTAATGCCAATATTTCTTAACCACTCGAGCGCTTATTGCCACATTATGGCACTATTTCCAAAGCATCGGATTGCTTTGTTGCCAAAATGTGGCAAATTTTCAAAAAAATTATTTTATTAGAACGACTATATAATATATTGTACATTCTAAATATAACAAAATAAATATTCTCTAGATTCTTTAAAATGTTTTAAAGTTTAATAATTTTTTATTTATTTCTATATAATATTACAGTGATCACATAAATTAAATAATGATAAATTAATTATATTTTTTTTATAAATCCTAAAAATATGTGATAATTAGTAGGCGGCTAGGCGGTGGCAAAACGAAGATGTCCTAGTTGAAAATTCGCAAAAACATCATTCGGAGATATTGAGGTTTGAAGTTTAGAATTGATTCGTTATTACAAAAACATATAATTTCAATAATTCAAATTTCAATATCTCCGAATGATGTTTTTGCGTATTTGTGACCTAGAATTCATCGTTTTGCCACCGCTTAGCCGCCTCCTAGTGATAATAGACAAAAGATACCGGAATTCATTGGCTACATAGAACTATAATCAGTATGTATGTCTCCATATTCAAATTCGGAGGTCTGATTTTTTTAATGTGGGCGGAAAAATTTCCTTTAGCAATCCGAGAAAAAATATTTTAATTGCTCTGTCGCTCCAGTGGTTAATATGTATTTTAAATACTGACTAGATTTCACTTGTATCCATGCTTCATCAGGGCTGCGTGATATTAGTTACAACGTCACAGAAAGCGTTTCATTTCTATGAATATCGTTAATTTTATCTAATGTTTGTGAAAAAGTGAGATCATTTTCAAGAGTCAGTGCTGAGATACATCTACTTGTTATAATTTTTTGTGAAGAAACAAAATTATTATATTATGAGTCCTTTAATATTATATTACCTGTTCGATCAATGTTATGGTTTAAAATTGTTTGCCAAAACCCATTGTCTGCTTCCATATTACAAAGAAAAAGTAGATCATACACACAACACAAGATTTAGTAAAAATGAAGGCACGTCTATCCCAAAAATATGCTAATCTTGTACCTGCTATATTTAAGTCGATGCCAATGCATATAAAAAAGGAGACACTGAACTAAAAAAATGCTGAATAAATTGTTAATGCATCAAGTTTTTTTTATGATTTTGATTGATTTTATGCATGTAATCATTTGTAGGCTAGCTTTACACTTGTAAGTTTTTTCGTAAGTTTACGACTTCTGGCCAATGGGCACATTGGATTTTCAAAATGCAATATGCCCATTGGCTAGAAATCGTAAATTGAGTGTGTTTAAACGCTGTGTGTCTTTGAATGTGTGTATGCCTATGGGTATGTTGTCTGTGTTCATTTATCTGTCTGCATTTTATGTCTTTGCATTGTCTATCATCTTTGCATTGTCTATCATCTTTGCATTGTCTATCATCTTTGCATTGTCTAGCATCTTTTGTCTATATTTTCTATATTGTGATTTCTTAATTTATTTGTGCTTTAGTGTTATAATTAATTTTGTGAAAACTGATTTGGCAGATTGGCAATTGTTTGTAATGCTGGGGCCGCATCTGCGCCTATCGTCACGAAGCTTCGCGTAAACGTATTATTTTTTTCAAATTTTCCACATTACTTCGGGGAATGAAGAATAAAAAAAAAATTGCTTTTGGGATTTTCAATGATTCTTTTTTCGTTTTTCCACTTTTATTTGATGAAACTTATCATTTAAGCCCCTCTCAATTATTAACATCATTTAATCATATTTGTGAGTTACGCCATTTTGTGGATTACTTCCTCAATAATGTGTATTTTTGATGATCTAAGTATTATATTAACAAGTAACAAAAGCAGGTCAATGCACTTTCATACGGTTTTAAATTACATCAATTACCCATCCACTTCCTCACTTCCGCTTTTTAGTACCTCGGGTTTCCGGACATGCACACAACATGTAAATTTTTAAATATATTGCATTGTTTTATGATGACGCTTCTCTGCGTTACGCAAAATAGATTTTCCAAAAAACTTCTAGTTGGGGTCAGAATAATTATTCGTAATGAATAGTTTTTTTAGTTTTCAGCGTTACCTTGTGACCTTGTGCTATTCGCTTAAATCCGGTTAATTACCTACCTTGTTAACACCTGGGTAACTACTAATTACTATTTATAATACCGTTGAGCTTAAAAATAATGGTTTTCGCATTTCTGTTCAGGCGTCGAACTTAAACTTGGCCGAGAAGTTGTACCTATCTCCACGTTTGACTCAAATGAATAACTCAAACTAGATTCAGGTCCCAAATTTGTTAGCAATTTAATTAAACTATGACATCTCTAACCCACACCATTCCAAATATATTCATATAATCACCGGATACTATAATTGTAGGATTAGTGAAGCTTAAATTATGTGTGAAACAAATACTTCATCATCCTGATGAAGGTTGAGTCCAACCGAAACCGGTCGACCAATATAAATCAAAATAAAGTGGTTTAAAGTATTTGTTTCATTTGGTATAATGTCAAGCCACAAAGTGTTTGCTTTCTTCGATAACTACATTTTAATTAAGCTTTTTAACATAGTGTCTATATCTACTGAGATACTGAAAATAAACGCATTAGCAGCTTATATTTGCTCTCATAGTATTTTAGGATATTATAAAATGTAGTTTTCTCTGTGAGAAATCTCGAAAAGATTCCTCAATCCTCTCCTTGGAATATAGGAGAAATAGGTAATTTGGGTGGGATGAAATGATAAAGGGGTGTTTCTGGAGACCTGGACAATATTACTAAGGAGGAAAAGAAACCTTGAAATGATTATAAAATTAGATTAAAAGAACAAATAATTTACCTTTCGAATGTTAGCGAAAGTCATACGAAAATCCGAAACAGAAAAATCAGAAAAAAATATGGATTCAAGGTTTATATCCATATCTTTTTCTAATTTTTCTGTTTCGGATTTTCGATTGACTTTCGCTAATATTATCTTCATTAATTAAAATATTATATTTTGAGGTTTAACTCTTTAAGTAAAAAAAAAATTATAATAATTTGCCTTTCGAATGTTAGCGATGTAGGTACTTGAAAAATTACGTCGATGCCATTATAAAAATATAAGACACGTTATATTCATACAAATCGATCATAACATGTACATTCCTACCCACCCCTCAAACCATTTTCCTTCCTAACTTTCCTTCATAACTTTCTCTCTTTCCTTTCATAAAAAGATCCTCCAAAAATCCGACAAAGGCCCTGAGGGGAATATTTTCCTCAGGGCCCCCTGTGTGAAGCTAATGCAAAAGGTCAAGGTATCTTTTGAGTGCTTTTCGTTCGGTACCTTCGCAATATGAATATAAGTTCACTGAGGAACCCTAGAACCGAATCAACATGACCTCCGGAATACCTTGCTCCTGACCTGGTCTGGATAAGTGCGACCTTGCGTTAACGATAAAACCCTTATTATTTATGTTTGACCTTCTTTCACGGATACGCGTTGTTGGATCTGTATTTGATGAAACAATTAAAATCTTTAATTTATCGCAATTAGTTATGATTCATCTATTGTTAATCTTGACAAATCAAGATAGATAATGGTGGATTAGCCTTCTGTGTGGATTCATCACAGGCTACTTGAAATAATGTACCTATACTTTGCATTTATTATTAGGTACGGTGAATTAAAAAAAAAAAAAAAAAAATTGAAATTTTTTGATACATTACAGGTACATAAAATAATGAAAGGTATATAAAATACATACTTAATTATAATAATGTTTGAACAAAAAAATCCCACAAAAGCAAATGCCTGAACGTGGGTATAATATTGATTTTATTATAATTTTATGGTTAAAGTGGAGATTTAAGAATTAAGTATAATTTTTGGTATAAAAAGAGTAACTGTATAAATGCTATAAAAAATATAGCAAAATCACAGTCTGTATTGTTATTATCGCATTTGTGAAATTTAATGAAGAATTAATGTTATAAGTGTAATTAAAAAACAAAAACATAGCAGCACTATAATATTACTACTTTAAAAGTTGGCTAATGATAAATATAATTAATGGCTTTGTTAAATCTTGTAAGAAAAAAATTGCCTTCGTGATTTCGATTTTTATATAAATATATTTGAATTTCAAATATATTTATATAAAAAGAGTGTCTGTGGTGGGCGGCGTGGCTTTGATTTTTATAAAAATCTACGGTTTTATTCCTTGATTGATTCAATTTTGCACACCAGGGCCCCTAGCACACTCGATCGATAACGATTGATAGGATAACTTTCGGTAACTTCTCATCTTTCCCTAGCTTGACCGCAGATAGCCAACTAATAAGTGACAGTTCACAATATCATCACAGCTTGCTTGGAATGTTTTGTTTCTAACCAGATCAGAATTCACAAGTGCCCTTAATATATTCGACATCAACTGTTGTTTGTACGTTAGCGATGTACAGTTGTCCTAGGGAACGATGAGAAGTTACCGATAGTTATCCTATCAATCGTTATCGATTGAGTGTGCTAGGGGCCCGACCTTCGTAAAGAAGGGGAAGGCCACTACGTGCATTTGATTTCGAAAAACTCTGCGAAAGCCCCGGCAACGGCGGGGATCACTAGTTCAGCTAGTGGAAGTATATTAGACGACCCCCGTGATAAGTAATTTACAGTTACTTGACTCGAGGTAATTTTTAACTAAAATGGCGCTATAAAAAATTATCCGGTTCCATGACAACTCAACAGTTTTCAAACATTTCAACACCCCTTCTAAAAGTCATTAAAAGCTATGAAAAAATAGCCCATCACCTGACCTAACATAACCTATTTTTTATTACTTTTAATAATTTTTCAATGGAGTGATGATGTGCCACTTTGTTGAGTTGTCCGGTCCAAATTATCTAATTAATTTAGCCCTCTGATCCAGATGTGTCGACTATACAACAAGATAGAGTGTGCTGAAGTAGATATTTTTGTCGATAATTTGTACGGATTCAGAAAAAAAGTTCTGGCGCTGTTAAAAAATATGTTACTGATTATATTTTGTCATTTGTCTCTCTATGCATGCCTCTCGTGTTTCATATGTCTCTCGCCTCTCATTGTAATATGTGCTACTTGAGTGAGCTTGTATAAATTTTGTATATTTTTTATTTGTGATGTTTCTGTTTTTCTAATTGTAGATTTGTATCTTTATGTAATTGTATGTCCCTATTTGTACAATAACGGAGTTTTTTTTAACTGGATTGTTCTCACGTAAGTACGAACATCTGTAAAAAGCCAGTATAGATAAATAAATACATTATAGCAGAAAATCCTAAACCAGAGATGTGGAAAAAAGTGAAAATAGTTTTTTTATGGGTCTTTACCTTTCTTAAGACAACTTGTTTGTTTGAAATGCGTTTAACTTTGTTTCCTAACCAGATCAGAATGGTCGAGTCTTTCCCTTTCCCGTTTACTGCTTTAATTCCATTGCTGAATGATGTTCTCCCCCAACTGCTTCTATTCATTTAGGCCAATGTTAACGCTGCCACGTGTTCCCACCCACTTATCTCGTCGATTGGGCGGATTTTAGGGCTGATTTAAGCCCTCTCAGGCGACACTGAATAATAATATTAAGTTATAGTGCCTTTATATTATATAAATATTATATAGACACGTGTAAAGCTTTCGGCAAGCTGCGGATCTTAGCGTAAAATCAAATAATTATTATTTATTTATTCCGGATTATGGGTTAGTTCGTTCCCATAAAATGCAAACTCATAAAAAAGTATAAATTACAAAGATATTATCCACCTACTAGAGATAACTAGACTATAGAAATACTGGTTCTGCGAATTAAAGTAGACCTCGCGTCCAAAAAAGTATATTATTTATAATTTCCTCTCATTTAATAAATCAAAACCTAAATTTCCTCGGAACTCGTGAGATTTGTAAGCAGGTAAGAATAAGGAATTATACAATTTGTCTAAAGTAACATCACTATCTCAACGACAATCCTTTTTCAAACATTCTTTAGGCAGGTAGATAGTAGAAAGGAACCATAATATTTTTTTAAAATGAATAAGAAACTCCAGATGAACATGACGATTTCTGAACCACCACCCTCTTGAACCGCAAACGGAACATACAATCAAATTTACAGACAGAATTGACAGACGAAATGCAGTTTAATCGACAAGTTTTATCGCATAGTCTTTTGGTCGGGAGTGTTAACAAATTACCGATATTGTCTATTAAAGTTTTATCGCATAGTCTTTTGGTCGGGAGTGTTAACAAATTACCGATATTGTCTATTAAAGTTTTATCGCATAGTCTTTTGGTCGGGAGTGTTAACAAATTACCGATATTGTCTATTAAAGTTTTATCGCATAGTCTTTTGGTCGGGAGTGTTAACAAATTACCTATATTGTCTATTAAAGTTTTATCGCATAGTCTTTTGGTCGGGAGTGTTAACAAATTACCGATATTGTCTATTAAAGTTTTATCGCATAGTCTTTTAGTCGGGAGTGTTAACAAATTACTGATATTGTCTATTAAAGTTTTATCGCATAGTCTTTTGGTCGGGAGTGTTAACAAATTACCGATATTGTCGATTAAACTTTTGTCGCATAGTCTTGGCCGGGAGTGTTAACAAATTACCGATATTGTCGATTAAACTTTTGTCGCATAGTCTTTTGTCCGGGATTGTTAACAAATTACCGATATTGTCGATTAAACTTTTATCGCATAGTCTTTTGGTAAAATAAATAAAAAATCATAAAATTTTGGTCTGGAGTGTTAACAAATTCCGATATTGTCGATTAAACTCTTGTCGCATATTCTTGGTCGGGAGTGTTAACAAATTACCGATATTGTCGATTAAACTTTGATCGATGGCTTATGCTGGGGGCACCAATGTCGACAAGCAGGTACTCGTTGAAGTAATAATATGTTTAGTTGCGAGTTGCGAGTGATGAATGTCGCAGTGCGGAGTCAGGATTAGCGCGGACATTGCGGCGGTGTGCTCAGGACTTAGCACTGCCGTTATTCCGTCAGAGATCATGTTTACCTGCGGACCGGAGAGATAAGATAGAGGTAGCACGTTACGTTGCGTAACCTGTGCGGATGTGACGTCGCGGACATGCTCATTCTTACATCGGTTATCTGTCTATTGATTATTATAGTTTTTTCATCGGGGTTCTCACGCCCTTGATTGCAGTTTGTAAGCCGGACGTTTTCTTATGTTCAGCTAACAGGCTATTATAATTGATGTACTATGTTGTATCTCTACGTCTATCATGACTCATGACAGAGTTGAAGATAATCTCATCGGATTTGAAACATCTGACATGTCCCTCTATCAATTCATCTTATCGTAATACTGAAGAGTTTTATCTTGATAGCAAGATATCTATTACAGTGTGCTTTTTAAATCTAATATACTTATACAAATGATAAACAACAAGCAACATGAAATGGTATTTATTTTTTATTTAATAAAGTAAATACTTCTTTACGCACGCTTGACTTGAGGGGAACACTGGCGAATGCGTTAAGGAAATTACAGCGTTACGAAAAGTGAAATGCGTTGCGAGGCGAACGTGCTGTATCACATTGTAGAAGCAAGAGAGAGCAGTGCGCGCACACATTTTCTTTCTCTCTTCCTCTAATAGCCAGTGCATGAAATATTTCAGTCAGTATTTTGAAATACCAGTGACTCGCCAAACGCGAGGGGGGGGGGGAGCGGACGTCGATGCGCACGGCTTGATCGGGCGAGGCGAATGATAATAAATTTAAATAAATATTTGTAGAAAATCAATATATGTATATATTTTATACATACATATAGATGGAGCTAAAGAAGTATTTACTTCAGTCGTGTGCTCTAAAGCACACTCGTATTTTTATAGTTAACCCTTTCAGACCTGTTTGTTATATAACTTTACTGCTAAAATTCAGAGCTTCTTTGTTCAAATGTAGATTTTACACGTATATTTAGTATGTCTATTTGTTTGCCTCTGTGTCTTTTTTGAGGTATTATATATAACCAGAATATTTTTGGCATAGATTTTTTGTATACTTGAAACATCAAACTGTTGGTATAATAAAACAAATTTAAAACTCTTTCCACTTTAATTTATTGACTGTAACCGGTTTCAGCTTGTCAAAGCCATCTTCAGACTGGTCCTGTAGACTTCAAACTGGCCCTGTAGACCACCCCCTCCCTAATATGTTTTGTATAAAATCGAAATTAAGAATAATTTGTAATGGCTTTGACAAGCTGAAACCGGTTACGGTCAAGTAATGTATAAAGTCGAAAAAGTTTTTAATTTGTTTTATTATGCTATTATAATGCAATTCCACCACGAATTATCAGTTTCAAAAATAGAAATAGCAAACTGTTTAATAATTCTGTTTTTGAAATCCCTTTAGTGTAGTCTTTAAAAAATTACCATTAAAATGCACTTTTTTCGAAATTCCGGTAACTGAATTGATTAGTACTAGTTAATAATCTAACTACTACAACTTTTTAATTTTATTTTTTTCGTCTATATTAAGCGTGTCCCGGTTTTGTAAATATTTTCCCTTATTTTTCACACAATGAAGGACCGGGTGACATCACGAACTCTCCCGCACGGTATTCTCTTGCCGGCGTTTTCGCGGGCTTTAATAAAATTCAAACTTGTAGAATTAATTTAATTATGAAAACGAACTTTAAAAAAAAAACTGTTATTTAAGTTTGCTTGTCATCTACATGAACATATTTTTTATAAGTCAAAATATTTTTCACTCAACTTCCCTATTAGAGTATGTTTTTCGAACGTGTTCAATGTAAGATATTATATTAACTACAAAGGCAAACATTTAGAAAATTTTCAATTATTTTTATTACCAACGTTGAAATGTCATGATTACGTTTATTTTTCCTGTTATTGAATTGAATATTTAATAATAAGGAAAATAAATAGTATGAGTTGGCATAATGTTGTTATTAGGAATTCTGTCGATCTGTCCACAATATTCACTTGTATGCGGAGTTCAAATTACTGTCAGTATCCGAATTTTAAAACTAAAATTAGCTCCTAAACATGGTTTTAAAATACATATTTATTTTATTTTATTTATATGCGTTTATTAACTAGATCTGAATTGCAGCCCAAACAATACAAATATTTTTATATAACAGCTGGTACATTGCTAGTCTGAAGAATTTCCACACTTCATCTGGTATGAATATGTCAACTTTTTTTGTAAAGACCCGCAGTCCAAAAAGCCATCTGCACTAGTGATGCACATTGCACATATTCGAAACATCTGTTCATTGAAATAATCGAAAATGTTTCGAATTAATCGCTCGGCCACTATCAACTTTTTCCCTATGAATAAAACCACTGTTCTTAGTAATTTTTTGTTTCCTTTAAATACGACACCCAGTCTCCTCAAAACTACTCGAGAATGTCACACAAGTCAATCAACAAATGATTATTCATTTGCATAAGTAATATCTGCTCTCTAGCCTACAGGCTACTCGAAAAAGCTGACGTTTTTGTCTGCAATAAAATATTACAATCAATGAATAAAAACTTTAATTCTTCGTATGGATTATATAGAATTAATGTTCCCTTACAAGTCCTGGGTCCCGTACAATCCATTACAAGTTTCCTGGCTTCGTAAACGATATTGTCTCGTTTAATCGGTTTAAAAAAATAATATAATATACCTTCTGATTGATTTGAAATGTGTAGTCGCATGTGTATAAAAATTACGAATTAAGTACGTTATTCAAAATTAGAAATTAAACTTTAAAAAATATTACAAAAAAATAAAAAATTACACTTTACACATTTGACTCTTTTTTTTAAATTTGAACACATTTTCCTCTTCTCTTATATCATATATAGGTGTAATGTATTAAAATCGGTTAGTTGTAGATTACGCATTATGTTATTGTTTCGATTATGTTTCGATTATTTCGAAACCAATATCCTGATAATGCCCTGACCTGTCAGTAATAAAAAATAATGGTAGAAGTTCTAAAAATACTCATTTGCCGAATAATGTATGACGAAAGAAATACGCCCACAACAAACGTTGCATTTTTACGTTCTTCTGTCGGAATTTAATATTTACGAGTATGAATCAAACATTGTGCTCGATCGATGTACACAGTTGCCGATGATTACCCACATACGAGCAATTGTGAATACTACTTACGTAAGAGTATATTCTTTACCTGCTGATATCGACAGATCGAAGTGTGGAATTAAGTATATTGTTTTACAATTTCGATGGATTATTAGGAAATAAATTATTATAAACTTACCTTGAGACATGCAACGTTAAAATACTTCGTTATTCGATTTAATGATTCGTTAGTTTGGAAAAGCAGAAGCCATGTAAACGAAAATGCAGTAGGACGATCTTTAAAGTAGAATTACATAAATTTATAGTAATTTATTGACACGCTGACTTTACACTCCACGCACGAGTAGGAAGGGGTGTTAAACTTTTTTTTAAATTTTAAATCCAAATAATGAGCAATCCCTGAAGAAAATCATTTTCCTCAAAGCCAAGTTTAAAAAAAAAGGTTTAAAATGTTACCACGTTTAAACCGACACAGTGACTTGAGAAAATCTGACGCCATTTGTGAGGTGGGGTGAAACTCCATCAATTATTTCTATGATAACTTTGCTTAATCATTATGAATTATGACGAAACGCGGTTCATTACTTATATTTTTGGTGACTCAACAATGTGCAACTTCGTCAGTCATTGAAAAATTATTAAAAAAACTTAATTAAGAGGGTATTACCAGAGAATACTGGAAATTAGTCCCTTTTAAATCAAATTCCAGACGTATTGACTCTTTTTTACAAGAAAACATAAATTGATTTTGAAAGATTGTTATTTTATCTGGTACAAGCAGTTTTAAAATTTTGAAAAACCAAGTGTATTTTTAATGTACTAAGGTTATACCGTTGGTCGTTGGCAGATTTGTTCAATTTTCGAACGTTAGATTCTATTCGACACCACAAATGTTAAATCATATAATCATACAATAAAATAAATCAATACATAATCTAGTAAACACAGTTTTCAGAATTTTAATTTTAGATAAATTAAAATCACTAAAAAATGAATCCGACAACGTGTTTTGTGACAAAAATACCTCAGTTTTTCTATTTTTTTAAGGTCTTACATACTAAAATATTTATGATTTTTTTTACACGCTTATTTTGTTTAGACATTATTGAAAAATCATAAATACTTATAATCAAAAAATACTCACAAGAAGTACACGATATTTAATAATTGTGCGTTTTGAGCATTTTTATTTCTTACTTGAATGTAGGTATATATTAAAGCAAGTTATGAATGAAATAAATCGATATTAAATTTTAATTTTTTAAAATTTGTTACTGGGAATATTCAATCTTTCATTGGAACTTCCCTGTACAGTTGCAAGCATTTTTAAACTTTTATTCTCAGCCGCTAGTCGACGCTCTTGTAAAGTTAATAACAATATAAACTAGTCAATCTTACTTTTTTATACAATAAAAATTAAACACATTTTAAGATTCTCAAATTAATTAACCCAAACAACGCTAACATTGTGTGTATTGTATACTAACATGTAATGTGCATGAGCCTCAAATATGGTAGGCCTACGCTTCGATGCATTTTAAAAGGGTTCTATGACAACTTAACAAAATGGCAAATCAACACCCCTTTGAAAAGTTACGGAAAAAAAAAAGAAAAATAGCCCACAACCTAACCTAACGTGACCTATTTAACCATTTTTTTTCATCATTTTTAATTACTTTTCAAAGGAGGTGTTGAAGTTGCATGATTCTGAGTTGTCTGGTCACCGTTAAAAGATATTAAATGGCTTATTTTAACCTCCTGGCAATGGTTTTTTTTTTTTGATAACGAAAGATCTAATCCAAAACATTGACAAAATCGACACCAAATGTGACGTAGATTCACCAGTTTCCCGGTTACTATGAGTTTTCCGACACTGTCTACAAAGATCTTAATGATCTCGTGGCAGGGAGATCTCTCTATCTTGGGTCCCTCACTTACAAACCATTTTTTAAAATATTTTATTTACTAAATATATATGCATATATTATAAACTCATGATGAAAGAGAAAGGGGCCTCTTTGGCCCGCAGCTCTGTACGCCAGTACATCAAAATTCAAAAAGGGTCCCTCATTGTTTGTCCAAAACTCGGTTGCTAATGATGTATCCGTTGTTTGTTTTCAGGGAGCTTCGTTCCGGCGGTCCCAAGGGCGCGGCATGGAGCGGTTGCGGCGCTCGTTCCGCGAGTCGTTCCGCCGGCGCAAGGGCGGCGGCGGGGGCGGCGAGCCGGGCGGCGGCGTGGCGGAGAGCGCACGCCCGCACCAGTGGGGCGCAGACGAGGCCGCTGTGCGGGCCGGCACCTGCGCCTTCCCCGTCAAGTACCTCGGCTGCGTGGAGGTGTTTGAGTCGCGCGGCATGCAGGTATGGATCCCATTTACATAATAACTTCCAATCTTATTAAAACAACCCCTAGAGAATATCAAAACATAAAGTCAAACAAAATGCCTCTGTTTGGATCAAAACAAAAGGTATAGAATTTTGTGTGAACTTAATTTGTTCACAATAATAATTTTTATTTGTTGTAGGTGCTATTACTTATTTTTAACAAAATTATTACCACGTAACAATATGCATATCTCACAAATAATCGCCTCAACGCAGGTTCTCCTAAGTGAGGTGTTCGCGATGACACAATTGGCCGGTATTTCAGTTGCTTTTTAAGCTATGTCTGTTTTTGTCTGTCAAGTTTATATCTGGTAGTAATCCTTAAAAGCATAACATGCCTGAGTACATATACTGCAATGCTGGCCCTGTAACACTTTTTTTTTTCAGGACCACCAATCCTACCGTACACTCCGCAATATAAGATTATATGTATTTTTCCTTATTTAACCGCTTGGGCACGTAAGCTTGTTTTCACGAAAATTTAACGTAGGTAGACATAGGAATGACATATGCCCCGGAGCTGAGTTGTTAAATTAACTTGAAAAATGAATAGATCAAATTATGTTATTTCTATAAATAAATAGGTAATAATAATAATAATTGGATAATTTGTAGAGCGCCGTTTTTGTGAGAAATCACCTCAAGGGTGCTGTAAAAAGGTAGGTACCTACAATCAGAAAACTTGCTAAAAAATGTTCATCCGCAATAAATTCCTCGTCATGATGGATATTCACTTGCATTCGGCTCACACAATCCCTAAACACTCTCTGATATTTTGTATACAAAACTTCACGACTTTTGTGGACAAGTTTCATCGCCAGAAGCCAATATCTCTTTCCAATTCTGTACTTTTTAAATTTTTCACCACAAATCTCAACTGCAAAAAGCCAATGGGACTATGGAATCATAAAATGATGTCTTATCCAAGTATTCTGCATACTTTGGATGGAAGCGTGCTTGCTATTGACCTCAGTATAGGTCTATCAATCTTAGTTGACTTCATCACAGTACCCACACAGATGCATAACGTACATACAGCGTGTATCGATTAGACTTTAATAGAAGCCAATATTTCTCAGGTTGTGAGCTTCGCCACGATTTACATGGTGGGGGTTTCAATATTTAAGGCTACTCTTCTCCACATGCTCATTCTGCCGACCTGAACCACTTCTATCCAGAATTTTTATTAAGGCAAAAAACCAAGATATAAAATATGCCCATGGGTGATTCCCCTACAATGTTCTGGGGAATCTTAAATACCTTTTTTAAATCTGCATTAATTATATTATTGCTTTAATTATATTATTGCTTAATTACTTATTGTGCTAAAGGGAGTCCGGCTTGTCTATCTGTATTATTTATTTTGTAATACCTTCGGCCAAACTCTCCTAAACAAATCGTAAATATGACAAAGACAAAAATGTTCCATGGCTTCATGTTGTCACTTTTGATAAGCGACCCTCTCTTTGGAAGGCAGGCAGGCCCCGGCGCATGGCGGGGGTCAGGGCGCGGGCAAGAGACATGGTATTGAGGTCCAACCTAAATATAAAACTTATTCCGCTCCCCGCAACGTCATTCCATAATGCGGGCTTGAGGAAGTTATATTGCGCTGAGCACACGGTAATAGAAAACGAAGATTTATAGCTAAAACAATATTGTCTTCGATTTTTCCGGCAACCCGTCTGGTACTCCTAGTAAACGTAGCCCAATGAATAAATTAGATGAAAAGTATAATAAACAAATTGTAGCAGAAAAACGAACACACACATCTGTTCATAACGATGCGAACTTAAAACAATGAAAACTGAGATTATTTCAATTGCGATATTATGCACCCAATCGAACTAGAACCGATATTAATAAGACATGCTGTAAGCTTTAAAACAATATTATTTTACAAGCATCGTATACACTTGCTGTCCCTCTTCGACTAGTGACGATAAGTAGGGGTAAACAAGACAAAGATATGCTGACATACATACCAAGCTTATTTTCCCTCTTAATCCTAATCTGTGAATCGGCTTAGGACTATTGATTTTTTAATTGAATCCCATTGCTGATTAATTGCAACAATTACCTATTCTTCTACTGCACATTGTCATTGTTAATTGGATATTCTATAGCGTCATGAAACCAGTTTAATTGATTAATTATCAAGTCTCTTAGTTTTTTCAATTTAGCTAAATTTCCTCATCTTATTTTCTTTGCTAGAATTTCCAGTACTGAGGAATTCATTATTAACCTCTTGGACACATAAGCTTGTTTTCACGACAATTTAACGTAGGTAGACATAGGAATGACGTATGCCCCGTACCTGAGTTATTAAAGTTATTTTAAAAAGTAACCTTGTTATCATTGTGTTATCGTCACAAGAACTTTATAATTTGCCAGCATTCATCACTTTGTTCTTTTACAATAACTTACAAGTAAAACTCTATTTTGTAATCCTTTTGGCCTCCCTCAAATATTTCCAGTTCTGATTGTTCGTGGTGGCTCTCATCAACGAAGGTGGCGGTTCTTTTAATTTTTTTAATCTCTGCTTCTATTCGCTAGTGATGCCATCTGATGATACTATAATTCCAAACGGTAAACAGTCATCTGTAAATCACGCTACGTGTCCAGCGTAGTTCCACTTGAGGTTGGAGATTGTGATGAAAATGTCAGCCACACCAAAAGTCCTTATCCACAGTTCCATATATTAAACTCCAATCTCCTACCCATCTTCAGAGAGCGAGTTCCAAGTCCTTACTCTAATTTACAAGAACTCAAACCTAACGATTACTTTAATTTTGTCCTGCAGGTATGCGAAGAGGCCCTCAAAGTCCTGCGCAACTCTCGCCGCAGAGCCGTGCGCGCTATGCTGCACGTCAGCGGTGACGGCCTGCGCGTCGTCGAGGAGGACACAAAAGGCCTCATCGTTGACCAGACCATCGAGAAGGTGTCGTTTTGCGCGCCGGATCGCAACCACGAGCGCGGGTTCAGCTACGTTTGCCGGGACGGGACCACTCGGCGCTGGATGTGCCACGGTTTCCTGGCGTCACGGGACCCCGGGGAGCGGCTGTCCCACGCGGTCGGGTGCGCCTTCTCCGCATGTCTGGAGCGCAAGCAGCGGCGGGATAAGGACACCATGGTGGCTGCGGAGATCACCCGTTCGCATCATCATAAGATTCTGCATGTCAATGGTGAGTTTAGGCCTTCTGAGAAACTTTAGAATTTACATAATAATAAACATTAAAAAACTTAGGGCCATTTATTTCACAAAATTTTAACAATTCATCAAATTTCATAGTTAATTTCCAAGTTCTGTGAAGGATCTTTTCAAGTTCTGTTATTATAACATTATTGACCAGTTGTTTCATATAAAGGAAATGGAAACAGAACTTGAAAGTTTACTTTGAATTTTGTCGAATTGTTCAAATTCTGTGAAACAAATGGCCCTAAGTTTTTTGTGTTTTATTTATTTATTTATTTATTTATTTATTTATTCACGCCCTTAGAGCTTTTACAACAATCATAATACAAAAATAATAGAAAAATAAACAATAATATACAAATTATGTTACATCATTGTTTAGTAAGTGGGAAACAAAATTTTTGAAATTTCAGAAATAAATTTTGATAAGGAATAAACGAAAATATCAACTGAACTAAATTTATTTCCAAGCCTATGTAGTCTTTGGATTGGGGAGTTATTGAAATAATTAGTTTTCGAAGGATAAACAAAGAACAGCTCTGGAAGCCTCGTATTACGATTTGGTACTCTGAATGTTATTAGTTTAGTTAAGTCAGGTGCGTCAATTGTGCCATTTACTAATTTAAATAAAAGTACCATATCGCTCTTGGTTCTTCTAGAAGATAAGTCAGTTAAATTAAGTCGTTTCATTAATATATCATAATTAATTTGTTCAATGGGTATGGAGAGTTTGAAATTAATGAATCTTAAAAATTTATGTTGAACTCTCTCAATTTTTACTTGATGTGCTTTATAGTATGGGGACCAAATAGTGGAATTATATTCTAAATTACTTCTAACTAAGGCAGTGAAGAGTATTTTAAATGAATAAAGCGACGTAAAATCTTTGACTGTTCTTAAAATAAATCCCAAACATTTCATAGCCTTATTAGTAACTTCATTAATGTGTGGAACAAACGTTAATTTTTCATCAAATACCATTTCATCCAGATCCTTGATATGAGACATCTTTTTAAGAGAAATATTATTGATACTATAATGAAACATAATAGGATTTTTGTTTCTACAGAAAGATATGAATTGACACTTATCAATATTTAAAAATAGTTCATTATGATTACACCAATTTTGTAAACGATCGAGATTGGATTGAAGGATATTACAATCATTAATACAGGTAATCGTTTTGTAAATTTTTAAATCATCGGCAAACAGGAGTATGTTTACTCCATTAAAAACTTTTACTATATCATTGATAAATATTAAAAATAACACAGGACCCAAATGAGAACCTTGTGGAACTCCGCTGGAAGCCACAAATTGCTTAGAAGTGCAATCTAAAATTTTTACACAAATTTTTCTAGATGACAAGTAACTTTTGAACCAGTTTAACATGCTACCAGAAACACCAAGAACTTTTAGTTTATGAATTAAAATTTTGTGAGATACCTTATCGAATGCCTTGCTAAAGTCTGTGTACACTGAATCAGTTTGAGATCGTTTATTCAATGTTTCAATTATATGATGTTGATAAATCATAAGGTTTGTTAGAGTTGATCTTCCCGAAATGAATCCATGTTGAAATGGTGTAATAACTTTAATTAATTCCTTATTAAGTTTCGTTAATAAAATAGATTCAAATAATTTAGGAATTGCAGATTGTATACATATAGGTCTATAATTTGAGACGTCAGTTTTATCACCTTTTTTAAATATAGGCGTTAAAAAGCTATTCTTCCATTGATCAGGAAAAATTCCAGATTTTAGAGAGAGGTTAAAAATTTTCATTAGTGGAATTGTTAATATAGATATACACTTTAATAAAAATATTGGAGGAACGTTATCAGGGCCTGCGGATTTATTTTGTTTTAAAGAGACAATTTTTTTTCTAATATCAGTTTCATTAAATATACAATTGTTTAAATCAATCGAATCGTCAAAATTGATATCATGTAATGGAGAATCAGTTTTAGTGTCGTAGACTTCACCAAAGCAATCAGCAAATAAGTTTACTATATCTTGAGAGTTATCTGCTATTCTGTGTTTATAATACATTGTCGAAGGAAAACCAGATTCTTTACAATTAAGAGTATCAGAGAATTTGAAAACAGTTTGCGGATTCACAATGGCCAACTGTTCTAATTTATCAATATAGTTCAAATAGCACATTTTTGACATTTTTTTAGATTTTGACCGCAGGAGACGGAAGTTAATGAAATCATCTCTATTCCTAGTTGTTTTATAAATTTTGTGACAAATTTTCTTTTGAGAAATAACTTCAATAAGATCTTTACTAAACCATTTCGGATAGCTATTAACATAATTTTTTGTCATGGGTACATGTAAATCAATTGCATTATATAAAATATCATAAAATTTTTCAACTACCAAATTAACGTTATCATTTAAGCTCAAAAATGACCAATCTGTCGAAGAAAGCAACTCATTAATTTTTGTAAAATCAGCTTTAAAAAAGTTTAATTTGTAACAAGTTTTACTAGTATTTTTTTGGATAATACTTTTACAGTAAATTTCCAGAGGTGGATGATGCACATCGATTGGTAGGACACATTCTTTTGCACGTAAAACATTGACATTATCAGAGTTAGTGAATACTAGATCTAGAAGACGAGAATTAACATTATGTACAAAATTAATCTGACGAAGGTTTAAAAAATTTGACATTTCAATTATTTCATGGGAACCGTGATTAATATTGTCAGGGCAAAAAGTTTTAAAATATTCAGAATCCCATACTACATTAGGGATATTATAATCTCCTATCAAAATTATATTAGCTCTTGGAAATTTTTTTCGCATTGATTCTACTTCGGTGTAATGGTCTTTATAAACTTGGGCATCAGACGATGGGGGAATGTAAATGCATCCAATTATAATTTTTTCTTTTTTAGTAGATACCATAATAAATAGTTGTTCAAGATTTTTGAAGAGGCAATTAAGTTTTTTTGAATTTAGTTTTGAGTTTACCGATAATAATACACCGCCTCCTCTTGTTTTATTTGAAGTAATTACAGTTCTATCTTTTCTGAACACGGTGTGGTCAAAGAGACCCAACTCAGAATTAATAATGTCATCATTCAACCAAGTTTCAGTAAACTCATAGAAATTCATAGAACTCCATTATTATTAGTACCTATTAGTTATTATCACGTATCCGGCATTTCTCAGGGTTGCGGAAGATTTGGATTTGTAGTAAAATTAATGTGGTCCTTCTTTTTTCCAACGTGGTGAAGAGTTCTTCTTTTTACCGCCAGTGGTGCAAGCAGCGATACCGCACTCTGGCAATAGAATGGTGAACCAAGCGCTAATGAAATTCTCCATTTACTGAAATTTAGGTAAAACGTACAAACCTGCATTCTGTTTTACACATTGAATATTATAATATGTATTGAAAAATGGGAGAAAGGTTCCGTTGTACAATGTAGATATGTGTCACTTTCAGATATTGCATAAAAGCATCCATTTCACATGATTGGTATAAATCACTTTCATCACTTAAAATTCAATTCTATAGGTCTCTATTCTACTATAACTCAATCCTAAGTATGAATTATAATAATACTTTTTCCAGAATGTATGCAGTGGTGGTGCAATGCAATTCATTCCATATTTCAAAATTACAGCGGACTGCTCCAATTGCACTTGCCCAGGGCCAGCACTGACTGGCAACACTGATAGTTTCAGAGTTACGCCATTTCAAAATTGATTGACGTGTCTGTAACTTTTTTCCATGTTCCCGCTAATTACAAAATTTGATACATTTATTTTTTATATAAATAAATATGTTAAACTCTTACTTATTCTTTCAGTCTTCTATTAGTATAGAAAATATAAGTAGACATTGTATTTTGTATATTTGTACAGCGCCCTTGAGGTAATTTTTCACAAAAAACGGCGCTATACAAGTCATCCATTATAAAAATCTGGCTGAAAGAGGTTAATGAAAAAACCCTTAAAAATACTCTAATATCGACATAGAAGACAAATAAGCTATAATTAAGTCATTAGTCCCTCTAGAGAGGAGGGCTAGGGAGGGGAGAAATATCATTTTTATACTTTATGTACAATATTTTTATAGTCCCTAAAAAAAAATTAATATACGCTATCTGAGATACTTTTTTTCATGTTGCCTGTTTTTTTTTATCTATGGCAAACAATTGTTATCTTTGTTCACTTAATAAAAATAATAATTAAAAATACTGTAGTGGTAATTTAATAATTGGTAATTTCTGCGTAATGCGCTGAAGAGAAAAATTGTTTCGCATTACAAGTTCTTCTGGGATGAGTTATGCTCTTTAACCTGTTGTCTGCCGCTCGCTCGCCGGCGTCTGGATTTTTTTTTTTTAAATGCGATTTTAACCCTTATGTAAAAAGAAGCTGTACAAGGCCAATATCATTCCAGACGTTGCTTTTTATTTCAGTAATGTAGCCTCTCGGGATGCTCTGATATTCATTTTCTATGGTATACGGCCATCATGTGACCAAATGTCAGCCGCTGTTAAAGAGGTTAAGCGAGGTTCAACTTAAAATTTATATACATATACATATATAAATAAATATATATAATGACAAATTAAAACACTTTGTTTTTAAGGGTTTTAATTTGTCTTTAATAAAATGGTGCCACAAAGTGAATTTGCAAAATTTGAAGAAATATATATATGGCTGTGGTTAAAGATAATGTTTTTTTTAGGAGGAGTAAAGGGAGGTGGCGATGGTTCATTCAAGAGCACCGGCAGTAGTGTGGGGCTGTTCAACGAGACGGTTGCGCCCTCGCTGCCGCCGCCAGGCCCCATCCCCGTGGCGGCACCCAACCCCTTCGCTATCGAGCGCCCCCACGCCGCTCCCCACATGCTGGAGCGCCAGGGCTCCTTCCGCGGATTCTCTCACCTTAATAACAAGTAAGATAAATTCATTATCAGAGTAATCTTTTATTGGTTACTTTCAAAAGGTAACACAGAATGAAGGCACTATATACCTATGATCTGAGTGCAGAAGCTTTTTAACTTTCTCCGTATAAATGATAAAAATTGTATGCTAAGTTACTCTTTATTTCAAGCAATATGCTTCATGAATAATGATGTAATTTTTCTTTAATTATTTGGCTTTGAATCAGTGACTTTTTTGCCATTATGAAAGGTCACCATAAAGATAACAAAATGTATTATTATATGTAACCATTGGCCACTGGTTTTTTTTTTGCACCAAAATACTAACAAAACTCAGTACAGTTGATTCCACTTAATTGGTATAACGGTTTATTGGGACATCCGGTTATTTGGGACAAAACCCATGGAACAGAAACCAAAAAAAGAAACTAATACTAATTTACTTCGGTTAATTTGGACAAATTCCCTTCTGAAGTCGATGCAATATGTGTCCCAGTGAACTAATTATAGTTTAGAAGGGCGGCCTACCTTATACTTCACTTATTTGGATTTAGGCCCGATGTGTCCCAATTAAGCAGAATCGACTGTATCTGTTTTTAACCTCTTGGGCACATAAGCTTGTTTTCACAACAATTTAACGTAGGTAGACATAGGAATGACGTATGCCCCGGACCTGAGTTATTAATTCAAATCTTGTATTTTTCAGCTCTCCTTTCAAACGACAAATGTCTCTGCGAATCAGTGATCTTCCGAGTAACTTAGAACGTCTGCGCAGTGGCCCCACTCTGCCCCCCCTACCCTCCTTGGAGGCCCCCGCCCTGGAACCCGAGATGCAAGTAGCCGCCATGTGTCAGCAGCTGTCGCGTGATCTACAGCTACTGTCAGAGGGGCCCCCGGACAGTCCCCCCGGCCCTTCTCTGCTGGCCGTGTCTCCGGCGCAAGAGCTGCCCGCGCCGGACCAGTGGCTGGGCCGTCTCACGGGACCGTCGCCACAAACAGTTCAGTCGCCCCTCCCTCTCCCCTTGCCCCTGGCCCGTGCACCCCCCCTGGCTAACAGGGCCCGCAGTCTAGGGGGGGACCCCTTCGATGCGGAGTGGGCCGCTCCCCCGCGCGCCACCAATCCCTTCCTGCAGCGCGCCATCTGAATGGCCCCCTCTCCTCGCGCTAAAGCTTCGCTGCAGTAGTAGCACTCCCTGTATGGGCCCACAGTTTGCGTTTTACTAAAGCTATGTCTTTTCACGTCCCAAATTATACGAGTTATGAACACAAGGAAAATGATTAAAGTAATGAATGTATTGGATAAAAAACCAAACGGGTATCTGTTGGATTTTATTTAGTATTCGTAAATATGTGATATATTTTTAAATGGTTAACCCATATTGGAACGTTTGGAAAGTGAAAAAAACTGTAATAATATGATTTATTTTAAGAGATAGTTTTATGGCTGTCTGGATGATCCTTATCCAACTTCCCCCCATGAATAGTTATATGTCCAAATACCATTCCTTTTGTATGTTTTGTTTATTGATCAATGTATTTTAAAAAGACTTGTTGAGATACAACAATCGGCCCCTTACTTAACACATTACAAATTACCTGAAATAACTGTGTCTAATATGTTTACAATGTTATTTTTAAATTTAGCATGTGTGAATTTCTACTTTTTGTTTATAAATTTAACTGTAAAAGTTTAAAATTTGCTAAATATTAGAAAGTTCAGATGTACCCTTTGCCTTCTTATTCCCAGCTGTTAGAAGATGAGACATATCTTTGTAACGAAACAATGTGTTGTTATACTCTACATGCTAAGTATTAATTTGTGAGTAGAAAGTAATGTCGTAACTTAGTGTGTAATGATAATTATGTATTCATCCTTTTTGATAATAACTTAATCGCAATATGTACTTAAACTATTCTGCAAAGGTCACACGCCATATCCCACATGCCACGTGCATACTTAAAGTCAGCGCACACACACTCACAGGTCACTTTCCTCTAATAGTACCTAATATGTATTGCAAGTTGAATGACCTCTCACCCTGTTAATACTCACCGGCGTGAGAGCGTCTCGAGCTTTTAACTTCCCTCACACGTCCGCATTCACTCCCGCTGGTATGCGCCCCTGGTCTTGAGCTGGTGCTGTGAGCCTTCCCCGTCTTTCATTTGTAAATATGTATCTGTAAAAATATATATTGTTGACTTCTTCATAAACGTCTATTTTATTTTTTGTTATAAAAGTTTAGACTAAGAATATGATAGAGATATTGTACTTAATAGAATAAGGATTGCGCACCGGTTGGCTTCCGCCTCACAACTCTAGTTCTAGCTTTAGGCGACGATAAAGATGACGTTCGTGTCGTGGATGATCGCGTCCATACTCCACTAGCTCTAATTCTCTATGTAATTTACGTGACCGATCTCGTGGCTTCTACGACTCACCTAATATTGCTTTCGCCTGGCCACTTTTCTTTCATAGATTCATGTCCAATTATTATTCTCCAATTGCCATCATTAAAAATACCAATTATTACTACTGTTAATTATCAAGACAAATATTTTGAATACCATCTCGACTAATTCAACAAAATAAAAACAATTTACTTGTATAAAATTTGTAATATTATATCCGACTGAAACACACTCGATTTCCGCTGTTTGAGAAAGGAGTTATTTGTTGTTTCTTACTGTTTCCACAGAATTAGTTGGCTCCTTTTATAATTTATAATCTTTCTAACAGATGATGCGTACCCAGAATAATAAATTATTGTTCAATTTTTATAAGAAAAACTCTCTTTTTAACTTTTGAAGGTTATTCCCATCAATGTAATATATCATTGAAAAAGATGTTAACAATAATAATCTAACTTAAAATATGAAAATGAACAAGACACAGAAAAATAATAAAAGATAACGGTCGCAACTTGTTTCCAATAAAAAAGGTAGCTGCCGATAATATGGAAAAAAACATTAGTCGAAAATAATATTGTTAATTCTGAAATATGACTTTGACAATTACGGCGGTTTTATAATAGGTGGCAATGGCTGAATTAGCAGAGCGCACGTCCCGGTAAGACGAGAGATCTGGGTTGGAGTCCATCCCAGTTGCGACCATTATCTTTTATTATTTTTCTGTGTTTTGTTATTTAGATTATTATTGTTATCTTCTTCTTCAATTAAATTATTGTTGTTCATGATTTATATCATGAATATCCTAGAAGTTTATGAAAGTAATGTGCGACCACAGCCGACTTTTGTAAAATAAATCTTACGCAATGGCTTTGCCACAAGATACTTTATGACTTCAGTAAATTTAATGCAGTGTTCAGTATTCTATGCACAAACAATATTATATATTAAAATATGGAAGTAATTCATTAATATTGTAGCGCACCTTCAGATAATGAATGTGTATTTGCACCCCGCATCATATGTAAGTGTACGTAGTGTAAAATACAGTGCTGTACACCGTTACAGAGTTGGGAGATGTCCTTTGGGCCGGCGCGGCGGTGTGAGGGAATGTAAATCCATGTATAAATGTGTACTTAATAGATGTATTTGCCACATGTATATAATATTATTCTGAAATTATATCAATTGTTTATTTATCTTGACTTTATTTCCTATTTCCAAAACACCTTTGATTTAAAATTCTTATACCTGTTTTACACAATATCCCTTTCCGACCGGCTTCATACGATCGTGAGTTTGATTTTTTTTTTTTTTTAAAAGAAAGACAAACATTCCCGGGTTACGAATAACCCAACAACATTTGAAAATCTCCTACTACCACCACACTAAGCGGAAGATGTTGCTTGTGTTGTGATGGAGGACTTAGCCAGCCGAGGAATCGAACACGGAACGCCTGGGTGGGACCCAAACGCTATGCCCACTCAACCACTGGCCGGTATATACGAGTATATATTTGAAAAAAATCCTGACAAAAAATAAATCTGTTTTTGGAAACGGAACCGGAGTCGATCGAATGTGCGGGAGCTGCTTATGTAGGGGATCCTTTAAGCGCGCGTTTTTCGAGCAGTAAGTCGCCTAGCCCTATAGGATCATAAATTATGAGCTTTACTAGTGTGGTCCATCAAATTTCGGACATTTTTTCTCGGTCGGAAAGGGATATGTGTAGAAGCTGATGCAAGGAGAAAAGAAGGCAAGAGAATATTATTATATACCAAAGTTAATGGGGGAAATCAGGTAAGCCCAAAGAAGACATGGCATGATCAAGGGAATCAATTCTAACTCAACTCCTACCCGCCAAAGTGAGAGAGTTAGCACTTACATGCCTTTCTCATATAAAAATAAAGTTGGTTGTTTGCAGGTGAAAAAATATAATAAGCGATAATTGTTGAATGAAACACTAGGTATATATTGAATCATTTGGCGGGTAGGAGGTATCCCGCCGTAGCTTAATGGTAGAGCTCCTGTCCGGCAAACAGAGGGGTGCGGGTTCGAGTCCCGTCGGTGACATATATCTTTTCTCGGGTTTTCAATATTGATGAGTGTTTCAGGCTAATAATTATTGCTTATAATAATTGTTACCCTTTGTGCTATGCATAAAAAAATCTTGTCTTAAACATTAGTATATCAATTAAAAAAATATTTATTGTTTCTTTACATGGTAGGTATTATTGTTTACTCAGTAGGACAAGCCTGTGTTGAGGTTTTTTTTTCCCAATTATTTCTGGCTTTCACCCTTCAAGGGTGTTCTAGGCCATTGTTCACAAACTTTTTGTGTTCAAGGTACACCTACCAAATCAAGAAATTTTAGAGGTACACCAAAGAAAAATCAATGTTTATTTAATATTTATTGTTAAAATCAATATAATATGAAAAGATGTTTAATGAGAAATGTGAGCCTGCTTAACTGAGTACATACAGGCTTAAAAGGTGCACTGTGCACCACTGTGCACCACTGTGCACCCGTCTGGATGCAGTGAAACTATGGCATCCCCAATTGGGGTATGTTGAAAGGCTGATGGTAAGGGGGGAGGGGAAGGAGATGGGGAAGAGGAAGGTGGGGAAATACCTGGCTTTTCAGATCTAGTCACTAAAAACGGCTAATGCCATTTCAAGCAAAGTTTCAATTCTGAATGGTGGTCTTACACCAGGGCGATACTGAGAGTATCTTCCACTCTGAAACGTACCGCAAATATAATATATATCATTTTTATTAATTAATTGTGAAATAACACAAATTAATCAAATAAAAATGTTTGCGCACGCCGGGTTTGAACCCGCGACCTTCGGAATGGGAGTCCAAAGCCTTGCCCCTGGACTACGCCGGCCGTCAACTAAAATTATGGAGAAATGAAAGGTGAATTTAAATATTACTTTTATAATAAACACAACAATACTTTGTTTTAATTCCACTTTATTATTTCTTTATCCAACCGGTTTCGGTTGAACCTGAACCTTCCTCGTGGATGAATAAAAATATACATATTAATTTTATTTAAATGAGCAAATTTCAAAATTATAATGAAGAGTGCAGTCGAGTTCAGACTTATAAGAGATGAGGTGTTGAATGGAGGGGAGGCAATTTTAGATAAGGCTTGATAGAAGAGAGGGACAATCAAAAAAATATGTGATCTAAAGTTCCCACTTCTAGACCACAATGTACAATTAGGGGAGTCAAGGGCATGAATTTTAAAAATGTGAGAAGGAAGGGAACCGGATCCGATTCCCATTTGAATAAGTGAGGAAATATCTTTTTTGGAAAAATGGGGGAATTGTTGAAACCATCGTTTTGATGGAATGGTCCTTTGTATTGCGGCATAGCAGGCTCTCTTGGATTGATTAGCAATTTGCCAATACTCTGCCCAAACATTGCGGGATCTATCTTTGATGATGGAAAAAATGACAGGTAGGGAAATGTGGTTTACGAGGATAACAACAGGGTTGGATGCTCCTTGTTTTGTCAAGGCATCTGCAATATCATTTACCCACAATGCCAACATTTCCAGGAATTTAAATCAGAATTACAGTTTTCCAGAGCTTTGAATGGAGGCTGTCAGCACTCGAATAAGGCACACAAAGTGATCATTAAGATGAAGAAGAGGACTGGATTTAAGTTTTTGGAGGGAACTGAAAAAGTCAGAGAAAAGAAGGAATTGTTCAAAATTATTTTTGATTATATATTTGAGAGATTCAATTACTGCAATGCACTCGGCTGAAAATATTGAAAATTGGTTTGAAATTGAATGAAATATTCTGTCATTGGAATTATTGTGGTAAACATTAATACCTGTACCATAGTTAGGAGAGTCAGGAGATTTGGAGCCATCAGTAAATAAAAGAGAAAAGTTGTGACATTGAGATAAAATAATGTCATTGAACATATTATTGACAGTAGGTAAGGATGCGTATCCCTTCTAAAAGTGTTGGGGATAGGGTGACGATAAGTGGTTTATTTATGGGGTGACGTGACTATATATACAAAGGCATCACATCGATGAGAGATACTCACAAGATAAGAACCACTTCACTTTTATTTATATTTTAGTTGATGGTGAAAATGTTTATGTTTTCATAATATTTTGGAGCACTGAACTCGGATAGCCATCTCACAACATAAATAATGCATATTCCACTTGTCAACTTAATAAACATTTACTTCTTTCAGCATTTGTTTACATAACCAACACATCATAATAATATTGAGAACGGTGTTCCACAAACATTGGCGAAGGTAGAAATATTATTGCATTCACGGAGGCAGGCTCTGGTCGATTGGTTTCTAGTATTTCCGGAAAGGTTGTGGAGCACTGAGGTCTGTTAAACTTTAGGAATTCTAAAGAGACATAGGTTAGTCTATTTGGACGAGTACCCAATAATCTCACAATTGCATTTTACGTTTCAACTTCACTCTAGGTCAGTTTTTTTTTAAATATATTTTGTCAGGTAATTCACAAAAGCGCTGTGGTGGTTGACCGGACACTGGAAGAAGAAGCCTTGGAATCTGGGAAAGAAATCACTTACCAACAATAGAAAATGGTTACACATAAAACTGCCCCAACAAAGAAAATTAAGAAAAGGAACACACGAACAAATAAGAAGATGTGGACACGTGGCAGGGCAGGAAGTATCTAGTCAAGGTAGACTGTTTCAAAGACCTAATTATGTCTGATTACGTCTAAACGGGATCGAAATGACAATCTAGTCTCCTTCAACGGTAGCATTTTCCCGAACAGGCCCTCCACTGATATGCTTGGTGAAATTCTAAGTGACCAGCTCAGGTATGGGGCTCCATCGAAGCCAGAGTTAAGTTAGCCTCTCAGAAACTGGGCTTACTGTACATGTACATAGCCCGCAGATACTTTAATAGTGCACAACTGCTCACCCTGAACAAATCGCAAGTGCGCCCCACGGTTAAATATGGCAGCCACTTCTGGTCAGGAGCCCCAAAGTACCTGAAAAAAACCCTCGACTTTGTGCAGAAACGGGCGGTCCGTTTGATTCTCTGGTCTTCGGTCTCCGGAAGTCGGGGATGGAAAAAGTCGGGGACGCCAGAGGGATACATGGCGCGATCAAGTGAAACTAAAACATATGGATGGTAATATTAAACATACCTTATGAATGAAGAAAGGGGTGTAAGGAGAATGTATGACGTGGAAGTGAATGATAGAAGAAGTCGAGGACGCCCGAGGAAGACATGGCACGATCAATATTATTTTTGGCATACCTTTCCATGCACTTAAGAAGGTTTGTAGGTACATACCAGTACACACTTTAAACACATCACCATTATAATTTACATACTATTAAATACTTTTAACCACTGTTGAATTTGGCAGCCACCTCTGCTCTGGACCATCAAAATACATGAAAATAATCCTCGACTCTGTGCAGAAATGGGATAGATTCCCCTATCTTGACAAAAGCATTTCAATCTTTGGAGCACAGGTGTCAGAAGGGAATGCTGTCCTTGTTCTACCGGTATTTCAATGAAAGATGCTCATTGATCCCTTCGATACCGGTGCATAGTCGTAAATCATGCGCGTTCGGCATGTTTTACGACTATGCACCCAATGTTTGTACTTGGTTGACTTTATTTGTCATGAGAATAGGTCGTTTCTACCATTCGTTCTTGAGTTCAACAGCTTGACAGTGGAAATATTTTCGTATTTCCTCCCTCCTACAGCAAGTGTCTCTTCAAGATCCATGTTCACAAACTCCTCTTCTCAAAAAGACCCTCCACACAGCACCCCCAAAGATGACATAGGGAAATTATTTTCCTCGGGCCTCCTGTGTGGAGTTAATGTAAAACAAAATACCTTTTCCATGTTAAAATTTGGATAATTTTTTGTAAAATTGTGTTATAAATAAAAAGCATTTTTTGTCAGACACCAAATATCCTGATATTCTTCAATGTACAAGGTGCTATTAACCTCAATGTAGAAGTAACGCTGCAAATTAATATTATTCCTGGATTTTTCGGTTTTATTCTAAACACTTGTATTTAAAACTACAAATTATTTATTTAGCTTATTTTATTTTTAGTATCGTTTTAAAGTAGTATTATAAATTAACCTTGGCTAACGTATTTAGCGCGCCGCTGGTTGTTGCAGTAAAATCAAATCTCCCGGCGGAATACGGACTTCGAGCTTTGGCTGGGCGCTTCACGCGAGTGAAGGTTTACTCTATGGTTACTCGAGCGAATGTTCCCATCTTCGTTTCACTTTTGTTTCATTTCTTGTTCAGACGTGTCATTCCGAGTGAAATAGGTGGAATGAAATAAAGAAATGAACGATTAGTGAACCGTCTGATTCCAGCCTAACCAATTACCGCCCTACCCCTGGAAGAGCGATTCTTCTATTAGGGCCCGTTACACGTAAACTTCCGCCCGAGCCTGATGATCTAACTCGAAATCTGTGCTTTCTCCCTGATGTGGCATCTGCATATCTGCAATCTTATTGCTAAAACCGTAAACATCTCTTCCTCATCAGAACTCATCTTGACATGTTTTGACGACTACGTAATTATTTACGTAGACGTCAAAAGCCAAATGCGCGGTGCGTAGATACGTCTTCACCACATACCATTAAATTAAATTCATGTGGCCACGCTCACCGTGCCCAAATGTTTCAACAAACCGAGGAGACTGAATGTGGACGAAAACAAATAATTTTCGCGCTAATGTTTGTGGAATCGCAAAGTGTTTTTTTTTAACGTGTAATTGCTCAATGGGCCAAACGCTGATAGGAACTGGCGGATGAACTGGCCTTTCGGACTGCGGGTCGATTTCTATTACCATTACCAACTCCGTAGAAGCCGTGCTTTAGAATCTCCACTGACACTTACTAGAAGAGGCCTACTTTTCGCCCCCCATGCGAGCTTTTTTCTATGCGTTTGTATGAATTTTGTAAGCGCGTTGATCGCATGTGTGTACTGATTAAAGCAGTTATTTACTGATGAAAAAGGTATTTACATTTTTCATAACGTTCCTGCAATATTTATACTTAATTTTGTAAACAATACGTTGGTGGTGATATTCAATCATTAAGGTAAGACATTTTTAGTATATTTACGATATTATCATAGTGTAAAATGCAACAGTGCAGTTAAAAAGGCATTCAAATTAAATTATAAATCTCGTTCACTGATATTAAAAACTCGCTTACACTTTTGGAAGATGAAACTAATTTTAAAATAGATGTAACTTAATCTATATGCATATTGAAATCTAATTGTCTAGAAACATACGAAAATGATGAATCATTGCAGGTTTATGTTTGTGCTTATGCAGCCCTTGGTGTTAGAAAAAAGATTTCAAATAATTGTAACGAACAATCAGTTTCCTCACAAGCCATTGGGAAAGTGAAGGGTCCCTCCAATGTTCCTACACAAATATAATACATTGAATATAATTGTGTTGTGAATAATGTACTTAATAAAATATATACCTACTTCTACAAATAATTCTTTCACTTTTTATCCATGAAATTCTGAAATATCTACTTCCCATAATAATTATTTGACTTTTTGTCCATGAGATTTAGGTAAATATATACTCATTAATATGAATCAAAACGATTTGCATATGTATAATATGTAAGTATTTATAAATATGAAATATCCATGCCTTCACTTCTAATTAAATTCACTAATATTTTCTATTAGAAACTTTAAAATCAGAGCTGGAATGATGTTTTTACAATAGACCTCTTTACTTTAAAATTTGATTTCCCGCCAAGTCTACAAGTATGGCTAGTATACAGAAGGCAGTGCTATTACACGTACGTTTCGGCTCACGTTTTGGAGCGAAGTGTACGTGTAATGGGGGCTATATTATATTGTCTATGGCACAGCAAAGGCAAACAAAGGCAAATCAACACCAACCCACACCAACCTGATGTTAGGTGCGTACAAAACGGCGGAATGTTTCATTTGTCATATTCACTTGAAAAATAATAAAAATGGCGAGTTGTGAGGATGTTGCTGGATGCGCCGGCAAACCGGTAGAACCAACTATTAATCAAGATGAACTAATTATGAAACAACAGAGGCAAATTGAACAAGAGGTAACATCTATGTATTATAAATTATCACTTTTCGTTTGCCACCTAAATACAGTTGATTGAACTAATTTGTTAGATTTCAGATAATATACCTTTAATCGGAGAGCAAGAGTCTTTATCGACGCTAAAAGAAGAATATTCAGATGATCCTGTGTATTGTTTAAAGGCAAATTATTTGTCGTCAAAATACAGATGTATTCGTCGAACCCGGCCGGATGGAAATTGCTTTTTCAGGGCATTCTCGTACGCGTACCTCGAGCACCTCCTGACTGATAAAAGCGAATATGACAAGTTCTACAATTATGCCGAGAAGTCCAAGGATGAGCTCGTGGCCTTAGGCTTCTCGCAATTCACAGTTGAAGATTTCTATGATACAGTGAGTAAATTTACATTTTTAACACAAAAGCTATTATGAAAGTTATTATGTTTTAAATTATCTTTCATTCAAATCACATCAGGGTGCTTCCGTTGGGCATCACATTATTAAACTTTGATCTATTAATTACGAAAAACAAATGAACAATCCTTTATTTCCACTTGAAAGCATACCGGGACTATTTGTGTTTTCTAGTTTATGGAAGTCTTGCAAAGAGTTGGAGCGGATGTCGGAAAAGATGCCACAACCAATTCCCGTGAAGAGCTGCACAAGATATTCAATGAGCAGAGTTACTCCGACTACGTTGTGGTTTATTTGAGACTGATAACGTCGGGTCAGCTTCAGACTGACAAAGACTTTTACCAGAACTTTATAGAAGGCGACCGGACCATCTCTGAATTCTGCCACCAGGTACCAGATAACTAAAATAGTTTATTTATTTTAATATTTCACTATCGTTGGGAAAATTGCATAATTTGTATCTAAAGTTATTCCCACATGAGGGCTCTTCTCACAATATTTGTCAGCTTGGCCTATTTCACCATACCGCTCGCTATACGTTCCTAGTGGGTGAAGAACAATATCATCCGTGTAACTGTAATATGTAGTAAGCCACCACATATGCAAAAATGACTATTATTTTTCCAGTGTATTATTGGTGGTACCACATCGTCTGGCAAAATATCATAATCTAGAAAAAGAGTTTGATCCCGGTATTTTTGATTAACCTGTAACGTGCCAGGCGTATTGGTCATATCCATATAAAAACAAAGGAATTGTTTTTTTTGCGATTGTTTTCTGTTTATCAAGATAATGTATCTTATTATTCATATACAGGGTGTCCGGGGGTAATGTGCATTAACTTTGGGAGGTGATTCTACATGATAGTGTAAGTAAAAAAGACAAATAACTTTTTTTCGAAATTCCAACTTTTAGGGGTACTTTTTTGGTAAAAATATAAAATTAGTATGGCGTGTGCGGCCCTCAGTATTAGGTATTTTCCGCTGTTATGATACGCGCCAATCAAAACCAGCGTCGCCACAATGCGCCCGGCTGACTCACAGCAAATTTATCGGGTAAGTTTGTACACTAATAAGTACATCTTTTTGTATGGGAATAAAAAAGTTGGAATTTCGAAAAAAGTTGTTAATCTTTTTTACTGCTACCATCATGTAGAATCACATGATGGTAAGATTTGTGTTTTGTGGCTTACGACGTATTACGGTTGCATGAACGATATGGTGAAACAGGCCAGGCCCATATATATTATGAGAGTAGAGCGCTCGTGGGAAACTAGCATCATTTTATGACCCTTTGCCAATAATTCTGGTTTTTTTCACATTATAATTTTTTTGTTGCAGGAAGTTGAGCCAATGTATAAAGAATCGGATCACATCCATATTATAGCGCTGTGTTCTGCCTTGAAAATAGGCGTTACTGTACGTTATATGGACCGCGGGGAGGGTGGAGAGGTATGTACATTACTATACTTGTGACGTTAAAAAACAAACGTGGCTATCTCCATCATAAACGCAACAGAGTAAATCGAGTTTTTCTTTTGCGGGGTTAAATTAACCATTGAGGTAGTATTATGCTACTTTATAATTATGCCTTACTTTAAAAAATACGATTTTAGGACTTCTTAATAATCTCAAATCCATAATAAACGAGAAATTATAGATTTTAGTTTGGAGATGACCATGTTTGTTTTGTATCATCCGGAGATGGCCAGGTTTGAAATAAAAACCACTGGAGATATCCGTATTTGTTCTGTACTCTAACATTTAGGTATGTTCATAAGAAAACAGGGTTGTGCTAAGAAACACATTCATAGTATTAAAAAAACTCCTCATTTATTCAAATAATCAAAATAATTTTGTAGAGTTTAATTGACACTACACATTTATGTATATTGGTAACAATTTACTCAACAAAACAAGATTTCCCTATTTTATTATTGTTAAGATCGGGCTAAAGTATACCCTCTTCCGATTTTTTCCACGGCAATTTTCCATAATTTTTTATTACGATTTTATTTATTTAATTTGCCTAATTACCGACGACCATCCGCGGTCGAGTGGTAAGACACTTGACTCCCAATCGGAAGGTTGCGGGTTCGAACCCGGCGTACGCAAATAAATTTCATTTGATTAATTTGTGTTATTTCACAATTAAATAATAAAAATAATATATACTATATTTGCGGCACGTTCCAGAGTGGAAGATACTCTCAGTATCGCCCTGATGTAAGACCACCATTCAGAATTGAAGCGTGGCTTAATAATGGCTTTAGCCGTGTTTAGTGACTAGATCTGAATAGCCAGGTACTTTCCCACCTTCCTCTTCCCCATTTCCTTCCCTTCCCCACTTACCTTCAGCCTCACAACATACTCCAATTGGGGATGCCTTAGTCTCACTGGCTCCAGAAGGGAGCAGTTGGGACTCTTGTAAGGTTTCTCTATAAAAAAAATTTAAGTCTGTCTGGTTATTAAATACATTATTAATTCTCCTCCTCAACTGCAAAATGGGTAAATTAAATTAAAGAATGTACAATAAAATTATGTTCATTTATAACAAAAGAAACTTATTTTAAATAAACGGTATAAATATACCAAAAACAATAATTGCATGTCACAGTTCAATACAGGCATACAGTAATTATAAATTATAAAGTGTACGTGGTGCAGCATTGAATCAAAACAACATAATAAAAAATATGCACAACCCTGAGATTTTGAGATGCTAACTGTCGAAATTCGGTTACATTTCAATGTTTACTTTAAGTTTTTCAGTCTTGTTTGTACGTTTAATGGCATAATTTGATCTGGTAATCTTTCGGGCTTTATCTGGAATCATTATTTCCATCATATTTGTATTGTTTTCCATTTTAAAACTGTTATTTCACTTAAAAACACAAAGAGCACACCTCCAACTCACAGCAAGCTTTTCGAGAATGGGACGCCATCTTGAAAAATGCCGCGATGTAATTGGTTCAAACGGATTTGGCCATGTTTGATTTAAAAACAGGATGGAGATGACCGAGTTTGAAAAAAACGACAACTTTAAAATCAATTTTTAAAGTAGAAAAACGTGAAATAACCATGTATGAACTGAATATTATAAAATAAAAAAACATAAGCAATGATACCAATCAAAAACCTGAAAAAAAACAATTTTTGGAGATGGCCACGTTTGATTTTTATCGTCACACTTGTCTTTTTGATAAATACCCATAGGCGTGCCTCATCCAACATGCCCAAATTATTAAAAACAAAACATGCATGGGTGGTTCTTAGGCCAGTTTTCCCTTTTTTTAAATTAAACTAACTAAGAACCAACTTTACAAAATGGGCTCATAGTTTGGGTTTTATTAACTCCTATTGTGCGGCTGGCTACATATACGGCCCGGAGAATTTGGGCCTAGCGGACGGCTGGCTTCGTTCGTAGCTCCGGAGCGTTAATGACTTTCATCATTATTTGTATCTTCTACTTGCCGGTTAAAGACCAAAGTAAAAAGGTTTGTACATTAGCCTGATGCTTTGTCTACCATATTAAAATAATAATGAAATATCACTTGGGGGATTTTAAATTTATCAGTATCAGAATTTTAAATTAAATATTTTTATTTTAAACTTTTTAACTTAAAGAGTTAAACCTCAAATTATAATATTTTAATTAATGAAGATAATATTAGCGAAAGTCAATCCTAGACTTGCAGATAAAGTCAATAGATGTCGCATATTAATAAAAGTGATAAAAATTTATCCTGACACTATCTAGAGGGCATTTAGTTCGAGTTGAATCTTGCAATCATACATAAAGATTGCAGCCAATAAAAATATGCGTTAAGAAAAATGAAAAATAATGTTGGTGGTTCTCAGTCGAAGTATGATACAGTTAAAAATGACCAAATCAGATAGGGATGCGTTGGCGCAGTGGATAGCGCGTTGGCCCGGATTGCCAGAGGTCCTGGGTTCGAGTCCCAGATGTATCCGTATCTTTTTCTGATTTTTCTGTTTCGGATTTTCGATTGACTTAACTAATATTAACTTAACTTGACTAATATTATCTTCATTAATTAAAATATTATAATTTTAAATTAAAGTTATACATCTTACTGCTCTTATCGGTATTTCAGTTAATTTTTAAGCTCAGCTTAAAAGATATTTTTGTTCAAGTTGCTATTGTATTACTGATTGTACTGAAACCATAATTAATATTTTCATTTAGTTTTTGCTTATGCACTTTGAAATTTTGTTAAATCATGCGTACATCAATATTTATAGAACTTTATAGATACCACAAAGTTACCCCCACTGGCTAGCTTAAATAAATGTTATGCAATTTCTCACTATATAACAAGTATTAATATTGCTCTCCAGGTTATTGGACACGACTTCCCCGACGGCACCCCGCCACTGGTCCACCTCCTGTACCGCCCCGGCCACTACGACATCCTCTACTTGTCATAATATCCATCCTCAGGGTTTCTGCTGGAACACGGTCAGGTGCCCCCTGCATCCTGGACAGATCACCGTGCCACATTATTTATCAATGCTATCTCATTTAACTATAGTTAAAATTAAATTTAAAACAAAACAAAAAACAGTAAGTATAAGGCCAGGTGACATTTTTCACAACAACAATTTCATCACTGTTTCAAAATCCATAAAAAGTCACCCTTATGTCACATTACTACATGCATACATCTCCATACACTACAATAGATTTTGAAACAGTGATGAAATTGTTGCGTGACAAAAATGATCCATGCGCCTGACCGACCACTTTGCTGCTATAAAACATGGTGAAGTTGAGCTGTTTCTTAAAATAAAGGGAGTACAGAAGATACTTGAATTTTTGTACTAATGCGGAGTTAAAAATAAACATTTTGTATACGTGGCTGTGTTTCAAGTCTTTCTGAAGAATTAAAATTTAAAGAGAAGTTGAAAATAGTGAGCAACCAATTTTATTTTCTCCTTTTTTTGGATCAGTCTTCTCTGATAACATCCAAACTATCATCACACATTTTTGAAAATAAACACAAAAATAATATTAATTTGCCAATTATACATACATTCATGTAGCGCGTTTCTTGTGGGATGTTACCTCGTGGCGCATGCATTATTTATTTTTATATACAAAAGTAGATAAAGGACCCTGCAGGATGAACTGATTTGGTCAGTTGATTGGATTTCATGACATCCCATGTAAAATCTGGTTGGGTTAGGTGTGTCTAGTCCAACAGGGAAGGGATCAACGGCACTTCCCAATCACAGTTGCATCCATCAATCTGGCTTAAAAGTAATTTTTTGTGGTTTCCGGTTTCCCCACAACTGTCTCTAACTAATGATACTGCTAACTTCATACCAACTTTTTGGTATTTTCATAAAATAGGAGGTAAAGTAACTGTTCCGTTCCAGAGCAAGCATTTTTTTTAACTGAGCAAATCAGTTCATCTGTATGAAACCCTCAATCAAGCTGACCAGCTAAGGTCGTCTGTTCATCACATTGATAATTTAACTTAGATGATTTTTGTTTGAATATAATGTTTATGCAAGACCATTGTAATTTCCATTCAAAATAAAGTTTCAAAATATGTACACAATTTTTTATTGTAAGTTCCATGATTTTTTTTCTGCTCATTTCTAAAATGCAAGTAATTTTTTTAGTCATGGTGTGTTATCAATTTGTTGTGTGCTTTCAACCCACCATTGTGTGCGCGAGAGCTTCCTATGCGAGAAAGATATGAAGTTATATAACCCCTTCGCGCTAGAAAGTAATTCATTAACTTATGCGCCCGGCACACAAACAACTTTAGTTGCGGGTAATTGGCGGAAATAGTTGTGTCGCCGCATCTAAATCCATTATGGTATATTGAGGTGTGAGGCGATTATCTAACTTTATATACAAAGAAGAATGTCTGTGGCGGGAGCTCGCGTAATGGACACCGGATTGTGTCCATTACGCGAGCGTGGATTCGATTTTTTATAGAAATCTGCAGTTTTTTCCGAGATTGATGATTTTTTGCACACTTTCAAATGTAGCCCAATAGTTGTGAATGATAAATACTTGAAGAAGGTGAGTGAATTTGTGTATTTGGGAAATATGTTCACGAGAGATGGAAAGGCTGATAGAGATATTGAAAGAAGGGTAAATGTAGGTAACTCCATTAATGGAGGACTGAATGTTGTTGGCGCTAACAAAAAACAGTCCAAAGAAACGACGCTAGCAGTCCAGAATGGAGTACTGGTACCTACCCTGATGTATGGTGGGGAGGATGAAAGTAGACTGAATGTTATAGAAATAAAATCCCTGAGGCGTATGTGTGATAAAACCATGTACGATCGTATGAGAAACGTGGAGATCCGCAAAGAATGCAAGGCTTGATGTAAGCGTAATGAGTAAGAATAAGAAAGGGACCCTCAAATAGTTTGAGCATGTAGAGCGAAATGAATGAAGAAAGGTGTCTAAGGAGAATATATTACGCAAAAGTGAATGGTAGAAGAAGTCGGGGACGACTGACGTAAGACATGACACGATCAAGTGAAGCAGATACTTGAGTCGGCCCATGTCGAGAGTCAGAGAGATTGAATGTGAGATGATTGAATGTGAATGAGGCCAAGAGTGTGTGCCAAGACCGAGTTGTTTGGCGGTCCGTCCTCTTTGCCTAACACGGAGTGCCGCAGTTTATAGGACTTTCAAAAAAAGAGGTTTGTAAAACATGTTTAAAACTCTGCGTTATTTGATGAATATTTCAAATTTTTTGAAATAACCCATCCTAAGGATGAGAGAGACAAGGCGGGGAGACAACCCGTCCATGAAAATAATATTAAGTTAAAATAGTAACAAGCTAGTAATAATTTTAAAAACAACTTTAAATTATTTTTGGAATAACATTGAAAATGCCGTAAACTTAAAAAAACCTAAATGCCGTCAAGTTAAAACTAAAATATAACAGTATTAAAACCTTAACATAAGAGTCCTAATTTTGTAAACAGGTGCGTGTCTTTTTTGTTTTCGTTACATATGAAACTGAAACAATGCAAAAACTCAATATAAACAAAGAATTATAATTTATACCCTAGACATCTTGGTACCTACTTTTAAGTCAGTTTCCTTCAAATTATTTATTTCCAATCGCTTTAAGAGTAACCAGAGAATACCGGAAATTTGTCCTTTTAAAACCAAATTCTAGACGTATTGACTATTTTTACCAAAAAACATAGTTTGTTTTCAAAAGATTGTTATTTTATCTGGTAAAACCGTTTTTAAAATTTTGATAAACCGAGTATTTTTAATACAGTAAGGTTCGTTGGTCGTTGGCAGATTTGTTAACTTTTCAAACGAAATATTATATTTTACAACATTTCAAATCATATAAATCATACAGTAAAATAAATCAATATATTATCTAGTAAAGCCACTTTTCAGAATTTTAGTTCAAATAAAATCATTTAAAAAAATCAGAGTATGTGTTTTGTGACGAAAATACCTCCGTTTGTCTATTTATTTACGGTCTTACAAACTAAAATATTTCAGTTTATTTTTTTTACACTTATTTTGCTTAGGCATTATTGAATAATCATAAATACTTATCATCAAAAAATACTTACAAGAAGTACACGATATTAAGAAATTAATCATCACACTTTGAGCATTTTTATTTCTTACTTTAATGCAAGTGTATATTAAAGTAAATTTTGAATGAAATAAAGTGGATGTTGAGTTATTAATTAAAAATTTTAGTACGGAAGATAATCAATCTTTCTCATCGGAACCGTTCTGTACAGTTACAAGTGCAGGATCCCAAGTTGATTAATGGGCCTTAAATGATTCATTTTGCCATCTTAATTTTCTATATAGGTTGATTAGCTTTCTGATTGTAAATTAAAAAAATTACTTTACTGTAAGTGTTTTGGATAATGCTGTTGTAATGTCTCATTTCTGCTTCTCTGGTGGTTTTATTGTTTTAATGTGTATTAAAAGATATTTTAGAACAATATTTTCCTAAGCCCAGGGTACCAGATTTCATTAATTTAAAATTTTTCAGTGATAATAAATACTACGGTTCGATTTCTTTTTTTTTACATTAGCTCTACACAGAAGGACCTGAGGAAAAAAATTCCCCTCAGGGCCTATGTCGTCTTTGGGGATGCTTGTGGAGGGTATTTTTAGGAAAGAAAAGACAGGAAGTTCTGGTATGGAAAAATGTATAAGGGGTGGGAAAGAAAATGTTGTTCATTATGTCCAGGAATGACAGACATATGAATCTATCCCTCCCACTGGGGTTAGACGATGTTCCGAGAGAGTCCTGACGGAGAAATCAAAAGGTATCCTTCAGCCAGTCTCTCCCAAACCAACCTACCAAGCAGTTGTTGGGAAGACGCATCCGGCGCCAAGATCTGGACAAACCTCACCCAATGAACCCGGGCTCCCCTACTAAGTCACCAAAAGTAGCAAACCACTTTAAGTGACATATGGCAAAGGAGTTGGTTATCCAATAAATGGTTCCCGGTGCGGCGGTACCAATATCCGCTTTAAAAAATCTTTTAAAAACTGTGCAGATCGCTTCTTAGTTCTGAGTGACATGCGGCATCGTTGTAAACGAACCCAATGTTGCCAGATCTGGCGATTCACTCCACCAAACACTCGAACAATATATAACAATGAATTTCCTCATGAACAGCCACGGGGACGCAATACTATTGACATAATGCGTGGGCGCAGCACAACCGTCGTTATGTATTAAAAATAATATCTACTCGTGAACGGCCACAGGTACGCAATACTATCGACATAATGCGTGGGCGCAGCACGACCGTCGTTATGTATTAAAAGTAATATCTACTCACGAACGGCCACGGGGACGCAATACTATTGACGTAATGCGTGAATGCAGCACGACCGTCCACGCCAAGGAATCCTAGAAGTTTGTAGGCCCCAGTCACAGATGAAATTTATATGTGATCGGAAAGACATTCCGGAGTCCATTATTATTCATAAGTTTCTTACTATTAATGTGTGAACCAGGATTTTTGTTTCGATTGTAATTAAAAAAAAGTCCCAGAATCGACTGAAAGTAAGTTTATCATGTAATAATATTAGCCTTTCCACAAAAAGTAAAGGAGTTGCAAGCTCAAAAATGACAGTAATGATTTGGTACATTGAATTTTTTATTTAGTGCATGATACCTAATATTATTATATTAATTTTAAAAATAAAATGTTGAAAGTTTTGACTAAAAGGCCTTAATAACTCAGGTACGGGGCATACATCATCCCTATGTCTACCTACGTTAAATTGTCGTGAAAACAAGCTTATGTGTCCAAGCGGTCAAGAGGTATAAACCAGACAATATCGGAAATTTGTCCTTTTTAAATCAGTGACTCTTTTTTACAAAAAAACATAAATTGATTTTGAGAGATTGTTATTTTATCTGGTAAACGCAGTTTTTTTAATTTTGAAAAACTAAGTTTATTTTTAATATACTAAGGTTATACTGTTGGTCGTTGGCAGATTTGAAATATTGTATTATACGACACAAATTTCAAATCACTAATCACACAGCAAAATAAATCAATACATAATCTAGTAAAGACTTTCCAGAATTTTAATTTTAGTTCAATTAAAATCATCAACAAATAAATCCGAGAATGTGTTTTGTGACGAAAATACCTCAGTTTTTTTATTTATTTAAGGTCTTACAAACTAAAATATTTCAGATTTTTTTTACACACTTGTTTTGTTTAGACATTATTGAAAAATCATAAATACTTACGATCAAAAAATACAAGATATTTAATAATTTATCATCATGCGTTTTGAGCATTTTTATTACTTACTTCAATGTATGTATATATTATCAAAGCAAGTTTTGAATTAAACAAATAAATATTAAATTTTTTGTTTAAAAAATTTGATACGGGGAATAATCGATCTTTCTCATCAAAACCTCCCTGTACAGTTGTAACCATTTTGAAACTTTTATTCTCAGCCGCTGGTCGATGGGTCTTAACACTTCCCTAAAATCAGAGGCAATCTAGGGAACTCCCCCGATATTGCCTCCACAGAGCGCCCTTGAGGTGATTTCTCACAAAAACGGCGCTATACAAATTATCCAATTATTATTATTATTATTATCACCGTGTGTGCAGACAAATCAACTCTAAATTAAATATCATTGCTGATGACCCCACAATATCGGGTAGGCGTGCGAGTGAAATATCCAATTTGCGAGCGAGTAGGAAGTAGGAAGCGCCCTAGATTGCCTCCGATTTTAGGGAGGTGTGTAGGGCCTTTAAAATTTATTTAAAGATTATTCTTGTACCTTTTATGGTCTTTGTAAGAACAAAAATATATCAGTGGTCCCCGGTCAAAAAAAGGTTTGGAACCACCGCAAGAGAGTGACCAGATATGAAAGAAAACTTACAAAATAAAATAAAACATACAATAAATTATCAATATTAGTTTATTATTAAGAATTAAAATAACTGTAGGTACTTAAAAATAATCCATACAACAGCATGTTTTTTATAACTATTTTTGACAATGGGACTCGAAATAAAGACACTTAAAAAGTAATAATTATTATCATCGTCTTTCATAACATTACGCATTGAATTTAATAAACATTGAAAAGGGACTCACATTTTATAAGTGAAACCAAGGAATGTGAACAAAACCTAGCAAACTTATCTAACTAATTTGGAATTATAGTATAAAAGCAAACAAAATGGTTACAAGCCTTTTGTGCAGTCACATCAAAATAATAAAATGAAGTCTTGATCCAGGTGGTACACTTCCAACAATACCAACTTACCACTCATCACTCGATTGGATTTATTTTAACCATATTTCCCTATTAAATTTGGTATAATTCAAAACAAAGCAAACCCAACTAAAATAATGAACAGTCAATTAAGTATCGCAAGAAACTTGTGACTATTTAAAAATGCATTCTGGTGAATCACGTGTGGTATGAAAGATAAAGACTGCAAACATTCAAACCTTTGTATTCATCAACAACCACAGTATGAAATTAAAGCAAAAGAGTTATTGGCAGAAGTAAACTCCATCTGGCTCCCTTTTTGGTTTCATACCCGCAAAGAAACCTTTAATATCTTCTTCTTTGACCACTTCCTTCTTGTCCTTGAAAGTTTTGAGAAATTCTAGTAATTTTTCTTTCATTCTGTTGTATTCAGTAATGGCATTGATCTGTTGAACATGGCCCAAGGAAGACAATGCATCCATACCCTTCTCGTACTGCGATGATGAGGTTTCAGTTTTAATTTTTCCCAAACGTTCGTACGCCGTAATGGTATCTTCCACATCGATAAGGAATGAAACCTTTCTTTCGCTGTACATGTCCAAGCAAGATGGGCAGGAGCAAAGCATTGAGCGCCAGTCTGAAGGCCAGAAAGATGCTCCCTTGCGATTCAGTCTCAGACAAGCTGCAGGTCTTATGCAGTCCATTATTTCACTTTTAATTTTCTTGGCTATTCCTTTAATAGTAACTTGATCATGTTCCAATTTTCTTTTCTTGTCTTTTATTTCGCTAGTGGTTTCGTTTTCATTAGTTTTGGGCTCCGTGTCTTTAACATTTGAGTTATCAGTTACAAGTTCAGAAATCTTGGTATTTTCTATAATTGGCACAGAATCAACTGGTTTTTCATTGGAGTCTGGTATTATTTCACTTCCGGGGTTTGTTGCATTGAGCTGAGATTCAGGGTTAGATTTTTCAATATCAGGCTCCAATTGAGGAGAGCCTTCAGTTACAGATTTTGCTGCATCAGATATATTAATGTCACCTTTCACTTCAAGAGTTTCATTCGGAACAAGAGGTTCTTCTGCTTTATCTTGTGCTATTTCACTTGTGTTATTAACATCTGATGGTTTCTCACATGTATCCATCAATTCAACCATTTCAGAAATGGTATTGGATACGACATCAGTCATCGCAGATGCCGATTCCTTGGAAATGGCATCATTTTGATCACTAATTGCATCTTCAGATATTTCGCCTGTTTTAGACTGTTCAATAATATCACCTTTTCCAGAATTATTTACACTGACTTCTGTCATTTGTACAGATTGGGCTTCCTCTGGCTTGACAACATTCGATTCTGCTTCCTCACACAGTTTGGCGTCATTTGTGTTTGGTATTTGAGTTGCTGGGTGGTTTGAATCCACACATGTAACAGAATTTGTATCTTCCAAAACTGTATTACCAATATTAAGGTTGTTTTTTGATTCATTATCCACAATTGAATCACTTTCAGAATGGGGTTTAGAATCAATAACCGCATCGACAGACATTAAATTTTCCTGCAAATCAGTGCCATCTGGATTTGAATTAGCTTTGATTTCTGGCTCCATGACAATGTTGACGTTAGATTCTTCAGTAATTTTATCATTTGTTTCCACTTCTAACTTTGATGAAAATTCATTTCCATTTTCAACAACGTTTTCGGCCACAATATCAGTATTATTTTTAGTTACAATCTCAGGTTCAGTAATATTTTCGATATCTTTTTCATCAGGTGGAATTATAATATCTGAAATAACGTCACTATCTTCTACTGCTGAACTCTCCTTTTCAGCATCAGTGATGCTGTCACTGTGTATTTTGGCAGTAACATTATCAACATCATTATCCTTTTCAGTTGCTAATTCAGAATCCATAATAAGATCACTGTTTTTTTCAACTGTAATATCGTCAACATTTTTTTCAGTTACCATTTCAGTTTCAGTATCATTGTTGGTGCTTTTTTCAATTGTAATACTATCTTCATCTTTTCCAGGGGATAACTTAGGTTCAATAATATTATCAATATCTTGTTCAGCGGATAACTTAGGTTCAGTAATATTATCAATATCTTTTTCAGTGGATAACTCGGGTTCAGTAATATTATCAATATCCTTTTCAGCAGATAACTTAGTTTCGGTGATATTATCCCCATTCTCTTGAATTGTAATATTATCAATACCTTTTACGGGCAAATTCTCAGTTTCAGTAATATCATCAATGTCTTTAGGAGTTGAATTTCCATCATTATTTTTCACCATCTCCGCTGATTGTTCTGCGTTGATTTCTCCAGCAGGGTTTGAAACCAAAGAACTGTCAATAACAGCAGGGGGTTCAACGTCAAATTCAGATTTTTCATTTACTTCCATTATATTATTTTCAGAGCTCTGGAGTTCAAGATTTTCACCGGTTACACTTTTATCAGTAATAATTTTCTTTGTATTATTTTCATCAGGGTTTTGAGCGACGACTGCGTTTTCTACTGTTATTGCTTCTATCGCTGATGGTTGATCAATCTCCATTGATTCTTCTTCCTCAATAGGCTTTATTGTCGAAAGATCATTTGAAGGATTCTCTTCGAATGTTAATTTGGTAGATTCAGCATTAATTTCCGATTCCGAAGAGTTAATTTGCATCTCCGATACATTGCAATCTTTACGATCTAATTCACTCTCTGAATTTTCGATTGGGGCAATAGCATTGAGCTCTATATTGTCACCCGCGCCGGGAACCAATTCTGCATCAGACTCAATTTGGTCTTTGGCAGAACTAATCTCATTATTGGGAACAAGAACGTCATCCACCACAGACTGTGGATTTTCAGTTGGATTTATGGTTTCTGTGACTTTTTCAGACTGCTCAATCGATTTTTCGTTAACATTTTCAGAAACATCATCAGTAGTTACGTTGAGTTCCATGCTGACATCATTGTCAGTATTGTTTTCAACTGAAACTGCAAAGCATAAATAATCATTCAAGAATTCATTGTTGGCCATGCATGACTGACAAATCATTTCAGCATATTGATCAGGAGGTGGCAATTTGGAATCTAAATGCTGGGAATGCAGCCAGTCTTCACACACGATACACTGAATCATCTCATCTTCTGGTTCAGTCGCATCGGGGTCTGGATAAGGTCGGTGGCAGACACAATACAATCCTGAGAAATTTTGGTTGTATTGGTTTAAAGAGTTTGGTTCTGATTTTTGGCCCGTAAAAGAACAAGGCTTAGATTTGAATTTGGGCCCGCCACAGTCGCAACGGAAGTTTCTCTTAGTGTACAGTTCGACGAAGGTGTGCTTCTCATGACACGCGAGACTGCAAGCCAGGCACACTCCAGAACGAAGGGATGGATCATCCACCGACTCCGGGCAGCAAGTCAAGCAGGCGTATAAGGCTTGCCTTTTTATATAGCCCTGAAATAAATAATATATTATTAATGTCTTTTTGATACTGGTAAAACTAGGAATCTGAAAACCAAGATAATATTTATTTAACAATTTGGTAGGAGATATCAAATTTCTTTTTTACTCCATACAGGTGCAGGAGAAAATAATTTCCCTCAGAGCCTATGAAATCTTTGGGGATGCTGTGTGGAGGGCATTTTTAAGGAAAGAAAGGAGAGGAAGTTCTAGGAAGAAAAAGGTACGAAGGGTGGTACAAAGAAAGGTACAAAGGTAGGAATCTGGGGATAATGTGTCTAGGAGTGACGGGACATATTTTTGTTAACCCAGCACAGGAGGCCCTGATGAAAATATTTTTCTTCAGGGTCTGTCATCTTTGGGGATGCTGCGGAAGTACTTGATGAAGCAATAAAATGTAAAATGCATTAATTGACCGTTAATGCAATAATAAAATAATGGAGATTTTCAACATTATCGAAATGAATTTAATCTTAGGCTAGGAACGCATAAGGCAGCTAGGGATGCATTAGGGGGCATACATGCAAATATGGGATAAAATCTCTGAACTATATTGCCTATACACTATATAATTCGCTTCCAGATATGTACAAAAACATCCAGCATAATAAAAAATTGCAAAGCAATGCTTTAAAAGAATATTTTTTAACTACATTTAAAAATGAAAATATGTAATCGTCTTGTCATTTTTTGTTATATCTTATATACTCGTATCAGTTCTTCCCTCTCTTTACTTGTTTTCTCTTGTTGTTTGTTCTACTTAACCTGCCTTTATTTTTATGCTGTACTGAATGTAAAACTTATATTATGATATCAAAATACCTTTGTAAAATTGTAACTACTACCTCCTACCTATGAATTGTAAGTTCCTCCTGTCCTAAAATGAGTTTTGTAACTCATCGGGATTGCTCTAGCAAGAAATAAAAACAATGAAAAAAAAAACATTAATTACGTGAGCTCAAAATGGGTATCAAATCTCATTTAAACCGAGGGAGGGAGGGTCAATAAAAATCTCAGATCAACTTTAAAAGAATATATATTATTATCGTAAAATTAAACACTTATAACCTAACCTAGATTTTGAGTTTTCAAGTAGTTAGGTTTGTGTAACATGGTTTGTGATACAAAAGAAAGCGTCAAGGCAAGAAAAGCATCCCAGTTTTCAAGTAGTTAGTAGTAGTTTAGCGACTACGCTAGGTTTGCGTAACATGGTTTGTGATACAAAAGTGAATGTATTATTATTAAGAATCGATTTTTGCGGTATGGCAATCTTTTTTAATATTCTAGTTATTGGTACTGTTGAAAATGTGAAAGATTGATGCGGGCGACAAACGCGAAGCTCACATCAAAGATACTGTGTTATAAAGTATCTTTTCTACCGACACACTACGTTATAAAAGATTTCTTCCTACGGCAGGAGAGGGGGTCAGTTGAATTCGGAAGCGGCCGAGGGAATATCATTTCTTTGAACTGGATATGTCAACTTGACGACCGACACCGCCTTAAGCACAGCGCTCCGTGTATTAAAAATGACCCGCTCTCCTGTTTACGGCGGAGGGGTGTTGCATAACTTTTCTGATATCGCGCCGCTAGCGGTTACAGAGAATAACAGGGCAGATGTGTTATTGAAAGTGGTCAAATCTATGCTTAAGTATGTCTAAGCGATACCGTGTTTGCAGCTCCACTCCTCTACGAGCTGGTAAGACAGTATAATTCAAATTTGTTTTTTGCGTTTAGTTTTGGTGTAGCCTTCAATTACCGGATACCAAGAACTATTGAGCTTAGCTCCTTAGTTCTATGTTAATCTTGATGAGTTAGCATAACACGGCATAATATCCCAAAAATAAACAACAAAAAAAACTAAATCTAACTGTTTGATTAAAAACTATTCCGTATTAACTGAGGCGGAGTAGTAAACAAATAATCAAATTTGTATGAAAATGAATTCAAGCTAACGGCACTAACATAGCCGGCTGCGGGAGCCAGTAGATACAGCGATTTCGCAAGCTAGCGTGGCAAGCTGCGATTAGCTAATGTGGCTGCATAGTGTTCCCAGCCTTATGTACATTAAGATCTAAACGGCTATTACCCTGCTACCAGGTGTGAAAATCTGACCTTAGGAATCGAAACTGAAAGATTTTCAAACCACATTAAAAATAATTCTAAACAAAGCCAGATGTCAGAATATGTTAGGAAGAAAAGTTTCGTAAATTCGATGAGAAGGGATGTATGGCGGTTTTAGGAAGGAAAACAGACATTTTTTATGCACGGAACCTAATGTACATATAAACCTCTGATTTTCGAAGCGACCACAACATAATAAAATTATTCGTCGAGCCTTACCAAAGGGTACGTGCAATTTTTATCGTCACTAGCTCCCAGTACAGCTTCGGCATCTTCTTCGAAAGCCTCTTGTTCCTTCAGTACGTCGACCATTGTCACGCTATTCTCATCTCCCTCCATGTTAGTACGACTTATTTATCTCCCCAAATTACAAATACCAAACAATCTCACGGCAGACAGATTGGACAAAGGTAATTGAACTGCAGTTTGTAGTTTTAAACCGTTTGATCCGGTAACGGCGCAGAAAAATAAATCACGGAATTACGTTCTACACCGGGAACCGGGAACCGAGAATCCAGAGAAAAATGACGCCTGCCAAGCAACATTTTCTATGAACCAAATGTCAGTCCCGCCAAAAAAGGTGTTGCAAGACTTGCAAGAGTTTGAAAACATTTTTTGTATGAACTGGGCCGGTTTTAAGTATTTGGTTCCTACCAGAGAGCAACTTGACGTAAATCTCTCCAATGGCGAGTATAAAAAGCATCTGATATACCAGCCCGTGAAAAGTTCAGACAAAAAAATGTTTTCAAACTCAGTAACACCTTTTTGGTGGATATATTAATTTAACTAAGTAGTAAAGCTGGAATCAGACGGTTCACTCGAGGGAAGGTTTCCGCCATGTTTTTTCGGCCTAATCGTCCATTTTGTTTCATTCCATGTTCACACGGCGCTATAGAAATAAGCGTTCACTCGTCCATTCCCACCACAGCGTCGCCGAGCGAGGTCAACCGCGCTGCAATTCGTTTGATTTCCAGCGCGGTCCGGCCCCGAATTTTAAGGAAAAACATGTCAGATGCATCGATTTTTACGCAATTTTGTTGACACAATTAAATAAAAATAAATAAAGAAAACAGTATAGTTTCGTCTTATAGACCTTTTTATTTTTTATGACATAATAACACAATTTGATTTTACTTTTTTTATTACGAACATTTTCCTACAAATTAATAATCTTACATTTATTAAAAAACATATAATATACTTGTATAATAAGGGAGACCCAAAAATTTATATGAAAGGTGTTCCTTAAAAGCAAACAAATTAGCCGAACGAATACCATTTTGACGTTTTGCGTGCGATGTGATAGCGTCCTTTCATGGTCCTTCCCGTACATGACGCGAGACAAACTGATTGAGAGTTCACTCGGTGTTCAGACGTTTCACTTTGAATTTTTTTTTTTTTGCGAATGCGCGCGCAAGTGAAGGATGCCGAATGAAAATATCCAACATTGTTGGATCGGTTCACTTGAAGATTTCATTCGGCAGTGTTCGGCACTTTCGATTCATTTCATGTTCAGACGTGTCATTCCGAGTAAACTAGGCCGAATGAAATGCGGAAATGAGCGATTAAGCGCCATTCAGACGGTTCACTAATCGCTCATTTCCGCATTTCATTCGGCCTAGTTTACTCGGAATGACACGTCTGAACATGCAATGAAACGAAAGTGCCGAATACTGCCGAATGAAATCTTCAAGTGAACCGATCCAACAATGTTGGATATTTTCCTTCGGCATCCTTCACTCGCGCGCGCATGCGCGCGGAAGAGAGCAAAGTGAATCGTCTGAACACCGAGTGAACTCTCAATCAGTTTGTCTCGCGTCCTGTACGGGAAGGACCATGAAAGGACGCTATCAAATCGCACGCAAAACGTCAAAATGGTATTTGTTCGGCTAATTTGTTTGCTTTTGGGAACACCTCTCATATAAATTTTTGGGTCTCCCTTATTATCCTTGTATTTTATATGTTTTTTAATATATGTAAGATTATTAATTTGTAGGAAAATGTTCGTAATAAAAAAAGTGAAATCAAATTGTGTTATTATGCCATAAAAAATAAAAAGGTTTATAAGACGACACAATACTGTTTTTTTTTTATTTATTTTTATTTAATTGTGTCAACAAAATTGCGTAAAAATCGATGCATCTGACATGTTTTTCCTTAAAATTCGGGGCCGGACCGCGTTGGAAAACAAACGAATTCCAGCGCGGTTGACCTCGCTCGGCGACGCTGTGGTCGGAATGGACGAGTGAACGCTTATTTCTATAGCGCCGTGTGAACATGGAATGAAACAAAATGGACGATTAGGCCGAAAAAACATGGCGGAAACCTTCCCTCGAGTGAACCGTCTGATTCCAGCATTAGTGAAACGTCTGAATGGCGCTTTATCTAAATATCTCGATTGTGCCATCACTACCCAAGCCCAATGATTTGTCTATCTAGCAACCTAGCCATTTTTTCTATGACTTTGGCGAACCAGAGATTTAGAGAAGGAGACGGAAATTTTGTCAAGTTTCAGTTTGACAGTTCGCGAAAATGGCTCAAGGACCTCCGGTGCCGACGACTCCATTGGAACTTTTAACACCGAGGAAGGATCGGATAGAACCACTTCTTACTACATACTATGGGCCTGTCGTAGGATCATTTCTCGGATTTACGGCAATTGTTTTTGTTAACTTCTTGTCACATCGTCCGATATTCAGCGGTAAATAAAAAATGCATGGAATTACATAACATCCATTCAGAAGTGGTACTAAATTGTTGTCTTGTTTCGTAGGTATCCATAGACATGTCGTGGCCACTGTAGGATCTGGCATAGCATGCACTTGGCTCCAGAGAGTGCGTGAAGATTACTATGCAGAAAAAGATGCCGTTCTTCGCCATTACTTAACTTTGCACCCCGATGATTTCAAATTACCAGGTTCGTTTATTTTGTAAAACATTATAAAATAACATTCAAAAGTTGTAGTTATTATTTATGTTAAACACCCTGAATTTGTTAGTCAGTTGTCTGAGTACAATAACATTAAAGGGACAGGGGTAGCGGACACGACTCTACTATTGTTGATTTTTACAAATAACAATATATTAGCCTCGACTCGACTGTTGTTGATTTGGTAAACTTTCAATCGAACTGATTTTTTTCAAAAAACCTTTAGATTCATCTTATTACTATAAAAGAAAAGATTCGGGGCGGTGGAAATTAGTGAATTCAATATTTCAATTTCGTAAAATGGAAATTTGCTTTCGAGATATGAAACGCGTGAGTTCGGGACCATCTTTATAAATATTAGTCATTTAGTTATGTCGTTATTCCTAATAATTTTTCATAGAGCTTGGTGCTAGATCGTAGCCGACTTCATGCGGGACAAGGTTTTTTTTAACGTAAATGACGTATTTTTTAAGAAAAAAAAAAAAGCACGCGCGTTTTTGTTCGATAGTAAGAACTTCACACAGCATTGTGAATACGCGACATCATAGTTTTCGTAAAAAAAGGTGTAATATTGCACTTTTATCTTCAATTGAAAATCATTTTGGCTTAACGGAACTCATTGTGTGGAGCAGATGATAAACACTGAGTGTGATTTACGCGTGCTAATAAGGATAGGTGTGGGGAGTAGCCGGGTGCAGGGAGAGTAGGCGATGCGCAGGCAGTGTATTGGTGAATTGATAAGTAGGCGAGGTATTGGTGCATAGGTTTTGTAAACAAAACACTGTCCGTCATTCTAACCAGACGAATTATCATTAAAATAGGTCGCTTGATTGGTTTATTTATGGGTCGCTATAAGCCGTTGGTCGCTTAAAACGGAGTCATACTAAATGGATGTTTTTTCCTAGTACCTGACTATGAAACCTAACTTGAGTTTATATTGTTCTCGCTAAAAACGGTAAGCCGTTATAAGCGAAGTCGTTATATCCGAATTCTACTGTATCATATTTTTTATTTCATATCCATGGTAGAGCCTCATACAGTAAGCTTCGGAACAAGTACTGTTTATAGGTGGGTTGAAACCGTAATAAACTGATGTATGTATACAATAAAGAAAGGTTACTTCGGAGTTCTCAGCAGAAGAATTATTAGTTTGATTGTGAAATATTGCTGTGGCGCGTTTACAAAATCACACCTCTTTTTATTTCACTAATCATTCAGGGTACATACTAAGAAATTGTGTATTATTTTTTCAGAACGTAAGAAATTCTCCGAAGTACTGCTACCTTGGGTGCCCATTCGCTAAATGGAGCTGCAGCCACCATATTTCAATAGATTTGTAAATATTATAATTTTCATGTTAGAAAAACATATTTTTTGTTTTTTTTATAGGTCATCCAAATTATTATTTAAATTCTGTTCTATTGAAATCAATAATGCTTTATTGTCAGCACTGTAAAGGGTTACCGTTTCCTTTCAAATTTAAATAAATAGAAAGCTTGAGACCTACTTGTTTTCTTTTATTATTCCTCATTTAGTTAGGCTGGAGCCACAACGAGTGCTTCGCTTAGTGCTAAGCTAGGCAGCTGGAAACACATACTGCCACATTGCGCGTTACGTGTTTAGGTAAAAAAACAGGGTTGACAATCAAGGGCGGATCCAGCTTTGGTGCCAGGGGGGGTCACATAGTCGTGGTCAAGTCACGAGAAATTATAATTTAATTTTGATAATAATAGATACAAGTAAAAAGTAGGTATTTTATTAATAAATGTAAGTAAGACCAAACATGTTTTTATGTTGTTTCTGTATTATTTTCATTCTGTTTTCTTTCACTATGGATGCAGTATCTCACAATATATATATTTGTTATATTAATTTGATATGTTATATGTATAATATGGAGCTCGTGGGATTGCACCACCCTCCCCAAGATCTGGAATAAACAAGAAAAAAAAAAAAAAAAAAAAAATTGTGTTTAACAATTTTATTTAGTGGTCCTCCTAGGTCCTGGACCCAGCCCAGGGGGGGGGGTCATGGCCCCTTATGATCCCCCCCCCCCTGGATCCGCCCTTGTTGAACTGAATTGAATGTCACTCTCAAGACTACTATCCAGAAAGATAGATAAATAGTTCTCAGAGAATTTAAGTAAAAAAAAATTTGCAAGTTCTAAATTAGAACTTGTTGGGTAAATAATGTTAATTCATTTTGAAATACTGTTGGAGAGTTTCCACTTGTCTACAAAGAATTTCGGAATTACGATGAAAAGATATTTAACCCTTTGAAAGCCAGCATAAGAAAAATATATTTTTTCATTACGACGTAAGAAATTTGACATTTCATACGAATCCAATATTTATAACATTTCTTTTGTGATTATTACAAAAATTACATGAAAATAATGTAGATAAAACGATCTTTCTGATAATACCTGAAATGTATTCTTTCCACAATGAAGTTATATCAAAACCAAAGAAAGAATATAGAGTTTCTAAACCGACTCCGTCCATATTTTGACGCGGCGGCCATTTTGTCGGCCATTTTTCTTGCCCGCCGTGTCATCGACAATTTATTAAAATTATTCCGAGAGGCTAGACGCTATGCAGTATTTCGTTACCCACTTTTCGTTGCCACTATCACTTACTAATAAAGCAAAGTAAACTAATATTGGTTAATCTTTGTTTTTGTATATATTGTAATCATTTTTAATCATTGTATTATTATTAAGAATTGACACTATACCATGAATACAAGAAGTAAGGAGGTAACAACCCAGTACTTAGAATTGATTTTTTAACGTACTAAACAAAAAGCTATAAAGAATAATTTAATATATAATTTTTACAAGAAAAACTCTCTTTTTATAACTTGAGGGTTATTCCCATCAATATAATATGTCATTGAAGAAGAAGATAACACTAATAATCTATATTTAAATGAACAAGACACAGACAAATAATAGATAGCAGTCGCAACTGGGACTCGAACCCAGAACCTCTCGTCTTACCGGGATGGGCGCTTTTACCAATTCGGCTATTGCCACATAAAACCGTCATATTCGTCAAACTCGTATTTTTTCCATATTATCGGCAGCTACCTTTTTCATTGGAATTGTAATTAAATCTAATATATTTTTAATCGGTTGAGCACCCGCAGCTGGCGAGAGGGGGTGTCAGATGGGGTTTTTGCCCCGGTTTGAAAAAGTCGTAGATCCAGGGCTGTGTTTTCGGTCAGAGGAGACCCGACTGTATAGTGTTTTATGAAAACATAATAAAAGTTTTATCTTAAAAAAATTAAGATGTGTCAAAACTGAGTGTTTGGGGATGGTGAATTTTACCTGAACGGGAATGATAAAATATATGAACTGGTTAAATGGTTCTGTCATTCTTTAATTGGATGATGAAAGGACTGGGTCTGTTGAGCTTGAAGCCTGGATCATCACTGTTGAAGTCGTAAGATGGGTGGGATTTGAGGAATCTTGATTTGTCCACATGGCTCTCTACGTTCACTCCTCTTTATGAGGTGGTCGATAGCCTGGGGAGTTGGACTTTCTGCGGTATATTCACAGCAGTTAACCAACTTATTACCTTTTAATAATAATAATAATTGTTTATTCCAGAATGTAAGCAGGGGTAGTGCAATGCAATACATTCCATATTAAAAATAACAAGAGAAATTGCACAAATAATAAGGTTAGGTAAAAAGTAAATAACAATATAAAAATAAAAATTTAAAAAAACAAACAAGCATAAAAAATATGAGAAATGAAACTGAAAAATTATTTAACACTAAAATAAAAGGAAGCAGCCGTTTATGGAGGATATTTCATCGTCTCTCGTCTCCAGAGGGCCGTCAGGGGGGACCCCATCTAGGTAATCATGGCACTGATGATATTATTATTGGATTGACGCAGTCTGCGCCATAAAATTCTTAAGCATTGGCGGAAAAGTGCTCTGAAAGTGTTAACTCGTCCCTCCAGGAACATTTCTGTAGCACTGTAGTATCTCGGTAGGCGGAAAAGTTGGCAATGAAAGTTATTGTAGGCGACTTTTAGCTTTTGCCATTGTGATGCAGTATAGTCAACCCACAGTTCCAACGTTTATAGCGATGTGCATTCTATTAAATTAAACAGTATTCTATTCACGTTTGGGCTGCAAAAGTGAAAACGCCTTGGCAGCATACCTGCTCTAATGAATATTGCTCTTCTTTCTATATCCTATGTCTTTCCTTTTTTACATCAAATCTTATGCTTTGTGAATAGATCCGTAATGAGAATTTAAGAATTTACATAATTTTATTTATCCTTTTCAAAGAAGAAAAAAATGTATAGGTACATAATATCTAATTTTATTGCACTAAAACAAGTTATGTATAAATTGAGACCGAAAAATTCAAGCCTTAAAATAGCATTTGACGGCTGGCTTGGTCGAGGGGCAAGACTCTCGACTCCCAATCCGTAGGTCGTGGGTTCAAACCCGGCGTGTGCAATCAAATTTTGTTTGATTAATTTGTGTTATTTCACAATTAATTAATTCAAAATTAATATATAGTACATTTGCGGCTTTGTTCCAGAATGGAAGATACTCTCAGTATCGCCATGGTGTAAGACCACCATTCAGAATTGAAACGTTGCTTGAAATGGCTTTAGCCGTGTTTGGTGACCAGATCTGAATAGTCAGGCATTTCCCCATCTTCCTCTCCCCGCTACCTCCAGCCTCATAACATACCCCAATTGGGGATGCCATAGTCTCTCACTGGCTCCAGACGGGAGAAGTTGGGACTCTTGTACGGTATGCATATAAATAAAAAAAAAGCATTGGTGGAGTTTTCAATTTGGGAGGCGGGAATGGGTACTGCCGCCTGGGGGAACCATTTATCGGATAACCAACATCTCTGTTATAGGTCACCCCATGTGGTTCGCTATGTTTGGTGTCTTAGTAGGGGTGCGCAGTTCATGGAGTGAGCCGGGTGTTGGAGGCTTATGTGTCTGCCCACCAACTGCGTGACAGACCCGATCGGGAGAGACTGTTTGGGGGATACCTTTCGACCTCTCCAACAGGACTCTCTCGGAACATAGCCTTTCACCGCGGTGGGAAGGACAAATTCATACGTTCGTCGCTCCTGGTCACCCAGGCCCAGAACTGTGTGGTAGGACGGACCGTGAGACTGGTTGAGAGAGACATTTTAATCTCTCCAGCAGGATTCTCTCGGAACATCGCCTTACTGCAGTGGGAGGAATAGATTCATATGTCCGTCACTCCTGGACATACTGACCCCCAGATTCCTACCCACCCATCATAACTTTTTCTTCCCAGAACTTCCTCTCCTAAAAAGATCCTCCACGCAGCATTACCAAAGATGACGTAGGCCCAGGGCCTCCTGTGTGAAGCTAATGTAAAAAAAAAATGAAAAGAGGAGTGGGATGCTGAGGTAATTCGGCCAGTCAATGGCATCGGGAGTTACTTGATTCAGTACATATGTACTTCCAGGAAACTGGTGAAGGGGATATTCTTCTACAGTGTGTTCTGTTAGAACCTGTTCACATTCACACAATTAATTCAGAATCCCTGTTTGTGCATCAACACACACAGAGGTTGTCTACACAGTTTAGTGAGGTCCACGTCCTCGAAGGGAGGGAGAAACCTGGTAGTTTAATAGTTGGATCCTTAACAAGGTGCTTGTTATTCACATTTACCAATGAGTTCGCCACGACTCTTCAGGAGAGTATCGTGTCTTTCACCTTCAGTCCAAAAGGTTTGTCAGCCGTTAGGCTGTTAGTCGTGAGGATCGCAGGGTCATCTTGAAGCCAAATTCAAGTCTTGATTAACAATATTGGATATTTCAGTTAATTTGGTATTAACAACAAAAAAAACATGATAAAAATCAGTTTTTAAAAAAAAGTCTTTATTCACTTAAATAAATAGGTATAACTTATTGTAAGAGCATACTTATTTTTTAAATTCTTAAACAGATCAGTCTCGTTTACATAAATTAATAAATATCATTTTAAAGCACAAACAATAAATAGACATAAACAAAATATAGTCCTGTCAGTTTACATTCTTGACTAGTGTAAGTACATAGAACATAAAATGATTAGGTGAAGTTAGAGTACCTAAGTCGGAGTGTATATTATGTACATATACTAAAGGTATGCCCATAGAATAAAGAATAACACCATAAGTGCCTTGTGGATGTACATATTTCGTGAACCAAATATTTGTGTAATCGAGGCTTGAATTTCCAACACAAAACTGTTCTTTTTACGTAATTCAAATGGGGTGGAGATCTACTATGTAAGACGAGTGTAAGTGAGACAGAGAACTGGGCTATTGGGCTAACTGGAACATTTGTTTCCATTCAAATTTTCATGGAAGGTATTTCTAGTTTCCTTCTTTTTCTATGGTTTCACCAATATACACAATCCCAAATGTTGTTTGGGTCTACTCTACTCTAGTTGCGTGTCCTATACCAGGGTTCTATCTACTAAATGAAAGAACACGCAATGAATTGAATTTTGTAGTTCTAACGACATTTAGAACCCTATAAATATAATGATTTAATTAATAAGAGATTCCCTTATGGTGCTGGAAAATCCTTCAAGATCCAGTAGTCAGTACACAGGGTACACATTTATCCCCTTACTAATAAACATGTTTTAAATTATAGACACCTGAGAAATAACACCTTATTCAAAGTAAAAGCTTGTTTACGAGTTGTGTAAAATTAAAAAAATGTTTATTTGTAAGGCCCTTAGAATGACAAAAATGATTAGTTGACATTTATTATTTATAAATACTGCCATGGTAAGTAAAACACGGTATCTTCCTTGACATACTGCAGTGGTAAGTAAAAACACATTTTCTTCCTTGAAGTCTCAAGGAAGATACTGTGTTTTTACTTACATGCAAAAAAGCTCCATTACAGCCAGTAGACTACCGGCTACTACTGACAACCACACATCGTGGTATAGTGAGCGAAACGTCATACCCCTCTCACTCACTACCGCACCACTTGTCAAGTTATCAATGCACGCAGACATACGGATATATTAAAATTTTTTCCTGATTTTTGACAAAAAAGTCAGCATTGTAAAGGTAAAGATCTTAATAATTGAGTTGAAGGTGTGAATTGATGAGTGTAGGCAGAGGTAAGGGAGTGTCCTGGTGGTAGAGGTGGAGGGGTCTCCGAGCAGCAGGTGTCGCAATGAGCGGGGGAGGGGACGGGGCCCCCCTGCTCCCCACCCCCTCCAGGGCGCGAGGGGCCAAGCTCCGGCTGGGGTGGTGCACCTTGTTCTTATGTGCCACCTGTGAATGTAATTACAGTAAATAAGTAAGTTAAATTACCGACTTTACAAAGCAAATTTTTAGAAATATTTTCATAATACAGTGAAACCCTGAAGAAGAAGTTTTCCAAGGGACTGGAAAAAAAAAAGCTCTTAGGCGGGAAAACCTTGTAAGTGGAATAAATTGGGCCATTTGGTCTTCAAGGGACCGAAAAAACCAAACTTCTTAAGCAGGAAAACATCTTAAGCGAGAACTTCTTAACTTTTTAGTTTCACTGTATACTGTACTCTCTTAGTAATCCGCCGTTCGATTATATATTTTTATATTTTTTTTTTTACTCACAAAATTAAGCTATGTAATTCTTATGTCAAATTCAGTAGTCCGCAGCGTGCCTAGATTCAAGCTAAAGACGCCAAGCTTTGTAAACCGACAAGTTGGGTTATCTTACTCTTACACATTCAGATACCATACCGCCTTCTAGCTTGCTCTCGTTGACCGTTTTACGAGTCACAAGGGCGCACTTTTGTTATTTTAGGACATTTCCGTTAGACCTCTGTGTATTCTAGGAACTGTCATAACATGTGTTATTGTTCGTTTCGTTATGCCATGTTTTTTGTTTAAATAAATTTAGAAAGGGGACTATTTTCGAATACCATACGTTACCATAAATTAAAACCGAAAATTTAATTATTTAAAGTGTGTTTGTTTTACAAAATACCCGTACTCCATTGGGGATCATTGACTTTTCAGTGAGCTAAAGTGATAAGATTGAAAAATATCACATTATTAATGGTGTTGCACATGTAAAAAAATATCAATTTTTTTAAAATTTGTTGTATGAAGATTTTCAGGATTATTTAGGCACTGCTACCCTAAACTGAACAATCTTCATACAATTTTTTTTTTTTTTTTAACTACAACAACATCCATAATGTTGTATTTTTCAATCTTAACACCTACTAGCTCACTGAAAAGTCACGGACCACCACTGCTGTATGAATTTTTAGAATATTATTTTGTATGCATTATAATTAGCCTCTTTTCCTAATTACCGGGTTTTGGGTTAGTGGATCAGTGGGAGAGTATTGTAATAATATAATAAATAATACTGTATTTGTAATAAAGCGTGTACCTATATCATTTTTAGTAATAATTTAAAAAATGATTTGTGGAAGATGAGTAAACGTGTTTTTCGCAATTGTGTCTTAATTTAAATATAGGATTTAAAAAGTAAAAGCTCAGAAGTTATAGCTGCATTATATGAAATGTAGTTTTGCAGAGTGGAAGATTCTCTCAGTATCGCCCTGATGTTATCAGATTTGAATAGCCAGAAACTTCCTCCACCTTCCTCTTCCCCTCCCTACTACAATCAGCCTAACAACATAGCCCAATTGGGGATGCCATGATCTCATTGGTTCCATATGGTTGAGAGCAGTTGGGACTCTTGTACGGTAATACACATAATTAATAATAATAAGTAGCACCAATAGATCAGCGGCCTGAGGTTAAGATGGTTAAAAAATCATTTTTAGTAATATTTACCATATCTCTGTTTCTGTAGAAACCTTTTCCACATACGTCACAGTGGTGATTCTTTATACCAGTGTGGACCACCATATGCCTGGAGAGGTCACCGGAAGAAATAAACGCCTTGTTGCATACCGGACATATCTGACAAAAAAATATAATTGATTAGTATACAAAATTTTCGGATAACAACACCATTCCCGCCATTCAAGTAGGACCAGAGTAAAAGGTAGAACTACCCTTCCCGCCGGAAGTGTTAACATTGTTTAAGGACTTTATTTGATTTTATGAAATATCTTTAGTATGATAAATAAATATGTGAAATTTAACCTGATCCCTAACGCCTGTATGAATCTTTTTATGGGACTGGAAATTTCCTAGCGCTGAGAACTGTTTGCTGGAAAGAAAAAAAATATCAGTTAGAAAAATAGTGACTGCGTGACTGTAAATAGGAGTACACAATATTATGAAATAAAGTATCTACTTCACAAAATCAAAATAGACAAAATATTTAAAAATAAAAATGCTACCTGTCTGCCTAACTGTAAACAAAAATAGAGGGAGCTGCGATCTCGTAGTAAACGGTTTTACATAGCAAAACCAAGAATGTTGAAATGAAAAAAAAATGTTATTTCAAAAAGTACTGTAGTCCAAGTGAATATTTTTCACGTCAGCGGTGTTCAGAAATTAGTGTTACTTTCTGAAAGGAAATAATTCTAGATCATATTCTAAAGACCAGTTGTTTCGGGAAATTTCACGTTTGAATTTCCTTCAAACCATTATTCACCGAAAATTGGGTTGTTTCAACCTCCGTCAGAAGAAATTTCAACGAAAATTTCATAGAAATGTTTCAAAAAATGAAAAGATTCTTTTTTCATTTCAAATACGGAATGGATTCTTTCAACTGCAAAATAACGTTCGATAAATATGAAAATTTCACTAAGTGTTCCCCGCCGAAACAAATTTTTGACATCTGCGCATGCGCCTCCAATTGAACGCTAAACGTTCGAATTTGGCTGATCACATTTAAAAAATTTAACATCACATTTCTATAGTATTTTTGTTGAAATGTCTTCTGACGGAAGTTGAAACAACCCAATTTTTCGGTGAATGACGATTTGAAGGAAATTCACACCTGAAATTTTCCAAAACAACTGGTCCTATGAAATTTTCGTTGAAATTTCTTCTGACGGAGGTTGAAACAACCCAATTTTTTGGTGAATGACGGTTTGAAGGAAATTCATATGTGAAATTTTCCATAACAACTGGCCCTAAGGAAATTAAATATTTGAACTTGTTATTTTTTAACACTTAGCGAGATAATTGCATGGGAAAGTTTTTTTTCTCTTTTTGAAATTCACATATCAAATAAATGGCCATTTATCAGAGATAAAATAAAAATAAAACAAAAACTATGTATGTGGAAAAATTGCGTACATTAGCAAAAAATAAAATGAAGAAATACAGAGTTTAGTCATTTTTGCTGTTCAGTCAACCTGTCAGATCCGAAAGTCAAATATAGCCTCACATTTGAATCTACTATAATTTGTTCTAAAATCAGTGTTGCCATAATGAACATTTTTAGTTCCATTTTATTAAACTTCCTAGACTTTGTTGATGGACTCTACCTGTATAATATATGTATGGACTAGTGCTACCTGCAAATTTCACATTGGAAAGGCCGTTCCCCGGTGTGGGTTCGGATGTGGATGGAGAGATTGTGCTTCTGGGCGAAGCGGCGCGGGCAGTATGTGCATGGAAAGGGACGCTCTCCCGTATGAGTCCTGTAAGCATCATCACTTCACATTATGCATTTTTTACAAATGGGTACACATTTAAGGGGTGATAAAAATTGAGAGTTGTTTGAACACTTTCACGGAACCCATTAGAAAATAATAGATTTACAATCAGAAGGTCAAATGGCAGCCATCTTGTTATAATATTACTCTTGTTGAAAAATAATACGAAATTATAATGTTTGGGCAACCAAAGAACATTGCTAAATACCCAATGACAACCCTGGTGAATTTTATTGAGGACACAGGGTTGGCGTCAAAGAAATGAGGTGAAACATGGGAGATCGCACAACAGGACTATGGCGTGGCATTTCATCTGTCTGTAAATTTGTTTGTTACATTCTGGTTCAAAATGGTGGCCGTGTTGGATACTGCCTTTTTATCCCGCCAGAGTTTGCATCAACGTGGTTCCTATTACGAGCTATTAAATCGGAATAATACATATTACGTTACCTATGAGCCTGCAGAAAGTTTGAAAAAATTATTGTCATTAAGATGGTAACATTTCTATGGACAAACTGTATAATTCCTTATTTGAAATAAAAAAATTGGACTGGAGTTCCTTATTGTGATAAGTGAATCCCAAATAGGATTGTAATATACAAATAGTTCCACCTTATATGCATTTCTAACTGGGCTGCACATTTGAAACATTTTCCACAATCAAAGCAGGTATGTGGAGGCTTTTCTTTGGGCTTCGGACCTCGTTTTAGTTTTTCATCGTCGGCCTTCTTTCTGTTGGTGGATCGCTTTTTTCTGTAAAAAAATATATTTCCATGTTGTGTTTGTTCCATCTTTATAAATATAAACTTTTTAAATATCACTAACTAAAAGGAATCTTTTCAGGGTGAATTTTAAGCACACGGTTTTTATATTTGATTTCAAACTATTTTTATGTAGGTACACAGTTAAAATTTTACTCACAATCGTTTCTTGACTAGAATTTTCTTTATTTCAGGGCTATCTATCGGCTTCTGAAAAAATAGGTAAAATGAACTCTGAAAGCATTATTCATCGGAAAAAAAAAAAATTTTAAATGCGAATACAAGACTTCAACTCCTCCCTACTAACCAGTTCCACACAGCTCTTTGAAAAATCATTAAAAGTTATAAAATAAAAAATTATTCAACCAATTTAAAAATTAATTTCTTTCGTAACTTTTAATTTTTTTTTCAAAGGAAGTGTTGAAGTTGCATGATTCTAAGTTGATCGGGTCACCTACTAACCGGATCCAGTGGGACCAAGAGATTCCCTAATTGTGCGGCTGAAAGTTTTTGGGGAGAGGAAGGAGACGAAGGAGTGGAAGATGGGGAAGTACCTCGCTATTCAGATCTGCTTACCATACACGGCTAAAACCATTTCAGGCAAAGTTTCGATTTTGAATGGTGGTTTTTCACCGGGGCTATACTGAGAGTATCTATCACATTAATATGTTAAATGTATTAAAAGTAATATTTGATGTTTGTACTCACCACTGTAACTATGTCTTCTGTGTTGGTAGCTGAATCTTTAACACTGAAAAAAGAAGAATAATCAAGTTAAAATAAAGGTAACCATTACTTAACAAAAATACATATAGATAATACAGTAGATAAGGATTAGAGTGGTGGAGGTCAAATTGGAGGTTAAAAAAGTGGAACCAATATTTTCACTTCATATATCATCTAAATATAATAAATTTAGATTCCCGTCAGATCAGTTTTTAAAATATTAACACATTCGTTGCAACGTATTTTCTAATAAATTGATTGCACGCTGCAGTTAACATCTATTTTAATTACTAATACAGAATAAAACTGAAACATGTTTATGTTTATACTTACAATATGTTTATACACATTGCAGATGTTGATAAACATTCACAAAAATTACATAACGAGCCGTCCGGATTCGTTGGATGCGAAACGAATAACATGCAAATTTCAAGGTTGAGCAAAGTAAAGCTCGTAAAGTTTTGTTGTCATTCTTTTTTTCACAGGAGGCCTTGAGGAAAACAGAACTGTGTTTACCGTGTAAATAATCTTATTCACCGTGTAAATTCTCAGCACCAAATGAAATATCGTTATACGCGCTAGGCGCATATTCAGCGGCCAATGTGTTAAATTTTTTTCAGTTAAAAATATTAGTTTTATTGTTTGTCTGGATTCTCTAAACAAACACACACTTTCAAATATGGAAAGGAAGCTTAAATTCATAGCATAAGTTGAAGAGTTTTTTGAACCCGAGTTACAGTCAAAGGCATAACCAAAATTAGTATTTTTAAATACATATAAATTGAAGTAAATCAGTGTTTTACAACTTTTTTATTGCTCGGCTCCAATATGCAATAAATAATTGCAAATAATAAATAACATGAACCCTACGCCCACTCATGGGGTTGACATGGAGTTTAGAACTTTTTGGACTTTCAAAATAAGTTTATAAACGCAATATCCTGAGTATTTGGAAATTGCCTTATAGACTTATTTTGAAAGTTGTTTGGAAAGGTAGTTTATCAAATCACGTCGGGGTCACCAATTTGGAAAGGTAGTAATTTTATATTTAATCCTGGTTAGGATTGCCCTTTCCAGATCCGTGTTGTTGTGGATATTTGCCAATAAAAACTCTTGATTATCCAAGTCAAATATATTTACAAGAAATGTTCTTTTACAATTAACTAGAAACGTAACAGCGGGGGAAGGGTAAAGTGACGAGGGTAGAGTGATGCATTGTCATCCTCTGAGCCGAAAGATGGTTCACGGTAATACCAGAAGTAGAAAATTTATCTGTGGTAATAATTTAAAGCTGTTCAGCCACAGTTGCGTAATATAGAATATGGTATTACTTACTTGAATACGGGCTTGCATTCGAGTCCTAAATACTGGCGCAGTCTCATATCTGAATTTTCACATTGTTGCTTGAAGTGGTATGCTACTCCTAGTCTGTAGATGCAGTTGTTACAAATGTGAGACGGCATTCCGTCACTTACTTGGATCTGTAAGCATTGCAAATAATAAATAAATATTTCAAATATTGTGAGTAAGGAAAAGATTATTTCAAATATCAGAAGATCAATAGGCAGACGAGATCTTGTTAGTTCAGTCTATGTATACTCTCAGACACGATTAATTTGGTTTGAGATCAGAAAGCAATGCTGAAAACTTTAGAAAATTAATTAAAGACGCATATTTTTAGAAGGTGCTACCAACATTAATAAAATATAAAGCTCCTTTGAGGTTTTATCACTAAACGGCACTATAAAAATAAAATAAAATTGACCATTGTTATTAATTATTCAGCCTAAATAATTTATAATAATGCATGGGACTGGACATCCAGGACCTCTTGTTATACTAATGGCACATTACATTGATGGATATAGCCTTTAAAAGGCATTAAAATGTTAATCCAAATTTTTTTTATGAAAACCCAAACTACGAACCTAAGAACTTATTTTGGGATCATAGGTTTATATTTAGGGTTAAATACGAGAAGAAAAAACTGTCCCAAGAACAGTGGCCGCCAAGTGAACGATCGTTTTTGATTTTAACGAAAAAACTATCGTAAAATTAAGTCTGTTTCCGATCATCAACTGATTCAAAATGACCTCGACACGCTCAATAACTGGTGTACTGTCAACGATATGCACTTAAATGTCGAAAAATGTTACATTTTAAACTTCACTAGAAATCGAATTATAAAAGATTTTTCTTATGTCATTAATAATATTATTCTCAATAAAGTGTCTTCAATAAGAGATCTAGGAATCATTCTTGATTCTAAATTCATATTTGATGTGCACATTAACGACATTAAGTGCAAATCATTAAAAATGATGGGATTTATTCACAGAATATGTAAACCTTTCAAAGATCCTCAATCAATTCTGACCCTTTACAATGCCTTAATTAGAAGTAAACTTGAATATGGAAGCACTATTTGGAATCCACATTACTGCAAATATGAAAACATTGTAGAGTCAGTCCAAAAAAAATGCTAAGAATGTTGTCCTTTAAATGTGGACTACATGACCATCTTAGATCATACGACGTACGTCGTGATTACTTCAAGATTGATACACTTAAAACTAGAAGGCAATTGACTGATCTAATATGTTTACATAAAATCATCCACGGCCATCTTGATACTACACTATGTCTTAGCAATATTGAAATAAATGTTCCCAATTCCCATTGTTTAAGACGTCATAACATTTTTCACCTGAATACATTTAAAAATAATATCGCTCACTTTAGCCCTCTGACCCAGATGTGTCGACTATATAACAAGATAGAGTGTGCTGAAGTAGATATTTTTGTCGATAATTTGTACGGATTCAGAAAAAAAGTTCTGGCGCTGTTAAAAAATATGCTAAACTAATTAAATTGTGTCATTTGTCTCTGTATGCATGCCTCTCATGTTTCATATGTCTCTAGCCTCTCATTGTAATATCTGTTACTTGAGTGAGCTTGTATATAATTTTGTATATTTTTTATTGGTGATGTTTCTGTTTTTCTAATTGTTTGTATCTGTATTTAATTGTATGTAATTGTAGATTTTTTGTAATGGTATGTCCCTATTTGTACAATAACTGAGTTTTTATAACTGGATTGTTCTCATGTAAATGCGAACATCTGTAAAAACCCAGTATAAATAAAAAAATAAATAATATAAATAAAAAATAAATAAAATGGATTATTTTCCATTTCCGGAAACATATTTATTTCTCATTATTATCTAAAGGTTTTTTAAGTGCGTAAAGCGTGAACCTATATTCTGTATATTTACCAAAACAACAACACTTTGTGGTAGTTAGATAGTGTAGATTGCACTGATCAACCAAAAACATTTATAATTTAAAACACTGGATCAGTAACCTAGCGACAGCTAATATAACAAAAGACAACGATCGGAACGCCGTTCTGTTGTGCGCGTCTCCTTGGTTGGTTGTGTTTTATTATCTACAAATTTATCCTTCTGAATAGTTCCTGATAATTAACTTGATTATCAAATGTAAAAATATCATTTAAATAAAAAAGTGAATCCAATGATGTTGTATCATTAAAATGGTGACCACCCGACCTTCCACGCAATTAGACACAATTATACGAAAAATTTCTTTTTAAATTTCCGCACCACAACAAACCAGTCAGAACGACCGACGCATAGGATCCTGAGGCCAGAGAAATCGAAAATGGCGATTTAATTAGGGACCATCATCGCACATGGAGACCATGGCTGCACAGGTGAACGAGTTTTGCTGACACTACATAGAGACTACCAAAGCAGCGGAGCTTCACATCACGGAAACTTCATGACGCAGTATCCAATCGCAGCAGAGCTTCACATCACGGAGACTTCATGACGCAGTACCCAATCGCAGCGGAGCTTCACAACAAGGAGACTTCATGACGCAGTATCCAATCGCAGCGAATCTATCTTCACGAGAGACGTTTGGCTGAGAAAAAAACATCATCACAGACAGCAGACCATTAGGAATTCGTTTCAAGTCACGTAAATGTTTAAACAAAAGACTATTATTTTTACGTAACCTAATTTCAAAATTTAAAATTTGAATTAAATGTCAATGATTATTATCTGTTTTGAGAAATTATTCTATTATTAAAAAATAATTTGAAATAATTTAACATTAATAAAAATGTTCTAAAATTAGTAGATTTTCAAAAGGTTTGCGCCTCAGATAATATCACACGTATCTGACTTATGATTTATAGAAAAATGCATAGATGGTACCCCAAATCAGTTTGATAAATTATCGATAATTTTAAATATGTATATTTTAATATGATTTAATTTAATGTTTTTTCGAATTTTTTTGCTGATGAATATTTTTTAAAGTAACCGCCTTATATGCGTTGAATTGTCAATATCTGAAATAATGCCATGACAACTGAAGAAAATATTCTCATCTCGAAGCAAACAGCGGAATCAAGTTTACAAACATCAAGCAACAAGATAATTACAGATTCAATTACAATGGAATCATCAAGCGGAACTAGTAATGAATCAAACATCCACCATGTCTCAGTCAGATTACCACCATGTTGGAAAGAAAACATATCGCTATGGTTCGTTCAAGCCGAATCTCAATTTTCAAACTCACGTATTAAAGAAGACTTTACAAAATACAATATCATCATCGCAGCACTCGATTCACAAACCTTACAATGTGTTAGTGATATTGTCACGAAGCCACCTGAATCAGACAAATATTTAAAACTGAAAACTGCACTTATCGACAGACTACAAGATTCTGCTGAAAAAAGACTTACACGACTTTTAACGGGCATTCAACTGGAAGATCGAAAGCCCTCCGGACTTCTTCGGTATATGATGGAGCTAGCTGGACCCACATTAGCAGAGAGTGCAATAGTACGTACACTCTGGCTACAGCGTCTACCCCAACATGTCCAGGCAATCCTGTCAGCTCTTCCTGACAACAACACAAACCAACTGGCATTGGCTGCCGACAAAATCACAGATGTTTATACATCAACAGAATTTGGTGCAATGGATCAAAGTAACAAACCCAGCACATCAAGATCCGAAAAGTTCATTTTCCAGACAGATTGGGACAGTTCAAAACATAAAAAGGTATTATTATTTTTTACGATTATAATAATCTTCTCTAAATCATACTAAAAAAAAAAAATTAACAAAATTTCAGAGGTAATATATTAATGTTACTAAACAAACTTTGTATCTAAACTAAAAAATAAGTTTTTAAATCATATACTGTGAAAATATGTTTACTTTTAGTTATTTTAACCATGATCATTCAGATATATAATGGCACTCACATCTGATTGAACATGTCGTTGAAATTTCTTATTTATATTATGTAATAATTCTTTTCAAGTGTTTACGGAGACGTGTGAATGTTTAAATATAATAAAATGTATTATATTTATTTATTTAAATAACAGCGATAAGTTTTAATGAAAACAAATATGTCTATTCTGGATGATACACTACCCAGTCTAGTTTACTGTAATTACAAAAAAACTTAATAAATATGTTGAGTTCATCAATAACGCACTCCAGTAAAGAGTTAAAAAAAAAAAAAAAAATTATAATTATCAAACGCTTTGTAAAATTTATAGCGTCTCATAAACATGTACCTTATTTTTAAGAAATACTAATATATAAGTTTTATTGAATCCAATTATTATTAGATATAAAATATTGTGTCATAGTCACAGTTACTTTGAACACTTGTTCCAAACGAAATGTTTGTAGATGAAAGCATTTGTTTTTAAAATATAGATACATAAATAAATCTAGTCGAAGCATTCTCCTAGACATAATTTTTTAAACTTAAGTTAAAAAATACTACTTTTGTTTACCATATAGATATTTGAAGATACCATACTTATAGTTCTGTATTCATATATATGGTTGGGCCACTAAATATTAAGCGACATGTTTGTGTAATGTGCCCTACAAAGCATGGTCAATTTTGCCCTTATATCGTTTAACAACTGGAGGGGAAGTGTGTAGATTGCACTGATCAACCAAAAACATTTATAATTTAAAACACTGGATCAGTAACCTAGCGACAGCTAATATAACAAAAGACAACGATCGGAACGCCGTTCTGTTGTGCGCGTCTCCTTGGTTGGTTGTGTTTTATTATCTACAAATTTATCCTTCTGAATAGTTCCTGATAATTAACTTGATTATCAAATGTAAAAATATCATTTAAATAAAAAAGTGAATCCAATGATGTTGTATCATTAAAATAGTAATAATGAGGAGTATTTCAGATTCTGGAAATGGTAAATAATGCATTTTAATGGTCAATATTTAAAATTAAAATCGATTGATCACTTGGCGGCCATTGTTATTGAGGTAAAAGCGTCTTTAAAAAAAAATTAACCTATCATTTAGAACTATTTTGTGCATATTAGATGAATATATTGGATAATATTAATAATTAACTAATAGGTGATTCCATATCCATACCATAAAATATATAAACGTTTTTAAACCAAATCTGAATGAAGAATAATTGACACAACTATTTGGACAGAATATAATTTAGTTTCGAATAAAAGTAAAATAACCTTAATTTTTGCACATAGCATCAACATTTGACAGGGCATGATCCCGAAGTCGCAGGTGAAAACTGAGGTTAAGACTCCTTCTTCGAGACAGATTCTACAAACTTTATCAACATCAAATGCCATTTTAACTCATAAATTAATATTGAAAAAATTTAAACAGTAAACATCCGACAGCAATATTTGACACTTTGACAGCTACAATGACAATGTTACTAGCGCTTGATTGAAATTATTCCTATTGAAAAAATATGGCCCTGCGACCCTGCGTATTAGTAATTTTTAGTAATGGTATCACTAGTTATATCTTGCCAGGGGGCCTAGTCTATATCTCTCACAGCGCCCGTAACGCGGGTTTAGCTACGTCACGAATCCGTATTAACCCTCCTCTGACCGTGCTAAAAACTTTCTCGCGCTCCGATGCTGTACACTCGGTAAATATTAGTGTAATGTATTTATTTAATCCAATACATAAATGTATTGTGGAGGAATACCTAAAATGTTAACTCTATGTTTAGTATATTTACAAAGATATTTCAGTAAATACAAACCGTGACAGCTTAGTTCACAGCACCGTCAAGAAAGGTTAAACGGCAAACGTGCTTGTTTGTGAAACCGAAAGATAGAGACTAGGCCCCCAGGGCCGCTACCAGAGAGGCATAAATAGTTAGCGCCTCCGCCCACCGAGGCAACTGAAAACTCTCAACTGCCAACTGTCTTTGTGTGACAGTGTGATGGCCCGCACACTACACAATCACTCAAACACCCGTTGTCAATGGTAACGCAAGCGGTGACTTGCGACTTGCACTGCTGATTGCCCTGGCCGGCCGTTGCTAGTTGCCAGCTGTCAGCTGATTGTTCTTCGTCTATGGTTAAACAAGCTTTTTGACCAATCAAGACAGAGAAAAAAGCCGGTTTTAGTTGGTTTTCAGTTGCCTCGTCAGCGGAGCGCCTTACCCAACAAGGTATGTGGATGGTTGCTATGGCTTCCAATCAAACTTCTATGACGGCCTACTCAATTTTACGATTTCTGTAATTATCTCAGCTTGTTTAACAATAGACGAAGAACAATCAGCTGTCATCGTAGTCATCTGTCGCTGTCAAATTGACAAAACAAGAAAAAACTAGAAAACTGACAACAAAACTGGCGCCACCGTGGCAATCGATCAAACTGGCAACGGCCGGCCACGGAAACTAGCAGGACGAGTCGCGAGTCACTGCTTGCGTTGCCATTGACAACGGGTTTTTGAGAAATTATGTAGTGTGCGGGCCGTGCGGATAGCGTGTTTAGTTGCAAACTGTTTTTTTGTCAGCGGAGGCACTTACGGCCAGCAAATAAAAATGGCCAGCAAGTGCAACAACTGGTATCTGATATGTAGAATCAGTTTTTCTGATTTATTGTGTGGACAATGAATGAAAATAATAATATTAGCTTATTTCCGGTAATCCAAACGTATTCAAATAAAGAAAGTGTTCTATTTATGTAAACTAATATATTATTTTCATAAGAATAGATATAAATTTAGGTAATATTGTCTTCTTACTACTTCTAAGCTCGATAGATGGCTCAAAGCTTGAAAGTACAAATCTGGAAAAAGCTTAAAAGATCAAAGCCCAAAAACTCAATATTAAAAAATTAAAAACGCGAAAAATCAAAGCATGAAAGTTAAAAGCTCAAAAGCTCGAAGCTTGAAAGTACAATGCACGAAAGCTCAAAGCTCGAAATAATAATATATTGAAAATAAATAGCTAGCTTTATAAATTATAGCCTATATGTTCTTCTGATGTATGAGCTATATTATTGTAAAGGTTCATTAAAATCCATTCAGTAAATTTTGCGTGAAAGAGTAACAAGCATACATACATCAATACAAACTTTCGCGTTTATAATATTAGTAAGATATTCATGCTATTTTTTTGATGAAATAAATATGTAATAGTTTGTATAATAATGCATTCCTGTTCTTTTTGATAAATACATACTTAAAAATATATTTTTTAAAAATTATTGCTAAAATACTTTTCAAGCCTTCTCTACCATTTCACCTAACCCTCCATACTCCCTTCTGTCCCACAACATACCTCATTCGGTGACGGTGTAGTCTCGTTGGCTTCGAGTAGCATGGCAAAAATATTTTTTATCGTCTGTTACAATATTTTGATTGACTCAAGTAATTAAAAAAGCATTGTAGATTGCAGTGTCAAATAATTGACACAAAAGAGGCTTTAGTTTATTGTCGCGTTACGTGCAGTGCAGTTTAGGTAGTTGTTTGTATGCTGTGATTGAATCCGTGGTGCGGGAAGAGAGCGTAATCCAATTAACCGAGAACAATCATCTCCCATCCCTCCCCTTCTCCATTCCCCACTTCCCCTGCCTACACTGCCTACACCCCTCGGTCCCACAGCATTTGACGGCTGGTGGGGAGCACGTTGTTGGGAAACATCAAAGATTTTATATGATTGTTTTTTGAGTTGATTGTGATTTGTCTGATTGAATCAAATAGAAATGTGAATTGCAATGGTTGTGTTATAATTTCAGTTAAATATTTTTCAAACAGGAGGCCATGAGGAAGATAGTTTTTTTCAGGGTCGTTTTAGGGAAAGGAAGGAGTTAACTTCACTTAACGAATTTGTGACTAGGACAAGTACTTTCGAACTGCGAAATATATGGTGTCTGGGGGTAAAGTGCATTAACTTCGGGAGGTGATTCTACATGATACTATAAGTAAAAAAGATAAATAACTTTTATCGAAATTCCAACTTTTAAGGGTACTTTTTTGGTAAAAAGATAAAATTAGTCCGGCATGCTATCACTTTTATTTTCCGCTGTTACGATACCTAAGCATCACGAATATCCAACGTCGCCACTACCGCACCGGCTGACTCACAGCAAATTTACCGGGTAAATTTGTACCTTTCACTAAGCATTTTTAATAGGTACGTCTTTTTGTATGGGAAAAAACAGTCGGAATTTCGAAAAAAGTTGTTAATCTTTTTTATTCCTGGTATCATGTAGAATCACCTCACGAAGTTAATGCACTTTACCCCCGGACACCCTCTATAAGTTAACTACTAGGATGAGGAACATCTATCGCAGATGTGATGACTTTTCAACTGGAAGGATCTGAAGCCTGAAAACAGACAGATAACCACAGGAAAGCAATGAAGTGTGCCTGCAGACCATGCAGACATGTAGCGCCACAACTTTTATCTTTAGCCACTGGTTTGGTGGTTTGAATATAACGGGATTGAGGCTGCCACCGGGCAGTAGTCGGACGATCACGTCAACGGTATAACCGTGTGGCACGTGGCACTCATAGGTCTGTCAAATTGGATTGGTGAGTCTGGACATCGGGAATCCTTGTATACTGTAGGGTCCTGAACCAGTTGCGCCAACCGGAAAAGGCCAAACGATTTCTCTCGTCGGTCAGCGGAGTCCGTTGATCTTAAAAATTTCAATCACGCCCACGGTTCTTTATGAACATTGAAGTCCCCCAGAAACAAAATCGGCCGAAGGGTGGCTAGACAAGACATCAATATTTATTTCCTTCAAATATTTGAATAGCTCGGATGTGTTTGATTCGCTCAGTTTCGGTGAGTGGTGTAGACAAGCGTAGAATATCGCCATACTGGCAATGTTGACCTATATCATGTTAAGTTGAATGCAAGGTTTTCCAGATTCAACAGTCGTACACAGTTAACGTCAGCCCGAATATACCTAGAGACAGACACCTCCCTTGGCTCTGAACTTGCTAATGAGATTGAAGCCCGGGCAGTCCAAATTCTCCAATAGGAGGCGTTTAGACGCTCGGTTGTCTGATGATGTTCACAGTTGATGTTGGCTTAGTGAGAATGGGTCGTTTCTTCAACTAGTGTATTCTTTTGTATAATTCGGCTCGTTCATGGATAGAGCTACCGGAATCCGTTTTCCCTCTATATAAAGCTACCACGTTTCTTTTCCACAATGGCAACATGAAATAAGCATAATTTAACAATCTAGAACCGGTGAAATCATTGCGGTTGAGAAATGATAATTTATTTTCCCAAAATTATTATATAAATCTCTAACAGCCCTGATTTAATAGAGCTAACTCACTATACTCAGCCAATTTATTATAGACAAGATATAATTTTGAAGGTACCTAACAATAATCTCAATACTAAAATACTCTAAGAATTGCAAATAAAAATACGAATGTATAATATATACCTACTTGTTATTTTCGATTATATTTCGATATTCAGCGCCCTTGAGGTGATTTTCTCACGAAAACGGCGCTATATAAATTATCCGAACATTATTATTATCATATTATTTCTTAGTAAATAACCACTGGAGCGATAGAGAAATTTAAATCTTTTTTCTCGGAGTGCTAAAGGAAATTTTTCCACCCACATTAAAAAAATCATACCTCCGAATTTGAATATAGGGACATTCAAACTGATTATAGTTCTATATAGCCAATGAATTCACCTATCTTTTTTCTATTATCACATATTCGTAGGATTTATAAAAAAAAATTAAGTCGTTAACTTTAAAACATTTTAAAGAATCTAGAGAATATTTATTATATTATATTTTGAATGTACAATATATAATCTAGTCGCTTTAATAAAAATAATAAAAAAATTGCCATATTTTGGCAACAAAGCAATCCGTGGTTGTGGAAATAGTGCCATATTGTGGCAAAAAACGCTCGAGTGGTTATTTTGTTCATTATTACAATACTATTTTCCTTCTTTGTACCACTGTAAACTCAAATCTCATGAATCACTTTATTTTAAAAGCCTTTTATTGCGTTTAAATAAATAAATAAAATAATCTTTTTACGAAATTACGATAAAATTATGTGTCGTCGTATATGACGTTGCTCTTTCAGTGTGAGGAAAAAATATTTTGTTTGTTCACGGAAAAATATAAGAAATAGCACACGTCAAACTTTTCGCAACGAGACAGATGGTTTAACCGGCTTCGCGAAGCAATTTGCAAGTTTATAGTTTTGCCGTCTTGTTCATGCGATTTTTTTAATGGGAACTTTTTCATAAGGTTCCGTATGATTTATTACCAGGCAAAGTAGCCATTTCTGCGGAATTCATCTCGCCTTTTATCGAAACATGCTTTTATTAAAATTTGCGAAGAATTTAGAATCAGTTTTTCAGGGATGAGTTCAAACATTTTTTGTTAGTAATGTAATAACTAATAACTTATATAACCAAACAGCATCTTTATAGATAACATATGCCCTAAGGGGAATTATTTTTCTTAGGGACTCCTATGTGGAGTTAATGCAAAAAAAACTTATAATTTTGGGCGAGTAAAAATTATTATTATTCGGAACTAAAAACCGTTTTACTGTATACAAAAAGTCCGCATATAGTTACAAATATTTCCCCCGATTTTTAACATAGTTGCTATTTGAATTCAAGTACTTGTCGAAGCGATCCACATATTTGAACATTCTTTTTGTATAGAACTCGGCCGCTTGGGAATGTAACCAACCTGTCACAGCATTTTGAAGAGCTTCATCGCCATCGAAGTGCTGGGCCCAAAACCACTTCTGCATGTGAGTGAACAGATAAAATCGTTCCCCATCCCCCGTACCCCGTATCATCTGGCCATTTTGTTCTCCATTTATTTAGGCACTGGGGAGCAGTTGGAAATCTTGTGCCATATTTACATGATTTTTTTTCAAATACCGCAGTAGAGTTTCAACTGCTCTCGACTGGAGCCAGTGAGTCTATGACATTCCCAATTGGGGTATGTTTTAAGGTTGGAGGTAATGGGAGGAGGGGGGGGGGTGGAGATTGGGAAATACCTGACTATTCTGATTCTGATCTTAACGCGATGAAGTAATTTCATCGCAATCCCAAGCAATTTTCAAGGCCAGTTCGAAAAATGCAAAGCCATCAAACATAAAAACTTCGGTCCTAAGTCACTTAGTATTACGATTATGTTGGTATAACCAGACAATACCAGAAATTTGTCCCTTTTAAATCAAATTCTCTTTTTTACAAAAAAAACACAAATTGATTTTGAAAGATTGTTATTTTATCTGGTAAACGCGCTTTTTAATTTATAAAAAACTAAGTTTATTTTTAATATACTAAGGTTATACCATTGGTCGTAGACAGATTTGTTAAATTTTCAAACGAAATATTGTGTTATACAACACAAATTTCAAATCATATAATCATACAGCAAAATAAATCAATACATAATCTAGTAAAGACACTTTTCAGAATTTTAATTTTAGTTCAATTAAAATCGTAAAAAAATAAATCGTACGTGTTTTGAAAATACCTTCGTATTTTTTCCTCTTATCGAAAATACCTCAGGTTTTCTATTTATTTAAGGTCTCACAAACTAAAATATTTCAGATTTTTTTTAAACACTTATTTTGTTTAGACATTATTGAAAAATCATAAAATCATGATAAAAAAATACTTTCAAGAAGTACACGATATTTAATAATTTATCACCATGCGTTTTGAGCATTATTATTGCTTACTTGATAGTAGATATATATTAAAGCAAGTTTTTAATGAAATAAATCTATATTAAATTTTTAGTTTTAAAAAATTGATACGGGGAATAATCGATGTCAATTTTTCTGGTCAATTGGTCTTATGGCTATTCATAAAATAGTCATAATATATATGGTCAAAATATAATATGCACTCAAAATATACTAATTCATAAAGCTGTATTTACATTATGGAGTGTAAGGAGAATATATGACGTAGCTGTGAATGGTAGAAGAAGTCAGGGACGCACGAGAAAGACATGGCATTATCAAGTGAATCAGATACTTGAGTCGGACCATGTCAAGCATTAGAATAATAGAAGAGTATGTATGAGACGATGTATTTTTTTTTTTACATTAGGTCCACACAGGAGGCACTGAGGAAAATAATTTCCCTTAGGGCCTATGTCATCTTTGGGGATGCTGTGTGGAGGGTATTTTTAAGGAAAGGAAGGAGAGGAAGTTCTGGGAAAGAAAAAGGTTGGGTAGGAATCTGGGGTTCAGTGTGTCTAGATCATCCGCCGCCAAGACCTAGATAAACCTTACCCCATGAACCCGGGAACGCCTGCTAAGTCATCAAACGTAGCGAACCACTTGGGGTGACCTATGGCAGAGGTGTCGGTTATCCAATAAATGGTTCCCGGGGCGGCGGACCCCTTTCCCGCCTCCCAAATTGAAAATGTGAACGAGGCAAAGAGTGCGTGCCAAGACCGAGTTTTTTTTGGTAGTACGTCCTCTCTGCCTACCCCTGCGGGGAAACGGCCTGATTGTTGGTTAGTTAGTTACTTACTAATATTATAGCTCTAGATTAAGGGAAAATATAAAGAATTCATTATATATGCTCTTTCGTAGATGGCGCTTATGTAATTATTTTAGGGAAAAAAATTTGTTGAAAGTTACTTTACTTAACTTTAACATATCAATATTTGATACAAACATTTTCAACTAATATAACATAGCGTCTAAGTTTATAGTTATAGTAATAGTCACTTTAGCGGTTAATTTTCTCATTATTCACCACTTCAAATCTCAACATTCTAATAGTCAAAATACTTACAAAGCTTCCTAATATGAATGTAACGTTCTAAAATTATAGTGACATATTAATAAGCAGTGGGGTAACCGTTAACACTGCCTAGATATTATCTTAACCGATTCCTGATTACATTGAGTACTTTTGAGCATAGAACTGTAGAATATTGTTTACATTTTAAAATGAAAATTTTAAGCGAAAAGTACCTATCCATTATTTAAAAAAAAACTTTATTTTATTTCTTATTTTTAAAATGTTGAAAGCCAGCATAGGAAAATATATTTTTTCAATATGACGTAAAATATTTGACAGTTCTCCCTTTCTTACGAACTCAATTGTTATAACATTTCTTTTGTGATATATTACAAAAATTACATCAAAATAATGTTGATAAAACGATCTTCCTAATTATCACTCAAATCTATGCTTTCCACAATAGATTTATATAAAAAACAATGAAAAATATAGACTTCGAATATGACTCTGTTCACATTATCAAGCGGCAGCCATTTTATCCGACATCTTTGATGCCCGGCGCGTCATTGTGAATCAATTTCAATTATTCGGAGAGGCTAGACGCTATCCAGTATCTCATTACGTCAAGAACGAGAATGGCCCAAGCGATTCTGACCTTGCTCTTCATACAATTTCTTTATACATAAGGGACAAAATCGCTTCCAAAATCAATGGTACACCGGAGTACGTACGGCCAATGACAGGTTAAAGTGTGATGAAATATTGGTTAAATGTGTTATGAAAAACTTTTCACGAATTCCTAAGCGTTTTATAATTTAATTAGTAAATCTGTTAACAGTAGACCTCGCATCCAAAAACGAATGTTTCTAATTTTCTTTATTTAATAAATCAAAACCAAAATTCCTTCCTGATAAACCATGTTATATTTTATGTAACATATTCTTATTTCTAATAAGGATTTTTATACAATTTGACCAAAGAAACGTCACCATCTCAATAATAATATATTTTTAAATCTTTCTTGTGGCAGGTAGCTACCATAATATTGAGAAAAAAATGTCAATAAAAAAGCCCAAATGAACACGACGATTTTAAAATTTGAAAAAATAATCTTTACCTAACCATTAAAACGGCCACCATATTGATACAGAAATGGAACGAATAAACAAATTTAAAGACAGACAAAATGCAAAACTAAAAATAACCCCGTGCGAAACTTTGCGTAAAAAATGAGGTAGCGCAACATGGCACAATACCCCAAAAATCACTATAAAGGAGCTATATTTTTTGTTAATTCAGTTTTATTTTTATGTTATTACCGTACAAGAGTTCCAACTGCTCCTAACTGTCCGGAATCGATGAGACTATGGAAATCCTAATATGGGAATTTTGTGAATTTGAAGGGAGTGAGTAAGGGAAGTAGAGGAAGGTTGGGAAGTATCTGGTTATTAAATTCTGCCAAACACAGCCAAATTCATTTCATGCAACGTTACGATTCTGAATTCATTCGTTAAAGTATATATTATGTACGTACCACTGCGGAACGTGCCGTAAATATAGGAACTAAACTTAAGGGCCGGTAGTACCAGCCCAAAAAGAATAAGAAGGAGAGATTCAACAATATTTGAGCGAAATATGGGAAAATGTTTAATAAAACACGACTCGTTTACAATAGAGCAAAAATCTCTCTTAACCTTAAGAAGCATTTAAAGAATTACTGTGATTTTTTCATACATATAACTTGTAAAATAACAGAAACATATGAAAATAAAAAATTTTGGAGCATACTTTGCAATTTTTTTCTATCGAGGGATATGTTATAAATCGGAATTCCGGCCCTTAAATTTATTATTGTGATTGAATAAATTGTGAAAGAAAACAAATTAATCAAATACAACCACGACCTCCGGATTAGTACCCAAGGATGGTAACCACCCAATCACAGTATCGCTCTGATGAAAGGCCGCCATAATGAATCTTAAGTTGGTTGAAATGGCTGTTGCCTTATTTAGTAACCAAGGAATCTGGAAAGAAAGGTACCTCAATATTTATCACCCCATCTCCTCCCCCTAACCAATACTTTCAGCCTTACAACGCCCAATCATAATTGTTTTAAAATAATAAAAAATGAGAATGCCACAGTCCCACTAGTTTCAGATGGTTAGTTGCAGTCAACACTCTTGTACGGTATTCACATTAAAAAAAATACGACTATGCTTTAGACCACACGACTGAAGTAAATACTTCTTTAGCTCCATCCATATATATGTCTATATATATGTTTATATGTATAAAATATATACATATATTAATTTTCTACAAATATTTATTAAAATTTATTATCATTCGCCTCGCCCGATCAAGCCGTGCGCATCGACGTCCACTCCCCCCGCGTTTGGCGCATCATTGGTATTTCAAAATACTGACTGATATATTTCATGCACTGGGTATGAGAGGAAGAGAGAAAGAAAATGTGTGCGCGCACTGCTCTCTCTTGCTTCTACAGTGAGCCCGTTCGCCTCGCAACGCATTTCACTTATTGTTACACATTCGCCAGTTTACCCCCCAAGTCAATCTGATGTACTTATAACATGCCAACAGATTTTTGGCGGCGTTCATAAACTTTTTTTTCAAACTAATGTAACACATTCTACCTTTGTTATTTCACCAATGATCGTTTCGAATGACAACCGAATGTTGTCAACAGTTTAACTAGGGTTGGCACACATTAACTTGGTAATTATCACCACATCAAAGTAGGAACATTGCCAGAATGTTCTACATTATTACTTGTAACTAAGGAGAGCTGTACCATTCTGAGAATAAGTTTCAAGGAAGTAGTGTTAGCAATAAGCATGTCATTTTTACGTAAACAAACAGATTATATTATGTCAAATGTGATCAAATGGCTGTTTCGGAAATTAACATTAGAGACGTAAATTCGTATTATTTATTCAGCTTTATGTTGTGTTTACAAAACAGTTATGTAGGAATACAAATTAAAATAATCATTTAAAAACCACTTTGTTGGTTCTATTGATTTCAACTTATGTTTTTACCTAAATTGGTGTCTTGGTCGCTCAATTGATTTCAACACATTTTTTTCACTTTATTTTTTCTTAATAATTTTACTAGGCTCACATTTAAAAAACAATTACATAGATATACACAAAGCACTCTTCTTAGGGTGAATTGCCTATTCTACATAGATATAAATTATATTGGGAACCCACAAAACGCACTGTCTGCGTGGGGGTAATATAACAAAAAATACTTAGATATATATGCACCCTTTAAATAAAATAATTTACTAAAATACAAAATCAAGCAAATTTTTGTAAGTTTATGTATATAAGTACTATTTAATCTAAATTTATTTAAGTAAAAAGTGAATACATGAAGGTTTACAAATAGTTTGGATGAATTAAAAAACAAAAAACCAATATAACATTTTTTAATAATATAAAAGAAAAAAACATTTACTTTTAAAGTAAAATATCATTGTTACACTTATCAACTTTAAATATTTCAAAAAAAATAATTGCGTTCCTTTATTTTATTACTTAGGTATTGAATTTTTATGTTACTTAATGATTTTTTTAATTATAAAATGGGGCCCCTCAGCACGGGGAAGCCCCCTGCCACTTTTAACAAAATAAATTGTAAAATCAAAATTATTGTACAGAAATAAATAAATAAAGTTCATAAGAAAAGCGTTTCAATTTTAAAAATTAAAAAATGTACAGAACCCGTTACAAAGTGATGTCAATCATTTTCGTTGTTTGTTTTTGGGGTGTTATGCCGTGTTGCGCTACCTCTTTAGTCGATGTAAAGAAGGAGGTAGCGTAAAACGGCATAACACCCCAAAAACAAACAACGAAAATGCTTTTGGCCGTGAAAATCTAAAAACGTATCTGATGTCAATCAGTTTAACGGGACTTACAATTACGAAAACAGTTGAAAACAGTTCCATTGTTATAAAATATTGAAATGGAAACTACTTCAAGTTTCATGAAACCAGAGAATTAGACCGTTAGAGAATTTTTTTATATTATTGTAAAATTTTTCATTTATTTATGTAAAGTTATGTATATGTCATGTGTATTGTAATATAATTTGTCAATCTAAAAAATCTTTTATTAGTAAGGCACTTAATACATAAAGAAAATAAGTAGCGAATGTTTTTTTTCAATTCTGGGTGATTTGGCAACATTACCTAGATCAGTGATAATCAACCTTTTTAGCCGTTGGGACAATTTATCAATTTTCAAAATGTACGGTGGCCGCAAGGGGTAGGGTACCTACAGTTTGATATTGTTAAATTTGCAGTTCGCGGTGCCACTAACTTATTTGTATTTTCAGAATGATATTTTTACCTTCTTGCAATTTTGGGAAACAACTGTTGATTTTTTCGTTCGGAGAGTAAAACAAACTTTTTAGTCAAGAGATCTTTTTGTATTATATAAAACGTAAATCTTTAACATGCATTAAATAATATAGATGTCATCAAAAGCACTGCGCTGCGAAGGTGTTTTTTTATATGCCGAATCAAATCCTTGAAAAAAGACTGAAGTTTTCCGGTAAACCCTTTTGGAAAACAACAGAAACCGTTGAATATTCTTTAACACTAATTTTTCGATATTATATTTTGTCAAGTGCGAAATACGAATAGGTTTGCGGGGCATACGAAATGGGCTCGAAATGTGACCCGCGGGGCGCAGGTTGCTCGGCACTGACCTAGATGAAAAACCTTATATATTTACCCCCGTTTCACGAATTCATAACCTAGTTAGCGAGGAGCAGTTTGCGTTTAGTAAATCCCTGCACAAAGTACCATGGTTACTCGTAGCGTGTTGCAGCGCCAGGAGTTATGCTTCAAGAGGTAATCTTGTGCAGAGAAATGACGCCATCATCAGGTTATTAAAAAAATCATCAAATCCTAATTCATCCCAGTAAGCAGTTTACTTACATATTTGCTGAGTGAAATTCATTCTTAAATGGGTTTAGATTTATGGTATAAAATTGTGGTGTCCACCCTTCACCGGACCTACCAAAAACTTACAAAAATATGTGTTTTACAAAATCTAGTATTATAATCCCCTATGAAAACAGATTTTTGTACTATTTAGACTTTATTATTATTATAATACGAGTATAAATACAAATTTGTTTGAAACTACTTTATTTTAATAATGATTTCTTCACCGGTTTCGAAAGGCACCTTCCTTCATCATCATTTCACCAGGAAAATATTAAGGGAAAAGGGTAATTAGGAGAATTACAGAATGAACAGAGCGTTTTACTGGAAATATGTCCAGAATTTATACTATAAGATAAGTTTAATTGGTTATTCAATATACTGGAATTATTATTGAGGGATTTTCTGATTTCAAATTCTTCTAAGTTATCTGTTTTTTTACGTTCATTATTACAGTGAAGAATTTTGAAACCTTAAATTCTTATTAAATGTATGATTTGTGAAAATGGGATTAATGTTATTTAAACGTCACAATTGTTTACAAAGCTGTAAAATTGACTTATAGATATTCCAATTCTAATAAGTAAAACAAATTTCACCGTGAGATAGAATAATAGTTTTTGATTATAGATTTGATTTCAATAATAGGAACACTTAAAAATAAATAAATTAATAGACATACAAAGATTTTAATTTCTCAATTAACTCGAGGGAATTTATTGATAATATATGCTAACTTATAACTAGGAGCGTTACAATATGTTAAGGAACATAAAGGGTGCTTGAATAATAATTATTATTCTGATTTAGCCAACCACATTTTAGAAACAAATCATTCTTTTGATGTAAATAAAGGGTTAAAATTTTACACACTAACACAAAAGATTTACAATTAGCAAACTTAGAAATTTTAGAAACTAGAAAAAGTGTCAATAGTAAATTAAATACTTATTATAAATAACCAAATATTTTTCAATCTCTTAAATTTGTTTTTCATATTAATAATCATATTTATAATAAATTATTTTTGTTTTTTAAAACCGATAATATTTTGTTTATTTTTAAAATATCTTTTTAATTTATAATGTTATGTAAACTTATTCTAAAACAAATTTTCTATTTAATTTTATATAATTGTTTTTAATTAATCACCTCTCTCTTTAATAATATTTTGTCTATTGTTCTTTTTGTCTATACTTGTTTGTTTCTTTTGTTATTTTTATTCATGTTGTTATCCTGATGAAGAAACCATCGGTTTTGAAACATGTAGATATTATAACATGTGATTAGTGGTTTACACAAAGTTATTTGTTTCATTTAATTAAAATGATGCCACAAAGTAATTTTGCAAAGATTGAAGAAAAAATATCTTTTATTTTATTTTAGTTGTCTCATTTTGACTCTTCACTCCTTGCGGTCCGGTCTACGCGGATAACCGTGGACACAGGTGTCGACGTCGACGTTCGGGGATACCCGCAATACTGCACGATCTTCCTCTCCTTCTCCTGCCTTCTATTTTGCCAGTGACAGATAGCCAAGAGTTTCTCTAGATTCGTATTCTCAGTTTGGCGAGCGGTATGCACTTGTATCTTATCTTGTACCTTATCAGGTAAACAAAAGTCTTTTTGCTCTTTTCACGAAAACATCAAACACATTTTGTAAACCATTTGTTAAATACATTTGAATTAATTTAAAACAAACACTGTAAGCCTTTGAAAGGTTTTTGAGAGAATACGTTATTTGTATGGTAATAAGTAATAAGTTTAAAGCGACCTTTGATCAAACTGAATAACCTTTGAGTCTAGACTTTAAATATATGCAAGTGTTATTTGATATTTACCTTTGAAAAAAATATATATGATAAATAATTTTGATCGAATTTGAACTATTTACAGAACCGGTTAGCTTAAGATGATAGACTTCGCCTTTCGGCCCATACAAAAAGGACGCCCGGGAAAAAACACTTTTCTACATTGAAAATTGCACAAAATGAATATATTTTTTTATACTGCCTTCTAGAGGGTGAAAACTATGTCGGTATGTTTTCGAATTTTCGATGCGTTTCGTATTAACGTAAACATTCACTGTCAAACATGTACAATTTATCAAAAAATATTATTTAAGGAAAAAGTGCTGCTAACTCAACTCTCATAAAGAATTATAAAATTATAAAAAGCTACCAACGTAGCTTCTTCTTTCTAAAAAATATATATTTTTAAAAATTTGAATTTCGTGAAAGTTTCGGTGTAGAAAAGTGTATTCTCCATAAACCTCTTTTGGAGCGATTTCTGTAGGTAAATTTGAGCGTTGTCTCATTCGCACATTTCGCATTCGCGTGTATTGTAAGTGTGCGTAAGCTTATGGAGAGCGCGACAGAATGACAGACGCGGATGTTTCGCGTGTGGTTCAAAGTCTAGCCTCTTAATTAATTTATTTATTTGAATGTTTAATACTGTTTTATTTGGCGTTTTGTGTTATTGATTTTCATAACTTGCTAAGCTGCTTGGGCTGTGTTGTAACAAGTAGTCTTCATTTTAAATAATATAAATATAAAATTAAACATTCATATTATTAAAACAATTATTGGTACAGGAATAATGATGAATAAGATTTAAATTAAACATACGTATTGTACAAAAAAATTATGATCGAGGAAAAATCATAAATATAGATATACAAGTATTTAAAGAAAATGTACACGCATAAAGATGTTATTATAAAATACGATAATTTTATTCATTAAAATGGGACTGAAGTTCTTACGAACAAATTAACAGGGTTTCAATATTTATTGGCGGGAACATTTAAAAATAATAATTTTTTGGTATACGTAATTTCGAACGTATACCAACACATTATTCTCACATTTTCCCGCCAATAAACATTTAAACACTGTTAATTTGTTCGTAAGAACTTCAGTACCGTTTTAACCGTTTTTACGAATAAAATGATCGTATTTTAGAATAACATTTTTCTCCGTGTAGAAAATACCGATTTTAAAGCTAAATGGTGTTATTCCTTGGAAGAATTGGGAAAAATTTCGATGAAAAAAAAGATTACCCATTTGTTCAATCCTTTAATCGAATTGTGAAAGATTCACGAAATTAACATGCACAATATAACTGTACTGGGAATTCGTTGAGTGATACATTTGATTTTCTGAACGTTTTTAATACACCTCATTAGCAATGATAGCGTTTTATTATAAAAGTTATTTTATTATAAAAATAGTTAAAAAGCGACGCACGAAGAACGAGGGTGATAGTGTTCACTCATTTTGAAATATCATTGAAATTTTTTTTTCCCACAATCAGATTGGTACCTATCTACTGTACGGATCCTTACTCATGACCACGGAGGCCGTCAACCGTCAAGTAGGTACAGTTGATAAAACTTACATATTTACATATCAGTTCCATCACATATTCCTTTTTTATGTGAACCCAACTATCTGGAGCCAGTTTGACTACGGCTTTACCAATTGGGATATGTTGCAAGGTTAGGGAGGAGAAGAAAATATTATGGAAAATAAAGTTGGGGAAGTAGCTCTTCAGATCTGGTCTTTTATGGACGTTTCGATTACGTTGAGAGTTTCTGCCACTCTTCAAGGGCGCGCTAAGCCGCTCAAAAAGAAGAAGATGGAGAGATACGACAATACGAACGTGAGAGCGAGCGCGCTAACATTAAAAACCATAAAATTCATGAGAAAATTGTAAAAATGTTTAATAAAAGACGACTCGTTTGAAAAAGAGAAAAAATCTCGTGGAGGATGTCTCAAATAGCATTTAAAGAAACATTAGGAATTTTTTCATACATATAACTTGTAAAATAAAAGAAACAAAAGTGTTAATAATAATTTTTGGAGCACACTTTGCGATTTATTTCTATCGAGGGAATTTCAAATAATTACCGTTTCAGCGTGGGAAATGCATAAATACTATCTTAAAGAATAACATATATTTTTTAAGAGCTTAAAAACTTCAAACGTTTAAGGAAAACGTGTCAGAAATCGGTAGAAATTGGCAGAGCGGCCCGTCAAATCCAAAATTATGTGTAACTCATTTAAACTAATTAAAAATGTACCTAACTCAAGCCACAATTTACCAACATTATAATTTCAAAATTTTCAAAAATATCTCTTTTTAAAACATAAATTAATATTCCACCTCTATTCCTAATGCGACTTAAAATTCAAAGTATTCGCTTAACTAACCTCGTTCAATTTCCTCGCTTCTTTCAGCAGCGGACGAGATAATAACGGCTTAATATAGATACCTCACGAGGGCGCGTAGGTGGGGGAGGTGGCGACCTCGGGGTGTCATCTTTTGTGTGGTTGTGTGCGATTTCATATGGAAATGCCGCCTTTCAAAGGAAAGATTGGAATACTTGAGAGACAATGCGGCGTCGTTTAAAAGGCTGCCTCGTGTTAATTACGCGTCAACATACTGGTTAATGAAATTTGGGCGTACTGCTATTTTGTGAAAGGTTCTTGAAAAGTGAGACATTGAATATCGTTTTTGATAAGAGCGGTTTCACTTTTGTTTGTTTAAGGACTTTAGATGGAGGATTAGGGATGAGTTGCATGTGACTGTTAGATTTTTCATTAGATTGCCTACATGGATTGTGTGAAAAGTTGATATTTGAAAGTGCAGCAGGCTATTAATGGATGGGAATTGTAAATACTGATAAAATTGAGCATTAAATAAACGTATCGATAATTGGTAATATTTTCCCGTGAGAGTTTTGGTGTCGCAAATTAAAATTACTCTTATTCTATTTCTATAAAATGATAAAATATGGCTGTGTAAAATCAGAAATGGCTTTTGAAAATCCAGAAAAAAGTTTTGTTCAAAGCAACGATCCATCATGGAAACCAGAGAAATTTAAATTTAAATAAAAATTAAATAATTAATAAACAAGATCACTTCAGTGACGGACTAAAAAATTAAATTAACACTGGAATAGAACATTATATCACTGGAAGAAAAAATCAACATGAACTAATTACATTACAAAAGAAGATTATACAATTACAAGAAACTAATATTAAAAACAATCATCACTACACACAGAAACTAGAAGAATACCACAATAACAATAATAATAACAAAAGGATTTACGCAAATGTATTAGGAGACAATAAATGTTCGTGAATACAGGTGCACACAACCCAGAACAAAAGCATGCCATCATGATCACGTCTAAAAATGCCATAAAAATATTAATACAAAAAAAAATCTTAACAAAAATAAAAGTAGGAATAAACGGAGTAAAAAAATCGGAGAGCAAAAATTACTAATCACATGCCAAAAAAGACGATGCTGAAAAATTATAATAAAGTAATTGGTAAAGAAATACTTGCCGAAGAATTAAAAAAAAAAACCGTTGTTAATCTTGAAAAGACTGCAATGCCAACTAAATGAAGAAGAAATTATAAACCGGATTGTAAAAAAAATTGAAGGATTAACCTTAGAAGATCAAAACAACATCAAACTTTTCAAGGAATTAAAAAAACAGTCAAAAATCTTGCATATTCTTAATTATCCTTCGTTTTTGCAATATTTTAATTTATTACTTTCATACATGATATTATATAATTGAACTAAAATTCCCTCAAAAAGCCTCGTCTCTTTATGGTGACGAAAGGCTATTCTTATCTACAATTTTAACATTGTATAACATGTAAAAATTGTGTATTTATTGTAAAAATAATCTAGTAATATTAAATAAATAAAAAACAAAAAAATCTCTTGCTTGTCAAAATGAATGTAAGGAGTATATACACGATCTTTAATAATTAAATTTTTATTAAGATATACCCGTATAAACATACCTATCTTGCATCATCCTGCATTAGAATACGAGAAATAACTTTCATTTTTGCCTTTTTTGTGTTGGCCACATCGTAAGGCTGCTTTCAATGAATAGCGTCTTTAAAAGTTAACATTATCTCAATAGAGCTTTGGGTTTAATAGTTATTTTAATGAACTACATACTTTATTTAGGCTATAAACACAGTTAGTTAGTCTCCTGCGCCCTCCCCACAGTGTCGAATGGAGGTCATTTTTACTTTCGTTGGTCGAAATGATGAATTGGCTTTAGAGGAATCGTCACTTAAATCATTTATATGTTGGAATTCCATGACGCTGTATATTTTAGTGTCATTTGTAATGTTTAAAAGACGCCTTTTAAGAATGCGTACCTCGCATTGAAGTGTTATTACATATACATGGTGTTAAGGTACGTACTTGAGTTACATTAACCAGTGATTCCTGACATTATTTGGAGTAAAAAATGTAAATAAAATTTTGGTCTCCGGTGACATTTTTGATCTTTTTCTAAAAAAACATAAAAAAGTATGTGTTGAGTAGTTAGGAGCGGGTAAGTGGTGGAGCGGTAACTCGGCAGAGTGACCAATAAGGTCATTTGAAAGAATTTTTTTTTGTTTGATTTTAAAGAAAAAAAAATTTGAAAAAAAAATAATTGACATAAAAAATGTCACCGGAGACCAAAATTTCATTCACATTTTTTACTCCAAATAATGTCAGGAACCACTGGTTAAAGTAACTCAAGTACGTACCTTAACACCCTGTATAATACGTATTTTCATTGTGAGGAAAATGTTTTAAATGCATCGTAAGATTAGCAATAACCCAAAGACTAACAGGCTACAACACCATTCAATAGTTCTACTTTATCTACACATTCCTGGCTGTTTATTGAGTTTTCTCATTATATCCATTATTTATATTTTAGCATCTATCATCATTTTACACCTCAAGGTAGTTTTCATCCAGTTGAATAATGCATTGCAATCCGCCAGATGTCTCCTAATTGAAAAGTGTCGTTGTCCACAGATTAAATAATTGTTTTCATTACTTTTAATATATAACCGACATGATGGATGGTCCGATGCTCTGTAGGAAACCCGCTTGCACAGCGCGGGTGTAAACTGTGCGCCCTAAAGTTTAAGTTTAGACTTACGGAATTCAATACTTCGTTTAAGTGAAAGCACTATGAAATAATACATGACATCTGCAATTTGTTGCTTAGGTATGATTTAACTTTTTTTTGAAGTAAATACTTCTTAACGCACGCTTGATTTGGGGGTAAACTGGCGAGAGCGTTACGTGAGGCGTAATATCGGGCATTACGAACGTTACGGAGGCGAACGATAATAAATTAAAATTAATTTTGAGGTTCATTCCTCACAATCTAATCGGACAACAGTGCTCGAATCCATAGTAATGACGTTTGGAATGGGTGCTGGCATTTATTTTAAACTTTGTAAGAATTAAATCAACAATTCCATTCTAAGCGTACTTCCCATAATAAAATGAATAAAATTTTCGTTTAGAGTGTGCGAACTCAGCGCATCGAAACGACTGATTTGTAACGATGATTGGTAACATTTCAAACGAATCTTCAATGTAGATTCTTATACACCGATGATTGGAATGGTTTTATTCGATGCCAGGAAGAAAATTAGATTTGATTACTAAAGAAGTATTTACTTGTGAAAATAATTTCCCTCAGGGTCTACATCATCTTCGGGGATACTGTATGGAGGGTATTTTTAAGGATAGGAAGGAGAAGGAGTTCTGAGATATGGGGGGTTGGTTAGGAATCTGGGGTTCAGTGTGTCCAGATCATCCGTCACCAAGACCTAGAAAAACCTCTCCCCATGAACCCGGGCACCCCTGCTAAATCACCAAACGTAGCGAACCACTTGGGTGACCTATGACAGAGGTGTTGGTTATCCAATAAATGGCTCCCGGGGCGGCGGTATCCATTCCCGCCTCCCAAACTATTTGTATAGCAGGACCAATGTTATATCTAGTTTAAAGGACTGTGTATGTTCCTCTACTATTCTACTGCTTTAAGCGGCTCTAGTGTATTGATCAACATGCCGCCTTAATTAAGCCGGCAATTATTTAATCACGCCGGCTTATTAAGGAACTTTTGACCTGCCTGTAGCCAGTATAAACTGTAGGTAGGTACTTATATCTCTGCGTAACGCCCGTGGCCTGCTAGTCTAGACGTGGCCGATTAAAATTGCTGGCTAAACCCATAAAAGTAGGTACTTCACCCCACACTGAGATATCATTCGAATATTTCTGTGGAATTCAGGTGAAGAGGTGTATGTCACGAAATATCCGAAAATGAGATGAGTACCTACGCAGTTCTACTTTAAAAAGTCTAAGAAAGGTTAGGTAAAGAGGTACACGGAGAAAAATGTTATTCGAAAAAACGATCATTTTAATATTAAAAACGGTTAGAAACGGGACTGAAGTTCTTACGAACAAATTTACAGGGTTTCAATGTTTATTGGCGGGAATATGTAAGAATAATTTGTTGGTATACGTAATTTATCAAATTATTCTTAAATTTTCCCGCCAATAAACATTGAAACACTGTTACTTCGTTCGTAAGAACTTCAGTCCCGTTTTTAACTGTTTTTACTATTAAAATGATCGTTTTTTTCGAATAACATTTTTCTCCATGTACAGCTCGGTAAAAAGATAATTATTCTCGAAAATGAAATCGGCACCTACAGAGTATGTCATTAAAATGCTAAATATTTTTAGGAATTTAAATTATAGGTAAACATATTCCTCTTTACTAATTTGAATAAAAACGTCTGAATCTACTCAATGGGTACGACCATAAAGAAAGCGGGTTTCGGCTTTCTGGTTGGTCGGCGCATGGACGGCCGACTGGCGAGGCCGCGCCGACCGGAATGTTTGTATGTCAACGTATGAGGTCGAACACAATGAAGGCAGGTTCAGATTTGTGTCCGCACGAAGCGGCGCCGAGAAGCTTTACCGGAATGAATTCTTAATTCCTGCTCGCCGGTGACGCCGGTCAGTGAAACTCGGTGTTGTTATGTGCATGGTTTTTACCACGTTTTCATGGATTTTTGGTTATTTTATGATTTGGTGTTCTCTATGGTCACCTCCACGGTTATTTAAAAACTATGTCAAACATGTCTTTAACTAACAAAAGTGTGTACTTTTGATTGGATTACTGATTGAAATCAGGAATGTTATTCTTAAACTTCAGTTTAGTATTTTTTTTCCCTGAAACATGGTTTTTCATTTTGGCAACACTGGTGAAGCTTGTTTCTTGTTTTGAAGGAAGTCTATTATCAAAATGCGCGATCTATTAATTGCCGCTGTTTTCAACAAATCGCCAATCTGGGATAAAATAGATGTATTTCATAGCAACAGAAATGTTGTTGACAAGTGCTGGAAAGAAATCAGTGCGAAGACGATACGTGCAAACTGATAACATTTTGAAATAACCTCAAATGTCACAAGTAAATTCCTTTTAGGCGTGCGTGTACAGAATATTATCACGTTCTCCTGAGTTTTTTTTAATATTTAAAGATAAAAAAAATCATTCCTTTACCGTCTGCATTGTATGAGGGTGATAAATACGAAATATTTTGTATGTATATTAAGTATTAATGACATTTGCTGTTATTACAAAATACCAGCTGACAGCTGTTGTCAGGCTACCGCGCAGGTTGCGCAGGTTTTATCCGCGCTATGTATGTCCACAACTCGGTGCCAATTGCCGTCGACGGACTGGGGCACTTAGCGCCGTTAATCTGAAAGCCAAACCCGCTTTCTTTATGATCGTACCCTATAACACTGGCAATTATTTTTGACACTTACCATTTTTGTGGTTTTCTGTAAATAGCTACTTACCCACCATTATTGGTTTATTTACCTATGTTTATTTATTTATGTTACCCAGCAACTGTCAAAGTTTCAAAGAGTGCTCTTTGTTTTCCTTTAAAAATGTTCTCATTATAAAATTGGCTTCCTTTTTTGTTTTGGTTTTTGTTTTAATATTATATTCCGTCAAACGAAGTCAAAAGTATGTGAAGTTATTTGCTATTCAGATTGCAGCCATGTTTTTATCACTTTTAGCAAAGGGTTGTAAATCACAAATTACTTGTACCAGTCGTACCCATACTGAGTGATGTGACATTGTTTACTTTCAATAAATAAATCAAAGTTTCCTTTGCTTTATTACTCTCGCCATTCACCACATAAGCAACCAACGTTAATACCTACCCATTACGGTGGTTTGGATGGATATAAAATTTAAAAAGTGAAGAGAAATAAGTACAATTATTGACCTGTTCATGGATCTAAGACCAAGTGTTAATAATAATGCAAATGAATCGTTGAGTTCCAATATCCTCCCTAATGATTTTTTTTTGAAAATGAGATGTGAATGCCTTCTTTTTGTGTTTTCTAACCAGGAATGCGATGCTGTCGTTATTATTTCCAAATTCCTCCTAGTTTCATACATCGTGTTTAAATATCGACCTGAGTTCCAAAATACTCCGTAATTGAGACGGATTACGAAGTATTTTGATTCAGAAGTCAGCATTTCAAAAAAATTTAAATGTTCTCCAGTTTCATTCCATACAAATTTTAGTCATTTGGTTGATTTTGTCGTACATATTCTATTCATTTCTCAATAAAAAAAACTGGAATCATGAAAACCCACGTTTTTCATGATTTACTCAAAAGTATGAAATTCCATTAGGGTGGATTTTGGAACTCAACGATTCAAATGGAGAAGAGGTATACGTAAACTATTTTTTCCCCAGGTTTTTAAATTAATAAATCATATTTAAATCATCATACAAAGCATGCAAAGTCGTATTTAAGAAGTAGAGGTGGCGATAAATTAAAAAGTTCAAGATGTATTGTAGGAGCTACATTAAACTGAAGAAGATTTTATATGGAATGCAATATGTAAATAATTAGCAATTTGTAAACTTAAATGTACAAATTACTAAAATAAAAATTAGATAAATAAATGAACTTTGTCTTTTATGAAAAATTAGAGAATTGCGACATATTCCTCTTCACCTAAATACCGCAGAATTATTTTGTCTATCTCCCCACAGTCCCCACAGCTGTCTAATTAATTTATTGTAATTGAAATTTTTGCAGACAGATAAATTGGTCTTTTCTGAACTTATCACGAATATAATATTCCAACGTCTTTGTCGAGAATATTAATATGAAATCATTTTAAAGTTTTATTAATTATGATTGGTTTGACTATACAGCTGTAATTTTAATCGTACTTAAGCCATCGACCAGCGGCTGAGAATAAAATATTAAAAATGCTTGCAACATATATTTTGAGTGCATATATTATGACCACATATATTATGACTATTTTATGAATAGCAATAAGACCCATTGACCAGCAGCTGAGAATTAAAGTTCCGAAATGCTTGCAACTGTACAGGGAGGTTCCGACGAGAAAGTTCGATTATTCCCCGTATCAAATTTTTAAATTAAAAATTTAATATCGATTTATTTAATTCAAAACTTGCTTTAATGTATACCTACTGTCAAGTAAGCAATACAAGTGCTCAAAACGCACGATGATAAATTATTAAATATCGTGTCCTTCTTGTAAGTATTTTTTGATCATTAGTATTTATGATTTTTCAATAATGTCTAAACAAAATAAGTGTGTAAAAAAAATCTGAAATATTTTAGTTTGTAAGAGACCTTAAATAAGTAGAAAACACTGAGGTATTTTCGTCACAAAACACGTTCTCGGATTCATTTTTTAATGATTTTAATTGAACTAAAATTAAAATTCGGAAAATTTTCTTTACTAGATTATGTATTGATTTAATTTGCTGTATGATTATATGATAATTTGTGTTGTATAATACAATATTTCGTTTGAAAATTGAACAAATCTGCCACCGACCAACGGTATAACCTTAGTATAATAAACATAAACTATGTTTTTCATAATTTAAAAAGCGCTTTTTTCAGATAACAAAACAATCTTTCAAAATCAATTTGATCAGAATTTGAATTTGATTTAAAAATGACTAATTTCCGGTATTCTCTGGTTATATACCCTCTTAACAGTATGTAGTTCTGAGAACAGTAGACCTTGCATCCAAAAAAGTACATATGTCTAATTTTATCTTATTTAATAAATCAAAACCAAAACTAATTTAAACTTACATACTTTTTTTATTAACCACATTTTATTTTATGTGAGATGTTCTTATTTCTAAGATGGAATTATTATACAATTTGCCCGAAGATACGTCACTATCTCAATGATAATTATTTATTAAAATATTTTTCAGGCAGGTAGGTAGGTACCATAATGTAGAAAAATGCGATTAAGATCAAATAATTTACTGAGCCATTAAATCGGCCACCATCTTGAAATGGTAACGGAATGTACAAATTAATTTACAGACAGAAGAAATGCAAAACGGTCGAGATAAAACAAGTCAACGCTACGCTCAGTCACATTAATTAAGATCATAACGTCCAGACTGTTAGCGGTTTGTAAGTAGATTTACAAATTTTTCAGGTTCAAGAAAATGTTAAGACCTTAATCTGCAACAGCGCGCTCCCTCTAACACTCGTATTTACGTATCTTCTTCTTTTTGAGGGCCTACTACCGGGTATTAAAAGAGATTCCGGAGGAATTGAATACACAATTTACTTTTATTTTTTATAGTGAATACCTCAAAAGAGTCCCAACTGCTCCCGTCTGGACCCAGTGAGACTATGGCATCCCCAATCGGGGTATGTTATGAGGCTGAAGGTAAGTGGGGACGGGAAGGATATGAGGAAGAGGAAGGTCCCCATCTAGTCACTAAACACGGCTAAAGCCATTTCAAGCAACGTTTCAATTCTGAATGGTGGTCTTACACCATTACATAGTATTTATTATTTTAAATAATTAATTGTGAAATAACACAATTCAATTAAATATAATTTATTTGGGCAGGCCGCACCGGGTTCGAACCCGCGGCCTTCGGAATGGGAGTCTAACGCCCTACCGCTGGACTGCGCCGGCCGTCATATCTATATACACAAAGCCCAACGCATTCGTCAACTCGGCTTCTAACTGGTGGATGCGATCTTCCGAATAGCCGGCAATACGGATAAAATCTCCTGATCGGGTACGTATTTTTGTTGACTTTTCAACCTGCCTCCGTTTTCTAACGGACATAACCGAGTTTAATGTGAATTTTTATCGGTTTTTGTTACCATAATCCGTTCATGGGACCATTAGGCTGACATCTTTATTAAAAAAAAATCCTTTCATGATGACGCCATAAAAATCACCCATCCGGGAAGATCTGTTTTCTTGGCGGAAAAATTAAAAGCTTTTAAAAGTTACGTTTGTTAGTGTTTATTTTGGCGAGGTAAAATTTAAATACGCCAAATAAAATAAGTGACAAAAATATTAATACTTCGTTTAGAAAGTTGTTTTTTCTAGTGATAAAATTAATGTTCCGGAATAAATCATGTCAAAACTTAACTAAACTTGCAAATAACAAGTACTGATTTTTTCGATTAAAATTTCTATTTTCAGCTCGTCTTTACGTCATTTCCACCGTGCCAGAAAGCTTTTAAATACATGTGAAGATCTACAAGAAACAAAAGGTACATTTTTTTTAAATTTGAGACCGTAGGACATGCGGTGGGAAAGACAAAGGTTGAAAAACATTTTTTTCATCAATTTGGGGGGCAATTTATTGGAAAACCAACACTTATATCATAGGTAGTTCGCTATGTTTATTGACTTTACAGGGGGGCCTGGGTTCGTGGGTAAGGTTTGTCTAGGTGTTTAATTTTCCCAATTACTGCGTGGCAGGCCGGATCAGGAGATACTGGTTGAAGGCAACCTTTTGAACTCTCCAGCCGTACTCTCTCGACTCATCGCCTTGCTCCATATTGGAAGGGGTGGATTCACATGTCCATCACCACTGTACACATTGATCCTAGATTTCTACCCACCCCTCAAACCCTTTCCTTCCCCAGAACTTCATCCCTAAAAGCATTGGAGAAAAATAATGAACTGAACAAAATCTGATTTTCACATCTATTCTCGAAATACAGCTTAAGCCATTTAAATCTTTTTTTTTTTTTTACATTAGCTCTGCACATAGGCTCCGAGGGAAAAATTCCTTCAGGGCCTATGTCATATTCCAAGATGCTGTGTGGAGGGTTTTTTAAGGGAAAGGAAGGAGAGGAAGTCCTGGGAAGGAAAAGAGTTTGAGGACTGGGTAGGAATCTGGTGATAAATATATCCAGGAGTGATGGACATGTGAAGCCATCCCTCTCCCACTGCGGTGTAAGGCGATGGGTCGAGAGGCTGGAGAGATCAAACGGTCTCCCTAAACCAGTCTCCCTAACCCCGTTAACCCGGGCACCCCTGCTAAGTCACCAAACGTAGCGAACCACATGGGGTAACCAGTGGCAGATGTGTTGGTCGTCCAATAAATGGTTCCCGGGGTGGCGGTACAGATAACCGCCTCCCAAATTATCGATTCTGAATAAGTTTGTGGCCCCTCACCAGAGCGATACTGAGTGCATCTTCCACTATGGAAACAGATTTCTGTAAACTCTTTTCTTTAAGAGATAGTAATCAATTACATTGGCCATTTGGAACCTAGGAGTCGAAAGGTCTGTGATTTAATAAATAATATATAATTATTGGAATAATATTATTTATTATTTTATGTATAATAAATAATATTTGCAACTGTCATAAAACGACAGTTGCAAAATAATTCAATAATTTTTTTTTTCTATTTTTCTCACGCTCAAACTGATTAATTCTCATAGATATAGCTACTATACGTATTTATTTAATTTTATTTTAGCTCATAAGTTAATACACTGTCAAAAATCGCTGTTGGTTATCGAATAAAACAAATAAGAATCGTTTCCGATTTCTTTGCTAACCTAAATTATTGAGGTCGATTTTAAAACGAGGGCGCTCGAAATTGTATCCTCGAATCTGTATCATCGTTTCAACTGCACTTGGCATAATTTCAGTGTGGAAATGCTGACTTAGTCAACTGAGTCGTTACACCCTGAGGTGGCCCTCTACTTTACTATAGATACTTATATACATACTTTATACATCCTACCTGCCTCCCCCCGGTGTGAGGGGGTTTAGTGGACAGGGGTGTATCAGTTAACCAAAAGTAATATTAATAATAATATTTAAATGAAAAAAATTACTTTTGTGTAAACCACTATAATCAATGTTATAATATCTACATGTTTCAAACCCGATGGTTTCTTCGTCATGGAGGATAATAACAAGAATCAAAATAACAAAAGAAACAAACAAGTATAGACAAAAAGAACAATAGACAAAAGTATTACAGAGAGAGGTGATTAATTACTTAAAAATATCATATCAACAATTATATAAAATGAAATATAAAAATTATTTTAGAATATGTTAACATTACATTAGGTAGATATTAAAAGAATTAATATCTACCTAAAAAATTAACAAAAGGTTGTAAAATAAAGTATTATAAATATAACTATTAACATGAAAAAAAAGAGATTGCTATTTTTTATTTATTTAATTTACTATCAACACTTTTCTAATTTATAAAATTTAAAAACTTAAGTAATTTATTTATTTTTTATTTCTATTGCTCTTTTTGTCTATACTTTGTTATGGAACGCCCTATAGCTGGTAGAATATACATAACAACAATCGCCGAGTCCGGTTGGAACTTGCGACAGCGGTCCCGTTCCCCACCGTTTCCTGCATCCCCTACTTCCCCTCTCCTACTCCGCCGCGGCGTACCGACCGGCCGCCAGTCGAAAGCTACACCCGGCCTCGGACGGACGCACACCGGTTGAAAGTTGCTCTCTGGCTGAGACGCACGTAAACACGGTCGAGAATCACGCTCTGTTTCGGGCCCCCGCAGAATGAGCCGAATTGACTTCTAAGCCACGATGTTACTATTAGTCCGCATTGGAATGTAGAATCGGTTTTGTCAAACATCGGTGTTATAATGGTTCGCGGAACCCAGGAAGACTGTCGAACGTGCTGGAAGCGGAGGACTTCGCCCCCACACATGTAAGCTGAACACCAGATTTCCCATTCTTTCAACGTGTCTGTAAAAATACGATAGGGTCCCGCGTAAAAACCATAACTCAGAGAGTTTCGATGCAGAGATCACGAGGTATAAACACTTTAGCTAGGTTTGTGTGACATGCATTCTTGTATAGCCCTGTACTGAAATAGCCTGTATACTGTGTTCTGAATTGTCAATATATGAATCTATTTAAACATATCTTGTTGTCAATCTGCTCCGGCAGGAGAGTCTCGTAGAGTATTGATTTCCCAGGTGATCGAGGAGGATGGAGATCTGTAAGCATTCATTTGCGACCCACGCCTGAGATAGAGGGTGCCCGTTGCTCCCGTTTGAGCTGGCTTTGGGGCTTGTTTGGGGTAGCTGGAGCTGACAATTGGCGACCAGAGAAACCCCGTAACAATTGGCACATAACGTGGGGCTCCAATTTTTTTTCTATCCCGGTCGCTATGCGGAATGAAAACTTGTCGAGGTCCTCCCCGCATAGGAATTGTTTTGTAAACATTAATTATGCTTTTGTTGCTCAACACCCAGTGAACAGTAATTCTGTGAAAAAAAAACCACAGAAATCTATGTGTAAATCGGATACATACATCGCAGTTGGAATAACGGCCATTTTGAACGCTTAAAAAAAACACCAACCGTTTTGACCGCGAGGTTGACTGCGCATGCGTAACCCCTTGTTTAACGAGCCACGGTCAACTTCGCGCCAAAACCCAACGGAAAAAACCCGTCGAACAAAACAATTACTGGTTGCTATGCGGTTTTTATAACCAAAACGTCTCGCATAACCAAATCAAATTTGGCAATGAAAATGATTTTTATAAACTTGATTCTGGAACTACAATCATTTTGTGAATCCTCTGATTAGAAATCTCAAACCTACGTTTTTTCTGCACAATACACCAATAGGCCCACTTGTCTGTCAAACTGATACAGTTTATACCCCACCAAATGGACAAAATAATGATTTTTCTTCCCCATTCTATGTTGTAGGCACCGTAAATTTTTTTTCAGCATAAGTGAATTGTGTTTTTTCCTTACATAAGTGAATAGTGAATTGTGTTTTTCCCTTACATAAGTGAAAAATGAAATAATAATAAAACCCATGATTGGTCCCATGAATAAATAAAATAATTTTAATATGGTTAACGTATCAAATTCCATATTCAGTTATTCTCTTCCGGAAGGTTATCCCCTATTTGCCAGAAAAGTGCCTTTTGTGAATTTTAGTGCCTTTCTCAGTTCAAAGTGATTTGTGGAAAATAAAAAACCCATTTTCTAAGGGTCAGTCCTGGCCAAATTTTCAAAAAATAAATAAATACTTGTGAATTTCACAATTTTCCCAAAAGTGGTCAGTGAAACAAAAAAACTTTCACCACTAAGGTCTGTCCACGCAAATTTTTTTTTTTCACTTCCTCTTTCCTTGGACAAGAATTTTGGTATCATGTATACTAAATTGTAGTGTGAAACACAGTTTTTCTATAACTATTTTGGAAGTGCCAACTAGTGATTACCAAGTGAAAAGTGCCTCACAAAAATTAATTTTGCGTTTTCTAAAGGAAACCCCTGGCCAAATTTTTTTTCACCACCCGGGAAACTCACAATGGATAATAACCAAGCTATTGCGTCATCCAACCTGGGCATAATTCCCAACGTGCACAGCTTATCCAAGGCACTCCTACAAACTGCTTTAAAGGATAGAGGACTCTCGCCATCAAGCAAATCCAAATCTACATTAAAAGCATATGCACTTTTATTCAACAAAAAGTACATTAGGAGAGTAAACCTCGCTCCCGCAAGCGAAAATAATTCGTGTTCAGCCACGCAAATGTTGGATAATCTTGCCCCTAACAAAGAACTTATGCCGCAAGTATTGATAAAACAGGACGTCACACCCACCTTGACACAAGATAAAACTTACGATTTATCACCCTGGAAAGTCAAATATAATGGCGTCTCCGATGTGCTGGATTTCATAGACCGTATTGAAGAAACGGCCACAATTAAAAATATCCCATTCGAGATTCTACGGAAAAACTTTATAGAACTCATCTCCCCAGAATTAATACCCTGGCACCGCATTCAAAAAACTAAATGCAAGGACTGGAATAAACTCAAATCTGCCCTAATCTCCAGCTTCGGAAAGACGGAGGCCCAGCACCGGATCAAATTATCTTTACTATCTATCAAACAGCTAGTAAATGAACCCGTGGCATCATTCATAGAAAGGGCTGAATCCATTAACATCAAACTTTCACATCCTGTTTCGGAAGCTGAACTATTACCAGTCATAACTGATGGCCTTTTAAGCAAATACGAGAACATCATTACCTCACAAAAAATTGCATCCCTGGCCCAATTAAACGAAGTCTGTCTCCTTCTGGAATCGTACCAGGACAGAAAAAACATAAAGAATATGCCTAATAATATAGTGGTGCCAAGCCGCTCGTCTGGTTTGAAGCCAGAATTTGACAAAAAAAAAGTGTGCTCTTTTTGCAAAAAAGTGGGCCATCTGGCCACTACTTGTTTCAAGCAGGCGAGGCTGTTGGAATCCAAGGAACCCCGAACTTTCAAGAGGCATCACTCTAGGGACCGCTCTCCTCCGCGCGACGAACTGCGCAACATTTTCAAAAAATCAAGGCACAACACTGAAAGGTTACAAAACCCAAGCGATGTTAGACCTCAGGTGGACTTCTCCAAGCCCCCACCAAATTTCTACATGAAGAGGCCAAAAAACTAAATAATAACCTCTCAGGCACCCATTCTGAACCAAGGTCTAAAGAATGGACTGATTGGTTATCACACATTAAATATTTTAACCAGACCTTAAATGTTTCTTCGGTTTGTTGCAAACAAGCTAAAGATGGGAGACCCTATGCTTTTTTCTCTGTTAACAATGTACCCTTTTCCGGTTTACTTGATAGTGGTGCATCTGTCAGCTGCCTGGGCAACAATGCTCACCTGCCGTTTGTTAACAGTGATTTTAGAATTTCGCCCCAATCGACACACCTGACGACTGCGGATAATGTTTCCCAGCAAGTCATCGGTGCCCTTGCCCTACCAATTAATTGTAACGATAAAATAGTTACAATCAATTTTCTAATAGTGCCCTCCATATCCCAGAATTTCATCCTTGGCGTTGACTTCTGGAAGGCTTTTAACGTTGCTCCCCAAGTATTTAATACCTCTGGCGAAACCTCCACTGCTGCTCAAATTAGTGAAATCCGCACAATAATACCTCACGAAAATTTAAGCACGGACCAAGCTCTCCAACTAAAGGAAATGGTCAACAAATTCGAATCAATATCTTTCGAAAAATGTGGATTAGGTTTGACAAATTTGGTTGAACACCATATTAAAACCAATGGCCCACCCATAAAGCAACGTTATTACAACTTAGCCCCCCAAAAACTTAAACTTCTAGAAAATGAACTTGATGAAATGTTAAAAATGGGTGTAGTGGTTCCCAGCAGAAGTGCATGGACCAACCCAACCCTTTTGGTTTCTAAAAAAGACGGCTCTGCACGTTTCTGTCTCGACAGTAGACGTTTAAACTCTTGCACGGAAGCCGACGCGTACCCCTTACCTTACGTCCACGCAACCTTAGACAAGCTGCGTAATGCCAAGTTCATCTCCTCTGTTGATCTAAGCAAAGCTTTTTGGCAAATACCCTTGGACGCAGAATCGTGCGAAAAAACTGCTTTCGTTGTACCCGGTAGGGGAATGTTCCATTTTAAAAGATTACCCTTTGGTCTAAAGAACAGCCCCGCCGAGTTGCAAAGACTGATGGACAAACTTTTCGGTCCTGAAGTCGATAACAGCCTGTTTTGTTACCTTGACGACCTTATCATCGTCAGCGATACCTTTGAAAAACACCTATTAATGCTGGAGAAGGTTTTTCAACAACTCAAGTTCGCTGGTTTAACCATCAACTTGAAGAAGTCAGAATTCTGTAAGTCTCGTCTACGTTATTTGGGATTCATTGTCGACGAAAAAGGTCTAAGAACAGACCCGGCTAAGGTGGAAGCCATGGCAAACTTTCCCCGACCCAAAAACGCGAAGGAAGTCAAAGGTTTCCTTGGACTTGCAGGTTATTACAGGAGATTCATCAAAGACTTTTCCACTATTGCAGCCCCTTAAATAAAATTACCAGCATCCGTAAAGGTGTCAGCAATTTCCGTTGGTCTGTTGAAGCGGACGAAGCGTTTACAACTTTAAAAAATGCTCTTCAAAAAGCTCCCGTTCTGAATTGCCCGGATTTCGCACTCTCTTTTACCCTCCACACGGATGCCTCCAATGTAGGAATCGGTGGAGTCCTTACTCAAGAGTTCCCTGACGGCGAACACCCCGTAGCGTATTTTTCCCGTACATTAAATAAAAACGAGAAAAACTACGGCATTACCGAAAAAGAGTTATTGGCTGTATTGGATTCTGTTCACCATTTCCGCGGTTACATAGACGGTAGCAAATTTACTGTAGTCACAGACCATAGTAGTTTGAAATGGTTGATCTCTTTAAGCAATCCCTCCGGTAGACTCGCTCGTTGGGCCTCCCGTTTGTCTCAGTACAATTTTGATGTTGTTCACCGTAAAGGCGCGGACAATATTGTCCCTGACGCTCTTTCAAGAATTGAACTGGCCTCATTAAATGTTGACACAATTGCCCCCCCCCCATCTACAAAAGACGAATGGTACTTGAAAATCTTTGAAGGTTGTAAAAATAATCAACAAAAGTTTCCTAATTTTATCATAAAAGAAGGACAGCTATACCGTAATTGCAAGGTACCACTATCCATCCTCGAAGATTACTCGTGGAAGCTTGTCGTTCCCCTCGAAGGTAGAGAACAAATAATTATTGACAATCATAGTGCTCCCGACTCCATACACCCAGGAAATTTCAAGACGTATAAAAAGATTTCCTTGAAGTATTACTGGCCTGGTCTCTTTAAGCAAGTTCGCAATTACATCTCTAAATGTGAAATTTGCAAAGCTTATAAACATAGCACGGCAGCACCTGCCGGCCTAATGGGTAATCCCAAACGTGCCGACAGACCCTTACAGTCATTGTCAATGGACCTCGTCGGACCTTTTCCTCGAAGTTATGCCGGACACATGCACATACTTAGTGTAGTGGATGTTTTCACTAAATTCTGTTGGATCTTCCCTTTAAAAAGAGCCAACGCGTCCGCCATCATCAAACTTCTGGAAAAACACATCTTTATACCTTACGGAACACCCAGGACCGTAATTGTTGATAACGGAAAACAGTTTATTGCCCAGGAATTCAAAGAATTTCTTGCCAAATACGGAATCAAGGACATTTATTATAATACCTTGTACACTCCCCAAAATAACACTGTCGAACGTTATAACCAGACAATCAACACAGCTCTGGCTATTCTAGTTGATAAAGATCAACGTACTTGGTGTAAAAACCTAGATAAAATTCAGGCTGCTATGAACAACACCGTCAATCTGGCCACTGGCTACACACCTTTCTTCTTAAAACACGGCATGGAACAAGTTGTCCATGGCTCTCTACATAGGGACACTAACTTTCCGACGTCAATCGCCACCACAAACAACCCCACCGCGGACTATGCCCACCGTCTGGAAGAACTGTCGGCCATTTACAGTGAAGTCACTGATGCTCTGCTCCTGGCTCATCAAAAGAGTGCGGACAGATATAACCTACGTAGGAAACATGTCACCTTCAATACAGGAGACATAGTTTGGAGAAAGAACAACACACTTTCCCAAGGAGCCATGTATTTCTCTGCCAAGCTGGCACCACGTTTCGTGAAGGCCAAAGTTCTAAGAAAAATATCAGATCTAGTGTACTCCCTGTCTGACTCGTCTGGTAAACACATTGGTAATTACCATATTAAGGATATTGTAAAGTCTGGAAGTGAGGAGTCAAGTAAAACTGCCCCCACCATCTCAGCAAACTTAAAATAATCCAGTGTGTATCACCACAACCTTTTGTAAGCACATCAAGTCTTGCAATGGCTGGCGTGTAAAGTGTCAATTACATGTCCACCCTTTCGTTGATAAAACGAATATTGTTTAAAAAATCACTTTTGTAAATTTATGTACACTCCACGGTGTAGTTTGCTCCCGTTCATGTTCTTGAATTGGCAACCACCGTAATTTTGTTTCACACGTCCTTTTATTTATTTTTTTTTCTCTTTCCTCACCTGTTCTAAAATTGATCACTTTAGAGCAGAGACACCCTTCGAGTCACAATGTTTGGGAAGTCATGAACCCAATCATTGCCTCTCAATCCCTCACACTACGCAACGTTCATGCCATGGCACGCTTGGCTATGTCATGCAATATTGTAATTTTCACCATTTTTGTTTGTTGTTTTTCATCATATCGGAAGGAACCTCTTCAACTTTTTCCTTTTCCATGAAAATTATGTTCTGCAAGTACTGGAGCGTCGTTCTAAAATCGGATTTGGTAAACTCCAAAGTGTTAAACCACGAACCAGGACTAGTTAACCATTTTAACACGCTCCATATTTTTACCTATCATGGTAAAGATAAGTGGTTACTCACATAATCACATCCCTTGTGCATAGTAGTTTTCAATTTTTCTTAAAAATTGATGGCGTCCTACCCGAGCTCTTTGCTAACAAATTGGATTTTGACACGTCCATTTTGAAATCATATGTATATAAATAAAGGAAAAACCTTTAAATTGGTCTTTCCACCCTTATGCAAATCCTCATGGGCTCATTTCAACTAAAGTACGTAAAACCAAATACTCGGTCTTTTGTTGTTATAAGAAGTCCTCGATTTGTCTTTTCTCTACTATTATAACATGTATGTCTTGTATTACATGCTTCAACCCCTTCGGAAAAGGTTAATAACGGCAACCTTGATTTCCGTACATAAATAACTACAGTTTAACGTAAATCATCAATGTTTTGTTTGATCATCGTTTTACAAACATCGGCACTCATCTCCAGTTCCGCCATAACCTGGTAGGTTCGCAACTGCACAAAGGGTATGTAAAACCATATTTGGTCCCTTTCCTTGGTCTTCCTCACTGTAGGTTGCCACAACAAAGAGTGTGTAAAACTATAAGTCCGTTCTCGTTGTTGTCACATGGTGTAAACAGGAATGTACCCTGTCATCACCCCGCCCTTATAACATATGAAGTAACATAAATTGCTTACCTCCTTGTTATTCTATCGTACGCTCTTGAGCTACAGAGTTAGTTAATCTAACAAATCTCTATAAATTGTGTCAAAACAACCATTGTTAACGTTTATTGTGTTGTATTTAAACGTAACCATGTTACATTATAGGAGAGATCCTTAGAACATCCACCATTATAGGAGGGATCCTTAAAATACCTGCCGCGATACGAGAAGTTCGTCATAATCACTTTTGCTCATAGCTAAATGTTATTGAGTTGGTCGTGTGACATATTTGTCATGAGTACCGTTTTGTATAATCTGTTTTGGTCGTGTGTCATTTACTTGCCATGAGTACCGTTTTATGTATAATTGTGTACAACCCTTGCACACGAGACGTGGAGACGTTAAAATACTTACCGCGATTCGTGCGAACGACATAATATCGGCTTTGCCATCTTCTTTAAGAGGCATTGTATAAACTCTTTGACTTCTGTCTATAATTGAGTTATATCTTGCATGTATTTGCATATTTTGTACACTATACGTGGAGACGTCAAAATACTTACCATGAGTCGTGCGAACGAAATAATATCAAACCCTTTGTGTGCGATCTACGAGATGTAGTCCACAACCCTTTGTTGTTATTCAACGCCAATGCCCGTGGACTTCCTGTTTTTTTACTTCTCTGCAAAAAGGAAAGAAGCCCAGGAATATCTACTATCCCAAAAGGACTAGTTAGTAGCTTCACTGCTAACTATGGGGCATAGTGCTGTGGGAGTTAATCGATTGAGCACAAAACCACCTAACTCGTTGTCTGGGGAACGAATAAGAAAACCCCCAGGTTTGTGAAATTGGAGCGAAGGTCTGTCTTTTCTCACAATCATGTAGAAGTTTTTAAAATGACTCCTAATCTTTTGCCCAATACACGCGAAAGATTAGCCTCTTTGATATAAGGTGTATTCAAATTTCTCCTCACCCCTTTTTTAAAATGTAAAGAGTCAGGAAATCTGCTGGTTGATTATGTTTCATCCTCACATAGAGTTTGAATTGGAAATTAGTCCAGTCTCTAGCAAATTTCGTAACTCGTCTCCTTTCTCCACTCCTCCCTCCCATCCCCCATGTTCTCAGACTTATGTTATGAAGTGAAAAATCTGTCGTTGACCATATTTCGCCCTCACTTGGAGTTCGAATAGGTAATTGTCCGGTTATCTACAGGTTTTCCCCCTCAATCTCTGCATACGTCTCACCATTTTTTTGTTTTTCTCTCTTCTCAATTCTACGAAACACATTCATGAATGTTGGATATGTACGATATGCACTTGGCGTACCGTCTGTCTCCTTTTGACAACCTTTATTCATGAATTGGTTTCCCTTTGCCGTGACTAGTTCACGATTCCTTGTCTTGTTCTTTGAAATTCTACGAAAATGTTACCATCTCATGTTAACATAGGCCATAGAGGGCCGGTTGTTTTTTAACCAAGACATATTGTCACCCGGCAAGCGTCAAGCCATCCTGGTAAAGGATAATGTTCATGTAATCACAATTTAGTTAGGAATCTCTCTCTTCGTCACTCTCTGGGTCGGTTGGTTAAAACCTCGTTTATTTCTTTATTTGGACACATTTTGTTTCTCTCCAAACCTTTTCTTCATTGGTCCCTAGGCAGGTAAACTTCAAGAATTTTGCTCTAATAATAATTTCTCCCGGATTTAAAAAGAAGCCCAGGCGGATGTCATCACCAACAGCCAAGCTGAGCTTCACTTCCTGACAGCACGCGCTGTGGTTACAGGGTCCCTCCTGCTGCCATTTTCTACGCATTTGTTTCTGAAAGCACAAACCATACCGCCCATATGTATGTTGTTTTGTCATGCCACAGCAAGCTGAGTTGTCCCACTATACATTATGACACTCTGAACTACCTTTTGGGCACGCTAGCTCCTAGGTTTGTTCTTACTCTTGCTATCAATGCCAACTTTGTCGTCTCTTGCCTGTCATGCAGTGACGCAAATATCGTCTTGTGTAAACCATTATTACCTTGACCCTCCAGTATTCGCTGAATGCGTACCAATACAAGTTACCTTGAGCTACATTATGCTTCAATAACTATTATATACGATCCATGTGTACCATAATAACACTTAGGATTCGTATTGGCATGCCTGCAGATACTGGACTCTTCTCTTCAATGACCTCTGTAACCATAGTCGCGACACAGCAACCACAGTCTCCATTTCGTGAACTTCAACGTCTTCGACAAAATCAAGTGTTTTCTAAGGCCTAAGTGTACTCCTGAGTGTTATCTCAAATGGGTCTGATTGCAGTGATAATGTAATCCTTAGAATCTGTGAAATCACGTCCTTTTCTTCGAAATTCTCCGAAACCAAACAAATCCACGCTTCACAAACTTAGCTCCCAGACCAATGAAACCTTAGAGTCACATTTTTTTCTCTGCTCTTGTACAAATGTATTGTTGTTTTTCAATTGCATAACCATGTACTGTTGTTTTTTCAATTGCATAACCATGTATTGTTGTTTTTCAATTGCATATCCTTGTATGTTGTTCTACACCATGTACTTTTCCCAAAGTTGTCTTTTCCAAACATTGTATGTACCCCTACCCTTTCCCTACAAACATTGTGACCTAAACTGTATGTTCTAGCTAGGCAACTCTCAAGCAACGAACCTCTCAAATCCCCGATGGAAGCATAAGAGGATTTTTTTTTCCCTACAGCTCCATTGCCACGTCGCTTTTTTTCCAAGCGCGGGGGGAAGTGTTATGGAACGCCCTATAGCTGGTAGAATATACATAACAACAATCGCCGAGTCCGGTTGGAACTTGCGACAGCGGTCCCGTTCCCCACCGTTTCCTGCATCCCCTACTTCCCCTCTCCTACTCCGCCGCGGCGTACCGACCGGCCGCCAGTCGAAAGCTACACCCGGCCTCGGACGGACGCACACCGGTTGAAAGTTGCTCTCTGGCTGAGACGCACGTAAACACGGTCAATTTTTTACATTTGCTGAAAAATCCATGGGGTGATAATGATTATAAAATTTTATTATATCTCTGCTTTGCCACTACTTATGTGTTTTAGCCATTTACAAGTATTTATTCTTGCACCTACAACGGAAATATTTTCCTGAAATCATTTATTTACTTTTTTGATAAGCATGTTGTTTTATTGGATAAAGTAAAGATATTTTTTCTGGTACAAAAATCTTCTTTTGGTAAATAATCAACTAGGTATTTTTTTACTAACTATAATGCATCTTCATAAACTTGTTCTGTAAACTGTGGATCTCGTGTCCAAAAAAGTATGTTTCTAATTTTAAATAAATCAAAACCAAAATTTCCTGTCAAATCGTAATATTTCTAAGTAGGTATTTAAATACCTATCTACTTAAAAATGAACCATATATTTTGCGCAACATTTAAAAATAAATCTAATAAGGAATTTTACAATTTGTCCGAAGAAACGTCACTATTTCAAAGTCAATTTTTTTTCAAACTTTCTTCAGGCAGGTTGGTTCTGTTCTATTGAAAGAATGCAAATAATAAAGTACAAATAAACAAGTCGATTTCACAATTGAAAAAAGAATCTTTACTGAACTGTTAAATGGCAACCATCTTGAACCGGAAAGGGAACATACAAACAAATGTACAGACAAACGAAATGCAAAACAGTTGAGTTAACACAGGACTTCGCTAAGCTCAGTCAATTAATATGACATTCATAAATTTATTCAGTATTGATTGGCCTTTCAACAGGTGTTTCTGACTCACTAAGTACTTGGGTGACATTTAGAATTCATTATGAATTAAAATCTGTGTCGATGAAATCAATTGATATGAGGCCTGATTTTATAGCAATTATAAATGTTTAAAACATTTTAAAGAGATTAAAAACCAAATTCAGCATCTACTGAATGTTTGCAATTTACCAGGCTTTTTATAAATAGGTAAAACTATAACTGCAAGCCTATAAGGCCTTCTGGCATAATGTTGGAACTTTTGAGCTTATTGATAAATTTTTCTTTTTAATAAAATGGCTGCAGGGACGCAATTCTTTGGGAGAATTAGTTTTGGTTTTTATGAAAGACACGATTTTTAGCATATTTTTTTAAATGCTAAGCCGTTTCTTAAGTTTTTAAATAATTGAACATATTTTTCATTATCATTTTAATAAAAAAATATTTGAAAGCATTATGGCACAAACAAAACTAATGTTGTCCAGAATTGGGTACAGATGAAAAAGTCATGGGGTTAAAATAAAATAAAACTATTTTTGAGGCCATCAACAACTGAAAAAGTCTGTTATTATGTATTTGGTTCTAAATTATGGATGCCATGGATATTGAATAGATAGATCTTTTTGGTGGAACTGGTTAGGGGAATTTATTTTCCATAATATTAAATAAATATAAGACATTATCTTGGAACGTGATTTGACTGATATGGATATTTAAGGTATGAAAGTATTGTTAAATGTGTCATAATAATAAAGATTATTATCATAAATTGAATGTTTAGATAAGTTAATAACAATCCACTTCCTATGACAAATTTAATTGATTATTATTGTTAAATATGATTCATCAGTTAACTATATTAAATTAAACACATTTTTACAAATACATAAAAAAAAATTATATTATATATGTTTACTTACATTGTCGATCACTGCTTTAGGTTTTTATATTTTATTTGTGGATTGGAATTGCTATCTTTAATTGTTTCATATTATATTCAACATTATGTAACGTTTCATTATATAAAGTTTATATGCATTAATCCTTAAAATTATAACAAATATTATAGGTACCTACAGATAATTTATACAATTTTATTATATTCATAATTTTATTACCTATAATATAATAAATTCAAATAACATAACAGTGTTTTATTCTTATCTATAAGTGACGTTCCAATAAATCAAATTAATTTCATAATCAGTATTGCATTGAAATAAGCAACGTTAGGTTTAGTTGTAGTGGATCAGTTGCCGAGGGTGCATGTTGCGCTAATGGGGTCTTGCGTTGTGTGGATGTGGAATAGTTCATACCACAGACACTTTCTTGTAGAGTGTCTGTTCCACCATTCCCCTGAGCGTACATCTATCTTGCACATCACAATTCCAGATCCCATGTGAATTGGCTATCAGGAGATACTGGTTGAAGGCAACCTTTTGAACTCTCCAGCCGTACTCTCTCGACTCATCGCCTTGCTCCATATTGGAAGGGGTGGATTCACATGTCCATCACCACTGTACACATTGATCCTAGATTTCTACCCACCCCTCAAACCCTTTCCTTCCCCAGAACTTCATCCCTAAAAGCATTGGAGAAAAATAATGAACTGAACAAAATCTGATTTTCACATCTATTCTCGAAATACAGCTTAAGCCATTTAAATCTTTTTTTTTTTTTTACATTAGCTCTGCACATAGGCTCCGAGGGAAAAATTCCTTCAGGGCCTATGTCATATTCCAAGATGCTGTGTGGAGGGTTTTTTAAGGGAAAGGAAGGAGAGGAAGTCCTGGGAAGGAAAAGAGTTTGAGGACTGGGTAGGAATCTGGTGATAAATATATCCAGGAGTGATGGACATGTGAAGCCATCCCTCTCCCACTGCGGTGTAAGGCGATGGGTCGAGAGGCTGGAGAGATCAAACGGTCTCCCTAAACCAGTCTCCCTAACCCCGTTAACCCGGGCACCCCTGCTAAGTCACCAAACGTAGCGAACCACATGGGGTAACCAGTGGCAGATGTGTTGGTCGTCCAATAAATGGTTCCCGGGGTGGCGGTACAGATAACCGCCTCCCAAATTATCGATTCTGAATAAGTTTGTGGCCCCTCACCAGAGCGATACTGAGTGCATCTTCCACTATGGAAACAGATTTCTGTAAACTCTTTTCTTTAAGAGATAGTAATCAATTACATTGGCCATTTGGAACCTAGGAGTCGAAAGGTCTGTGATTTAATAAATAATATATAATTATTGGAATAATATTATTTATTATTTTATGTATAATAAATAATATTTGCAACTGTCATAAAACGACAGTTGCAAAATAATTCAATAATTTTTTTTTTCTATTTTTCTCACGCTCAAACTGATTAATTCTCATAGATATAGCTACTATACGTATTTATTTAATTTTATTTTAGCTCATAAGTTAATACACTGTCAAAAATCGCTGTTGGTTATCGAATAAAACAAATAAGAATCGTTTCCGATTTCTTTGCTAACCTAAATTATTGAGGTCGATTTTAAAACGAGGGCGCTCGAAATTGTATCCTCGAATCTGTATCATCGTTTCAACTGCACTTGGCATAATTTCAGTGTGGAAATGCTGACTTAGTCAACTGAGTCGTTACACCCTGAGGTGGCCCTCTACTTTACTATAGATACTTATATACATACTTTATACATCCTACCTGCCTCCCCCCGGTGTGAGGGGGTTTAGTGGACAGGGGTGTATCAGTTAACCAAAAGTAATATTAATAATAATATTTAAATGAAAAAAATTACTTTTGTGTAAACCACTATAATCAATGTTATAATATCTACATGTTTCAAACCCGATGGTTTCTTCGTCATGGAGGATAATAACAAGAATCAAAATAACAAAAGAAACAAACAAGTATAGACAAAAAGAACAATAGACAAAAGTATTACAGAGAGAGGTGATTAATTACTTAAAAATATCATATCAACAATTATATAAAATGAAATATAAAAATTATTTTAGAATATGTTAACATTACATTAGGTAGATATTAAAAGAATTAATATCTACCTAAAAAATTAACAAAAGGTTGTAAAATAAAGTATTATAAATATAACTATTAACATGAAAAAAAAGAGATTGCTATTTTTTATTTATTTAATTTACTATCAACACTTTTCTAATTTATAAAATTTAAAAACTTAAGTAATTTATTTATTTTTTATTTCTATTGCTCTTTTTGTCTATACTTTGTTATGGAACGCCCTATAGCTGGTAGAATATACATAACAACAATCGCCGAGTCCGGTTGGAACTTGCGACAGCGGTCCCGTTCCCCACCGTTTCCTGCATCCCCTACTTCCCCTCTCCTACTCCGCCGCGGCGTACCGACCGGCCGCCAGTCGAAAGCTACACCCGGCCTCGGACGGACGCACACCGGTTGAAAGTTGCTCTCTGGCTGAGACGCACGTAAACACGGTCGAGAATCACGCTCTGTTTCGGGCCCCCGCAGAATGAGCCGAATTGACTTCTAAGCCACGATGTTACTATTAGTCCGCATTGGAATGTAGAATCGGTTTTGTCAAACATCGGTGTTATAATGGTTCGCGGAACCCAGGAAGACTGTCGAACGTGCTGGAAGCGGAGGACTTCGCCCCCACACATGTAAGCTGAACACCAGATTTCCCATTCTTTCAACGTGTCTGTAAAAATACGATAGGGTCCCGCGTAAAAACCATAACTCAGAGAGTTTCGATGCAGAGATCACGAGGTATAAACACTTTAGCTAGGTTTGTGTGACATGCATTCTTGTATAGCCCTGTACTGAAATAGCCTGTATACTGTGTTCTGAATTGTCAATATATGAATCTATTTAAACATATCTTGTTGTCAATCTGCTCCGGCAGGAGAGTCTCGTAGAGTATTGATTTCCCAGGTGATCGAGAAGGATGGAGATCTGTAAGCATTCATTTGCGACCCACGCCTGAGATAGAGGGTGCCCGTTGCTCCCGTTTGAGCTGGCTTTGGGGCTTGTTTGGGGTAGCTGGAGCTGACAATTGGCGACCAGAGAAACCCCGTAACAACTTGTTTGTTTCTTTTGTTATATTTATTCATGTTATTATTCTGACGAAGAAACCATCGGTTTTGAAACATGTAGATATTATAACATTGATTATAGTGGTTTACACAAAAGTAATTTGTTTAATTTAATTAAAATGACGCCACAAACTGAGTTTGCAAAGATTGAAGAAATTAATAATAATAATTGGATAATTTGTAAAGGCTGATTTTGTGGAAAATCACCTCAAGGACGCTGTGCTAAGAGTGATAGAAATATAAATATGTGTTCATCGTTTTAATTATTTTAACAATTAAAAATAAATTTTATTTCTATTTTAGATAGGTTTTAAATCTGAGACAGTTTTTTTAATATTGGATCCACACGCCCCCTTAAGCAAAATAATTTCTCTCTTGGAATGCCTATCTCATCTTTAAATACACTGTGTTTTGGTAGGACAAAGGTGTGAGTGGTGGATAGGAATCTGAGGGTCAGTGTGTCCAGGAGTGACGGAGGTATGAATCCACCCCCCACTGCAGTGCAAAGCGATGTTCCGAGAGAGAGTTAAAGTCTGCCGGAGAGGTCAAAACGTCTCCCTCAACCAGTCTCTCCCGATCCGGCCCGCCACGCAGTTGGTGGGCAGACGCATCCGCTGCCAAGACCTACATAACCTCTCCCCATGAACCCGGGCACCCCAGCTAAGCCGCCAAACGTAGAATAAACGCAGAGTTACCCCTACCTGCCTCCCAAATTAGATTAAAATTATTAAACTTAATTTTATTTGTGTACTCCATTTATAACGTAGTATAAGCCGATTTAATTAAATCCATTAAACTGTTTATTTATTTAGAAATCCATGAAACTGTTTATTTATTTAGAAATCCATTAAACTGTTTATTTATTTAGAAATCCATTAAACTGTTTATTTATTTAGAAATCCATTAAACTGTTTATTTATTTAGAAATTCATGTAATTTAATTTATTTAGCTAATTTTACTTATTATATTCATTCAATATAATTTAGATACCAAGTTTAAATGTGTAGTATATCGACCCTTATGAATAACAAGGTTCCATCTGTTGCGGAAACGTCACGCGGTTATGGTATCTATGGTAAGCTACCTTAGAGTTTATTATCGCATGAGGCAAAGTGTCGATATGTTAGATACCTATTTGAAATATTTCTTTAAAATCTACATGACATACATTTATAAATCATTGTTCTTTACTTTACTATATTTACTAGCTTTTTAATACGAATACTTCGATAGTTCTATTTGATTATTGTTGATGGCAGCACTTCCGTTTGTATCTCGTACGTGGAGCGAATGTGTACGACAGACGTTAGGGTGTTAATAATATGAAACGCAGATCTAAAATTTACTATTTCATTTACACAATCCGTCTTCCGCAAGGCTAAAATCACAAAATCAAAAGATTTTTAGAAGACCGACCATTTTAAATTACACCCCAATCATTGATTTAACCCTGGATTCTAAACGAGCTGGAATATAACGCATTATGGGAACGACAAAATTGGAAGATGGTTTTCCGAGGGGCGAATCCTCCAACCCGAGTGTTCTAGTAAATGCTGATCGGGACTAGAAACGTCCAAAGTCCGGGCTTACTCCTTATTACTTTGCTTTCCGCTGTTAAATTTATTTTACCCTAACACCGAATCTGAGGAAATCTCCTAGCCTTGTTACGCAAATGATAGGGCTTTATCATTTGCTTAATAAATGGCCTAATTGAGAATTTAAGAAAAGTAGTATTTAAGGGAATACAAATGTTGTTTTAAGAAAGTTTCACCAAGTCGTCGTTTCATTTTAACATGTTTTTTTAAAACAATCTTAAACTAATGAGTTATTTAATGAATGTTTTTTATCAAAATCTAAACAAAACGGCTAATCTCGTAAAATGTTGTATTAAAAATTATAAGTTTCATAAACGGTAAAAAAAATTACATTTTATGTCATTCTTATGGAACAACTTTGCTGTCTGGCCTTATTTTATAAGACATTATGTAACATTAGGTTAGTAACAGATGTAAAAAAATTGTACATGAAATAACTGGTAACAAATGTAGATATTACGTCATGTACATTTGTTGAAACAACTTCGCTGTCTGGCATTTTTCTATATGAAATTATTGACAACCCTTAAATTCCCTATATAAATAAAATTATATATAAGTTTTCTGCGATAATTTAAAATAAACTATCAGGCTAACTCACAGATAAATTGACTGCTTCATTTTGGTAATATATTTGGGAATGTCGTCGACTTACTAAGAGATTCAGTATTAATGGTATTTAACGAATATCGATACGAATTCTTCATAAATACTTTGCTGAAATGTAAGAATTTACAAGTCCGTTGTGAATATACTCTTTTTACTCGTTTCTCGTTATTTTTTTGGTCCTACCTTTTGCCAGGCCAATAGAGATGTCGACCACGTCTTAATTTTCCCGTCCCATCTCACGCTCCAATACTTTTTCAGACTTCAGCAATATAATCATTATTTTCGTACCGACTCTACCACCACCAAAGTTAACTTGACGAAATCCAGTGACAAACAATATCTATCCGTTACCTATATTTGAATAAATACTCTTATATTGAAAGTGTCATCCTTCAAACGAGTAAATGACAAAAAACGTTACTTGATTTATTATTGATACACGTCTACGCAATTATTTTTCTTTGACATTATGGAAAATCTACATTGGACAACAACAAAAAATTAGTTAGTTTCTTGAAATTTTACTTTCCGTGGCAAGAATATAATACTTTCTAGCATTTTGGTTGTTGGTTTCTGATGTGGTAACCTTTATTGCAATAGAAAAGATTTCATTCCCTATAACTTGTTCTTCCAGTGAAAAATCCGGAGAAAATATTATTATCATGTTTTAGAAATTATCAATATTGTGCTGAAATAATTTTATTACATTGAATACTCAATGACTTTCTGACGTACGCAAATTAATTTATTGAGTTTTCATTATTATTATTAATATTACAGTTTCTTTCAGCACCTTTGAGAAAGCAATAGTTTATATACTTTATATAACCCGAAATTATAAACGCGAAAGTTTGTATGGATGTATGTGTGTTAGTTACTCTTTAAATCGAAATTTAATGAATGGATTTTAATGAAACTTTACAATAATATAGCTCATACATCAGAATAAGATATATGCTATAATTTATAAAGCTAGCTATTTATTTTCAATATAGAAAACGTCAACATTTAAGAATGACATTTTGCAAAATAATGATTGGTAAATCAAAATTCTATTTTTGAAAATATTTAAATTTGTGAATTTATTCGAAGTACTCGCCTAATACTTTGAATCGAATAAAGAATTATGCATATTTTAAATAAATAGGTTAAAATTTTTGGTATAAACGTAGGTGGGACCTAGGAGAAGAAAATAGATTACTCGATGTACTAATCGTACGCAGACGAAGTCGCGGGCAGAAGCTAGTACTTTATATAACCCGAAATGTATTGTTTATCTACGGTCAATGGGAGATTAATTAAGTCTACATATTATGTAGCTAAGATTATCTCTAATGCCATGATCAATTAATACAAACCAGTATAAATGCTGGTCAGATTTGCTATGCATTCCGTCAAATGATGTTATATGGCTTTATTCCAGATGTCATAAAATCATTCGAATTTAACATTCAATCTCTTCGCAGAATTATTTTTAAACACCAGAAAACTACGTTTCTTATTCTTCTTAACACTTATCATAAAAATGAACACAGTTCCTTTAGATATACGACTCTCCAATCCAAACTGGACTTAACAACAAGTTGAAATTTTCACATGAAAACTGCCCGGCGATGAAATGCGTTCTGCACGAAAACCGTCTCAGTGCTTGGAAAGACACCATCATAATATTTATTATGAGGGTTCAACTTCGAATATTGGAGCGAAGATGGATCCCAAGATAATATTTGTTACTTTATTCTTTGTAAAAATGTAAACAGAATCTATCCGTACAAGAACACAATTAAAAAATACTTCGAATGTTTATTATTCATTATTTAATAACGTCGATCTCCATGGTATTTAGACTCCTTGTATAAAATATAAACACGGTAGACTTCCAGTATCCACTCTCTGAAGCCGCGAAGGACCAATACTACTGCTGCCATGTAGGAACCAGGCTTAATCTTAGATTATTAAACATGTTGGATAAGCATTCACAATTATTAAAAATATTATCGCTTCATCGACGAATGTACGCTTTACATTAAATTATTTACATTAAATCATTTACATTAAATTATTTACATTAAATTATTTACATTAAATTATTTACATTAAATTATTTACATTAAATTATTTACAGTAAATTATTTACATTAAATTATTTACATTAAATTATTTACAGTAAATTATTTACATTAAACTATTTACATTAAATTAACTTTACGTTAAATTATATCCACTCGAGCGCTTTTTGCCACAATATGGCACTATTTCCAAAACTACGCATTGCTGTGTTGCCAAAATATGGCAATTTTTTTATTAAAGCGACTAAATATTATGCGACTATATATATTGTACATTCAAAATATAACAAAATTAATATTCTCTAGGTTCTTCAAAATGTTTTAAAGTTAACGATTTAATAAATTTTTTTTTTATAAATCCGACGAATTTGTGATAATAGACAAATAATAGACCGTTTCACTATTTTCATCCGTTTGAAATACCCCAGATTAGCATTCTAAAGAGTGCAGTTAAGACGATGTATAAATGTGGATTATATGATTTATTATTTAAAAAATAAAATATATGCATTGCATACCACTTATTTTTATCTCTTATTATTATATTATGTAGATAGCTCTCTGAATGCGAAGTTTGTATCAGTACCTACACCTACAGGTATTAAAAAATATGGTCAATATTTTAACTTATTGTTGTAGGTGAATTCATTGGCTATATAGAACTATATCAGTTTGTATGTCTCCATATTCAAATTCGTATGATTTTTTTGATGTGGGCGGAAAAATTTCATTTAACATTTTAAATTGCTCTGTCGCTCCAGTGGCTAAGGAATAATAGTGAACGTGTATTTCTATAATAGGGGACGCGAACGGAGAATTTCCACAATGTATTAACCTACTGAGTCTTCACATGGGCATCACCATTGGAAGGTTAGTTCATCAGCACATGGGAAGAACCAAAAACCTGTGTTGGCGGCCTCGCATGAAATTATCTGGGACACATAATCTTATTTTAGGCAGAATGTCTGGGCCCCCAGCACACTCGATCAATAACGATTGATAGGAAAACTTTCGGTAACTTCTTGTCGTTCCCTAGCATGACTGAAACCACCAACGAATAATATTCGACATCAATTTTTGTTTGTACATTAGCATTTGTCCTAGGGAACGATGAGAAGTACCGAAAGTTATCGATACAATCCTTATCGATCGAGTGTGCTAGGGGTCCTGGTATTGATAATAAAGGTAGCGACAGACACACAAAAATATACTTATAAACAATAGCGCTCGCCATACAATCCCATAGATACCCGCCACACGTAAAAAGATGATGTGCTGTGATCGCGGTTTGAATCTTCGCTAATCGGCGTTATTTTTCATGACCGCTACGATCGCGATATCAGAAAAGTTATGCGACACCCCTTCGCCGTAAACAGGAGAGGGGGTCATTTTGATTACACGGAGCATGCACGGAGCTGTCAAGTTGACATATCCAGTACAAAGAAATGATATTCTTTTTTCGTAAGAAGCAATCACTTTGTGGTTAGGCATTATATTTTAAATAAAATAGATCCAACTTTCAATATATCTATGATTACCAGTAACTGTTGTTTATAAATGTAAATGTGATACACATATATTGTTGTCTCCCTTCCACTTATTGATAATCCTTTTTATCTCTTTCTAAGAATTTGTCTCTGTCTAATTATGTTTCTTTTGTAATATTCTTTCTCCCTCTCCCACTCAACCTATATATAACCAACAATTCTGTCTTAGTATTTAGTTATTATTATATCCTGATGAAGCTCGGTCGGAGCGAAACCGGTCGATATATCAAATAATAAATATACGTGGTTAAATACTAAGTGTTTGTTTTATTTAAAATAAAATGAAATGATATTCTCTCGACCGCTTCCGATTTCAACTGACCCTTTCTCCTGCCGTAGGAAGAAATATTTTATAACGTAGTGTGTCGGTAGAAAAGATACTTTATATCGCAGTATCTTTTGATGTGAGCTTCGCGTATGTCACCCGCTTAAACCATTCAGAAGCTTATAAACCATACGCAGTAATGCATCATCTACTCTGGAACTAATTTTTTAGACATTAGGCTCAGTAAAAAATGTCCTTTGTTCACGTTGTGACGTTTCTTTCGTCATCCATCGAAACTATGCTTAATCTACTCGAGTGTACTCGTTAGGGCCGGGTAGGGCGGTTTTAGAGAGAGAGAGAGGTGTTAGAGAAGAGGGAGAGGTGAGCAGAGAGGCGGAAGAGGGGATGAGGATGGGCTCGGACCACCGAATGTCATGAAACCAGACAACCGGAAAATTACGTTGAACGGGATTCTCTCACGTTACGGTATATGTAGATAAAAGTGGATATTCCGCTCAGTAATATGTAGATAAATGTGGATATTACCATTTATATAGGTAAGCGGGCGGGAGGCGGGGGGAGGGGAGAGGGAGGATTCGACGATGATAAATTTTTCTCGATTAGCAAATCCAACAACAGCTATAGTTTCGCAAATTTTGAGAGATATTTTTTTTTATTTTGGGCCGGTAGTACCCGCTCAAAAATAATTAGAAGGAGAGATACGACAATACGAATGTTGGAGCGAGCGCGCTAATATTAAAATTGTAAAAATTCGAGCGAAAATTGGGAAAAAGTTTATTAAAACACGACTCATTTACAATAGAGCAAAAATCTCTCTTCAACACCTTAAATGGCATAAAGAAACACTGTGATTTTTTTCATCCATATAACTTGTAAAATAACAGAAAAAAACTTGTAAATAATAGTTTTTGGAGCATACTTTGCGATTTTTTTTATCGGGGGGATTTTATGTAATTAACGTTTCGGCTCTACAAATCTTTAGGTATTATCTTAAAAAATTTTATAATTTTTTTAAAGAACTTAAAGTGTTTAAGGGACATATGTTATAAATCGGTAGAAAATCGGAATTCCGGTCCTTAAGAGGCATTGGCCAGTGGTTGAGAATATAAGTTTAAAAATGCTTGCAACTGTACAGGGAGGTTCCAATGAGAAAGATCGATTATTCCCCGTATCAAAGTTTTAAAATTAGAAATTTTATATCGATTTATTTCATTCAAAACTTGCTTTAATATCTACATTCAAGTAAGGAATACAAATGCTCAAAACGCACGATGATAAGTTATTAAATATCGTGCAGTTCTTTAAGTATTTTTTGATCGTAAGTATATCTTAAATCTACAAATCTTTAGGTATTATCTTAAAAAATAATATAATTTTTTTAAAGAACTAAAGTGTTTAAGGGACATATGTTATAAATCGGTAGAAAATCGGAATTCCGGTCCTTAAGAGGCATTGACCAGTGGTTGAGAATATAAGTTTAAAAATGCTTGCAACTGTACAGGGAGATTCCAATGAGAAAGATCGATTATTCCCCGTATCAAAGTTTTAAAATTAGAAATTTTATATCGATTTATTTCATTCAAAACTTGCTTTAATATCTACATTCAAGTAAGGAATACAAATGCTCAAAACGCACGATGATAAGTTATTAAATATCGTGCAGTTCTTTAAGTATTTTTTGATCGTAAGTATTTATGATTTTTCAATAATGTCAATAAAAAAATAAGTGTGTAAAAAAAATCTGAAATATTTTAGTTTGTAAGACCTTACATAAATAGAAAAACCGGGGTATTTTCGTCACAAAATACGTTTAACTAAAATAAAAATTCTGAGAAATAGTTTTACTAGATTATGTACTGATTTATTTTACTGTACGATTATTTTTTTCGAAATGTGTGTTGTATAATACAATATTTCGTTTGAAAATTGAACAAATCTGCAAATCACCAACGGTATAACCTTACTATATTAAAAATAAATTAAGTTTTTCAAAATTTAAAACATAACTTTACCAGATAAAATAACAACACCCGACCAACTTACCGGAGACCTACTTACAATATTACCCGGTGGAGAAATGCTTAGTTGATGACAGTGACGGGGTGGAATTTAAAAATTTTTTTTTAAAGGAAATAAACGTTTCTGGAGAGCAAAGTCGCCATAACATTTTTTACTCTAAATATGATCAGGAATCGCTGGTTAAAGTTTTTCGGGTACGTACCGAAAAATAAGTGGTATGCAATGCACATATTTTATCTTTTTAAATAATAAATCATATAATCCACATTTATACATCTTAACTCCACTGGATGCCAATCTAAGGGTATTTAAAATGGAAGAAAATAGTGAATCAGGGACTTGATAAGAAACCAATGTATACCTACATTGAAATACCGGTTGAATAAACAAACAAAAAAATCACCTGATGAACATTGCAATATTTTGTTATTGGAAATGACTTCTATTAATTTTTAATTCGGATAATCTCCAATCATTTGTGGTTGTTTTTTGTTGAAACTACATAACTCCATGTAAATAACTTAACATAATATATTTTACTACCCTTATCTCGCTAGCAGTCGCAGTGTAGTTTTGCAGATGAGGGGTGTTAGAATATTGACCTCAGTACCAGAAATAGGTCAAACGAGTTTAAAAGTTTGGTATTCACAGCGAGTGGCAGTCTGCATCCTTTAGTGTAGCATGGAGTATGGAGTATGGAGGGGGAGGTGCAGTGGGGGTAGCGGGGAGCATCGGAAGAGTTGCGGTGGCGATTCGTGTCGTAAACACAACTTGTGCATCGAGAGGCGATATATTGGCAAAATGCTATGAGGAAAAACTGACTCGAGATGATGTATCAATTAATTTTACATGTTTATTTTTTTTATATAAAAATGATTTTTTTTAATTAAAATGAATAGTTTATTATTTTTGGGCCTTACACTAATTGAAATGATCGTTGGACTAATGGGTACTCATAATCTATTAAAACAATACAAAATATTTATTTATTTATATATATATATATATATATATATATATATATATATATATATATATATATATATATATATATATATATATATATATATTTATATATTACAGATGTAGGTAAGCACTTAAGTGAGAACAATCTAGTTACAAAAACTCAGTTATTGTACAAATAGAGACAAAAAATTACAAAATTCTACACTTACATACATTTAAATAGAGATACATACAACTAGAAAAACAGAAACATCACAAATAAAAATACAAAATGATATACAAGCTCACTTAAGTAACGTATATTACAAAGAAAGGTAAGAGACATAAGAAACTCGAGAGGCGTGCATACAGAGACAATTGGCCCAATGTAATTAGTTAAACATATTTTTTAACAGCGCTAGAACTTTTTTCTGAATCTGTACGAATTAACAACGAAAATATCAACTTCAGCAGATCTTGTTATATAGTCGACACATTTAAGACTCATAAATCAAAAGTGAAGAAAAAGTTGTATAAGCAGCATAGGCCATGAGTGTATATGTTACCGGAAATGTATGAAATCTAGGCACAACTCCTAGGAAATGTGTACAATTCCGAAGCTATTTAGGAAATGTACAAAATATTGTTTTAAAAATTATTTAATACATAAAAATCCTGGGAAATGTACCTCAAACCCTCACTCCAACGTGAATTATCATTGTTTTGCATCCACGTGGTCAACATATTACAATATCCTCATTTGCTCTTTCCACACTCCCCTTACTTTGCGAATGCCTGGGTTTACCTAAACTAACCTAACCTAATCTAACCTAACCTAACCTAACCTGACTGTTTACGCGGAACTAGCGCGATCGCCTGATCAGACGATGCAATACCCTCCCCTCGCCCGCTGTCCCCGCGTACCCATTGATATCTTAAATGTTTTGCATTTCCGATTACTATTTAGGATATGTGTCTAATATAATTTATTTCACACATTTCCGGGCGATTTTAGGAACTACATACATTTCCTAGGAATTGAATACAATGACGGATTACATACATTTCCGTTAATATATACGCACTTTCAATCTCCTTCCTGAAAACAATATACTAATATGACCTTTCCTTTGACCACATGGCATTCAAATAAGGAAAAAGGCACTCGATTGGATTCTCAAAACTTGTATTATTTATATTGTTGAATTTAAAACAAGTAGAATTAGCAACCAAAATTAAATAAAAATATTTATTGCGTCGCATTCATTTCAGTTCTATAATCTTAGCACTGTAACGTTGTGGCATCGGAAGAATAAAGACAGATTAATGCAGTATAAAGAAGATCACAATGTAGACAAATAGTGTAGATTTAATATTGGTACGTGATGTAGAACTTTCTGAGTCATCGTATGCTTGACTTGTATGGTACTATTGCCCAGTAGATAGTGTTTAAATTAAATGAAACAAAATACTTTGTATACACCACTATAATAAAATCATGATTACTGACATCGAAACCTATGGTTTCTTCGTCAGGATAATAATAACATTAAATAACAAAAGAAACAACAAGAATACACTAAAAAGAACTATAAACACAAATATAATAGTGAGAGGTGAAAATTACTTAAAAATATCATAAAATACAATTATTTAAAATTAAATATAAAAATTATTTTAGAATTCGTAATTTTTTTTTTTAATAAACTAATATAATAAAATTGTTTAAAAACAAAAATAAATTATTATAAATATAAGTATTAATGTAAAAATAAATTTAAGAGATGGTTATTTAAAAAAAAAAGGTTTTTTAATTTACCATTAAAACTTTTTCTAATTTCCATAATTTCTAAGTTTGCTAATTGTAAATCTGTTGTGTTTGTGTGTAAAATTTTTAACCCCTTATTTATATCAAAATAATGATTTTTAACAACTATTATAAGCAATAATTATAAGCCTGAAACACTTATCCACATTGAAAAATCTTTCGAGAAAAGATACATGCCGCCGACGGGACTCGAACCCGTGTCCTTCTAATGTCCGGTCAGGTGCTCTTATCCACTGGGCTACGGCGGGTTATATCTTACCCGCCAAATGATTCAATATATACTAGTGTTTCATTCAACAACTACCGCTCATTACATTTTTTCACCTGCAATCAACCAACGCAAAAAGTCACATTTAAACACAAATGGTATAAAATTATCTATCCAATAAAGCCAATACCATAACCATTACGACACTTTTTACGTGTTTAATTTCATTCGTTTTAAACCTCTACAAAAACACCATTTTTTATTGGCTTCTGCATTTAGCTTATTCATTCATAGATCATTTATCTTAGCCACGACCTGAAAACTTCAACCTCCCCTTCTCGACCCTTGAAATGAATTATATTTTACCTTTAATCATTGAAGACAATATTAAACGTCAATCACAAATTTAAAATTTAAAATCAGTCAAAAATACTGTCCCATCTAGAGATTTTATTTATTTATTAAAAAAAATAATGCATTCCACGGAAAATATAAGCTGCACATCTCACTATGGCATTCCTGTATCGAGATGTGCAGCTTTACAATGATGGAATTAATAACAAAAATATACATAAACTTAATATCAAACATTAATTACAGTTGGGCAGTACGTTTATTGTTGGCAACTAAAGTTAGGTAAATATTAACAGGTATATAAAAGTATGTAAATAATAATTAACAATTATGTAATGGAGAGTAAATTAAGTAGATAATACAATTATGAGTAAATAATAATAAACAATTTTTTAATACTAAATAAACGTAAATAAATTAAGTACATAATAATAAGTACATTAAGTATATTATATTATATTCCAATAATGATAACAATAAGTAAATTAAAAAGTAATAATAAATAAGTAAAGTACATACACATTAAGTAAATTGAACCCAGAAGATTAGCCTTGCTGCAAGTGTTCTGTACAGGGGGGTTCTGCTCTACCACTAAGATAATTCTAAGCTATCCCTTATCCCTTTTGGTCATATTTAACTGTATCATACTTCGACTAAGAACTGTCAACTTTATCTTAAGGCCAATTTTAATACGTACGATTCCAAGTTTCTTTCCGAACTAAATGTAATCTTATATATATCCCTTTTTATTTAATTAATTAATATTTTATACTGTCTTAAATGATTAAATATTACAAAATAATTAACATTAAGTTATTCCACAAATAAATAAAATATATTTTACCTTTAACACATCGATGGACACTGCAACGCTGTCCGAAACGTCGGCTAAAGAAGGAGGTAGCGCAACACGGCATAACACCCCAAAAACAAACAACGAAAATATTTTACCTGCCTTCTCCTTTAGCACACACCATTAAGACGATAGACTTCGCTTTTCGGCCCATACAAAAAGGACGCCCGGGAAAAAACTAATTTTTCTACATCGAAAATTGCACAAAATGAATATTTTTTTTATACTGCCTTCTAGAGGGTAAAAACTATGTCGGTATGTTTTCGAATTTTCGATGCGTTTCGTATTAACGTAAACATTCACTGTCAAACATGTACGATTTATCAAAAAATATTATTTCAGAAAAAAGTGCTGCTAACTCAACTCTCATAAAGAATTATAAAATTATAAAAAGCTACCGACGTAGCTTATTCTTTCTAAAAAATATATTTTTTTTTAAATTTCAATTTCGTGAAAGTTTCGGTGTAGAAAAGTGTATTCTCCATAAACCCCTTTTCGAGCGATTTCTGTAGGTAAATTTGAGCGTTGTCTCATTCGCACGTTTCGCATTCGCATGTATTGTAAGTGTGCGTGAGCTTATTGTGAGCGGGACAGAATGACAGACGCGGGTGTTCCGCGTGTCGTTCAAAGTCTAGCCTCTTAAATATACAACATTAAATTTAATTGCCCAAATGAAAACATTAATTATTTTCTCGTTATGACAATATATTACCGCATTCATAATTAATTTCTACTAAAAATATAATTAACTCATGAATCAAACAATCGCTATACATCCGAGTATTTCGTTGATTTACTAAACTCCCAGTTTATGACGATAAACGAATTGTGTACTACTGAAATTGATTCGTTTTTTAATGGGGTCACCAATAAAGAGGAGATTACAATATAAATTTAAATGCACTCAATCAAAAATTCAATTGAAATGACGTTGATCCCTCATGGTTTTGCCGCGGATGCAATCAGCCCAACTGCATTCACGTGCTCTTTTAAAGGCGCTATTCAATAAAACATTATTGAGTGTCTGAATTCAAACCACCGAAAACAAAAATCATTCAAACTTCCAATTAAAACAAAAAAAATTACAAAATAATTTTTTAAAATTACAAGCTTAACGACAAAGTTATGTTATAACTGAATAAAACTGGTAAGTATAATAAAATTTTAAGACTGTAGTAGAACTATTTTAAGAAGGCTAACCTAACGTTTATAGAAATATCCGTGTAACTTTCAACCAATAAGACGTCAGTATTCTCAGTTATCAATTCGGGAGACAGATATGGGTACCATTTGTTGGATAGCCAACACCCGACTTTGCAGGGGTGCGCAGGTTCATAGGGTGAGGTTTGTCTAGGCGTTTGCTCACCTACTGCATGGAGAAAAATGTTATTCTAAAATACGATCATTTTATTCGTAAAAACGGTTAAAAACGGGACTGAAGTTCTTACAAATTAACAGTGTTGCAATATTTATTGGTGGGAAAATGTAAGAATAATTTGTTGGTATGCGTACGAAATTACGTATACCAACAAATTATTCTTACATGTTCCCGCCAATAAACATTGAAACCCTGTTAATTTGTTCGTAAGAACTTCAGTCCCGTTTTTAACCGTTTTTACGAATAAAATGATCGTGTTTTAGAATAAAAATTTTCTCCGTGTGGTTGAGGGAGACCTTTGAACTTTCCAGCCGGACTATCTCGAACCATCGCCTTATACCTTACACCACATACGTCCGTCACTCCTGGACACATAGACCCCGGATTACTATCCACTCCTCATTCCATTTTCCTTCCCAGAACTCCTCTCCTTTCTATCCTTAAAAATAACCCCTCACAGCATCTTCAAAGATGACATAATACTAATAATAATGATGTTTTATTCCAGGATGTGGGGAGGATAGAGCAATCCCACACGTCACATATAGTTATAAATACAGTTAAATTATAAATAAAGCAGAACAATTATAAGTAGGTATGTATAAGGACATAGAACCTAAGGATTTTTTTTGCTCTTTTTGAAAATTATTTATAGACCATATTATTATGCTTAACCAGGTAATATTGATTAAAACGAATCTTTATTATAAATGCGAAAGTTTGTATGGATGAATGTGTGTTTGTAACTCTTTCCCGCAAAATTTATTGAATGGATTTTAATTAAACTTAAAAATAATATAGATCAGAATAAAATATAGGCTATAATTTATAAAGCTAGCTATTTCAATATATTGAAAATAATAATTATTGTTTAATAGAAATAGTAAAAATTTGAGATTGACATTTTGAAAAACAATGATTATTAAATCAAAATTCTATTTTAGAAAATATTTAAATTTGTGAATTTATTTTAAGTACTCGCCTAATACCTACTTTGAATCGAATCAAGAACTATAGATATTTTAAATAAATATGTTAAGAATTTTATTATAAACTTAGGACCTAGGAAAAGAAAATAGATTACTCGAAGTACTAATCCTACGCAGACGAAGTCGCAGGCAGAAGCTAGGGTAATATAAATTATGAGTATGACATTGAAATCAAAAGGAAAATATGAGTCTACATATTTATATTAGTTTGGTAGAATTATTCAATTCTCTTTACCAATTTAAAGCTTAAATCTTCGAATAATCGGATATAGCGCAATACTTGTACGTTTATAGTGCCATTAATTTATGTTGTTTCTGCCCCAATACAGCGAAAATATTTTATTTTTATAAAATTCCTACGCTATAACGAGATTGAATGATATTTATCAAAATTGTTTGATTAAATTTGATGGCACGCAGGAGGAGGGTAAAATCATGTATTTGCCAGAGTTAATTGATATCAATGATTGTCCATTACAAATTAATATACATTATATTAGGAGACCGATCACATTCAATTCGATTGTTTCTGTTTGAACATAATTGATTTATCAAATAAATTCAGAAATATTTATAAACTGGGTAGTATAATTAATTAATTAATAAAACCTTTATGATGTACCTGTTAAGTATCAGCACCATTATAGTCAGCTTTTATGAGTTTGGATATTTTTAAACAAAACACTTACAATTTGAGTTTGGTTCTGCAATTTCAATGTCATACCCCTTGGTCTTGTACATCTGCAGAAGACTTTGATAAATCACTTTTAAACCAGTTATTTATTTATTGCAAGCAACTTCATTCCACATAATTTCATTGATTTTTTTTTATTAGTTCATCACATTTCCTCTTTTACTTTTAGTAGTTTGTATTTGAAATAAATCACTTCCTCAAAGATATTATTGATATCCATTAAAATTTAAATGTAAACCTTAGAAATATATATATCATAAAACACTTTTTGTAAATATAAGATGTACTTTTCAGAATTGCTTGTATTAGGTAGGTATATTTTTGTGTATTTTTTATAATTTTTTATTATGGTCTTTTTTTTTTAGAGAATACCTCACAAGAGTCCCAACTGCTCCCGTCGTGAGACAGTGAGACTATGGCATCCCCAATTGGAGTAAGTTGTGAGGCTCAAGGTAAGCGGGGAAGGGAAGGAGAAGAGGAAGTTGGGGAAGTACCTGGCTATTCAGATCTAGTCACTAAACACGGCTAAAGCCATTATTAAGCAACGTTTCAATTCTTTGTTGGTGGTGGTCTTACACCAGAGCGATACTGAGAGTATCTTCCACTCGCAAACGTGCCGCAAATATAGTATATATTATTTTTTTATTAATTAATTGTTAAATAACATAAATTAATCAAATAAAATTTATTTGCGCACGCCGGGTTTGAACCCGCGACCTTCCGATTGGGAGTCAAGAGTCAATCAAGTCAAGTTACCACTCGACAATGGACGGTCTTGAATTAGTAGTCGTTATTTTATTAGTCAATGAAATAAACAAACTTATCACTGTCATATGAAAATGTATAAAAACTGTTTACAAAGCAAATAAATAAATAAATTTTTAATTAAACACTTCTAAAATAAAAAATAAAAACAAGAAATTTAAAAGGCCGAACATAAAGACATAAGAGAAATATAAAACACTTTTTATAAATATAAAATGCAATTTATGAGAATTGTTTGTATTAGGTCTTGAATTAGTAGTCGTTATTTTATTGGTCAATGACATAAACAAACCTATCACTGTCATATATAAATATATAAAAACTGTTTATAACGCAAATAAACAAATAAAAGAGCTTTTAATTAAACACTTCTAATATTAAAAATAAAATCATTCAATTTAAAAGGCCGAACATAAAGTCATAAGAGAATGAAATGTGAACACTAAATTACAACAATGAATTAAATATAATTAAAAAATTTCAAGAGATTTGAAAGTTTTTCTAATGAAACTGGCAGCAGATTGGAACGATTTTAATTTTCAAAAATATAAGGTTTGTATTTTTATTCTTCGTAAAAACTTTTTCCCTGGTTTGTTTGTGATATCATGAGAGTATCGACAGGGTAGTTAGTTAGTTCGACTAACAAATAGTGTTGTGCCGCCTTGGAGTGTATCGGTGATCGGCATCCCGGGAAGGGTAGACCCACCCCACCGGGCGCAGGGGTAGCTACTTCCACTCGCCTCGTTACGCCGCGACTCCGCGGGCAAAAAAACCGATCGACTCTCTAATTTGTTTTTATATTGGCGTTTTATTTTATACTCTGTGCGTGCTCGACTTCTATTTAAATTTAAATCTCACCCTTTCCCCCGTTCAGCCCCGACCGCTCCTGATAAAGTTGCTCGCCTGATGCGCGGATTTTCAATATTTTCGGCTGATCGATGATGGAATTATGCAGATTCCAAAGTGAACCACCAAACTCAAAGAATGTAATGCATGTTTTTATAACTTCATAGACATACATTTCTATATATTTGCGACTCCGATAGAATGAATGAATAGATTTTCAATAAAATTCGATACCCACACGGAGAAAAATGTTATTCTAAAATACGATCATTTTATTCGTAAAAACGGTTAAAAACGGGACTGAAGTTCTTACGAACAAATTAACAGTGTTTCAATGATTATTGACGGGAAAATGTAAGAATAATTTATTGGTATACGTACGAAATTACGTATACCAACAGATTATTCTTACGAGTTCTCGCCAATAAACATTGAAACTCTGTTAATTTGTTCCTAAGAACTTCTTACGTTTTTACGAATAAAATCATCGTATTTTAGAATAACATTTTTCTCCGTGCATTTACTTCTCACATTTTCTGAAATATTACTCAGTTTGAAATGGTAATTGTAGTTCATTTAAAATAATATTGTAAAAATGTTTGTCTTTGATATTTTATCTTTCACTGGCATTTTCCCGTCTGTGACATGTAACGCGAAATAACACGCATTTACCTACAAATGAATAAAAAAATCTCTACTTGAATCGGCAAAACAATATCCAAAGTAAGGGTTCTTGGATTTAAGCTCTCAAATCAGTTTTAGCCAAATAAAAAAATCTTGTTTTCACACAATGTCAATAAAAAAATTACGCTACGATTAGAAGGGTAATACCACCAGAAGTAAAGAAACAAGAAACGAATATAGTTCACATTTTAAATCCACATGAAATGGAGGGTTTTGACGCTCTAATTTTTCCTTCTTGATAAAATGGGTTACACCTGTGAAATATAAAAGATAATTTCTTGCTTTTAATTTATAACAAAACATCTGATCCATATAGGTACGATACCTACAAATAAATTTCATGCCAGTTATTTTCATGTTAGTCAAAAAAATGACACTAAATCACTAAGTGGCACAAATGTGTAACGCAACAATTCAATGAACTTCGTTTCGAAAACCCGGACCTTAATCAATTTGAAAGTTATAGCCGTGTTTAATTTCGCAAAGTTAATGAGGTTCGAATACGTCTGTTTAATGACGTGTTTTAACCGTTTGGCTGTAAATCTATCAGAGTTCCAGGATCAGAATGATGGTTTTCTAATTGTTCGGATTCCCATTAAAGACTAACGACTTTCCACGGGAACGGAGGCGGCCTGCAAACGATACAATACGCTGTTTGCCGTTTGAATGTCCCATACGTAAAAGAACGCCCCCTGTGTCGTGCATTTATATCGGCTATTTGCTTCAGATTAGATAGAACCCGGAAAATAACGACCGATTTATATCTATTGATCCAAAAACAAATTGTGATTGTAATTTCTATTGTTGGGATTTGGTTTGACAAGGCAGAATGATTTAGCACGATTTTAAGAGCACATAGGCAATCTAATGCTTAAGAGCGATTGACCAGCAGCTGAGAATAAAAGTTTAAAAATGCTTGCAACTGTGCAGGGAGGTTCCAATGAGAAAGATCAATTATTCCCAGTATCATTTTTTTTTAATTAAAAATTTAATATTTATTTATTTCATTCAAAACTTGCTCTAATATATATTCAATTTAGCAATAAAAATGCTCAAAACGCACGATGATTAATGATTTAATATAGTGTACTTTTTGTAAGTATTTTTTGATCATAAGTATTTATGATTTTTCAACAATGTCTAAACAAAATAAGCGTGTAAAATTTTTTTGAAATACTTTAGTTTGTAAGACCTTAAATAGTCTAATAGTTTTGTCACAAAACACGTTCTCGGATTCATTTTTTAATGATTTTAATTTAACTATAATTAAAATTCTGAAAACTGTGTTGACTAGATTATGCATTGGTTTTTTTGTTGTATGATTAAATGATTTGAAATTTGTGTTGTTAGCGTTTGAAAATTGAACAAATCTGCCAACGACCAACGGTATAATCTTAATATATTAAAAATAAACTTTGTTTTTCAAAATTTTAAAACTGCGTGTACCACATAAAATAACAATCTTTCAAAATCAATTTATGTTTTTTTGTAAAAGAGTCAATTCGTCTAGAATTTGATTTAAAAAGGACTAATTTCCGGTATTCTCTGGTAATACCCTCTTAATAATGTAAGTAACACGTCAGGGTTGAGTTACTTCCACACCGTATAACTCCGTATTCTCATTTTATCAGTTGCATATCAAAAGAATAGCATTTATTAAATTTATTTCATGCGTAAAAGTCGGATAACGGAAATATTATCAGGCTGATTATACGAATATTTTCTTGCGAACTATTAGAATTTGCTGAAAAAATTTACACCCATTAAACATTTTTTTTATACTTCTCTATCTACATTTATTTGACATCTGTGCCTACTTTATATTTCATGCGAGCTCAAAAGCCTTTAACAATATAACATTCAATTAAGTCACACAGGGGCAGTCATTTTGACGGCTGGACATATTTCAGTATAAAATTATTTGTTATTTTAAAGTATCGTAGGCTTGGCCTACTTAAGCATATCGGTCGTCATACATTCCCATTGGGAATGTACGGCAACCGATATGCCGAAATACGCCAAACCAAATAACGCTTGAGCTTTTATAGCTGTGTCTGCTGGCCCCATTATGGTGTGCCACGTCGAAAATGCCGTTTTGGCGGGATTACAAAAATGGCCAGCATAAACTCGCTGTAGAAAAATTACTCGTCAACATAAAAATGCCATAATAATCGTAATTTTTTGCTTAATTTTTTTAAGCAATAATTTTTTTTTGTGGAAATACCCTATTATTTAGTAAAATTTTTATATAGTGTTCCCTTATTCTATTTCACTAGAAATTCACTTTTTTCGAACCTATATGTTTAAAGTAGTTTCTAAATCGAGCATTAAACTCGAAAAAAAAACCTTTTTGTTGTCAAATTTCAATGGACTTAATTTTGGTTTGGATTTTTGTTGAAGATTCTCTTCTCGGTAGTAATAAATAATGCCGCCTTCATGATTTAATTTGTAAACAAAAAGTCATTACAGAGATAAAAAACACGTTTATATTTTAAGCATTGAGGTTTATTTCGAATGCGGTATCTTTTTTATTACTGAAATTACTTTGATTAGAGTAATAAATGCCATAATGTGCGGAAACAAACAAATTAAGCGTTGCCTAATTTGATAAATTGCGCGGTTTGGTTAAAATTATTAGCATTCATAAAATTTAAAGTGTAAATAGACAAACAATAAATATAGCTACAGTGAAAGTAATGAATACCTTTCAGATGAAGAATTGTCAACAAATATGTGGTTTTGTTTAGGCTTATAATATTACAAGCTTCTGCCCGCGACTTCGTCTGCGTAGATTAGTACTTCGAGTAATCTATTTTCTTTTGCTAGGTCCCATCTACGTTTAGACTAAAATTCTAAACCTATTTATTTAAAATATGTATAATTCTTGATTCGATTCAAAGTATTAGGCGAGTACTTCAAATAAATTCACCAATTTAAATATTTTCCAAAATAGAATTTTGATTTAACAATCATTGTTTTGCAAAATGTCATTCTCAAATTTTGACATTTTCTCCTACAAAATAATTATCATTTTCAATATATTGAAAATAAATAGCTAGCTTTATAAATTATAGCCTATATGTTATCCTGATGCATGAGCTATATTATTGCAAAGTTTCATTAATATCCGTTCAGTAAATTTTGCGTGAAAGAGTAACAAACACACATACATCCATGCAAACGTTCGCGTTTATAATATTAGTAAGATGTGTATTTGTAGATAAGTAAGACTGAATTAAGCTTTCAATTGACTTTCAACTATATTGTCCTTGACTACTACTCTATTAGTAATAAATTCTCTGCAAATAACTTGTCTTCTCCGTTAAGCATAGTTTAAATTTGCTTACTTTAGGTCAAATAAATAACAGAAGCCGGTAACACAGATTTTAGAATATAGAAGTACGGCTCCAGTTAATACTTTAGTAGTAACTGACTCTTGAAGCGAATGTTTAAACTCGTCACGCTTGAGAAAATACTTTGTTTTTCTACGAGAAAATTAACAAGTTCGCAAATAAAATGTAAGAAGAGAGAGCTTGTAGAATATTGATTAAGGTTTTCCTGATATCAAAGAGTCTTTAGTGATCTTTTAGAGTTTAATGGATTTTTATTACAAGAATACCTATTCAATTTTAGTTTAAACGTACTTGAGTTCGTTATTTCATTTTAACGAAATGTATTTAGAGACTAATCGTGATCTTCTACTGGAAATTTTCATTTAATTGCCACACTGTAAAGCATGCGCGTTCGACCGCGCTTCTGAATGAAGGAGCGATTTTTTAAGCCCACCGTTATTCTATTTCGATTATCGTTTGTAATAACACAGTAGTTCACACATGTTTAACCTCCGTGTTTCCAACTTTTTCTGATAACATCGCTTTTGTAAATGTGAGTGCTTAATAAAAGTAAATCTTAATGAAGATTGAAGAAGAAAAACTTAATCTGTTTGAACGTAAAAACTCTGAATTTGAATGCTTCCCAAAATAACCTCTACATACTTTGGCAATTAGCAGGACGACGGCTGGCGTGGTCGAGAGGCAAGATTCTCGACTCCCAATCCAAATGTCGCGGGTTCGAACCCAGCGTGCACAAATAAATTTTATTTGACTAATTTGTGTTGATTCACAGATAATTGATGAAAAATAATATATAGAATATTTGCAGCACGTTCCAGAATGAAAGATACTCATGCCCTGGCTTAAAGATATAGTTTTGCGACGTATGAAATTGAATAACCTTAAAAGATTTTAAAAACTTATACTATCCATTGTACAAATACATTATGAAATATAAGCATAAAATATTTTGAAAATGAGGGGTTTCACTTCAGTGACACATCAGCTACTTATATTATAAATATAAATATTTTATTTTTATTTTTCATAGTGAATACCTCACAAGAGTCCCAACTGCTCCCGTCTGGAGCCAGTAAGACTATGGCATTCCCTATGAAGGTGGGGATGTACCTGGCTATTCAGATCTAATCTCTAAACACGGTTAAAGCCATTTCAAGCATCGTTTCAATTCTGAATGGTGGTCTTACACCAGGGCGATACTAAGAGTATCTTTCGTTCTGGAACGTGCCGCAAATATACTATATATTATTTTAAATAATTAATTGTGAAATAACACAAATCAATTAAATAAAATTTATTTGGCACGCCGGGTTCGAACCCGCGGCCTTCGGAATGGGAGTCCAACGCCCTACCGCTGGATTACGTCGGCCGTCTCTATGTTATAATATGTCTCTGTGTTAAGCATAATGTATTCTAAAACTGATATTATTTGCTGTATTCTGTAAACTGTACTTCATTCTGTAATTTGTACATTTCCGAGTAGAAATTCTGAATAACTTACAGAAGAAAAAGTAAATTTAACGTAAGTACTCTACTAAACAAATGTTAGTAAAAAATATTCGCCTCTGGTGAGTATTTTGAAAATGCAAGTGACCCAAAACGCTGTCGCGAGTAGTACCATTAGATAACAGAAAAAGGTTCCCTCTGGCGACACCAAGTCCAATTCTGCTGTGAATATAATTGAAACCTCAATTAAAATTGTTACACAAATTACATAAAATAACCCGAACGGTGCTGTATCTCGAAATCCGGGAAATTCCCGTCTCATTTCGGTTTGGGAAGTAAAACAGCTGCCGAAAATAAAGGAAGCCCGGATAATCCGGGAGAGATTAAAGTAGTAAGGCATGGGCGGCAAGAATCCCGCCTAACAAGCGGATCGGAGGAGGCGGATGGGCGGCGTATGGCGCGATTTAGGGCCCTCCACTAATACCTTAGGCGGGATTCCCATACCACGCTCTTAAAGAGGACACGGGACCAAATAAATTGTCCATTCACTCTGATTATAAGTGGATGTCTGATTTGGCAAGTCTCAGAAAGCAGCTTTGATTTGAGGGATTGCAAGGTACGTTAATTCACAGTCACTATTTATTATGATGCCACCGTCACTTATTGGCACCATTAAAAGATCGCTACCCACACCAATTTCAAAATCTTCGTTTTCATAAAGTCGTGTGATACATTTTCTCCTGAACCGTTCAAATGCTTCCGCAATGCAAAACGGCTTGTTCTCATTTCATCCTTTCTTTGATTCATACAGCCTTGGCCTCATTTCATGGGATTGCAAACTACCGTTTAACATGACAAATATTTGTAGAATATTTTTATCAATTAATTATCTTATTAATATTATAAATTACTAATATTACTTTACTATTACTAATATTATAAATGCGAAAGTTTGTATGGATGTATGTATGTTTGTTACTCTTTCACGCAAAAACTACTAAATGGATTTTAATGAAACTTTACAATAATATAGCTCATACATCAGAATAACATATAAGGTATAATTTATAAAGCTAGCTATTTATTTTCAATACATTAAAAAAAAAAAAAATGTTTAAAATAAAATGTCAAAATTTGAGAATGACATTTTGCAAAACAATGATTGTTAAATTAAAATTCTATTTTAGAAAATATTTAAATTAGTGAATTTATTTGAAATACTCGCCTAATACTTTGAATCGAATCAAGAATTATATCTACATATTTTAAATAGGCTAAGAATTTTGGTATAAACATAGATGGGACCTAGGAAAAGAAAATAGATTACTCGAAGTACTAATCCTACGCAGACAAAGTCGCGGGCAGAAGCTAGTATGAGATATGTTTACCTTACCTGACATTACTAAAACCTAAAAATGTTATCTTTTATGTGACCTACGCGATTTAGATGTGTAATTCCCAACAATGAATAGGAATAGGCTGACCTCTGCAAGGATCCATTTGAAGCTTGGGCCGGATATGATATTGATTTATACACATTGCAATTACACAACGGGAAGTGGGATGTATCTACTACCACAATATTATATTTTGAATAATTTAAATATCTACAAGTAAACATGATGTGGTTTCCAAATATTTTCTAGGATATTTTTATTTCATACGGCATTATTTTCTTAGCAATGTACGGGAATGTTTGTCTAAAGATATGAAAGACATAATCGAGTTTGAATAGGTCAGCATGATTGTGCGTATGTTATAAAAGCGTATGACTGTTGCTGTGTTCCTCGTCTTTACGACGACCGTCCGTGGTCGAGTGGTAACAACACTTGACTCCCAATCGGAAGGTTGCGGGTTCGAACCCGGCGTGCGCAAATAAATTTTATTTGATTAATTTGTGTTATTTCACAATTAATTAATAAAAATAATATATACTACATTTGCGGCACGTTACAGAGTGGAAGATACTGTCAGTATCGCCCTGGTGTAAGACCACCATTCAGAATTGAGACGTTGCTTAATAATGGCTTTAGCCGTGTTTAGTGACTAGATCTGAATAGCCAGGTACTTTCCTACCTTCCTCTTCCCCATCTCCTTCCCTTCCCCACTTTCCTTCAGCCTCACAACATACCCCAATTAGGGATGCCATAGTCTCACTGGCTCCAGACGGGAGCAGTTGGGATTCTTGTGAGGTATTCTCTATAAAAAAAAAAAACCTTTTTTTTTTATCACAGTACCTACCTTCAAATATTTATACCGGTAATTATGCCCACAAGAATAATTGTTATACATTGTATATATATATTTTTAATACATTTTTTAAATATCGTGATTTTTACCTTTTACCTTAAAAAATACCTTTTTTTTGAGCAATGCTCGTGTAAAAAAGGTGGAGCAGCTAATGCTAATAATGCTTTGCTATTTTAAATTGCACTTTCTTCGTGAAAATTGTCTTCTTTGAGGGTGCTGTAAAAAAGTTGGACCATACTAATAATAACACCTTCATTTCAACATCGATGTTTATTTTGATATTTTTATATTTAAGGTTAATCTATTAAACTATAAAGGGGGTTAAAGGGTTCAGATTTGAAGAATAAAGTATCACAATAATTATTATTTTTTAATTGATAAACTAATGTTTTAAGACAAGATTTTTTATGCATAGCACAAAGGGTAACAATTATTATAATTATAATTATTAATTATTAGCCTGAAACACTCATCCATATTGAAAGAATCTTCCTAGAAAAGATACATATCGCCGACGGGACTCGAACCCGCACCCTTTTGATCGCTGGTCAAATGCTCTACCATTAAGCTACTGCGGGATACCTCCTACCCGCCAAATGATTAAATATATACCTAGTGTTTCATTCAACAATTACTGCTTATTACACTTTTTCACCTGCAAACAACCAACTTTATTTTTATATGTGAAAGGCATGTAAGTGCTAACTCTCCCACCAGATGGCGTCGAGACATATTATGCCTAATTTTTTTTGGTGAAATAATTTAACTCGTCAAGTATTTATTATTATTTTTTAATTGATAAACTAATGTTTTAAGATAAGATTTTTTATGCATAGCACAAAGGGTAACGAGTCCCGTCGGCGATATGTATATTTTCTCGGAAGATTCTTTCAATATGGATGAGTGTTTCAGGCTAATAATTATTGCTTATAATAATTATCACAATAAGTTGATAAAATTTCAGATTTAAGTTGGACACAAGATATAAACAAGTATGACAATCAAACATCTGGGTACTACAAAATCTGGCTGACTCACTCCGAAAGTCAAGTTTTGATCGATTTTTAAATGATTTATTTACAGATTTATGCCATATATTTTTCAGGAGAGATCAGTTTTGAGTGTCTCTCTAAATTGTGTCAAGGATTTTATCCATTTTATTTAACGTGGAAGTTTATTCATAGTTTTAGGGACCCCATAACAGCGATCTCCTAACTTTGTGTCTAAACTGCGCTTTGGTTCCTTTAACCTTCCGATAGCTGATCTAAGGAGTTGATTGTCGTTAGATTGTTCTTTCCGGATCGCGTATTTCGGTAAGGTAAGGCTAGGCTATACCATAAACACCTTCCAGTGGATTCTGTGAGAACGTTTGAACCGTGAAGCTCTAAAACCGAATGAAAGAATTTCAGATATAACAAGTGAAATTTTATATATTGACGTTTAAAATAATTGGTTTATTGATAAATTGAGGAGCGTTTTCACAAAGAGAAATATGTACAAATATAAACAAAAAAAGTTTCACAAAACGAAATATATTCTACATTTTAGTTCTAAAACAAAATACGAATATTTTTATAAAAAATAATAATAAATGTTCGCTTTAGCATTCTAAGTAGGTACACAGAGAAATATGTTATTCGAAAAAACGATCATTTTAATAGTAAAAACGGTTAAAAACGGGACTGAAGTTCTCACGAACAAATTAACAGGGTTTCAATGTTTATTGGCGGGAACATGTAAGAATAATTTTTGGTATTCGTAATTTCGTACGTACCTATACCAACAAATTATTCTTACATTTTCCCACCAATAAACACTGAAACACTGTTAATTTGTTCGTAAGAACTTCAATCCCGTTTTTAACCGTTTTTACTATTAAAATGATCGTTTTTTCGAATACCATTTTTCTCCGTGTACCTACCGAACCTAAAAAAATAAGATAAATAAAATCACAGCGAGAAATACGTAGGCAAAAAAATGATATAGGGAATCAAAAAAAAGTTTTATTCTTAACTAGGGGGGTACTCAAATAGATTAAAATAAGATGAAAATGAATATTTAACATTATAATATGATATATTCAAACTGACTTATTTCACTTTATATAGATGTAGGTATGTGGATATTCTACTTTCTGAACATTTATCATTGTCTTTTACGCATAAAGCAAACAAATAAATAATCTTAAATATCCATTTCGTAGACACCTGCATAGAGAATATGAATTAAACAAAATTAAAATATACTGTTCGGGGAAGATATTTCTTTTTGTGAAAACGCTCCTCTAATGTTCTTAAATATAATTGTCAGCGAAATAGAGTATTTATACAACTACTCTGTGTTTCCGTTGCAAAAAATGCTAAAAACACAAAACGTGTACTTTTTGCATATCATTCCACAAGGAAAAATAACAGGCAAAAAACCGACCATGAATTACGCCCACTTAGTAAAGACAACAGATGTCGCCGAAGCTTAAGTTTTACTGATTATTGCTTATAATAAGACAAAATTTTTTTTTGGAAAAATTAAGCTCACCATATTTTGCTAGAATCACAACTTGCATGCGGATAAAACGTTGCGTTTTCTGGTTTTGTCTCCAATGGTCGAAATTCCATGCACTCCCATAGGAGTTCTTTACAGGTTGTGTAGTAGATTTACTACAATGTCAACAACCTGTCACCGATTTCTCTAGTGGGCCCCCGATTTTACCATGATGAAAATTCAATCGAAGATCTGGTGAAGAGATAAAAAAATAACGGACTTCTTACAATGAAGTCAACACGCATAGCTCTTTATCTTAATCATGCTAATTTCACCCTGAAATAAACATAATTAGGTATTAATGGAAGCTAAATAAGATTTTTCATATATTTTTTTAAAATCAATGTCAATGCGCGATTCTTTATTTATTTATTTATTTATTTATTTATTTATTTATTTATAGATAGATACAAAAGAAAGTACAAGTTACACATTAGGAAGCTTTGCCTGTCCAACTAGGAAAGTTTCCCGTTCCAGGACAGACAAATTGACAGGTTTAGTTCATATTATTCCTTAAGTACATAATTGCAAACAAAAATATAAACAAAGATAAAAACAAGAATTTTTTTTTTTTTTTTTTGAAATTGAGAAATATATAAAAAACATACATACATTTTTTTTGTGACTATGCAAAAAAGTAATCTGTTAGCATATGTGCTATTCGGATTTACCGAATTGACCTGGTAACAAATAATATATTCAGAATTACAGAGTATGAGATAAGTAGGTAAGTTGGGAGTGTTGAAAAGTGTAAACAAGGTATCTGATAACAAGATAGAGGAATAACAATAAGATTTACAATATCAAGATATAGAAATGTGTTGAGAAGTGTGAACTTATAATACATTTAGATGTAAGCATGATTATTATCACTAATTTAAAATATGTTTTCAGTACAAAATATATTATGCGACAATACAAGTATACATCGCGTCATGTCTTGAACAACTCATGCTGAAATATAAAAACAATAACTATAAATATAGAATATAAACAGAAACTATGAAACCAAATAAATAGTACCTGATTTAGAGCTACTTTGGTAACGATATTGTAAAATTGTTGCATTGCTTCGTACGTCATACATGCTGTGTTATGTATTGTTTATTTATTATAAATAATCACCGCTGTAAGGTACCAAGTTTCACACAGCTAGTCTAGTGTGTGCGTGCATGATACGCCGCAGTGATTTACCTACTATTCAAATATTTATTTTGGTTCATGGTTTTTTTTTGTGTTAACTTGCCGTCTGTGAGACACCCACGTCAGTACCTAAAGGTTAACTTCCAGTTCCCATTACAAACAGAAGCAGAGAACAAGCCATTCAGACTCCCTTAAAAACTACCAATACACTATATTTTTTTAGGTAAAAATACCTGATTCCACAGCTACAGCCAATACCCGCTCCAGTACGGTGGCACTCCACCAATCCACCGGTACAGGCCGAGTGTTGGGGCCACGCGACGGCGGAATTGAACCAGACTAGGATTATCATAATCTACATAACAATTTGCGGCATACAAATGTTGACCCTTATCAATGTCACACACTGAAATCTATTAGGGGTGGATACACGGGCTCTGTGCGCGTATCTACACAAAGCTCGAGAATCGTTACAATACCAATTTGTTAAATGAAAGCTCTTTATGTCGGGCCCTGTTCAAATTTGGCGAAATATTGAGAGTACTTTGGATAATTTTGATTAATATTTTAACAAGTTATAAAATAACCTTCTGTTTTTCTTTTAGCAAAATCTACTGTAATGTGTTCATAGATAATATGCAGCTATTGATTATAATACTGTTTATTGTGGAAAACTATTTCTGTACCTTAAAGCAGCGGTTTTCAATCTTTTTGAGCCTGCGTACCCCTTCTAAAATTTCTTGTGCTAACGTGTAATGAATGACAGACATGTTTTATTTGTTATTTTTTAATACTCTCATTATTAAATGAATTTAATAATCAAGAATATGTTTTTATCTGCTGTATGTCAATTCGTGAGAAATAGTTTGGATGCAGGTGAGTTCTCTATTTGTCGTTTTGTGTATTCTGTCAATTGACATCTGCATCTGTATTTTCTACTTAAAATAAATAATTATACACAAATACGATTAATGCAACTTTATACAGAGTGTGACACGACCCGGGATCTGTTCTACATGCGAAATTGGACAAATTTTGATCCATGTATTTTTATTTCGACGAAAAATGTTTTCCATACACACAACTCCAAACTCATAGATTGTATTGAGAGGATAATTTTTTAACCTCAAAAAATTTTGTAGAAAAAAGTTTCTCATGTATCGGTAGTTAAAATAAAAGCCAGATTTCCTGTTAAACTCTGTATAATAAATCATACAAAGTCAATGTGACCCTTGAACTTGCTATGCAGAGCAAAGTTTTACAAATTTTGGCTCAATTTCACATAGGTAGAGCCTCAAGTCTGGTTCAGCATTCAGGATACCAAACCACCGAGCGTTAATCGTCGAAATTTGAAAACCTTGAGCTGAGTTACCTATATTAGTGTTACGATATTGCGTAACCCCAATTTTTGCTTCACGTACCCCAAGGGGTACGCGTACCATAGGTTGAAAACAACTGCCACGGGAATCCACTTTGGAATTTTGTTAAGGAAAGCGATTTTTGTGTGTGAGTGAACTAAATATTTGATGGTTTATAAATTTTTTACTTACTGCAATAATTAAGATATGTAAACGGTATATTTCATTCATTTTGCACAGTAGTTTAGACATATGTGTCAATTTACGAATATATTTTGATTTATCCTATAAAGTAAATTTGACACCAATGGTTTTTTAATTAATTAAATCAGTTAATATACCGTTGATTTCATCCAATAATGTAATGAAATACAAACATTTTAAAAAACACCGCTGCATTTGTTCCCAGAACAATGTCAATAATATCAACTGGATAAATAAATCTGCACCTTAAAGGATAAACCACGGAAGTCCACTTTGGGTGGTTTAGAGTTGAATAAGCTTATTCAACTCTAAACCACCCAAAGTGGACTTCCGTGGTTTATCTTTTAAGGTGCAGATTTATTTATCCATTTGATATTATTGACATTGTTCTGGAAACAAATGCAGTGGTGTTTTAGGAGTTAGTTTTCGTTCTATTATTTAAACTGTTAGAAAAATGTTATTCCAAAATACGATCATTTTATTCGTATAAACTCTTAAAAACGGGACTGAAGTTCTTACGAACAAATTAACAGTGTTTCAATGTTTATTAGCGGTAAAATATAAGAATAATTTGTTGGGAAACGTACGAAATTACGTATACCAACAAATTATTCTTACATGTTCCCGCAATAAACATTGAAACCCTGTTAATTTGTTCGCTTTGATTATATAAATGTCTATAATAAAAGTTTGTTCGTTAGAACTTCAGTACAGTTTTTAACCGTTTTTAGGAATAAAATGACCGTATTTTAGAATAACATTTTTCTCCGTGCGGTGTCTACCAAAATCACAAATAATAAAAGTTGGATAATTTGTAGAGTGCCGTTATTGTGAGAAATCACCCCAAGGGCACCAACAACTTTCGATAACGAACACATCAATCGACAATAATAATATTTGAATAATTAGTGCGATGGTTTGTGTAAAATTAGTCATTCTTATTTAAGACCCCGCATTCCAAATTTTTACTGAATTTATACATAGGTAATTAATTCCCTCAAACTTCTTAAGTTTTTAAGCTCTAACAAATAAATAGAGAGAGTTATCATATGAAATTCCTTCGACAGAAAAAAATCTAAAATTAACATCCAAAAATTTAAAAAAAAATGCGGTTGGTTCGGATATTTAAAATTTTGCAGATAAAAAAAATCACAGTGCTTCTTCAAATTTATCAAGAAACTTCATTTTAAATAAGTCAAGCTTTTTAAGTATTTTCGCCTACGCCTATTAATTATAATAGTTTTTTTTTAATTCGTATATACATGTTATATTTCTTTCAATCTAACTTCTTCTTCATTTTAAACATTTACTACATAGTCTTACATAAGTGTAAATGTAAAAACACAAACATTTTCAATTCAAAATTCTTTATTTCAAGGCACAACCTTGCTAAACCTTTTCCACACTTTGCTTTTTCAACTTTTAATTTAAGATCCCTGTAATATCCCCATGAAATCTCAAAGAAGTGCTAATATTAACAAAGGTACACGTAAATCTGTTCCTTACTCAAAGCTATATAAATTATGCAGTTGTAAATTCCTGAAATAAATGCGGACGGAGGAGCCGCCATACAATTTTAAATACTTCCGACACTTGTGCCGTTCTTGTGCTGTATCAATTAAGAATTACGGCGATTTTCCCGGACTTTATCCAATAATAAACAATTATTATGGTTGCTTTAAACGAGACGAGGTTTCGTTAAGTCCCTATTTTACTACGGTTTATATTTGCATAATAAAACTGTTTAACTAGAAAATAAGACGGTTCAAAGATATCGTGGAGTTTGTACAAACATCCGTATATTTACGAACACAGTATTCATTTTTGAACAGAATGGTAGAAGCTCTTAAAATAACCCTGATTCTTTTAGTATCGAAAATGTGCTTGACGACGTTTAGCCGTGTTTGGTGACCCTTTCCCACTTCCTGCTGACCCACAACTTACCCCAAATAGGGATGCAATGCTCATATTAGCTTCAGACAGTTAGGAATAGATGGGACTCTTATGCGGTATTCACATTAAGACAAATATATTAGCTTCAGACAGTTAGGAATAGATGGGACTCTTATGCGGTATTCACATTAAGACAAATATATTAGCTTCATACAGTTAGGAATAGATGGGACTCTTATGCGGTATTCACATTAAGACAAATATATTAGCTTTAGACAGTTAGGAATAGATGGGACTCTTAAGCGGTATTCACATTAAGACAAAAATATTAGCTTTAGACAGTTAGGAATAGATGGGACTCTTATGCGGTATTAACATTAAGACAAATATATTAGCTTCAGACAGTGAGGAATAGATGGGACTCTTATGCGGTATTCACATTAAGACAAATATATTTTCTCCATTCTTCCCATTTTCTTAAAAAGTAAGTACCTACTTTTAAAACACTGAATCGATGAGAAAGTCACGTGAACTCTCTAAATCAAATTTTATATTTCACAACTTTTTGTATTTCAGAGAATAAACCAAAACACGATAATCCAAAAAACGCTTTCAAAACATGCAAAAATCAAAGAAGTAACAACAGAAAACGCGTTTTTAATGCTTCTTCGAAATATTGAACGCCTATTATCATGAAAGAGAAAAAATACTAAGAAAAACATTTTTCTTAAATTGTTTATCGATACGTTGGAACCAAATTCGGTTGCCATATTTCAATGGAGGTGAAAAATTATACCAATATGGTTATTTTTGAATTGAAATATGATGTAAACATTTTCTCGGAGGGGTCGGTTCATATTTAAGGGAAATTGATTTTGGTTTTTAATTATATGTGCGGAGGTGACCTGAGAGGACAACTACATAATCTTTACATTAAATCATTCCTTCAAAATTTTGTAAATCTCTAATTAATCAACTCCTCGAAAGATTTTCTTTGGTAATTCAGTAACATTGAATATATGTATTACCTTAAGAGCGATTGACCAGCAGCTGAGAATAAAAGTTTAAAAATGCTTGCAACTGTATAAGGAGGTTCCAATGAAAAAGATCGATTATTCCCCGTATCAATTTTTTTAAATTAAAAATTCAATATCAATTTATTTCATTCAAAACTTGCTTTAATATATATCTACATTCAAGTAAGCAATAAAAATGTTCAAAACTAATAGCGTCTAAACAAAATAAGTGTGTAAAAAAGTTAATTTTTTTTTTTAGTTTGTAAGACCTTAAATAAATAAAAAAAACTGAAGTATTTTTGTCACAAAACACGTTCTCCGATTTGTTTTTTAATGATTTTAATTTAACTAAAATTTAAGTTTTTAAAACTGTGTTGACTAGATTATCTATTGATTTATTTGTTTGTATGATTATATGATTTGGAATTTATGTTATTTAATAGAATCTATCGTTTGACAATTGAACAAATCTGCGAACGATTAACGGTATAACCTTAATATATTAAAAATTCACTTAGTTTTTCAAAATCTTAAAACTGGGTGTGCCAGATAAAATAACAATATTTCAAAATCAATTTATGTTTTTTTGTAAAAAAGAGTCAATACGTCTGGAATTTGATTTAAATAGGACTAATTTCCGTTATTCTGTGGTAATACCCTCTTAAAGGAGAGACTACAAACCTAGTAGGTAGAAACCATATTATCGGTGTACAAAAATAATACATTCAAACATTTCAAATGTTTTGTTTTAGGTATCTACCTAATTTTAAAGGCATCAGATTGATAAATTACATTACTAAAGGCTTTGTTTGTTAGTACTCCTTTAGCAACGAACATTTATTAATAATTGCAAACGATCATGGTGGCGGTGGAAACAAATTACTTTGCAAAACTAACTCGGATAGATCGCGTTGTGCCAGAGCTGTTAACCGAGGGACAGGTTAATGATATGGTCCAGTCGGAGGCTGCGAGGATCTTCCGTTGGCCGCTCGTTACGGACAGATATCTCTACGTCTGTACCCTCTCCCGTTACGTCAACCACACTGAAGATTTAACACCGATAGAAGTGTGTTTTGGGCTTTCCTTTGTTTCCATAGTAAGCTATTTTGTTCCTCACTTCTGGTGATATTGATGAAATAATTTATCAGAAAAAGGCAATTTTTGTTTTTAATTTCCCTCGGGGTATGTCATATTTGGGGATGCTGCATGGAGACAAGTTTGAGACTGTTTTGAAGGAAGGGGAGTTTTTGAAAAAAAGGAAGGATACGCATATATGTATATGGCGGTTAGTGTGTCCAGGAATTAAGCAGCCGGTGTACAGACGCTTCCGTTACCAAGACTTGGATGTAGTACACCCCACGAGCCGGTTATCCCTGCTAAGTCACCAGACATAGCGAACCACTTGGGTGACCTATATCAGTTAATTTAATAACAATAGTTGTTTCCCAGAGCGGCTGAATCTATACCAGCCTCGTTGGTGAAATTGATAACATATTTTAAATATAGTATTTCTATCTTATTCTGGGATTCTAGAAGTCAAATGAAATTATGTCAATTAGCGACATTATTTTGTTTCAAATACTAGTTCTGGTCAAATTGATCAAACACTTTCTAAAGCACCCCGTATACGATCAATATCAATTGTGAATAGTCAGGCCAATTCACGTCATTGATGCGATTTACAATTGATAATTGATCGTTTACCTTGTTTATTTTAAGATATTGACAATAGTTAAGATTTTCCATTGATGGGAATGAACAGCATAGACAAGCGCCATTGACAACGCGGAATGATTGTTTCGCTGTGTGATTGACAATCAATCAATTGTACTAACCATCGATCCATTTTATTTTTTATTTTTTATTATTTAATAAATTTTTACAAGTTACAGTTTTTGACATTTTTTTTTAACTACCATACTAGGCTAATGCCCTTGTTGTGGTAGTCATACATAATGAATATATGAACTAAAAATACTTTTTTATAGAAGCAGATAATAAAAACTAGGTAATAAATAATAAGAAATAAAAAAAGAAAAAAAAAAGATATTTAAGGATAAATAAAAGTAAATACAAATATTAAAATAATAGTGAGCTGAAAAATTAAGAGAGATAAATATTTTAAAGAAAGAAATAGAAATCAAAAATTGATAAATAAAATTAAAAAACTACAGTCAAACTTGGTTATTACGATCATGGTTATAGTGAGGTCACGGTTATAACGAGCAATTACCAAATGATATTTTAGTTCAGACATATTTCCATATAATTGTTGACTGTTATAGCGAGGACGATTCACTTATATAACGAGCAAATAATTTTGTCAACACAATTTCAGTTTGAAAAAAAACAATGATTAGGAATTATTCTCGAAGTAAGTAACAACAATCAAAGGTGGCGGCTTAGGGCAGTGGTCAGCTAGCCGGCGTGTATTACTGTACCTAGGTTATGTCGATTAGGTCGATTGAAGTTCTATCAATCACACTTCAATGTCCATTGTCAATACGTAAGCATATTGTCAATTGATATTGATCGTCTCCGGACGCAATAACATCGTTTTATATACAGATTTTATCAATTGCATTGGCATAGGACACGATAAGTTTAATGCAAAATAAGATTTTTTTTGAAAGTGGTATAGATCACACTTCTAGTGATTTTCCGTTCAGTGATTAACCCCTTCGGAAATAGGTCCGTTCAATTTACTTCGCCCATTGTTTGTATTACCCGAGACATTGTGGTTATAGAGTTTAATGATTCGCGAGGGGTGAAGAGGCCTGCGGGTCCGACGGCTGTTCATTGGGATGTTTGTTTTTATGGGAGGCTAGACTTTGGGTAGGTTAATCTATGTAAATTAGAAAGTTTTAATTTGAAACCATTTTTAAAAGTCTATTTTAATTAAAGTGATGTACAAATTAGGATTAAGTTTGCGGTCCAAAACGTTAGACATTGCTAAAAAATTAATGTATTTTTTTATCTTCGAAAAAATAAATTCATTCACATACTTGAAATGCGTTTTCAGATGAAATAATCCTATCTGAATATTGTTGACTTTATTGGATAATTGATTCTAACGTATTTTTCAAATGTTTTCTTCTATGGCAAAGTAATTTGTAAGATCAAACTCTTTAGAGAATTAATTCACACTTCCAATCAACTGCCTTTTATTGTATTGAACCTAAAATGTAATTAACCTTCATATTCAAATAACCATGTTTGTATACAATTTATGTAACTCTACGTCTGTCTCGACACAGGTTTACCCTAGTGAGACAGGCATTGAAAAAAATAACATGTAATTATAATATATGCATAGATTAAATGATAAAAAATAAAATAAAAAAAATTAAAATTGTGGTTGGTTTGGTTGTTGTTCTTAAGCCGGGACTCCTGTGACAAACTGTTTGAGCATTTTTTCCGTTTTTAATTTGTATTTTAAAATTGTGGTTGGTTTGGTTATTGTTCTTAAGCTGGGACTCCTGTGACAAACTGTTTGAGCATTTTTTCCGTTTTTAATTTGTATTTTAAAATTGTGGTTGGTTTGGTTGTTGTTCTTAAGCCGGGACTCCTGTGACAAACTGTTTGAGCATTTTTTCCGTTTTTAATTTGTATTTTAAAATTGTGGTTGGTTTGGTTGTTGTTCTTAAGCCGGGACTCCTGTGACAAACTGTTTGAGCATTTTTTCCGTTTCTATTTCCATCGGCCTCGGAAAGCAAATAGGTACGCATGAAATATATTTAAAATATTATGTTGTAGGAGACCCGGCGTTAAATATTCTTTTGGTCTCTTAAGAGGGTATAACCAGAGAATACCGGAAATTAGTCTTTTTTAAAATCAAATTCTAGACGTATTGACTCGTTATTGCAAAAAAAACATAAATTGATTTTGAAAGATTGTTATTTTATCTGGTACGAATGTTTTATCGCAGTTTTAAAATTTTTAAAAATTAATATACTAAGGTTATACCGTTGGTCGTTGGCAGATTTGTTCAATTTTCAAACGATAGATTCTATTAAACAACACAAATTTCAAATCATATAATCATACAACAAAATAAATCAATACACAATCTAGTCAACACACCTTTCAGAATTTTAATTTTAGTTTTAAATTAAAATTATTAAAAATAAATCCAAGAACGTGTTTTACAAACTAAAATATATATTTTTTTTTTCATACTTATTTTGTTTAAATATTATTGAAAAATCATATATACTTTTGATCCAAAAACACTTACAAGAAATATACGATATTTAATAATTTATCATCGTGCATTTTTAGCATTTTTATTGCTTAATTGAATGTAGGTATATATTAAAGCAAGTTTTCAATAATAAATCTATATTAAATTTTTAATTAAAAAAAATTGATACGGGTAATAATCGATCTTTCTCATTGGAACCTCCCTGTACAGAAGCAAGCATTTTTAAACTTTTATTCTCAGCTGCTGGTCAATCGCTCTTAACAATCACATCTGCAAAGTCAAGAAATGATCAATATATTCCCTTTGTTTAGTTTAGACGATAAATAGTATCATGACGAAGAACCCATCTTAGCATTTATCCTAGATCATTTGAGAACACGCTTATGATATATCCACATTCAAAGCTCCTAAATATCGTCCAAGTCATTGTTATTCTTCAGGTATCTTTACCGTATGGAGCAACATGGAATATTTTAATATTATTCTTATTATTACTTTAAAGTTTTTTTTTATCATCACGCGAAATTTTCTAGCCATCTCAACTCGATCTCCTGATTTTCACGAGATGGATCTCGTTTATTTAACTTCTTCGTTCACCCGCTAATCCTTTAATGCTATTTATTTTGACCTCACCCAAAATCTAATATTTACATTTCTTTGAACTTAAAACAGTCTTACATCAAATCTTCAAGAATAAGTAACCAAAAGTCCATAAGTTAATCAATTACGCATTAAAGCCAGATATTTTAATCATCAAGTAACAAACCATCGTGCACTCTGGTTAGGAATTAATTAAGAAGTATATAAATTAAACAGCAAGTTTTGTAAGACAATCACTTGGCTGCGGGCCTAAAATTAGATAGGGAGAATGAATAATGAGCTGAATCCGAATTTGGTCATGTTAACAGTACAACCAGGTGTTTGGGATTAAGGAAATCCTTTGTATCTCTCATTGTTCGCACCTCTGGCTTTATGGGTTCCGAATGTTTACATTACTTGCTTTATAAGCGAAGCTGAATGAGTTACTTGTGGGCTATATTCAGATTATTATTGTCCTCGTTTGCGCAACAAGGAATACAATTTATGTTTTATAGCTTTAAATATTTCATTTTTTCCTTTGCTATAATTTGGGCGATTTACAACAATGAATTGAGCGAATTTATGGAAGTTTGTAATACCTCTCTGATTGTTTATTCTTTTCAACTTTCCGAAAATGTATAACAATACGCGGGGTTTCTCCAAACAATTATTGTAATTTGGCTGGCGAAAGTGGTGGACAACAATAAACCAAAGCCTGTACTTCTACATTCTACACTAATGCAGTAAAGATATTTATTTTGTAAAGGGCACTCGAAACATAATATTTATGGGTAATTGTTTTTTGGGTTCGGTTCCTACTTATCCTAGAAAAAAAATTCAATATTGATGAAAGCTTTTGAAATTAATAATAGTTATAAGTATTTTTATGCACAACATTTTGCATCAAATACTGTAATCAAAAATTATCGTCAAATAATCAGGCAAATACCGAAATATGATATTTCTAGTTTTTTTTATTTATTTATTTAGATTTTAGTAAGCTGTAAATAACACTAAACAAACTTTAATGAAGGTGATTGGAAGAAGGGGGAAATAGGGAGGTCTTTATGGGTTCGAAATGACATGACTGATACGAGTGTAGTTCCGCAGAGTTGTTTTGAAGTTTGAATGCTGAAAATTGCCCCGATGATGATCAACTTTAATGAATTTAGGGCCTTACTAATAAACGTGTTTTAAATTTTACACAAATGATAAACAACTGTTAATTTATGGTAAATGGTTGTTTAAAATTTAAAACACGATTACTACTAGAAGGTTATGTTATAACCTTCTAGTAGTAATCGTGTTTTAAATTTTAAACAACCATTTACCATAAATTAACAGTTGTTTATCATTTGTGTAAAATTTAAAACACGTTTATTAGTAAGGCCCTTAGTATTTAGGTTTTCAGAAAGTCCTCTTCTAGATCTGTTATTATCCAAGTACTGAGAAATAAGCAATCCATATGATAAAATATAACAGAACTTCAATAAAAATTTCATAGATCTTATATTTTAACCTTGAAATTTGATGAATTGTTCAAATTTTATGAAACAACCCGGCTTTGTAATAATAATTTTATGTAATTAATACACCGAGCCCTTAAGAGGAATGGCTGCGCGGTCCATTTCATGCAAAACTTAATTATGTATTTGATGCCAAAATACTAAATCAAAGTGATTAAAAAAAAATCAAAAGTTTTGTTTTAAATTATAAAATACAGGCTCTTACGAAATTCAATTTTTCATTATTTTAAGAGACACCTTTGGAAATAAGTAAAATGAAAAAATTATTAAACAAAAGCTTTCGATGGGCTTAAATAAAAAAATACAAATGACCATTGCGTTGGTGCACAAATTTGTCGTACGTAAAATAAAATTTCCACCCTTTTTAATCTTTTACAATGTTTTCAGTAAGATTATATTTTTAATAATTAAAATTTACTTACAAAAAATGCTAAAGTTGCCTCTGAAACCGAATTTTTTAACTCCAATAATTCATTATTTATAATACAAATAATTAAAATAGCACAAATCGAAACAAGATATGTATGTGCTTTATTCGCTGTTTAATTTAAAAAAATATTCTTATTATTATATATTTTTCAGTTTGGTTAGGGGTATTTGGCAGTGTCGGTCCATGACATTTCAATGAGCTGAAGTGATAAAATTGAAAAATATGACTTTATTTTCAAAGTTTTAATTTTTCATTTGAAGATTTTCAGGATTCTTTCAGTTTCGGAAAGCACGGCGTATTTTTCAGCTACAAGATCAATCATGTCGAATTTTTCAATCTTACCACCGAAGCACTGAAAAGTCAATAACCTCCGCTGATATTTTTTTTTTTTTTATTTAATTTTTTTTTTTACAAATACAGTTGTTATACATTGTATATATATATTTTTAATACATTTTTTAAATATCGTGATTCACCTTTTTTTGAGCAATGCTCGTGTAAAAAAGGTGGAGCAGTGAAAAACAATTCAACATATATTTTTGAAATGTGTATTTATTTGTTTATTTATTTATTTAATTATACTGGGTTTTTACAGATGTTCGCACTTACGTGAGAACATCCAATTATAAAAACTCAGTTATTGTACAAATAGAGTTACAAACAATCTACAATTACATACAATTAAATACTGATACATACAATTAAATACAGATACATACAATTAAATACAGATACATACAATTAGAAAAACAGAAAAGTCACAAATAAAAAAATAAATAAAAATAAGTAATAATAAAAATATATAAAAAAATACAAAATTTTATACAAGCTCCTCAAGTAACATATATTACAATGAGAGACAAGAGACATTGGAATCACGTGAGGCATGCAAAGAGAGACAATTGACACAATATAATTAGTTAAACATAATTTTTTAACAGCGCCAGAACTTTTTTTCTGAATACGTACACATTATCGGAGAGAGAAAATAAAAAAAAGAGTATAAAAGAAAAAGGATTTCCAAAGTCACAATCACAATGATTGTAATATGTTATCGATATATTGTTTTAATTAACCTTTTGAATTTTTTATAGTTTGTTTCCAATCTTAAGTTAAGGGGTAATTGGTTAAACCATTTGACTCCAAAATATTTATAAAATTGTTGGGCTGTGGTTGTATTACAACGCGGGATAGTTATAGAGCCAAGAATACTTGGTCTTTTGCTGTTTGAAATAGATATTGAGGTATCGTTGTTGAAACAATCTTTGTGTATTTGTAAAAGTGAATTTTTTTATAAATAATGTGTAGTGAAGGGATTTTAAATTCTTGAAATAATCTTATGGTGGGGTAATCATATGGTTTTTAAAAAATTATTTTTATTAATATTCTTTGGATGATTTCTAAAGGCAAGAGAGAAGTTTTGAATGCACCACCCCAGCCAACAATTCCATATTGTAATACAGATTGAATCAGTGAAAAATAAATGATTCTTAATAGTTAAAAATTTAATATGTTTCGGAGTCTAAGAAAAATGTACAATAATTTTCTTAATCTTTCTACTGTTGCATTGATCTGTAGTTTCCATTTTATGTTACTATCTATAATTACACCGAGGTATTTTACATTAGTTTTAACAGTGAGTACAGAGCAGTCAGGTTTACATGAATTTAAATTTCTATTACAATTATATTAATGTATACCAATCTTTAAATTTTCAGGGAATGCATGTTTATTAATGGTGAACGGTATTACAAAGGTTTTTTCCGTATTAAGTGACAGCATGTTTTTATCGAACCATTTTTTTTAGTATGTTTAAGTCTAACTCTGCTGTTTTCTGGGTTTCATTCCAAGTTAATCCCTCGGTTAGAATTGCTGTGTCGTCTGCATATGAAATGAGTTTAGACTTGATGTTGAGTTTAAACATATCGTTGACATAAATGATAAAAAGGATTGGTCCCAGTACAGTTCCCTGCGGGATGCCAAAATTCGTGGTCTGTGAACCGCTCAGAAAGCCATTTAACTTAACAAATTGCTCTCTATTAAATAGGTAATTTTTGATCCAAGTTAAAGCATTGTCAGTTATACCAATTTTCGTTAGTTTGGAGATGAGATTAGAGTGTGATATACTGTCAAATGCTTTTCTTAGGTCGACAAATATTCCAATGCATTTTTTTTTATTATCTAAAGATTTATATATTTCAGATGTTAAATCTACAATCGCATACATGGATATTTTGGTCACAAATTTTTGAAAAGGGCCGCGCAGCCGTTCCTCTTAAGCGAGCGACATAAATACATAAATTCAAGTACATAAACACGATGCGTTGGGGTCGCAACATGATATCAAAACTTGCGACCTTCCCGCCATGTTTACTGTCGAAATAAAACACGGGCCGCTAATAATGCCACCCGGTTAATGCGGGCGGTTGGGTTTTATTGGCGGGACGACTAAGTCATGCCGGCCTTATTAACCCGTGTCCTGAAGCTGCTAATGTTAATGTCCGTGTTCTGGACCTTCCGCCAAAAGCTGTAATAGTTGAAGCTGTGACTTGTGACCACATGCCAGGAACTATAATATTCTCTGAGATTGGACCGGGTTAAAGAGCTTAAAAACTTAAATGTCCAGGGGAAATATGTTATATTTCGTTGGGAAATATAGAATTTTGGTATGCTTGACTCTAAAGCAGAAATCTGTTTGCTTGAAACCGTTGATGTTGTGAAAGGTGAGCTCTAGTCTCGTGAAATTTGGGAGGCTGGTCAGGATTCCACCGCCTCTTAAACCATTTATTGGACATCCAACACCACTACCGTACACGGAGAAAAATGTTATTCTAAAATACGATCATTTTATTCGTAAAAACGGTTAAAAACGGGACTGAAGTTCTTACTAACAAATTAACAGTGTTTCAATGATTGTTGGCGGGAAATGTAAGAATAAGTTGTTGGTATACGTACGAAATTACGTAAACCAATAAATTATTCTTACGTGTTCCCGCCAATAAACATTGAAACCCTGTTAATTTGTTCGAAGAACTTCAGTCCAATTTTTAACCGTTTTTACGAATAAAATGATCGTATTTTAGAATAACATTTTTCTCCGTGTAGGTCATACCCAAAGTGGTTCGCTGCGTTTGGGCGCATAGCAGCGGTGCCCGGGTTCATGGGTGAGTTTTGTCTAGCTCTTGGCGGCGGATACGTTTACCTACCTACTGCGTGGCGGGACCGATCGGGAAAATCTACATAGTTGAGGGAACCTTTTGACCTCTTCAGCCGGACGCTCTCGACCCGTCGCCTTCCACCGCAGTGGGAGGTATGGATTCATACTACCGTCAATCCTGGACAAAATCACCCTAAGATTCCTACTCCTCATACCTTTTTCCTTTTCAGATCTTCCCCGCCTTTTCTTAAAAATACTCTCCATACAGCGTCCCCGAGGATAATACAGGCCTTGAGGATTTTTTTTTAAATGTCACCCGCACAGTATTCTATTTCTTGAATTCATACGTCGACTCATATATGTCTTATCCCATGAGCTGTGTCGTTGTGAAAAATTGTATTGGATTAAGAGTTGGTAGGTTCATCCAGATAGTGATTCACCAATCAGGAATCATTATTAACGGAACAAACTGTTAGAGATATCTACTATTAAATTGGGAGTATTATGTATCAACTTATATTTTCTACAAAATACACCGTCCGTGGTCGAGTGGTAAGACACTTGACTACCATTCGGAAGGTCGCGGATTCGAACCCGGCGTGCGCAAATAAATTTTATTTGATTAATTTGTGTTATATTTATTACAATTAATTAATAAAAATAATATATACTATATTTGCGGCACGTTCCAGAGTGGAAGATACTATCAGTATCGCCCTGGTGTAAGACCACCATTCAGAATTGAAACGTTGCTTAATAATGGCTTTAGCCGTGATTGGTGACTAGATCTGAATAGCCAGGTACTTTCCTACCTTCCTCTTTCCCATCTCCTTCCCTTCCTCACTTTCCTTCAGCCTCACAACATACTCCACAATTGGGGATGCCATAGTCTCACTGGCTCCAGAAGGGAGCAGTTGGGAATCCTGTGAGGTTTCTCTATAAAAAAAAATAATCTAATCGGGAATGAACGGTATGCCGAAGAGTAGGTAGGTAACAGAATAAGATCTGGGTATTCGAGTATTAGTACATATTCATCAAATCCGGTAAAAAAATGTAATTATTCACTTCTGGTTGTATTTTTTCGTACGCACGAGTCTTTTCAGGCTAGCCGAAAATACCATTTAATTGTGAATGTGTCATTAATTAAATAAAGTTAAACTCGAGCCCCCATAAAGGAAAATGTCCTAACTACGATAGCGAATATAAACTCGAGCCCCCATAAAGGAAAATGTCCTAACTACGATGGCGAATATAAACTCGAGCCCCCACAAAGGAAAATGTCCTAACTACGATGGCGAATATAAACTCGAGCCCCCATAAAGGAAAATGTCCTAACTACGATGGCGAATATAAACTCGAGCCCCCATAAAGGAAAATGTCCTAACTACGATAGCGAATATGATGTAATGGTTGAAATGAAAGTTGATTTAACATTTAATAATGTGCAGATCATCGAAATGAATACATTGTAAACCTACAATTTCTGTTTAGTTTTTAATCAAAATAGACAAAACGTCACTTCGAATAATACAGTACTCTGCCTCCCCCGCGTATAAGAAAAGCAACAAACCTTTTCCACAATAATTCATTCCGTATCACGTCCTCACCAAATCGAAAACAACAAAAAGTCAAAAGCACTCAATAAAAAAAGCATTCCGTTGAAGACAGCTGAGTTTCGATACGAGGATTGTCTAGCTACCTTTTGACGAAGGGTTGAACATTGTACCGTTTTCGTGCTAAGTTAGTTAATTACCACAACAAAGGTCCGGTGCCCAAAGGGTAGACCATTCGTTAACTGCGCACCATTATGCTTCAAAAATCATCCCGATACATCAAAAGTACCGCTGAGAGTAAGGTCCGCGTTTGTTCACTGCTGTACCTAGCAGCTAGTAGGTACCTACATCCAAACAAACCCCGTTATGGTAGAACGAGAAACGTAAACAAACTTGCCACTGAAACATGGCATATTTTATGTATTATGTTTACGTCATGTACTTTTCGTACGTACTACAATGAAGTTGATACCTATTACCTATGTATCATTTTTTTGAGAAATCAGCATTACATTATGACAATTTTACCAGCAAAACAAAGAACCCATAAAAAAGTTCACATTTTAAAGTACGAATATTGTCAATATTTTTCATTTTGTGTTTTTTGTCCACCCTAGAAAGAAGTTTTTGTTTTTACTTTCTATGTAAATATTTAGTAGTACCTACCTAACTCTAACAATTTCCATTCACATGACCTAAGAAATATTTATTTTACCTAGCATTATATTATTTGAGTTCCGTGTATAATTAACAGAAGTTCATGCAGAATACCATTATAAATCCAGATAAATACAGCTTACACTCTTGAAAGGAGAGCTCTGGCGTCATGAAATTTGGTCTGACATATCTAGAACTAATTACCTTTTTTGAGTTATTTGACAATTGCTAAAGCATCGAAGATGATTTTTCACAAAACGTTAAAATGTATGGCTCTAAAAATTATTAATGTATCGTTAGTAAAATGACATGAACTGAGTTTAAAAAAATTATTTAAATCATAAGTTTTCTACTTAAGAAAATATGCCAAATTATTTTGGTTCCACATTTTCTCTCCAAATATTCTTGGGAGCTGGGTTTTATTTAAGCAAGCAATAATTTATTCTTAAAACTACAATTTGTTGTGCAAAAAATATATTTGGTACTTTTAAATCAAGCATATCTGTTCAGAATAAAAGGACTCTCTTCAGGGATATTTCTTGGAAGAAGAACCGCCGTATTAGTTATTCCATCAGTCCAACTTCTTTTGAGGATACTTCTATAGATTTACATTTTCCAAAATGCTTCTATCTTTGACATCAATCCTTACTACAAGATCCAGGTTTCCTATTCAAAAGGATTAGAAAAACAAAACAATGACCTATGTAATCTTATCACCAAAATCAGTTTTATGTCTCAGTAACAAAATAGTTTCTTCAACCTAATGAAGGCGGTCCTGGCCATCTCCATTTGAACCCGTATTTCTTGCGATGGATCTCGTCTGTCGTAAATCCAAGTTTGTAAGAATTTATATTGAGATACATGTTCTATTGGTTAGTTCGTGATCACTAAATTCGTCGTTCGAAGGAAACTTTTCAAGACAATTGGAAATTTTGTTATGGAGCAAGTCTAATTATCTCGAAAAGTGAGAAATATTTATTTTGAGGATTATTTCTATTATTGAAAATTCTTCACAACTAAATTCCATAAAAAATATTCACTTCATCAGGATTAACTTATTTATTTTGTAGTATTTTTTTCGGCTATTGTATAATATAACTTTTAGTAAGATATTAACTGTAACATGAGAAATTAGAATTTCGTTAGTAATAAAGAGTCCAAGAGCGTGTAAAATAGCTAAGGGTAGTAAAAAGAATTTAAGAACTTGCTTAAATAATAAAGCAAAATGAGATCGTGTTTAAGTTTAATTATTGGAATGCCTAAATAATATATGTACTTAATACTTATATATAAAAGTATGTAAGTAACTTTAGATGTCGATGAGGTACCTACTCACTAGATGCGAAAGGATATGGGTATATACTGAGGAAAGTATATTTATAGAAGAAAATATGTCTTAATGAGAATTTAGTAAGTAAAATAGAACTCTGATGAGCGTGTAAAACAGCAAAGAATAGAAAATCTAATTAATATATACAGGTGTCCTGGCGTAAAGTGCATTAACTTCGGGGTATGATTCTACATGATAATGTAAGTAAAAAAGATAAAAAACTTTTTTCGAAATTCCAACTTTTAGGGGTACTTTTTGGTAAAAAGATAAAATTAGTCCGACATGTGCGGCCTGCACCATTAGGTATTTTCCGCTGTTACGATACGCGCCAATCAAAACCAACGTCGCCACAACGCGCCCGGCTGACTCACAGCAAATTTACCGGGCAAGTTTGTACCTTACACTAAGGATTTTTTTTTAATAGGTACGTCTTTTTGTATGGGTGAAAAAAAATTGAAATTTCGAAAAAAATCTTTTTTACTCCTACCAGCACGTAGAATCACCACCCGAAGTTATTGCACCTTACCTCCGGACATCCTGTATAATTATGGAAGTTTATAAATCTCATTGTAGGTAATATTGAGTCATTGAGAAGATAACATCAACTTTCACTGAAAATATGAAAACGATAAATATACTGAAAATTAAAAGGTAATAATGGTTGCGATTGGAACTCGAACCCAAATCCTGTACTCTTACGGCAGGACTTGCTTCTCTACCAATCGAGCTATTGCCGTCTGTTGACGCAGCTATGTATATCTACCTTCCTCTATCCAACCTACCTTCCAAACCTATGACAATATGTGCCAACATAACCTGACTGTGGCATTGTGGAACAATAACTCCCAAGTGTGTTAAAGGAACCATTGGCATAGCCATGATCAACTGATCTCTCAGTTCTTTAATATCGACCATGCTAAAGAAATTTCTGTGCTATGATTAACAATCTAGTTATCTCTCAGTGTATGTAATTGGTATCTACGTAAGAGGGTATTACCAGAGAATACCGGAAATTAGTCATTTTTAAATCAAATTCTAGACGTATTGACTATTTTTTATTGAAAAAAAATAATTGATTTTGAAAGATTGTTATTTTATCTGGTAAACGCACTTTTTAAATTTTTAAAAACTAAGTTTATTTTTAATATACTAAGGTTATACCGTTGGTCATTGGCAGATTTGTTAAATTTTCAATCGAAATATTGTATTATACAACACAAATTTCAAATCATATAATCATACAACAAAATAAATCAATACATAATCTAGCAAAGACATTTTTAGGAATTTTAATTTTATTTAAATTAAAATCTTTAAAAAATAAATCCGAGAACGGGTTTTCTGGTCTTACAAACTAAAATATTTTCGATTTTTTTTTACACATTTATTTTGTTTAGACATTATTGAAAAATCAAAAATACTTAAATAAGAAATACACGATATTGATTAATTTATCATCGTGCATTTTGAGCATTGTATTGCTTACTTGAATGTAGGTATTTTTATTAAGGCAAGTTTTTAATGAAATAAATCGATATTAAATTAATTAATTTAAAAAATTTAATACGGAGAATAATCGATCTTTCTCATCGGAACCTCCCTGTACAGTTGCAAGCATTTTTAAACTTTTATTCTCAGCCGCTGGTCAATGGTTCAAAATATTGATCACGTTAAAGAAGTCTCTGTGTAATGATTTCCAATCTAGTGATCTCTCAGTGTGTGTAATTGGTATCTACTTACTTAACAACTTTCAACTGAAACCAAACTAAAACCGGCAGGTTGCTATGGCTTCCGACCAAACTTCCATCAAACTTCTATGACGGCCTGCTCATAATTACGATTTCTGTAATTATCTCAGCTTGTTTAACCATAGACGAAGAACAATCAGATGTCATTGTAGACATCTGTCGCTGTCAAATTGAAAAAACAAGAAAAAACTAGAAAACTTACAACAAAACTGGCGCAACCGTGATAACCGAGTATACTGGCAACGGCAGGCCACGACAACTAGCATGCGAGTCGCGAGTCACTGCTTGCGTTGCCATCGACAACGGGTTTTTGAGAAATTGTGTAGTGTGCGGGCCATCACATTGAGATACACAGGATAGAGAGTTTAGTTGTAAACTGAAACCAAACTAAAACTGGCTGGTTGCTATGATTTCCAACCAAAATTTGATCACGGCGCTACTCAATTTTACGAATTATGTAATTATCTCAGCTTGTTTAACCATAGACGAAGATCAATCAGCTGTCATCGTAGTCATCAGTCGCTGTCAAATTAAAAAAAAAACAAAACAAAAAACTAGAAAACTGACAACAAAACTAGCGTAAACATAGCAACACGACAGGGCGAGTCGCGAATCACTGCTTGCGTTGCCGTTGACAGCGGGTTTTTGAGAAGTTGTGTAGTGTGCGCGCCATCACATTGAGATACACAGGATAGCGAGTTTAGTTGCAAACTGTTTTTTTTCTTCAGTTGCCTCGTCAGCGGAGGCACTAATTGTTAATTTTAATTATTTTATAATCCACCCAGTACAAAAATTGACAAATATTTGAAAAATAAAAACTGTGTACATTTTTTAAATATGCATACCGCACAAGAGTCCCAATTGCTCCCAACCGTCTGGAGTCAGAGAGACTAGAGCATCCCTAATTGTTATGTTATGAGGTTGAAGATTGTGGAATATGTGAAAAACAATTACACGGGATACATGCTTCGGGAAAGTCGGGTTACTTGAGTTATGGCCAAAAATGTTACTATTTACTATTATTAATGACACCATGAAAATGATGATATAATTAGTGCAACAGCCTTACGATGGCATTATCCCTTGCGGCTTGTAGCATGTCCCTACGTTTTAGTAAACATTGAATTAAGTGGGTACCCTTTAGTCATTTCACCGGGGCATTGAAATATCTGTGGCCGGCTAGGGTACAAGATGATTTAATATATTCCTGAGACGAGCCCAGGAACTCGCTCTTAAGGTTATCAACGAGATTATGGTGATTTGGGTCGGTGAAACATGGTCTAGGATAATAATTCCTTGTTCGAAGGCGGCCGAGAATTATGTGGGTTATCTAATTAGGCAAGTCTCTGCCGGGGAATTGGTCAACGCTCAACGCGTCAGGTACTGAATAACATATTTATTCAAAGTATTGCGTTACTCAAAGACACAATAGTTATTATTGATACGCTGAATGCAACAAAAACCAGGACTGAGTTTTCCAAAAACTCGCTTGTACCTAGGTTGCACGAAGTTAGTAATAGATACGCAGATGTGGCGCAGATCTTAAGAGGCTAGACTTTGAACCACGTGCGGAACACCCGCGTCTCTCATTCTGTACTGCTCACAATAAGCTCACGCACACTTACAATACATGCGAATGCGAAATGTGCGAATGAGACAACGCTCAAATTTACCTACAGAAATCGCTCGAAAAGAGGTTTATAAAGAAACTTTTCTACACCGAAACTTTCACGAAATTGAAATTTAAAAAAAAAATATTTTTTTGAAAGAAGAAGCTACGTCGGTAGCTTTTTATAATGTTATAATTCTTTATGAGAGTTGAGTTAGCAGCACTTTTTACTTAAATAATATTTTTTGATAAATCGTACATGTTTGACAGTGAATGTTTACGTTAATACGAAACTGATAGAAAATTCGAAAACATACCGACATAGTTTTCACCCTCTAGAAGGCAGTATAAAAAAAATATATTCATTTTGTGCAATTTTCGACGTCGAAAAGTGTTTTTTCCCGGGCGTCCTTTTTGTATGGGCCGAAAAGCGATGTCTATCATCTTAAAGGTGCAAGAGGGCTATGCTATCATATCTTTTCAATCAATATGTAATCTAAGTTTACCTGATTTGTACTATAGAATTTGAATGTACTTGTTTGTATCTCTTGCTTTTATGTTTGATGTCATTTCACAATCAAATGCCACAATTAATTATTATTTTTGGGATTTTTTATTTATTATTTCTAATATTTTCTGTGACATAATGACCATTGTTTATTGTGTATTTATACCGTGGAAATTAAAAAAATAAAATATATTTTTTGATTTGTTTATACGAATGTCACACAAGAGTTCCCACTGATGCTAATAGATGTGCAATATATATTTATGTATAAAGATATAGATCTTATCTTATCTTACTAATTTTATAAACGCGAAAGTTTGTATGGATGTATGTGTGTTTGTTACTCTTTCACGCAAAAACTACTGAATGGATTTTAATGAAACTTTACAATAATATAGCTCACACGTCAGAATAACATATAGGCTTTATAGAGCTAGCTAATTTTAATAAACTATAAATAATAATTATTCTTTAATAGAAAATGTGAAAATTTGAGAATGACATTTTGCAAAACAATCAAATTACATTTAAATCAAAATTCTATTTTAGAAAATTTGTGAATTTATTTGAAGTACTCGCATAATACTTTAAATCGAATCAAGAATTATATTTAAATAAATAGGTTAAGAATTGTGGTATAAACATAGATGGGACCTAGGAAAAGAAAATAGGCTAATAGAAGTACTAATCCTGCGGAAACGAAGTTGCGGGCAGAAGCTTGTATACTATAAAGATGAGAGTTAGATGATTGTATAACAACTGCAGAACACTGGGGCGTTTATGGTCACATTCTGGCCAATTTTCAAACACCCTCGAGCGTTTGCTGTACCTTATTCAAATTCAAGAAATATTTTAAACAAATTATTGGAAATAAAGTTCGATTAATTTCAAAGCTAACTTAGTACTTTCACTTTCCATCAAGAGATGTCTCGCATCCCTTCTGAATTATTTGTTATTGATATTTCGCTATTTCATAATTATTTAAAATTGCACATCGAATTTAAATTAGCATCAGTGATTATCAACTAGTCTATAGGCAACTAAAGAAGTCATAATATTAAATATTCTCCAAATAGGTACCCAGTACGCTAATTGTTAGGAAAATAATACGCGGAATACATGCGTTTGTAAATTTATCAGTTTTTATGAATCCTAAAAATATTGAATAAACATTGCATTCAATAAAATTTCATTCAATTCATTCAAATTCATTCATTGAAACAATTCATTCAATCTAATTATTATATTATATGTAAACTTAGTTATCATAAATACATAGCCATATTATTTGTAAACTTCATTATAATCAATTATCATATTATATGTAAACTTAATTATCATAAATTCATTGCTGCGTTCACTGTATACTTGCAATTTTTAACTCCCCCCCCTCCCCTCGGTGATCACGTGTAGTATGTTCTAGGACCCCCCCGCTCCCCCTATAGTTTTCACGTAGTAATTCATAAATATGGTTTTGAATCATTTCTTGCTAACAAAAAGTTTAAAAAAAAATATTTAGCTTATATTTATCTTTATTAATACGGCAATTGCTGCGTGATGGTAAGAGTGCATGCATACCTATAACAGCCGATCGTACAACGACATTATTGTACTGGCACAAACTCTCGGCGACTTGCTTGACAACTTGACGCTGCGCGCTATATTTGAATGTAGCTCGACCAAAACGCGAGATTTCCCTAGAGGATATTGACCACGTGATAAAAACCTAAGCCCCCCGCCCCTCATTGTGACCAAGCGTGGTATTTTGAAGATCCCCCTCCCCCCTGAACGGGTCACTTAGTATGGGTCCCTAAACTAGAGTGGAATAATTGAAATAAAATTAGTGGGTTTAATTTATAGGTATTAAATAATAATAATTATACCTATTTTAACAACCATGCACATAACTGTGAAAAGTTATTGAAAGGTGTGAAATTAAACTATTAATTCAAATCTAACTGGTATCATTGATTATTCATATCGGTTTTTTAAAACTCTAAACATATTTACCGCCTTCGGGATTTCTTCGTTGGTACCTATGTGTGGAGATTTTGTTAAAATTCCATTTTAAATTATAAATCACCTTAAAGAAGCGTACTTTTTCACTATAAACGTTTAATGAGCGCATTTCTTTTTGAAACAGGCGGAAAAAGTGTTGGCATTTGACACAATTTATTTAATGAGTCGACGAAACGGGCTATCACAGGGTTTAGGAGCATTCTTCTCCTTCCCCCCTACGGCGATCCCGTGCGGAATGTCCGAGAGAGAGGACTCGACATGTTGGTAATGATGATAAAACTGACAAATTTGCGAGCCCCGACGATGGAAGGACCTTTCGGGAAAAATATTAATCTCCGTCCACCATTTGTTTTTCAGGCAAACCTTAAATACTTATTTGCGCCGCTGACACGCCACTTATTTTGAGTAATTAATGTTTGCACGGCACACGAGCGATCGCCTGTGATAAATTCTCTCCTTAAAGCCATCGCTTGTGTAAATAGATCTTTAATTTTACAAAATCAACACCGAAACAATGAAAAATTGTTTCAATTTAACTTCTTGAAGTGTTATCGCTTGAAGACATCCAATTGCTGAGGTAAGGAGTATTATTTTTACGTACCGAACCATAAAAAATGGAAGAAAGTAATAAAAAAAGCTTTCTCAGGAAAGGAGCGAAATAATGCTTTAAGAAGGCATTGTTATTCTTATTTTATGAAAAAGTGGCAGATTCAGGGATCTCTTAAAAGAGGCAATTTATGATAGTATGTACTCTTCCACTAAACGTGAATTATTTAATTAAAGAAAATCTGATGTTAGGGCATTTCTTAAAATGAATTAAATTCTCATTGTAGGTACGTACATGATAATTCATTTAATATCAACGGTAAAAATAAACATTATCAGTGGCTGAGTTCTTATCGCGTTAGAGTCCCATCCAGGCGTCTCGAGTTCATTTTCCTTGGCAGGCTAATGGTAGATTCAGACTGGGTCGACGTACGTATTCATCGCTACGCCTAACAATATCTGGGCTACTTAGCAACCATAGATTTTCAATGAAAATTTATGTTTTAGAATCACATTGGCCACACGCCACCGTGCGATGTCTGGCCATTTTCATAGAAAATGTATGGGTTGCTAAGCATTGTTTGGCGTAGCGATGCGTACGTACGTCGTCCAGTGTCAATCTACCTTAAGTCCTCTATTCGACACAAAACATTTTCCACTCACTACAGTGCTAGTATAAGATTTTCAATTATTGTCAGGATATTCGTAACCGCAAATGTTTTTATTTCGATAAAAAAATATATTAATATTTCCTACCAACGAACCACGTGTTTAGTACGCAATCCCCTCAATAATAACAAGAGCTCATAATACGCTGATTTTCTATTATATCGTCATTTTTAGAGCAGTAAATTTTAAAAAAGTATTAAAGTTTTCACTTTGTTGGACTGAAAAAAGAAGAGCCACCCGCAGGGCCTAGCAGCAAAAACCCGCGGAGCTGGTTTTTAACTGCTAGTTCATATCAATAAGGCTATGTGCGTCAATTTTATATTCTCACGTTCGCAAAAAAATCTGGATTGTCCTATGCTTTTGCGATCAATCGGAAGACATAAAAAAATAAAATACGTAACTTTACATTGTAAATAACCGACAAAATAAAAATTGCTTTAAATTTTCAGGAAAAATAGTCCACTATAGATTCGTGATACCTATGACGCATACCATTTACGTCACGAGGGTGTAAGATGGTATTTAATATTTGTTTTTGCTCAAAGAGGTACGAGAGACATTCCACCAGAGACAAGGCAGCTGAACCAACGGCCAGCAACATTATGATGGTGTTACTGATGACTGTTAGGCGCTCCGCTGACGAGGCAACTGAAACCAAACTAAAACCGGCTGGTTTCAAAAGTTTGTTTAACCATAGACGAAGAACAATCAGGTGACAGCTGGCAACTAGCAACGGCCGGCCACGGCAATCAGCAGTGCAAGTCGCGAGTCACAGCTTGCGTTACCATTGACAACGGGTTTTTGAGTGATTGTGTAGTGTGCGGGCCATCACATTGTCATACAAAGACAGTTGCCAGTTGACAGTTTTCAGTTGCCTCAGTGAGCGGATCGCCTTATAAAACACGCCAAATTATGTGTATACAATTCTCTTCAAACCTCATTCATATCGCTGAAACAGTAAAGAATGTAACAATTTTTCACAAATATATTTTTCTAATATATGTTTCTCTGTAAACCTTTAAAGTAATGTTTTTAGTATTGGTCCTTTTATATTGGACCTTTTCTCAGTACTACGCCGTTTGCATAAAGGACTTTGGTTCTGAGTGACTGTTTATCGTTTTACTTACAATACAAATATGGTTTGAGAGAACACAAGTCACAAGAATGACTTGCACTCAGATCGGCTATGCTCGGCACTCGTCGTAACCGACACCATGTGACCCGAGCGTAGCATAAACAACGGATTACAGATCATAAGTGATACTCCAATATATTTCAATTTTAAATCAAGGAAATTTTTCGAACATCTTAATGTAAGCGTGGGCGTTAACTGATTGAATTCGTATGGTGATTGGAACATAAACAAAAATATTAATTTAGATACGAAGCTATCACTTTTGTTTATCGAGAAACAAAGCCCGCCGCATTGCATACAGCTTCCTGCAGTTGGCGTTTTCTCAGCGCGGGAAGGAAATTCCCGTTTGTTTTCCTTTCATCAACAAACATGTGATATCTTAACACCATTTCATTTATCACACGAGTCCTCCTCGCCCAGGCAACCGCATCAATCAAAAGCTGCCTTCATTTGAACAAACAGGCCCGGGGCGGCTTTCCCGATCGTTGTTTTAAAACCCTTTCAAACCTTAATTAAAACTGGTGGTAATAAAACATATTTAATATTAATTATAATTTTTTTTAATTGATAAAATAATGTTTTAAGACAAGCCTTTTTATGCATAGCTCAAAGGGTAACACTTATTATAAGCAATGATTATTAGCCAATATAAGTATGTATAATTGTTACCCTTTGTGCTATGCGTAAAAAGTCTTGTCTTAAACATTAGTTTATCAATTAAAAAAAAAAAATGTTGACGAGTTAAAAGTATTTCACCAAAAAATGTAGACATCATATGTCTCGACGTCACCTAGTGAGAAATTTAGCACTTACAATGCCTTTCTCATATAAAAATAGAGTTGGTTGTTTGCAGATGAAAAAATGTAATAAGCGGTAATTTTTGAATGAAATATTATTATATATTGAATCATTTGGCGGGTAAGAGATAAGCCGCCGTATATTAGTGGATAGAACTCCTGACCGGCAATCAGAGGGACACGGGTTCGTATCCCGTCGGCGGCATTTATCTTTCCTCTGGAGGTTTTTTCAATATGAATGAGTACTTCAGGCTAATAATTATTGCTTATAATAATATATTAAATGCTTGATAACACCTTACTGAAATATTAAACTTTTTTTGACGCTTTTTTTTTTTAAACCAATATTTTAGATGTTATTATTGCTACTATCATAAAGAACATTAGGTCTTAAAGGGCGTATTTCGCGTAATAGGCATGACAAATATTACATTCCATAAATATTACACTCCATAAAAATACAACTTGAGAGGCGAAAAGGGTTACCCCAGCCCCGGGAACTATTTACTGGATAAGCAACAATCCTGCCATAGGTCACCCCAAGCGATTCGCTACGTTTGGTGACTTTATTTGGTGTTGTGTAGGTGCCCGGGTTCAAAGAGTGAGGTTGGTCGTCGTGGATGTGTTTGCTCACCTAATGCGTGGCGGGCCGGATAGGGAGATACTGGTTGAGGAATCTAGATCTTTCCAGCTGGACTCTTTCGACCCATCACCTTGCATACGTCCGTCACTCCTGGACACATTGACCTCACAGATTCCTACTAACTAACCATTACGCCGTTTCCCCGCAGGGATAGGCAGAGAGGACGGACCGCCAAACAACTCAGTATTGGCACACAGTCCTTGCTTCATTCACATTCATACATCTTCTCATACATACTCTTCTATTATTCCTCCTGACTCCTGATATGTGCCATGTCTTCCTTGGGCTTCCACAACTTCTTCTTCCATTCACTTTTGCATCATTTCTCCTCCATAAACTCATTTCTTCGTTCATTCGCTCTATGTGCCCAAACTATCTGAGGGTCCCTTTCTTAATATTACTTATTATGCTTACATCAGCCCTGCATGCTTTGCGGATGTCCACATTTTTCACACGATCATACATGGTTTTACCACACCTACGCCTCAGGGATCTCATCTCTACAGCATTCAGTCTACTTTCATCCTTCCTCTGCCAGTTCCATGCTTCACTACCATACATCAAGATATGTACCAGTACTCCATTGTGGACTGCTAGCTTCGCTTCTTTGGACAGCTTTTTGTTGGCGCCAACATCGTTCAGTCCACCATTAACGGAGTTACCAGCATTTACCCTTCTTTCAATATCCCTATACGCAGATTCCTACCCACCACTTATACCCTTTTCCTTCCTAGAACTACCTCTCATTTCTATCCCTAAAAAGACTCACTACCCAGTATCCCCAACGATGACATATGCCCTGAGTGAATATTTTTTCCTCAGGGCCTTCCAAAAAACAATTGAAACATCCCTTCTAAGTATTAAAGTAAACATTCCTTCTAATAGCTATGTTATCTGTAAACTTCATTATCATCAATTACCATATTATATGTTAACTTAATTATCATAAATTCATTGCTGCGTTAACTGTAAACTTCAATATCATCAATTATTATATTATCAGTATATTTCGTCACCATAAATTATATTATCTGTAAACTTCACCCGCTATAACACAGGGACATCCCTAGCATGGCGGATGAAATAACACAATATCTATATAATGTACAAAATTCATTTAATAAATAAATAAATAAAGTTTACATAAAAAAAAACAAACTATTTACTCTATGCAGAAATGTAAGTAAAACTCCAGTCGTATTCACATGGTTACCGCCTGACGAGTGGCTAGAATCGAACGAAAAAAATTGTTTGCAAATCGCAATATTACTTGCAATTGAAAAACAAAAACTAAAAAAAATCTATTTGTCGTAGATAGGGAGTTAAAAATTCTGGAAATCTATGCTTTTTCAAGTATTCGTCCGGGCCAAAAGGGTTAGCGTGGTAGCGCATTTCTCTGTTGTTTCAACTAAGCAAATACTGAGCATTAAATAATAATATAAAGATTCATTACGGATGCCAAGGAGAAACAAGACAACAAACAAGACTGCCGGCTTTATGGCAGACGGATGGAATAGGCATGTATTTTTTTAAAATATTTCACTCCACTCGCTTTTGTAAATACGAAAAATGTACATTTTATTACAGTGTCTTCAAAATAGTTATTTCACCCGGTAGTACATACTTATATAACGATTTTCTCTCAGGCCTCAGGCATATTTTGTCAGAAAGTGTAAATATTTCCGATTTGTAAAAAAATCCAAATAAATTGAATATTTCTGAACTTATCCGAAAACTAAAAACTGTTTCTGAAAGGTGATGAAATACGCTTTCATATTTAATATTTCAAAATAAGCATATAATTTTTTTTTTATACAAAAATATACATATATTTTTTGTATTGCTCACCTTAAAAAATTAAAATACACAAACATTTTATTTGTATAAAGTTTTATTAATGCTATCTTCACCATGTAAAAATAATTATTAAAAAAATTTCATAATTTTTTTTCTAATTGAGGCCCAAAATTTTGGTTATCATTTTATTTTTTGTGTTCAATTAAATTTCGGGGAAAATATAAAGTTCTTTAAATTTTGTGATTATCCGGTTTTATAATTACTACACATCAGAAATTGAAAGAGTAATGTAATCTAAACCCAATAATATTATTCACTTATATCTTACGTAAGAAAAAAAAAATTCATCATTGCTTTTAGAAAAAAAAATTATTGCGCCATCTATGAAAAAAACTGATTTTTTATATGTGGAGCGGATCATCTCATGAACAAAAATAACCCGGAGGTCGTAAATGATGAGACTATGGTCTTTGATTTATTATTTAAAAAAATACGTTCTACTCATGTTTTATTAATAAATCTTTTTAAAATAGATATGTTTTTTAAATTCCAATTAAAAAAATTTCAATCCATGTCCATTCAGTTTTTGTTTTTATTTGGCATTAAAAACTACCAATCGGTACAATTTCACCCCGTTGACGGTATTTAAGTACCTACTTACAAATCTCTTGATTTTTTTTCTTTCTATTTATTAAATAAGGTAAATTTAGAAACATACTCGGTACAAGTTCTCCTATTGAGGTATCCACAAAACACTGCTACTAACCCTCATATTTACATACTATATTATATATAGATTATTAATATTTAATAATCTATATATAATATAGTATGTATAGTATGTATGTATAGTATGTAATAATCTATATATAATATAGTATGTAAAATATTAATAATCTATATATAATATAGTATGTAAATATTAATATTTTTTGAATTACGGTATCTTATTATTTGCAAACTGTAATAATCTGTAAATGCGTGTACCTACAAGAATAGAAATACATAAATAAATTAATGCTTTTTTGAACGTGAAGTCTACAGTCTACATTGTTCATAGAATAACTAGTTCTAGTAGATTTTTCTCGTAAAACGAGGTACTACATTATTAACCGTTTAATCGTGTGAATACTGCTGAGACATAATAGTTTTCTAGTTCTGTATCCATCTGTTTTCATTCTTCATGTAATCCGGCCTCTTCGAAACCCCCATTAATAAATCCCCCTCCACAGCCCCCTCCTCAGAATGCTGCCCAACAGGGTGGTGACATAGTTCCCCTGTATTTAAATCTGTACAGATAGGGGTGCTCTTGTGAGGTGTCACATAAAAAAGTTATGGTAGACACCTAATAGTTAGTATACGAGTAATATTTCCCACTAATAAATTAGTATGTACTAGAAAGTGACAATGAAATTAATAAAATTCTACCAGGTTTATTTTTTAAGGATTAGGGTTTTTATAAAATACGAGTTATTGATGCCCAAGTAACCGGAATAATTTTGGTGACGGATTTCTTTTACATATTATGTTATATTATACTTCAAACAACTATAAGCCAAAATAAAAACGTAGCTGGTAAAAAGAAAAAGTAGGTAAATGATTTGTATTCTTATTTGTATCCTTAAATAAGTTCCTTGATACACAAAAAGACACGGGAAATTATATGAAAATTCATTTATAAATTTGAAATAATTCATTTATATATGATTAAAAGTATATTTATGATGTCTGGCAATGTCAGACATTTAGGTACAATGATGACAAAATTATAAACAATAATTCAATTTCCGTTGTCGAAATATTTTTTTCTACGCTATTATTTAATTGAAATAAACAAATAAATAGAAACTTTTTGATGCTATTGATATTGACTACAACCCTCAGGCCAGGAGCATATTGTGGAAAATAGCCTTACTTGTCAAATCTTCCGAAGTAATTTGTTATATTTTTATTTCCAAGACAAAATTACTGAAAGAAAATTATTTTCGTAAAAAGATTTGTTTACTATTCAAAATACCCAGAAGCTGATCAAGATGTGTTCAACCGATGTTAGGAAGAAAAACATTCACAATTTGTATTATTTATAAAAACTTTGTTTTCGTTGAAGTAAACATTGAATTTTTGGCAGGTCCAATATTGTACGCTTTGTTCTTTGTTGCTTTAATGCATGTAGCTCGCGGCTGTATCAATTTTCAACCCTCTAAGAATTAGGAATATAAAATAAATATGACCGTAAAAAGTACACAACCCCTAAAAGGTTCGCATACCTTTTCTCCTACTAGGAAACATGAAATGAATACATTTTTACAATTACCTTTTTACCTAGAAAAAAATTAATATTTAAAGATTCAATGAATTTTACATCTCAAATAACGTCCTATTCAATCAGTTATTACCTATATGTTTTTTTTAACTAACTTAATTTGAAATAACTGTGCCTTTATTAAAACAATATATTTGTTATAAATCGATCATCATCGATTTTGAACATATACTGATTTCTACTGATTTTTGCTTTCTTACGTTTTCTGGGATGTTTCTAAGATTCCAAAAATACATATATCATAAACTTGATAGTCGTTCATAAACATTTGATGTAAATAACCGTTGGTGACTTCAAGCGTAAAAACGATTCGAAACTGTTTTTAATATAAATATAGTTTATAGTAATGTATTACAGGCAGTTCCAAACAGAAGACATCAAGTGGGCCGCCCCTGGAAAAGTTGGCGAAATAAACTTCAGAGGCTGTGCGAGGAGAGGATGGGCCAGGAATGAACGGAGGACCCTGAAGTAGACCAGAACATAACGCCTGGAGGCGCCTTGTCGAATCAAAGGGTCCCGGTTCCCGTCTCTAATACAAGAAGGGGAAGAAAATTAGATGTTTGGAGGGAGTTTTGGTGCCAGATTGACAAAGAGAAGGAAATTATGGGCCTCCGGTTGAAGAGAGGAGATATCGGTGTGTCGTGATATCTCCGCGAGTGCTGGCCAGAATAATAAAACTCGGTGATGATTGTGATGATGATGTGTATTTACAGTATTTGCTATTTACTAGTTACGCGGCCAGAGTACGTTGCCGAGTGTACACCGCGTTGACTGAAAGACTGACTAAAAGACTTGAAGACTAACTTAGCTTACTGGAGATACTTTATATAGCCCGATCTGGCAGGTACTTGAACGGTAGGCTAAACCGTACATTCGCTGGAAACTTTTCGATATTTCGGCGCAGCGCTATGTATTGTGTGTCGCAGCAGCGAGACCTTTCGAGATGGTGGTCAAAATAATAATTCGGCGTAGCGAGACAGGTAGGTGTAGCTACAAGACGATTCAAGGTACATGACGACCGCGCAGTGCAAAGGTACTAGGTAGGTCGCTATAGATGAGATAAGACGTCAGTGATGATATTATTCCATCGTAATTCTTAGAAGTATATTTTTTTTGGTTATTTCTGTAACTTAGCAGAAATGTCCGGATTTCATGGGGTGAGGTTTGTTCGGATCTTGGCGGCGGATGTGTCAGCCCACCAACTGCGTGGGTGATCGGGAGGGACTAGTTATGGAAAACCTTTTGACCTCTCCTAGGACTCTTTCAGAACAACGCCTTGCATCGCAGTGGGAGGGATATATTCATACATTCGTCAGTCCTGTACACACCAGATTCCAACCCACCTCTCATACATTTTCCTTTCCAGAACTTCCTCTCCTTCCTTTCCTAAAAATACCCTCCACACATCATCCCCAAAGAAGACTCTTTCTGAAGGGAATTATGTTCCTCAGGGCCTCCGTTGTGGAGTTAATGTAAAAAATAATACGGTCTATTTTTAGTTTCATAAAAAAAATGTGTTGGGCGAAAAATATGAATTTTTAACTGACGCTTCTGTTAAAAAACGGTGTACTAGCTGTCAATTTGAAATTTACATAATTGTCTCTGTTAGTGCGGTCGTTCTAGACAAATTTCCACTTAAACACTTAATAAACAAACATGAAACAAGATTTACATAAAACGTTCTAACACCAAAAGCAAACCAAACTATCCACCCAACGGGTCTCATTATATTACCATTAAATTGAACAATTGTTTACCCCAAAGCAAAATAGAGGAAATTCGGAGTACCGGAGTATAATAGTTGAATAAGAAAAGAGTTGCAAGGAAAACATTTTTAGCATATAACTAATATGGAACTGAGAGAACGAATACTTATTGCTATTGTATTATCATTTATTTAGGCTAATGTCCTGTTCATTCATTTTTCAATTATAGTCTATTGACAGCCTCCGTGGTCGAGGGGTTAGGCTCTTGACTAGCAACCCGGAGGTAAAATAATGACTTCTGTTGATTAATACTTGAAGTAGGCTTTCAGTTATCAAATAATCTTAACTGCAGGTCGCGGGAACATTTGGAAAAATTGCAAAAAATTATTAACGAATCTGGGGAATACTTGCCACATTGTGGCAATAAAGCAATCCGAGGCTTTGAAAATAGTGCTAATGTGGCAAAAAGCGTTCGAGTGGTTAAAGAGGTTGGCGTTAGCGTAACTACTTTTAAGTGTCGGTTTCTTAACAAGAGCGCAGTATTTAGCTCGTTGCGCAATACGGAATACCGCATTTAAGAAAACTGTCAAAATGTGTCATATAGGCCGATTTAACAGGCGTTAGGCTGTCACAAAAGATTCAGAATCACCCTTTAGAAGGCTCTTAAAAAGAAGAATAATTATTCTCTTACAGATTGTGTACTTCTAAACATAGTAGGTATTTTTGTATGAACGAATTACTTTCAACATGGATTTATTGTATTTTAGTGACCCTGGATTTTGTATCAAATTAGCTATTGAAATTCACACGACCCGACCGAATTCAACATGTGCCTTATTTCCGTTTCAACAATAAACCATTTTTATCGTGATGCACATGCTACGAGCGTGTCTTGATTATGAGCCCAGTGTATTAATGGGTGTTGTAGCACCATCATTTCATGGGCTATTATGGGTCGAGTGCCCGTTCCGGTAAATTGCCTCTCATGTCCTGTCTCTCTGGTACCTACAGTAATCCAAGTGGACTTAATTATCCCGGATTTTTTTATTGTGTTTGAAGGATGATATGGAATGGATTAAAATTTTAAGTTATGAGTTATGAGTTAGCCTTCTTTTATTTTGTGAATTTTATTTAACCCATTTAAAAGAACTTTGAGAGCACATATTTTTAAATATTTAAATAGTAATAATAATACATTTTTTTACCATTATAATAAAATTAAAATATTACCATTTGTTATTTCGGCTACTGGCATTATACCTAGCTTTCTCATTAAAAATTTATGAATATTAGATTTGTCAAAGACTTTGTATATAAAAATGCAAAAATCAGTCATTTTAAATACGTGTAGAAAGATTTTTAAAATATTTATATTGAGGGATCAGCAGGATTTATCGGTCAAATCAGAAATTCTACTGATCCGAACCCTCTGATATGAAAATATCTGGAGTCGGTGAATTATTTTCAAATTTAATAGTCTGGTAGGTTAACATGTTGTTCTTGTATTGTTTTGTATTAATTATACTTATATAATTCACTTGCATAGCGTGGATTTACTAGATGATCATTTTTATGGAAAAGTGTGTGAAAGGGTTTAGTTTTTCCTATGGGGAAAACTAAACCCAGACCTGCTGTTTTGTGCTATTTCACTTCAAGTGATCAGAATACTATATAGCTGCATTTTACCCGTAAATAAATATATTGTTTTCGACCTACCTTCAATTAAGTGTATCTTTGATTACAATAGATTGGATTAAACAAATCTTTTTAATCCATCACTCATAAACTAACTGGGTTTCCCGAAATCAGCCGTGCATCCAAACGTTACCTTTCGGGTCAGTGTGCGTCCTTCCGCACACCGGCCTAAATGTTCTAATGGCCAATTATATCGCCGACGAATGCCGCGGGCCCGACAACACAGTCACACACTGATCTGCAGTACATGTACGCAGCAAGCACCGAGCGCCGTGTACAATTTTGGATGCTGCGCTCTCGATGACTTAGTCGCTTAATTTTTTTAAGGGGATAAGATAAGTTATGGTATTATTATATTACGCAAAATTGAGCTAAGTTCTTATATATTTTCTTTAGAACATTAAAAAGCTGTCTCTAAATAGGCATCAAATATTATTTAAGAGTTTTTTAAGAATTCTTTTTCGGAAATTTTCTGATAGCGCTTTTCTTTACTAAATCTCTGTGCAGGGGCCTTAACTTTAAACACTTAACGCGTGTTACCTTCGCCATAATCGAATATTTTGACACTCCTAATACTCGTAATAATAATATACAGGGTGTCCGGGGGTAAAGTGCATTAACTTCGGGGGGGCGATTCTACATGATGGTAGGAGTAAAAAAGATTAATAACTTCAGATTTTATGAAATTCGAATTTTTTTTCCCATACCAAAAGACGTACCTGTTGGGGACAGAAATCGGTCTCGCAAAAAGGAACGAAATGGATAAGAGAGGAATTGTCGACTTACCGCTTTTCTTCCTTCGATTTTCAATTTTCCGCTGGTTCTCACTTCAAATTTAGAGCTCACAGCACACGATTGAACTTTCTTTCCACAAGGCTCCGACACGGTCGAATTACAGCTCCGTATTCAACACTGAGATGTTGACAGGAAGAGGTGCTAATTTGAACTAACAATTACTGTGACAATTTTATTGCATTCAGTCGACAATAAACGTAAGGAAATAAACGGATTTTGAGGGTAGAATTTTTTTTTGGAAAAGGTACATTAGGATGAATGCAAGGCACCAACAGTACCTATTAAAAATCTTTAGTGTAAGGTACAAACTTACCGATCAATTTGGTGTGAGTCAGCCGGCGATGCGCGTTGGATGGTTGTATTGGCCAGTATCGTAATAGCGGAAAATAAAAGTGTGGGCGCACACGCCGTGCAAATTTTATCTTTTTACCAAAGAAGTACCTACCCTTAAAAGTTGGAATTTAGGAAAAAGTTAATTATCTTTATTATCGAAGAAAGCAAACACTTTGTGGCTTGACATTATACCAAATAAAACAAATAACTTAGTTTTAAAACCACTTTATATTTATTATTATATTTGTCGACCGGTTTCGATTGGACTCAATCTTCATCAGGACAATAAAATAAAACGTTAAAATAAAAAGTTTTATTTTATTGTCCTGATGAAGATTGAGTCCAATCGAAACCGGTCGACAAATATAATAATAAATATAAAGTGGTTTTAAAACTAAGTTATTTGTTTTATTTAATTATCTTTTTTACTTAAATGTAGAATCACCTCCCGAAGTTAATGCATTTTACCCCCGGACACCATGTATTAAAACAATGTTAAACTTTTTTCCACTTACTTTATTTGTGACTGTAACCGGTTTCAGCCTGCTAAAACCATCTTCGGACTGGTACAATTGTTTGATAATCTACGGTGTATATACATCATAATACATGGAGGTGTGGGAGGGGATTAACGAGGGTGGAATACAAGGATTTTATTTAAATTAGGTATATGGATTTCCCATATTTGTTGTTATGTTGTCTTTGACGACTGAATTTCTAGTTATTCGGTTATTTACAGTTGGAATAATTACATCGGATTACTTACTCTTAATCTTAATATCTAATACTCTTAATTTAGTAATTATATACGCACGGTTGAGATACGAGTGTTGAAAGAATGAAATAAGGTCCCTAGCTGTAGCGAACCAAAATACTCTCATTTTGAATCGTAATTATGAATGTATTTCTCAGGTTATAGGTAAATATTTTATTTTATTAATGTGGAACTAAATTATCTCATAATTTAGTTTCACATTACTGTACTTATATATTTTTTTGCTCATTATTATTTCTGTTATTTCACAAAAGCATCTCCACATACTAACAACTAAACCTTGTTTTACGCATGCTGTGAACATTTTTTAATTGTTAACACTGTGTTGATGTTTCAAATAATAAAAAATAAAAATCAATGAGCGGGTACTGTAAAATACAGGCAATCGAAATCACCCGTTATCTATATTTATTTTGACTAAATAGACATTATTTCGTTTCTTCCCTCTATGGGTTTCATTTTTCGGTGGTTAATAAAAATAATTATCTTCACGTTTTTACTCCAAAATAAACATCTTTTACACCCATCTAGCTGTCAAAAATATCCACTCAAACGTTTTTTGCCACAATATGGAACTATTTCCAAAACCACGGATTGCTTTGTTGCCAAAATATGGCAAATATTCTCTAGATTCTTTAAAATCATTTAAAAATAAAGATTTTATAATATTTTTTTTATAAATCTTAGGAATGTGTGAAAATAGAAAAAAAGATAGGTGAATTCATTGGCTATATAGAACAATAATCAGTTTTTATGTCTCCATATTCAAATATTTTTTTTTAAAGTGGATGGAAAAAATTCCTTTAGCAAACCGAGAAAAAGTTTTAAATTGCCCTGTCGCTCAGGTGGATATCACTAATAATACCACTAATATCACATACCGTCGTTGCATAGAGAATATGAACCATGCGCGACTGAATACATTCTGAGAAAATCGATAAAAAAACTGTTTAAAAAATTACTAAACGGAAAATAACTATTCTATTTGTAGACAAAGTAGGAAAAATATATTTCGTTCATTATAAGAATATATTTATGGCAAACATTAATTATTTTATGCCAGAAAATTGAATTTTAACGCGTTTTTCTCACATGCTTCATATTCCATTTACAGTTTTTCTCACATGGTTCAAATTCTATACACAGTTTTCGTCATAATTTTAAATAACATATTAGTCAAAATATTTCATTTAAATTTATTCAAATATGACAGCCAGGCATCACAAGGTGATTTTAATATTATGTACATGTCAAGACAATTGAATTGTGTAATGGTATGCAGAGGATATTACTTTTTTCTTCTTTTTTATTATGTACTATTTTGATTGTCCTCACATGGTTTATTTATAATGGATATATCATGGATATTATTACTGGCTCATATTGTAAAATAACTGTATCTATATTTAAGTAATTTTTGTAAAAATCGTCAATTTGTTCATATTAAATATGCAACGACGATAAATTAATATTACTAATCGAGGTCGAAGAGTACAGGCCTCGGCGCGCGACTCCCAAATTAAGAAGTGGGTGATGTCTTCACAGTTTAAAATTGTCAAATTACGGTAAAAAAACACACACAAATCAGCAGTAACAACGAATATCAGTAAGCCATTCGAAAATGTTGTTGCTCGATGGCAGTGACTTGATCACGTGATAAATCAACATCACCCAGGTCTGTACTCTAGACGGTCTTGGTTCTAATTAAGGATTAATGACTGCCTTGAGTAGCGATTAGTTTAACGATTGTTTATTGATCGTTAAGTGTCGAATGACGTTCATAAACCTTAAGAAGCGCTGTTTAAATTTAGCGATTACTTGTTTAGTACAAGGACATATAATAATAATAAAACCTGAATACTATTGAAGCTTGCTGAATACAGGCTAAGACATGGATATATCACCTCTAGATATGGCGTGTCTTAGAAATTCAGTCGACTTATTCGGCCCGCTAACGAATAATTTCATATCAAAACTCCCCATCTAATATCGTCGCCTCACTTCAAAAACGTAATTATATTTATACTAGCTGGGGTACCCGGTTCGCCCAGGACAACATTATAGAGTATTCTGGAAGGTTCCCCAATGATGTTCCTGATTCCCTATTCCCAAACATTCCAGAATGTTCTGGGATGTGAATGTTCACAACACTTTTAGACTCACCGACATAGTCCGTCACTCCTTCCAGAACTTTCTAGACTTTTATCGAATCATATAGAACTTTCCGGAAGACTGTCTTTGAAATTTCTAGAGGGCGAAACTTCCATCACTTACATCCTCAAAAGCACGCCCTTTAGGTAAAAACGGGAACCCTCATCCTGGAGGGGGATAGAGATCTACCACAACATATAACTCCCCGTACCGGGACTCATTTGCGGACCGAACGCTTTTTTGGACTTTCTTTTATAATATGTAGAATTAATTAGAAGACAATTTTTTTTCCTTGCAACATAAAATAAACAAAGCGTTTTGGGGTCTTCTGACTGCGTGACGATGGACTTTCGTATTGATAAATATTTTTGTAACCCAATTTTTGAACCAATCATTTTGATTTCGGTGTCATTTTTAACACCCACGCGCCCTGTTGGTGGATGGGATATGGTTGTGTTTTCTTTTTTTAAATCTCCAAATGTTTAATAACCAATTAACTGGAATTTTTTTTTTTTTAATTTTCTTTATTCATTTTCTTTGTTACAGGTTTATTTTACATGGCTTTTTGACTACCTAGGTAGGCAAATGCCCGTATTATGGTAGCCAAGATTCATAAGATGTTATATTAAGAATAAAATATTAAGTATAATCATCCATATATGTAGATGAAAGTAAAAACATAAATTTTATTTTTATAAACATATTCATACTAATATTAGGTACATGATCAGATACATGAAAGGAATTAAAGTAGGTGAATCTTGTAGAAAAAAAAAATTAAAAATTAAATAGAATAACAAATAAAAATAACAAATAATAATATTATATAAATAAAAATAAAAATAAAATAGCGTAATATAAAGTTTTGGTTTTTTAATTACCTTGAAATAATTTCTTTCAAGGACAATACACAACATTTAAATCCAAATATTATAAAAAATGACATCTTGGGTAGATATGAAAAAACACAATCATTTTTAAATAAAATGGATTTTTTGCAGTTCGTGTAAGAAGGTAAAATGTAGGTATATCAAACCTTATTATAATGCTTTCAATTTTTTTTTTGATTAAAGAAAAAACTTGAAAACTAGCCTTTAACTCTAAAACTTAAAGTAAAGACCATTTCACTGGGAATTACTTGCTCTGAAAAGAAAGTGAGCTGAAATACATAGTTTTTAACTCAATTCGTTCGGCTGCTACAAGCGATTAGCCGGGCATCATTTCCAGTTAGTTATCGACCAATTTGGAACTTTAAGTGCTTCATAAAAAACTTTCAAAGAATGTATGTTAACTTTGTGTTATCATTTTAATTAAATGAAAATGAAAATTATTATTTTTAATTGATAAACCAATGCTTAAGACAAGATTTTTATGCATAGCACAAAGGGTAACAATTATTATAAGCAATAATTATTAGCCTGAAACACTCATCCACATAGAAAAAATCTCCCGAGAACAGATACATGCCGCCGACGGGACTCGAAACCCGTGTCCTTCTGAATTCCTGTCAACTGCTCCATCCACTGAGCTATGTCGGCTTATCTCTTACCCGCCAAATAATTCAATATATATCTACTATTGTTTTCATTCAACAATTACTGCTTATTACATTTTTTCACCTACAAACAACTGAGTTTTTCGTCGACGGGACTCGAAATCCGTGTCCTCCTGATTTCCGGTCAACTGCTCTATCCACTGAGATACGTCGGCTTATCTCTTACCCGCCAAATAATTCAATATATACTAGTGTTTTCATTCAACAATTACTGCTTGTTACATTTTTTCACTTGCAAACAACCGAGTTTTTTTTATTTTTTCGAGTCCCGTCGGCGGAATGTATCTTTTCTCGGGAGTTTTTTTCAATGTGGATGAGTGTTTCAGGCTGAAAATTATAATATTTGTTTACATCACTATTTAAAAAAAAAACATAATGCAGAATTAAAGGCTCTTTCTTCATGATGAAAAGTATACGAAAGATGGTGCAGTTTACAAGAATATAATTTAGAAAAAAAAAAAAACAAACAAATTATTGCGAAAATAGAATCAGCTGGCGCACGGGGACAGCTTCAGCACACGATGGATTAATATTGTGAAGATGGGTTACTGAGACAACGCGCTTCGTTTAACTGAACTAGGTCCAGTGGACATACTTTAGCGGGCCGTTAGTACAGCTATTTCATTCGTTTACACATATTCTTGAATGGCTAACCTTTGTGTGTAGGTGCTACTTTTTTTGTTCGATTAGTGTGAGTATAACGTGTCTTGAATTTTTATAATGTCACTGGATAGATGTCGTAATTTTTAAAGTTTACTCACATTTTTTGATAGGTAAATTTCTTCTTTTAAAATGCGAGCATCCTAAGGTAAATATTATTTTTATAAATAATTTCAGCTTCACAAATCCTAAAATTAAGTTATTCAGAAAATTTAATTGGTGCAGACCATTTAATTATAATCATAATTTTAATGTTTTTGAAATGTTTTCTAATAATACTGCTTACTTTTAAGAATAATAAAGGACATATAGGGGCAATTTTTATTAGAGATTTAAAAAACTAATATCAAGGAGATTGTTAAATTATTTACATAGTACTCAAATAATATTATTAACAGTATCAATTAATGATGAAATTGATGAATAGAAATAATTAGGACGAAATTTTGGTCTCAGGTGACTTTTTGGTGTTTTTCTAAAAAAAAATTCTTTAAAACCAATAAAAAAAAACTTCTACAAGTCATCACTGGTTAATTGATTTTTGAGATTTTAAGTTGGAAAATACATCTAAATATCACCGGAGACCAAAATTTCGTTCAAACTTTTTACTCCAAATAACGACAGGAATCCTGATTAAAGTATGCCAACTAATACTCATTTAAAATTTAGGTACAATACATTATTTTATTGATAGAATACCTACTTTAAATGTACTGTTAAGAGTTGAAATAACTTTAGGACATTAATACATTTTACCCATGTTCCTTACCAAATATTCCTTCCTTCTGATTTCCCTCCTTTCGCATCAAGGCCCTTACCCAAGAAGCATAAGAAGATGAATAAAAAACGCTTGAAAAAAGAACACATTTGCACCTCGTTGTTTTGAATAAAAACATTTAATTGTTATATTTGAAAATTCGATCGGGCTTGTACAAGCATTTCTCAAATCTCGCAAATCTCGCAAATAACAATAATATAAATATATTATGATTTTCGTGAAGACCATCTGGTCATCATTCAACATTGGAAAGTGATCGTGAATGAAGAGCCGGGAGCTGTCACCTCATCATCAAGGTAAGGGCCATTCCTGTCTTTTCCTTCCCCCTGTCGATATAAAAACACAATCTAATAGACACTCGTAATTCGCTTCATATAATTAGTTTTACAGTCCACACGGTGTCATTGGACACTTAACATGTACCAATGTAAGTTTCTATTTAAATTTCTGAAATCTTTTGATTATTTGAAGGCCTTTGGAGTATACCTATTTCCCAATCCGCGTGCTTGCTAATCTGGCATTTTGAGTTGTGAAATTCAGATTATCTTTTGATTATTATTTGAACACTCACTTCTGAAAAGCCCTTTAAAATTGTTTGTAATATCGTATAAATGAGTAAATTACTTGAAATTGTGATTTATATTTCAACGATATATTTTTCTAACTTGTTGTTTTATAAACTGAAAATTCACTGCACATAAACAAAAACAAAAGAACGTAATTTATTAAACAATATAACTTCGTATAAGATGTGATTTAGTCACGTAACATTCTAAAATCCTAAAATTTATAATTCTCATTTTAAGTAAATACAATGCATTTTATATACCATGACAATCGGTGTAAGGGTCAGAATTGTTTCTCCCAACCTGTTAATCGGGGTTCGATTCTCAGCTGCCGCATTCTTTTGTTTAAATTTTAAAAAAAAATCACGAGTCTGCGCTAGTAATTTTTATTCGGAGAAATAAATACATAGCACATATGCACCTGCAATCTTAATATCAAAAAGATTATTATTTTTTAAAAGGAAACCTTTATTACAAAATACACAATCGATAAATAAAAATAACAACTTTAAAAAAAGTTCATTGTTATATTAAATATATAATACTAGCTGATACCCGGCATGCGTTGAAATACAACTTAAATAAAGAAATTGTTTCTCCCTGCGTGTCCTTTCCCCTTCCACCTCCTCGCCCCCTCCTGTGTCTCCTTCCTCTCCCCGCGTTCCACCCACCCTCACCCTCCCGATGTCCCCCTTCTCGCGACTCTCCCCTCAAGCATTCCTCTTCCAGCTTCTTCGCCTCCCCCCCTCCATTAACCCCTCTCCCGTGAACCCACCCTTCTTAGTTCCCCTACACCCCTCCCAGATTCCCCTCCCGCCTTTTTTCTATTTTTTCTATTTTTTCCAAACTCCATAAAATACACCCATTTTTCAAACAACTCGCTTGTAACCATTTTTTTACAATTTTCATAACGCCAGAACTCACCAATATATACCTTGACTAGATATGTATTTTTTTAATTTTTTTTTTTTATTTTTAACAAAAATAATACACTTAACAAAGTACACGGTTTAGGCAACAAATAGGTCGTTCCGCGAAGTCACCCCATTGTTGCTTGTCTGCAGCTTCGCGAGCACTTTCACAACAACTCCTTAAATTTTGATTGCAATTGGATGAATAGTATAGGAAATAATTACATAACGCCAGAGCTCAATATCCTATAACCATTGCGGGCATAGGCACATCATTTTACCAAGGTTTCATCGCAATTGGATGAACGGTATGGCAGCGCATAAAAAACAAACAATTATTTATTTATTTACATTTGCTACATTTAAAGCCAAAATAACAGAAATAATATTACATAATAAGAGAATATATTTAAAATGAATACAAGTGTTATTACGTTGTTTTAGGTCGATATTAGTTCCTAGCTAGGCAGATTGCCTGTTCTAAGGAACCAATGTTTGTAAAGTGCCAAATGCAATTTAAATTATTATTATTTTTTTAAATTAATACTTATTTATACTAAGTTTTACTAAATGTGCCATTCATAGGTAACCATGTATAGAATATATAAAACAAAAAAATATTATTTTTATATATATAAGATAATACTAACAAAGATAACAACATTCTTCTAATAATATCCATTAATCATATTCTTGTTAAAGAATTATACATTCTACGCAATAAAAGAAAAAAAACAAGGTGGGGGTCTGATTATTTTTTTTTTTTTTTTTTATTACAGAAAAACAGATTTTTTTTCATGTTAACAATATACCTGCAAAGCTACTGCAAGTAGCTTGTCTGCAGGAAAACAGTGTGAACAAAACATTGTACAATTTAAATGTCTCAAGTATAATACAATAAGAAAAAAATTGCAATTTAATAAAATACATAATAAAAACATAAATAAGTATAAAAAATAATAGAATACTAAGTCTAAAAAATTTTAAAGTGCAAGAGGTACAGTCATTCAATACAGAAAATCTGATTCCAATAGCCATGTTTTTAACAATAGCGCAAATTTAGGTGTCGAGTAACATTTTTTCAAATCATATGGCAGCATATTAAATATAAGTGGTACAATGTATTCAAAAGTTCTCTGGCCATGTTTATTAGAAAATCTAGGTACTATCAACCCTTCATTTTGTGTAAGCCTAGTATAATAACGTTATTGTGTTATTTCGTCTGCTAACGTGAACGCCGGATATCCAGATGAACAGATATCTAAACAATAATACAATTACATCTAAACAGCATTCCAAAATTGGACCAGAGAAGTGTAGGTATACATGACGTTATGGTTTTGATCTTTATTTATGAAAGTTTTGAAAAGCCGAGGCAGATTCCGCAATCAAATAATGTAAATCTGCGGCATGGCGTTGTATGAAAACCGCCTCTACTGTCGGTAGGTATCCAGTCAACCGTCAAACTGCGTTAGATCTAATCAAGCAACTAACGGGCAGAATATAGATTTATTGTAGAATTGTAGATACTGGTATATTTATAGGTATAATAACATTACGTGGCTGTGCATTTTGAATAATAATTGATGCGTGTTTTGTGTAATTTTAAATGTCGAAGGACCTTGAAATGTGTATGTTTTAAGTGTTTTAATCACTGCACCAGTATAAGGTAAGCACACAAGGAAAAGGAGAGAATTACTTGTAGTACTTTTTTCTTTATGTATTTGGCCGGTTTTAACTACGCATTATGTTGCAGTAATATTTCTTCTTAGAGCGGTGAGTAGTGAAAGATGAGGAAAAGGAATGCGGATGTTTAATATTAAATGCGGAGATGTTTGCAGGAAGAGGGTCGATTATTGACTGATGTGGGTAATAGGAAAAAGTGACAGGTTTATAGGGAAGGGTAGGAAGGAAATGTGACAATACTAGCTACAAGTACAGCAGTTCATGTATGTGTATAGATTCGTACAGATGTATGTATGTAAGTGTAGCTGTGTAAATGCCCAACCAATAATAATTATGCAAATTTAATTAATTTCAATTACTACGGCAACATAAAATAATTTATAGTATTTATAATCAGATGAAAGCTAAAAGCTTATTAAAAATCTTTTTTATTGTTGTATTTATTTGTTTCTACCCTTCATCTTGATATTGGAAGTTCTTGATTTAATCTTTCACATCTTTTATTTATAAATAAAAGTAAAAATTTACATAATACAACAGTAATTTTTGAACATTGTTACATTTAAAAAATGTTAAATATATTCACTTAAACAGATGTGCTTTTAAAATAAGCATAAGGTTTTTACTCATCTTGTTGTTTCTTGCCATTTTTAGCTCCACACAGGAGGCCCCGAGGAAAATATTTCCCCTCAGGGCCTATGTGATCTATAGGGATGCTGTGTGGAGGGTCTTTTTAGGAATGGAAGGAGATAAGAAGACGTGGCACGATCTAGTGAATCTAATACTTGATCCAGAATAATAGAAGAGTATGTAATACTCTTAATAATAGAAGAGTATGTAATACTGTAATAATTTAAGTTCTTTATATCATCTCTTCTCCATTTTTTCTTTTCTTTTCTATTTCTCTTATTAATTTTCATTTTATGTTTATTTTTCAAAATTCTATTTATTAATTAATAATTTATTTTATTCTTTCTTTTGAAAATGATATAAAAAATATTAAATCACTGCCACCTCGGAACAGGCTCAGCCTAGTGAGGTGGCATATACCTAAAATAATGTACATAACATGTATTTTTTGGTTAATAAATAATAAAAAAAAAAATTTAAAAAAAATGTATAAATGTGAATATGGCCAAGGGGTGTGTACCAAGACCGAGTTGTTTGGCGGTCCGTCCTCTCTGCCTACCCCTGCGGAGAAACAGCGTGATAGTTAGTTAGTTAGTTATTTGGTTAGGAGAGATAGTTCTGGGAAGGAAAAAAGTATGAGGGGTTGGAAGGATTCTGGGGCCTAGTTTGTCCAGGAGTGACGGATATATGGATCCATTCCTCCCACTGTGGTGCAAGGCGATGTTGCCAGAGAGTCGAAATGTCTCCCTCAACCAGTATCTCCTGATCCGGCGTGCCATGCCGGCAAGACCCGGTCAAACCTCAACCCTATGAGCCCAGGACCCCTGCGAAGTCACCAAACGTAGTGTACCACTTGGGGTGACATATGGAAAAAGTTTTGATTATCCAATAAATAATGCTTCCCAGGGCAGTACCCATACACGCCTCTCAAATTGGAAGCTACTAATCATCATACGAAGGCATCATCTGAATTTCTTTTCAACTTTAATTTATTTATCAGACGCGTTTATAATAACTTCGGATAAAACGCCACATTATTATTATTGTTAATTAATGAGCACTTTTTGCTGATGGGCTCCTATCTGATTTCACAACACATAAGTTAACATACGTGGCGGTGTGAAATCAAATAAGGGAATTATGTTAATCAGAAGGAATGTAACTTTAAACGTGCTCCACGAATCCGTGACGATTTATCGTATTCCCAAATTCCGGGACACTGGTTTCGGGGGATATAAATATTTTTGATGTTCTTAATTAACATTAAAATGAAATGAAGCGGTCGGTAAATTGGGAAACCACCGACAGAGGTACGACGGCATGTACAACATTAATATTTTACACTGAGTAAGCACAAACCATGTCGGTGGGATTCTCGGATTACACAGCTGTATGGATGCAGACAAAAATAGGTTACACCATAGACATATGAATATTACTAGACGAGAACATATAGGACAGGGGAAAAATCAACTGTCGCGGGACGCAGGGGGGTGAGTTGACTGTAATGATATGTGATTCGCCAATAAATCAATCTGATAGTATATAGGCATCTCGCATTATAATATCACCATTTAATTCTTAAAAGTAAAATCTGCTTTTGGATGAATAGACCTTTTTACGTGGGAGCGCGAAGTGCTCGCCACGGTTTGAACAAACTTGCCAAGTCCAAATTCGGCAAAGAAAGGTGCGCTTGTTTTGACAGTCGAATATTTTGTTGCCGTATTTAGTTAAGACACTTTTACAAATGTTTCATAATTTACTTACCCCAGTAAACAGCGAAGAGCACACGACGGGACCAGGAATTCCGAGTTAGCAACGCTGCACGTTTCTCGATGTGATAAAACTGATCATATTATATATGTGAATAAGCTAAAAATAAAGACAAATAATGCCTACCTATGGAATGTAATACGACAATTGGGTTTATTCTCCTTTTCACTTCTATTTTTACACGTTTTAATAGCACTAGTCACCATTTTTGCCGTGTTATTTCGTAAAATGTACCGATGAGAGCTCGCTCGCAGCCGGTTCCAAATGGAACTGGTACGGGGAGGGGGAAATACTACGCTTTACGAAATACCACTGAAGTTTGTGTTTATGTATGTTAAAGCGATACCATGTTGCGTGCTTTAATCCTCTTAGAGCGGTATTTCAGTATAAGTCAAGAAAATTAACATAGTTTTCAGCGTTTGGTGTTGGTACAGCCTTTAAGTACCAGATACCAAGAACTATTAAGCTTGGCCCTGTCGCAGCCGCGTCTATTAATGGTGATAGCTTTCCTGTGGATTTCAATCACCTTTGTAATTTGGCGTCTTCTATGCGTTTTGGGTCTTCCTAGGACTTCAGGAATAAGTAAAATGGTGAACTGAGAAATTTTGGTAATAATCCGTTCTGTCTGGCCTGTCCTATTACATCCGGAGCAGCTGAGTTTATTAACACCCTCTGTCTTAAGACGATGCTTCGTTTTTGCAGGTCTTGGATTTTTGTCGTTGTTCAAAGACAGTCTTGTTGCTTTCTTTCTTTGGTATCCTTACAATACTGTTAGTAAGATTGTAAACATGGAAAGATAACGCAGGTATATCGTATCACTAAACACATAAACACACACTTCACCGTGATCTACACATCTTCCCTGATGATAGACACTCGACAAAGCCAACTTTGAATCGTTGGCTTAATAAGGAGGAAGCGCAGCACTGCAAAACCCCATAAATAAATCACGATAACATACATTTAAACACCATTCATACTAACTACGGTAAGCAATCCAGGGAGGCAATTTATACCTACACCAAGCTCAAGAGCCAGTTCTCTTAATTGGTGTAGAAACCAAAAAAATGATGTTTTCACCTTTTTGTTATACCTTTTTATTATATTTTTGTTTTTATTTTAGTTATTCTATTGTTAAACAATGATTAAAATGTAAAATTGTTGTGTGTAAGAGGTGAAATAAATTGAAATAAATAAATAAAAAAAAAAAATATAAATGCCTTCCAAATGATATTAAAAACGAAAAAAGTGTGTGTAAATTTAAAAAAAAATTATTCATTTTTATTCACAAACAACAATATAGTGAAAGTGAATAATATTGTATGATAATATCATGTAATTTAATCTACTGTAATGTAATGTAATTTATCATTGAAGAAGAAGATAACAATAATAATCCATAATAATCGAGACAGTCTCATATTAGGGTGCAATAGCAAAATTGGTTAATGCGTATGTCCCGGTTAGACGTGAGGTTCTGGGTTCGAGTCCCAGTTGCAGCCATTATATTTTATTATTTTTCTGTGTCTTGTTTATTTTCATATTAAAAAAGGATTATTATTGTTATAACCTTCAAAAATTAAAATGAGAGTTTTTCTTATAAGAAAATTAATGTAATTTAATTCAAATTCTAGTTAAGTAAATGAAAATGTTATTTTCTTTTTTTCTGGAATAAAAAAACGATGATATTTACACACATATTCACACAGATAACTTAGCTGGCGGGCAAATAAGGAACTAACGAAATAAAAACTATTGGTTTTAAAATCATAAATTTTATAACATATCATTTATTTATATTTTATTTTATATGTTTTAAACCTACATTAGAAAACACACTTTGCAAAGTGACTCATTCTCCGTAAATTCATCATCGTCGGGTGGGACTCCAATCAACTGGAGGTAATTCAAGGGAATGTCTATGGATTTCAATTCCACCTTTACGTCTGTGCTTTATATCCATGTAGGTCACTGTATAAATAATAAAAGCTTACTAGGGGAAGCAGGAGATGTCATGCTTAATTCCTCGCAATTAATTGCCCGCCCCAAACGCCACAAAACTCGTAAATTTAAACTGAAACCTATTCTTTACATTGCATTTGACGAATTTATGATGGAGAAATAATTTTAAATTAAATACTAGAAGAAAAGCAGCCAGTGAGAAATTCTGTTCAGTGCGATATGTTTCCAAGTATTTATTTTACCTATAAATAATAATATAATGTTTTAGTAACAAAGCATATCATATCAGAGCGATAAAAAAACTGTTTTTATTTTTTACAATAGCTCCACATAGGAGGCCCTGAAGAAAAAACTCTCAAGGCCTATGTCAATTTTGGGGATGCTGATTGGTAAGTCTTTTATTTGTTATAGTGAATACCTCACAAGAGTCCCAACTGCTCCCGTCTGGAGCCAGTGAGACTATGGCATTCCCAATTGGGGTATGTTATGAGGCTGAAGGTAAGTGGGGAAGGGAAGGAGATGAGGAAGAGGAAGGTGAGGAAGTACCTGGCTATTTAGATCTAGTCACTAAACACGGCTAAAGCCATTTCAAGCAACGTTTCAATTCTGAATGGTGGTCTTACACCAGGGCGATACTAAGAGTATATTCCACTCTGGAACGTGCCGCAAATATACTATATATTATTTAAAATCATTAATTGTGAAACAACACAAATCAATTAAATAAAATTTATTTGCGCACGCCGGGTTCGAACCCGCGGCCTTCGGAATGGGAATCCAACGCCCTACCGCTGGACTACCCAGCCGCCGTAGGAAAAAGGTATGAGAGGTGGGTAGTAATCTGTGGTGAATGTGTCCTACAGTGACGGATATATGAATCCATCCCTGCCACTGCAGTGCCAGGCGATGGGTTGAGAGATTCTGGCTGGAGAGGTCTGGGTTAGGTCTCCCTCAACCAGCCTCTCCCGATCCGGTTCGCCGCTTAGTAGGTGGGAAAATGCATTCGCCGCCAAGATATAGATAAACCTCACCCCGTGAACCCGAACCCAACTGCTAAGTCACCAAACATAGCGAACCTATGCCAGGGGTGTTGTTTTTTTCAATAAATGGTTCCCGGGGCGGCAGTATCCATAACCTAACCGAAATTGAAATTTATGTTAACTTTTTAAGCAAGCATTTTTTGCTGTTGGTAAAACACTCTTCTTCTCTAAATATTGAATTTAAAAAAAATTATATATCTTAAAATTAAAAAACAGATAAAATAAACGCGGTGATAGATGCCATGATAGAACGAATTATTATAGCATATACATTCTTAGTTCGTATACTCTTTATTCAGAAACTTCTTGGAAAACATATCTTTACTAATGATCGTATTACGTCCAGTTGGTACTGTTTCCAGTTAAATATAATTACATTTTCCTAATGACGTTAAAATAGAGCAACAGTAAGTTAATATTATGCACATTACGTGTTCTAGCTGTTGTCATTCGTAAATTTCATGGCTCATTAATAAGACTCCATTGCTCACTGGCCACTGGACACAGTTCATTGGTTATGGCACACGATACACGGTATAATATAAAACCCACAAACTCGATAAACATTTCGATCAACACAATAATTGAAAGACTTTGAAGGTTAAAATTATTAATGAATTAAAATTTAAGCCATGTTGATTTCTCATGGAAAAATAATGATTTCACCAGAATCATTATTATTTTCAGTTTTAAGGTTTCTGTTTACTGGCATTCTCAAAAAGTTCAAATTTTTCGACGATAAAAATAAGGGTACCATCAGTACCATGTATTAATGTATTTTAATTTGTTTGTAGGTGCAGAAAAAAAAGTCATGCACATTCATACATCTTCTCATACATACTCTTCTATTATTCTGACTTTTGACATGTCCCGACTCAAGTATCTGGTTAACTTGATCGGGCGTCCTCGACTTCATCTACCATTCACATTCGCGTCATAAATTCTCTTTACACTCCTTTCTTCATTCATTCGCTCAACATGCCCAAACCGTCTAAGCGTACCTTTCTTAATCTTATTACGCTCACATCAGCCTTGCATTCTTTTCATATCTCCACATTCCTCACACGATCATACATGGTTTTACCACACATACGCCTCAGGGATCTAATTTCTACAACATTCAATCTACTTTCATCCTTTCTCTGCCAGTTCCATGCTTCACTGCCATACATCATGGTAGGTACCAGTAATCCACTGTGGACTGCTAGCTTCGCTTCTGTGGACAGCTTTTTGTTGACTCCAACGGCGAGTGAAAGAAGTAAAAAAAGACCATGGTACATTATTCAGCCTATCATAATAATATAACACTAACACATAATACATAGTACATTAGAATAAAACAAAGAACAAACACTAACATTTTTTAATTTTTAATTGCTGTTAGTCTTAATATTTATGCCACGTACCTACGTAATGACCGAGAAAATTAAAAAAAAGATGACATATTGTGTAGGTACATTTAGTATGAACCTTTTTTGTAGAGTTTTAGTTTCAGTTGGTCACGATGTACACATTTCTGGTTATTATTCAAAAAGGGAAAAAAGAAGAATGTGTACCATTTCCAAACATTAACTACCGTTTTCATAGTGTCTCGCTGCAATAAATCGCCGAAACAATAACGAGGACTCTCTTTTACCCTTTTTAGGTAAATAAGTCACAGCGTGGGTTGAAGCAATAATTTTAAGGAAATTATAATTTTTCTACAGAATACTTATAATAACAAGAGGAGGTTTTTTATGTTTTTTTACTCGCGAAGTGATAAAGTGTACCTCGTTTCGAATTCAGGATTTTTGAAAGAGAGTTTTTAAATTTTTTTATTTTATTCGTTTTATTACCAGGTAAATCCTAGGATGGTTATTTTCTCTTTTATTAGATTTCAACACCCTTTCTTCAATTATTCAACAAATAAAATGACGTCCTATCCTATCTTTAATGATACTGACTTACGATTCATGATTTATGACGAAAATTTCTAAAATAATTGAAAAAAATGCGTTTACTTAAACAATCAATTAAGCGGCGTCTCCTCCGACGAAAATGTTTACACACTTTGTGGATAGTTAAGTCGGGGCCACAATGTTTTTAATTTCCGTGGCCCATGGAAAACAACAAACGTTGTGGCCCTGCCCCACGTTTAAGGTAATGATTGAGATATTGTTTGTGAAATTCGTCGCAAGAGACCGGCCTTTAGGCTTACCTAACCAATCCTCATAAAGTGTCGCGGATATTATCAGGAATAACAACACTTGGTGATTCTACAAGTTACTTATTTAAATAGTACCGCGACACATTTAATAGAAGGCAAATACAGTTTGACTTGTAACGCGAAGATTACCTGAGTTGCGTCCCGCGCACTCGGGTCTGCGCAGAAGGGTTGCCAGTGTAGGAATTGTTTTGCGAATTTACTCCGTTAGAAAATACAAATATCACAGTTCCTACGCACCTCCCCTCCAGCGCTTCGCGCGATAAATACATGTACATGTGTAATGAGAAGGAAAAAATACTTATATATATGTCACCCTGGAAACATAAACAACAGGTATGACTAAAATTATAAGGAAGTACAAAGTATCCAATGTCCATCTGATTGTTCTATTATTGCACATATGACTGGGATAATTTAATAACACAGTTCCTAGAAAAGAAATATCTGTGAAATTCATTATGCCAGAGCTGACTGTTCGCGATTAGTTTCTGATACTTTATAATTTCAGAATTCCAATTATCTGTATAGTTAGGATAATATGCATGAAGAATTAAACCTAGGGTCAGAAACTAATAGATATAATATAACCGTTGACATTTTTCATGACCATCCCAAAACGCTTTATGTATCAGTGTTAAGCCTTTTATAAAACATCTTAAAGAAACTCTGTCGCATTTCTTCGTTAAAGTCGATGAAAATCTTGGCCTGATCATAGAAGAGAATAGCAAACGCGTCAGAACTCACCCTTAAAAAAATCCTCTCTATAAGGCGTCTTTCAGGATGCAGCCCGCCACCCACAGTGCCGCGAATACATAAAAGGCTAAGGACAAAATTAAACTTACTAATTGTGGTTTTATAATTTCGAAATGAACTTATAATTTTGAAAATTAGAACTGATAAGTAAAATCATATCAGAGGAGCGATAGGTAACAGAATTATTTTATTAATGAATAATTCTTTACATATTCGTAATAAGCATTAACTTTGAGGCTCGCCATAATTTACAATAAAAGGTGTATATATCTTTTTAAATGTTTGACAGATGTTTACATTACTTATTATAGTGAAGTTATGTTACTGAATGCGCACGATTACACTAGGTCTAGTGGACATACTTTAGCTTAAGTAAATTCACATAGCTATTTTATTCGTACACACATATTCTTTGAATAGCCATGGTTTCCTTGAGCGGTTCTTAATTTTGTGTTCTATTAGTACGAATAAGTCTTGTATTTTTAAATGCCATTGGATAATTTTTTGTCAATTTTCAGGTTTATCATCATTTGATGGGTAAAGTACGGGTTTTATAAAAAACTTTCAGCTTCACAAATTCTACAATTATAAAATCCCGTGATACTTCACGAGTCTGCGCTAGTAAATAAATAATAATATTTTAAAAACAGTAATCGAACTTTTCTTACAGGTTGGAGACCAATTCATAGGGCTATTAGGAAAAAAATTATCACAGGTAGGTCACTGAACATGACACATTCTATAATCATTTGTAAAAGTGCAACCTCATACATAATGCTCGGAGAGAGTGTAGACAATTTTGGCACGATAATATTTGCTAACAATACGTTTTTTTTTAAATTTGGTACCTAATTTTCCAAGGGTTTTCAGCACTGTGCGCCTGGGAGAAAGATGATCACACGCTACCACTCATCGCGTCTCTTGAAACTCTCACCCCTCAGTATTCAATAAAAATACGCTTCCGAACAAAGGCTCTCTCAATCGTCGTGTATTGAAGCCTCATGTGAAACGAGATCCTTCCGCCTATCCAATCTAAAGGAGTCACCCCGGTCTAGGGGTTGCAAATCTAGAGCCGTCTTGGAAAATCCGGATTTTCGGATTCTTTAATTTTAAAAATCCGGATTTTCGGATTTCTTTAATCTTAAAAATCCGGATTTAATTAAGTTTCAAGAGTCCTTGGCTGGTTGCGTAAAAACAACTGTTTTCTATTTTATGCTTTCTAATTAGTGTTCATTATCTTATTCACGAATTCTGGTAGATTTATAAGTATGTGTTTAGTTTGAGAGGAACCATATTATTATTATTTTACGTGTTTCTCTTTCTTACATTTAATTTTATTTCGCTTTCTCGCACGGAGAAAAATGTTATTCCAAAATAGATCATTTTATTCGTAAAAACGGTTAAAAACGGGACTGAAGTTCTTACGAACAAATTAACAGTGTTTCAATGTTTTTTGGGGAGAACATGTAAGAATAATCGGTTGGTATACGTTATTTCGTACGTATACCAACAAATTAGTATTACATTCTCCCGCTAATAAACATTGAAATACTATTAATTTGGTCGTAAGAACTTCAGAACTTTAACCGTTTTTACGAATAAAATGATCGTATTTTAGAAAAAAAAAATTCTCCGTGCGTGTTTAGTTTTTATAAACTTTTGGCTAACTAATAATGACACTCATTTATACTTGTATCTAAGCATTATATGTGAATTTCTAATTATTTAGTTAACAAGCTAATGTATCAAAGTTTTCATTCATGTTTTAGAAATTAGGTCTTACTAATTTTAGGCACCTATTAAACTATTAAATGCCTGTTAGCCTTTTTGTTGAAAAAACGCGTTTTGTTAATTTTTCAAATCCGGATAATCCGGATTTGAAAAATTCAAATTCGAATTCTGATTCCACCATGAATTATCTGAAAATCCGGATTGCAATCCATGTGTCGGCTTGGCTAGGCAGCAGTAGCAAAAGTTGAAAAGACGAAGAAAATGATCGATAAAATAAGCTGGTTCCTTGTCAAATTTCTGAAAAGTTTGCGTTTAAGATGGATGGTTAGCTGACTATACGTTATTGCGAGAGAGTTTCAAGTTTTTAAATCTCAGTAATTTTGCGAACTCTTATTTTATTAGGCCCAATACCTTCGTTCTAGTTCGTGAAAATCTCAGTTGGATGGACGATTTTCATTTTTCTAACTAAGAAAAAAAAAATTGCTTTATTTTCAATAACTTAGTGCACATACCTATACATAATATTCGTTATATACATTTCTACATCAGCAATACGTTATTGAATTAATATGTTATTGAAAAATCTTAAGATGATATGATTTCTAAATGAATCATTAATATTACTTGAAGTTCATTATTAAAGGATTTATTTATTGTGGATCCAATTCTAACTGATTATATTTTTAACGTTGAATGTTGGCATATGAAGCCATGACAGATGTTACATCACAACAAAAGAAATAGAAACAATAAACAGTATTGAGAACTGATTGGGGCTCCAATAATGTTTAGTTAGACTAACTATTAATCGTAGCTTATTAAACGTATGAACATTTGAATTTTTTAGCAATTACCGAAGGAGCTCGGTATGCGATAAAATATTTATAATAAACTAGCTGGTACCCGGCATGCGTTGCTATGCCATTTAATAAAGAAATTGTTTCTCCCTGCGCGTTCTTTCCCATTCCTCCTCCCCTCCCTCTCCCACGTCCCCTCCCCCTCTCGCGTTCCCACTCCTCCTTCTCCACCTTCGCTCTCCTCACTATACTCCCCCTGTTAAGTGTCCGATGACACCGTGTGGACTGTAAAACTAAATTATGTGGCGAAATTACGAGTGTATAAGATTGTGTTTTTAAATCGACAAAGGGGGAAGGAAACGATAGGAATGGCCCTTACCTTGATGATGAGGTGACAGCTCCCAGTTCTTCTTTCACGATCACTTTCCAATGTTGATGACCCGATGGTCTTCACGACAATTATAATATATTTATATTATTGTTATTTGCGAGATTTGCGAAATGCTTGTACAAGCTTGGTCGAATTTTCAAGGTAACAACTGAATGTTTTTATTCAAAACAAGGAAGTCCAAAAGTGTTATTTTTTCAAGTGTTTTAAATCATCTTCTTTGCTTCTTGGGTAAGGGCCTTATTGTGAAAGGAAGGGAATCACAAGGAAGGAATTATTGGGAAGGAACATGGGTATAATGGATTAATGTCCTAAAGTTATTTCAACACTAAACACCCCCCTCTTCCCCCGTCCCACGGACCCCCCTCCCATATTCGCCAACCCCCATCCCACAGGTCTCCCTCCCGAGTTCCCCTTCCCCATCCCGAGTTCCCCACCGCCCTCACGGGTTCCCCTCCCCCCTAAGGGACGAACGTCAAATGTTTGACAGGAAAGTAGGTAGAACAATTTACATGGGAAAATGAAATTGTTGTTTTTACAATTTTCCTCGCAATTTTTCCATATTTTCTCACCGTTTAAACCTTTCCTGGACTACGACAAACGTTTCAAAACAAAAATCAGCTAAATCGGCCCAGGCGTTCTTGAGTTTTAGCGCGACAAACGAACAGCAATTAATTTGTATAAATATATAGATAGATTCATAATATTATTTTGTCGGGTTTTTTTTAATGTGTGAATTACGAGTACAATGTTTTGTGATGAGTGATGATGATTTTTAGTTCAGTAATCATTTGGAAAGTTAATTTTTAACTTACGCAATATTCATAAATGTTAATACATGTTATAGTCGAATAAGTATGGTGGTTGATATAATGTTTATAACTAAACTACATAAAATATGTACTACTATATAGGTTAATTGGTACTGGCGTTATGGAGTTTGGTCAGGTATTATATTCACTGACACTTAGAAAAAATATTTATTAAATATAACTTTTTTTAAATAACCGCAACTATGGCAGTAGGTAAGCATATGCATGCATATCCACGTACAATAAGTATATATAATATGAATTAATTCATACACATTGCTCGAATATCGTAGTTAAGACATTTATTAAAACCAATTACCCTTTGTAATTTTTTTTCCTAAATGTGTATATTTTTCAAAAGCTTTAACAGGATAATATTTAATTGAAAAAACGCTAGATAAGTCAACTGAAAAACCGATTTTCTAACTGGTTTTGTTTTGTTCCTGTGAACGTAGGCGCACACCGAATGAAGGTTAAAAAAACCATCCGTGTTTAAACACTTTTCGATTCCATATTATTCTAGCATAGTATTAAATGGCCTTTTTTACCGTTTATCGAATCAGTTTTTAGGTGCTCCGATAGCGACAGTGTATTTTCACCTCCCCCCACGTCGCCACTGTAAACACACAGGTGATTACTTGGGAAGGTCCCATCCCCTCCCCCACCCTGGCCGGCAAGTAAAGCAGCCTTCGCATCCCCTTACATTCATAACAGTTAACCGCTCGTGCCGTGAATAACGCCAGGGGATGGAGATAACCTTAGCCATGTCTAAATCCGAGGGATTATCAGCGTGGGTTCTCCATTGGAGGACCCGTGGGACCTATTACCAGCTTCTGTTCGTATTGGGAACCGGTACAAGACACCCAGTGGCGTTCATTGCTCTACGATCAAAGATAAGCTGCGTGTAGTTTTTTCAAGTTCAGAGGCCCTAGCACGCTTGCTCTATAACGATCGGTAGGATAACTATCGGTAACTTCTCATCGTTCCCTACGACAACTGCAGATCGCAAACGAATAGGTGACAGTTCACAATGACTAAGTGTCCTTAATATATTCCATATCAACTGTCGTTTGTACGTTTGAGATCTGCAGTTGTCCTAGGGAACGATGAGAAGTTTTTTTTTTTTTTTTTTTACATTAGGTCCACACAGGAGGCCCTGAGGAAAATAATTTCCCTCAGGGCGTATGTCACCTTTGGGGATGCTGTGTGGAGGGTATTTTTAAGGAAAGGAAGGAGAGGAAGTTCTGGGAAGGAAAAAGGTATAAGGGTTGGGTAGGAATCTGGGGTTCAATGTGTCGAGATCATCCGCCGCCAAGACCTAGACAATGAACCCCATGAACCCGGGCACCCCTGCTAAGTCACCAAACGTAGCGAACCACTTGGGGTGACCTATGGCAGAGGTGTTGGTTATCCAATAAATGGTTCCCGGGGCGGCGGTACCCATTCCCGCCTCCCAAATTGAAATTTTGAATTGAATTGAAAATCGGTCGGTAACTTCATATCGTGCGACCGTGCTAGCTCACCTGGTGTGCTAGCACGGTCCGACTCAAGTATATGGTTCACTTGATCGTGCCATGTCTACTTCACTTGTACCATTCACTTTTGCGTTCATTTCTCTTCCATTAATTCTTGACCTATTTGTACATAATCCATCTTATCTACTAGATTCGTATCACCGATTCAGTCATGTTAAAGTTTTAGAGCCCGTTTTTTCAATTTTCACTTTTCCGACCGTACGCGATGTAAAATATTTGCTCCGCGATTTTACATGTAAATCCGACAAATTAACAAACATGTTAATTAGACAAATTAACCAACATGTAAATCAGACAAAGTTTGCTGTAGCTATTCGTTCTAATTTAAAGCTCTAATTTTTTTATTTATTTATTGTACATATTAAAATAAAAGAAGCGTTTGTTGGGTCGAAATTTTATTTAAATGTATACGTAGACGACTAATTTGTATTCCAACGTAAATCAGTTGTTTATAATTTGAATTTAATCAAATCAAAATCCTTTTACAATTCATTTTTATTATATTTTTTATAATTTATTATATTGACATATTAGTTTGGGTAAAATCATAATTTCAAAAGCGGTCTGTAAAATCATAAAAAAATACATTATTTAATGGTCTGTGTTTTATAAATTAAAACATGAATAAATTAAAGAGTTCATATCCATTCTAGATACTTGTGACATCAATTGATTAAATAAATATTTTTTCAGATTGTTTTGAAATTTTGGGCAAAAATTTAAGTTTTTCAGGCACAACTTTACAGCCTTTCTGATCTGCACGGCACTGAAGACCCCAATATTTGGAAACAGTATAAGCGAGGAGCATTATAGGGCACAAGTTAAGTATTAGGGGCCAGTTATTGATTGGTTGTGTTGGAACTGATTAAAGTAAACAATACACGCGACTTAAGAATAATATTGTGACCTGGGTGAACAGTTTACAGTGCTACTTGGGGCTAAGGTAAGGTGGCTACTTGTGAAGTTGGGTTAGATAGCAAATTATGTTGGTTGTTTCGAATATAAGGCTATGTATTTAGAATATTATTTATGGATCTAATAATATTTGCTGTTTCAATGTTGTGGTGACGTTCACATTAGAGATATTGAGTATCTCGGAGAGTCTTGAACTTGGGAAAAATAAATGCAAAGTTTAGAAACGAAATAAATCAGAAGTACACTTTTTAATTTTTTTAATTTATTTTTTTACATTAACTCCACACAGGAGGCCCTGAGGAAAATAATTTCCCTCAGGGCCTATGTCATCTTTGAAGATGCTGTGAGGAGGGTCTTTTTGAGGAGAGGAAGGAGTGAACGTGGGTCTTGAAGAGACCCATGTTATAGGAAGGAGGAAACACAGAGGCCGGCAAATCGTTCCACAGCCGAGCTGTTGAACACAAGAACGAGTCGTAGAAGCGTCCCGTTGTCATGTGACAAATGTCAACCGTGTACATATGTTGGGCGAGCGTTTGGCGTGTTTCCTGACTATGCACCGGTGCCGAGGGGATCAATGAGGCTAGTTCCTCGGAGCATCTTCCATTGAAATACCGGTAGAAAAAGGATAGCATTCCTACCCGACTCCTGTGCTCTAAAGATTGCAATCCGTTTGTTAAGACGGGAGAATCTATCAAACGGACCGCCCATTTCTGCACAGAGTCGAGGATTATTGTGGATTGAATTAGATACTTGGATTAATCATTCTGGTTGAAGATTTCTGTTGTGAAGTTGTTGATATGATTTTATAAGATTTTAGATTTCATAATATGGTAGTTTTATTTTATCTAAATACTGACTAGCTATTTTTTCCACGGTACTTATTTTAGCTAAATTGTTTGAATAACACCCGAATAAGTTTGAATAAAAATCCCTCTAAAGGTGACTATAATTTTAGAAATACCAAGAAATACAAAAATATTTTAGCTTAACTCTCCGTAGTTTCTTTGTTCAGTAAAGAACCTTTGGGCATATGTATCATCTTAGCAGAGACAAACAGCGTAAAGCTTACAAAGCTTGAAAGTAAAGCTCAATTTAAAAAAAAAAATACCTCACAAGAATCCCAACTGCTCCCGTCTGGAGCCAATGAGACAATGACTCCCCAATTAAGAGCGATTGACCAGCAGCTGAGAATAAAAAATTAAAAATGCTTGCAACTCTGCAGGGAGGTTCCAATGAGAAAGATCGATTATTCCCCGTACCATAATTTTTAAAATAAAATTTTTATATCGATTTGTTTCATTCAAAACTTGCTTTAATATATACCTACATTCAAGTAAGCAATAAAAATGCTCAAAACGCACGATGATAAATTATTAAATATCGTGTACTTCTTGAAAGTATTTTTTAATTTATAATTTTTCATTAGTGTCTAAACAATATAAGTGTGTAAAAAAAAAATGAATTATCGAAGAAAGCAGTTATTTGTTTTATTTGGTAAAAAAAATTGAAATATTTTAGTTTGTAAGACCTTAAATAAATAGAAAACTGAGGTATTTTTGTCACAAAACAAGTTCTCGGATTTATTTTTTAATGATTTTAATTTCACTAAAATTAAATTTCTTAAAACTGTGTTGATTAGATTATGTATTAAATTATTTTGTTGTATTTATTTATTGTTGTTATACGCCCACGGGGGCTTTTACATAAATTTATAGATTATAAAATAATATGATATCGAGGATTACACATAATACATAGAAATTATACTAAAAGTTATAAAAGTGAAAATTTTTTACAATATACAAGTAGTTTTTGAAGAATATAGCATAAAACCGTAAAATATTTTAAACAATATAATATTTGACAATAACATAGAACAAAATATAATAAAAAAACATTACAATAACACAAAATCATTAAATATTATTTTGTATGATTATATGATTTGAAATTTGTGTTGTTTAATAGAATCTATCGTTTGAAAATTGAACAAATCTGCCAACGACCAACGGTATAACCTTAGTATATTAAAAATACACTTACGGCCTTACTAAAAAAAAAACACTCCGCGGCCGTTAAACGGTGTTTTTGTGAATTTTTACATGTGGCAACGCTGGAAATTTTACTTGTAAATTGGAGTTTTCATAATAATCCGCTAGGTGGTGTGATTGATGCGCCTGCGCATTGCTTTACCGCTGAAAAAAATAGCCGCTAATACAGAATAAAGTCGGTCGCGATTTTGTATGTGATTAATATGATGTTTTCGTTAATGATTTCAATATTTATGACTAATTCGCACTAATATTCATGTAATCAATATACTTACTATTAATTTGTGTTGTTTTTCGTTAGTTTAAGTCAAATTGTGGCACTAAAATCGTGTGTTCTAAATTAAGCTGTCAGAAAATGGTTCATAGGTTATGTTCAGAAATAATTTGCATTTTAAGATCTTTATTTTATTATAAATTCTTGAAAGTGATGTTTTTTGGTGACTAAAATGTCTAATACATATTTTAGTAAACGTATCAAAGAAATTAATGCCTTAAGATGTGCAAGCAATGTATTCAAACGTGAGTTTTTTTATTGTAAATTTTTGGAAATGAAAAGCGAATTTCAAGATTTTTTTATTGTTTGAAGGACTAAAAAGTGAGGTGACAGATTTATTTTAAAATCATTAAATAAAAGGACTGTGTTTTTTGAATTTTGAATTTTTCCAAATATTTCAATGTTTTAATAGAAAGTGTTTGGGGTAAGTGAGTTTTTTTTTTCAACTTGATGTTTGAATCTTAAAATACTACAGTTTTTAAACATTTAAGTATATTTTAGATATGAAAATCTTAAAGGTAATTAAATTTTGGTTCTAAAATGGTATTTGTTTTTACGACATCTCAAAAAATAATAAATATATAGGACATAAAAAAAAAATTCGAAATTCGTTGAAAATTACAAATGGAACAAATATATACAACAGATAAACTACCCTCCTTGGCCGTGTAAGCAATGTACATATCTTTCCATGAACAATTTTTTGTCAGTTCTTAATTAGTAAGGATTCTTCATACATGGTTGTTTGACCATTGTACACATTTTTCAGAAAGTTTATTAGTAAGGCTGGTAAAATGGCGACGTTGTCAGATCAAAACCATATATTTTGTTTAGTGAGAATTTGAAAAACGAAATGTACAGACTTTACACAACGTGCTACAGAAACACCGTTTAACGGCCGCGGAGTGTTTTTTTTTAGTAAGGCTGTTAGTTTTTCAAATTTTTAAAACTAGTGTTCCAGATAAAATAACAATCTTCCAAAATTAATTTATGTTTTTTTTAGTAAAAACGAGTCAATACGTCTAGAATTTGATTTGAAATGACTAATTTCCGGTATTCTCTGGTAATACCCTCTTAAGGTATATTGTGAGGCTGAATGTAGTGGATAGGGGGAAGGAGATTTGGAAGAAGAAGGTGTAAAAGTACCTGCCTATTCAGATCTGCTCACAAAACAACTTTTTAATCCTGAGTGATGTTCTTACATCAGGGCGATATTGAGTGTATGTTCTACTCTGGAACGTGCCGCATATATATCTAAAATTGTAAAATAGCACACATGATATATTACTTGATTTGAACTCCGAATCGCTAGTCGAAAGCCTCACCCCCTACTTAAAAGGTGTCAATTAACAAAGAACGTAAAGTAAAAAATGAGTTGTTAATGCAGATTTCACCCTGTCAAGATACGGTGCTGTTTAAGGTACTATTTTCAGTCAAGATGGATTATAAAGCATCTAAATTGTTCGAATATGCCTTTACTGATAAGATAAGATTAGACGGTTCTGAATCATTCGAAATGATGATAACGGACAATTCTTTATTATTGGCTCTTCCACCTAATACAGATCCGTAATTTGAATAATAACAAAGTCCATTCGCTTAGATATACAAATTGTGATATACGGCGGTTAGTCGCGGAAGTGCGAATAATTTATCATCGAAGAAGAAGATTACAATACTGATAAATCTAAACGAAACATAAATCAGAACAAGACACAGAGAATAAAAAAAAGGTAACGGTTGCAACTAGGAATCAAACCCAGGATCTCTGTCCTACCGGCAAAACGCCTCAATCCCCTCCTCTTTTATTTCCTGTGTTTGTTTCTTGTTTAGTTTAGATTTATTAATATCTACATGTATCTAATATTACATAGAGCTAAACTAAGTACTCACCTTTTGAGACATTTCACATTTACCTTCACATCCTACGACATTGTAAACGAAGAACTAATTGTGTAAAAATATTAGCAAATTCTTATTTGTAAGCTTTTGTAAAAGTCATTTCATAAAAATTCTCCAGTCCTAAAGAATATTAAGTTATCTGGTCTTTCAAAATAAATATTAACTCAACTTTTTCACCAATATTCTTATCAGTGTAATATCAACAGTGATAGGGGGTAGCAAATGTAAAATAATGCAATGTTCAGTGTTTTAAATAGAATGTTCTCCGCGTGCAAAGTCGTGTCTTCTCCAAGCATAAACTTTCTAATTAAAGTGTGTTTATCGAAAGTGACCTGCCAGGTTAGTACTCGTATGTCTTCGGTATCTATTTGTAAATGATAAAATTAGAGAAAGCCTAAGAATTCATAATAAATTGTACAGCATATGATGATTTTTTACAAAAACGGAGCTCTACAAATCATCCAATTATAATAATTATTATTATTGTTAAAAGAGTTATTCCAATGAAATTACTAATTATTTATTTAAAAAAATTCTAAATCTAGACCAAATATATATTTTGCCAGGGGAACATAAGATCAACGTAAAATATTCATATGCCGGATAACAATCGACGCGTATAGTGCAAAAAACATAATTGGGCACAACCCTATTATCGGTAAACCAATAACGCCGATAACGCTATGCTCAGTGTACCGGATACCGAGTAGGCTGTAGCGTAGAGTAGGTAGATAGAGGTATTGCGTTATCTTCAGGCACCATTAGTTAGTACTATTGTCCCACGATTGTGTGGGCACCCTGGGCACGGGTCTTGGGGTGGTGTAGATTGCTGGGTATTTTTGTTACAGTAGTGAAGAAAATACAGGACAACGATGGGAATTTAAAAAAAATCGCGCTGTGTACAGGAGTGATATTATAACGGTGGCTGGATAACTATGAATGAATTCAACTCAATACCTCGTAACTACCAACGTACTAAAAGTCATTAAAAGTGATGAAAAAAATATTTAAAAAATGGTTTAATGGGTTACGTTAGGTTAGGTTATTACTTATTTTTTATTTCGAAGTTTTTAATGTCTTTTCAAAGAGGTGTTGAGTTGAGTTGATTCTGAGTTGTCATGGAATCATTATAATATTTGCTTTACTGAGTAAGTTATAAGTTTTTTTTAGGTTCAATAGTTTTTAATTTCCTTACATGTGAGTACTTTAACTACAATATTCATTCGTTTTACTATCCAGTTTCGCCAGTTTCCTTGCTTTCATCATTATTAAGTTCGCATTGCTATATTTTCTGACTCTCCACACAAGCAATACTTAAAATATAAGCGTAGCAGATCAATTTTGATTTAATTTCTAATCCAAAAAACTAATTATTTTTTAGCCTAGCTACTTAAAGCTCCTGATGAAAATGAAGTGATGATTAAAATTTGTTGTGTAGGTACGTCCATCTAGAACAAGGCTGCCCAACCCCAGGCCCGCCAACGAATTATAAATGGCCCGCGTGAGCAAGTTTAAAAATTCAACATTTTTGTAAATCCTTTTACACAATCGACTGAAAGAATCAGTCTCTTAAATAATCAATTACAACTATAACATACAATTTAGTGTGTAACGAAAACTATGACGGACTTCCCGGCGGAATCCATTAAAATGACAAAAACTAATATAATTCATATTCAGAAATTCTCTAGCCACCCCCCCTTCCCCAGGATGGATGAAATTCTGACAAACCTTCTGTAACCCTACACAGCTCATGAAGTTTTTAACAGTTGAAATAGTTCGCTTTATACAACTCCGCAAAGCGCATGTACTAATTTTAATACTCGACTTCATACGAGTTTAGAAATAAATTTAACAAAATGTTATAAGCAAATATTTCTAAATTTCATGACACTGGAATTCACCGTTCGACAGTTTTTACTGCTTAATACAATTGAATTACGGAACATAATTATTTACATTCAAAGCATTTCTTGCAGACTTGTAGGACAAGGCTAAACGTGGCATTTATAAATATATAATTTAGTTTTACGATCATTAGGGTGTGACTTACGTACCCCCACAAATCCGTATGTAAATGACAATACATGAAAACGTCGGCCTAATGGGAAATTATTTCTTTGGTTTGTTGAAACTATTTCATTTTGTTGGGGGCAGATATGCTTTTAGAGGCAAACACGATTATTGGGCAATACAAAATGGATTGAATAATGTTATACAAGGTAATACGAAATAAATTACTGATCAAACTTATAATGTTATTTCACTGTAATGGTTTTAACTTTTACGTTAATAAATTACTTTGAACGGTAAATAACACGCTTTTCGATCAGTTAGAATATCATTAATACGAGTATACCCCATAAATATAATGAATGAAGAGAATCCTAATAAACTTTTCCAAACAGAAAATAAACCGACGGCATACTATGATTATTAAATTTTCATATTAATTTTTATAAGGTTATGCTAACTTTAAGTACTTTTGTGGTATTTTTGTCAGTACCTTGAATGCAGGGGAACTATATATATATATATATATATATTTAAACTATGAAGGTTATTCCCTATTATTATTTATTTTGCTGTGTAAATTAATTATTTTACAGTGTATTTTTCTATAATAGGTGACCCAAATAAATAAAATCCGATATGTTTATTCGAGACACTATCTAGGTTACAAAACCTGTTGTTCGAACATTTGTTGTCATTTAAAAAAGTATCTGCTTAAAATATGAGAAAAAAATAGTCGAAGATAGTATTGTTAATTCTGAATTTGATATATGATATTGACAAAAAATACTTTAAAATAAGAGGTCTCAGTGGTTGAAGTAGTAATGGAGCTTTTCCCGCAAAGACAAAATTTATCCTGGGTTCGAGTCCGAGTTGGTAGCATTAACTTTTTATTTTTCTGTGTCTTGTACTTTTTCATATTCTTGATTAGATTTATAAGTATTATCTTCTTTTTCAACTATATATTATATCTAAATTGCTTTAGTGAAATTTACGCTGAAATATCGCATCGTTTACAATTTTTCTTGGATTCAAAATATCACCACACTGCAATATTTAATTTTGTTGTTATCCACTATTGTAATTTTTATGCCTATAATGTAGGTTTACATACTTTTTTTTGTATTACGTTTAAATTTTTTCTGTGATTTGCCGAATATCTAACGGCGAGCGTACAAAATTTTCAGTTTAGATTCAATGATTTAAGATAAGTATGGCGGGTACTCACGAGCGTTCCTAAACCGATTATACATATTATACATAAGTATGCCAGGGCTAACTGTCGTGGATCAACTGTCGTGGATCAACTGTCGTGTATCAACTGTCGTGGATCAACTGTCGTGTATCAACTGTCGTGGATCAACTGTCGTGGATCAACTGTCGTGGATCAACTGTCGTGGATCAACTGTCGTGGATCAACTGTCGTGTAGCCAAATTATATCAGGTTCCATTTATGAACGCAGTTTTTATTTATTTAGATAAATTTCGACAAAAAAGATGTTTAAATAATTTTCGCTGTGGTATTATCGTAATAATAAACTCGCCCCTAAAAAACAAATGCGTCGGGAGTTGTTTTTATTGCTGTAATTTTGAAAATCTCTCCAAACATTTATGTGGCTTTCTCATAGTTTTCGGTTAAACATAGCTGTATCTCTAGTGGAATCTTCTTATGATTTTGGGGGCACGCGTAGGCATTAAACGGCCGTGTAATTCGGGTATTTTGATTTTATTATTATTGCTTTTGAGGGTAAACTTATTAAGGCGTGGGCCCCGGGGCGCCGTGAAGAAGGGGCACGCATACCTCTATATGTGTGATTTTATAGTTTTAAACTCGATTGACGTGTTCTGGGACAAAGGAGTCAGGGAAGGGGAAGAACAAGCAATCTCTTCCCTCGTGATATCAATTTGAATAACGCGGAGCAGAAACCAAACGTATCCAAATATTATCGTTTTTAATTAATATTTTTTAATATATTCTAAGAAAATTTTATTATATTTTCGTGAAACATTAATAAAATTAATAGAGTTGTTTGATAACCGTAAGATCTGCTCCAAAACATTCAAGACCGAGTTATTAGACGGTCCGTCCTCTCTGCCTACCCCTACGGCGAAACGGCATAGTTTAATTAGTCAAAAACATATTTTTATTATCAAACTTCGTTTCCGCTTTAGTGAAATTTTAAGGTTTGAATATTTAGCTCACGATGATTTTATTGTAGATGTGAATGGTAGAAAAGTCGGGGATGCACTAGGAAGACATGGCACGATAAAGTGAATCAGATACTTGGTCATGTCAAGAGTAAGAATAATAGAAGAGGATATATGATACGATGAATGCACGTGAATGAGGCCAGGAGTGTGTCCCACTACCGATTTGTTTGTTCGTCCTCTCTGCCTGCCCCCTTGGAGAAACAGCGAGATAGTTAATCAGTTAATTGTGATTTTATTGCTTATTTTTGACATACATGTACCAATTTAAATATTATGATTTAAGTTTGTTTTTTTGATTCTAAAAAACAAACTTAAATGTAGTGGACATTTAGGTTTATGCAGAGTTTTTTTTTAATAAATTATTTTTGTCTATCTATGCTGTCATACTAGGTACGTGTTTCATGCAAGGGTTCATGCTTAGTGCATATTACCATCAGTGAATTAAAAAAAATAATAATATTTGCTTCGAATGAGACTGAGATCTCTGAGATTGTCTTTACTTGAAAAATAAAGAAATTATTTATCTTACTAATATTATAAACGCAAAAGTTTGTATGGATGTATGTATGTTTGTTACTCTTTAAATCGAAATTTAATTAATGGATTTTAATAAAACTTTACAATAATATAGCTTATACATCAGAATAACATATAGGCTATAATTTATAAAGCTAGCTATTTATTTTCAATATATTGAAAATAATAATTATTGTTTAATAGAAAACGTCAAAATTTGAGAATGACATTTTGCAAAACAATGATTGTTAAATCAAAATTCTATTTAGGAAAATATTTAAATTAGTGAATTTATTTGAAGTATTCGCCCAATACTTTGAATCGAATCAAGAATTATATATATTTTAAATAAATAGGTTAAGTATTTTGGTATAAACGTAGATGGGACCTAGGAAAAGAAAATAGATTACTCGAAGTACTAATCCTACGCAGGCGAAGTCGCGGGCAGAACCTTGTTCTATTATACAAATACACATTTTAAATTCGATTTCATTTTGAAGCCAGTGAACTATCGCAATTTTTTTAGTAGGCAGGTATAAAAAATAATATACGTCTACTTCCTTGATCTAAGGTGAAAATAAAGTTGGCGAGGTTTTTTCTCCGTAATTCAGAAAATCCACAGATACGTATGAATAATAGAATCTGAAAGGTTTTTTCCCAAATCACGGCTCAGATATTCATCAAAATCGGGCATGTGGAATTTTTGCACGACCCGACTCATCCAAATACTTATAGGATATGTGATTTGAGGTTAAGTACTAATCGTGCGTCACCCGCGGCTCCGGGAAACTTCTGGAAAATCTCTCCTGGAATAATAACATCTCTGGAGATAAGGGACACACCGTACGAGAATATGGGATACCAGCACGTAGAATTTTACGAGAGAGTATTGAAAGATTGACTCCGTTTTATATGAATACGATCAAAATGATATTGCCTCGAATTTTCATGACTTTATCTCTGGATAGCGAGCTCCACGATCCCTGGAAATCCAGACCGATCGAAACTGGAAGCCAATGTATAGAGATTTGACGATTTTTTTATCACATCGTTAAATAAAGCCAGAATATTATTTATTAAAGTGGTGCCTTACATTTTTAGCAAAGTCATGCATTCTGATGTGCAATTCAATTTCGCATTAAAGCATGCTAATACATACTTTTCATGCATCAACCACTGGAGCGACAGAGCAAAATAAAACTTTTTTTTTTTTTAAGTTAAAAAAATATACATATTTTGCTTTGTTAACTTAATACATTGATACAAATAATATTAATAATGATGGTTTACTACCTAATACCAAGTAACACATTTTTTTAAGTTAGAACATTTTGGGTTTGCTCATTAATTTTGAGAGCAAACAGTTTTTTTTTTAAATATACTTATTTTATTTTCGGTTGTTAAGCTATCAGGAAGGAGATTATATATGTTTATACCCTCATAGCCTATGTTTCTTTTGCCACACTCTGTCTTTGTTGAATGTGTGTATAATTTAGTACGTTGTCTTGTGTGGTGTTCATGTACTTGTGATGTTTTCATAAATGTAGTATTTGTGTGTATAAAGCCATTTTGAATTTTGTAGATTAATAAGCATATGTTGAATTCGTACAGTTTTCTGATTTTCATTAAGTTAGTTTCTTTGTATACCCTTTTGGTGGGGGTATCTGGTCGATAGTTAAAAAGTTTTTTTATAACTTTATTCTGAATTATTTGAATTTCGTTTAAGAGTGTGATATTTGTGTTTCCCCATATTTCTATGAGGTACTTAAGATGGGAATGAATTAAACTATTTTCTTGGATTGCTAAAGGAAATTTTTCCGCTCACATAAAAAAAAATCATATCTCCCAATTTAAAAATGGAGACGAACAAACTGATTATAGTTCTATATAGCCAATTAATTCACCTATCTTTTGTCTATTATCACATGTTCGTAGGATTTATAAAATAATATTATTAAATCGTTAACTTTAAAACATTTTAAAGAATCTAGAGAATATTTGCCATATTTTGGCAACAAAGCAATCCGTGGTTTTGGAAATAGTGCCATAATGTGGCAAAAAGCATTCGAGTGGTTAAATTCATTTTAAAATACCGAATCCTTAATAAAGTAATGGTGATGGCTATTCCACGAATTGATCAATATTTTTGAACCATTAAAATTGAAGGATAAAATGTTTTCAAAATATTAAAGTAGATTGCTGTATTTTATTAAATCCACTTCATCAATTCGGTCGGATGCAATCAATTTTTTAATACACCAATAAATGCTCTTCATGGGAATATTTCTTAACAATCGGATACGCTTATATTATGACAGTGACATTTCAAATACCAAAAGCGCATTTTTATATGTGATATCAAACGAGAACTAACAATGACAGCCCGATGATTAAATAGATTAATGGAACTCAGAGCGATTTTCAGAATATTTTACTATTCTTTACATTTTACCTTTTATAAAACATTTTTTTCAGTGCGTGCAAAAAAACGTTTATTTTTCCAAGTGTGAAAAGAGCATTTGCCAAAAGGTTCTTACAATAAATCCTGCCATGGAGGTCATCATAAATATATCAGATTTCAAGGATCTGGATATCGAAAACCTTTTATAAATGATATCGATAATTCATTTGAATTACATTTTTGTTGCCAAAAACATTGACATCAATCAAGAACTCGCTTAATGAAATCGACAATATAGACAGATAGAAGACATTTTCGCTGTTGGTTTTTGGGGTGTTATGCCGTGTTGAGCTACCTACCTCCTTCTTTAGCCGACGTTTCGGACAGCGTTGCAGTGTCCATCATCAGGGCAGATGCGGGGCAGTGTGTGCTTATTTACTTGGAAGCGATACCGTGTCGCCAGCTACAGTCCACTACGAGCTGGTAGGTATTACAGTGAAAGGGAACTGCGATTTTGTGAAAGCTCAGTATTTAGGTTAGCCTGGGGCCCGTTCACATGAGAAATGCCAACGGAAAGTGGCATTTCAGTGGCAACGTACCAGATAGAAGACAGATTCCAATATAAGTAATTGTTCTAAATTATTTTCCAATTGGGAGCTGTCTTTGGTTGACAGAAATGATTTAAAATATTTACAATAAAATACTGATAAAACTTGCGACAAATCCTTTTCATAATTGAACTGAACAGAAAAACATATAATTTAAGTCACCATTTGCTTACACTGTTACGAATTATCTTTTTTTAAAAAGTTATAAGTATATTATTGTATATAATGTTTTGGTGACTATTCTAATCATATCACTGTCCGAAAACATTGAAAGTTTACTAAGGCAGGATTGTGGGGCTGGATTTCTTTTCTGCCTACCCTGTACGGAAATGAATGAGATAATTATTTTAGTTATATTGTGGAAATGGAAGAGACTTTCAATGTCGGTCTGTTAATAGACAATGCTGTTAATCAAGTTTCCTTTATTTCAGAATACATAATATATAAATAGAAGTTAATATTTTTCGTTTACTGTTGGTTATGTGCTGACCCTGTGTGTGCCGATCTCAAGTATGCCAAACAGCTGAAAATGGTGGTCACCACTGGACTGGAGCCCCAACACATATTCAATAATCTGTTAGAGTTTTTGGAGGGGTGTTAGGTGGTAAGTATGTCTGATTAATATCAACTACCCGTTGTCATGACAACGGAAAGAGTGGATACAGGGCCGCATTGGAGATTTACGTTAAATGAATTTTTGATAAAATATAATTTTTATAAACGAATGTATTATTTTTATAATGTTTATAGAGACTCTTAAGTACCTACATTTATTAACAAACAGATATTCTAGAGTGTTATTCTTAAAACTGTTTATACAGGATGTTAAGGGACGTACTAGGCTTTTTTATTTACTTTTTATAGTTAATACCTCACAAGAATCCCAAATGCTCCTGTCTGGAGCCAGTGAGACTATGACATCCCCAATTGGGGTATGTTATGAGGAAGGTTAGGAAGTATCTGGCTATTCAGATCTAGTCACTAAACACGGCTAAAGCCATTTCAAGCAACGTTTCAATTCTGAATGGTGGTCTTACACCAGGGTGATACTAAGAGTATCTTCCACTCTGGAACGTGCCGCAAATATACTATATATTATTTTAAATGATTAATTGTAAAATAACACAAATCAATTAAATAAAATGCACTTGCGCACGCCGGGTTTGAACCCGCGGCCTTCGGAATAGGAGTCTAACGTTCTACCGCTGGACTACTATAGCAATATTTAAAAAAAAAACAATAATTTTGAAATATTCAATATTTATGATCTAAAAAATTATACCATTGTAGCAGATTTATTCCGTGAATGCATAATATTACTTAACAAATGTGTTCTTAAATATTCTACTTCTTGTCTCCTTATTCCTCTACAACAGCCAATCGGATCTATTGGTCTCATTTGAATAGAAATCCTTTGAAATCGTCAATAATACCCAAGGCTTTTGAATCCTGAAATTCAAAGTAGCTAGAATATCAATCAGCTTATCATAATGTTGATATAATATTATCATTTGATCTTAATGAAGAATCAGATTTAATTGTGCTGTTATCTCGGAAGTTCTTCAGAATGTTCAATAGGTGGTACCCATGTTCATGTTCATTATCGTTTCCTTCGAGAATCAATACTTATACTGGGTGTAACAGGTCACCCGCTAAGGAATTTAACCAGCAGCTATAATTAATAATAATTGAATAATAAAATAAAATAAATAACTTTGTCATTGAAGAAGAAGATAACAATAAAATTCCTTTTTTTTAAATATGAAAATAAACTAGACACAGAAAAATAATAAAATATAATGGCTGCAACTGGGACTCGAACCCAGAACTTCACTTCTAACCGGGACATACCGATTTTGCTATTGCACCCTATTATGAGACTGTCGTATTTGTCAACTTCATATTTCAAATTTCAGAATTAACAATATTATCTTCGACTAAAGGTTTAAAAAAAAGGATTATTATTGTTATCTTCTTCTTCAACGATATATTACATTGATGGGAATAACCTTCAAAAGTTAAAAAGAGAGTTTTTCTTATAAAAAAAATTAAATAACTTTGTATCAACTATCAACCACGTTTCTTCGTCAATGTAATAATAACAATGTTATTAATACCCTGACGAAGAAACCATCGGTTTCGAAACATGTAGGTAATTGTGATTATATAATAATGGTTGATACAATGTTATTTGTTTTATTTAATTAAAAATGACGCCACAAACTGATTTTGCGAAGTTTGAAGGAATAATAATTATTGATTAATTCTTCACGTGTTGCTATTTATATGCTAGAACTTTCAATAATTTTTACCTTACCCCTTTTCAGGAAAATAAATAGAAATTGGCGGAAATAAACAACGAACGTGTGAGGTTTTTATTAGGTTAAAACAATCATAATAGAACAAAATGTCTACTAATAAAATTTCTCATTACGGAAATTAGCTAAAGAATCCAATTCGAAAGAGAATTGGACGTTGCTCCGTCCCTTCCTTACCTTTTTAATTTTTTCGTGCCTTATTTATTTATTTTATTTTATAGAAACAAACAGTACATTCGTTACAGCGTGATGAGACAATTTATAGATATTAAATAATATTTCATGGTGGGTACATTTGATATGTTTCTTTGTAATGTCTTGAGTGGAATGTGTAATTAATAGCTGCCGGGTGATGTGCGTATTGTGTGAATAATAATAATAATAATTGGATAATTTGTATAGCGCCGTTTTTGTGAGAAATCACCTCAAGGGCGCTGTAATGTGTGAAGTATGTCTGAGAAGTGTTGATCTGTGAAGGGATATGTATGCGCAACAGTTTATATCATTGGCATGACGCTCTTTTTAAATTTGGGTAGTGAATTCGAGAAAATGTCAATGTTAGAGTTTAGACAAACATTATTGAATGTATGCACTTTTGTATTCCTCCTATTGCACTTTCTACAATCTAGAAGTAAGTGATTAAATATTTTTGGTTGTCCCTCTCTAAACAATGTCATCTTATGTATCAAACTGCACCAAAAAGTTCCCTATTTCTTTTCAACATTCTGTCTGTTTCAAATCTGAATCAGTTTGCAGTATTTAATATTTATCCGCGTTTCCTTTTTCCATCCAACAAAAAGATGGGCAAGGGCACCCTTGAAGGGCGAAAACCAGAAACAGTAGAAAAACTAAGAAATCGCTGAGTCTGTGAGATACTTTTTGCTACAACCTGTAGTTATCTATACTTTTGGCAGGAGATATAAGTAACTTCAGGAGCCTAAGGCTCTTTTCAAGTTAAAGTTTCGTACTCAGATATGCGATGGGGATTGGATAAATATACGTACGTTCATATAATATTATGTCATTCACATGGAAGGTAATGGTTTTTCTCACTAATAGTAGGCCAACAAAAAGCTGCCCACAGAAGCGAAGCTAGCAGTCCACAATGGAGTGCTGGTAGCTATCCTGATGTACGGCAGTGAAGCATGGAGCTGGCAGAGAAAGGATTAGTAGACTGAATGCTGTAGACGTGAGATCCCCGAGCGCATGTGTGGTAAAACCATGTATGATCGTGTGAGGAATGTGGGGATCCCAAAAGAATGCAAGGCTGACGTGAGAGTAATAAGTAAGATTAAGAAAGGGACGCTTAGATGGTTTGGGCATGTTGAGCGAATGAATGAAGAAAGGAGTATAAAGAGAATTTATGATGCAAATATGAATGGTAGAAGAAGTCGAGGATGCCCATTTGATAAAAAAAATAGTAGGCTTACAAAAGGAGTTCATGTGTTTGAAAATGGCCGTTTTGATATTCAACTTATTATAATAAACCAATAAATTAATATCGCTCATGGAAAATATAAAATTAAAACTTAAAATCATCTAGGCTTTCTTTTCCCAGGAATCGAACTCGCGATTACCAAACTCCGAGTCAAAACCAAAAACTTATATCATGGAGACCACAAACGTCCGATCAAAAACAACGGTTAATACAGGTACTACCTTCATTGGCGTAAGTGTCTAAGAGAATCCAATTTAAACTTTGCCGGATAGTTTTTAAAGCGATATAAATGACATGGCGCCGCCCTACTTGTCGGAACTGTGCATTCCAAACGATGTTAATACTAGGCAAGCAAACCCTCGATCAGCATCTCTAACTTCGGAGACCGGGATTTTGCAGGAGCAGACCAAATAGCTCGGAACAAACTCCTTTCACAGTTGCGAAAGATTGACAGCTCATCTGAATTCAGAGAAAAACTAAAGACTTACCTATTTAAATTATCGTATCCGGAATAACGACCACATTTCTTCAGTAGTGTTTCATTATTCAGTCCGATGATTCACTTAGATCGATCTATATTTCGCCTTTATTACTTCGTCTGCGCAGGATTAGTACTTCTATTTGCCTATTTTTTTTTCCTAGGTCCCATCTATGTTTATACCAAAAATCTTCACTCATTTATTTAAAATATATATAATTCTTGATTCGATTCAAAGTATTAGACGAGTACTTCAAATAAATTCACTAATTTTCTAAAATAGAATTTTGATTTAAATGAAATTTGATTGTTTTGCAAAATGTCATTCTCATATTTTGACATTTTCTATTAAACAATAATTATTATTTATAATATATTGAAAATAGTTAGCCTTATAAAGCCTGAGGTATATTATTGTAAAGTTTCATTAAAATCCATTCGGTAGTATTTTGAGTGAAATAGTAACAAACACATATACATCCATACAAACTTATCAAACTATTATTAAAATATTAGTAAGATAAGGTTACCCAATTTATAGATTGAACAATTTGTAATTCTTGGGTAAACTTTTAAATACTTTATATCTTACAACTGGCAATGTAAATAAATAGATATGTTAGGCTTAGTGTCTAGTTTTAAGCCATAGTTGTAAGTCATATTAGCAGCATTGTTGTGGATTTACTCACTCGGTCATAAATAGTGTGTTTAAAAGTCACCAGTTATAAGTCTCAGTAGTTGTAAGTGACTAGTTAATAATCTTAGTTGTAAGCCACAAGTAAATAAATCAGGACTGTCAGAAGTTCCTGGGTACAAGTGTAAGTGATATAGAAATGATTAAAACATTATTATCATCAGGGATAACTAAATCCCTGAGCCTGGTTATAGACTTTATTTCGATATTAAATGACGGAATAAACTTAAAGTGCTCCACAAACTTAACAAACAAACAACCACAACCAAACAACCTCAAAGAAATTGATAGCCGACCTGCAGGTAGTTCAAAACCGAGCTCTCAGAAATGTTCATGGACTTCCATGGGACACTCATGTCAGGGACATCTATTCAGTTTCCGGTATCCTTCCAATCACAATCCTTCCTAAACATGAAATCACAAGCACCAACCTACAAATTACTTAACAATCAACTCATACTAACACCAAGCCAATTTACAATCAAGACATCCACAACCACAATACTCGAAATAACAATAAAATCCGCATTCCTCAAACACACACTACAAAATATGGGATAAAATCTCTGAACTATATTGCCTGTACACTATATAATTCGCTTCCAGATATGTACAAAAACATCCAGCATAATAAAAAATTGCAAAGCAATGCTTTAAAAGAATATTTTTTAACTACATTTAAAAATGAAAATATGTAATCGTCTTGTCATCTTATATACTCGTATCAGTTTTTCCCTCTCTTTACTTGTTTTCTCTTGTTGTTTGTTCTACTTAACCTGTCTTTATTTTTATTTTTATGCTGTATTGAATGTAAAACTTATATTATGATATCAAAATACCTTTGTAAAATTGTAACTACTACCTCCTACCTATGAATTGTAAGTTCCTCCTGTCCTAAAATGAGTTTTGTAACTCATCGGGATTGCTCTAGCAAGAAATAAAAACAATGAAAAAAAAAACAAACAAAACTTTCATTTTAATTGCCATTTATTAGAGTTAGAGGATTCAAATTCAATCGATATGTTACATAAAATATTCTTTAATTATATCTGATTGTTTTTTTGTGTTTCGAGCCGGCCTGATCGAGTGGGATCGACCATTCTCTCGAAATAGATTTATTTTACCACATTCATTTTGAAATATCATTTTTTTATTTGATGTTAGTAATCAAAACATATTTATTGTTCACAAATAAATTTGGATGAAATTCGATACGTCGGTCATTTATTGTCGGAATTCAACCGGAATTTTGCGGGTTTACACAATAAACAGAAACATAGGTAATATACGATTTAATATGCCTTTGAATACAATTGAAAACATTGGATAAAAAACTATCATAAATGATATGGATACCTGGTAGGCATTTTAATAGTAGGTTGATATTGAATGTGGCATTATGAACTGTGCACATTTTTTGTGTAGAACTTCTTTTGACATAATTTTTTTGTTCTCGTATTTTCCATTTTGATCTTGCAATTTATTCATTCAACAATAAAACATCATGAAAAAGAAAATGTATGTCATATTTTTCACTGAAGAAATAACCACTAAACAATGGTTATGGGAAATATAGAAGGAAATTCACCTTTGAAATTTTCCGAAACGACTGGTCATATGAAGTTTTGGTTGAAATTTCTTCTGACGGAGGTTGAAACAACCCAATTTTTCGGTGAATGACGGTTTGAAGAATATATGTGAAATTTTTGTGAAATTTTCCGAAACAACTGATCTAATAAGTTCCTACGATTATGCAATTGTTATATAATGAATATTCACTTTAGAGCTAGGTAAAGCGGTTATGTCGATGTTTTTATCTTTACCTTGTTTTGCATTTTGCATTTATAAATTATGTATTAAGAACTCGCATCATATTATTATTATATGTTATATTTTATGCTTTATACAGTTAAAATTCTGCTTGTTCTACTCATCTTTGTATTTTTTTCTATTATCTAAACCTTTTCTTGATCTGTTTACACTAAATCATAGAAACTGTATAAAAATGTAAAAGCAGTGTGTTGATAATTAATAGAAAAAAAGGTCTTTAGTCACATCTCGACCACTCTACTTTCTCAAAAATCTATCGGAATAAATTGGTCGCCTTAGTTGAATAATTAGTCCATGGATGGCTTATACGACTTCTTTCGATTCTTAGAGCTTCTTAGTTGAACACCGTTCACTAATAAGCCGGTAACGAACATAATGAACAACATTATCCAAATAAATGCGTATATTGACAGTTAAACGAGATGTATGTGATACTACGGAGACCGGGCTAAAATTTATTATTCGTTGCGTCGGTCGGTCGGAATATCTCTTACCAATTGTTGACCGAGCTCGCAAATATTGATAAATGACCATAGATGACGGATTTGGTCAATATCGTATTGATATAGGATTTAATCGATCATACATGCTGGACCTCCTGGGCAATGTGATAATTTTCTAATCTTGTATGGAGCAATAGGATTAAATAAATGCTTACTGAAGCTATATAATAGATGTTTAGATTTTTTTATGTTAATGCAAACCTAGGAAATATTTCGAACAACAATTTTTAAGCTTTAAGTAGATGCTTTTTATCATGACTGTTATTTTATTCGTCAATGATATAAAAAAATCCTTACACTGTCGATTATGATTCGATTAAGATTCGAGTATAAGGCGTGGATTTTTTTTTCTAATACCGTTTAGATCATATATCTCACCATGATAAAAAGGGAGACACAACGATTTCCATGAGACTTACACGAGTTGTTCCAAAAAGCGAACAAATTTAAAGGGTTTAATATCCAAACTTCAGTGTTGATGAAATTTATATATTCTTTTTCTTCTTCTTCTTCTTCTTCTTCTTCCCCTTGTCCTATTCGGGTCGGGGACCCACTGCAGCGACAAGGCTCCTCCATACGTCCCTGTCTTGCGCCGATTGTTCGGCTTCCGTCCATGGCAGACCCATCCTCTCCTCGCACAGTTTTTGGAGTTGCCTCGCCCATCTGTGTCTGGGGCGGCCCACTGGACGTCTACCCTCTGGAATGGTACTCAGTATTTTCCTTGGAATTCGGTCATCATTCATTCTTAGTATATGCCCGAGCCACCGGAGAAGAGTAGCAGTGGTTCAATGTTTATATCATCTCGGATCGTAGAGTTTCTTATATGATCTCACTTCTTAACCCCTGCCACCCCTCTCAAGTACCTCACTTCGGCAGCTTGGACTCTAGAGCGTGATTGTTCGTTTAGCAGCCATATCTGGTGACCGTAAGTGAGCGTCGGGCGGTATACCGTTTTAAACACTACCGTCTTTGTCTTGATGCTGAGCTCGGCTTTTCTTATCACTGAGCTGTAGAGGAATTTCTCCGTCTTGCCGACCGTCGCTGGAGAATTCGACCCCAAGGTATTTGAACCAGTCCACCTGTTTCAGCTGAGTTCCGTTAGCGAGTATGTTGCACTATCTGAAAAATCAATGTCTAAAATTAGACTATCATTAGTATGAGAGAGACTAGAGAGCCATTCTACATTATTTTTTAAATAATTAACATTAAAAACTTTGGCAGTATTCCGTAAACAGTAACACGCTTTTACCGTAATTCCTCGTTAAGAGGCTAGACTTTGAACCACACGCGGAACACCCGCGTTTGTCATTCTGTCCCGCTCACAATAAGCTCACGCACACTTACAATACATGCGAATGCGAAATGTGCGAATGAGACAACGCTCAAATTTACATACAGAAATCGCTCGAAAAAGGGTTTATGGAGAATACACTTTTCTACGCCGAAACTTTCACGAAATTGAAATTTAAAAAAAAATATATTTTTTAGAAAGAAGAGGCTACGTCGGTAGCTTTTTATAATTTTATAATTCTTTATGAGAGTTGAGTTAGCAGCACTTTTTCCTTAAATAATATTTTTTGATAAATCGTACATGTTTGACAGTGAATGTTTACGTTAATGCGAAACGCATCGAAAATTCTCTAGAAGGCAGTATAAAAAAATATATTCATTTTGTGCAATTTTAGATGTAGAAAAGTGTTTTTTCCCGGGCGTCCTTTTTGTATGGGCCGAAAAGCGAAGTCTATTATCTTAACGTTAAGTTATATCTAGTCCTAATGACAGTTGTTAACGTAAAACGGTAATCGTGTTAAGTAAATCGTATTGGCTAAAGTTAGCGGGGTCTATTTGGGCCATTCAGTGATGGAATAGAACAACTTCACACAATACTTTATTCCGGGAGAAATCTTCGGCAAAGGGTCCGGAACAGCTTCCTTTTGGAATCACTCGCTTCATTCTCTCTTACATATTTCTCCGACCCGGCACGGCGCGGGATAATCAGGGAGTGGCACTAAAGAGGTAAACTGATAGATATGTGTTGTGGGCGTGTCCGTGTGCCCGAAATAAGATCCGTTTTTCTTCTGTGATCATAGATTTTTTTTTTAATATTCTAAAATAGGTGTTTAGGTGTGAACTACATTATAACCCATAATAGTTCAAAATAACAATATCATACTTAAATTTGAGAAAGTCTGAAAAAGTGTTATCTAAATGAATGCATTATTTCAACAGATTTTTTGTGTTTATCAAATCAATGGGATCCGATAAAAATTTAAAATCGTTGTTTTGGCTTATTTTAATTTCCCTTTGTTGATTAAAAAATCTATATTTTCGTAATTTTGAAGGAAATGAAATGAAATATATATTTCTTCAAACTTTGCATATTCACTTTTTTTAATGTTTCTTTATTCTTTGAATAGTAAATATAACATTTGTGGATTTTATGGCCATCATACTAGGCACATGCCAGTGTTACGATGGCCTTCGTGGGGTAATTATTTATAAAATGAAACAAATAAACTGTGTTTTCACCACTAAATATTATTCATAAAAATTTACATGTTTCGAAACCGATGGTTTCTTCATCAGGATTATAATATGAATAAAAATAACAAAAGAAACAAACAAGTATTAGTATTTAGTAATATTATTCTTAAAAATCTACATGTTTCGAAACCGATGGTTTCTTCGTTAGGATTATAATATGAATAAAAATAACAAACAAGTATAGACTTATAAGAACGATAGGCAAAAATATTAATGAGAGTGGTGATTAATTACTTAAAAATATCACAAAAAAACAATTATATAAAAAGAAATATAAATAAATTTGAAATATATTAATAAATTTGAAATAAAATATATTAATAAATTTGAAATAAAATATATTAATAAATTTGAAATATATATATTTCGGATATGCTATATTTCTTGATCTCGAAAATAGTAAAATGCAGAAACGAAACTTTAAACATAACTACTGCAAAACTAAAAAATCACAATATCCGACATTGTTCTTTGGGACTGTCGAAATAGGTAAATAACTTTTTGAAGAAGAAGATAACAGTTTTAATCAAATTTTTTAAAATATGAAAATGAACAAGACACAGAAAAATAATAAAAGATAATGGTCGCAACTGGGACTCGAACCCAGAACCTTACGTCTTACCGGGACATACACCTCTACCATTTGGGCAACTGCGATCTATTATGAGACTGTCGTAATTGTCAACTTCATATTTCAAATTTCAGAATTAATTAATTAATTAATCTTTCTGTGTCTTGTTAATTTTCATATTTAAAAAAATTAGATTATTATTGTTATCTTCTTCTTCAATGATATATTACATTGATGGGAATAACCTTCAAAAGTTAAAAAAAGAGTTTTTCTTATGAAAAAAATAAATAAGTTTTATTTTTATTTTTTACACTCCCACACAAGAGGCCCTGAGGGAAATAAATTCCATCAAGGCCTATGTAAAATGTGGGAGTTCTGTGGAGGGTCTTTTTAAATATAGAAAAACGGAAAGAAAGTTCTTGTAAGGTAAAGGGTATGAGGAGTAGTTAGGAATCTGGATACGAGGATTCCGCCATGCAGCTGGGCTTGCGCGACCACCGCCAAGACCTGGAAAAATCTCACCTGCTTAGTAACCAAATTTAGCGAACCACTTGGGGTGACCCATATTTAGAAAAGGTGACGTCATCATTCTTCTGCGGACTAGCGTCGAGCTCTCATCGGTACATTTTACGAAATAACACGGCAAAAATGGAAACTCGTGCTATTAAAACGTGTAAAAATAGAAGTGAAAAAAATTATAAACCCAATTGTCGTATTACCTTCCATAGGTAGGCATTATTTGTCTTTATTTTAAGCTTATTAACATCATATAATATGATCAGTTTTATCACACCGAGAAACATGAAGCGTTGGCAACCGAAATTCTCGGTCCCGTCGTGTGCACGTTGCTGTTTACTGGAGTAAGTAAATTATGAAACATTTGTAAAAGTGTCTTAACTAAACACGGTAACGAAATATTCGACTCTCAAAACAAGCGAACCTTTCTTCGCTTTATATGGATTACGCAAGATTGTTCAAACCGGGCGAACAATTCGCGCTCCCATGTAAAAAAGTCTATTCATTCAAAAGCAGATTTTACTTTTAAGAACTAAATGGTGATATTATAATGCGAGATGCCTATATACTGTCAGCTTGAATTATTAACGAATCGCATATCGTTACAGTCAACTCATCCCTCTGCGCCCCGCTACAGTTGGTGTTTACCCCTCTACCTGATTTCTGGTCTATGAATATTCATATATCTATGGGGTGACCTATGACAGAGGTGTTGGTTATCCAATAAATGATTCTGGAGTACTTGCCTACCAAGTTGCAAAATAGTGCTAAATGTGTAATATATATTTTTTTTCTTTACAATCGGTATGGATCACACTTCTTGGAATTAACTGTTCGGTGGGTAGCGGGGACAAACTACAGACAATTGGTGTATAATAGCGACTCAGAAACTAAAGGGAAGAAAGGTTTTTGTGCGGCGAAGCGTCTTTAACGTCGAAATAAAGCCCGAAGTAGGTTCATACCTAAACCTTTACGTAACTTGTGTGAAGGCAGTGTCTCTGTCAGAGGGCCTGAAAAAGATATAACTTTGACCACACGTGTTTTTGTATTTCTGAGTTACGAAAACTATTACTTTAGGGAAATGTAGACATAGGTATACGTTCATTTTGTTGGATGATACATTGCTAAATTACCTAAGAGATACCTTAGTAGTTTTGTCTAGCGGGTATTATTTTATATTTCCCCATTCCAATCGCGTGAATTGCTCTTTGATCTAAGGTAGACAGTCTAAAGTTTTCAAGTTCGGGTATGAATTGTGATTTAAATATTTATTTTATTTTATTTTACCGATCATCAACGTCCTAATGGGCTTTTACATATTTGTACAGTTTTTGTGATTTAGTGTAAACAGATCAGGTAAAGTTTTAGATAACAGAAAAAAATACAAAGATGGCTATAACAAGAGGTAGGTGTAGAGGTGCAATTAAATATATGTTTTAATAATATAAATACATATAAGATAAATAAAAAAGATTTACATCTGCAGGTAGCATAAAATATAACATATAATAATTATATGATGCGAGTTCTTAATATATAATTTACAAATGCCAAACACATAACAAGAAAGATAAAAACATTAGCAATACATAACTGCTTTACATAACTCTAAAGTTAAAAAATTATTATAAAACAATTGTTTTAGACTGCTATCATGCAAAATAACAGATTTATAGAAATAATGTAAAGCGGTTACAGTTACAGTATCATGTAAAGTACAAATGAGTTTGATATGTTTATGATAAAATATTGTAATAACGAGAGTACAGAAAATTAAGTAGGAAATACAAGTTGTTTAAGTAATTATTAACATAAAGATATGAAAGAAATTAAAAGATAGAGTACAGTTTGTGTTAATTTAGCAACTTATATTAGGCCCTATATAGTGGATGTATTGAAGAATATAGTAGCTAAATTGAAATAACGATTTAAGGTGCAAATGCGATAAATTTATAGCTCCATTAAAAATATTCTAATAGACTGATTTTTAGTTTGGAAATTGATTAAAAACGATAAACATCGATTGAACTATACTTATTGCCAAGTCTGTGCAGCCTTTGAATAGGCGAGTTTTCGAAATAACTTATAATTTTCCATTTTATTATCATACTCGCTGATTGAATAAATGTGAACCTGAAGAGGTGGAGCGGACCACCTAACTTACATTGTCTTGCAAACGCTATAGCTTCGTCAACCGAAGTGATACACACCGACTTCATTCCATACGTGTCTCGGAAGTATAAGGTTATCAGCCCAATTATATTGCTTACTTATATTTTACGTATTTATAAAATATTTGCTGCAGTATTGCAATTAGATATATATGAGTGCGTCATTTATTAAAAAAACAACAAAATTTTCAGAGGATCAACGCCAGGATCACCTGGGAGGTCAAAAAAAATTTGAATTTGTTCCCCGCATTTTTTGCTTTTTTGTGAATTTGTCTACCTTTCGTCACGTGAGTGGTTAATTTTCCAAACGACCATATGCATATTTTAAGGAGGAGGAGGTTTTCTTTCATTATTTCAATGAAACATTATGATAGGTGTTTAAGATGAAGCTACTCTCGCAATGGTAAAGGTCTCGTTAGTTTAAATAATTCTTAGTTAAGGGATTATTTATCGTTTTTGATACTTTATTTTAATTTGTATGTAGATTGAACAAAAACTAAAATGAAAATGGAGATTGTTTGGAGATGACGCTTTGTTTTATTAATAAATCTTATTTTTTTATTTAACTTATTTTCCATAAAAAACACAATCAAAACCAATTCTGTTTTTTTTTTTAAATTTATATGAATTCGTCTAGAGCCAGTGAGATTATGGCATTCCCAATTGGGTGTATGTTGTAAGGCTGAAACAGTGGATAGGGGAAAGAGATGGGGAAGAGGAGGGAAAGTACCTGGCTATTCAGATCTGCTCACCAAATACGGCTAAAGCCATTTCAAGCAACGTTTCAATTCTGCATGGTGGTCTTACACTGTGGTGATAGTGACAGTAACTTCCACTCTGAAACGTGTCGCAAGTACTCTTAACATACATAAATAACACAAATTAATCAAATAAAATTTATTTGCGCACGCCGGTGCCGGGTTCAAATCCGCAGCCTTCGGATTGGGAGTCGAGAGCCTTACCCGTGGACCACGCAAGACGTCTTTTAATTGAATGCAGTGGTTTTTTATAACGAATAAACTCGAAAATAGAGCTAAACTAATACAGTGGTCTCCTTCACCTCAAGCAGAGTGGAGTGAAGAGAATCACCTTAAAAAATATTCTATGAAAAATAGGCTTCCCTGGTTATTGTGGTAATTATGACATATTCTTGTAAAACTGTTGGCGTGCTTTAGTGATTAAAAATTAAAAAAGGTTAAAATTAACCTGTGATTAAATTTTTGTTGAAATGTTCTATTACATTTCATTTTTAGCTCATTTCAGTATTATCGAACAGTTAATTTCATAAATATTTGTCAAATTAAAAGTATGAAAACCTATCACGTTGAATTTTAAAGGTGGACTGGAGACGTCATGTCAGTAATGTCGGAATTAGTGAGGCAACCAAAATTAGATTTTTTAAAATTTTTTTTTTAATAGAAAAACCACACAAGAGTCCCAACTGCTTCCTTCTGGAGCCAGTGAGACTATGCAATCCCCAATTGTGGAGTATGTTGTGAGGCTGAAGGTAAGTGGGGAAGGGAAGGAGATGGGGAAGAGGAAGGTGGGAAAGTACCTGGCTATTCAGATCTAGTCACTAAACACGGCTAAAGCCATTATTAAGCAACGTTTCAATTCTGAATGGTGGTCTTACACCAGGGCGATACTGAGAGTATCTTCCACTCTGGAACGTGCCGCATGTATAACATATATTATTTTTATTAATTAATCGTGAAATAACACAAATTAATCAAATAAAATTTATTTGCGCACGCCGGGTTCGAACCCGCAACCTTCCGAATCGCAGTCAAGTGTCTTACCACTCGACCACCGACGGTCGACAGATAATTTCAATACTTGTTTCAAATCACGCGAAGAGTCGGAATAACGAGAGAGTAGGCATCAAACGATCTATGAATATGATAAAAGTATTGGGTACGTGCATACTTAATTGCAAGGTGTTCTATCCAGTCAGTTAGTTAGTACTTTTATTTAGATTTTATTTCCAAGTCCAATATGAATTTGTGACGAAATTCTAATCATTTAAATTTTCTTTGCCAAAAATGCGAAAAACTGTGCTAGTAAAATGTTCGAAATATGTGCTTTTTTGTCAAATTACTTTCTTTATAGCGCCAAATCCTTGCTTATGTCAACTTTAAAAGCCCCTCTCTTTCGGAATAGGGGAAAACTTTCGGGAGCTTAAAAGTCAAGGCTCATTTGAAATTTTATCACTGCCGTTTTTTTAAATGAAAGTTGAAAAAGTTTTTGCATTATAATTTTATATTATTTATGGCGTTGTATATACGAGTATATGCGTAGTTTCAATTAAAGGAAGCTTTAAACATAAAATAAATAAATATCTTGCTTATCGTGGATTTTGAGAAATTGAGGCAAGTTGAAATCTTATGATTTATAGTTTTTATTCTTCTCAGGAAATCATCAAAGAATTTTTTTTTAAATGTTTATATGGTTGTTTTCTTTACAATAATTACATAGATCTTACAAAACTGAACATATCAGTTTGAGTGTAAAAAATCTCACGTTTTTCATATATTTTTTTTTTTTAGAGTGATTACCTCACAAGAGTCCCAACTGCTCCCGTCTGGAGCCAGTAAGACTATGGCATCCCCAATTGGAGTATGTTATGAGGCTGAAGGTAAGAGGGGAAGGGAAGGAGACGATGAAGAGGAAAGTGGGGAAATACCTGGCTATTCAGATCTAGTCACTAAACACGGCTAAAGCCATTTCAAGCAAAGTTTCAATTCTGAATGGTGGTCTTACACCAGGGCGATACCAAGAGTATCTTCCACTCTGGAACGTGCCGCAAATATACTATACTTTATTTTTAATAATTAATTGTGAGAACACAAATCAATTAAAAAAAAATTATTTGCGCACGCCGGGTTCGTACCCGCGGCCTTCGGAATGGGAGTCTAACGCCCTACCGCTGGACTACGCCGGCCGTCAAAAATATTTTTACTTATTGTGGTACCTATGATATTAAAAGCTTTGTTTTTAACATTAACTACGGTACGACGGTATGGATTATCTAGAGATCTGGGTATTGATTACAACATAATAGTAATTTTAGACCACTTTTTAATTCAAGTCCTCCGGTTTTGGAAGAACCCTTCCTTCGCCAGGAGAATATTTTTTTTTAATTAGTTAATAGTAATTTATTTTCTCCTGTCGAAGGAAGGGTTCTTCTGAAACCGGTATATTTTGAATTAAAATTAAAGTGATCTAAAACAATTTAATGTGTATTTTTATTGTAAATTATAGCGAGCTACAAATTTAATGTTTTTTACCAATATGTAATACGTAGTTATTTGTTTTCATGTTCTACGAAGGTAGCATGGCCTGGATTTTGTTTTGATTTTCGAAATAGATGTCAAACTGAGTACATGAAAAACAAAATTTAAAATTTCCAGAATTTTATTCTTTTTTGTTCTCTCTCCATACACATTTAGTGATTTATTCAAAATGATATTAGGTCTTCGAAAGGTGAACTCATCCAAAGTAGAAAGTAAGATTAAACTTCTAGGAAGTCAAGTACTTGAAAAAAGGAAAAATTTAGAAAACGTTCCATTATCTCGAAGTTTAATTAGTGGACCAGTCTAGCTTCAGTGGTTCTTTTAATCAAAGAATAAGATCAAACAAGAAAATAACATTTTTCCGAATCCGTAGTGGATTGTCAGTTCTTTGGCTGGAAAAATAAACATTGAAAAAACGATCGTCGAACTTCCTGCGTTAAGGAAACCGTCAGACACTGTCGACAAACTGACCAATTCCAAACAACTAGAAGAAAAGGAAGTATCTCCTATATAATCATGCTTTCCTGTTTATTATTTTCTTTACAGCGGAACGATTCACACTTACAACAAAGAGTGGTCAAAGCGTGCTGCCAACACTGATTGTAGATTTTTTAACAGATTTTATTGGTGTCGGAGAGGTTTGGAGATTTTTCAGATCTTTATTCAGTATTTCAAAGAATTTATAATAATAACACGGTTCGAAATTCATTTTACTCCCTCTTTGCACTAGACAATTTTAAAGTTTCACCTGTTTCAAGGATATTAATGCATTCATATACTCGTACAGGTGAAGGTAAAACTACATTGGTTTATTTTAATTTGGTGCACCAAAGTAAGTAGATAAAATTACACCAAGTGAATCAAATTCATAGACATAATATTACTAGAACTACCCTAAGTCATAAAAGCGTATTATTTCCCCCTCCCCACACCGGTTCAATTTGGAGCCTTCTGGACTAGCGTACGGCTTCACGTGAATCTATAAAATGTGACGTCATCATTCTTTTGCAAACTAGCGTCGAGCTCTCATCCGTACATTTTACGAAATAACACGGCAAAAATGGTGGCGTGTAAAAATAGAAATGAAAAAGAGAATAAACCCAATTGTCCTATTACATTCCACAGGTAAGCATTATTTTACAACATTTTAAGCTTATTCAGATCATATAATATAATCAGTTTAATAACATATACTACGACATCGCGATATATCTGGCGATGCATTTCTCGAGTGTGCTCGTCGTTGTTTACGGGGGTAAGTATATTATGAAACATTTGTAAAAGTGTCTTAACTAAATACAGGAACAAAATATTCAACTCTGAAAATAACTACGAACTTTACTTTGCCATATTTGGACTTTGCGAGTTCGTTGAAAAAGTGGCGAGCAATTCACGCTCCCATGTAAAAAGGTCTATTCATTCAAAAGCAGATTTTGCTTTTAAGAACTAAATGGTAATATTATAATGCGAGATGCCTATATACTGCCAGATTGGTTTATTGACGAATCACAGTCAACTAACCACTCCGCGCCCCGCTACAGTTGGTGTTTACTCCTGGCCTGTATGTTCCCGTCTAGTAATATTCATATTCATATGTCTATGTTCGAACTGCTTTATTGTGACTTTGTTCTGCCTTTAACATTGTACCACATTCGTTTGTTTTCATGCTCTAAGTTTGAGTAGGAAAATGAACATTGTTGTCGGTAGCTAGGTACATAATTATCGAGTTTCGAATGATTCGAGTGGCAATATGTCGAAGAATTTTTTGTTTTTGTTTTGGGACTAAAATAATTGAAAATAATACAATAAATTTGTCACCAGAGACCAAAATTTCATTAAGATTTTTTACTCCAAATAATATCAGGAGACAGTCAAAGTAAGTCAAGTACGTCCCCTAACACCCTGTATTTACGAGTTACGTATACTAGATTGGTGGAACCAGCCGCTGTGAAAATAAAAAAGTTATATAGTGGTTTTAATCAATTAGTAACAATAAGTACTAAATGTTTATAATGTATTACTAATCTAATCATATTGTTTATTCAGGGAAGGAAACAGCGTGATAAGGATAAGAAAGGAAAATTCAGGTGACTATTTATGGAAACGAGTAGTCGAAACGCAGCAAATTTTAATAGTTTTGTCACATGAAGATTTACTTTTCATGCTCATCCTTGGTCGTCAAAATATCAAGAACATAAACTAAAATATTATAAAAAAGTTTGACATTACTCAAGAAAATCACATTTTTTTCTAAAATGTGTTCGATTTATTTTACTGACAATTTTGTTTTTATAACTACAAAAAATATTAATAAGTATCTAATAAAAAAATTAGGTACATAATGCAAAGACACCATATTTATTTCTTTTTCCAAATCCGATAAATCCGTCAAAAGTTCAGACGCGTCCAAGTAACGATTAAAAATATTTCTGACCATTATTTTTAGCTTCGTGACAGACTTCTCAACACTAACCGTACGAAATGGGACAAACGGGTAAACTTTAAACTATTCATAAACGGCTCGTTCATAGATGGTGCAAAAAGCTTATTTAAAAAAAAAAACTTTTTGCAAGTTATGATAAGTTTTGTTCGCATAATTTCAATTATTTAAAGAAAGGCAAACAAACATAATATTTTATCGATGAATCAATCCGTAAATCGTATTTTTACACCTTTATTGAAAGAATTCAGTTTATATACGAGGACAAAACCTATTTATCATTATGTATATTGTGTTTGTACGGGCGCAAACAACTAAATCATCTAAACATTTTAAAGCATAAATTATAAAAGTGGTTTTTCTTGATATAATTAAATTGATGTCATTAACGAAGTGCCCTTACGGAAAGGGGTAAGGTTTTACAACCTATTTTAAAGAATTTACAACTTGTCGATAGTATTGTGTCAAAATTTCAAGTAAATCGGAGCAAAACTAACGAAGATGCAGAGTTTCAAGCGACCGGCCCTTTTCCATTTTCGACCGGATTTTCGAGTGTAAAAAACATAAAATCGATTTTCTCGCAAACAAATTTTTGAAGTTCGTGAACATCATAACTCATATTTCGTGAACATAATAATCTACTTGACCGATCCTTTTGAAATTTTGTACACTATTTCTACACATAAATCAACAGGTAGTCAGACAGATTTTTTTTTTACCATTCTTTTCACCTTTTAAATGCATTTCGACTTTTTTGTTTCGGATGATCCGGTAACGAGTTATGATGTTCACCGCATAACAATTTTTTTTCGAGACCGGAAATTCGCTCTCACGGATATATTTAATGATATTTTTAATTGAAATTTTTTTCAAAAATTTGTTAGATATTATACTATGACGTGTATTTGAAATAAATAAACCAACATTATTCATATCTAAAAAAAAAAATCATGAAAATATGCCTTTTCTAAAACCTAACCCCCCCCCCTCCCCCTAAAGGTGATTGTCGAAAGAATGCATATTCTAGTCTTTCATAGATGGCGCGAGTTTAATTATTTAGTGGGAAAAACTGTTTTTACAAGTCAGGCTAACAAATATAATGTTGGACTGAATCACCGATATAACTTGATATTATCTGTTAACCTTTCTTGAGATATTTGTGTTTTTTTTTATCGACAAAACTATTTATTCATAATCATATTGCGTGTGTCCGGGCGCAAACAATTATTTTTTCTTAATATTTTAAAGCTTAACTTGAAATAAGAGTTTTGTTTCCGTACAATAATTATATGTGCGCCATCTATGAAAGAGTAGATTATGATTCCTTTTGAGTACCTTAAGGTGAATGTCAAAATAATTCATATTCTACGCTTTCGTAGATGGCGCTCGTATAGTATTTTTACTTATAAAAGCTTTTTAGAAGTTATGCTTTGAAATATTAAGAAAAATTTATGCTTCGCTAAAGTAGACAATCAATATGAATATTAACATACAGTTTTGTTAATTAAAAAACTTTAATCTTTCAACAAAGGCTAACAAATACAATATTTCATCGGTGATTCAATCCAATATTGTATTTGTTAGCCTTTCTTGAAAGATTAAAGTTTTTTAATTAACAAAACTGTATGTTAATATTCATATTGATTGTCTACTTTCGCGAACCATAAATTTTTCTTAATATTTCAAAGCATAACTTCTTAAAAGCGTTTATAAGTAAAAATACTATACGAGCGCCATCTACGAAAGCGTAGAATATGAATTCTTTTGACAATCACCTTAAGCGCATGTCTCTCATTTCTTTGGCCAATGGTGCAGTAATAATAAACGACAGATTGGTGAATCACCGAAGTACCACGAGCAGTTGATGAGGGAGACGTCGACGACTCCCAGCTTATCTCGTTAAAGTGATCTTGTCGTGTTCAAGTTAGGATCTAATGAGCAAGAACTGGATATGCCATCTACAGACTAACATCCCGGTAATTGCTCCATTGATTTAGCGGCCAATCTCTCAATAAGTCTCGTGGAATAAGTAGTGCTAAGTCACACACCGTGCCCGTATCTGGTCAGTAATTACGGTCTGGTATTGGTAGGATTACGTATAAGTAAGCTAATGGCAGCAAATTAACACGGGAAAATACTTGCTTCTGTCACGAAATTTTACAGTAACTTTCTAAGTTTTTTTTTGTATTTTTGCCCTGTAATGGCAATAAGCTGTATCTCCTTAAAGGTGGTTTTGAAATAAATGACAAAGTTTTTTGCAACTGCATATAATTATTATTTTTAAATGGTTATTAGCTCGCTAAAATGCACTGAAAATCAGAAAAACATCTAAAACATTTATTTTCAAATTATGGTAATTAATATTTTTTTCACAATAATCACTGTTGTCATAACATTTTATCATAAAATTTTGAGCATCCATTATTTTTTATTCGTTGTATTTTGTTAAAAGAAAATTGGCGTAGTTATTTAGTATCTTGATTTTATCCATTTTATATTTTTAACAAACACATCACATATGTTTAAAAAAAAATGTTTTGCGGTCTTTGAACTGCAGTTACAAAAATACAAAATATGGACCCTTCGTTTTATTTTTTTCGCGAATCACAAAATCTAATTTTTTTCAAAACTTCAGGTTATTTTAGCGAGCTAATAGTAAACACCAATTTCATTTATTTTTACGTTTTCGAATAGCTACAGGTCATATGCAACTTTTGAGACCCCGGGCGTTTAAAAATAAGGCTTTTTCTCTTTTTGGAGAGCGACACACGCTACTGCACATAGCTAACCTGAAGAAATAATTCCTCTCAGGGTCTCTTTGGATCTTTGGGGATACTAAGTGGGAATTTTTTTTATAAAAGGAAGAAGAAGACGTACTGGGAAAGAAAAAGGTATGAGGGTGGTATGAAATTTGTATGAAATTGGTACGGGTGGCAAGGAATCTGGGGGTCAGAGTATCCAGGAGTGACGGATGTATGCATACATCCCTCCTACTGCAGTACCAAGGCAATGTTTCAAAAGAGACCTGCGAGAGAGATCAACAGGTCTCCCTCAACCACTTTCTCATGATCCGGGCTGCCAAAGTTGGTGAGCAGTTTCATCGGCTGCCAAGACCCGAACATACCTCACCCCGTGAACCCGCGAAACCCTGCTACTTGGGGGTGACCTTTGGCAGAGGTTAGTTATCCAGTAAATGGTTCCCGGGGTGGGGGTACCCGCCCGTATGTAATTGATTGAACGCTGGAAAGCCTAAATGCTTTATTTCTAGATATTATTACAAACTGTCATAACACGTGCGTGGGTAGAGTTTGGATTTGGATTTTTATATATGATTAATTACAATTTGGCTTTAAATAAAGAAATTAATATCAACATCGATTTTTTTGATGAATAATTCGTAACGAATAATGTGGTGCTTTTTAATTCTATAATATAATATTTAGCACTTGAAAACAGCTACAAGAATGGATGCTCTCGTGTTTACAGGTAATAGTGATATACGTAATATTGCATTATTGAAAAATTATTTTTTCCCCAAATTTTGCTGATGGTCCCAAATTAAAGACGGGTTGTTTCAAAAAATTGATGAAGATTTGCATTCAGGCACTTTATCAAGTTGTTTGTCCTCTTACGCATGATACAAATGAAACCGAAGATAATATTCTTTGAACCACCAATTTTGCAAATCTCCAATGCTTATTCGTCCGCACGCCCGCATCAATACAGGTGGTTATAGCGAAGTGTCAGAATAGGGGTTGGCGGTTTAATGCGGGGGATGATTTAAAAGCAAGGCAAAAACGTTGGAAATTCATCATCCATAAATGTATATTTCCCAGAAAATACACAAAAGATTTAAGGGTAGGCCCCCACCCGCCTACCTAGAAGGAGCGTAGACGTTTAGCCCGAATCCAGTTTAGTAGGTGTATTTGGGTTGAAAGCATTTCGCTTCGAATTTAATAAAAAAGTATGTAAACATAATTTTCATTTCTGAACTAGTGCTGAAGATTGAGTTAGGCACACTTACGAATGGGAAAAAAATATGCTGAAAATGCGCTCTTTAAAATATTTTTAAAGGAAACTCTTTAAAAAAAAAAAAATTCTACGTTTCTTATTTGTTTTGCGTTATATTGGTACCTACTTTTTCAGTTTACTCAGAAGTATTAAAGCGTTCTTTTGGTTGTTGAGAAAATAAATACTGAGGGAGAACATCTCAATTTAAAAGGAATGCTTCACAATCAAAGTGATTGATGAATAAGCACGTAAAAGATGAATTATATCTTGGGATTTTCCGTTATTTGTGGTGAATAATTTCTCTCGGAGGAGAGACCACGTGTTTTATTAATAATGTCTCGACAAATTATATATTTGTTGTAATCAAAAACGATTTGTAAAACTTCAAGATTTATTTGTAAGTATAAATAAACGATTTCCTGGCGAACCTTTTAAAATAAAACCAAAGTACTGAAGTATGAAATTGACGTTTGTTTAAAAACATTATTTTTCTACCAGCATTGAATTAAAAATGGTTTAATACAATTTAAAGTAGCTAGCACGCTAGCAGTAGTATTAATTTTAAATAGCTTATGGTTTTTGCGTCCACCAGTTGTATATACAATAAATTAGAGACTATCTTAAAAACAACTTTTAAATATTAAGTAAATTTATCAACCTTTTATACCTAATACAAAACTCGACAAAAACCACAGTTTTTAAAATGTTTTTAATTTATTTTATTTTTTATTGAAATACTAGTTAATACATATCAACATACAAGTTCTGCTAAGCCAATTGAATTGGATTGTCAACAGGTGCTTATAGTTTAGTTACATGTACATTTTAAAAGTTATAATTTACATCTTATATCTACAGATTCATCATTTTTTCATACTTATCGATATAAATATTTTTTTTCCGATAGCCAATTTTTCGGCATATATTTAACCTTATTCATAGAATTAGATTGTTTTATAGTGTCAGGTAATACATTAAATATCATCGGTATGTTGTATTCAAACGTTCAATGTACGTACTTATTATTAAATTTCGGAACTATTAACCCGTCGTTGCGCGTGAATCTAGTGCTGTATTTATGTTCTAATTTCTCTTTATGCTGCGGGGTGAATATATGCTGAATTATGATTTTGTGCCATAGTATAGCTTTAACAGGTAAAATTTTGGCACTCTGAAACAGCAACGGTGTATTATGCGTTTAAATTGTTTAATTGCGTTTTGTACAACTTGGACTTATTTCAGATATATAGTAGTATTTACCCATATTGTTAATTCATATCTTATAATAGATTCTGCAAGTGAAAAATTAATTATTTTAAATTTACTAAAAGTATTGTTTAATTTGGTACATATTTTTCTATCTCTAAGGTAATTTTTAAATAAATTTAATACATTTCCTCTTATTCCAATTTTTCCTAGAGTTTTTAGCAGTTTTTTAGAGTTAATTGTGTCAAAAGTTTAGATAATTGTGTCAAAAATAACATGTAATTTATTATTTAATTGATTATTTAAGTAATTCAAAAAAACTTGCAGTAGTTTTTCAGTAATTTTTTTCTTTGGAAGCCACATTGATTTGGATCTATGATAGGGAATTTTTCAATGGATAAAAATTTTTTTGCAATTTTTTTCTGGTGCTAGTAGTATACTAACAGGCATATAATTTACCAATCTTTAAATGTTGTTCTAGTAATGCTGCATTTAAATTCTTGTGGAATTTTGGCTTGCTTTATTATCATATTGATTAAATGAATAATTATTGGCCCAAGAGTTTTTATAAAGAAAAGAGTTTATTTACAAGCGAAACGACACATTTTATAACCTCAAATAATACAAGACGGCTAAACATAAATTATTGCTCGATAATGTCAAAATGAAAGTCTGTCAATCTCTCTTAGAATTCGACGTTTACTGAGCTTTGGTACAAACACATACTTAGCTCAATGGAGGGTGGGACTTGGCACAACTTATAGCAACAAGCCTCCTTTGATACTGAAGCCGAGGCAATGGGAACCCTTTCAAATGTCAAATCCAATGAATCGAACAAAGCGTAAAGCGGTTTGTTTTCTTTCTGTGATATATTGGGCTAAAGAAGTCGAAATTTCGTTGTTGGGACACTTTTCGTCCTCTTTTAAGGGGTATTTCATAGTGTCACAGGCCTTGTTTCGATTCGTTATTCTCTACTCAGATCTCTATTCTAAGAAAGTTTCAATTAGATTGTTCTCCGAGGTTCCATTTATTTTCTTTATCTGAAATGTTTTCAGATGAAACATTGTATGAGACAAATTGATATTCTCAAGAATAGCGCTCTTAAGAAAGTTCATCGCGATGAAAGAAAGTATTCTCGTGACCTTTTAACACTCTTTTTGATCAGCAATACAGATGCACAGTAATATATTTTTTAAATTGCTAAACTGGCGGAAAACACGTTTAAGGGGTGGTATTTTTGAGGAGACTTCTTTTTGTTAAAAGTGGCTTAGCAGAAGTTTCTCTTTACTTCTGATGGAGCCCCAAGACTTAAAACACTTGGATTACCTTACAGTCTTCAATAAATGTAAAGGGGGGCAATTCGTTTGGTTTTAATATTGTCTTAACCACTCGAGTGATTTTGGACATATTAATGCACTTTTGCAAAACTTCTTGAGCGATTTATTGCCATAATATGCCAAACTTACCTACCTTTATATTTAATAATGTTTTATAATTTTATTTTTTTTTACTTTTCTGAGATTTGTAATCTGCGTTATTAGAAAGCTGATAATATAATATATATCTTTTTCATGTTACCAACAAATGTTTGTTCTGGATGGAATTATTAAAATGACGAAAGTGTTTGTTTTATTATATTTTCGGTACATATTTATTGTGTATTCGTTGAATTGTTTTCCAGTGTTGAACTGATGTGAATTAAAAAAAATGATGTATTTTTTTCTAAACAAAGTGAGAATGTTTCACATATTGTGACATTAATCAAGAATATTCTTGATGATCATTATATACGGTGAAATACGGTTTCTAACGTAAGAGCAGTTTTTTGTGGTAAGCGTATTAAATGTCCTAATATAATGCATTCAAATTTGACAGCAAGCGATCCCAAATTCTAAAAAAAAAATCATTCACATATATATAGTATCTTTAATTATCAATTAGGCCATTCAAAATATACTAATAGACAAATATTGCTGGCCGGAATAAGTAGTTCTCACTGCAATTTCAAAGATGCTAACACGCGAAATTCGTGCGTTTATATAGTTAACGACGTATCAATATTTTTTTTATAAATACTAATTATATTGGATAAATGGTAAAATATAGGTGAATTCATTTCTATATAGAAATCAATTTATATGTCTCCTTTTTAGTGGTTTCAAATTAGGAGGGACGATTTTTTAAGTGGAAAAGTTCCAATTCCAACACCTACACGGAGAAAAATGTTATTCAAAAATACGATCATTTTATTCGTAAAACGGTTAAAAACGGGACTGAAGTTTTTACGAACAAATTAACATTGTTTAAATGTTTATTGGCGGGAAAAAGTAAGAATAATTTGTTGGTATACGTACGAAATTTACGCATACCAACAAATTATTCTTACATTTTCCCGTTAATAAACATTGAAACCCTGTTAATTTGTTCGTAAGAACTTCAGTCCCGTTTTTAACCGTTTTACGAATAAAATGATCGTATTTTCGAATAAAATTTTTCTCCGTGTAGAAATTACGATTTGCACAATGCGTTTTTATTAATGATGTGATTGCTCGAGTGGTTATGTTAATAAATAAACAATAACCTCTAATATATAATGCTTTGGAAAAAATATGGACATACTTAGCCTGCTTAGGAACCTGCATCGATGCACATTCAAAAATCTCTGTCAAAATTGAAAAAAAACAGCATATGATTTTGAAAACATTAACCTGAAAATCACATTGTGGTACTTGGTAGCATTCGTATATCCATCACCATTTAATGAGAGTATATTCAGGACCCAGAAAAACTACTTACAGATGATAATATCTATGCAAGTCGATCTTTCATCGAACAATGTCTATTCTGTTGGCGATATACATTTCCCCATAATTACAACAGAGTATCCAGGGGTCTCTTGTAAAGTATCCCATAACTGTAAATTGGCTATTCAGATTTATTTTTCTGATGCACAATATCAAAGAAAACCACACGAAAATCACCAGGAACCTGGAAAAATATTTTTGTTTAAATACTGGTAACATCAAAACCACACGAATATAAATTGATATAAGAGGATCACGATTTAAAACCGGTCATTAAATTAAAGTGTTCAAAATTATGGGAAGTATATAAAGATAAGTATAATCGATATGAAAATAGCTTCAGCGGTGAAAGAAGAAACGCGCAGAGTGTTTTCATTGGGAGAATTAGGTTTACGATGTGCTTTTGGTTTAGCAGACAGATTATTGCAGATTGAATGGCTTCACGGCCCTTATTAATAGTGGCAGCTGTGGACTCATTCCAACTCACTGTTTCTGTATCTGTTTGTACAAAAGGTCACAAGTTATAGAATACTTCATTCACAATCTATTGTAATAATTTTTCTCTTTTAAAACAGTGCTTTCGGTGCTATTAAAAATATCTGCTACTTCTACATATTGGTTATCTAAGCTCTGTATGAGTGGTGTAAGGGGGTCCAAAAATGAATTGGTACCTATTATTGGCAATAATTATTAGCTTGAAACACTCATCCATATTGAAAAAACCTCCCGAGAAAAGATACATTCCGCTGACTGGACTCGAACCCGTATCCTTCTGATTGCCAGTCAGGTGCTCTAATCCACTGAGCTACGGTGGCTTATCTCTTACCCGCCAAATAATTCAATATATACTAGTGTTTCATTCAGCAACCAATTGTTATTCTCTTTTTTTTTTAATTTTTCCTAATATTTTCTTTTAGTTTTTAATGTGACATGTAAATATTGTTTATGGTATGTTAATACAGTTGAAATTAAATAAAGAAATAAATAAACATTTATTACATTTTTTTCAACTGCAAACAACCAACTTTATTTTTATATGAGAAAGGCATTGTAAGTGCTAAATTTCTCAGTAGGTGCGTCGAGACGTAATTATAATGTCATTTACATTTTTCATTTCATGTCATGTACATTTTTTGATGAAAATATTAAATATAATTCTTTTTTAATTGATAAACTAATGTTTTAAGACGTGATTTTTTTATGCATAGCACAAAGGGTAACAATTGGCACCTATGGAATTGGTACCTATTATTGACATTGTTGTTGCAGTGAAAGATATTTGTGGTCCTTGTGTCTCTATTAAGAAAATGCAATGAAATAAATAAATTGCAATAATGCAGGGATTTCAATAGCGGAAATAATGATTTTAAAAAGAAAAAAAAAGACATCAGGTACCAATCTTCCGTCGGAAGTTAATATTTTCAATGGGAGTATTTATTTAGTTTATCATTTAATAAATTATTTTAAAAGGAAATTGATATTTGTAGCTCTTCTGAAAGATTTGTAGCTTTTCTGAAAGATCCACCCACGCGAAAGTCAGATGTTTTGTTAATGTTTATACACTCTATTTTTGATTGGTGCTTTCTTAATTATTATTTCTCTTCTCGCTTACCTCAAATGTCGATTCCTAAGAATTTAGGATCGAAGGAATGTTCTCCAAAGTCAGATTAAGGCACGTGATATTAGAAGTGCTTTACGAACCTAGTGTAAATATTTCGCTTGACTTTAGTCCCCCCTTCAAACAAGCCGAAATAACTGCATGGGAGATATCTTTTGATATTATATTCCAGATCGATATAAAGTTTAATGGTATTTCGATGCACGCAGAATGCTGTCTGAGAATCGACATATTTTGTTGAGGTTGACGATATTAATATTTTAATCAGCTATTAAGTCGTAAAATTGGTTATTGGTATTAAAACATAACATCAAACGTCAGCAGATATCGTAAAAATGAGACTTTATTTTTATCGTGATATTTAATGGGAATACCTACCATATTATATTCAGCATGAAAATCATAACAAATAAAAAACCATTTTACTTTTACTGGTATGAATTAGATTAAATCTAGGAAGTTTATTTTAATTGTTGTTATCCAATCAAGCTTTGTCATCCTTTTATCACTCATTTAATTTCGTTAATTAGAAAAAAAAAGAATTTCAATTTAAATCGATGTTTACGCGTAGGTCCATATTGTCCAACATTTATTGAATTCGTTGTTGAACACACGGAGAAAAATGTTATTCGAAAAAACGATCATTTTAATAGTAAAAACGGTTAAAAACGGGACTGAAGTTCTTACGAACAAATAACAGGGTTTCAATGTTTATTGTCGGAAATATGTAAGAATAATTTGTTGGTATACGTAATTTCGTACGTATACCAAAACATTATTCTTACATTTTCCCGCCAATAAACATTGAAACACTGTTGATTTGTTCGTAAGAACTTCAATCATGTTTTTAACCGTTTTTAATAATTTTTAAGTCAGTATTAGGTCCAATTCTATTTATAATTTACATAAATGATATTATCAAAACTATTAAACATTGCAAAATTAGACTATTTGCAGATGATACCTTAATCTATATTTCGTGTGAAGATTACATAGAAGCAATTAACAAAATAAACGAAGACCTACAAAATATAGCAAAATGGCTGAAAGTAAACAAGTTGAAACTGAACGTAAACAAAACAAAATATTTGGAAATAGGCAATAAAACGTGTAACACAGGGTTAAATTTGACAATTAATGGTGAAAAAATTGGAAAAGTAAATGAAATCAAATACCTGGGTGTAATACTCGACTCAAAACTGACTTTCACAGCAAACTTTGAATATGTGTTAAAAAAGGTATCAAAAAAGGTAAATTTTCTTAGAAGACTAAGACGTAAATTAAATAGAAACACTACGGAGCTCATTTATAAAACTATCGTTGCTCCACATTTGGACTACTGCTCTACGATGTTATATTTGGCCAATGAAAGTAATTTGAACAAACTAGAAGTTATACAAAACAAAGCCATGAGATGTATACTGGGGAAAGGCAAATACGCAAGGATTAATCAAATGAGAGAGGAACTAAATTGGATTCCAATAAAAAAGAGACTATTATTTAATGTATTAATTTTTGTGCATAAAATTATGAAAAACCAAATGCCAAAATACTTTAAGGATGAAATTGTTTTTAATAGAGACGTTCATAACTATGAAACAAGAAATATAAACAGAATTCGATTGCCACAAATGAAGAAATCAAAATCACAGAACTGCATAATGTACAGAGGACTAAAGATGTATGATGAAATGCCTGAAACTATGAAGAATGAAGAAAGAATGAATGTATTTAAAAAGAAATGTTATGATTACTGTAAAAATATTTAAATTTATCAAATGAAATGTTACATTGTGCTTATTAGTTTATATTCATGTAGTATAAACTAACTCAATAATAATAAAAAAAAAAAAAAATTAAAATGATCGTTTTTTCGAATAACGTTTTTCTTCGTGCACGAACGAAATAAAACAATTTTTACGCATTTAAACCATTAACTAAATGTAAAGGTATGTTAATTTTTTTTTATGTTTAAAGAAACTATTAAAAAAACAACAAATTATTTTTGCTTATTTTGGATCTTTTCTACGTGGGTGTTCTGTGTGCATGTTTAGTTTAGATACTAATAAATTAAGGAAACAACATTGTTTTAACTAATGAATAAAAATAAAAATGAATATTCAATTTACTACAATAATTTTCGAAGGTTATATACATCAATGAAATATTTCAATCATCGAAAAAAAAAACGGAAATTTTAATCAATCTAAACGAAATGTGAAACAGAAAATAAAAATGTCTATAATAACGGTCGCCACTATGGCTCAAACCCAGAATCTTGGTCATACGTTACAAAACTCTAACCACTTTGCAAACTGAGACCTGATTATTTTCCGTTATCTTTATCGATCTCATGCATAAATTGTTATTCCTTAAATTAAAATATAAGATCGGTAAAGATGGTAGGAAAAATAATCAGATCAGTAGCTCAGCGGTTGAAGTGTTGTACCGGTAAGAGAGGGGTCCTGGGTTCGATACCCAATTGCGACACTATTATATTTAAAGTTACTGCTTCATGTTTCATTTAGATTATTTATATCTTCTGCTTCAACGATAAAGTTCACTGAGTTCAGTTGAAGGAACAAACCTAATTTTTTTTTGCGTTTAACGAAATTTGCTGTATACGTACAGGTGAACAAATTTTAGCTTATTCATAAAAATATGTTGTTTTTCAAACCTGACCATCTAGCTTATCTCGTTAAACTGGCGTCAACTGGCAGCCACCCATGCCAGTACTGTCAAACATAAAGAATGATAATATTTAAGCCACTACGATTCCGATCTATTTCTGGAACGTTCGAAGTATTCCCGAAGAATCCCATGTGCCTTTGCGTTATGACTGAATAAATATTCGTCGGCTGCAGAGTGTTTCATTATTGTGTCGACGGGGGCCGTGTTGCAGTCAATCAGCGGCAGAGCTGAGCAGCGAGCTGGGATAACAACGGCGTAAATGGACACGATTGTACAAAAGATGAAGGAACTATTAGATCAGTAGTTCTTGAAAAAACCAAGTTAATTTTTGATTAATAATTTCAAGATGCTCTGCAGAGAACGGTTACACTAAGTTGCACAGTCAGCCGCTTACAAACATAATTGATAGCTTAAAGGCACGTAGTAGTAGGTTCTCAAAAATAAGAATAAGGATATATTTATGTAAGTAACGTAATACTTAAATACTATTGTTAGAGGGACCGCGCTAATAATAAAAACGATAATATTCAAGCGAAAATTGTGAAAATGTTTAATAAAACACGACTCGTTTAAAATATAGCAAAAATCTCGTGGGAAATGTCTTAAATGGCTTTTAAAGAAACACTGCGAATTTTTTCATACATGTAACTTTTGAAATAACAGAAAAAAACGTGTTTATAATAATATTCGGAGCGTACTTTGCGATTTTTTTTTATCGAGGAAATTTCATATAATTACCGTTCAGACTTTAAAAAATTTGTTCAAGAGAAAAAAGTAATTAATTAATTTAAAATAATTAATTTCAACGTTATAAAACGGCAGAAATTCGGAATTTGTCATGTTGTCTTTAAATATATATTTTTCAATTTGAAAATTATGTAATATTTATTATTTTTTGGTTTATTTTTAATTTAAAATATACTTTATTTCATTATTTATTATTTACGTAAAATTCGTAAATAATCAATAAATGTTAATATTCAAGGCACCGCTGAAAACCATTTGTTCCATGCCGGGTATGTATAGAGCTACCTCTTAGTAAAATGTTATTCTAAAATACGATCATTTTATTCGTAAAAACGGTTAAAAACGGGACTGAAGTTCTTACGAACAAATTAACAGGGTTTCAATGTTTATTGGAGGGAACGTGTAAGAATAATTTGTTGGTTTACGTAATTTCGAACGTATACCACCAAATTATTCTTACATTTTCCCGCCAATAAACATTGTAACCCTGTTAATTTGTTCGAAAGAACTTCAGTCCCGTTTTTAACCATTTTTACTATTCTCCGTGTGTGCCTTTGTCTGTTTTATATTTTCGTTGAGAGATATTGATTGTATCTTCTATTCCTTAAATAGTACAATTTGTTTATTCTATTCTTTTCTATGCCTAAGTGAAAAAATCTATTTAAAATAAATAAATAGTTTCTTTTTTTCTTGTTTAGGTCTTGGCGAAGGAAGTGCCCACTAACCAGATCGGGATAGGCCGGTGTGGGTAGATCGTTCTATCAGAGCTGGTCTCTCTCGACCCATCGTCGTGCACCGCCGTGGGAGGGATGGATTCACACGTCCGTCACTCACCACCAACCCATCATTGTTGTCATTCACACTTGCAAGGCTGTCCTTATAGGATACTGAGTCAGTTGAAGCTCTTACGTGATACGAACTTTTTGTAATGTTTTCATTTGTAGAGTGTTTATACAACGTTGATACAGTACCTCCTAAATGAATACTATTTTTCATTGTTATTAGTCTTCATACACCGTGATATTTATATACCTAAACCTACTCCTGCGTTCAGATTGTCGAATGGAGTGGACACAATTCACCGAAACCTGCATCCTTCACATTTATACCTTTGTAGGACCATACGACACGCATAGCAAACATAACACATACAAAACCCCCATCAAACCAATATACTTACAAAAGATTCATTAATTTACCGGTGACGTCATCGTATCGTAAACCGATGACAGTTTTCAGAATAAACGCCTTGGAGTGGGGCTCTGTAGATATCAAATATTATTAAATTTATTGGTTTAGGGGAAGGTGTCTTTACTTGATAGATGAATTTCGTTTTGATTTAATATATCGAGGGAGAACCTTTTAGAAAATATTAAAAATAGTTGCATATAAAGCAGCCCAATATAAAGAAAACGAACATTAAACTTACACTTGTAATTCGCATTGGAGCTATTTATCGCATATATTTTTAGATTCTTTCAATTCTACATCTCATCTTTTTTACATCTACAATGTAAAAACTTGTGCCTATCTTTGATGATTTGCCATGTAAAATGTAATTTCAGATTAGAAATCCACATTAGAAATTAATAAATATTAATACTTTTCTAAGAGTCGGCGTATGCTGGGATTCAGCATGTGTCGCATGCGCAGCATTTGTTTTGTAATGCATGGACTCGTATGAAACAACGTGAGAAGCAGACATCGCTTCTTAGAAGACCATACATTAAAAAACAAATGACACCTGCGACACATGCTGAATCCCAGCATAAGCCGACCCTAATAGTTGCAATAAAATATAAGTGGTCCTCTCCCCAAAACAAGCTTTATTAGGAGAGTGTATAAAATATTATGTAAAACATATTATTATGTAATAAAAAAATTTATGGAGAATTAAAACAAAAAAAAATAATTACGAAATAACACCAACAGTCGACAAACAGGAATATTAAAAAAGTATTTATTTTGTGGAAATTAACACACACGAAAAAGAGGAAATCATGATGTAATTGGGTATTTCCACGATTTTTTTTTTTGCTTTAAAAAAATAATTCTCGACATAATTCTCTTATATAAGTTCATACCCGGGCGCTCTTTTTAGATAGATATCACAAAAAAAATATAATGGTTAATATGTTTTGCAAAGGTGAGAGTCCAAAAAACTCCGAGATGACGTAAATAATTTTTATTTGTTAGCAGTCATCCAGAAATAGGGTTATCAAGCAGTATTTTCACGAGGTTGTTTGCGAATGTCACTTTGCAAGTGCTACAACTATGTTACTAATAAGATATTTTCTTCGAAGATGAGGTTAGAAATTATTATTAATGTCTACCTTCTCGAAATTGGATAATGTTTGATTGTTCATTTACTTCAATGATGTTTATAATATATAATATAATTCTTGTTAAATATAAATATTACAAGTTATTCCACCTCAAAAATGTTGCCTGAATGTACCTTGATCCAAGCCTCAGAGAAGGCGGGTTTTATAGCAGGTATCGTGGGTACCTACCACTAACACGCATACAGGGTGTTAAGGGACGTACTTAACTTAATTCAACCCCCGAGGCCTCAGCAAATTTTGTCAGTTGGTCAGATTTTTTCCACTTTTCAATAAAATCCAAATTAAATGAATACTTTCTTAAATCTTTGCAAAATTACTTTGTGGCATCATTTTAATTAGTGTAAACCATTATAATCACTAAATATTGTTTCAAATTTTATTATTAAAAATTATTATAATTTTTTAAATTGCAAACATAAAAAAGTTTAAAAAATGGCTAATCTTACTTCTATCACAGAAATTTACGGTTTTTTCTAACAAAAATTACCGATAACAAAAAAAAAACTCATACATATTTAATTTTTTTTAATAGTGAATACCTCACAAGAGTCCCAACTGCTCCCGTCTGTAGCCAGTGAGATTATGGCATCCCCAATTGGGGTATGTTATGAGGCTGAACGTAAGTGGGGAAGGGAAGGAGACGAGGAAGAGGAAGGGGGGGAAGTACCTGGCTATTCAGATCTAGTCACTAAACACGGCTAAAGCCATTTCAAGCAACGTTTCAATTCTGAATGGTGGTCTTACATCAGGGCGGAGTATCTTCCACTCCGATAAGAAATATAACTTTATAAATAAAAATCTCGCGTCACAATGTTCGTCCGAGCTCCGAAACTACTTAATCGATTTTGATTCAATTTAGCTTACTATGTGTAATTTGGTCCAAATTAAAAGATAGAATAGTTTTTATCTCCATTATTTACCTCAATATTTATTATTGCGAATTAAATGTGTTTTATGGGACAATTATTTGAAATTATTTGTAAGTTCCATAAGTTTTTAACAGATGGCGGTGTGAGTTAATTTATTGACACTACACTTGGTTATCTAGGTTGGGTAAGGTAGGTTGTGTTTTGATAGTCACAGTAACGGGTGGCCGAGACAGCTAGTTATATTATATGTTATGATCACTTCGCTTTTTGTCGTTTTATGTAAAAATAATCAATAAAAAATTTGTACCTTTCACAGATTTTTTTAACTTGCGTTCGGAATCTTTGAATTCATATAGGACTACATTTTAATTTTTCTTTATTTAAATTTTAGAATTGAATATAAAGCGTGGTGTTTTCTCTTTCTAACACAGTTTAGACCAAATTTCTCTCCATGGCAGTAATGGAGGTACAACGAAACCTATATGAGCTGTTCTAAATTAAACCTAAATTAACCTGAGAGATTAACCAGTGATTCCCGACATTATTTGTGGTAAAAAATAAATGAAATGTTTGTCTCCGGTGACATTTTTTATGTCTTTTTTGTTTTTTTTTTTTTATCAAAATTAAAATCGTCACTGGTTGCTCAGCCGAATAAGACCATAATTTGAATTTTTTTTTTACTACAATTAATGTCAGGAATCACTGGTTGTAAGCTGTAAGGTCAAGTACGACCCTTAACACCCTGTATATGTATATGCCCCACGTTATAATGATATAATAATATATGCGTAGGTTAATATTATTATATCACTCAGTCGAATGTAAATTGAAGTGACTCGGCTGCCTTTGTTATACCAACGTACTTCATACCGTTCTCTTTGGAAAGGTTTTGGCATTTATTTGGCAAATTGACTTAATGAATCTCACCTGTTCGCTGTGAACACGATTCTTTTTAAATTGACTGTGATATGATATTTTGAACTGTGCATTTCTTTAAATATCAGTTTTTATTATATATTGTGACCATACACAGCTAAAACGTTTTCGAAAAACTTTGCAACATTTCGATTCTGAATGCTCGTCTTTCACCACAGTGATACTGAGAGTATCTGAAATTATTTATAGCTGTCCTTCACGAGGCTGAAATATTATTTATAGCTGTCCTTCACGAGGCTGAAATATTATTTATGCTGTCCTTCACGTGGCTTAAATATTTTTTATAGCTGTCCCTCAAAATGTGTTTTATAGCTGTCCTTCACGAGGCTTAAATATGTTTTATAGCTGTCCTTCACGAGGCTTAAATATTATTTATAGCTGTCCTTCACGAGGCTTAATAATTATTTATAGCTGTCCTTCACGAGGCTTAAATATGTTTTATAGCTGTCCTTCACGAGGCTTACATATATATTTTATTCACCAGATTTACAGGAACGGGTTTAGTTTTTCCCATAGGAAAAACTAAACCCTTTCATACACTTTTCCATATAAATGATCATCTAGTAAATCCACGTTATGCAAGTGTATTATATAAGTATAATTAATACAAAACAATACAAGAACAACACGTTAATCTACCAAACTATTAAATGGGAATATAATTCACCGTCTCCAGATATTTTCATATCAGAGGGTTCGGCTCTGTGGAATTCCTAATTTGACCGATAAATCCTACTGATCCCTCAATATAAATATTTAAAAAATCTTTCGTAATTCTACATGTATTTAAAATGACTGATTTTTGCATTTTTATATACAAATTCTTTGACAAATCTAATATGCCTAAATTTTTAATAAGAGAGCTAGGTATAATGCCAGTAGCCGAAATAACAAAAGGTAATATTTTTATAGTCTGAGAATGCCAAATTCTTTTAATTTCATTTCCTAAATCTGTATACTTTCTTATTTTTTCAGAAACAGATTTTTGAATATTACAGGAATTTGGAATAGCTACATCAATAATATAAGTTATTTTTTTTAATTTTGTCATGTAAAACTATATCAGGTCTATTATGACCAATTGGTCTGTCTGTTAGTATAGTTTTATCATAGTAAATTTTAAAGAAATTATTTTCTAAAAATGAATTTGGTTCGTATTCATAATATGGTACTATATTATGACAGTCAATCAAGTTATGTTTAATTACCAAACTTTGGTGAATTATTTTTAAAACCTGATTGTGCCTAAATGTATACTCAGACGGCGCTAATATAGAACATCCTGATATAATGTGTTCTATAGTTTCCGGAAATATATATTATATATTATATTATATTTATTATTATATATTATATTATATATTATATATATATTATATTTTTATAGCTGCCCTTCACGAGGCTTAAATATTATTTATAGCTGTCCTTCACGAGGCTTACATATTATTTATAGCTGTCCTTCACGAGGCTTAATAATTATTTACAGCTGTCCTTCACGAGGCTTAAATATTATTTATAGCTGTCCTTCACGAGGCTTAAATATTATTTATAGCTGTCCTTCACGAGGCTTAAATATTATTTATAGCTGTCCTTCACGAGGTATACATATTATTTATAGCTGTCCTTCATGAGGCTTAATAATTATTTATAGCTGTCCCTCACGAGGCTTAAATATTATTTATAGCTGTATTTCACGAGGCTTAAATATTTTTTCATGAAAAATAGAATGGTTCTATTCTATTATTTGCACTTTATCGGGTTTTGATTTTACCGGTCTGTTAGGAAAATTGTTAGTTATAATTAAATGCAGTAAGCCTTCAACACATTGTTGCTTGATTGGATATTGAACACATTAAAATTAACTACGAAGTGATATGTACATCATAATATCTTATAATACGAGTATTATCCTGTTTCATGATAATTAATTAACCGTGCGTCGTCTCGCTTTACGCCTGTAAAACATTTCTACGTGGGAAGAATTTATTTACAAAGTGTTAGTAAGTATGGCTTTCTGCTAGCTAAGTCATGTTATATGTAGAAAGGTGATGTCAAAATTTAGTAGGTATTTTCTATTAAATTTCATTAAAAATATTAATATTTTATTTTAAGGCTTTATTTTAAGGGTTTAAGTATCAATTTATACAAAATTAGCAAAAGACAAACTCCATTGGAATTCCCACGTTGATGGAACCTCAAAAACTAATAAAACTTATCTGCTACTCACTAAATAGAGTGTATAATGCTTTATGCGACCCTTACTTAAAATATGTAAAAATATGATCACGTAAAACCACCTCACAAGAGTCCCAACTGCTCCCATCTGGAGCGAGTGAGACTATGGCATCACCAATAGGGGTATGTTGTGAGGCTGAAGGTAAGTGGAAAAGGGAAGGAGATGAGGAAGAGGAAGGTGGGGAAGTACCCGGCTATTAAGATCTAGTCACTAAACACGACTAAAGCCATTTAAAGCAACGTTTCAATTCTGAATGGTGGTCTTAAACCAGGGTGATACTAAGAGTATGGAACTTGGAAATTAATTGTGAAATAAAACATTATTAACCTTTGATGGTTATTTAACGTTTGTCCTGGCAAGACAAAAGATTCTTGGTTCAATTCCCAGTTGCGATTTATTGCGACCGTTACAATTTTATTTTATGTGTCTTGTCCTTTTTCATATTTTGTTCAGTTTTATTAGTATTATCTTTTTCTTCATTGATTAACTTCAACTATACCTTTATTATTAACTTTGGTATTTTTTTGTTCCGATGATCTCAATCAATAAAAATATTGTTTTCAATTTTTCAAAAATATAATTTCATATTATTTTTATAGAGCCGTGTTTTTAATTTGTTGAAGTCTTGTCTTGGTTTTGTTTTAAGCTTCACAGCTGTTTTCGAGAGCGTTAGCGAAAACATCCCATTAAATAAAATGGGACTAATTTTTCTCTCCTAATAATTCTTATTCGCGAATAGCGGCTCTAACGAACCTGAACGCAAACAAAAGCACAATAAAAGTGCAATATTCTTATACCAGACAATGACCCATTTATCATTGGCGGTATTATGCAAGTTACAATTGTGAATGTAAATATTTTTGAGAACATTTTCGCCTTATATATATGTATCACCTATCTATATCTTTTTATGTCTGGGAATCATTATTTGTTTGCAATTTTGGCGTCGATGTTGAAAAAATTATTTTAACGGATTACATTTGAATCTTAAAATTTAACTTCTTCTTTACGTGCACTCTCCTACTGTAGATTAACTTAACATAATTATTTTGGCTTTCCATATCTTGTAAGATATTTGTTTTGTGTAAAAAAAGCTGTTGTTTCTAAAAAAACTTACGTATCGAAATAGTCTTCACCCTGGGTGCTGTAGCCTAAAATACACAAACAATCGTAGATGTACAGTCACGTTGATTTGGAAGCCATGAAAACCAACTTTTCGACCGGTGAATAAATAGTAGAGCCTCTAAATCAGTGTTTCTTAAAGTGGTCCAGGTGGTCCCGCAGGGGTCCACTGGAGACTCGTTGGGGGTACGTTGGCGTGATACAAAAATGGGGGTCCACAAGTTGTATGTGGGGGTCCACGAAAAATTATCTGGTTCGATAGTAAAGAACCAAAATGTTGTCTTGGCTTTACCTATCAATGTAGGCCAGTGGTTCCCAAAGTAAAGTGTCAAATCATTCAGGGAGCCCCTGTCAGGGGGTAGACACATTTTTGTTAAAATGGAAGTTATTATATAGGTATATTAACGTACAAATAATTAGCAATTTTTACGTCCTAGGTAAAATATAGAATTCATAACCTACAATTCTCTAATTCTCTGGCCACCCCCTTAAAGGAATTTTGGCAGGATCACTCATTTCCTACCCCGGGCTCCATGGGCATGAAAAGTGGTCCATGGGCCAAAAGAGTTTGAGAACCACTGTTCTAAATGGATAAATCTGACCCTGGTCATCCACAAAACATATGACCTTTTTATTGTTTTATTGAAGAAGAAGCTAACACTAATAATTAAAATTAAAATGAACAAGACACAGAACAATAAAAGATAGCGGTTGCAACTGGGACACGAACCCAGAACCTCTCGTCTTACCGGGACGGGCGCTTTTACCAATTCGGCTATTGCCACCTATTAGAAAATCGTCATATTTGTAAAACCCATATTTCAAATTTCAGAATTAACAATAACAATTAATAATTAATTATCATTTTTTATTGTATGTAAAAAAAAAAAAACAACAACAAATGAATTGAGCTTATTTACCGAAATGAAATAATTAACTTACTTGTTCTGATAATTACGTAATTATTTTTTTAATTTTACATCGTATGTCTACATATTCACTACTTGCCACCAGGGGTTTAACCAAAACCACTCATGGTGTTAGTCGTTTTGCAGTCAGACAAGCACCTTTAATACAGGGATAATGCTTTCCATTTGGAGCAACACACTATTAAATTTCCTGTGTTTTAGCCACTAGGCAATACTAATACGGCCATGCAGTACGCTGGAACAAAATACCTATTTGGAAAGTTGACACAAATGTCCCAAATCACAAAGCCACGCGCCCCCTACACAATCTTCCATTGTATGGGAATAAAGAGATACTTTTACATGTTTTGTTGTTCGTATCTGTGACAGTTGCACGACCATTGTGTCGAGATTTCGAACAAAAGTTTTTACTTGTGTTGATGTACGATACACAATCTAGATACAATATGCCTATACTACCTACATAACTGTACACCGCTTTGACTATGAATAGTTTTATAATGATGCATATTTTTTAGTAGCGAACGTGAAACGTAAATGAACAGAACGCACTTGATTTTAACATTTGAGGTTCGAGTGAATGTATGAAAATTTGCGCCATTATTTCGTGGTAAAGCGCAGGATGTAATAAAAATAATATGTATTTTATCATTTCTATTGCGCCGTTGTTGTCGAAAATCACCTGAAGGGTGTAATTACAATGAACGTGACTAAGCAATACGATGAAATGCATTGATAAATGATCACAATGATAATTAAACCATCAATGCTTGTATTCATAATTAGGGAGATACATTTTCGTTTATTAATGCGGTTTTATCCACGGAATTTTGATCTACGCATTTCATATTAATTTAATCAATTTGACATTTAACATGTTGCACACATATATAAAGTAGGTAAATATTTCAGTAGAATCTACATATTTATGCGTACCGCAAATTCTGGGAAAGGATATTTTGAATGATGTTCGCGTCATCGCACAAAGGGTGATGATATTATCTTACTAAATTATGTAAGTTTCTATAGCGTAACGATTTACCTACGCAAATACCAAAAGCTGACTAATCTTAAATTGATCCAGCGAAATCTCTCAATAGATAAAGCTCAGGCGTAATTAAATTTGCACGGATTTTTAAAATTAGTGCATCGAAAAGCTCCGTGGTAGAGCGGTAAGCTCCACAAAACCCGGACCCAGAAGTTCGCGGGTTCGAAACCCGACCCGACTAAATAAGCAAAAATTTTAATTTATTACTTACCTTTCTATGCGTTATTTCCGCCTAATTCTAATTAAAAATTTTAGTTTATAAGCGCTTTTGCACTAAAAGGTGAAGAAATGAGATCCCTAAGGTGAATTTGTGGTAAAACTACCTATGACCGTTGATAAATGTTGAGATTCTCTAAGTACGCAAGGCTGATGTAAGCGAAATGAGTAAGATTATAAGGTTTGGGCATTTAGAGTGAACGGATGGAGAAAGAAGTGTGAAGAGAATATCGACCGGTCAGTGGTTGAGTGGGCATCGCGTTTGGGTCCCACCCAGGGGTTCCGTGTTCGATTCCTCAGCTGTCTAAGTCCTCCATCACAACACAAGCAACATCTTCCGCTTAGTGTGGTGGTAGTAGGAGATTTTCAAATGTTGATGGGTTATTCGTAACCCGGGAATGTGTGTCTTTCTTTAAAAATAAATAAATTATAGATTGAATATTGACTACCATAATACGGGCAAATGCCTAGGCCTAGAGTAATAGTCGAAAAGGCTTTTCATAAACTGTAAACAAAAATTTAACGAATAAAGAAAAGAAAAGAAAAATAAAAATATTTATATTTTATGCAAATGTGAATAGTGGGAGAAGTCGGGGTCGATTTAAGTCGGTGTTAAGAGTCAGAAAATCAGAAGAGTATGTATGAATGTGATCAAAGCAAGGAGTGTGTGCCAAGAATGAGTTGTTTGGCGGTCCGTCCTCTCTGTCTACCCCTGCGGAGAGTGGGCGTGATGATTAGTTATTTAGTTAGATACTCTCAGTGAAAGACCACGTATGTATCAGACCAGCCATTTTTAGTGACGAGTTCTCAATAGCCAAGTACTTCCCAACCTTCATCCTTCCCACTTCCCCCGCGTCGCAGCATCCCCCGGTGTTGATGTGCCATAATCCGAGCGGCTCCAAGCAGTCGGGACGTTATGTTTGGATTGGTTGGGTTAAGTTAGATAAGTCTAGGCTAGGTAAGTTGTAAATAAGCAAAACAAATTTCTATCATAAATTATTCATAATAGTTATATCCCGTAGTTGTTATTTTGCTCCAATTTTAGACGAAACACGAACGTCGAGGGTCCGACACTTCTTTACGAGCAAAGTTATCAACAGCTTAGAATTTAGGGTCGTTATCTAATAAATCTAGTCGGGAAGTTTACCAACTAAAGGTATTATAGGTACCGTCTGCCGTCCTTCTATACGCACTGGGCTTCTGAGTTACTCTCTCAGACTTAGGCCTTACCACTTATTTGATTAAATGATTGATAATACGCTGACAAGTTTGCTGGTTGGGAGTAATTAAGCTAAGTTGTTCTTCCCCTGAACCCTACAATTGAACTGACCAAGTAATTATGTAATTAATCGGATGAAAATCAAATTTATCGCTTTCTAAAAATAAAATTATTTTAGGGGCCGAAGTTGAATACACACCACTTTGTGGTATTGGAATTCCAAACTCTACTAACTAAATGCTTGACCATTACTAGCAGTACGAAAGTCCATTATAGAGCTACGATACCAACCCTGATGTATGATAGTGATGCATGGAAGTGGACGAGGAGGAAATACAATAGGCTGAATGCATAGAAATAAAATTCCCGAGGCGTGTTAAAACCATGTAGGACTTCAGTCGGTGAAAGCGTACACGGAGAAAAATGTTATTCTAAAATACGATAATTTTATTCGTAAAAACGGGACTGAAGTTCTTACGAACAAATTAACAGGGTTTTAATGTTTATTGGCGGGAACATGTAAGAATAATTTGTTGGTTTCCGTTATTTCCAACAAATTATTCTTACATTATTCCGCCAATAAACATCGAAACACTGTTAATTTGTTCGTAAGAACTTCAGTCCCGTTTTTAACCGTTTTTACGAATAAAATGATCGTATTTTAGAATAACATTTTTCTCCGTGTAGTGATTTTATTTTAGTATTATACTGAAGTATTTAGATTGCTAGATGTAAAGCGTCCATTTCTCCGTAAAAGGTAGGTAGGTACTGAGTCGAAGTACGTACGCTACACTTCACATAATAATATGCGGCCCTCTAGCACACTCGATCAATAAGGATTGATAGGATTTCGGTAACTTCTCATCGTTCCTTAGCGTGACTGCAGATTGCCAATGAAAAAGTGACAGTTCACAATGACTGAGTATCCTTAATATATTCGACATCAACTGTTGTTTGTACGTTAGATATCTGCAGTTGTCCTAGGAAACGATGAGAAATTACCGAAAGTTATCCTGTAAATCCTTATCGATCGAGTGTGCTAGGGGCCCTGGACTAGTAAGCACACTGGCCGCACGTTGCGATGCATATGGCCAGTGTGATTCTAAAGCATTACGGTAAGTACATACTGGGTCGACGTACGTACGCTAAGCCACGCATTACGATATCTAGACTACTAAGCAACCATACATTTTCTATGGAAATATATTTCATATTATACGCTACGCGCATCTGTGATCTGAGGCATACATTTCCATAGAAAATGTGTGGTTGCTAAGCAGTCCAGATATCGTTATACGTAGCGTAGCTTACGTTAGTCGACCTAGTACCAACCTTATATTTCTATAGAGTGTATTGTATGGTTGCTAAGTAGTCCAGATACCTAATGCGTAGCGTAGCGTACAAACATCGACCCAGTATGTACTTACCTGAAGCGGCGTCCTGATTGGAATAGGATGACGTCAGAACCATATCTATTAATTTTTCAAAATCGTTTTTTTGTTAATTATGTGAATACACATGTAAAAAAGAACTTGAATTTTCAGAATGATTTTGTTATCAATGTCGGAAATTCGAAGTACAAGCGGAAAACTCTACATCTGGAGTACGTTTTGGAAATTGAAATATAAAATTTTAATAAAAGTAAAACGGACTGATGTGTGATAAACAGGAGACCGCAGAATTTTACTTATTGTTGAATTACAGTATCTTTATCTTTTAAGGAACTGAAATATTCTTGATGGCACTAACTACAACAGGTGAGTCCGATTTACCTTTATTCCAATCTGAGCCGGACATAGTGTATATTATATAAGGTAAATATTACAGGATTTCCTCAATATGCCAAGTGTGCAAAATGACTCTCAAGTGAAAATTTAATAGTAAAATCATAACTTATGAGCAATTCAATTTTTAAAAAATCTTTTTCACACTAATGTAAAAGGACATAGGATTTGTAATACTTAAATGCACTTGCGTAGTACATCATATATTATTCAGTACGTTTTGAATGGGTGGCGGTAATCGATATTTTATTAGAGGGTCATAAATACACCAGTTCTCTTTTTACACAATAATATTCATGGCTCGTGTCACCAATAAATTATGATTCTGTTTTGTATAAATGAAATGAAAATTATTCTGATTGTGATTAATGGTTAAAAATAATAATATATGCATTATTACTGAGGGAGATATAATTTTATTTAATTATACTTTTACATTAGTAAGTAATTATTGTAAGTCTATGTAATCTTTGGGAATGTTGTGTGAACGGTCTTTTAATGGAAAGGAAGGAGAGGAAGTTCTGGGAGGAAAAAAGGTATCAGGAGTGGGTCGGAACCAGGGGGTCAGTGTGTCCAGAAGTGACCTACGAATAAATCAATTCCTCTCACTTCGGTGCAAGGTCGAGAGTTCGGCTGGAGAGGTCAATAGATCTCTCTTAACCAGTCTATCCCTATCCGATCCGCAAACGCATGCGCTACAAAGTATAAACCTCGCCTCATGAACCTGGGCACCCCTGCTAAGTCACTAAACGTAGCAATCCGCATGGGATGATCTCTGGCAGAGACGTTGGTTATCTCATAAATGACTCCCGGGGTAGCGGTACCCATAAATGCCTCCCAAATTGTCTGGTAATATAGGTAATATTATCAAAGGGTGGTGATGGAAAACTCCATGTCTCTATTTAGATTGGGAGATCAAATGTTCTCGGCGTCTTTTGGCGAGGAATTTCAACCTTTTTTATTGTGACAATTTTTGTCACTGTAATAATTTCAATCATTGGTGATTTTTTTTAAAACCCTCAGAGTATTTGTTATTTATGTGAATATATCACAAAAGTACTGACTGTCAAGAACCTGTGGGAACCTTTGGCATCCCAAATTTGGGTATGTTATAAGGCTTAATGGATCAGGGTAGGAAGGGGATGGTTTAGGGGAAGGTTGTGGAGTATCTGGTTTTTCAGATCTGGTCACTAAACACGGCTAAAGCCAGATACGTTGATAAAGCCATTTCAAGTAAAGTTTCGGTTCTTGACACAGGATATCCCTAGTGAGACAGGCGTTGTAAAATATATATGTAATAACACTTCTTATATAGATGTACATAATAAATAAATAAATATATGAATTTATACCACTCTCGAAGAATATTCTCGCAGATTTTCGGCATCCTATTTAATATCGCAAATTTTTTTTAACAAAAAAATATAATTAACAAACTCGTTTTTTTCATGACTATTCACGAGCATATTACTGAATAGTGAAATTGGCGGATAATAGAGAAATGAGAGGGAAAGAAAAGAAGAATAATATAATCCTTGGAATTTGCCCGGCTATTCGTATTCAGTTACTTTACATGGCAAGACCCAATTTAAGATTGTGAATGGAGAATTACTCTGAACCAAGCACATTAATTGGATACGCGAAAAAGTTCATACCAGCATGATTCATTCTGAAGTTGCACTTGTGAAAAGTGGGCAGGAATCGAGGATATTATCAGTTTGCCACAGGGGCCGTCATGTGCGACGCGTTGTCATGTTGACACATACTTTTAATGACGTTCGGAGGAAGTGTAGAAAAAAGTAATGACTAATGACTAATGAGAAAAAAGTCAATCAAAACGACAATCGATTCGTCAATGTCATTGAACCAGGCAATTGTTTACTGAACGAGTGGCTATAAACGAGTAGTTAGGGCTGAACGATAAATCTTGTGTATAAAAAGGAAAAGTAATATTCATTTATTTTTATTTTTAACATAATAGGTAAAACCTCAAAATATAATATTTTAATAAGCTCAAAAATAAATATGCTTTTGAGGAAAATTTGAAAGAAAAAAAAATATGAATGAGGAATCTAACTAGCAGGGGTAGGCAGAGAGCCCGGACCGCCAAACAACTCGGTCTTGGCACACACTCTTTGCCTCGTTCACATTCATACTCTTCTATTTTTCTGACTCTTGACATGGTCCGACTCAAGTAACTTTTTTTAGAAAGAAAGACAAACGTTCCCGGGTTACGAATTACGAATAACCCAACAACATTTGAAAATCATCTACTATAACCACACTAAGCGGAAGATGTTGCTTGTGTTGTGATGGAGGACTTCGCCAGCCGAGGAATCGAACACGGAACGCCTGGGTGGGACCCAAACGCGATGCCCACTCAACCACTGACCTGAAACTGAACCTGATTAACTTGATCGTGCCATGTCTTCCTCGGACGTCCCTAGTTCTTATACCATTCACACTGGCGTCATATATTCTCCTTACGCTCCTTTCTTCGTTTATTTGCTCTACATGCCCAAACCATCTGAGGGCTCTTTCTTAAATTTACTCATTACGTTTACATCAGCCTTGCATTCTTTGCGGATCTCCACATTTCTCACACGGTCCATACATGGATTTACCACACATACGCCTCAGGGATCTCATTTCAACAGCATTCAGTATATTTTCATGCTTCTTCTGACAGTTCCATGCCTGTATCTGTCAAAAAGACAGAGTATATAAACAGGGAAGAAAAGGAAAGATGTCGCAAATAAGCTTTACTTATAATATAAATGAATGAATTTTTTTTCTCACCTTGTAAGTTTTAATGTCATCTGGAAGGCAATTATTATAAATTGCCCCCCTCGTAACAAATGGATTGCTTACCGTAGAGTATAAACGGTATAAATGTATGTTAACGTGCTGTGTAAAATGTCTGTGTAATGGGTACTTTTTGTGGACTTTTTAATGAATTCTGTGTTTGCATGTATGTATAAGTCTGTTTTTTAAGTTGTAGAATTTCACAAAATCACACTTGAGACATGTATTGTATTCTTGTTGCATATAGAGGTAGAATCTGCAGACAAGCAACCATGTGGCGGCTTCGTGGAACTACACATTTGTTGTCTGAACTGTGTACTTTGTAAGAAATAAAATAATAATTAATGAACACAATATTAGCTCAAAAAAAGCTCGGTAGAGCTGCGACCCGGCAAGCCGAGGGTTCGAGTACAGATTTGACCTTATCTTTTTGTGATTTTTCTGTTGCAAATTTTCGATTGAGTTTCGCTAATATTGTCTTCATTAATTAAACTATTTCAATTTGAGGTATTATCTATTAAGTAAACTATAATAATAAATATTCACCCTAGACTTGCAGAAAAGTCAATAGATGTCGTAAATGCCGTAAAAAAAAAAAAAAAATTATCGAAGACACTATCTAAATAATATTTAGTTCGGATTTGAATCTTGCAATCACACATAATAGCAGTCAATATCGATAAAGATAGCAGCCAATAAAAATATGCGTTAAGAAAATGAAGATAATGTTGTGATAGTTCTCAGTCAAAGTATGATACGGTTAAATACGACCGAATCGGATAGGGATACACTAGCTCGATCGGTAGAGCTGCGGCCCGGAAAGCTGAAGGTTCCGAGTCATATATGTGACTGAATCTTTCAGATTCTTCTGTTTCAGATTTTCGATTTTCTTTAATTAAAATAATAAAAATTTTCTTATGATTATTGTTATCTCCTTTATATTTCGTCCAGATAAAATCTTCATTTGGCAACCTATTTATCCTGGTTATCCAGTACTCATTATCCTTATAAACTCTAGGATGCTTGATTAAAAGTTCTAGATTCTTATTAATATATTGACTTGTGAGGACAAACGTCCTTCCAGGCTGAATGCTAGTTTTGATCTGACTTTGAAGCTCATTAAACCTAAAGACTTCGTAAATCTACCTTCGGTCTCCTTCGGCACAACTCAGCAACGAGACCATGTAACCTGAAGAGGCCATAGACTAATATGGTAAAGCATAAATTAGATCATAAACTAATATGATACATTACAACTATCTTACCTAGTTATCAAATATTTAATACAGGAAACAAAATTTAATTTCGAGTTTGGTTAAAATCACAATATTGTATTACTTTGCGTATCCATTGTATTAGTATGCAATGTATGCATTGTATTATTATGCATCCATCATCATTAGCTTCAGTGCTGAAAAGGTTGTGACGCGTGACATCGTTTAGGCAGGTACCTACTGTTATAAACATTTTTTATATATATTTTTTACTATGTTATTGTAAGGCATCCGGCTTACCGTACGTTTTCAAAAATATTAAAAAGAAAAATACTAAAGCCTAATTTTTTTGACTGCTCATTTTAAGGTGTAGGTAAATGCTCTCTAGTTGCTAATAATTTTGTTTGTGGTTTGAATTTACGCCTATCAAAATGCTTTCTTTAAAAATATAAATTTTTCATGCCATCTAACATCATATTTTTATAGCAAATGGAGTACATTTTTTTTTATAAATAAATATCATAAACTCACAAATAATTGCCAACGTTATTTCTAACATCGTAAAATTTAAATTTTTGAATGGCCTATATTTTAAAACACAAAGCATATTATACATAAAGTAGCACATTTCTGTACTAGATATTGGCTATACCTTTTGATCTAAAAAATTTATTTTTTTTAATTTTTTGGCTTCAAATCCAAAATTAGGTTTTGTATGAAAACTGCCGCGCAGCCGATCACCGAAGGCATTTTTATAATTTCTTTAAACATATTTTTAAAGAAAGAAAGCGAAAATAAATTATTAATGATATCATATGACTTATGACTTATGAATGAACATAAATTATTTTACTTTATAATATAATCAATCTCAACACAGGCTTGTCCTAGTGAGGTTAAAAATTGAAAAATAAATACTATGTTGAAGTAAAGAAGAAGATAACACTAATAATCTAAACGAAAACATGTAAATGAAACAGAAAGAAAGAAAGGAAAATAAAATATAGTAATAATAAAAGAGGGGCCTTTTATTATTCTGTATCTTGTTCATTTTCATATTTTTGTTTAGATTATTAGTGTTATCTCCTTCTTCAATGATATATTACATTGATGGGAATAACCTTCAAAAGTTATAAAAAGTGAGTTGTTCTTATAAAAAAAAAATTTAAATAACATTAAAAAATATGTTCATGTTTGTAAATATGGTAAGGTAGTTATATTAAATTAGTATCTCTCCAGATTCTATTCAGATCGTATTCCAGATCTAACAGTCTGTATAAGTCCTGAGTTTCGATGTAAATTAGTCGTCAACCAACTTAATGACTTAAAACATAAAGCCACTTAAAGAGTCATTAAAAATTAAAACGCAGCGTTAAAAAAATCAATTTTCTTTGTTTTATCGAGACCCATAATATGGAAATTACAATTAATACTCAGTCATAGCTAAAATACGTGGCAGGGTTGACAGCAGCAGTTGCCGTGAAGTAAACCAATTTATTGCACGCGTACTCGGCTTTAAATTTAGCAGGCATAATTTACTTTAAACGGTTTAACCGCAATCTACTAGGCCTACTTGCTAATAAAGCAAAAGCAATACTAATGGTGATCGACAGGGTTAACACCTTCGTGATAAGGGACACTTGCAGGTACACTCCAGGAAACAACCAGCAATTTCGCATTTCGCATTTACAATCCTCAATAATTGTAGAAGGAAGCTGAGAATCTGGGATGAAAAGATTTTTGTTGATTTACATAAGATGATCGGAACTTCTGGTTTTGGGTAATGAGGAATGTTGTGTATACGGAGAAAAATGTTATTCGAAAAAACGATCATTTTAATAGTAAAAACGGTTAAAAACGGGACTGAAGTTCTTACGAACAAATTATCAGGGTTTCATTGTTTACTGGCGGGAAAATGTAAGAATAAACATTAAAACCCTTTTAATTTGTTCGTAAGAACTTCAGTCCCGTTTTTACTATTAAAATGATCGTTTTTTCGAATAACATTTTTCTCCGTGTACATTTTTTATTTTTAGAGGCGGGTATAGGTTACCCCTGCCCCGGGGACTCTATACCCTCTGAAATAGGCCATCCCAAGTGGTTTGCCACATTTGGTGACTTAGCAGGGGTGTGTAACGCGATGTAGAAGAAGATCATCGATGTTTTTTTTATGTGAATACCGGAGCAAGTGAGACAATGGCATTCGCAATTGGTGTACGTTGTGAGGCTGAAGGTGGTTGGGAGCGGAAGGAGATGGTTAAGAAAGAAAGATGGGGAAGTTCCTGGCTATTTAGATCTGGTCACCAAACACGGCTAAAACCATTTTAAGAAACGTTTCAACTCAGCATGGTGGTCTTACACCAGGGCTGAGATTGCTTTTAACTCTGGATCGTGTCGCAAATGTACCTACTATATATTTTTTTAAATTAATAAAATGTGAAATAACAAAATTTAGTTCAATAAAATTTAGTTTTAGGATCGCTAGTCGAGAGCCTTTCCCTTAACCACGGAGGATGTTGTTAAGGGTGACCGGTCTACTCAGTAAAAACTTTTTAAGTGTATGAATATTGAGTACAAACTTTTCCTCACGTGATAATTCCTCACATGATAATTCATCATGTCTCGACGTCGAAAACTGATAATTGGGGTTTTTAACCTTAGGTTAGGTTAGGGTAGGTTGGGTTAGGTTAGGTTAGGTTAGGTTGGGTTAGGTAAGGGGGTTAGGGGGCAGGCGGGGAAATGGAAGGGTAGGTTAATGTGAGTTATGATGTGATGAATTATCGCGCGAGGAAGTTTCGTGTCTGAATAAATTTACTATGGGAATTCAGATGCTGAGATCTCATAGTCCGATTAGACATGGAACAGTTGTTGAAGGATAAAGTAACGCGTAAGGGGCTGCAACGATCAAGTTTCGGAAGAATCTTGAATATTATCAGTGGCCAGAAGGAGACTTCAGAGTGGAGGAGCCAGGTTCGTCAGGGGTGATGTTGATATGGTCACGTTCTCAATTATGGAAAGCTGATGAAATTATACAGATTATTCTATGAATTTGAATTACGAATTTGCATTGCAATTTGCAATGCAAAATTTGCATTTGAAGTATGAATGCGTATGTTTATTATTAGTAGCTATAAACAAGGCACACACACATTGGATATCATAAATAAAACATCGAAGTATATTAATACGGTAATGCCCGTATGGTTCAAATTAAGGAACCCGACTCCGAGTAAATCTCCAACGCCACACTTCATGGACACCGTTCTGGGCCGTCCGTGAACGTGCATTTTTCCAAGGAGCTGCTGCCGTAATATATACACTTAGATCTCGCCCACACGAGTTTTGCAAACGGAAGTGGCGCCATCTATAATACTATATTTAAGGAAAAAAAGTATTAAGAAGAAGATACATTTTTCGCTTTCATTCAATAATAAGAATATTTATGTTCCTCTCATTATTCACGGTCTTAATGTAGGAATGTCTACTATTATATATCTACCTATTAAATGTAAGTATTCTGTAGTTTAATGTTAATAGTGGCTAGTTTTGCAAAAGGGTGATGCCTTATACATAGTCACCAACACTTAAACTAGGTGAAGCATAACGAAAAGCCGCCCGCAGGGCCTAGCAGCAAAAACCCGCGGTTAAATTAATATGCCACTGAAATATGGGTTCTTAAAAACAAATAATAATTAAGTAAATTCCACACACAACTAAACACCTTTGGGATGTCACAAAAAGTTATCATAGGAAAAGCTTATTTGGTCGTCAATGTCAACCCTAGTTGACGGCCAAAGATCTCTGATAAAGTACGAAATACAGGGTCAGTCTGTGATAGTTTCAATTTTTGTTTTGTAATTATCTAGAGGGAGGTCTTTCTGTTCGCGGTTGGTCTTATAAAGGGTGCGCGCGCAACGATTCGGCCGGTATTCCGATATCTACGTGAATGTAGCAGTACACATTTATCATGTAAATGGGGTTTCGTCGTTTTGAAGCCTTTTTTGGATTCCCCAGAATACACTAATGTTTCAAGAATTGATTAAAATAATTTATTCGATATTTCACGTATTTGTCCTGTGAAAATTTGCTTCTTCAAAGAATTGAATTCAGTAAACGCACGGTGATTTTTTTTTACATTTACTCCTGCTTTACGGTTATGTCATCTTTGAAGATACTGAGTGGAGGGTCTATTTGAGGAGAGGAAGGCGTGAGCATGGGTCTTGAAGAGATTTTGTTTAATTTCCCTTTTTCTTTAAAAGACTTAAATTATTTGATGGTCAGTAAAAAAATTTAAAATTTTAACAAATTACAGTAAAAAAAAACTTACTTAACATAATTCTCACACCCAAAACTAAATACCATCTTAACCACTCGATCGCTTTTTGCCACATTATGGCACTATTTCCAAAACCTCGAATTTCTTTGTTGTCAAAATGTGACAAATTTTCAAAAAAAAAATTTTTATTAAAACGACTATATAATATATTGTACATTGAAAATATAACAAATTAAATATTATCTAGATTCTTTAAAATACTTTAAGGTTAAAGATTTAATCACATATTTTTTATAAATTCTACAAATATGTGATACAAGATAAAAGATAGGGGAATTCATTGGCTACATAGAACTATAATCGGTTTGTATGTCTCCATATTCAAATTCGGAGATTTGATTATTTTAATGTGGGCGGAAAAATTTCCTTTAGCAATCCGAAAAAAAATATTTTAATTGCTCTGTCGCTCCAGTGGTTAATTGTATATTGGATTGGAAGATAACGATTTTTTACACATAAATATTGTAATTTTTTTCGGTCTCCTAATAACTTTATAAAATGAATAAAAAAAACTCAGATAGAAAGTGTTGCAGATTTAGGTAAAATACAGCAGACATATTCGTGAAATTTGTAATCGTATGATTCATACCAAAAGTTAAATGATGTGCAAAAAACACCTCATTCGTATAAACAACGCATAAGATGCCATTCGTTTTCTGCAAGTTCTTGTAAGATTCCGATCCAATAAATTAATTTCGGTTTAGGGGAAGAATTCACGCGGAAAACGGAATTCTCGGAGCCCACACAAATAGCTCCTCGTATTCAGTAACTCGCGAACTGCCTGTCGGGATGGGTGATGGTCGCGTGCTCTGAATTCCGAAAATATCACTCGTGTTACGAAATCTGTGAATGTATAATAACACTGAATGTAATAGTGATAGACTTGAAAGTGACAAGTGAAGAGAATACTATAAATTACTGTCGATTGTGATTTATGAACCATTAATTTGTTTACAATGTTTATTTTGTTATTGACATTTTTCTATGACGTAAAACAATATTACTGTTAAAATAATGTGGTTCACAGTGCTTTGGGGTTTTACATGGTAAATAATGATTTTATACAAAAATTACGTAGGTACTTATATATTTTAGATAATTTAGGTGTTGTATTAATCGCAACAATTATGACTGAAATTTATTAGAAAATGTTTCCAGATACCTACCGTTTTTTAAGTAAATACTTCTTTAGGCACGCTTGACTTGAGGGGTAAACTGGCGAATGCGTTACGGAAATTACAGCGTTACGAGAGGCGTAATATCGGGTGTTAAGAACGATACGGAGGCGAACGATAATAAATTAAAATTAATTTTCAGGTTCATTCCTCACAATCTAATCGTAAGAACAGTGCTCAAATCCAAAATAATGACGTTTGGAATGAGTGCTTGCATTTATTTTAAACTTTGTAAGAATTAAATCAACAATCCCATTCATTCAAAAATGGTTTTTTTCCAGATGCCAGAAAGAAAATTAGATTAGATTACTAAATAAGTATTTACTTCAGTCGTGTGGTCTAAAGCTCACTCGTATTTTTTTTGGAGACGTCGATTTCAAACCCGAAACATAGTCATTCAAATTCAAATTTAACGCATACCCCATTAACCCACGGAGATGGACAATTTTTTTTATATTTTACTGAATAAAGCATTTTTTCTTATTTCTGCATTAAAACAGCTGAAATTATATCATTCCTTGTCGAAACTGCTTTTTTAAAAAACTGAAATGCGTTTACCGTAATAATGTTGGAAATCTGTTATAACAACAGTTACATGATATATTGGTGTATAACTGTTTTATGGAGAACATGAAAAAATAAATAAATAAAAGTATGATTATTTGTTATTAGTTATTCAATTAATTATTTAATCAAAATCATTATCTAATGCTTCTTTGTAATTTTAAGGAAATAATTTTGAATTATAGTACACCTTTGAAATGGTATAAAAATCATTGGTTCGATATTAATTTAAAGACATTCTTCTCTCGTGTGCCATAATTTCATTTTATTTTCATGATTCTCTAAATTAATTTTAAAATTCTGTTGGACTGATTCGACAGTGACAGTGTAGTGCTTTCATATGTCACCATAGAATAATTTATTCATTTTCAACAAATGGCATCGCTAACTAGCCAGCCAAGCGTGAAGTTAAAAGCAATGGTCAAGAGTATAAACTACGTTTTGATCGCCTTTTTCCGGTTTTTTTTTCACATGGGACAGGATTGATGGTTTTAAAATAATAACCTAATTCATTCATGGGTAATTTTTTCTATGCTTGTTTTATGAAATAACAGCTGTTCTGACATACTTGCAGTAGGTATAATATGAGGGCATGTCTTTTTATCAAGTTTACGCGAATGTTACTTTTCAATTTTACCAAGTAACTTAGGGTAATATATATTAGAATGTTACTTTTCTATTTTACCAAGTAACTTAGGGTAATATATATTATATAATTTTATATCGCTGGTAAAAGGCATAATCATGTTCCTCAAATTGATTAACTATCAAAATATGACATATAATATTAAATAATTTACAAATAATATTGAACGAGTGTAACTACATTTCCGTGCTTTCCGAATATATAGATTCTGGTATAGGTTTATTTTTATTTTTGATTTCTTTATTTTTTTATATTTTTTTATAGAGAAACCTCACAAGAGTCCCAACTGCTCCCTTCTGGAGCCAGTGAGACAATGGCATCCCCAATTGGAGTATGTTGTGAGGCTGAAGGTAAGTGGGGTAGGGTAGGAGATGGGGAAGAGGAATGTGGGAAAGTACCTGGCTATTCAGATCTAGTCACCAAACACGGCTAAAGCCATTATTAAGCAACGTTTCAATTCTGGATGATGGTCTTACACCAGGGCGATACTGAGAGTATCTTCCACTCTGGAACGTGCCGCAAATATAACATAATTATTTTTATTAATTAATTGTGAAATAACACAAATTAATCAAATAAAATTTATTTGCGCACGCCGGGTTCGAACCCGCGACCTTCCGAATAAGAGTCAAGTGTCTTACCACTCGAACACGGACGGTCTCAGTTTATTTATTTATTTATTTATACTGGTTTTTTACAGATGTTCGCACTTACGTGAGAACATCCAATTATAAAAACTCAGTTATTCTACAAATAGAGACATACAATTACAAAAAATCTACATTTACATACAATTAAATACAGATACATACAATCAGAAAAACAGAAAAATCACAAATAATAAAAATAAAATAAAAAACCTTTTAGTTTTATTTAACACTGACTCCGTGGTCGAGGGCCGGCCAAGGTTCTCGCCTAGCGATCTGGAGGTCGCGGGTTTAAATCCCGGCGTTAACAGAAATTATTTTTGGATTGTATTGTGTTTTCACAATTTTATCATTTAACTATAATATGAGGTATATTACAGCATCGCCCTTGTGTAAGACCACCGTTTAGATCTGAATCGCCAGGTACATCCCCACCTTACTCTTCCCATCTCCTTCCCCTCCCCACTTACCTCCAGCCTCACAACATACCCCAATTGGGGATGCAGTAGACTCACTAGCTCCAGACCGGAGTATTTGGGACTCTTGGGAGGTATTCACATAAAAAATATATGTATATTTTATTACCATTAATTAGTAGGTACCCGGCATGTATCTTCTCTTTCATATAAATTATTATTTATTTGATCAAATCGAAAAATGTTTAACGCAGATATTTTGAAACTCTATTGCTCATAATGGAGTTGACGTGCGAGCTGAATATACATGATGTTAGTGCTCATATTTAGAGTTTTAGCTGCCTCAGACATCGATGGCTGGTTTATTGTCGATTTATTATTACTTTACAAAGCCATAATACAGCTTTCAAAGCTCATTAATAAAAAATAATTATACAGCTTTAAGAGTTTATGTTTTCAGTACGTTCAAATTACAGTACATTTTTGTCAAAAAATGTAGGCTAGTCTTGATTTAATAGACAATATACTTAACGTTCTGAAATAACGATAGGTAATTCATACGTTTTTTGCTGCCTGAATTTTGCAGCCATTGAAATAATGTTTATGCCTTTTACCGGATAGTAACATTACATTCGAATAATTTTACACAAGGTTGCATAATTCTGATGTAAAAAATAATTGAAATAATGATTATTTGGTTGGTACCTTTGTAATGCATTCATTAGATTGTATCAATCTAATTACCATTCATTAGGTGTAGACCCAGGGGAACCCCTAGGTAATTTATTATGTTGAAATGAGATACCAATCGAGAAAACAAATTAAAAATTATATTTATTTCTATTTGTCAATTATTTTTAATTCCCCTACTTTCCCAGTGTTGAGTTTTTACGTAAAGAAACGCCACACCACTTATCTTTGGTTCTCAACTTTGAATATAGACAAAATAAAACAACTTCTAATAATTTTGCATTACGCATTTCTACCCATCTATAACATTTTTTTTTCTTTTATGTTTCTTTATGCTTTGAATAGTAAATATAACATTTGTGGATTTTATGGCCATCATATTAGGCACATAGCCGTGTTATGGTGGCCATTTCACATGAACACTTTCAGTTTTAAGTTCCTAAAAAAATATATGTTATTTTCTGAATGAATTTATTCTGTACATTGTTGAGCCGAAACGGTAATTATATGAATTTATATAAAAATTATTAAAACACATTTGGTTCTGTTATTTAACATGTAATAGTTATGAAAACATTACAGTGTTTCTTTATATGCAACATAAACATTTATCGAGAGATTTTGCTCTATTTTAAACAAGTCGTGTTTTATTGAATATTTTCGCTAATTATAATCGTTTTTTAATGTTAGCGCGCTCCCTCTTACATCAATATTTACATATCTCCCTTTCTTCTTTTGTTTGAACGCTTACTACTAGGCCTTAATGAGCCAACATGCCTCTTTTCAAAATACAACCAATCTCCCCTAAACTAAACTAAATACAATTTTACACAATAATTCAATCAGAATAAAAACAATCCACGAACAAATTTGGATTCCTATTTAAAATATTTCCTTGAACGTTAATAAAAATATGTATAAAATTGTATTTATGAAAAATTATCGTTTTTTTTCAGCAGTGAATGAAGTACCTCCCTAGACTTATCAGGACGCTATGATTTGATTTACTTCAGAAACAGTTTATTTTTTGTGTTTGCCAAATTTATTTCACATATTTTTTGAGGACAGAACAATTTTCATGTAATATGTGAAATGTCATGAAGAACGTACATAGTGACAGCAAGACTTTGCGGAGATGTGTATGTTGTTGAAATGGCTGAAGAATTTGGTCTGGTTAAGAGCATAAACTTCCAGTGAACCTGTGCTCCATTGTTTTGCATAAATAAAATGCGGCTTCGGGAAGAACAAAGGAAATAACGGACTGATTAAATATTTCTCAAGGGAACATGATGGAAGTGATTCGTTTAGTACTCTACCTCCTGGTTTACACAGTCTTCGTATTTGATGGTAAGTTCATACTTTTTACTTATTTGTATTTACAATAATCTTCAATGTGAATTACTTGAAATTCTTTTTCACGTCAGTATGTTTACGTGATAAGTCGTGCGTGATTCTGTCATCTCGTCTTCCGAACATTGTTTTAGTGACATCTGATTTTTGTGACAACGTTAACTCAAGGAAGGTGAAAACGATCTGCTTGTCATCTATTCTTATTGCCTAGAATTGAAAGTAACACTTCTGACAACTATATTATCGAGAGAGATGTGAAAAATTTATGTACGTAAACTGAGATGAAGCGAGGCTATAATGATAATAGTCTAAATTATTTATGTTTTGCGTTACATATTTTCTGTGTGTGTGTTTTTTTAAAATTAAAAATTGAAAATAATTTCTCTTTGGGGTTTATTTCATCTTTGGGAATGCTGTTTGGAGGGTCTTCTTGTTAAAAGGGTCTTTAGCAGACCCATGTTGCAGGAGGGAGGAAATACTGAGGCCGGCAAATCATTCCACAGCCGAACTGTTAAACTCAAGAACGAGCCGTAAAAGCGATCCATTTTCATGTGACAAATGTCAACCGTGTACAAATGTTCGGCACGCGTTTGGTGTGTTTCCCGACTTTTACCGGTGCCGAAGGAAACAATGATGCTAGCTCGGAGCATCTTCCATAGAAATACCGGTAGAACAAGAACAGCATTCCCACCCGACACCTACGCTATAAAGATAGCAATCCGTCTGTTTAGATAGGAGAGTCGAGGGTTCTTTTCAGGTATTTTGGGGCTCTAGAACAGACTGCCAATTTCCAGAGGTGATTTGAACAGTGGTAGCAGTTGAGCACTATTAAAGTATCCGCGACTCTGTACGTACAGTAGGCCTAACTAACGTAACTTAGGCTTCGACGGAGCCCCCGTACCCTGAGCTGGTCACTTAGTGTGTTGTTCACAGGTAGTTCATTTGGTATTTAAAATTTGGGAAGAGGGGGAAGGAGCATCCCCTAAGATGACATATGAAAATAGTTCCCCCCAGGGCCTCCCTAAAAAATAACGGCACACAATAATTAGTTATTTACAGGTAAGAACCAGATTTGTTTAACCCACAAAAAACCAAGTTAGACATTTCATTGCAAATAAATACGCACTTTTTGTAAGGGCCTTGTTTCCTATTTTCCCTGGCCTATTTTCTTGTACTGCCATGTACAGTCATTTTATGAAACCAGATAAAAGGTTAGGCAAGCCTGGTTCTCGCCCACACAATTATTTAGTTAACATAACATAACAAGAATGACTGCATTAGCAAATACCCTCAGATATAAGTAATATTCGCTACCACTGCGGGTAGCGAAAAACATCAAATCAATAGACTACTTTGACTATATTATTACGGAAATTAGTAAAACGCCAATTCGTAAAAAAGGGTCGTATTATTATTCCAGAATATTTATGTTATTTACATCTCATACACGGAGAAAAATGTTATTCTAAAATACGATCATTTTATTCGTAAAAACGGTTAAAACGGGAATAAAGTTCTTACGAACAAATTAACACTGTTTCAATGTTTATTGGCGGGAAAATGTAAGAATAATTTGTTGGTATACGCACAAAATTACGTATACCAACAAATTATTCTTACATGTTCCCGCCAATAAACATTACAACCCTGTTGATTTGTTCGTAAGAACTTCAGTCCCGTTTTTAACCGTTTTTACTATTAAAATGATCGTTTTTTCGAATAATATTTTTCTCCGTGTATTAGGGAATTTACTCTTTAAAAAACACGCAAAACTTATTATAAGGTGAAAAATTCCTGAGAATATTTTTTTTTATATTTCCTGGTTTTAGGGTTAAAAAACTATTTTACAGTACCAAACAAGAATTGCGTTACAGCAATTGATAGTTTTTCCACGTAAAACAGTATCCCAAGTATTTAATGACTTCTGACCTGACGTTTCAAAGGAATAATAATGATTACACCTTGATCGTCGTTAAAACTTCCGCGAAGGGTAGGCAAAAAATGAAATTGTTTTTTGATATTTGACAGCCCGTTAACGTTAAGAAATAATAAAACGTTACGTAATGTTATAAACTAACCTTTTACGGCTGATCCTGATCAATATTCCGCTGTATGAAGTTTTATTACTTATACGCAATAAAAAGATTTTGCGCAGTGTTCGCAGGGTTAAGGAGATCAATAATATCTCTCCAAAGTATCCTTTGACGCCAATAGTCCTCGTTTGATCCCATTTTATCGGCTTTGTTAAAACGAACGAGGCCCTTTGAATGGAATAGAATTATTCAATTCTGAAGTGAATGATTTACCAATATGAGAATAATTTGAACGAATAGGTTATAATATTTCCTAGGCTCCTGAAGGTAGTAATCTTGTATTATGACTCCGTTATCCTTTACGTCCGCGATCGGCGCACAGTGGGCTGAAAATCGCCTTTCATAGATACAGAGACTTGAATTTTCAAGGGTCTTTTTTTGGTTAGAGATGGATTCTGCTGATCATTATATGCTATAAAATTTCGTATGAAGCAATTGCGTGTATAAATGAAGGAGTTATCATTTTTTAAAGAAAAAATTGTATAGCACTGACATTAAAAATGAGGCTATCTCTAGAATCATAAGGTTGGCCATTATATCATTACACACAAATATACTACTATGTATTTGTATTTTTTGACATACTTCGTATTGTGGCGCAACTTTTTTAAATCCTCAATGTTGAAAAAAAAACTTTTTTATGTTGATGATTCATTTTAATGCTTAAATGCTTTACTTATGAGTATGCTTTGTCTGGTTTACAATATTTTATTGAAACTATAAACCAAAATTTTGCATAAAAATGAATCATCAACATAAAAAAGTTTTTTTTTCAACATTGAAGATTTAAAAAAAAGCGCAAGTTGCGCCACAATACGAAGTAAGTAAAAAAATACGTAAATAGTAGTATATTTGTGTGTAAGGATATAATGGCCAACCTTATGATTCCGGAGATAGCTTCATTTTTAATGTCAGTGCCATACATTTTTTTCTTTAAAAAATGATAACTCCTTCATTTGCACACGCAATTGCTTCATACGAAATTTTATAGCATAGTAATGATCAGCAGAATCCATTTCTAGCCAAAAAAGAACCTTGAAAATTAAAGTCTCTATGTCTATGAAAGGCGATTTTCAGCCCACTGTGCGGCGACCCGGTTTTTCAGCGTTTCGTAACCTCCTTGTGCCGGCTGGATACTTTATATGTCGGGATTAAAATTGCTAACGAAGTCACAACCTAACTGGTCGTGAAACTAACGTCATAATTAAAAACACGACATTTTTTTAAGTAGAATCTTCCCCAAGCAGACTTACGTAATTAACTCTACTAAAAGTATCTCATGAATACGCTTTCGTGTATGTCTCAGTAATGTATTGCGTTTAGAGATGATTTTTTTTCACAACCACAACTTTGCGTGTTAAATCTGTTATGGAGAGAATATTATATAGACTGAGCAATGAACCAACAAATATCAGCCGATCAACGCTGATATTTTCGATTTAAATTTTGACACATCAAAGCCAAATTAGTTCAGCAGTTAGTGCAAATTACGAGTTATCATAATTTATGCATTAATTGCTCAAGTATTCTTTTTACGGGTTCTTTAAAGTTTGTGTGATAATAACTTTAAAATTTTCGTTGTTTATTTTTGGGGTGTTATGCCGTGTTTCGCTACCTCCTTTTTTAGCCGACGTTTCGGATAGTGTTGCAGTGTCCATCATCAGGGCAGATCCGACGATCTGCCCTGATGATGATAAAGTTGTGATGGTGGACATGATGATGATACATACATATATCTGATGATGGACACTGCAACGCTGTCCAAAACGTCGGCTAAAGAAGGAGGTAGCGCAACACGGCATAACACCCCAAAAAAAAAAAACGAAAATGCTTTTGGCCGTGAAAATCTAAAAACGTATATAACTTAAAAAGTTTTTTTTTTATGCTTAAATTTTTAAATCTTTTTTATTTACATTTCACTGTGGTTTTCAATTTAATTTACGTTAATGTGGCGTTAATACATAGATAAATAGGTGGATTCGCACTTTCGAGTAGGTTTTTTATTTAATTTTTTAATTTTATTCACTTGGTTACATTTAAAATTATATTATCTGTGTGGCTGTAAGGCTTATATAGTTTCTTGGAAAAAAAACATTAATCACTAAGAATTTTAGTCTCAGGGTCACTGATTAAACTTTTAGGGAATGTATTAATTTAAATAATAAGAAAAAAAAATCTTCCTTCATAATGAAAATACACACTTAGTTGAAGTGATGTTAGCTGAAATTTAAATTTCATCTGATAGTATCGTTCCTTATAAAATGGACTTCCAAAACAATGACTGGCCCCACAAAAAGAAAGCCGAGTGCTTCTTTCATCCCTAATTTATCGAAAAAGTTGTCTTCGGATATTAAAACGTCTCGAGAATTGAACCTTTTTGTTTTTTCGCTGTCATTGAAAAGAAGGAAAAAGGTAAGGACGAACTGGATATAAAAAAAGGAGAAACCTTTAATGGAAAACGCGGTAACAGCTTATTGATTCATCTCATTTCACGAAATCCTTTTGTTAGAATTCTCGGAAGCTTTCGGAATAAAAATTTTCTTTGTCTTTTCCGATAATAACTTATGTACTTACTAATTTATTAATTATTTTGAACACATTTCGATAAGCTTGTGCTCGTCGATCAATCGCGTTTTTGCAATTACTAAGACGGCGCAATCCTTTACCTAAAATATAAAAGGCACCTGCGCGGAAGTTTATTGTATGTTTCGTAATTGGACAAGGAACCATGACGTCTCAATGGCCATAAAGATAAGTATGCATCCAAAAGCAGGTGAAGGATCCGAGATATCGTAAAAGAAGGAACATGTGCAAAACGTAATGAATGTGTTAAAAGTTAATCGAATCGCAGTCGATTGGTCGTTAGCGGGTACCACCTATAACTGCGAAATACATTTGTTTTTATGCAAACAAAAAATTAACCGACATAATATATTTTAATAGAATTTTTGAGTTCAGATTGGGAAACATAGTTACACCAAGTAATAACTTAGAAAACCACGAGAAGGAACAAATTCTGTTTTTGTAAGCAATAAAATAAACGCTTAACATATTGGGCATTCAGGCACGACAAGCATCTAGTTAGAAGTTAGACTAGGGGTAAATTAAACCGGGAGATATTGTACCAAGCCGCCCACAAGTAAAGAATGGATCCTTATATTAAATGCAAATATATTTACAGTTAACCTAAGTGTGGTTTCATTATTTAACGAGAACAGCAACTCTTCGGCGCAGGTTGCGAAACTTTGGATGTTTTATCTCTCTTTAAAATTAGGATAGTATCTTTCGTAACTACTGACTATTTTTATGATAAGCAGCGACTTCGACATTCATAAACAAGAAGGTGATCTACTTTCGAAGAATTTATACGTGTTATCTGGAAGTCGCTTACAAATTTAAATAAACTTCAAGAAAACATTAAAAAAACATACATTTTGAGTAAATAAACCTGGTTCCTCTTTAGCTCTTTTTTAGCTTGACTTTATTTAACAATGTACATATTTATCTTTATATTTTGTGTACAAATGAATAAATAAATAATGCTAAAGAAAAAAAAATAGAAACTGAAATGGAAAGATATATATGTTACAATTAAAACTCGTTTTTAGTTATAACGCGTTTTCTATAGTTAAAACTAGTTTTTACTAACCGCTTATTTTTAGGTATAACTCGTTTTCTCTAGTTAATACTAGTTATTACTAACTGACTTTTTGTTACTGATTATACTAGAGAAAACGCGAGTGTAACTAAGACCGGGTTTTGACTGTAATATATACATTGCTGTCAAAACTGTTACTTCACTTATTACCTCGTTTATACAATTAAAAATATTAAAAAAAGGAATTAGTTTTCTATTTCCAAAAGAAAACATTAAAAAACTGACATTTTGAGGGCATTGCTTGTACATATTAAAACGTTTATTGCTTCGATACACAGATGTAATTGACTTTCATGTTATAAAAAAACACCACTCAAGAAATTGTTATAAAATAACGACCATTACCCCGTTTTCTAACATAACAATAAACGAATAACCTTATAACCCCATTACATAACATAACATAAAATTACAATTAACAACATTCAATTATTTTTTATTTGTTTTTTTATTTTTTTTTTAAAAAGAAAACAAACGTTCCCTGGTTCCGAATAACCCAACAACATTTGAAAATCTCCTACTATCGCCACACTGTTGCTTGTGTTATGATGGAGGACTTAGCCAGCCGAGAAATCGAACACGGAACGCCTGGGTAAGACCCAAACGCGATGCCCACTCAAACTCTGACTTATTGTTTCTTTACAATTTAAAATACATTGTTAGCATTAATTATTAATCCTTAAAAAAAACTAGGTTTCGCCTGTGTCGGGGTTAATAATTTCACAATTTAATCAAAGTAACACACAGTATAGATCTTTATCAAAGTGATAAAATTTAAAAATAACAAAAATAAATAAAAAAAGGTACTAAAAAAAAATTAAAAACATAATAATATTTTGCTTGATCAAGAGATCAAACAAAATGTTATTACGTATTGTGGCATTAGTTTATACCATTTTTAACCATAGAGAAAATCAAAAATATATGTAACTTTTTGGTTTAGAAAAAAATATAAATAAAAATTATTATAATGAAAAACCTCACTTGGACAAGCCTTTGTTGATGTTAACAATAAAATTTTATATAGTACACAAAATGTACCTACATATTTTATAGGTATCGAAAGTACAATATTGTTACATTAATATTAATTTCTTATGGGTAATATGGGTCCCTACTAAACAGGTGTTGCAATTAGTTTTGAAATAATATGTTATGTAATTTTTAAAAAGGGTTTATTTTTTAATTTCTGTTTTTATAAATTAAATTATAATATTATTGAATATACAAAAAAAAATTAAAATGGAGTTCTACAAATTAAACTTGATAACAATAAACATAATGTCGGCTAAAGAAGGAGGTAGCACAACACGGCATAACACCCCAAAAACAAACAACGAAAATGCTTTTGGCCGTGAAAATCTAAAAACGTATCATAATGTGTGCTATTAATTTAAAAGGACCAAGATGAAAAGAAAAAAATTTGTGAAAAATATTTTTTTTTTAATGTTTGAAAGCTGTTGAATTTTTAATATTTAAATTAGATTCTGTATGATACGTTTTTAGATTTTCACGGCCAAAAGCATTTTCGTTGTTTGTTTTTGGGGTGTTATGCCGTGTTGTGCTACCTCCTTCTTTAGCCGACGTTTCGGACAGCGTTGCAGTGTCCATCATCAGGGCAGATCCGGCAGATCCGTCGACGGATCTGCCGGATCTGCCCTGATGATGGACACTGCAACGCTGTCCGAAACGTCGGCTAAAGAAGGAGGTAGCACAACACGGCATAACACCCCAAAAACAAACAACGAAAAATAGATTCTGTATTGTCATAGTTATTTGAGAATTACTTTACCAAAACTGTCGAAAAAGGACACAACTAAGTTTTAAATATAATATAAATTTAAACATTTCGTGAACAAAAGCACGATTTATTAGAGATTTTTTTTATTAGTATTTATATCTAATCTAAAATTGTACCGTCTGTAACTAAAACGCCGTTTAACGGTTGCGAAGTGATTTTTGAAGTAAAACTTCTTTACGCACGCTTGACTTGAGGAGTAAGCTGGCGAATGCGTGACGAGAGCGTTACGAAAAGTGTGATCGGGCGAGGCGAACGATAATAAATAAATATTTGTAGGAAATTAATATATGTATATGTAATACATATAAACATACATATAAATGGAGCTAAAGAAGTTTTACTTCAGTCGTGTGGTCTAAAGCACACTCGTTTTTTTTATTAGTAAGACTGTTAGTGTTTAGTGCTTAAGTTCACCACTTAATAGACGTTTCTCACTAGTTTTCCAATATAATATCAAAATTGTGTAGTTAAAATTAACAGCTTTAAAAGAAACATAAATAGAAAATAGTAGACCACCCAAAACCCCAGTTGACATTAAGCACATGCTTCTGAACGTCATCTGCAACCAAAGCTCCCCCTATTAATCTTGCATTCCTCGGGTTAGGAGAAAGCGTAATTATTATTACTACGTCTACTCTGTTAGCCAGTCGTAAAAGTTTAATTATTTATAGTTGGAATAAAAGTTTTATTAACACTCCTTAGCCTTTTGATTGATCGTAATATAAACAGTTATATATTTGTGCGGCCTGTTTCGCGATGGAAGGAATATAAATCTCATTTAAAATGTAGCACTTTGTTGTTCGTTCTTTGAGATGATTTTGGAATGAATGTTTTGACCCAAGCAACCGCGAAGCTTTCACATTAACTTAATTGACTCGAATATCTTTTACGGATGTGACAAATAATCGTTTGCGGTAATAAAAGCACATACATTCCTACCAGGGCCACTAGCACACTCGATCGATGAGGATAGACAGGATAACTTTGGGTAACTTCTCATAGTTCCCTGGCATGACTGCAGATCGACAACGAATAAGTCACAATTCACAATGACTAAGTGTCCTTGATATATTTGATATTAACTGTGGTTTGTACGTTAGCGATCTGCGGTTGTCCTAGGGAACTATGAAAAGTTACCGAAATATCCTACAATACTTATCGATCGAGTGTGCTAGGTGCCAGGAGCGGTTCTATATTTTTCATGGGTTGGTGTTAATAATGAAAAATACATTTAAAATCATCATGTAATTTTTTTATTTAAAATATTTTCAGCTACAAGTTAAAAAATGTTATATTTTTTAATCTTTGCACTCTACACGGAGAAAAATGTTATTCTAAAATACGATCATTTTGACTGAAGTTCTTACGAACAAATTAACAGGGTTTCAATGCTTATTGGCCGGAAAATGTTACAATACATTATTATTATTAATTATTAGAACAACAAATTATTCTTACATTTTCCCGCCAATAAACATTGAAACCCTGTTAATTTGTTCGTAAGAACTTCAGTCCCTTTTTTAACCGTTTTACGAATAAAATGATCGTATTTTGAGAATAACATTTTTCTCCGCGTAGCTCACTGAAAAGTCACGGACCGGCACTGCTACCTACCTAAATATTACGTAAGAATATTGAAGTAGCAAAATATTGGGAGGGTTAAACTTTTTCATGCATATTTCGTAATAAATGTTTTCGTGTTCGTTTAAGATATAGGAGCATAAAAAACTTTTTCACATAAATTCACCACTTTTGTTCATCTTTAAAATCCAATACTTTCGTAATTCAAAATATTCAAATGTATTCTCATTTTATTTCAAATGAAAAATATTCCCGCAAACTTATTACTTTTACACCTTCAGCAGAATTTCTCCGTGAAATATTTCACCCAAAGTAAGTAGGTGTATTAAAAAGTTATTCCGAATATTGCTGGGCGATTTTACCTCGTTTTTCCACTCCAAGTAAAACCAAAGGATTCGCTGACGCAAGGTATTTCAGTAAATGTGATTATCATTGCGAAAAATTTTTCGATTTCTGCAAACTTCCAGTTCCGATAATATTTTTCGTTTAAAAGTGATACAGAAAAAAAATTACGAGATTTAAATCTTCTTCAACTTCTCAAGGGAGATTATGTGAGTTAAAAAGTGCCTTGGTAAGAAAATACCGATTTTATTAATGACATTCATCCGTGTTGCTATTTATTTTCATTTTTTCTTTACCGCAAAGGGAAAAATATTTTTTTTATCTTTTTCGAAGAAAATGGGACACTGTAACTTTGTTCAGATACCTACCTAGACAACTTTTATAAATTATTTCAACACGCAAACTAGTTTTGTCTTCACTGTTCCTTCTTCAACAAAATTATATTTATTTTACTTAATTAAACCAAAGTATGTTATTATGCAACCGAGACCTGTTGTTCATTTAAATTTAAGTATCTACAGTTATATCTACAGTTATCTACAGTTATCTACAGGTACAGTTCTACATCTACATCTACATCTTACAGTTATCTACAGGTATCTACAGTTGCATCCATTGTTTTAGCCATAGGTTTTTTATATTTGTCTAGTGTGTAGTTAGAAGTAAGATTGTAGAAATTATTGAAATTTGTACAGCGCCCTTGAGGTGATTTTTCACAAAAACGGCGCTGTACTTTTTTTTTTATTCACCAGATTTAAATATTATTATTATTATTATAGTGTGTTAGTAAAAAGTCATTCCTCTGGCGCCTTTTCCCATAGGAGGTTGGCTATCATCAGAATATTACGAATCTAGAAGCGTTAATTAATGAAAAAAACGACCATCTTTAAATAACATAACATCTGCCCTAATTTTGGACACAGTTGGCTAAAGAAGGAGCAGGCGCAGTATGGCATAATAACCCTAAAATTAATCACAAAAAAAACATTTAACCGTGAAAATGTCAAATCATAACTTTTAATAATGTCTTTATAACGCCTGCTAATGCTAAAACGATACGGAAATAGATGTTTATTTTTGTAGAAAGAAACATTTCTCGTTTTATTTTATGAGTTTATAACCTTTCATAACTCGTTAAAGTCGCTTTTTTTATATCCCACATCAAGTTGTGGAGGGAAGTTGACCTAATTTCCAGAATTTAAATATTTTATTAGTCAGGAAACAAGAGGATTTATTATTTTTACCGCAGTTCCTTTCGTAGAATTAGTGTTGTCAATGAGTCATATTTTCGTTTAATATTTCTGTTGCATGTGGCAGTGGCCACGAACACAATGTTAATGTTATTCTACGAAAACGCTACCGGGCACTTTGTTTAAAAAAAATACCAAATTCACCCAACTAGGTTAAAGCTTTAAGGCTTACTATAAAAACTTCTTCTCACATTCTTACTTTTTTCAGAGAATTGATTTGAAAGAAAAGAACATATATAAATTGTGCGTTTCTTCCACGTTGTTCTTACTTTTATTTGAAATTTCAAAAATCAAAACCTTTTTTTCTTATCGTATCTTAGATATAATATAGAAACATCTTACATTTCTGAACAACGTTGCCACATACTTGTATAAATATTCACTTGGACCATAAAGCTTTTTTTACCTAACATAGGGTACATGCTTTTAAAATTAAACCGTGTTTTTACACTTCTTTACGCACGCTTGACTTGGGGGTAATCTGGCGAATGCGTTACGAAAAGTGTAATACGTTACTTGGCGAACGGGCTGTATCACAGTGTAGAAGCAAGAGAGAGCATGAAGATAGCCATAGCCAGTGCGTGAAGATTATTCGTAATTTCATTTCGTTCTTGAACAATTTTATAAATACTGTAGGAGCAAGAGAGAGCAGTGCGCCCGCACATTTTCTTTCTCTCTACAAGTTTTACTTCAGTCGTGTGGTCTAAAGCACGCTCGTTTTTTTATTATTTGCAATCCAAATATTTCTTACTACCTACTTACTATTCGTTATCAGACTCTAGTAGTACTTCACTACTAAGTTCATTTCGAATATCATATTTCTTCAATCTTTAACGTATGACTACTACCATAATATGCTTGATTCCATTCATATTCTTGTGAATAACTCTACACGGAGAAAAATTTTATTTGAAAAAACGATAATTTCAATAGTAAAAACGGGACTGAAGTTCTTACGAACAAATTAACAGTGTTTCAATGTTTATTAGCGGGAAAATGTAAGAATAATTACGTATACCAATAAATTATTCTTACATGTTCCCGCCAATAAACATTGAAACCCCGTTAATTTGTTCGTAAGAACTTCAGTTCCGTTTTTTAACCGTTTTTACTATTAAAATGATCGTTTTTTCGAATAAGATTTTTCTCCGTGTAAGTGACCAACGCAGGTACGGGGACTCCATAGAAGCCAGAGTTAAGTAGCCTCGGTAGCTGGATATACTGTAAGGCCCCGCAGATACTTTATTAGTACGCAACTGCTAAAACCCTGTTCAAATCAAGTGCAACTAAAGGTTAAAATTGAAAATATATTTTTTTTTATCAACCGCAATCGCTTTCTGATTTAAAAAAAGCAAGGTTTGCCATTCAATAAATATTTAGCGAGGTTTAACACGAAAACATTACTTATTATTTATGAGGAGTATTGTGTCATGAAAAATAAATATATTTGACCCGTTATAAACAACAACGTAATGCGAGGCTATAACGACGGGTGCCTGACTGTAGAACCTCGTTCCGTCATAGTGATAGAAAAATTTATCGCCCCACTGTTTGAAATACTAATAACTTGTATTATCAGCAAAATGCCATCACTTTTCGAACAACGTAATTAATAATTATTTTATTCGATTTATTATTTTCCTATTACTAAATACAAGACACCCTATATTTATACAAACTGAATAAAACTTTAACACCGCTTACAGAAAGGATAGCCATTCCAAGAATACGTGTGGACGAAAAAATAGCTAGATGTTCACTGGAACAAATTCAGTTAAACCATAAGGTTTGTCTCAGTTTTGTCTAATCTTAATAATTAATCTTTATTTTAATAATTCATCTAATCTTACAATCCATGACGAAAGGGGAAATTTGAAATGATGATTTATTTCTTTTGATGAACCTCGGAAAAATGGTACTTACGTACCTTTGTTTAATCAAGAAATCAAAACGATTGTATTTTGTATATAATACCACATACCGTCTAAAATGTTAAAAAGACAACATTTTATATTGTATATTGCACCATGATAACGTTCAAATTTTGAAACACATATAAGGAACCCGGGACCGTCCAAGAGGAACGGCTGCGCAACCGGTTTCATACAAAACGTAATTTTGGATTTGAGGTCAAAATACCCAACAAAACTGAAAAATTATTTTTTTAATCAAAAGTATGTCGAATATCTAGGTCGGACAGGAGCTACTTTATTTATTTTTGCTTTATTAGGGTATTAAAGATTTTAATATTTTATGATTTTCTAGGCAACTTGGACAATTATTTGCGAGTAAATGTAAAAAATGAAAAAAAAATAATTTTGCAAAATTTTTCTTAGAATTATGATGAAATATAAAATTAAAAATATTTATTTTTTTAGAAACTGTTTTGATGGGTGTAGATTTAGATATGATTTTAGATTTTCACGGCCAAAAGTATTTTTGTTATTTATTTTTGCTTTACACATCTGCCCTAATGATGGACACTGTAACGTTGTCCGAAAAGTTGACTAAAAAAGGAGATAGCGTAATACGGCATAACACCCCAAAAATAAATAACAAAAATGTACATTTAAATTACAAATTACCTATTTACATCGGAACAAAAACATGTCGTTTAAACATACATATTAAAATTACTACCCAAAAACCAAGGATTAGGCAGATTTTTTTTAATAATTATAAATAACTCACAAAACAAATTCAAAGTTCCTTCCTAAATTAACCAAAACTGATTTTATAAATTACCTACACGTCATCATTTAACAGAAAAAAAAGTAATTACTGTCCGAGCTAGACATTTGACATACCTTTTGATTACAAAAATAATTTTTCAGTTTGGTTGGGTATTTTGGCCTTAAATCCAAAACCACGTGTTGTATGAAACCGGCTGCGCAGCCGTTCCTCTTAATAGATTTATTTAGTAAAGATTTGGGGGTTATGGCGATAGCTCAGTGGTTTACATTAATCGCCTAGATTGCGGCAATAACCTTCACGCTTGTATGTTTTTCTAAAAGGTGACCTTTTTAAAAAAAGAGAAATATTCCCGCTTTACGAATAACCTGACAATAATTTAAATTTCTTCCACTACCACCATAGTAAACGGAAAACTTGCTTGTGTCATGATGGAGGACTTTGCGGGCGAGGAATTGAACTCGTGACACCTGGATGCACCCAGGCACGATGCCAACTCAGCCGAACATTAATGATGAAAATATTAAATAAAATGCAACGAATGTTACAACCCCAACAACTTACAACCCCATAAAGGTAGTAATGTAAAAAAAAACAACATTTAAGTCTGTTATTGTGGCTTTCATAAAAAATAAATATAAGCGATGAAATGAAATTTTATATTATTTTTAATAGATAAACTAATGTTTAAGACAAGATTTTATGTATAGCACAAAGGGTAACAATTATTATAAGCAATAATTATCAGCCTGCAACACTCATCCACATTGAAAAAATCTTCCGTATGAGAAGGACACTGGTTCGAGTCGGCATGTATCTTTTCTCGAAATTTTCAATGTGGATGAGTGTTTTAGGCTGATAATTATTGCTTATAATAATTTTTTAAAATTTTAACTTAATGAGTTAAACCTCAAATTATAACATTTTAATTAATGAAGATAATATTAGCGAAACTCAATCGAAAATCTGAAACAGAAAAATCAGAAAAAGATAGCTATACATCTGGGACTCGAACCCAGGAACTTCGGCTTTCCAGGCCAACGCGCTACCACTGCGCCAACGTATCCAATCAGATTCGGTCATATTTAACTGTATCATAACTTCGACTGGGAACCACCAACATTATTTTCATTTTCTTAACGCATATTTTTAATGGTTGCTATTTTTTTGTATGATCTTGGGTTCGAGTCCCAGATATATCCGTGTCTTTTTCTGTTTTAGGTTTTCGATTGAGTTTCGCTAATATTATATTCATTAATTAAAATATTATAATGAAATGAAAATTTAAAAACATTCGAGAAAATTGTCAAACAAAATTTCATTATAATGTATTTTAATGTAGCATCTAGTTTCTGTGTACGAAACAAAATTAATATTTCCCGCAGACAATACGCAAATAAAATGAGAAAATTCTAATACAGGTTGTTCAAATAATATCTTATTCCATTTATACGAGTACCTTCCTATTATTATTGTTTTCCTTATTTAATATTAGGAAGTGTTGTCCAAGCGTTTCAATAGTCCTTTATCACTCTTATTACATTACGATGATATAATAATAGAAAAATAGATTAATTTGTTGTGTAACCACATAATAATAAGTATTGTTGCAATACGTTCAAGAGTGTTATTGATTTTCCAACCGACCCTTGACTGAAAAATACTTAACGATTACGAGGCTTAGATAATCACGGCGATAACGTCACTCACTATATTTGTATAATAAAAGGTGACAGTTTGTCACAAGACTGATTCTATCGAGCCTTCCGTGTCCGCAGAGCTTAGGGAAGGGTGGCTTTAACATCGTAGGAAAATCTTTTTACCTATTTCTGAGAAATAATCACAATAACACACTTTATGCGAGCGAAAACTAGGATCCCGTTTGAAAAAAATGATTTTGTTTTGAATCGTAATATCTTTGAAAATATTACATAGGTATAACTTATATTATGATATCAAAATACCTTTGTAAAGTTGTAATTACTACCTCCTACCTATGAATTGTGAGTTCCTCCTGTCCTAAAATTAGTTTTGTAACTCATCTGGATTGCTCTAGCAAGAAATAAAAACAATGAAAAAAAAATAATAGAATAATTTGTTATGTTTTACTCACAAAACCACAGCAATAAGAGTATTATCGTAATTTAAAACCTTCTTTGTAATTCGACTCCGTTAACTGTTCCTCGGATTCCTTTTGATAAAAAGTCCTTGCACACTAAAGACACGAAGAATATGAAGATCAGGGTATCTATCAACGTCTATTAGTAAAGGTTTTATCTATAATGTCGGTAAATTGTCATGATTCTTTTAGCATGACTGCAGATCGCCAACGGATAAATAAATGTTCACAACAACAAAGATTATTGATTATTTTTAATTGATAAACTAATGTTTTAAGACAAGATTTTATGCATAGCACAAAGGGTAACAATTAATATAAGCAATAATTATTAGCCTGAAACACTCATCAATATTGAAAAAACCTCGCGAGAAAAGACACATCAGCAGACGGGATTATTCAATTTAATTGGTGCTCGGGAACCTTGACAAGTTATCGGAATTATTGATAAATCCTTTATTGATCGACCGTGCTAGATACCCAGGATGACTTATATCACATTTTTAATGCATGTAGACTCGTTTAATTGAAACCTACAAAGGGAATGATACAAAAATCATGTGAACATATCGAATATCATTGCCTTTCCCACCATTAATATAAGACCTGCGTAAAAGGTAGATATCTATATCTTCCCTCCCAACATAAAGTTAGTGTGATAATATAAACAGATATTATAGAATAATTTTTGGCATGTATAAAGAGGCAGAGTTGATGCGGCTTTGTTGACAATCACAGAGATTAAAACTTTTCTCTTATACTTATTAATAAGCGAGACATATCGTGGCTTCTTGGTAGTAGAAAGAGGCTATGAAAAGACGTGTTTAAGTAGCTAACTTTATTTTATTTGTAATGTTAATTGCGAAGTTTGTTTTATTCCCATTAAACATACTTAAATCTAGAATCTTTACTATTACTACTTGTTAAATACACTCTTGTTGGCCGTTGGGCCACCGGTGGCCTCCGATGAAAATAATTTTTTTCATTATTTTTTTACGAGTTTCTATTAGAAAATAATATTATTAGTAACAACATTTGTATAAACTAGCAACATCTGAAAGAATTGTTACTGTAAACTTATAAAATGCGACACAAAAATAGTCTGAAGATTTTTTTTGAAAAAAACCTGACCTACCAAAGGCCGAATATGACCGAATTTCCGAACGAAATATTACGATTAAAAAAGTCCAAATGAACAATGAACGGTTTTCACGTTTGAAAAATAATCTTTTAATGAACAATTATAACGGCCACCATCTTGAAAGAGAAAAGGAACGTACGAAAAATTCCCAACAGACGAAATGTAAATCGGTCAAGTTAAAATGCGACTACGCTCCACCAATTTTGTACTTAAATACACTTCCTCACCTGTTAACCTATCAGTTAGTTAAATAATTCCTATATTATCTATTCTGATCACCAAACATTTTTGATTAATAATTCAAATCAAATAGGTTCGATATAAGGCAGAGTTACTATATATAACGTACTTACTTATCGATCATTTGGTTTTGCCAATAAAACCTATCTAATGGTTAACTGTAATGTCATGATATTTTCAAACTACAGTTTTGAAATATTCCATATGTTACCAAAAAACATCATTTTTTTAAAATACTACATTTTTTGTTAGTAAAGAAGATTGGTTAACCTTTTGAAAGCCAGCATATAAAAAATAATTTTTTTCAATACGACGTAAAATATTTGACAGTTCTCACCTTTCTTACGAATTCAATTTTTGTAATATTTCTTTTGTGATATATTACAAAAATTACATCAAAATAATGTAGATAAAACGAACTTCCTAATAATCACTCAAATCTATGCTTTCCAAGATGGATTTATATAAAAAAACAATGAATAAATAAAGACTTCGAATATGACAGCATTCATATTATAAACGGCAGCCATTTCGTCCGCCATCTTTGGTGCCCGGCACGTCATTGGCAATTTATTTGAATTATTCGGAGTGGCTAAATGCTATCCAGTATTTCGTAATGTCAAGAACGAGAATGGACCAAGCGATTCTGACCTTGTTCTTCATAAAATTTCTTCATAGGGGCAAAATCGCTTCGAAATTCGGATCCACCAGGGGGACTGCGGCCTGCGAGAGGTTAAGTTCGTAAAATACGAAATACAGCTCGGTAGTTTCGTAAAATAGGAACTAAATTATTTATGCAAAACTGTTTGTATCCGTCTAAATATTGTTTAAATATAGTTGATCGATTCGCAACAAAGGAAGGTGAGCTCTGGGGATTTGTTGAAGTAATTTTGGAAAGGGGCGTAATTAAAGCCGATGAAAGGGAGAAGGTCTAATTATTAAAGTGAAGTATTCTCCCCTGGAGGCAATTTATTATCAGTTATAGTTTCTATTTGTGGACACCAAAAAGCAAATACTCAGTGATTATTGTGAATAATTAATTAATGTTATACATAGGTACACTTAAGAAAAAAAAACCTTAAGACCGATTTTAAACAATTGTCATAAAAAATACTTTTTTTGATTGTGAGTTTGCCTGTTTGTGTAACTGTAATGATTTTGTCAAGAAATCAAATAAACTATAAAATGTCTACTTTATTATAATAATACTATTTTAATTGTCATTTTCAAAACTGGAACTCATAAGTTAGGTATTCGGATAGGCGATAAAGCAAGGACCTACCTATACCTACTATAATAAAAATATTTTATTTGTTATTTTCGAATTTGAAATTTGTGTCAAGATTTCAGACTGTCCCGGGATTTTTAGTATTATGTAGTATTATATTATAATAACCATATCTACGCTTAAGGGGTCGCTCTCCCAATTTCTACCGATTTCTTACACGTTTTCCTTAAACGTTTGAAGTTTATAAGCTCTTCAAAAAATATATATTATTCTTTAAGATAGTATCTAATCTATACATACCCCACGCCGAAACGGTAATTATTTGAAATTCCAAAATAAATCGCAAAGTGTGCTCCGAAAATTATTATTTACACGCTTGTTTCGGTTATTTTACATTCGTACGTTCTATGTACGAAAGAAATCACAATGTTTCTTTAAATGCTACTTGATAGAGCCCCCACGAGATTTTTCCTCTTTTTCAAACGAGTCGTCTTTTATTAAACATTTTCACAATTTTCGCATGAATTTTTGGTTTTTAATGTTAGCACGCTCGCTCCCACTGTCGTATTGTCATATTTCTCCATCTTCTTCTTTTTGGGCGGGTTAGCGCGGCCAAAAAATATTATAGGGTTGATTTAAAAAATATAATTTTGTATAAAAATTGCTTAAACATATAGTATGAGATACAAGAGTTCAACATCATATAATATAATATTTGATAAAGGGTAAAGGGTATATGATTTTTACAATAAAACCTTTTAAATTTCAATTTCAACTTATTTGAACAGAACTTGATGGCCGGCGTGGTCTAGAGGCAAGAGGCAATTAGGGATGCCATAGTCTCACTGGCTCCAGACGGGACCAGTTGGGACTCAAGTGCGGTATTCATATAAAAAAACCTTTCATCGTGCATTTCTCTTATTTTCTATACTTACGTAAAATACGTAATTTTTTTCCTTATTTGCATGTGAAAATATTTGTAAATATTTATTAATCTGGTAGTACAATAAAACAAATTTAAAACTTTTTCCACTTTTAATTTATTGTCTTCAGTGTCGCTGCGTTTGCACTTTTTAATATTTCTATTTATTATATACTATTTTTATTGCTGTATAAGCTGTAATGTTCTATAATTTTTTTTATTAAATACAATTTTTATTATATACTATTTATTTGTTTTATTATACTATTATAATGGAATTCCACCACGGATTATCAGTTTCAAAAATAGAAATATTAATCTGGTGTTTAAGTTAATCCGTGAGAAATAGTTATGGTACAGACAATTTCTCTAGTTATTGTTATAGTCTTGTCAATTATTGCCTGGATCTGTGTTTTCTCCTAAAAAAAATGTTTTTGTTGTTGTCATTATTTTGTCAACAATACACGTTTGTAAATATATTTATTTTTTGAAAACGTTAATTGGCTATTGATATCTTGGTATATTATTTTATATTTATTATTTTATTTTTAATTTATGTGAAAATAATAAATTATTCTAAGAATTTCACTTTTCCAAGACTTTTCTATATGTTGTTGCAACACGATAATGTTTTCACAAAATGTCCCACTAATGTACAAATGTATCAACCGAAAACAAACATAGTGGGAATTTATTTTAAAGTAATTTGAATTTAGAGTGATGGACGCCATATGGCGATGGTCTAGGGTACGGGCGCCTATAATAGGTACCGACATCTCCCATCATAAAACATACGTATTTATTTGTATGCAGCACGATCATAAGTGCTCTGGACAAATTTTCGGTCCCACCGTATGAAACAGTAAATTGAACGACGGTGAGCATGATAAATTAATGAAGTTGTTTCAAATTAAATGCCAAAATAGTCGCTTCAAAACTCTCTATATTCAGGTATTTTACATTCGTCAAAAGCTACATTTAGTTAATTTAACTAAATGTAGATTATGACTTAATGTATCTATGTACAATGTATAGTAATTAAATTATTGTTACGTTTAAAAACATTCTAAACAACAACAAACAACTGGTGGGGTATGGCAAAACAACCAAGCAAAAAAAAACAACAGATCCTTATGAAAATCAGCCAAACTCAGAGCAACGGGGTTCCGTCTGATTATTAGTTTTTTTTGGCTAAATGCCAAGTTTTTTTTTTAACCTGTAATGTTCTATAATCTAAAGATAATTCAATAACAATACGCTCAGCATAATGATCACTATTTTATAAATGTAAGTTAAATTTTATTTTCTCAGTTGTCCCAACCGAAAGTGCTCGATCACAATGCAAACCATGTTTCTCCAAAAATATTTCATCTATGGCACAGAGAACTAAGTTGTACGTGAAATTTGCCAATGAAACGAAAAGATTTAAAAAAAATACTAACTTGATCATCAATTAAAAGAGGAATCTTGATCTAAAAAAATAATATTTGGTGTTTTTAAATAGAACTTTGTCGCATACTATCTGCGAACTTACATATGAGTCGGACATATTTTAGAATGGGTTTTTAAATAAACATTTTTTTTTAAAACTTGACACAAAAAGGCAATTTTGGCCAAAATATCAGGTAACCGTGTGAGCACGTTATAGTAAATTTGATATCAAAATCTTTCAGTAGGTACAAAACTTTTTTCTTGCTTCTTATATTTAAAAAAAATATTATTTTTGTTGGATATTTATATTCACAATCGGAAGACAATTCCGCTCTGTCACGGGAAAAGCTATATTTATTTTCCTAAAATCGGACTTATTCGTAAAATTAATTTGTTTGTAATATTTTGACAAGCTACCTTCATTGTTTACCTTTTGGAAATAAGATCTAAGAAGATAAGCTAATGTGAATAAAAATATATTAAAAATTGTCACCGGAGACAGTAATATCATTAACATTTTTACTTTAAATAATGTCAGGAATCGCCGGTTAAAGAAAGTTACGTACGTCCCTTAACATCCTGTATATTATGTTTTTGTATATTATCGTAACACATAATTTGTACATCATAATTATAATTAAATAAAAAATATTAAACTTAAATTTTTACTACGGAATAGGGGTTCTGACATAGAAGTAGTTTAAAATAGTAGCCTAAAAATGTAACTCATTCATTTCCAAAATCCCAGACAAAATGAAACATTTTATTGTAATTTCAGAGACTTGAATGGGCTAATCACTCTACTCAGTTATTTTCTGAAGAAAGTGAAACATTTTTTTTACATTTCAATTTGAAACAATCCTGGCTTGTCGCGGATTGTCATTAGATGTAGTAACTATGTAAATTAAAGTAGTAATGGAGTTGAAATCCCGCCTTTTTCGTGTTCATCGCCTTCAAGATAATTTTATTTTTATTCACGCGATTCCGAATCCACGAAGGACGTTTTAATGAATATTTTATGCATATAATTCCGAGAGCAAGTGATTACTTGGATGCATATTAAATGCTTATTTTAAAGATAAAAATTAAACTAATTTAATATCTAATTAACATTTAACCCATTAATGCAGTGTCTGAAAGGTGAATGATATGCGAAGATAACGATGCATTTATAAATTATTAGATAACATTATCATTTACCTTAACCCTTTAGGCCTCGGGTCATTTAGTCGAATGGTAAAAATATTTCCGCTTTGAAATAAAATCCAAATAAATGTGTTTTTCAAATGTGACCTTTTCAAATCGTAGAAATCGAAATTTAAAAAATGGCTCAACGTACTTTTTTCTAACTAAATGTACCAACTGATCACGAAAAAAACGCACACACATATTTTATTAGGCAACTATATGATTAACGTCATCGTCAATTCACTTTTTGTCGTTTTATGTAAAAATAATTAATAAAAAATTCTTAAAGTTTAATTTTGTTTTTAAAATTGCAGTCAAAAACTTTGGTTTCTTAAAGGTGTTGTAAATTTTTATTTTTTGTTGTAAATTTTTTAAATATAAAGCGTGGTGTTTTCTCTTTTTAACACCGTTTACTGCTTTCTTTCACCGACCCTCTCACACTTGTCTGAAATAATTGTATACATCCTGTACATCCAATTAGAATTTTATGGTGAAAAATAGTTTTATATAGAAATATAGGCATGAGGCGTGAAATGTATGCGCGATAGAAGTATTTTAGGAAGTACCTGGCTATTCAGATCTGGTCAACGAAAACTGCTAAAGCCATCTAAATGGTCTTTCACCAAGGAAATACTCAGGGTATCTACCACTTCGGAACATGAGGCAAATTTAGAGTAGGTATATTTATTTCTATTAATGAATATTGTGAAATATCTCTTAATAATTAAATAAGATTTAATTTGTGTTGTTTATTTTTTCTCCAAATTTTTGCAAATCTCCACATTTTTGGTTTTTTAAGGACAGAAGCAGGTCAAATGAATTATTAATATTCACGTAGACTTGTCATTTAAAAAGTCTTATTTCACCATTTCTCTCCGGGAACACGAATCAAATTACATCTAGACACTGAAATGACAGATTTCTTTGTAGACAGAAGAAATTGTCATATCGAGAAAAATATTTGATCATCATTTCAGAATGAAAATAAATCCAGTTAAATAAGTAAGTTAAAATAACCTTTAATATGTGAAACCGGAGGGAATAAACAATGCATACGATCAGGGTTTCTCATAATTATTCCTATCATTGCCCCAAAAAAAATAATTACTAGATACCTACTCTTCCATATAAAATATTTCTAACAGTGGTGTTATCACCAACCATGAGAAAGGATAAAGAAGGAATAATGATTTTATATGGATTTTTATTTTATTACATTAACTCCACACATGAGGCCTTGATATTTTCCCTCAGGGCCTGTGTCGTGTTGGGGGATGCTGTGTAAAGTGTCTTTTTGAGGAGAGGGATGAGTCAACATGACTTATGTTGTGGGAGGAAGGAATCACAGATGTCGCAAATCGTTCCACAGCCCTGATGTTGAACTCTCGAACGAGTCGTAGAAACAACCCGTTCTCATGTCAATCATGTACAAATGTTGGACGTGCGTTTGACGTCTTTTCCATATATGCACCGGTGCCGAAGGATCAATGATGCCAGTTCTTTGGAGCTAATCCTTTTTGTTTAAAATATACATAGGTAGGTATATTACATTATGTGTAATGTACTTAAGCGTATTTCGCTTTCGTAAAACTGCAAAGTTTGTTATTATATATCAGAAACATAAGAAAAGGAACTATGTAGTAACTTTTTGGACACGTAAATAAACATAAATTAACAATACAGCTTACAATGAGGTTTCTATATATCAGCAAAATTACTCGAATAGTGTGCTGAATCAGATTTTTCATTTGAAATTTCTAATCCAATTATTTTGTCTTCTGCTAACTAACTAACTAACTAACCATCACACAGTTTCTCCGAAAAGGTAGGCAGAGAGGACGGACCACCAAACAACTCGGTCTTGGCACACACTCCTTGCCTCATTCGCATTCATTCATCTTCTCATACATACTATTCTATTATATTGACTCTTGGCATGGCCCGACTCGAGTATCTGATTCACTTGATCGTACCACGACTTCCTTGGAGGCCCTCGACTTCTCCTACCATTCACATTCGCGTCTTCTGTTTGTATATCAATTTCATGATTTTGAAATAATAATTAGTACCTAACACCTATATTTCTAAATACAAATACGATAATTTTTATATCAATAAATATTTAGTTTGAGAAGCTCTGCATTTGGTATCGTTAAGATGACTAGATAATCCAAAGTTATTTTTTTAACAATTAATAAAATAACAATAATTCAAGGGGGAGGAAGTGAGACATAACTTTCGACACTATTGTCGAAAAAACACAATGAAGCCTTTTCCCAAAAGAAATTTCATGACGGAGGTATTAATTAATTATGTCACCTACCTTGGAACACAAAAAATTAATATCATAAATATAATTATTTTGCTTAAATATAATTATTTTGCTTAAATATAATTAATATCATAAATATCATTATTTTGCTTCTTCAATATTGGCAAATTCACTTTTTAGCGTTATTTTAATTAAATAACAACAAACCACTATCACCATAACATGTTTCGAAACCAATGGTTTCTTCGTCAGGATATAATTTATATTTTATTAACTATGCTTTGAATTTTTTTGTGTTGTTCCCCTGTTCATTTCATTATACCTAATATCCCTTTTATTTATATATATATATATATATATATATTTAATTTTATCTCGACGAAGAAAACATGAGTTTCGAAATATGTTGATAATAATCTAAAATCAAATTTATTTTCCAAGAAAATCCTACCGCTGAGGTAATAAGATTAATATTAATATTTTTTTATTTTTGTTGGCACTATGGTTGCTCATCGCTACACCTGGTTTAGGTAAAGGGGAGCTCATTCAACCGTTTTATCGAAACTTTTATAAATCAATAAAATTGACTTCACTTTGAAAGGTAGGTTCGCTTTTATTTATTGGTGGATTATACGTTCTTCACGCTGAGAAATAATATTTCAAAGGGTTTGTATAATATTCCGAGATAAAAGCAGGTAAGTGTGTTCCCAGAAAGGGTAATTGAGATATAAATTGGTGTTTCTATTCATGGCTTTAAGCTTCAAAGACCTCTTTTATAATAAATTGGAATGTTTTATTCTGACACTTTTTTGACATTTATTTTAAATAAAAATATGATCAGAGGCTCGAGTAAAATATATTCGCGTTCAGCAACGATTTACTTTAATGATATTTTTTGAGTCAAATCGATCTCAAATATTTTAAAATCTGATTTTTCGTTGGTTATCGTAAATCATCGAATTGATAATACACACTAGCAATGCCTTCATTGTAGATATGAATGGAAACCAATATTGCCCCTTATACACACCTTTTGGTTCTAGTTCATTTACCACGTGCTCATTTTTACACTTACCTGAAATCGCATATCGCCATCCCTTTTGAATTTCGTAATAGGACATATTAAGGCCGTGCTTACACGCCAAAGAAGAAGGAGAGATACGACAGTACGAATATTGGAGGGAGCGCGCTAATATTAAAAACGATAAAATTGAAACTAAAATGATAAAACATGACTCGTTTAAAAAAGAACTAAAATCTCGTGGGAGTTGTTTTAAGTAGAATTTAAAGAAACTAATTGTGATTTTTTCATACATAAAACTTGTAAAATAACAGAAACAAACGTGTAAATAATAATTTACGGAGCACACTTTGCGATTTATTTCTTTCGAGGGAATTTCAAATAATTACCGTTTTGGTGTGGGAATGTATAGATAGGTACTGTCTTAAAGAATAACGTATATTTTTTTAAGAGCTTAAAAACTTCAAACGTTTATGGAAAACATATAAGAAATTGATAGAAATTCGGAAAGTCGCCTCTTAACTTGACTTGCCAGACTTTTAGATAGCGCAACATGCCCACATCGCGTTTCTTGTGTTCTTCTTTATTATGTTGTAAATGGTGCAAGGTATTGAATATCCAAATAAAACTTGGCAAACTCTGGTGCTTTATCTACAATTATTTTTAATGAGATGTCTTCTAATAAATTCAGCAAAAGCTCAAACTAATGCTTTGTGTTTTCCAAATAATTGGATTACCTATTACAATCTGCCTAATGCATATTGGACATACGAGTACAACAAGGGGCGTTCAATACAGATGCTTAATAGGTGTAGGGTCCCAATAGATATCGCCAAATCACTCGGTTTTGACTTAATTCTCTTTATTGGCTTCGAGGCACGTACATAGTTTAGTTTAATTAATTTATTTACACTCAGCTGTACAACAATATGGAAGTTGAGTGAAAAATATTTAGACTTATAAAAAATATGTTCATGTAGATGACATGCAAACTTAAATACGAGTATTTTTTATTTTTTTTTTAAGTTCGATATCTTAATTAAATTAATTCTACAATTTTGAATTTTATTGAAGCCCGGCAGAATGCCGGCAAGAGTATAATACCGTACGGGAGAGTTCGTGACGTAACCCGGTCCTTGATTGTGTGAAATATAAGGTAAAATATTTACAAAACCGTTTCACGCTTAATATGGACGAAAAAATAAATTTAAAAAGTTGTAGTAGTTAAATATTAACTAGTACTAATCAATTCATTTACCGGAATTTCGAAAAAAGTGCATTTTAATGGTTATTTTTTAAATTTAAAAACACGAAATGTCATTTTTCAACGAAACTTGCAACAGTTCCTAACACAGCGGTCGGTGAAAAATTACATTTCGTGTTTTTAAATTAAAAAAATAACCATTAAAATGCACTTTTTTCGAAATTTTGGTAAATGAATTGATTAGTACTAGTTAATATCTAACTACTACAACTTTTTAAATTTATTTTTTTCGTCCATATTAAGCGTGAAACGGTTTTGTAAATATTTTACCTTATATTTCACACAATCAAGGGCCGGGTTATGTCACGAACTCTCCCGCACGGTATTATGCTCTTGCCGGTGTTTTCGCGGGCTTAATAAAATTCAAACTTGTAGAATTAATTTAATTATGAAAACGAACTTAAAAAAAAAAAAAACTAGTATTTAAGTTTACATGTGAACATTGATAAAAAAAAATAAAAAAGGACTCAACTTCCTTATTGATTCCATCACATTTGACTGTTTTCGGCGTTAGAAACAGCTTAACCAAGCGCAACTTTAGCCCAAGTCAGCGCTGTTGCAATTTGGGTTCATTATCTTAGTGGACCTCAAAACACTATAAAAAAGCTCTGATATACAGTAACAGATGCGCAAAGACTGAAATACTAGCGCTATACAAAGTCGTTCAATATTAATAAACAACAGAATTAATAATACAACAACAGCTGTTAGATGGGTAAGCTTAAAGCTTGCGATAACTTTATTTTATTAAGAAATCAACAAAATTAATTCGATAAAACATCTTCAGTCGACATTGTGATATTTGATATTAGTTACACCTTTCCAGAAAATAAACACCGATACACACAGCAATCACTTATCAAAACAAGCAGCATATTATATTAAAAGCAAATACGTGAAAGGCAGCCATCAACAGTCAACACTATCGAAATGAAAATATTATTAATACCGATCCCTTTGATTTCGATAGCCCATACAAACTGATGACCAGGCGCGACCAAATAATAAACATCACCATTGTGGGTCTTATCTTCTTGAATAAATATAATATGAAGGTAACTATATTAAAAGGATCAATTTCATCTTTCCATTGAAATGATAAGAGCCACCTGAAGATTATACGTTTTAAATTTAAAAATAACACTTGGGAGTCTGCCTCAGATCGTGCGCAGTTGGTACGCCAGCTGCTGTCAGTCGCCCCGCCATGCCACCTGGCCAATAAAAGTGGTAACATTTTATTTGTGAGGGCAACACCCGGCTGCGGCACGCGTCGAGTCACACCCGCACGGAATCGACGATCTGGTAGGTACTCCAAAGTTCAGGTAAAGTTTGCCACATTGGCGACAGTTTGACAGTGTTACTGCGGTAGGTACTTAACTGAGTTACTGCGGTAGGTACTTAACTGATTGTTTTTGTTGCAATATCTCTTGTAATTAAGATGGTTTTTTTAAAGACCTTCGTTAAGATAGATAGGTACCTGCCTACACAAAAAAGCTTTCGAGTGTATATTAAACGTCTGGATTTTTTATTTATTTTTTAAATTTCTTGTTTGTATTAGGTTAACATATTTTTTTCAAACAAATGTATTTTTTCGCAAAACACGGAATTGATACAATATAAAACATGTGAGTAATAATACTAATAATGAGTATTATTTTTTCCGTATATTATTTTAGTTAATAATAATAATAATTGGATAATTTGTAGAGCGCCGTTTTTGTGAGAAATTACCTCAAGGGCGCTGTACATTTTATTATGACTTCTTAGGCTCTATCTAGAACTATTATTTACAAACGGACACAGAGAACATACTTACCTGGCAGCTCACTTCCGAAAAACGCACTTTAATTAGAAAGTTTATGTTTGGAGGAGATACGACTTTGCACGCGGAGGACGCTATATTAAAACACTGGACATTGCATAACTTTACATTTGCTACACCATCATTTTTCATATTACATTTATAAGAAGATTACTGCCAAAAATGGAGTTAATAGTTATGAATTCTTTAAAAATATTAAAAATGCATCTCATCTTTTCTGGTAATTTGTTGAAGAATTTTATTTCAACTTATTTATTGTTTATTGACAAATATTTTTATGCACATATCATCGGAATTGGTAACGTGAAGATTTTTAGTGTTTCAATGATTGTACTACAATTATTATTATATTGCTGTTATTTTATTTTAAGACTTTTCGATCAACTCTCAGATCGGTAACGAAATCATCTATTGGAAGGTTGAATAAATCAAATCGTATTCCATAAATAAACTAAGTTTGAAGATCGAGCGCAAAGCTTGCAATAGACGACAACGTGAATTGATACAAGACAAAAATCAGAACGATTTTCGTTCTCGATTCTCACACTCTAATAACAGTGTAGATACGTTGGAGATGGGACATAGTATGATAGTATCTAACAATTGTTTTCCTTAGGTGAAATTAATCAGAGAATTCGGCTCGGTAGAACTCCTAACTGGACCGATAAATCCTACTGATCCCTCAATGTAAATATTAAAAAAATCTTTCGTAATCCTGCATGTAATTAAAATGACTGATTTTTTCGTTTTTATGTATACATTCTTTGACAAATCTAATAAGCCTAAATTTTATATGAGAGAGCTAGGTATAATGCCAGTAGCCGAAATAACAAATGGTAATATGTTTATAGTCTGAGAATGCAAAATTCTTTTAATCTCATTTCCTAAATCTGTATATTTACTTATTTTTTCAGAAATAGATTTTTCAATTTATTTTTTAAAATTATTTAAAGGTTTGTTATTATTAAATAAATGAAAAGAAAATACTTTGTTTTAAGTCACTTTATTTTTATTTTTCGTCTACCGGTTTCGGTACCTCCGTACCATCATCAGGACTGTTACAAAAATTATGTCTAAAAATACATAAGTACATATATATATACATAATCTTGTGATAGAAGGGAACAATTTGGAAGCTTTAGAAATAAAAAAAATCAGTAAATTCAAAAGAAGAAATCATTATAAATCAACTAAATTTAACCTTCAGTCCAATTTTAAGTATGTTCCCCGTGTCTTCACTTATCCCCCATTCCCCTCCTCCCTCCAACAACTGACGCTCTGTCCCACTCTAGTATACTGTCCCTTTATATCAAAGGATTATGTATATATATATGTGTACTTATGTATTTTTAGACATAATTTTTGTAACAGTCCTGATGATAGTACGGAGGAACCGAAACCGGTAGACGAAAAATAAAAATAAAGTGACTTAAAACAAAGTATTTTCTTTTCATTTATTTAAAATGTCAAGTCACAATGTGTTTGCTTCTTTTGATAAATTTGTTATTATTGTTTATTCAACACAATATAGGAACTATCATGATTTTCGCGATGAACCGTAAAAGGTTTTTTTAATTTAATTTTGTTGCATTATTTCACTCGACAGAACGAAACATAATTTTGGGCCTAAATTCATCCCGTTTCATAAACTAGGCCAGAAATAACTGCTCTCATCACTAGCCACGTTAGGCGCCAGATTAACATTCCAGCGGTGCAATTATTAATTCAACGTGTCAGATTTTATTCCCAAACGCGCATTTTTATCATAAAATCGTCGGTAGTTAGTAGACGGCTCCAATGGCAAGCTATTAAGCCGATTCACATGCGAAACAGTGTGAAATGAATGGTAAATGTCTAATTATTGGTTCCAATTACAATGAATGGGTGTAATTGGTCAAATACGTAGAAATAGCGTGTATTAAATACCCATATCAATTTGTAGTGCATCTGATAATTTATTGAGGGGTTCGTACGAATTTTATGGTCGTGACGAATTTTTGTACCTCATTCAAAGGAATTCTATATGACAATAGAAATGTAGTGATTTTATTGGGGAGCGAGTGGACAAATTACAAACATTGACATTCTTAATGATGGAAGGATCCCCCTTACTAATAAAAGTATTTTAAATTTTACACAACTGATAAACAACCATTAATGTTTAACGGCTGGTTAAGTCCTCCATCACAACGCAAGCAACATCTTCCGCTTCGTGTGGTGGTAGTAGTAGATTTTCAAATGTTGTTGGGTTATTCGTAAATCGGGAATGTTTGTCTTTCTTTTTTATTAACAAAAAAAAATTATAGTAAAAGGTAAAAGGTAGGTTGTGTAAAATTATGCAATAAACACGTTTATAGGAAGGAAATTGGTATTTAGGTAGAATGTACACGGACTGCTTGCTACAAGCAGTATACACGGAGAAACATGTTATTCTAAAATACGACAATTTTATTCGTAAAAACGGTTAAAAACGTGACTGAAGTTCTTACGAACAAATTAACAGGGTTTCAATGTTTATTGGCGGGAACATGTAAGAATAATTTGTTGGTATACGTAATTTCGTACGTACCTAAACCAACAAATTATTCCTACATTTTCCCGCTAAGAAAGAACTTCAGTCCCGTTTTTAACCGTTTTTACGAATAAAATGGTCGTATTTTAGAATAACATTTTTCTCCGTGTATATTTGAAATATGTGGATGATAATATTGAAGTATATTTTTAGTGCAGTGGGGAAAGAAAATACAACATGGCGTCGATTTCAAAATGGGTACAGTACATAGAATAAAAAAGAATTTTAATGAGAACCATTGTCGCTACTTAGTAGTTTTTGGTTCTTGCCCAATTCAATTTGGGAGGCGGTTATTTGTAACCAACACCTCTGCCATAGGTGATCCCTAGTGCTTCACTAGATTGGTAACTTAGAAGGGATGCCCGAATTCATCGGGTGATGTGTGTCCAGGTCTTGGCGGTGGAAGCGCATGCCATCAATTGCGTGGCGTTAAGGAGGCCCTTTGAGCTCTCCAGATGGTATATCTCAATCCATCGTCTTGCACCACAGCGGGAGGGTTAAATTCATACGTCCGTCACTCCTGGAGACACTGACCCCTAAATCCCTATTCACCTGTCATACCTTTTTTTCCCAGAACTTCCTTTCGTTAAAAAAAACCTGCATTAAGCATCTCCAAAGATGACAAAGGCCCCGAGGGAAATTATTTTCCTCAGGTCTTCCTGTTTGAATTTCAAAATAATTGTTAAACACAGTTTTGCATTTGAAATTAAAGTAAAGGAATTCGTGATCCAAAGTCTGGTCAGACTTTTGGATCGCGAAGCACATAGCATTTCGAGAGAGAAACGTTTTGACCATTATTGGTATGATCATTCCTCCAAAAAATGATTGGATCATTTCGTAGTTTCTTATGTTAAGTATATTAAAATTTATGTCGATAAGTTATTGTGGACTTCTTTGATCTTTATAGCATGGGTATCAAACATAGAACGAAGAAGAAACTTTTCAGTGGTATTAACATTGTACATAACATTAAATGCTTCTTTATTATCAATCTTATAGTTACTAATATCTATGCTCCTGCATTTGCGAATTGCTAACTTATTGCAAAATATTGTAAAACTTAATTGCAAACAAAGGCAGTTTTGCCGTAGAGATGGCAAAGTGGATGAACCGAGTCATAACTTTATATTGACACACGCTCCTTGCCTCATTACCTTTCATGCATTGCCTCATACAAACTCTTCTGATATTCTGAAACTTGACATGATCTGTCTTAAATATTTGATTGTGTCTGAATCAGGCATCCCGTAAATATTCTACAATTGAGCCTTTGCCCGGAATAATGTTGTATCCAACAATATTTTTGTTTCGAGAAAAATGGAAAAAACGAAACCGGTTATGTTTCATAACATTTTATATTTAAAATAACATAAGCCCTTAAGACTTTTAAAGGAAAATTCGGGAAAAAGGATTATTAGATTAGAACTTATTGCCAGAATTTGTGCTGAATTCGTGGTAAAATGTTGTATATGAAAATTTCACATACAACATTATTCCACAAAACGATTTAAAATAACATAAGCCCTTAAGACTTTTAAAGGAAAAGTCGGGAAAAAGGATTATTAGATTAGAACTTATTGCAAGAATTTGTGCTGAATTCGTGGTAAAATGTTGTATATGAAAATTTCACATACAACATTATTCCACAAAACGATTTTTTTTAAACTTTTCTGACCCTCAAGAAAGCACCATGCTCTTCTAACAATAATTTAAGCATGTCATTGATGCATTTGAGCTTAAAAAGCAAAAAAACTATATGAATAAATGAAACTATTTACAATCGAGATTTTGTCTTGAGATGAACATAGAGCATTATTCCACAAACGTTCAATGCCTAAAAAGCAGCCTTAACAATATTTTTTTCTGGACGAATTCTACTTTTATGCATTCTTCAGTTAAAGTGTATCTAGTTGAAGGCTATTGATAATACGTTCGTTTTCTCCATTTATTCCCATAAATTAAACCAATCTCCGTGATTTCGATTAGCGGCTTTATACAAAATTCTTCCACAAACCGACATTTAAAATGCTGCCACAGGCCTAAAAAAATTTTCATTACCACCCCTATCTTAAAAAATGCGTAATAATATTCCCAACATTATTCCATCAATAACTCAACATTGATAGTTTTGTTGGATACAACATTATTCCGGGCAAGGGCTCAATTATTATAAGAAATAAGAAATCTCGTTCACTTTTGACATGAAGAATAAATTGGCAAAAACAAGACCAAAAATCGTTTGATGACAAAGTCAGCTAAATAAGCATGTCACACTAGTTCTTATTTTAAAAATAAACCACCAGCTGTAGGTATTAATAAATGTGTCTGCGTCAACAAACGTTCACAAGACACGTCTGAAATCAGATATCTCAGGGCCGTCGATTGCACAAAAAAGATAAAGTCTTTTGTAGAAAGTGATGACAGCAATATATTAGAGCTTTAAACTGATTAAGTCGCCATTGTTTCGGTCTGGAGTGCGAATGGAGCGAATAAAGCTCCTCTAGTTGTGCTATTGTTTGGGCGAAGCCGATTCCTTTGAAATGTCAACTCGATAAAAAAAATACGAAGCTCCGAAACTAGCAAATAAAATTTCCAACATTCTATTGATCTTTAAGACTGTTTTCTTGAAAAACGTTCTTGATATTTTTTCGTTAAATACAGTTAGTTAGTTACATATAACGAAAATGTCGTAATGACAAACTTTGTTGACGAAAGAAAAAAAAAACATACGAGGTACATTTTTTCGACTTTCTCTTCTCTTTATTTTACATACTGAAATCTGAAACACGCTGAAATAATAATGAAGTGTCAATTCATTTTCATACGTCTGGAAATTTCCTATAAAAACCTTTCCTAAGGCATTTTTCATTGATGTATGTACCTACCTGCCATTTAGTCAACTGTAAGTACAAAGAGACCATGGTGGGCTTCGCTCACAATAATATTCTTGTGACAAAATTGAATTGAACCATTTTCTTGTTTAGAATGTGTCTTTATTCGATCTCTTTTATTCTCAATAATAATACATAATAATATATTTGATTATTGCTAGTTGAAAACTTTTTTTGTATTAATAGGTATATATAGTACTTTGTTGACTTTGTTCAGAAGTGTTGTGATTATTGCGACAGATTAATAATACTCCACAGATGTGTTATAGGCACAACGAGAACGAGTCGTTTATCGAACTCATTATTTTGTGTAACGAGCTACGGGCTTTTTTGTTTTCTCAATCATGAAATCCAGTTCACGCATTCGTGGTAGCCTGGGTGTCACGGACATAAACAGTAAGCTAGAGGAACAACAGTTGAGATGGTATGGTCACATAAAACGGAGACCACCAGACAGCGAAGCAGGCAATGTCAATGGGGCTTCATCGACAGTCATCCAGAGGAAGACCAAAGAACTCCTGGATGATTCAATGCTCCAAAATCCTAAGTAGTAACGGCCTGGATGAAAGCGATTGCCAGAACCGAAGAAGCTACAACCTGAGAACGAGGAGAGCCGACCCCAACAGCCTGCCTAGGCAATGAGTTGGGACAGTGCAAGGAAGAAGAAGATTCATGAAATCCAGACCTCTATTATTCCATACTTTACTCATTGCAATTCCAGTAGTTGACCAAAACTGGCCATCATGCAATCCGTGCCAGACATTGTTTGAGGATCCGCGGAAGCTCATAAAAATAAATAGAACTTAAAATATTACTTATTGTATTAGTGGCTTGGGCACTTTCTTTGTTCCAAAATTTAGGAATGGATAATTTGTTCGTAAATCGTCTCCGAACGTGTTATTCCCTGACAAAAAAAACTTTCTCTCTTTCAACCCGCACAATGCGGAACGGTGAGGGTGAAAACACAACTTTATTCAAGTTTGCGAAAAAGATTTTCCGAGACATTTTCGGTTTCGAGAATTTGCGTTTTTTGCTGATTTGAAGATGTTTATCCAGAATTCAAAAGAAGTGGTTGGAATAATTTCACGCGAGTTTGGGAATGTTGTTGTTATTTCAAGACGATGTTTTTTATTTAGAAAAATAACTCGGTGAAAGCATGACGAATAACAATTAGAAAGTAGGAGTTTTTATTTTCGACGCGAATCAGCTTTATTAAAAATTCGCAATTTAAAAAAATGGAGTCAATAAACTTAACTTACAATCTCTCTATCACTGCAAGTCTATTGTACTTAGTATAGGATTACCTCTAGTGGGACAACATAATGAAATTAAAAAGAAAGTTACATGAAACAAAAATTCGTGAGAGTAAGTAAAGGATTTATAATTAAATGAAACAATATAACTTAGTTACAACCACTGATTTATTTAGTTAAACGCCGACCGGTTTCGGAACAACCGTTCCTTCTTCAGGGCAAACATATAATGATGACAATAACAAAATAGTGGGTAGGTACAATTTATCAGTAGGTGTTGTGGTAGGGGTAGGGGCGTGGCTAGGAATTAATGAAGAGTAAGAGGGGACAGAATGGACATCGAATGGGAAGAGATTTAATATTGGGCTATAGGTTAATATTTTTTGTTTGTTGATAATCGACTCATTATTTTTAAGGGATCTTTTTATTTCTAGAGCTTCTAAGTTATCTAAGCGTTTTCTTTTATTATTAATGTGAAGAATCTTTATCCCTGTATTTTTTTCAAAACTATGGTTATTTTCAATTATATGGTTTAGCGAAATCGGAGAAATTATTATTATTAAGACACCTTGATTCTAATTTCAAAATTACGCGTTATTTTCCCGATATAAAATGAGGAACAGTCATTAGTCATTACATTTGAGTTTATATATTTATTTTTTTAAAGATTTATTTTTTGGAGCATATTCTGCAATAATATTAAAACAATATTTCATATTCTAATAAAAATAAGATAGGATACAACATTAATTAAATTCATTACAGAATTTTTATAGAACAATGTAAAACAAAACATTTGATTCATGTACGTTGAGAAGCAAATAAACATATAACAACAAAAATTCAGTCATACCGAATAACATTTTTTTAGTGTACCTACCTATTATCATTTATTGGTTACCAGAAGATCTGATGTACCTACATAAAACAAATTCAATTCAAAGCAGAATTTTAAATATAAACAATAAAAAAGTTTGATTTTTAGTTTTTTTTTCAATCTAGATATATTATTCTATATTTTTATTTTAGATATTTCTGTATTCTATTGCTGCTTTTGTATTCATGAATGAAATAAATTTTGAATGGGACAATGCCAACAATTTTAACAAATTTTGACTCATAGTAAAATGTAATTTCAAAGTGCATTCGATCATTAGCAAGATAAAGGTTTTATTTATTTTTCTTTTCAAAAAACATCCTTTCCTAAATAAAGTTTCATGACATTGCGTTTTATATAAATTGTCATGTGCACTCTTGTGTAAATATTCCCTGTAATTTGTTTAATTGCCGCCATTTGTAATGGCCAAATTTCTTGGAAAGATATTAATTTGGCGTGCTGGCTAAATGTTCTTGAGTTGCATGCACGCCACAATAGCTACCTAATTCCTTAAATATAAAAGAATTGTTTTGAATTCAAGGATAAAATACATTTTATGTAAATAATAAAATAGTCAGTAGGTACCTACTTAATGGGGTTCGCTCGAGTTCGACACTCTTTTTATTTAAATTTTTTTCTCATGTAACACATTTGAAAAAATAATATATTTTTTTTATTTTATCTTCATGCAGAACTCCACACAGGAGGCCCAAAGAAAAATAATTTTCCTCAGGATCTCTGTCATCTTTGGAGATGCTGTCTGAGGGACCGTTTTGAAGATAGAAATAAGTGAACATTATTCTTGAAGAGACCCATATTGTAGGAGGAAGGAAACACAGAGACCGGCCAATCATTCCACAGTCGAGCTGTTGAACTCACCAACGAGTTATAGAAATTACCCGTTCTCATGTGACAATTTTCAGCAAGTACAAATGTTGCTGTGCAAACTATGCACTGGTGTTTAAGGTTTCGTTTCCTAAATAATCAAATTATATTGACATATCTATACCCTTTCACCCGAGAGCCACGAATATTATTTTTAATAACATTATTTAACACTGAATACGTGACTTTCACAGGTACCCTCGTGGAAAGTTCATCCACACATGTAAAAACTACAATATCGAAATGTAGGTAAAATAGAAACAATTGGACAGATAAAAATTCTAACGAATCGCTTGAAGCAAATGTCAGAAATCTCCGTCCTAGAAATAAGTATTATTAAATTCACAGTCAACGGGATTACTCTGGAAATAGAAATTCGATTTCATTCAATCAATATCATTCTCGGTAAAGGTGTTCAATCTGCCTTTGACATGTTTCATTATTAATAAGTCGAAGATGGTAAATAACGCTATTATTATGCTTAAAACATTTAATTAAAATTAAATCCTGCTTTGAATTATTGATGAACGGAGGAAAAATGGTATCATTTTGCATAAATAATCACATGGAGAATTTCAGTCAATCACAACATGTGTTTGATAGAGAATGGTTACTCCCCGTGGCTCAATACTACGGACTTTCTTTTGGGTATGCTCGAAAAGAACCATCTACAGGTCAGAAGGGTTGTAAATTGTTCATTGTAAATTGTGCAAATTGCTACACATTTCTTCAGACTGATTCGAGGATGGTATAAACACTTTTATATTATCTCCCAACCGAGGGGGACCCAAAAGAAACGAGACTCTTACGGTAGAGGGGGAGGGGGGGGGAACGGGTTTTTTTGTGGTCGGCTGTTGTACAGAAAATTTTTCTCAGTCAGTGTACGAAGACTGCAAAGCTGCGTCGCTGTGAGACCATGCATTCATCCAAAGTTTAATTTTAAGTAAATCAAGATTTAAGAAAAAGCGGTTTTCGCGTTTTCTTCTTCTTCTCGTGCCTTGTCCGTTCAATGGACGTTGGCTATCATGTTGGCTATGCGGACTTTGTTTACAGCGGCCCGGAACAGCTCTACAGTAGACTGGCCAAACCACTGTCTCAAGTTTTTCAGCCACGATGTCCTCTTTCTTCCAGGGCTCCGTCTTCCGGCAATCTTTCCCTGCATTATGAGATGCAAGATCTTGTACTTCTCCGGATGTCTCATAACGTGTCCTAGATATTGAAGTTTTCGGATTTTTATTATTTTAATAACTTATTTTTCTTTATTCATCGGAACCATAACATTCTTCATTCGTAACTCTGTCCATTAATGCGTTTTAAAAACGGAGAAATGTCGGTTGAAGACCAACCTCGTTCCGGACGCCACTCAACCTCAAGCACAGGATAAAAATGTTGATCAAATCAACACTCTTGTCAATCGAAGAGGACCCAGGTTTTTTTCCATGTCATTTTTTTCCAGTCATGGCGTTATGGGTACGATTCCGAAACCATGCAAGAGTCACGCCAATGAAAGAGTTCTCTTTGTCCTCTCCCGAAGCAGTTAAGTCTGTGAAACAGTATTTGCGCAAGAATGGAATTACCCCGACTGTTCACCCGCCCTATTCACCCGACCTGTCTTCCTGTGACTTCTTTCTGTTCCCCTGGATACTGCAGAAGAGGTGAAACAAAAATAGCTGGAGGCCATAAAAGGCATTTCAATAAGTGAGTTTCAAATTGTTTTCAACGGTGGAAAAAAAGGCTTGACAACTAAATATACTCTAATGGTGAATACTTTGAGGGTAACCAAATTTTGGTGTAAAAATATTGAAAAAATAAAAATGTTATGAAGAATGTCTCGTTTCTTTTGGGTTCCCCCTCGTAGTAGTAATTTGCCAATGGTCATGCCTGTGGTGTGAGTATGTTGATGTATATACTCAATATGTTGAACAGAATCAATTTGGGTATCGACATAATTTAGCATCTATGAAGCCGCCTTTAAAAGGCTAGCTCTGTTGCTACTTAATATTTGGATGACTTGTATATTTTGTGAAAAATCACCTCAAGGGCGCTGTACAAATTTGAACGATGTACTTAATTGATAAGTTGATCATAATAGATAGAAACCCTTTATATCTATGCAATTCTTACAAATTTATTTAAAATCACATTATATTAAACAATTTAAAAATATCAAGTTGAATGGAATTGTGAAATATGTGGAAAGGTTTTAATGTGACGATTCAATAATTAATTTTGCGTGAAAAGTAACAAACACACATACATCATATTAAGTAAGATATTAGTAAGATATTTGTAAGATATTAGTAAGATATTAGTAAGATATTAGTAAGATAATAGTAAGATATTAGGAAGATATCAGTAAGATATTAGTAAGATATTATAAGATATTTGTAAGATATTAGTAAGATATTAGTAAGATATTAGTAAGATATTAGTAAGATATTAGTAAGATTATAGTAAGATATTAGTAAGATATTAGTAAGATTACGCGTGACCGCTGCCGAACAGTTTGATAATGCCTTCTGAAAGCGAAACAGTTGTCCAATAATAATTACACAGCAGAACTTTAAAAAAAATAAATTCCCAAAGATGACATAGGCCCCGAAGAAAATTTTTATCCTCAAGACCTCTTGTGTGGAGGAAATGTAAAAAAATACTGTGTTTAAACTTAAAATGAATAACATATTAAATGAAATTGAAAAGAATCATGTACAAAAGTGAAACCGATATCACAATAAGTATTTTTAATATAACCATTAATGTCAGAGCTTTTGATATTGCTGAAGGTCCTAAGTGTTTTGTTCTGGCATCACATGGTCCCATGGTGAAATACGGTGCTCGACAGACGATGAGTAAGCACCGCAAGAGGGGAAGTGTGTGAGAGGTGCGGGAAGCGACTCAGACGGTACAATCATTAATTACAAGCTGCATGTTGTCACGTTTAGGGTAGCGCTTAATTTTTTTTATGAATGCTCCCCACGAACACACATTTTAACATTACAAAATATTATTTATACTCCGATTAATCATCAATTTTCAATACAAGAAAATCTTTTTTTAAATCTCCCTTACTATCATAATGAGATATATGATATAAACGGTGTTAGGCGCTTCGCCCACTGAGGCAACTGAAAACCAACTAAAACCGGCTTTTTCTCTGTCTTGATTGGTCAAAAAGCTTGTTTAACCATAGACGAACTACGAGACAGCTGACAGCTAGCAACTAGCAACGGCTGCCCTGGGCAATGAGCAGTGACAGTCGCAAGATGGTCGCAAGTCACCGCTTGCGTTACCATTGACAACGGGGTTTTGTGTGATTGTGTAGTGTGCGGGCCATCACATTGTCATATAAAGACAGTTGGCAGTTGAGAGTTTTCAGTTGCCTGAGTGGGCGGAGGCGCTTAGAAAGAGAAAACATTTCGCTTTATATTAAAATCTATAAATTAACCACAGAAGAATTAAAATGTACACCTTTTTAGAACCAAATTTGAAAAAAAATTGACTCTTTGATAATTTTTTATTAAATACTTTTTCATGGAACACAAAGAAAGGGAGATGACAATACCGTTTATAAAACATTTATCTAATAAAAAAGGACTTGTTTTTAGTTTTTTTTAATACAAAAAAGATTTAAAGTTATTTAAATTATGTAAATACATTTTACACTGTTTTAGAATTTTTGTCATTTTTTTATGTGAATACCGCACAAGAATCCCAACTGCTCCCGTCTGGAACCAGTAAGACTGTGCCAACCCCATTTGGGTTATGTTGTAAGGCTGAAGGTGGTGGAGAGGGGAACGCAATGGGGAGAAATGATGAAGGGGAAGTACCTCGCTATTCAGATCTGGGCTAACAAACAAGGCTAAAGCCATTTCTAGAAACTTTGCAAATATGAATCGTGGTCTTACACCAGGGCGATACTGAGAGTGTCTTCCACTCTGAAACGTGCCGCAAATATACTATATATTATTCTGAATAAATTATGAAATAATAAATAGTCAATAAATTAACCCTGGTATTTTTCCATTGCTTGTTGTCAATTAATTCTTTATCTGTCTACAACATAAATGTCAAAGCGCAATGACATTTGCAAAATTTACGGCACATTCACATTATGACATTACTTTTGCCCCACCTAAGTGTAATGAACACAGCTTTGATATATTATACAAAACGCTGTACAAGTTAGTGTGAAACGATGTGAATGTAAATGAAGCGAGATGTTTTTTTGTTCAGGCATAGTAGTGTGGCGGTCTCTCCTCTCTGCCTGCCCCTGTGATGAAATGGTCTGATTAGTTTATTATTTAGTGGGTCATTTTACCTCGTAAATTTTTAAAAATAAATTCATCAGTTGTATCGTTCGTTCATCACAATATCGCAGAGTTAACATCGATTATTTATTATATAATATAATAAACCTATTTCCTTCGTAATTTAATAATTCTGTAATAGTATAAGTATCTTTATCGTGTCTTACAGGTCGATTATATCCATATTTTATTAAAACTGCCTAAGTCGTAAAAAAATATTATTGACTTTATTTCTCCAGCTGTCAAAAATTTTACGACACGTGAGCTGTTAAGGGAAAATGGCTTCTTTGAGTACCGATTAGTTTTACCGTCATTTAATGATCATTTGCCTTCTGGATAGGGCCAGTGGAAGGTGGAAAAGTGCAAATATAAATTTACATGTCAATAATGGTCTCGTAATTTATCTAATTAAACATGACAAATTAATTAAATTAACCCGTCAGTAGAATTATAATTACAATCATATAGTTCTAGTATAAATAATTAAGTGGTTAAAATTTGTCATATAATTATTAAAGAAAGGCAAATATTACCAGGTTACGAAAAACCTGACAAAATTTGAAAATCTCCTACTACCACATCAGTAAGCGTAAAATGTTGTCTATCGAAATGGAGGATATAGCCAGCCGAGGAATTGAACACGGGACGCGCCTGGGTAGAACCCAAACGATAATAGTATAATCATTAAAAAAACAACCTTTAAATCTAGCGCAACAGTTGACAGATTTACATTTGATGTGCAATTTTTTGTGTTGACTTCATACATGGCACTATAAGAGAGGGTGTTATTTTTTCAATGAACACTTCGAGACATTCTCGGGCTTTTCTGTTAACGTTTTAGGGGAAGACTATCATCGGGTGGTTACTCTTGTAAGGCTGGTTAAGATAAGGGACGATTACCTACAGAATAGCAGGAAGTTATTCAGAAAATATGTACATTTAAAAACACGTATGTACTGTATGTAGGTAGGTATAGCTTCTTTCGTCGTGTGGATATGTTTTTTAACGCATAAAATGGTCATAATTTTGAAGGAAAAATTCTGATTTAAGAGCATATTACCAGAGAATACGTCAAATTAGTCATTTTTAAATCAATTTTTTGACGTATTGACTCTTTTATACAAAAAAAAATACATTGACTTTGAAAGATTGTTATTTTATCTGGTACACGCAGTTTTAAAATTATGATAAACTAAGTGTATTTTTAATATACTAAGGTTATACCGTTGGTCGTTGGCAGATTTGTTCCAATTTTCAAAGGATAGATTCTATTAAGCAACACAAATTTCAAATTATATAATCATATAACAAAATAATTTAATATATAATCTAGTCAACACAGTTTTAAGAATTGAAATTTTAGTTAAATTAAAATCATTGAAAAATAAATCCGAGAACGTGTTTTGTGTAAAAATACCTCAGTTTTTCTATTTATTTAAGGTCTTACAAACTAAAATATTAAAAAAAAATTATACCCTTATTTTGTTTAGACATTTTTGAAAAATTATAAATACTTCTGATCAAAAAATACTTACAAAAAGTACACGAGATTTAATAATTTATCATCGTGCGTTTTGAGCATTTTTATTGCTTACTTGAATGTAATAAATAGATATTAAATTTTAGTTTAAAAAATTTGATACGGGGAAAAATCGATCTTTCTCATTAGAACCTCCCTGTACAGTTGCAAGCATTTTTAAACTTTTATTCTCAGCCGCTGGTCAATCGCTCTTAAGAAAATGATAACAGATGTTTTGAATGACTCACTTATCTTTTTTTCTTATTTTGAAAGTCGTTTTGTTTTTTATTACTATCTTGTTATTCAGATATGCTATTAAATTTTCCTCCAATTCTGATGTCTGGCGATAAATTTATATTACTGAAGATAACTTCTCCCCTTCACATATTCTACATTTTACTGGTTAAAACACACTTAGGTATATTCATGGACTAAAATCAACTTTAGGTATACGTTAGAATTTTACCTCTTTTCGTGATTTAAAAATTACTCAATTTTTCTATTATGTTAACTCATCTCACATTGTATCATGAGCTTCGAAGTTATTTGGTAACCATCAAAAATAAAGCAAAATAAATTAAATTGGAATGCTCCACGGAGAAAAATGTTATTCTAAAATTCGATCATTTTATTCGTAAAAACGGTTAAAAACGGGACTGAAGTTCTTACGAACAAATTAACAGGGTTTCAATGTTTATTGGCGGGAACATGTAAAAATAATTTGTTGGTATACGTAATTTCGTACGTATACCAACCAATTATTCGTACATTTTCCCGCCAGTAAACATTGAAACGCTGTTAATTTGTTCGTATGAACTTCAGTCCCGTTTTTAACCGTTTTACGAATAAAATGATCGTATTTTATAATAAAAATTTTCTCCGTGTATCCTTCCTTGTTCATTCGGTATTTCAATAGCAGAAGCTCTTTATACACAGTTGACAATTGTGATCGAGAACGGGTCTTTTCTACGACTCGTTTTTTAAAGGTCAACAAATTGGTGTGGAACGATTCGAATTTCCTCTGCATTTTCTCCCTTTCACCCCTTCATCTCCTCAAAAAGACCTTCCCACATAGAATTCTTAAAGATGACATAGACCCTGAGGAAAACTATTTGCCTCAATATATCCTATGTGGAGTAAACCTAAAAAATAAAATTGATGATATTGATTCTTCTGAATGTTTTTGGTGATTATTTTTATACCTTAGTACACAATCCAAATCGCATATAAATCGTGTTTCCACGATGTTAATTCGAGTGATTTATTAGAAAAATATAGTTTTGACCTTTGATTCACATACATAGTATCCATTTGAAACGCCAATTTGTGTGTTTCTAGTAGTTTAGCTCCAACATTTATGGTTTTGGTGCCGCACCGCGCTAACTCCCAAATGACACGCAAACATTTAATTCCCACACAATTCGCTCTTGACATCTCATTTTAGAAGTATATTGGCTTTCGCTGGAACTAATGGACGTCGTTGTTTTGACCGACTTTAACCAAATATTCTAGCTTCTGCAGCATTTTGTCGAAATGATTATATGTATTAATCTCATTTGAATATGGCGTTAAAAGTCGTGGGTTCTATTTCGTGCTACTCTAAACTAGCGATTTTCAAGGTATTTTGTTAGGTAACACCACCGCTTTCATAGATTAGTTATTTTAGGTAGAGTGCTTAATGTAAAATATGATTGCTGGACGTCTTAGAGTAGACATTAACCAAATTCTGGAAGTGATTTTTTTATGAGTGTACCACACGAGTCCCGACTGCTCCAAACTCTTAGGATCTGTGGGAATGAGACTGTGGCATCAACAAATGGGGTAAGTTGTTATACTGAAGGGAGTGGTGAAGGGACAGAGTTGGGAAATACAAATATTGGATTTCTTATTAGATCACCAAATAAGCATTTCAATTCTGAATGATGGTCTTCTGCCAGAGCGATACTAAGATTATCCACTACCCTTAGAGTCAAGAAAATTATATATTTGTGTAGAATTTTTGTCGCTTTAAAATTTTTTGTTTATTCTAATCATAAAGTATTAAATATTGAACTTAAAAAGTCACCAAAAAATCTTCAACCAAAAAATTTGGTCAATGGGATTGTTTCCCTCTTTTTCGTATTTTAATACCTTTCAGAGCCTTCATTTTTTTAGTCCTAGTAATAATTTTGCTGTAGATAACTACAGCTCTAAAAAAACAATTTATTACGAGGCTATTTTCCGATATTTACATAGAAATACGATTAGCAATTTTCACCCATTCAAACAGCATTTAATTTATTTTGAAATCATGAATATTATTCAGCACTAATTGGGGTTTACAAAAATATTTTGGAGTAATCAGCACTCAGCAGAGCAGCAATTATATCTTCATCGTTAAAAAAAATAGTGTAAAATCGTAAAACATCAATGGTATTTTATTTTAGATCGGATGATTAAAAAGAGAGATGGTTTAAAATACAAAGAAACAGATTTAACTCCCTTCCATTATTATAAATGACTAAGGAATGTACTTGACTTATAACCAGTAATTACTGTAATTAATTAAGTAAAAAAATGTTAAGAAAATTTTGGTTTCCGGTGACATTCTTAATAGTTTTTTTCAACTTACGACAAAAAAAATCAGTAGGTATTGAACAGTAAGTTTCGAGGTAAGGGGTTGAGCGGTTACTCGGATGCGTGACAAGTGATGACATGTGGAAGAATTTTTTTCTTAATTCAATTCATAATTTTTTTTTGTAAAAAAAAACAACTTTTGTAGGAATTGCTGTAAAAACGACCCGCGATTACATAAACGCTTAATATGCACAATATAATATATTATGGTGGATAAGTACATATTTTAATCTACCGTAAGTTATTAATTATCTACATTAAGTGTAGTAAGTCTTTTGAGAACTAAAATGTTAAGAACTTTATTAATTAATTTTAAATATATAATAAAGAAAAAATATTTTATACCTTTTTTGGAAGAACTGTCATTATACTACCGATATAAAATAGTAAAACTTTTAAAAAACCCGAGCTGTTGAGTGTAAGAACCAATCTTATAAATGGTTGGTTGTGTGTATGTTTTCACGTGCAAATTGGTTTGATGAGTATGGAATAAGCAAATAAATCAATAGATTAGTGTTTCAAAAAATTACACGTTTTTCTGGGTAAGATTTTTTCTCATTCAAAAACGGTCTCTCTTGGCTGCAGTAGTTTTTTTTTAAATTTAAAAAATAAATTATTTAAATTTAATTGAAAAATGTTAATTTATTATTATTTTGAAATGTTTTAGTTTTTTATTATTGCCATTTTCAAACTGTCTCACAAACTGCCTCACCATTCGCTTTCAGTCCTTAAGTTCTTCCCGTCTTGCTTAAATCCTACTCCCAAAGACTCTTCATTCATCTCTTCGTCGCGCGTCGGTCTGTCTCTGGGTTGATTCTACTGGAATGGGAAGTTTTTTTTTGTGTTTTTTTTAAAATATTTTATTGTTAATCAACAGGTTAAATTTTTTCTGAAACAATGTTTGTTTGTCTACACAAAAGTTAACACCATCACTGCTTGTATTGATTCTCCCCGCAGCGCCGATTATTTAATTGAAAGTTTTAATCACGTACTTCGATCCCACCCCGGCTTTCATATATATCAAATGAGATGATCAATGCAGCAGCCCACCGCGGCAATCATCACGTGAATTTGCATTTTCTGCTAAAGTAGCCTGGATCCATTGAAATGAGGAATTTTAGCCAACAAATTGAATATCAGCAGAGCACCTGAATTTGTGGAAATCGAAATCGAATTATTCAACGATCTAACTAACTACGGTTAGGTCTGCATAATATATAATGCGAAGCGCCGATAGGCTATTTGAATAAAACATCGGAATGAATTAAAAGCTCGATGATGGATCTGAACTGATGTCAGTTCAATGGAAGATTATCATAATTGACTGAGTTATCAGAAATCTATTCCGAACGCAAAAAATCTTGAAGTGATTACTTTTATTTTCGCTTACGCCTAATAATTATAGTGTTTTTTTTTTTATATTGTCGCACTCCCTTTAAAATTAGTAATTACAGAGCTCCCTTTCAAATCATCTTATTTTTGAAAGCTGTCTCAATTTGACAAAAATTCTTTTTTTTGTCTCAGAAATTTTTACAACCAAGTTTGTCTAAAATTTCTTGATCAGTGCGATCCATTTCTCGATAGAGAGACCAGATGAACACGTCAAAGGGTCTGGCTTGCCAAGAAGCTGGTGGGCGGTCGCATCCGCCGCCAAGACCTAAATACACCTCACTTCATTAATCCGAGCACCCCTGCTAACTCACCAATAGTGGCGAATTGCTTGGCGTGACAGAGATGTTGGTTATCCAATAATTGATTCTCTGGGCGGGAATACTCATACAAGCCTTCCAAATTAATAATAATAATATTTGGATGACTTTTATAGCGCCGTTTTTGTGAAAAATCGGGGCGCTGTACAAATTTCAATACATTTCTACAATCTTACTTCTAACTACAGGCTGGACAAACATAAAAAACCTATGGCTAAAACATTACATCTACCGGTTCTTTGGTCAGTGATACAAAACTACATATACAATGCATCTGACCAATTAACGCGATGCTGCCTAAAAATGTACATATAGGTACATGTATTTTTTTTTAAAATTATATATTTGACTAGCTGATACCCGGCAAGCGTTGCAATGCCACTCAAATAAAGATATTATTTCTCCCTGCGCGTCATTTTCCATTCGTCCCCTTTCCCCTTCCACAACCTCTTCCCCACCCTCGTCCCGTTCCCCTTCCCCCTCCCCGCGTTACCCCTCCCCTCTGCCGCTGTCAAACCACCCCTCTTTCATTCCCCCCTGCCCCTCCCGGATTCTCCTCCCCCTCCCGCTTTTTTAAAAATATAAAATACACTCATTTTTCAAACAACTTGCGTGTTTTTTGCAAATTTTATAACTCCAGAACTCACAAATACAGAAATATTGCTATATAGAAACCTTCACGGGCATGTCCACATCAACTCATCAATTTTTTATCGCATTCGGATGAATAGTATAGGAAATATCTTTAAATATATCAAACGCGCTAACTGACAAACGTACGACGTTAAAATAGTCGTTAGGTTTTCTGAAATTATCTAATTTTATGCGCAATTTTCTTAATTTTTCTTTCCGCAAGAACCTTCTGCAAAGTCTTAGAAAACTTTGAAAAAAAAGATGAATGAAATAGGTTAAGTCCTTCTGAAGTTATGGCGTGACCAAGGAAAACAGGAATTCATTTATATATATATATATATAGATGTATGTTAATGGTCACTTACTGAAACAAGGACAGTCTTATTGAAATTATATTATCACCTAAATTTTGTGACAGCGAATGCAAATATAAAAGAATAACTGAAGTTAAAATAAATATCTGTAATTTACTTTTAATACATTTCATTTAACATTAAATATACCTTTGGACATGAGTCTCCTCTATTCAGTTTTGCCATTTATTTTTAACACTCACTCATTCAAAGTCGCCTGTCCCATATCCATCTTATTTGTCGGTGATGACTTTAATGTAATGTAATATAATGTTCCCGACAAAGGATAACATTAAATGATTGTGACAGATATTTCGACCACTCGTTAGTTTTTCTGCTTCTCTAATAAATATCATGGCTCTACTAGAAAGCTTCTATCGTCAATATTTCATATAATATATTATATCAAATAAACATCAAATCAATGACGTATCTTTAATATCATCTGTGTTATATTTCATTTTATTTTCGATGAAGCAGCTAAGTATAATGAATACCAATGTAATGAAGTAATATATTTTCTCTTATAATGATATACGCTGAACGAAACACGAAAATCTTAACCAATAAAGAGGACGGGAGAGACAGATAAATAATTCCACTTTCATCTGATATTTACACAGCGACAAATAATGCTAAATAATATCGGCTTCCGTTGATGTCAATCCAATTATTTTACCAAATAGGATGAATAATTTGTAAGTTAAATTTTAAATGATGAATCGCTTTCAGGACTCGATTTGCCGGAGTCCCTATAAATAACATGCCTTGTAGACCGGCTTGTCGAATCGGGTAATTCTGTCATAAGATCCACGCAAACAAGCCCAAGCGAAGGGTGGATAATCATGGAAATAAAGTCACTTAGTCAATGGAGGAAAAGTAATTCCGACCATGAAACTGGAATTATTGAATGTGGAAGCGTTTTTAATTGACACTTAATCATTTATAATTGTTATAAACTTTAATTAAAACATGTACACGGAGAAAAATGTTATTCGAAAAAACAATCATTTTAATAGTTAAAACGGTTAAAAACGGTACTAAAGTTCTTACGAACAAATTAACAGGGTTTCAATGTTTATTGGCGGGAACTTGTAAGATTAATTTGTTGGTATACGTAATTTCGTAAGTATACCAACAAATAATTCTTACATTTTCCCGCCAATAAACATTGAAACACTGTTAATTTGTTCGTAAGAACTTCAGTCCCGTTTTTACTATTAAAATGATCGTTTTTTCGAATAACACTTTTCTCCGTGTACCGACTGCTTACTTGTGTTTATTTTATGGCTGGTTGTAGAATATACAAATTGACGCCCAACGGAACTATGTCATTCCATTTTGGGGTAGGTTGTGAAACTGAAAGGATTTGGAAAATAAAGGATAGCGGAATAGGAAGGTTGGGAAGTAGGTACCTGGCTATTCAGATCTGGTCACCACACACGAAGCCATTTCAAGCAACGTTTCAATTCTGAAAGGTGATCTTTCAACAGGACGATTTATTTTAATTTTAATACAGCACGAGAATCCCAACTGTCAAGAGTCAGTGGGACTATGGCTTCACCGATTCGGGTATGTTGGAAGGCGGAAGGTTATAAGGAAAGGAGATAGATGATGAAGGAAAGTTTTATATATGTAAGTCGCACTGCTGAAAAACCATCACACAAAAACGGTTTGCCGTGTTTGATGACCAGATCAGGAGAGCACCTGTTTATTTTCCTTCCCTAACTCCTTCCTTTCCTGACAACCTTCAGCCTTCCTTCATACCCCAATCGGGATGCCATAATCTCACTGACTCCGAAGCAGTTAGAACTCTTTTGCGGTATTCATGTATACCATCACCATCCACTCTTATGTCGGTTGATTCCACGCAATACGTGTATATGTATTCAAAATTATTTTAATATATATAATAACTGTTGTTATTATGTACAAAGCAACAATTTTTTCCACGCTACATGTATGTATTGTGCAATGCTATGTAATGTATATAACACGATAGAAAAAAATATAATACATAAAATAAGCTATAATATAAATAAAACAACATAATACAATAAATAAAACATATAGATGAAATAAATGTAGGTACAGCAAATAATTAAACAAAAAATCACTTACGTTTTTAGATTTTCAGTGACACATCGTCGGATCTGCCCTGATGATGGACACTGCAACGCTGTCCGAAACGTCGGCTAAAGAAGGAGGTAGTACAACCCGGCATAACACCCCAAAAACAAACAACAAAAAAAACCCCTTTTTTATGTAAATAGCCAAAAAAAATATAACAATATAGAAAACACAAAACACTGAAAAAAATAAAATGTTACAACAAAAGCATATAATAAAAAAAAAATACATTTGTAAAAATGATAAGAAGTCTCATATAAAAAGATATTATAAAAACATATAAACAAAAATTGCAGAAATTACTCGTATAAACGTCTATTTGTGATTATTTTTAAGGAGAAATATATTTTATAAAGAAACATTCGTCTTCCCGACGGTTACTGAATTTTCTGTTTTCTTCAACGAGTTTTCTTTTCTTCGAACTCATGTTTAACGGCTAAAAAATAAATGTACTAATTAATAATATATCACTAAAGTAAGTGCACCCGTTTAGCTGTGGATACGCAACTTCTACGATCGCATTAGTGGGTTCACGGCGAGTTCATCGAAAATGAGTTCAACCTAACCTGACCTAACCTAACCTAACCTAACGTAACTTTCGAAATTTGCTTTCGATGAATTGATTTTCAATGAACTCGTCGGTTACCCATTAGTGTGAGCAAATCTAAATAATAATCTGCACTGATTGGTCCTTGTTGACAAGTTGCGTGTCCAGAGCTCTACTAATTCCCAAAAGAAAAAGAAAAAAAGATTCTTCATAAATGACCGCGGGCCTCGGGTTGGCCAGGGCTGGTGTAAGTAGTAAGTTGTCATAATCATATATTATTCGGTTTGACAATGTTCATAGAACTAGGACAGTATTGTTATGTTTTTTGTTAAGTTGGTGTGCTCTAGTTTCGGTTGGCATCTCGCCTTGGAAACCGTAACCATTTCTCTGGTGGCGTTTTCATAGCCTCCCTGGCTCAGCTGATCTCCGCGGCTAATTGTTACAAATTGGTGACATCTGGGAGGAATAACCGTCTCAGCTAATAATTCCTCAATTTGCCAAAGGACCTCATTTCAGAACCACAGTCCCGTTTGGAAAACATTTATCATATGTTTCAATTAGTGACTTAAGATAATGGGAATACAAGTTTATAGCGGTACACATCTCATAGTTTTTTCTTTCATTTAGTTACAAACAATTAGAAGTTTTCTGGGGTTCGACAATAAGGAAGTTGAGTCCTTTATTTTTTATTTTTTTATCAATGTTCACATGCAAACTTAAATACTAGTGTATATATATATATATATTTTTTAAAGTTCGTTTTCACAATTAAATTAATTCTACAAGTTTGAATTTTATTAAGCCCGCGAAAACGCCGGCATGAGTATAATACCGTGCGGCAGAGTTTGTGACGTCACCCGGTCGTTGATTGTGTTAAATATAAGGCAAAATATTTACAAAACCGGGACACGCTTAATATGGACAAAAAAAATAAATTTAAAAAGTTGTAGTAGTTAGATATTAACTAGTACTAATCAATTCAGTTACCGGAATTTCGAAAAAAGTGCATTTTAATGGTTATGTTTTAAATTTTAAAACGCGAAATGTCATTTTTCAACGAAACTTGCAACAGTTCCTAACATAGCGGTAGGTGACCGGTCAGTGGTTCAGTGGGCATCGCGTTTGGGTCCCACCCAGGCGTTCCGTGTTCGATTCCTCGGCTGGCTAAGTCCTCCATCACAACACAAGCAACATCTTCCGCTTAATGTGGTGGTAGTACGAGATATTCAAATGTTGTTGGGTTATTCATAACCCGGGAACGTTTGTATTTCTTTTTAAAAAAATGAAAATTAAAATAAGACACCATCTAACTTGCATTTCGTTCTGGTAGAATCTTGCAATCATATATAAAGACAGGATGGACACACAATAATAATCTACAAACTTTTCGTGCTAGTTATTCTAGAGCCACAGATTGACATTGAGTCTATTTAACGATCCTAATAGGCAGTCCAATTGGATAATTATTTGTCCCCGTCGTTTTTAACTTATTTAACGTTTTCAAAATCATATGATTAACCATTTAACATGAATTATTGGTTACTGGGAAGGCTTGCTCAATAATTTTAACTAGTTGCTCCTAATTGTTTAACGACCACTTGTTGTGGGAAGGTACTTCCACATATTTTAATTTTAAATATTATATAATAGGCAACCAATATTAAAGTCTTCAAGCTATTGTATTTTGATCACCTTCCCATATTATTTTTAATGATTATATCCATATATTCGTAATTTTCTATAATTAAATATGTTTTAATAGCATATTTATTATAATATTATGTAAACGGAGAGATCAAAGAGTAATTTGTGTTTGTATGAATTATTGAAAGTGAGGAAAACTAGAATCTACCTACATATTTTTCGAACAAAATACATACAAAAAAAATTTTTTTAGGGAAGGCCGAACTACTTTGATTTTTGAAAACATAAGTTTTGTATAACAAATATAATATATTAATTTGGGATGTTTATCTCTAAGTATGTCAAAATTTTAATTACCTCTCGAACTTTTGCTTTGAATTGTGTCATCTTTTTCAAAATTGAAAGTGTTTGTTTGTAGAATTCCCTCCACACAGCATCTTCATAGATGACATAGGCCCCGAGGGAAATTATTTCCCTCAGGGACTCTTTCGTGGAGTTATGTAAACAAATTAATAAAAAATCGGTAGAGTACCAAGTGCAGAAAATGAAATCATAACAACCTTTTTTTGTTTTACGTTAGCTTCACACAGGAGGACCTGAGAAAAAATATTTTCCTCAGGGCCTATGTCATCTTTATTGATACTATGTGAAGGGCGTTCTTAAGGAAAGGGCGGAGAAGAAGTTTTGCATAGAAAAATGGTATGAAGAGTGGGTAGGAAACTGGGGTTCAGTGTGTCCAGATCATACGCCGCTAAAACCTAGAAAAACTTAACCCCATCAACCCGGCCACTCCTGCTAAGTCACCAAACGTAGCGAACCACTTGGGGCATTGGTATACAAAAAATGATTCCCGGGGAGGCGGTACCCATTCCCACCCCCCAATTTGAGAAACTGAAGTAATAACTACAATAAAACGCATACTTTGGCCAGCATAAAATCGTAACGACAAACGTAAAATATTTGCTATAAATTGCACGGAGAAAAATTTTATTCGTAAAAAACGATAATTTTAATAGTAAAAACGGGACTGAAGTTCTTACGAACAAATTAACAGGGTATCAACGTTTATTGGCGGAAACATGTAAGAATAATTTGTTGGTATACGTAATTTCGTACGTATACCAACAAATTATTCTTACATTTGCCCGCCAATAAACATTGAAACACGGTTAATTTGCACTTTGCAATGACATATATAGCAAAATTACTTCTACGTTTAGGGCGGCTAACCAAAATGTTAAATATAACCTCTGGCACGAGATGTAGATACAAATAGCATAAGTTTTCATCAAATCCCAGTTTTATACGATTCTCATAGTCTCATATATTTTGATTTCTCTTTAAAATTCATTGAAACTTATTGTATTGGTATGCAAAACTATTTCTCATCAGAAGTTTTGAATTTTCAAGTGCCTGCCTTTGCCCATTCGTTTATAATTGAATGTCTACTTTAAAGCCATTATTTTCCCAGAACATGCGATATCGGAGGTAAATGCCTTCCATAAGTAATGTGGGTAACCACCCAATTTTTCTAACTAAAAGGTCGGGGATAGGGACAGATAATGGAATGAATCGGGATAGAGAACGGTAAATACAATTTGTCCCTGAAAATGTCAATAGTCGGCCTCTTGAAATGCCTCTCGGGCTAAGAAATCCCCCTAATATAACCAACCATAGGTCACACGGAGTCAAAGTAAACATATTTATGGTAGTAGGCGTAAGAAGGTTGGAACCCAAGTAAATTTGTAATTAACCACCGTCTTTGGCGACTTCATTAATATCCAATTTGTACTAAATAGGTATTCGCGTAATTATGTGTGATGTGTCGACCTTCCTCTTTATCAATGGCCGCTAATGCTGTGCCTTATTTGATGAAAGTGTTATTCAATAACAAACTTCCTACGTGTACAGATTAAATAGATGAATTAAGGTTATTCAACTTTTTTACCAATAAAGTTATTTACCTTTTTTACTTATACTATCATGTAGAATCACCTCTCGAAGTTAATGCACTTTACCCCCGGACATCCTGTATAACCTAAGTAAAAATTGTGGCTCTCTCATCAGGCACAAGAGCTCCTCTTTTCTGAAAGCGTTTGCATAACCAGCTATATAGACGCATACTCGGAGAAAAATCTTATTCTAAAATACATATATATAAATGATTTTATTCGAAAAAACGGGACTGAAGTTCTTACGAACAAATTAACAGCGTTTCAATGTTTATTGGCGGGAAAATGTAAGATTAAACACTGAAACCTTGTTAATTTGTTCGTAAGAACTTCAGTCCCGTTTTTAACCGTTTTTACGAATAAAATGATCGTATTTTAGAATAACATTTTTCTCCGTGTACATATAATATTTTGTTAAATATGTATGTAGAAATGTAATCCATTTAAAAAAAAAAAATACAAAAAAAAATTATCATTATTTATTAAATATGTATGTTTTATTATCACGCATTGGATTGTTTAATACTTACTTATCATTTAAGCTATTTACTAATTCACGCTAGTTAGTTTACCTACGAGTACTCATGGCACTTTAGAATGGCATATATAAAATAGCCTCATTATATATTTTTTTCTTACCTGCTTACTTAGAAGTATTTACTTTGATTTTATATATTTCTAAATTACAAACTTCTTACATTCTAAACTCCGTACTTTATATAGTTTTTATGTAATTTTATATTATTTTACATTTTTGAATGAAATGAAAGTAGGAATTTTAAAAGCGATCAAACAAATACCACGGCATAGCCGTGAAGTTTCCTTGCCGTGGATATGGGAATTATAATAGAGACTTTTGGTTAAAAATTTTCCTACTGTCTTATATTAAATGCATCTATTCCGATTCACCAAGCGCGGAATACTTTTGAACTTTATGAGATATCTGGTTCAAAAATTAGATAAATTAATGAAATGAGGATTTCAACCAAACATACAGGATAATTTATTAAACGAGAAAAAAATTCAGAATCAATCATATTATCTGAAAGAACTTGTAGAGTTTTCAAGGTCAAGTGTATCTCGCGGGGCATTTTGTACTTCTTATGCCCCCAATGCTCCCTCTTTCTCGGTACTACACCTACTCGCCCCACACTACCCCACCCCATCCTACCTCACGACGGGCAATCCAGCCCCATCTCGGCGGGGACACAATGGGACCTTTGTTCTGATCAAATGTCATTCTTCATTGAACATTTTTGCCCCGGAAGAGGAAGCGGGATGTACTGAACAATGTTGCCTTTTGACATCAAACAAAAAAGGGAATCGATCCTTTTGTACTCTGGAGATGCGCTTTTGGTAAGTTGAAGTCAATTTCCGATTTTTAAAAGAGATAATTATTCAACTTTTTTAGAATAACTTTTTTAATAACTTCTGAAAGTTATACTTATCATTATAATATTGATCATTGAAGAAGAAGATAATACCAATTAATAATTCCAAACAAAACATGATACAGAACAATACAAAAAAAAGGTAACGGTCACAACTGGGAATCGAACCCAGGATTCTCTTACCAAGACAACGCCTCAAACCACTCCACTTTTTCGTACTTTCTGTGCCTCGTTTTGTTTCATGTTTCTTTTTGATTTGTTAGTATTGTCTTCTTCTTCAAAGATAATGAATTAATCGGTTAAAATAGCTTTGGAAACGAACATTACAATTTTGCTGAGAAAAGCAACTACCACTTATGCACTTGATTATTCTCATATGAAGAAAATTAAGTAATTTGCATAGCAACTAACTACAAAATCTATAACAGAAACACCCCAACTGCAAATAAAATAATTTCAAGATAGGGTTCACTTCTCGGCTAGGAAAAAACAGGCAACAAAATTACTTGGGTTTAAAACGTGTCACATTAAATAAAGAAAATGAATAATGTGTATTTATAAGCTCCAAAGTGGACGAAACCCCAGTACAGACCTGGTGAGAGACTATAATTCATAATGGAATATTGTTAAAAACTGTTTCATCTCCCTTTTCTTCGGATTCAAAACATTTCTTAAAATTTCTTAAAATTAATTTTTAATAAATATTATTTAAGTTTATTTTTATTGTATGTTAATTTTTTGTTACTACAAACAGACAAAAAAGCATGGTAATACAAACAAATTTGAGTTCTAAAACTACTTGAATCCTCTTAAAATCACAAAAATCCTTCCTACTTGAACATGAGTTCCAAAACCCTACCTAATGAAAATTTAAACACGTTTTTAAAATATGAAATCAGCAATTAAATAAATAAATAAGAATTGTATTGTCGTTGTTTGTTTTTGGGGTGTTATGCCGTGTTGTGCTACCTCCTTCTTTAGCCGACGTTTCGGACAGCGTTGCAGTGTCCATAATCAGGGCAGATCAATTCAAATTCACATCGACGGATCTGCCGGATCTGCCCTGATGATGGACACTACAACGCTGTCCGAAACGTCGGCTAAAGAAGGAGGTAGCACAACGCGGCATAACACCCCAAAAACAAACAACGAAAATGCTTTTGGCCGTGAAAATCTAAAAAAAAAAATAATTGTATTGGGTTATTATAATACATGATCGTGCTAATGTGTCCATTTTTTTATTTGGAACCATGAAAACTCATCGGTCTACACGTTTTTCTTGATTTACTCAAAAGTATGAAAACCCATTAGGGAGGATATTGAAATTCAAGGATTACAATTTTTAGTGTAATGTCTGTTGGAACAGACATGGGGTGTAACACTTCACTTCCACATAATGGATTGGCCTCTGAGAATAATACGATAACTTTAAATACAAATACTATCACCATCGCTGCTAGCATTGATAGACTTTATAAAATGGATAATATACACCCATTGTTAAAGAACAATAAATTTCCTTGGCGCCTTCTTATTGTGGGATGGCCATTACAGCGACAAACCGCAAAGTACGCTTTTACGTATACCTGCTAAGAATACATTGTAAATGCATTGTAGGTACTTGTGAGAACCAATAGAGTTTAAGGTCTCCAAAAAGGATATCGGGTGTTTGATGGTTGAATAAAATAAAAATATATAAATAATCAAATAGGTTGTATAAGTTTTATTTACAGACACTGAACTGGAATTTTTTTAGAAACTCCTCTTACCTCGAACGAAGATTGGTAATTTTTGACACATTACTCGCGAGGCTGCCGCCATTTCTGATGTGATATAGTGCTTCAATTGAGGCAGATACGTCGGTTTATTCTCGTATACCTTACCTTTCAGATATTCCCACAGAAAATTGTCAAGAGGACTCAGATCGGGACTCTTGGGAGGCCAGATAATAATGCCTCTACGAGAAATCACTTTGTTCAGAATAAATCGTTTACCGCAGCATTTGCTAAGTCGGAAGTATGGCTAGTGGTCTGGTCTTGATGGAACCATGTTCTTGAGTTGTATTCTGGGGCCAAAAACCTCGTAGCATTTCGCAGAAACGTTCACTGTTTGCAGTGAGTGCCCTTTTTAATGATATCGTCACTTGGTGCGTTGCGAGAATGATAATCTGCACGATAAAAACGCTGAAAAGAATCACTGTTTAGGTAATAAATAGGCCCGCACGCAAAAAACGCGATGCAACCCCAGGTTGACTCCATTGCTACTGAATCTCCACGAAGTAATTACTACGCTATCCATACCCAGCGTCCTCGCACCACTCATTTATGACGTCACAAAAAAAATACAAAACCCTGCTACCCTTTTTGGAGTAATGTCTCAAAAATTGCGTAGCGTGAGGATCGGCATTTAGACATCATTATTTTTTCAAAAAAAAAATTGCAGTTCAGTGTCGGTGAATAAAACATTATTATTTTATTTTAAAAAGAAAGACGAACATTCCCGGGTTACGAATAACCCAACAACATTTGAAAATCTCCTACTACCACCACACTAATCGGAAGATGTTGCTTGTGTTGTGGTGGAGGACTTAGCCAGCCGAGGAATCGAACACGAAACGCCTGGGTGGGACCCAAACGCGATGCCCACTGAACCACAACCTATATGATTATATTTATTTATTTATTAAATGAATTTTGTACATTGTATAGATATTGTGTTATTTCATCCGCCATGCTAGGGATATCCCTGTGTTATGGCGGGTGAAGTTTACAGATAATATAATTTATGGTGATGAAGTATACTGATAATATAATAATTGATGATACTGAAGTTTACAGTTAGTTAAGTTTAATTTGATTTGATTATTATTTTATTCAACCATCAAACACTTGATACCCCTTTTGGACACCTTGTACTTGCTTTTACCTAAAGTAATTTATTGCAAAAGGAGCCCTACAAACCCAAAATAACACAACTCTTATTTTTGCCGATTACGAATTCATTGAAAGGACCTTTATTTACATTTTTTACTTCGTAATAACCACGGAAACTTATTCACAAAGGATTTATTCCCCAATGTGAACACTTTTTTTTATTGCGTTGTTGTATTTTTTTACTGCTGCGGCGAATAATGAATTTAGCTTCTTGAAAAAAGCATTTTTGTGCGTGTTACTTTATTTTTTTATTTATTTTTATTTATTTATTTATTAATAAGAAAAAGATTTTACATTACAGGTGATTACATTATGTAAAGTTATACAATTATACATAATTATTCTACTACTCCATAAGTTGAGCTCTAAGAGCTCGTGTTTATGGGAGGAGTATTTACAGGCAAAAAATAACGTTCTAATTAAATTTGTAATCAATAATCAAAGACTTATAAGATAAATACAAACATGATTATATTTACAATTTAGAAAGAAATTTTTATTGAAAGACTACAATATATATATATATATATATTTTTTTTTTTTTACCTTGAATATTGCAGATTAAACTAAGCGTAAACTAAGTGTAAATTAAGGTTACAATATATCATTATCCAATTTCAGGGACTTAATTTGTTTTTTGTATTGTTCATATTTCAAAGTTTCGGTTATACTAATTTTGTTTTTAATTAAATTAATTTACCTATACAGTGATTATTAATAAAAAATAATAACAGTAAGCCACAACATGACATATTATGCAAATGAGTATAAACGATTGATAATTAAATCAAACTATATAGCTTAGTTACAACCACTGCCCTGAGAAAGGAACGGTTGTTCCGAAACCGGTCGGTTCCGAAACTAAATAAACCAGTGGTTGTAACTAAGTTATATTGCTTCATTTAATTATAAAATGGATAACCACAAAGTGATTGCTAGTTTCAAAAGTATAAGTTGGGAGGCGGGTATGGGTACCGCCGCCCGGGAACCATTTATTGGACGACCAACACCTTTGCCACAAGTCACCCCAAATGGTACGCTACGTTTGGTGACTTAGCAGGGGTGCCCGGGTTCATGGGGTTAGGTTTGTCCGGGATTTTGGGGGCGGATGCGTCTGCTGACCATGTGCGTGGCAGGCAGGATCGGGAGAGACTGGTTGAGGGAGACCTTTTAATCTCTCCAGCCGGACCCTCACGATCCTCGCCTTGCACCGCAATGGGAGGGATAGCTTCACTTGTCCATCACTCCTGGACATATTTATCCCCAGATTCCTACCCACCCTTCAAGCCTTTTTCCTTCCCAGGACTTCCTGTCCTTCTTCCTTTCCCTTAAAAAACCCTCCACACAGCATTTTTAAAGATGACATAGGCTCAGAGGGAATTTTTCCCCCAGGGCCTCCTGTGTGGAGCTAATGTAAAAAAAAATCAACGATTTTATTTGCAAAATAATTTTACTACTAATAAGTACAGACAAATATGACCCGGCTTCGCCTTTGATTTTGATTCTTATATTATATATCTATGGCTCATAGTCAAGATATTGTATCTCAATAAAGTACATAATATGTAATTGCTTTTATGTGGTAATAATATTTTTATTTCCAGAAAAAAACAAGAATATGAAGTTATTTAGTGTGCCGAAATATGTACATTTTATTTTATTTTAGGAGACGGGTATGGGTACTTCCGCCGGAAATCATTGATATAACCAACACTTCAGAGTGGAAGATACTCTCAGTATCGGCCTGGCGTAAGACCACCATTCAGAATTGAAACGTTGCTGAATAGTGTCTTTAGCCGTGTTTAGTGACTAGATCTGAATAGCCAGGTACTTCCCCACCTTCCTCTTCCCCATCTCCTTCCCTTCCTCACTTACCTTCAGCTTCACAGCATACCCCAATTGGGGATGCCATACTCTCACTGGCTCCAGACGGGAGCAGTTGGGACTCTTGTGAGGTATTCTCTATAAAAAAAAAATCTTTGTTACCCGAAGTTGTTAGCTTCGTTTGATAACTTAACTGAGGTTCTCGGTTTCATGGGATGAGGTTTAGCCAGGTCTTGGCGGTACCGTGGGTATAGGCCCACCGCGGCGGATGCGCCTACCCACGTCTCTCTCAACTGCAGTGAGAAGGATGAATACACATGTCGCTCCTGGAAACACTGACCCTCAATTTCCTAACCATAAGTTTTTCCTGCCCACAACATTCTCTCCTTCATTTTCTTAAAAGTCCATCCACATGGCATCCCCAAAGATGACATAGGCCCCGAGGGAAATTATTTTCCTCAGGTGCTGCTGTGTGAAGCTAATGAAAAAACTTTGGACTGATGTACTCATTGCAGTAGAATAATTATTCCACGAATCCCAGGTTCTCACGGGAACGTACAAGCACAAATACCTTATCAAAGTTGTTTTGTTGTCGGCCTACGGCGTACGGATCATGTGTGTTACGGATATTTGCATCGTTAATTCAGACATCTGCATCCGCATCCGCATCAATTAATGCGGAGCTTTCACGGATGCGGATTCATATCCGAGAGAAGTAACGACATATAAGGAAAGTGGGAGCCAGTGTCGATAACTTCTAATCGTTTCCTAGGACAACTGCTGATCGCTAACGTACAAACAACAGTTGATATAGAATATATTAAGGACACTTAGTCATTGTGAACTGTCACCTATTCGTTTGCAATCTGTAGTTGTCCTAGGGAACGATGAGAAGTTACCGACATTTATCCTACCGATCCTTATCGATCGACCATGCTAGCACCCCAGGTACGGATACCATAAGATAAAAAAAGGATTTAGTACTCTTTACGTTAAAACTCTTGTTAGTATGGGATCTGACAAGAGTTTTCAAAGTGGATTTTTTTTATTTTTATTGTAATACCTTTTTAATAACTTTGAAATTTATACCTACCCATATATATATTTTTTTTTTTTATTGACAAAACTTTTTGATACATACATTTACAGGTAGATACATACATAATAAAGTAAATGAAAAGAGTAACATTTTAATTCTGAATTTTAAGTATGAGATCGACAAAAATGACGGAAGAAAATATAGGCCCAATGACCACTGTGTTCCGGTAGGACAAGAGATCCTGGGTTCTAGCCCCAATTGCGACCGTTATTTTTTTATTTTTCTGTTTCATGTTCCGTATAGACTTATGATTATTATTCAGTGGAATAAAATTGTTGGCCAACAACTTCGAACGGTGGTTTTTGTATTTGTAGGTTATGAGTAGGTAGTTTTAGAGACTAAAAGCTACAAACCGAGTAGTCAACTTATGCATGTACAATCTATAAAGTGGGGCTCTTTGGGAGAGAAAATCTAGCTCGGATTCATTTTTTTTTTCAGGTGTAAGAAACGGGATCGGTACCTAGGAAAAAATGCCACATTTTATTTCTTTTCGCAGTGACCATTTTATAAAGAATGATGGGTTATTACAGGAGATTACAAATAGTAATATTTCTAGAACTGGCAATAATCAAGTTACCTCCTAAATGAAAGGTTAATAACTGTATGCTTAATATTGAGAAACAGGCAGGGAATGCAGTTTGCAAACCAAGCTACATTTTTTTTTAATTTAGCGATCCGTTAAAATAAAGTTTTTTATATATGAGATATAACTCCAGGAGTAGTCCGCCATTCAACTGTCGTTGTTTTTTTTTAAATCATCTTTGATCAATAAAAAATATGTACAATGATTAATTAAGTATGAGAGTATTCACAGCAGAAAAACTCTGTTAAAAAGGGCATAATTGCATTGTACTTAAAAGATCTTAACACAGTCGTAGAGTATGCTATGAAAATTATAAAAGACGGTGCAGCGATAGTTTAAACGACATTCATTTTATAATTTCATCTTTGATCAATAGATTACACTATGTACAATAATGACTACATTGTTAAAGTATTTACTCGACATCTTAATAATTTTAGTATGTTGGAAAAGCCAAGATAAAAACTGAGCGCGAATCACGAGCCGTGAGATCTCACGCTTGTAACAAAAAGCTCTGTTATTTTATTTATTTTTATGTTACAAGAGCATCGTCTGTACATTGTAAAGACATGGGGTTCTATATCGCTACCCGGTTGAAGGCGGGTTCATCAAATGTTGTTATAAGAATAATGAATACTTAAATAGATTAATGTGGGTGCTTTACAAAATCTCTTCTCGTTACCATTGATATTTGTTTTGATTATATTATTATTATGGAACATAAATCTAAGCACCTAAAATATAACGAATTAATAAAAATACATAACGGATTCATTAATCAGGGTAAAATTCAGGGAATTAATATAACCGACCTCGCTCCCATTGTGGCTCTTTAGGATCCGTCGGTAAATCTGGTCGGCTAGGTTTGAAAGGACGTTATTTGTGGTTCTGCATGCTGTACGGAGGCTCGACTGTATTATTGTACGAGGTTTCTTGGCTAAGCTGGTTTACCTACATTATACCCGTGTATAAAAGGATTTTTTTTTTTCATCCTATTTTGAGGTCTATAAAGAATTTATTACGGTCTGCAAGAATAATACATCCCAACTTTCCTTTTCCCATTCCCCCCTCCCTCTCCGCACTATCACCAGCCTCGCGATGTTCCGAATTTTTTCAAAACGTAACGAAAGTTTCCCAAATTTGGGGATGCTGGGGATGTAAACCAACTAGGTTTATTTTAATGAAAACTGCTGGTCTCCCAAATTTTTTCAAAAAATTGGGTCGTCTGTAAGAAAAAATATGCTCTTATGAGCTATATACCCTTGGTACACGATATTTTTTTATGTAATATATATTTTTTAAATATGAACATGAATTTAAACGTCAGGATTTAAAAAGGTATATAGTTTTTTTTAATCTTTATAATGATTTACGAATTATTAATTTGGTACTTACAACTTACAGCTTGCAATTTTTTTTAGAATATCTTTGTATCTTAATGTATGTATTTTTAAGGTTTCCTTCCGGATAAAAGTTAAATTTAGGAAAATAAATAAAACATAACGGAATAAATATATCCAATAAATGTGTCATTTTTACCTGATCGAGAGAATGAGAATATAGTCTGGCTTCTACAAAGTTTTTGAAGAAATATATGATTATATTTTCATTGGAACTTGCTTTATTTCTTTTATTTGCTACGAATTTTCTTAACACTTAATTTTGCTAACATTTTCTGAATTCGCATTCTAAATATTGTGTTAAAAAGTTGGTCTATGATTAAAAAAACAAAAATCTTATTTTGCCCTCTCCTATGCTGTAGCCCAGAAAAATTCACTCGTACCAGTCTCGAAGATTACGTAATTATGGCGGCGGCGTCTTTCTCGGTTACGTCTCCAATAAGTCCCCCTGGATAATCATTTGGACGATGCTCTCTCACCCTGTTGTAGGACCACCATTCAGAATTAAATCGATGCTTGAAATGGCGTGTTTGGTGACCAGATCTGAATAATTAGGTATTTCCCCACCTTCCTCTTTTCATTCTCCTTCCCCTTACCATTATCTTCAGCGTCACAACATACCCCAATTTGGGATGCCGTAGTCTCGCAGTACGGTATTCACATTAACAAAATTTATAAAATAAAAAGTGGGTTATCTTGTATTTTCTTTCGTCATGATATGTCCAAGACATTGGAGTTCAATTTTACATTTCTCGCTCATTTGTCAATAGAAAAAAAACTATAATTAAAGTATATTAATTGAAAAATCGATATGCCCTTATTTGTGCGTTCTATTGATACTCAGTGAAATTAATGTATGTTATTAACCGCCGGCAATATCGTTAAACCAACAAAATGAATCAAAGCCTGTTTATAAATGTAATAATAATCCGATTCTGAAAACACTGCGTGGATTACCGCTTATTAAAATATACGACGTGTAGCGCGGCGCTAAGCAAACAACGCAAGAATTATCGTACAAAAACATCCATTGATATTATTCCCATAAAATGTTGCGTAAATTGCTTCCCTTACCATGGGAGGAAACTCGATATGATCTTGAACTTTGTGCGGGTAGTTTTGAAGGGCTATAGGGTTTGGGGTTGTTCGATAGCCTATAGCCTCCTTCCCCTGCAAACACATTTGCCACCAATACCAAGTTCGCCAAGGTTTGTCAACCCTACTTTAGATTATATCAGAGATGTGTCACCGTAGGTTGTTTCAGACACAACCGAGTCTTTATCTTGTTCATTTTCTCCTCGCAAAACGTTTCAATAACGGAGGGAAAATATAAAGAAAATGGAAAACTTTTATACAAAAGGGAACCGCTACCATTGTTCGTTTCCATCCACCCTCTTGTTAGTGATCGTATTAAATGTGTTACTAGCAGTTGTTAATGAGCTAATATTGAATATATTACCATATTCAGATGTGATTTTTTAAGTTGTCAATTAGTATAAAAAAAACATTAAATTATTATTTATTCTAATTTTTATATTAACTGCACACAGACAGTCTTGAGGGAAATAACTTCCTTTAGGGTATTTATTACTAATAAATTGATATTCTTCAAAAATATCGAAACACCAGATGCAATTTTTTATTCCAAATAAATACACTTTAATGATGAAAAGATCAGAATATTTTATATGAATAATGTTCTGCCCGGGAAGTTTCCCGATATAACCTTTAAAATGGGATTAATGGACACCGCAAAATTCTTAATTTATTACTTATTTAATTTATTATTATCTGAATGAATAATAAACGCTTATTAAAACGATAAATCCATTTCGACATTCTATAATAATAAATAAATAGTCTAATGTTTGGAAACGATTCTGAAGGAATAATTAAAGGGGAGAAATCGAAAGAAAAAAATAATATTCGGTATTCAAAGTTATGATATGAATACGTTGAATTTCCAACATATTATTAACTTTTAAGTATGAATAAAGTACCTAAATTTATACCAACACCTACTCTCTATTCTAGAAATATTCACATATCAAACTCCCCGTCAAAACGAATTGGATCATTATTTTAAAATGAAACTTATTCGAATATCAGTCTCTCTTTCATTATTTTTAATAGGCATTCTTCCAATAAACTGATTTCACAAGGAGAACTTTTTTTATCAAATGAGAAAACTTTTTAGACTTCTTTGTAACTTAAAATTAATTTCCTCGAAATTCAGAGTTTCAATATTCGTCTGTATTACTTAAATCAAATCATTACCTACTTCGTTTCGAAATAAACGAGGCATCTGAAACTCATTAAAATTAAATTGTTAATCAAGGTTCAAATGACTGTCATAATATTAGCGGACTTCTCTTTGCCATTGGGAATTATTGTGAATATGGAATACCTATCATTCCGTTTGTCTTTACTCTCCACATAAATGATTCAAATTTTAATTTCAAGTTGTATTCATGAAGATTATCCAATAAAACGTTTCCAACATTTTCCAACAGAAGTCGTTAAAAAAAATTATGATGACATATTAATAGCACTTTTTATATGACGATCATTATTTTAGTCGCCAATTACAAAACATTCATGTGATTTTTACACATCATAAAACAATACCCGTATTATGGTCTGTTTACTATTTTCTAAAAAAAAAACTCCAACTTTAACTTAGATATGCTTAATCAAACAATTAAACATTGAAGAAGAAGACAACAACAATAATGTTAATTAAAATATGAAAATGAACAAGTCAAGAAAAATAATAAAACATAATAGTCGCAACTGGGACTCGAACCCAGATGAACCGGGAAGCGGGAATATAGCTAGAGAAACATTTTACATATATTTTGATTACAAAAATAATCTGTCAGTTTGGTTGGGTATTTTTGCCTCAAATCCAAAACTACGTTTTGTATAAACCGGCCTCGCAGCCAATAGTCTTAATTTGTAATATACCCGCATACAGGGTAGTTTTTCTTACACAAAAATACTCATTGTGAGGTGTACATGAAATGAAAATTTGGTATTTAATTCAGGTAGATTGTATCAGATGTGCATTGTGCAATACATTACCAACCATACCAAATTCAATAAAACACACATTTTATTCACTATATAGCTGCTGATCACACCATGCATCAATCTCAAAAATGTTGTCATTATTATTACAACAGATAAAAGCAATTAAGAAAGTATGTCTACATCAGATATTGATGTTTTGTTTGTGATTGATTATATTTAATAAAATAATGTATGTTAACCAAATTTATGTCATTTTTATATGTATGTGTTTCTATAATTATTAGCACATACAACAATGTGACCTAACTTAGGAAAAATAAAAAAATAACAATAAATAAATCAAAAAAATCTTGTTGGTTCAAGTGAGGTAAAGTCTTATTCTGAGAGCTTTTTTAAATGCTACAATTTTCATAACGATTTTTTTTATGACGCTTATATGGTTTTGGCATGTTGAGCGAATGAATGAAGAAAGGAGTTTAAAGAGAATTTATGACGCGAATGTGAATGGTAGAAGAAGCCGAGGAATCCCAAGAAAGACGTGGCACGATCAAGTGAATCAGATACTTGAGTCGGGCCATGTCAAGAGTCAGAATAATAGAAGAGTGTGTATGAGAAGATGTATGAATGTGAACGAGGCAAGGAGTTTGTGCCAAGACCGAGTTGTTTGGCGGTCCGTCCTCTCTGTCTACCCCTGTGGGGAAACGGCGTAATGGTTAGTTAGTTAGTTAGTTACAATTTTCATAAAATAATATTTGGGGCCTAATGCTGAAGCGCTTATGTTATATTTGCAAATAGCTCAGGAATGAGGCTTTTTTTATCGATTTCTTAGCACAAAAACTCTGTCTTATCAATATTTTTACTTATAAATTAGATAGGTCACAATATCCACAATCAAGATCATCTGAGCTATGTTAGAGCTATGTCATTCAAAATAAGGAGGGTTTAAGGGTGGCTTGCACCAAAAGATACATTTGGTTTAAATATCAATTTAAACACATAATTTGATTTAAGTCGACTTGGCGTCTTGCACCACAATATTTAAATCGTTAAATGCGTTTAAAGAACTGTCAAAGTTAAATACCCAAAATTGGCTGTTTAACAAAGAAGTACATACTGTCATTTCTTTTAGGTTACGATTTGCATTTGCGATGACGAAGAAATTATAGATTTTGTCAGTAGATATAAAAATGGTGTTTTCTAAGTATAGTCAGAGAAGTAAAAACAAGAACAAATTTATTTGATACACTATTAGGTTTTCTGTAGTTCTATGAACATTTTTATTATTTGCGTTGAATATTTCGGCCCAAGATTCTTGCTTCAGTTTTAACCTCATCAGTTTTCTAGCTTTCTATAATTGATTTTGATTGGTTTTGATATTGTTATTCTCATTTTTATGTTTTTTGAGAAATAAACAAAAAAAATCATAAGAAATAAATAGTTAATGTGATTATACAAATAATTAATATCCATTGCTTTCAAAAACTAAAATTGTTCCTCCTTCGAAAAGTTAAGAGCTCTCGCTCGGGATTTATTTATTTGGGCACTTATTTTCTGGATTAAAATAAAATAATACATTATGTAATCAAAACACAACCTCAAAATATGTTGACATTGTTGACATTCACAGTGACCATAAATGAACCAATCAACAACGACCATATCATAAACAAACCAATACAATGACATACGTCATTCCTATGTCTACCTACGTTAAATTATCGTAAAAAAAGCTTATGCGTCCAAGCGGTTAAATAATATGAAACGTCGTAACTGTTTTACCGACGCGTTAAATACGTTTAACTAAATGGCCACTTCAATTGCGTGGTGCATGACGCAACTAAACGCATTTAAGTTAAACGTATTTAGCGTTTTAAATTCGTTTAGTTAAATACAATTTAAGATAAAATTAGCGATAGTTGTTGCAAGTCGCCTTAGAGAACTTTCTGGTACCTAAATTAAATTACCGAAAACTGATATAGACACTACTAGCATTACCATCCAAATGCATAATGAAGTTCGTTTGGAAGGTATTTAGGTACCTTACCGTGTCACCGTCGGCTCTTTAAAAACGCTTAGCACGCAACACGGTGTCTGCTGTAAATAATACTCATTTACTAGAGGATCGTAAGAGTTCACCTGCTAGGGTTAAGGGTTAACTTACACAGGGATACCAGCCACTAGGTACCAGATAGCTGCTACTTGCTACCTTCCTACCTACTTCGACAACACGGCTTTTGTAGGACTTCTTAACGAAACAACATTAACCCATTCAGACCCCTTGAGCATAATTATGCACACTAACTTCAAAGCATAATATAAGGAGTAATTTTAAGTATTTTAAATGTTCCGCCTGTTTGTATTAAACAAGCAACATTATTTCTACCTTAAAATTTAACTAGTGGAGTTATCTTACCCGCAAAAGTTATAAATACGGTTGTTTCGAAAAGTGCGATGAACCGTTTGACAGGAGTGCTGGTAGGTACATTTTGTTTTTATAGTTTTTATTAAAATTTCAAAATTATTTCATAAAAGAAGTACGCAGAAGCAATTCTAAAATGTTAATAACTATTATGTATAAATTGAAAATGTAAATAGTTAAATAAATAAGCGTATGGAAGTGTTTGAATTTTGATGTGCAGAATTATGCACAATCAGTCTCTATGACACCTTTACATGATGTATACAAAATGTTGTACTCCTTTCTTTGTGATTTGGAAAACTTATGTTGTGTTGTTAATTTTAGGAAAAATGTATAACTCTATGAACAAAGAAGATTTGGAGGTGATTTTAGGATTGTTGGAGAATGATTCTGACTCAGACCTTAGTGATGATGATAAGTTTGACGCGGAAGCTGAACGTTTGGAGGCGAGTTCTTTGGAACGTGAACCTTCGACTTCTACAAAACAAGTTAGAATAGGTGCATATAAAATTTCTCCAGATGCTATCAGAGGCATTATGAAGATATTGCATTTTAAGAAGATGAACCATTGGATATCACGGAAAAAAAATATAATGGGGCGAAGGAATTTTTTTTTTTTACATATTTTCTAAAAAAAAATTGAATTACATGTTACTTTTGAAAATGGGGAGGACGACTATATTGGGCCTGCAATGCATTATTTTTTAGGCATATTAATGAAAGTGAACTAAAAAAAATGGCGGAATAAACAGACATTTATGCCCTGCAAATTGGCAAACGTAATTTTAAGCCAACGAAATTAAATCAGTTATCAGGCTGCATATACGTATTGGAACATTAAATTTTCCAAGAGTTTGATTGTATTGGAATTGAAGCCAGATAAAATATTGTGTATCGGTGAACAAATGGTGCCTTTCAGAGAAAAGTAGGAAGATGAGCCTTGCAGAACCACTAGTAAAGGCGGGTAAAAATCAAACATTTAAAAGAAAGTCCGGATGTCCAAAATATCCAGATACAAGGAAACCTGCACTAAAAGAAAAAAAGTTAGTGAAGAAGTTTGACCTAACGCAGACGTTTGACATGATAAGGTTGGCCATATGCCCCATCTTGACCAAAGAAAGCGATGTAAAAAAAAACTCTCGTAATCAAAAATATTTTTTTTGTGATAAATGCAAAATTCGTTTACGTATAAAAAGGAACAAAATTTCATATCATGGAAATACTTAAAATAAACTTCAAATATTAAGGTTTGCCACTGTTCATAAGAATTTCTATATTTCATTAATAATTGTTGAAATTTTTCTATTCAAAACCGCTGCAACAATATTCTCCTTTCAGTGATCTGTGACCGTTGAGACCTGATGGGCATAATTATGCACATGTTCAATTTCCTAATAAACAATACTAAAAAAATATTTTAAAAATATTTTTGTTTTTTTAAAACCACAATAAAGCCTAATCCACTCTTAAATAATTTTTTTCTCCCTTAACAATAATTCAGGTCTGAGTGGGTTAAATAAAGACACCGGATAGCTTTCCTAGCGGCGGGAAACCCCATTATAACCCTAGAAACGATCCCTTAACAGAGTTCCAATAAAACCCTCAGTAATTAGGAGGGATGAACTTTAGTTGAAAATAAAAGAAATAATACCGAGAAATAAGGTGTTGTTTTCAGTGGGAGTGCTTACGTAATTCAATGCAATGAATATAATATTTGATTAGCCACAACATAGAAAAAAATCCAACCCGACGATTTTTTTGTTAATGAGAATTGAAGAAAACAAACCATTTTTTATCATTAGAATATGCAACATTAGTATTAGATACCGCTGCCAGTGCAACCATTCATGAGATAACTAACAACTATGCCGTAGGTCACCCCAAGTGGTTCCCTATGTTTGGTGGCATAGCTGGCGTGTCCGAGTTATCTCTCGTAAACCCGCCGGCGGGCGGGACAGCTGAGAGGTTAAAAAATGCGATGTTAACCCTTATCTGTACAGAAACTGTACAAGGACAAGGTCAAAATCGCTTGAGCCAATATCATTCCAGACTCTGCTTTTTTTTAGAGCACTCTAGCTCCTCGGAATGCTCTGATATTAATTTTCTATGAAATACGGCCTTAACCTCTGCAGTCTGTTCAGATCTCGGTGGTGGATGCGTCTGCCCGCCAGCTGCGTGGCAGGGCGGAACGGGAGAGACCGGTTGAAAGAGACCCTTTCACCTCTCGGATTCACATGGATTCTCACATCCTTAATTTATACACACTCATTATTTCAGTTGTACGCATAGTTAATGATTTTTTTAAACATGGATTTGAAATAAATGCTTATGTGTTTAATCGTCTCGTATTAAGGGGAAATTTCATGCACCATTTAATTTGAAATTTTGTACAAAAAATAAATAATTGAACCGCAACCACTACCCCAGTAAGGCTCAATTGGCAGAGCATTTATCAGAACAAAATAAGCCATGGCATAATTAGGTTATTAGTCGAATGACAGTCAAACATATAATATAGTTTTTATTAAATTATGAACTTATTTACGTTCAATAAACTTAAAATTGTAATTTTCACAGTTCGGACTGTTTGCCTAAATTGTAATTCTTCCTATCTATAATGTAATATTTTAAGAGAGAACTATTTTAGTTTGTCTTTTTCAAATTATGACATACATAGATTTTTGAGAGTCAATATGATTTAGTGCTTTCGCTCACGGGCAAGTGAAAAAAAACTCGCTATCCTGTCTATTTCAACGTGATGGTCCGCACACTACACAACTTCTCAAAAACTTCTCACTCGTAAATCTCGTAGTAGTTGCCGAGGCCGGCCGTTGTCAGGTTGCCGGGTTGCCTTGGTTGCGTCAGTTTTCTTGTCGTCAGCGCCAATATGACAGCGACAGATGACAGCGATGACAGCTGAAGTGTTATTCGTCTCTTCCAATTATATCCATCGTTTAACAAGCTGCGATAGTTACTGAAATCGTAAAACTGACTTGCGCCGTGAGAGAATTTTGGCTGGCAACCATGCCAACACACAGTTTTTCTATGAGTGGAGGTCCTTAGACACCGGGTTTCGAGATGTTGTGTAGTGTGCGGACCATCACATTGAAATACCCAGGATAGCGAATTAAGTTGCAAACTGTTTTTTAAACAGGATTTTGGAACGAGAAGCTGTAGTAGGCATTTGAAATAGAATAATGTTAATTACGTTCCTACCTTAAATCACACCCGAAATTATAGCCATTCGTTTTAACTTTTTGCCTGTCCTGTTATATAAAATTTATTTTTAATGCTTTTTGCAAAAATCTGAGCAAGACTTCCAATTTTATAAAATTATCTATATTTACTTCTTTAAGAAAATACACGATGTTAAAAAATAAATGAATTATTTGCTGTTGTAAGTATTATTATTCTATTTCAATATTCCGGCCATGAAGCATATTATGATAAAGGCTCGCAGGTTTTCTTACGGGGTATATTTTCTTATAAAAGGACTCATATAATGAAATTTTATTTTTAGTCTTCCTTGAATTAATAATAAGTATACCTTTGAAAAGGGTTCCTTTATGAATATGAGAAAAAATGACACATATATGTTGCCAGAGCGAGGCCTTCGGTTTTTACATTTCAGCGGTAAACAACATTTTACAATGCATGTCTAAGTAATAATCTCCCAATAAAGCTTGCTCATAATAATAAAATAAACATTTATTTACTTGAATGTTTTATACAATTCAAAGAGATTACGATTTACTCTTATGGATCGATTGACGCGTATTTTTTTTTGGCATTAGCTCCACAAAGGAGGCCCTGAGAAAAATAATTCCCCTCAGGCCCTATGTCGTCCTTGGAGATGCTGGGTGGAGGGTCTTTTTAGGAAAAGAAGGAGGAAAAGATTTGGAAAAAGATATGAGGGGTGGGTCGAATTCTGGGAATCAGTGTATCCAGGAGTGACGGACGTATGAATCTATCCCCCCCACTGCGATGCAAGGCGATGTAAGTCCTTCTGGAGAGTTCAAAAGGACTCCCTCAATCAGTCTCTCCCGATTTGGCCTGCCACGCGGTTAGTGGGTAGACATCCGCTACCATCCGGACCAACCTCACTCTATGAATGACTGATTGAGGGAGATTTGACCTCTCCAGCAGGATTGACATCGCCTTGCACTACAGTGGGAGGGATGGATTCATACATCCATCACTCCTGATTGGCTCCCAGATACCTCATCCCTTTTTCCTTCCCAAAGATTCCCCTCCTTCCTTTTCCAAGAAAGACCCTCCACACAGCATCCCCAAAGTTGACATAGACCCTAGGCTATCTATGTGGATCTCATTTTAAGAAAAAAAAAAAAAACATAAACGAGTATTATATAACAGGCCTACTTCATTCAGTGTTCTGGCCTGGTTTGAAGTGGTTTTGAAAACGGCCTGACCAGGCCTTCATCCAAAATGAATGTAGAAAAAAATACACGTGCAACATCGAAGCGAATCGAATTATACCCACGCATTATTTATTCCGTTTGAAATAGCTCGCCAACAAAGAGTCAGCAAATAAACAACAAATAAACCATTTAACATACACAGTACACCGTACAGCCGTACACACGTTCCCGGGATATCTGTAACAGAACGCCCGGGCCCGTCTGATCCGTAATAAAAGGAAGCCATTTTCGACGTAAATAATTGACAACATCACACGTATCAATATCCCAGCCTTCGGGTGTTCGGTGTAAGCATTCCTATTCTTCTATACCTACACTAAACTGTGTAATGTATTTCCACGTATAATCTGTCAGTCAAAACTACATATTTAATAAAATAGAACTAAAGACGTTCATCACATATTAAATACCGATATATTTTTTGATTCCCTCCCTTTATTTAAGAAAAACTTTTCTAGCATACTGAATTCGCACACATAACACACACATCCACACGCACACACACACACACACACACACACACACACACACACACACACACACACACACACAAATACTATTCCCTCTCTCCTTCCATAATATACTAACTTAATTTAGGTATAATGTATAATATATCATATATCATATATATATATATATATATATATAACAGCGACATGTCATTGATACCTATTATTGTATTATTTTCTATAACTTTGTAACTATTTTCTTCCACGTAATTATGTACTGTTTGTTTCTGCAAAATAAAAAATTTAAAAAAATGAAATTACTATGGCAATACCAGACATCGATTTTTACCCTTCAGGCTAATTCAGGGAACATCTTTTTTTTTACATTAGGTCCACACAGGAGGCCCTCAGGAAAATAATTTCCCTCAGGGCCTATGTCATCTTTGGGGATGCTGTGTGGAGGGTATTTTTAAGGAAAGGAAGGAGAGGAAGTTCTGGGAAGGAAAAAAATATGAGGGTTGGGTAGGAATCTGGGGTTCAGTATGTCTAGATCATCCGCCGCCAAGACCTACATAAAACTTACCTCATGAACCCGGGCACCCCTGCTAAGTCACCAAACGTAGCGAACCACTTGGGGTGACCTATGGCAGAGCTGTTGGTTATCCAATAAATGGTTCCCGGGCGGCGGTACTCATTCCCGCCTCCCAAATGGTTAAAGGTCTTAAAGAAATCATTGTGTCTCCTTACTGTCATGGTTAGAAAAATGATCTGAACGGTGTTAAAAAGAGAAAATACAACCCTTTATATTCAAGGTAAACCGTAGAATAATTAAAATGTACACATTTATGAAACCAAAGTTTCCGAATCAAATTGAGAAAAAAATATGAAAATTTGGTAATTTTTAATTAATTAATTAGTAATGCAATAGAAACTTTTTAAAGTTTATTTCATTATTTTTCAATTAGTTACCGAATACTTTCAGAAATATTCCAATTATTTTGGATTTTATTTCGAAACTGAAATATTGCAACCTTCTTTTGACTTCCGTAACTGGAAAAATTTATGATAGACAGAAAATATGACAAAAATCAATAATTTAAATTTTTTTTTATTTTAATATAATAATTTTTATAAAATAGCCACTCAAATATTTCACTAATTTTGGTTATAAATTTATAAATATTTCGATTATGATGCAGAATCGTCATCTCCTTTCAGGAATTACCTCTATTTTCTGAAGACCGTTTGATTTTGATGTGGTAAACACTTACTTGGGCTTTTGTATTCCAAATTAAAAGCGCTTTTACAATCTCTTTCCTGTTTTAATTACGGTGGTCTTAGTCTAAATTGGGTTATTGTTTTATGATATTATAAACTTTCCTTATTACGCCTGTCCAAACAGAATAGTGAATATTCACAGAAATAGCTGAGTTATAGAATGTATTAATGGTAATTCCGAGTGGCGCGACCGATACCCTCTTCACAGGTGCGCGCTCTCACTGAGAAATAAAGAAAAATAGAATGAATATATACAACAAGAAGGTAAAGGTATAGCAAGATGCCTGAACTAAACATGGCCACGACCTGGCTTAATTAAATTAAGGTTGAAAAATATAATTAAAATCTATATTCCTTGCTTCATTCACCTTCTCATACACACTATTCTGTCATTCTGTATCTTGTCATGGTCCGGCGGCCCAAAAATTAGATTCACCATGTCTTCCGTGGGTGTCCTCGACTTGGTCTTTCATTCACTTTTAATATAAGATCGAAAATCTTTCTTGGCAGACATTTGCTTCAATCGCATTCAATCACCATCTCATACAAAATCTTCTATTATTCTGTATCTTGTCATGGTCCGACCCAAAAAATTGTTTTCCTATGGCGTCCCCGACTTCTTCTATCATTCACTTTTGCGCAATATATTCTCCTTATACTAATTTCTTGGTTCATCTGCTCTCTCTCTCTGGTTTCAATCCTGGGATTGGTTTGCAGCAATTTCCTTTATTTTTTTTTTCCATTCTTCCCTGTCTTGTGCGGCTCTTTTGAGGTCTGCATATGATGAGCAGCGCATGTCCACCAGCAGGTCCTCCAGGTACTCTCGGCGTGGGCGTCCCCTAGAGTTTGTCCCCTCGGTCATACCCTTCATTATGGCATGCAAGAGGCCTTCTTGTCGTATTATATGACCGATTGATCTTGCACGCCTTTCGGACAAGGTTCTGAGCAGGTGCCTTCCTCCTTCGATTCTTTGGAGAACCTCCTCATTTGTAATGTGGTCTCTCCAGGAAATTCCTAATATTCTTCTATAGGACCACATCTCAAAAGCCTCTAGTCTCCGTTTATCTCTTTATAATTTCATCTGCTATACGTACCAAAAATATCAATGCGTCTCGTTCTAATTCACAACGCCGACGTCGGATTATAATAAACCCAACGTATTTTCAGCTTTGTTGTTTATCGAAGCAGACATAGTTTGAAAACCTATTTGTACATACGTAGTTAGTAAATTGGGCACTCCAAATTACGTAAATTGATTACTAATATTCTAAAATAGCTTGATACTAATTCAATCCGCTGCGCCGATCCATTAATCAAACTTTTCTGGGGGCCGTGACGTCACTGCGCGATAAAGCTGAACTTTGACCTTCCCCTAAATTTTACGCGGCGCTAAAGTTTACTGCCATATTTCGTATATTGTATGAAATATTCATTGTCGTGTCACGGCGGCAAGAGACTTTGAACTTTTCGGTGACTCCTTGAGAAATCAGCTCTTTTGTAAAGATTAATTTGGGGAAGAAAGCTAGTTTGTTGGTGAACCCGTAGGCCTTGGATTAAATTAAATAATAACATAAGAATTATGGCATATTAAATGCTCACTTCTCGGTTTTACGAAAGATGTTCCCTTGCATGATGGGTTTTATTATCATTTGGTCATTAACGATGGCCGAAAGCTTTTTACGAATTTAATATCGGAGTTAAAAACTGTGTTTAGTTACTTGAAAACTGAAACTGCCTTGGTTACTTGAGTAAGAATTCTCGTAGGAAAATAATTTCTAACTATATAATATCTTCGTTTGCATTACAACATGACTTAACTATTAAAGAGATCCGACAAAACTCTCTTTATTTCTTTCTCTGGAATGTTCAGGCTAACGCAACTATTTTCAGCAAGCAACGTTATTTCCTTAACTCAGTTTATCTTAATCTTCCCTTTTATCCTTACAAATATTTTTGTTTTCGATGGTTCAAAATGATAAACATTTAAAAACTCGGACGAAATATGTAGGTTCCTACCTACATTCATATTACATAAAAAAAATTACCTTAAAGTTATGCACTACTAAGTAATGAAAATCGTATGTTTTTGGTTTTAAAATTAAAACACATACTTTGCCTTTGAAATAGTCGAATACTTTTTTGATTAGTCTCTTTATAAACCAGGCCTGTAAAAGCTGCTTTAAAGATCAAAATCTCTTACTTATGAACAGTTTTTCGGTTATGGTTTTTTGGTATAATGCGGAAAATGAAATTCTTTAGAAAATTATCGTAAAACATTTAAATATTTTTGACTGAACTTCCTAAATTAAAATAATACACGCTTTTTGCGAATATTTTTTCTTGAATAAATTAAAACAGGCGATGGCGTTAAACGGGATTTTATACCTTATTGCCGTCGGCATAAGGAGTGTTATTATTAGCGGCCTGATCCCGAATTTTGCACGATGTGAAAAAATAGTATAATTTTCTAAGAAATATATTACATTTTCACATGTAGCAAACAAACACTTTGTGGGAATACATAATTATAATAATTATATTTTTTTATTCATCCATGAGGAAGGTTCAGGTTGAACTGAAACCGGTTGGATAAAGAAATAATAAAGTGGAATTAAAACAAAGTATTATTGTGTGTATTAGAAATATATTACTTTACTAGAAGTTGAAATTCATGTAACATGTTTTTCCTCCCGTGATTTTCATGTAACATGTTTTTCCTTCCGTGTTCATAGTGGCAATGGGCTGAAAACAAAGTCAATATAAAATGGCTGAATGCCTAAAATGACATCATTCATAAGATGTAAGTAAGCCTGGCTTTACAGATGTGCGCTTTTTTAAAAGCAACCCATGAAATATGCTTATTTGGAATAATTATTTTTAAGTGTAGATTGTTTTGGTTTCATGCCGGTGTGATTGTGCTGGTTCCTTGGAATAATACCGTGATTTTGTCGTTTAAGGGTAAATTAGGTGATATTAAAACTTTACGCATTCGAATAAGTTCTAGTTTGGGCCGAGGTACCAACGTGTACCTACCTTAAATAAATGTGTTTCATTAAAGAACATGAAGTAGACATTAATCAAGTCACAATAGAGTGAAAATGGTGGTAGTCTTTAGTATCAAGAATTCATAATAGTACATCCCATGAACGAATTTAAATTTTAATAAATATTCTGTATTTCGGGGTGCAGAAAATTTGGTATGATTTTCGAATTTCGACACAACTCAAAACGCTTTTATTTTTCGCTGTCATACTTTTTCTATCTAGGTTTAAAAAACTTTTCACTCCGAAAATACAACGTTTTTGTTGTGGAAAATTTTAAAAACTTGACTGCACGTCATTGGCAAAACTAGATAAAACAAAAATGAATCTATTTTTGGCCTCGAGCTTTTTTGGTAGCGTTTTCCATTAAAAAATATTAAAATTTGGATACACAAAATTATTAAAAAAATTCAAAACGATAACTTGCGTTTCGGCAAATCAAAAATGGGGCTTCTGTTTGCAACATCTATTTCGGAGGCATGATAAAAACTATAGAATATGTTTGTCGTTGGGGCATTGTGTCACTTTGCCAAATATTGGATTATTGGATTTGTCCCGGAAATCATAGAAAATGTCTGCATCCATCAAAAGTTCCCAAATTTAAAATTTACCTTGCAACATGAAAATAATGTTCATCGGCAAGTATTACCCAATAAAAATCACCTATCAGACGGATAAAATCTTTAGTAGAGTGTGTAGTTTGTTCAAAGAGTGTGGTTTAGAATAATAAAGAGGGTGTAGGCTCTATTCGTATACAGACCCTATAACTTTGCAAGTTCATAGATACTACTTAAAATGTCTTCCTATATACCTACCAATATCGAGTTTCCAGATAATATTTTTAAAATATATATTAAGATGCCATACAAGTTTAAAACCACGACACCTAATTATGATGCAATCTTTTTTCATTTCACACTTAAATGACACAAGATATTAACTAATTTATTTACTTTTTACATTAGCTCCATACATACTAGGAAAACAACTCCCCTCAGGGCTTTTTTTAAAAAAGAAAAACAAACATTCCCGAATTACGAAAAACCTGACAATGTTTGAAAAACTCCCACTACTGCCACGGAAAGCGGAAAATGTTGCTTGTGTTATGACGGGACGCCTGGGTAGGACCCAAACACCATGCAAACTCACATCCCCCTATGTCATCTTTGGGGATACTGTGTGGGAGGTCTTTTTTGAAAAGGAAGGAGATGAAGTTCTGGGAATTAAGTAGTCAGTATATCCACACGAGAAATTTCTTATGGAGAGAACAAAAGGTCTCCTTCAGCCGGTCTCTTCCGATCCGGCCAGTCACGCAGTTGGGGGGCAGAGGCATCCGCCGCCAAGATCTGGACAAACCTCTACCCTTGAACTCTAATATGATTTACTTATACTTATACTTACGTAAGAACCACAACCTCCCTTAAAATTAATTGTTCCTATACGTTCTGATTCTAGTACAGTAGTATATTCAAGTACTTCTTTTTCTTCTTATGCCTTGTCCGTTCAACGGACGTTGGCAACCATGTTGGCTATGCGGACTTTGTTTACTGCGGTCCGGAACAGCTCTACAGTAGAATGGCCAAACCATTGTCTCAAGTTTTTCAGGCACTATGTCCTCCTTCTTCCAGGGCCCCGTCTTCCGGCAATCTTTCCCTGCATTATGAGATGCAAGATCTCGTACTTCTCCGGATGTCTCATCACGTGTCCTAGATATTGAAGTTTTCGTGTTTTTATTGTTTTAATAACTTCTTTCTTTATTCATCCGAACCATACTGAAACCGAAACCGAAACCAAACCGAAACTTAACCGAGATTCAAGTACGCAGTGAAAAAATATTCTCGGAATAGATTTTTTTCAAACGACTCTTAATCATAATTTCTTTATGGCGTTTTTAATGAACGCTTTTCAGAATGGCAGTCCGAAGTTTTCTAGTAGTAAAATGTCAAGTAAATCTGCAGAAAGATTGTTTCGTGCGTCACAGAGAACTTAATGAAGTCGTATTTTTTAATGTATGTTTGTATTTTAATGAGGGAAAAACGTAGATCCTCATTTAACAGGAAAGTAATTTTTATTTCGCGTATTATTTTGTTGGACATAACTTTTCTGTAGATAAATTAATTATCACAAATAATTTTTTGCTCAGTTGCTGTTTCTACTTGAATTTTCGACTTGTACATCAACATTTTTTAACACCAATTGATTTTTTTGGTAAGTGATTGGAATATTAGAAAAAAACGGAAAGTTTTTTTTTAAATTCCCAATAGTTAATGGAACCCCAAAAATTTGGGAATATTGAAGAAATGAGAGATTAAAGTTGAAAGAGCTCCAGCCATCAAGTCAATTTTTAGAGAAAATCTAGAGATACATGTCATGGGCAAGGGCTTGTTGTTATAGTATTGTTATAATCCATCCAGTAAAATTTTACAGGATTCCATTGAGAAGATACAAATTGACTCAAATTATTTAACGCTTTGGTTATACCAAAACTAACTAACTAAATAGTAAACAGGTTAGCAGCATAACATATTTAAGTGTAATATTAAATTGTGATTTAAAATTTGACAAACGCAGAATACATACATAATTAAGAAAATTGCTAAAAATGATCAGAAATAACTCGTCTCAAGACAACGCATCTTGTATACAATTCTATTGTAAGTCTAAATTTAAATAATGGTTCTACCCCCTTACTAGTAAACCTGTTATAAATTTTACACAACTGATACTCATCCATTTATGTATGATATTCAGTTGTTTATCGGCTTTGAAAAATATTTAAACCATTAAGAGGGTTTTACCAGAGAATACGGGAAATTAGTCATTTTTAAATCAAATTGTAGACGTATTGACTCTTTTTTACAAACATTCATAAATTGATTTTGAAAGATTGTTATTTCATCTGGTACACGCAGTTTTAAAAATTTGAAAAACTAAGTGTATTTTTAATATACTAAGGTTATACCGTTACTCGTTGGCAGATTTGATCAATTTTTAAACGATTGATTCTATTAAACAACACAAATTTCGAATCATATAATCATAGGTACAACAAAATAAATCAATACATAATCTACTCAACACAGTTTTCAGAGTTTTAATTTTAGTTAAATTAAAATCATTAAAAAATAAATCCGAGAACGTGTTTTGTGACAAAAATACCTCAATTTTTCTATTTATTTAAGGTCTTACCAACTAAAATATTAAAAAAATTTTTTACACACTTATTCTGTTTAGACATTATTGAAAAATCCCAAATACTTATGATCAAAAAATACTTACAAAAAGTAGACGATATTTAATAATTTATCATCGTGCGTTTTGAGCATTTTTATTGCTTACTTGAATTAAATAAATCGATAAAAAAAAATTTTATTTAAAAAATTTGATACGGGGAATAATCGATCTTTCTCATTGGAACCTTTCAGTACAGTTGCAAGTTTTTTTAAACTTTTATTCTCAGCCGCTGGTCAAAGGCTCTTAAGCCAAGAGATTTGTACAGAATTCAGACTGTGCGCGCACTTCCACTCGCATGATAGCAGAGGAACACGTTTCGACGAGATATTAGTAAAGCAATACCATCTCTATGACCAACCAGTGATTTTTCAAGAGTCTGCGCTAGTAGGTACATCATAATATAACATGGAACTTAAAAGCTAAATAACAGTTCTGAGACTTAATGAACTTAAGTATTATTTTTAAATTTGAAGAAAGTAAGTTAATGTTTTGTTTTACAGGAGAATTTATTCGAGATAAGAAAACTTTTATCTAAATGATTTTCCGAACAAAAATAGATGGCAATCTTCATTGTTTGTTTATTCATTAACTTCTTTTAGGGACTTACAAGAATTTTAATATGCAATTTGCTCCATCTTAATGAATGAAATTAAAAGTTAGAATGAAAAAAAAGTTAACACGCGATCATTATTTTTTTTAATGATTTCCATTAATGGTAAATGGGACGAAACATGGAATAAAGAGAAGTCTTTTAGAAGTTTAATTTTCAAACGTTTTACAATTTTAAACGATTTTTACGATTATACGACCAAATACAAAATTATGTTAACTTTAATATCAATAACTTTTATGAAATGTAACACTACTATGGTTTTGAAAATTGTCTCAAATTAAAGTAAGGAAAAAAAACACTTAGCCACTTGAGCGACACAGAGAATTATAAAAAATCGCCTTGAGTACTCGCCACTTTTGAAAATTAATTTTGAATGTTTCCCGCCCACATTCAAAATATCTTGCTCTATATTTGTGAATGGAAAAATATAAACAAATTATAGTGCTATATAGCCAATGAATTCACCAATAAATTTTATTATACTATCTCTTCTATATTTTTAAAATTCTTTGTCTTCTATATTTAATCAAACAATCTTTAATTTTATAAATGCGCGAAATTAGTGCTTTATTGATCTAAAGATTTGAAAATGCCGCTAATGGTTATTTTTAATATCTATAATGAATATTTTTCTACGTTTTTATGTTCTCTATGGCCTGTTTGATAATCACATATGCAAATATATACTCGAAAATCGATTTTTATACGTGTTCAACAAATAAAAAGTTTGGTTTGAAAATTATTTTGAATTTTGTTTGTAGAACTCCCAAACTTCAACTGCCAAAATTTATTCTAGAAGAATTCAAAGACAATCGATAAAGCCACAGACATAAAGTCTATTTTATCAACTATTTGATAGAATAAATTGCTGGCCATGAAAATGTTTAAAAAAATTACAATAAATGTTTTCCGAATAGTACAAAAATCGGTCCATTTTTGTACTGAAAGCAATCCTAGAAAAATTAAAGTGGTCCAAATTTGGACCGAAATCTCTACAGTGCAGTGGTTAGAAACAGATTAAATTAGATACAAAACGAGAGACATATAAGTTTTTTTATAATATATCATGTACAGATAAACTTATATAAGATCTCTAAAATAGTAAGTTCTGGTGTTATACCATTTGCATGACCTTTTATTAATTATAATGGTCAACTTTTTATAGCGTCGTTTAGTGATAAAATAAACCCAGGGGCGCTTGTTGATTATTTATTTATTTATTTATTTGTTTATAAGATTTACACAGTACATTAAATATAAGTTGTAAGGTATTTTAAATAAATTACATGGTTTTGTACCTATTACGTAAATCTGTAAAATATCAATAGGTAATTTCGCCTGGGTTTTAAAACTATATTATGATGAAACTAATGAAAAGAATCAAACATTGGTTGACTAATAAAACATAAATGAAAGAGTATGGGTGGAGAAAATTTTACATTTTAAAATCAAAAATTATTTGCTCACTAAAGTTTAATAAAATGATAAGAAATTTAATTATTTTGTTTTGTATGTTCGCAATGAATCGTGAAAAATGTCTAATTGTAATAATTTTTCATAATGGGTATAGGTTGTGATTGCTGCATTGGTGTTGTGGGCTTCTATATGAAGAAGAGAAGTATTTTTATTTATTTATTATTAATTTTCAACGCCCTGATGGGCTTTTACATAATAAGTATATTATACAGTGATATATATGTATGTTTAAATAAGAAATATAAACTTATAGCAATTAACAATATAAAATATAACAGTATAAAAGTAAGTAAGAAATATTATATTATAATAAAAGAGAAAAAGTAAAAATAAATTAAACTGAAACCAGTTTTTAAATTGCAGATGGCATAAAAATAATAAAATATAGTGTAAGTTAATATTAGAAATTTACAGATGTGTAATACAAGAAAAAGTTTACAATACAGAAAAACAAAAGAGAGTAAGTAACAAGTTTTTACATTATAGATAAATAGAAATAATACAAAAATATGTGCAACAGCTCCTACATTATAAGAATATGCTACATCAAAATATTATGGAATCTTTTAAATAACAGTAACTAATATTAAACACGTCTGATTTCACATTCTGACATGAATGATTTAATAATTTCATGTTTGTATTGTATCAGTGACACATTCCATACATCTACGTGCGAATACATATTTCCCAAGTTTTGAATTCTCTGTAGTGGTATATTGAATTGGGCCCTGGTCGCAGTATTACTACAATAAAATGGTAGTACTGACCTTGTATTTCTGGCTGGCACATTTAGATTTATGAGCGATAAGAATTCAGGGCTATCAATTATATTATGCAAGATTTTAAATAGAAATATTAGATCAAAAACAATTCTCCTGTCACTCAAGTTTAATAGATTAGAGAATCGTAGTAGAAAAGGGTAGTTTTTTTGTTCTTTCGGTATTTTTAGTTTATAATTTAAAAAGCTTAGGAATTTTTTTTGTACTCTTTCTATTGTTTGTGAATGCACGTTATAGTGGGGAGACCATATAGTTGAATTATATTCAACCTGGCTCCTTACTAGTGATGTGTACAGAAGTTTTAATGTTTTAATGTTGGTAAAATCTTTAGCCACTCTTAGTACAAAACCTAACATTTTTAAACCCTTCTTTGCAATATTTTCAATGTGTGGTATGAAACTAAGTTTGTTGTCGAAAGTAATACCTAAGTCATTAATTTCGGAAACAGATTCGAGAATGATGTTATTCATTGTGTAATTGAAATAAATCGGATTTTTTATTTTAAAAAATCTCATAGTTATGCATTTATTGACATTAAGGTATAGCTTGTTATCGCTACACCACTCAACTAATTTTAACAAGTTTGCCGAGAGAATATGACAGTCGTTCAGGCTTCGAATTACTTTAAAAAGTTTTAAGTCATCTGCGAACATAAGTACGTCGATGTCTTTAAAAATATTACAAAGGTCGTTCACAAAAAAGATAAATAATACAGGTCCAATGTGGGAACCTTGCGGAACACCACTGGATGCAAAAAAATCATACGATGATTCCCCATTAAGTTTAACACTAAGTTTTCTGTTTGAAAGATAGCTTATAAACCAATGCAACATGTTTCCACAAACTCCAGCTTTAGACAGTTTTTCTACAAGAATAGCGTGACAAACCTTGTCGAACGCTTTGCTGAAGTCAGTGTAAATTGAGTCAACTTGAAGCTTCTTCGCCATTGCATCGGAAATGAAATTTTGATATAGAATATGGTTAGTTAGTGTTGATTTGCCGGTTATGAAACCATGTTGTTCAGTACATATACTATCTTTAAATGAGTTAATTATTTTATCCAGAATCAGTTTCTCAAAGAGTTTTGGAATTGTTGAAAGTATGCATATCGGTCTATAATTAGTTACCTCGTTTTTATCCCCTTTCTTGAAGATGGGTGTTATATAACTATGTTTCCATAGATCAGGAAATATACCTTTCGACAAAGAATGATTAAAGAGTGTGTACAGGGGATAAGCAAGAACGACGACACACTGCTGTAAGAGTAATGGTGGAATGTTGTCGGGACCGGCATTTTTATTGGGATCTAGAAGTTTAATTTGTTTAATAATTTCGTTTAGTTCGATGTGCACATGTGACAGGTTTATATTGAAACGGGGAGTATAGTTAGGTAAGGAAAACTGATTGGGTTGACTTTTATCATAAACGTTCTTGAAGAAGTCTGCAAAAAGATCGACAATATTTTTAATACCATCGGCCTTTCTGTCTTCAAAATACATAGTATTTGGTATATCAGAGTCACCACTTCTTAATGTTTTACTGAATCGCCAGAAACGTTTTATATTGCTAAAAATATCATTCTCTGTCTGCCTAATATAGTCATTATAACATGTCCTTGAAAGTTTATTACAATCACTCCTAATTTTAGAGAATTCTATGTACAACTTTGATGTTCCGTGATTCTTGTACAGTTTGTGAGCTGTTTTTTTACATATAATTAAATTAATCAAATCTTTATTGAACCAGACTGGATATTTAGATTCCTTATATTGAGTGTAAGGGACAAAGCGATTTATATGATTACTTAGAATAAAGTGGAAGTGTTCAATATTATGATTTAAATCATCACTTTCTAAGAAGGACCAGTCGACCAATATGAGCGAGTCACACATACCTGAATAATTAGCATTTCTGAAATTATAGCTTGATCTCGTAGGTTTCAGAATTTTTTCGCCAAAGTCTGTTATACAAATATTAAGTGGAGGATGATGGATATCGGGGGGTATGACAACTTCTATGGCTTTATTCACTTTGATACTTTGAGAATTGAAGAAAACGAGATCCAATACACGATTGTTAATGTTTCTAACAAGATTATGTTGAGTTAGGTTTAAGTATATTGACATGTCAAGTATTACTCTTTCATTTTCGGAGATAGTTGTATTACAAGTATTCGACAATACGGGGTCGTGCAAATCCCAATTTACATTTGGAAGATTATAATCACCTACTGCAATAAATTTGGCATCAGGGTACTTTGATTTAATTATTTCTACGTCTTCATAATGGTTTTTGAATACAACAGTGTTGGCCGAGGGGGGTATGTATACAGAACTAATTATTATTTTCTCATTTTTACATTTCACCAAAACAAACAATTGTTCTACGTTACTGTTTTTTGTGTTTAATTTCTTAGAAGTAAATTTCTTTTTTATTGCGACGAGGACACCACCTCCTCTTGACTTTGAACTGGTATCACGGTTTCTGTCCATCCTATAAACATTATAAGAGGATAATCCTAGTTCGGAAGAATTGATGGATGGATCTAAAGTATATTGGGGTGATGCTCTTCTCGCTGACGTTTCTGGATAAATGCAATATTCGTCATTTCCATAAAATGACTATACCCCTTATAATATATTTTTGTACATTTTTGTTTAATTTTACCAAATTAAAAATTCGAGTGAACCTAAATCATTTCACGAACAAAAATAAAAGCATTGTTTTAATATTATTATTTTTTTAAATTAGACCCCACCTCCATGTTAGATAGTACCATAGGATATCATGACGTTAAATAATTTCCGCAATAAACATTACCGTTTTCCTTCATTTATACAATGATTAGCGTAGAACAAAGTTTCTTGTTGAAATCAATGTTCGCCGTTTGAGATCGGTCTCGCAGATAAGGGTGAAAACTTTGTCATTTTGGCAGGTTCAGTTCAAAAGTAACGGAAGTCGTTCTCAAGGGTTGTGATGTTTTATTGTCAGTCATAAGGTTAGAAACCTGTTGCATAAAAGGCCCCTTCTTGAGTACTAGAATTTATTGAATTTAGTAGCATCGGGTAAATGTTTTCACAATGACTTAAATTCATTCAATTAGAGTCCCACAACTTAAATTCATTATTTTGTTATATTAAAGGACTATTAAAGCACATTTTCGCTAATATATATCTTAGGAGCGTTTTCAGATATTGTTATCCGTTAACTAATACAGTATATTTTAAGTTGCAAAGAGTGTTTTATTTACTTTTTAGTGATAGTTTATGTAACGAACACTACGTCTATTATGAAACATTACGCATAAGAGAGCTAGAAGAAAGGACTATAAAAGAGCGTGAACGCTTGTCCACCATCTATTCTTCATCACTCGTCACCCGTTTTTCCAGTTCTGCGGTCTTATGCTATGTACATGAAGTCATTGCACTTATAACACTTTAGAATTGAAATAAATGAGAATGCAATTATAAGAATTTATAAAGATTTTAAACGCCTCGACTCCGGAGGGCCAAAATAAACACACACGCAGCAGTGATGGGTACAGATATTTTACATATTCATATTTATATTTACATGAATTTTTTTAATCCAGTATTTAATTTTAATTATACACTGTTTGGATGACAGTTCAAATTAAAGTGGCGACATGTTTTAGGCATATTTTTAAATACAATTATACTAAGAACTCTCTTAAACCTTGTCTGAATATACTCCTGTTTGTGTCATATTATGGGGAAATATTTGATAAAAGATCAGTCTAAAAAAATTTGCCTCAACGAAATAACAATGGCATAATAATTATTTTAGCAAACACCGGGTCGTTTCTGAACCACCATCGGATTCGTCGTGTTAAAACAATTTTTTCTATTTTCAATGTAAATGGTTCACGTATGTAGTTCCCTTGAAAGCCGAAACATCCATATAGCGTAAAATAAAATTTATATAGATTACTTCATATTGTCTTAATTGGAATAAGGTGAAAATAGATAAATTTTCAGTAAACTTTTATAATCGTTTTACAATACAACCATAATACATGTGCTTTATTTAAATACCTTTGTACCGTATAGGCTTTATCACTTAATAATAATAATTGTAAAAACGTTTATTTGTAATCTTTTTACAAAATTATACATTTTGTATATTTATCATCGTTTCAATTGACAAAAGTCGTCACTGTTATGCTATACATTCAGGATTTCTCCTAAAATGCAGCTGGTTTTCAGCAGTGCCTCTGATATAATAATTAACAGTACCACCACAACACGGGCATGTGCCTATCATGGTGGTCGTAAAATCCACAAATTATGTTGTTACAATGCATTGAATTAAAAAAAAAAAAATTAAATGAAATTTTATACAAATCATATAAATCAAAATTCATAGTAAATAAAATAACATTAAAATTCATAATAAATAATAATATAATCATAAACATAAGTAGGTATTCATTTCATTGTAAATTCTATCAATATGTGCGGTTGACTGTGCAGACGGTAAACATTCGCGGCAGAGCTTCTTGAAGCACTGCAACGTTTTGTTTGTTATTAATAAAGGCTAAAGGCTAAAGAAGGAGGTAGCGTAACACGCCATAACATAAATAACAAACATTTTTGATAATCTTAAATGATGTCCACTGCAACGTTGTCGATATTCGAATAGACGGTATTTCATTTCAAAGCTTCGTTGATAACTCTGGCGGTTATAGGTCAGAGTGGTTATAGACACAAAATATACTGTTATCATTTTAATGAAATATATCATGTATATATCATTTTAACTTGTCTTCAACCTCAATAGATCTAAGTAAAATTGTATACTACACTGCCATATAATGAAAAAAAAAATGTTTTTAAGAACTTTAATTTTTGCAGAAATAAATTTTCAATAACGTATTATAGAATGTACGGTTTACGTGTCTTCATAACTAACTTTCTTCTCGATAAATTATTTGTAGACTGGAAAGATTTGTAATCAAAACAGATTAAAACTATTCAAATTACTTTGCGAAAGACGTGGAGATAGCGAATAAACCTATTAGTAGTACTAGAGCTTTCTCGGAATTTTCCTTCGTTGTAATCACATTTCTGACGATTAAATTCACACGTTCAATATTATATCACTTTGAATTTTAATTTTTAGTTAACTCCCGATTTACCGGGATAGAATTTAGATCCGTAACAGGAATCTTGTGTGACACAAAAATTCCTATAAAACTAAAAGGAAAGGTATACTATTATTAGACCCGCGATAATGTATGGCTCCGAATGCTGGACTATGTACAACTCCTACACCAGGCAACTTGAATCAGCATAAATGTGAATGCTTAGATGGTCTAAAAGATAAGATTAAAATTTCACGCATTCGTGGTAGCCTGGGTGTCACGGAAATAAACAGTAAGTTAGAGGAACAACAGTTGAGATGGTATGGTCACATAAAACGGAGACCACCAGACCACACAGTGAAGCAGGCAATGTCTATGGAGCTTGATCGTCAGTCATCCAGAGGAAGACCAAAGAATTCCTGGATGACTCAATGCTCCAAAATCCTAAGTAAAAAAGGGCCTGGATGAAAGCGACACCCAGAAGAAGCTACAACCTGAGAACGAGGAGAGCCGACCCCAACAGCCTACCTAGGCAATGAGTTGGGACAGTGCAAGGAAGAAGAAGAGGTAAAATAATTGAGAGAGGTCATTTGGTTCTTTGACCTTTCCAGGTGTCTGGAGACCCATCGTGTTGCAACTCAGCAGGAGAGATTGTTTCACACGTCCATCACTCCTGGACACTTACCCCCTGATTCCTACCATACAGTCATACTTTTACCTCCCCAGAACTTCATATCCTTCCATTCCATGAAAAAACCCCCTACATAGCATACTCAAAGATTGCATAGGCCCTCAGTCAAAGTATATTCCTCAGGCGTTCTGCGTGGCGTTAATGTAAAAAAGTATAAATGTATACATATGTCAGCAACTGATTATATATTATACATAATATGTCAGCAACTATTTCGAATACTATAAGATACCCCCAACTACGCCAGTGGGAGGTATCCCCTTTCGGCGGTGTGTTGTAGGACTAAAGAAGGAGGTGAGATGATAGAGAAGAGTAAGAGAAAGGAACGAAAAAAAGAAGCCCCTTTTGTATTAATCCAAAAGACTAAATCAAGATTATACTGTATGTAAAAAACAACCCTTAAAAGTATTAATGTATTACGTATCGAATTACACTGTGGAGTTCCATAATAATATCTAGTTCAGTGATAACATTGATATACGAATATACTCCTCAAGATTTTCGGTTACCAAAAACGTATTTGCGGAAGATAACAATCAATAATAGACCTTGTATCGAAGGTTGGGTCCCTGAAAGTATAATTTGGCATACGATAATTCAGTTAATGTCAACTACGCTGGTAAATTTATTTGAAGGCTGTTTTCGATACAATAATCGAACCTCCGAGGACATTATAACGCGTTTAAATGCTATCTGGGCGCTAAAAGGGTATCCAATGAAAGGCGAACAAATAATTCTAGGCTTTTGAATAACACAGCATAACTAACAAAAATTATCTGATTTGGCCTTTGTTATATTATTTTTTTAAATATCGAATATATCAAAAACTTGGATTATTTTTGTGTTGCTAATTGCACAGTCTCAAGTGCCTGGCGCCAGCTTGACTATGACATTTTCGATTTGGGATGTTTTGTGAGGAAATTTGCAGTGTGGAGAGAAAGAAATAGGAAAATGGAAGATTAGGAAGTGTCTTGCTATTCAGAACTGACCACCAAATATGCTATGTCAAGACACATTTCGGTTCTGAATGGTGGTCTCTCATCAAGCCGATTCAGAATGTATTTGCTAATCTCTATTATCACGATGGTAGAAGAAGTCGGATACGCTCTAGGAAAATATAGGACTATAAATATGTCAGGCTAATCAGGAGTCCGAATAGCAGAAGGGTATCTATGAGACGACGTAAAATGAGAATGAAGAAAGGAGTGTGTACCAAGATCAATTTTTTGGTGGTCCATCCTCTCTATCTACCCCTGCGGGGTAACGGACGTCATGATGGTTAGTTTAGGTTTGGTTTTCACTATCAAAATCTAATGAATATATATGTGGCAGTTTTGTTAAGAATAAATATTAAAAATGTTTAATCACTTTTATTGTTTAAAAAAAATCAACATGTTTCGTAAGCAATGCTTACTTCAGCGTTTTATTAAAACTAATTTCAACATTAGATTTAATGATATCAACACAAAGATTGTTTTTTAAACACGAAAGTGGTTAAAACTAAGTACTTTATTCATTTTGAATTAAAAGGTGCCACAAATTACGTCTTCTGTATTTGAAGAACAAATACACATGTTTGGAAAGCCTTTTCTGTGGTATCCTAGTAACCTGGCAGTGGCGTGCAGTAATGTAAAGTGCTGTAACAATGTTAAAATCAGATATTTTAGTACCGTAAGAGGTTTTCTCCCAAAGCCTCCGGTGGTTACCCAGTGAATTCTGTAAATTAGCATATTGGTGGACATTGTCTTCTTAAATTTGATGAATTCGGTACAGTTATAGTGCATGTGCACCGAAATACGTTCATTGACCTCCTCATATTGAGCGTAGGAAGTGTGGAAAACACATCGCTCAGAGAATGAAAACACGACATGCAATAGCCATCCCAACTTAAGGTGTGAGCTATACCGTGCTCAGACTGATTGACAAGGATATTAGTCCTTACCCCTGCACTCGGAGCTCTCCTAGAGTTGACCATCTTTTTCCCTAGAAACTAGTGGGATGAAAAATTAGACCATTAAAAAACTAGGCGCCTTTGGGGAACCTAGGAGAGCTGATACCACCTCTGTTGACGCTTTCTTCATGGGGCCCGGAGGGAGGAACCGTGGAGAGGAGAACTGAGGCCATATCTTGTGAAATCTTTCCTTCTGGGTCCTTCAGGGAACCTAAGGGGAGTGGACCCCTCCATTGTGAGGCCTTCAGAAAACCAAGAAGGAGTGGAGAGGAGATACGAGACTTGGGAAGACACACTGTGGAACGGGAAAACGTAGCCTCATATCCAATGACTAGGAAAGGGACAAGGTTACTGTTAAAGGAAAAAATGTTAAATATGAGATAGCACAATGGGCACATGCCTACGTGCTTATGGGGACTATGCGTAAATCATCTCTGCTCTGTAATAAAAAAAGTTTAAAATAACCTTCTCATGTATTATTTCCTAAACGCGGAAGATTACCCTTTAAAATATCTTGAATACAGTATCATCCACATATCTAACCACGAAATAATATGTATAACATTAACAATATCAACAAGTTATCGTGTTAGAACTTAGGAGAAGGCAGGCAAATGTTTACTTATTTATTTATGGTGTTTCTCACCACAGCTATAAAGCTATTTTCATTATGGTACATCAAACTTTAACAGAAACAACATCAGACCAGACTGCATTCATTATAAGTAGACACTCAGTAGAAACGCATTTCAATGCAATACTATAATAATGCAAATGTAGTATTGATAATTGCATGTTTGCTAATAAGCACAGACCCTTGAAAAATCACGAAATCTGTTTTATAGGTAGGTTCTTTACCATTTTGTGAATTCTTGAAACATCAATCCCAATTTTGAAAATGACAATTTAAATTATTTCTTATAGTTTTCCTTGAAATGTCTATTTTATCATTCATTTTTATTTTGGTATTGATATGGTTTATTTATGTTTTTTTTTTAAATATCGTTTTATTTTTATGTCTAGATTTACTATTAACTGTCATGATACGGGTTTAAAAAATTGTTACATCAAATATTTACAGAGAGAGAGAAATAACTTAAAACTACTATATGGCTCAGAGAGCATACTTACAATAAAAGGTCTCCTTTGGTTCATTACTATTATGGATAACGCGGGGGAAAGCTCATATAAACACCCACTGGTACACAAACATACCACAAGATTTAAAGAAGGAAAGGGCCTAAAAACTCCCGGAATATTATGGAAGCCGTACTCTTGAATACCTAATACCAGTGATTTTCAATAAAATGATTATGCGAAGTTTGAAGAAATAAATAAAAACTTAAAATTTGAAAAAAATGACACATTATGCCCTAAAATGATAAAAATGTGGTTAATTAACGGAAACTCCATGTATATATTTAAATACGTTGAATTGATTATCTTAATGTAGCTGCCTACATATCTTATTCTTCGGCATGTACATTGAAATATTTTATAGATGTAATTCAAATAATTTAATATTATTATGTGCTCTATCCTAATGTTGCCTTAAAACTATAAATGTATTAACAAATATTTCCTTATGTATATTAAGAGTGATAAATTGTAGAACCTACAGACAAGCTGCCTTATGACAGCTTTGTGGGACTACCCTTATTTTGTACAAATGTATTTTATACTAAAAAAATAAATAAACAAGAAAGAAAAAAGCCTAGTATGGTGGTCGTAATAATGCAAATGAATTGTAACGTGTAATTTATATGAAATAATTAATAAAAATAAAAATATTTTTTTGTTTATTTTGTGGATATACTTTATCGCTCGTCGGAATTTTTGACGGGCTCTAAGACAAGAGATCTAGTGGTTCGATTCCCAATAACCCGTTACCTTTTTTATTTTTTTATGTATTGTTAATAATATTGTATTATCTTCTACTTCAATGATATATTACATTGATAGATATAAACGTCAATAGTTATTCGAATCGAAATTAAGAATTAACAAATTATCTCTTTTTTTTTCTTCTTGATATTAAAAATCCAGTTGGAGAAAATAAACTAAACCCGCAAATGCTATTGAGAATAACCGTTCAATAAATCCTGATAGACCAATTATTACTGAGTTTCTTACAAGTTGCACACATAATGGCTTTTTACCTGAACTTCCCGTTCTTCCCCTCTCAATGAATAATATAATAAAAGCTTCCTTATACTTGCCAGGTACATTAACTCCAGCCGATTTGTTCAATGGGAATAAAAAATGCGTTCGTATGCCCGCGAATCAAAAAACAAAATGCCTCAATTTCTTATTCATACCCACAAGTCTGCATAAATAACCAGTTCTAATGCCTCCCCGTTGGGAGCAAATCTTTCTCCGAAAAGCTCCTTTGTTTTTCGCCGGCGTTTTTACGCCAAAAGACAATATTATCTCGACGCGAAGCGGGACAAGTGGCAGGGTTCAATTGACGACACTGCCAGAGGAAGGGCATATAGGGCCATTTAGACCCATTTTCCCTTTTTTGGATGCCATTTCACGACGATCTATTGTGACTCAATAATATCGTCCCAAATTTCACTTCATAATCCTACTCAGGTCAGAAAAGGGCTTTATTTGAAACCTTGGAGTCCATTCCACTGTTTTTATTCAGTTATTTAAATATCGCAATAATATGTAGGTACTTTTCCTCCAACTGTTTTATCTATCTACTATCATTATTGCAATGTTCTTTCATTTTACCTTGAAATAAAAATCTTATCGAAGTTTTTGCTATTATTTGACTAATAACTTAGGTACACAGAGAAAAATGTTATTCTAAATACGATCATTTTATTTATAAAACGGTTAAAAACGGGACTGAAATTCTTAAGAACGAATTAACAGGTTTTCAATGTTTGTTGTCCGGAAAATGTAAGAATAAATTATTATTATTAATTATTAGAACACATTTCGTACGTATACATTGTTGGTACAACGTATTTTTTCGTTGTATCGTCATGTTGTATTATCAGGGCAACTAGATAAAACATTTCTAAACGATTTTTTTATAAATATGGCCTGAAAATTATCGTGAGGGTCAAAATCGATTTTTCTCCGTGTACTACTTAAGCTTTTCCTCCCGGCCTCACTCGAGTATCAACTCATAGTTTCAATGAACAATTTGTTGAAAAACATTGTACGCAAAACAATATTGTATCGGCGATTCAATCCAACATTGTATTTTTGTTCCTTTCTTGAAAAAATCTTAAGTTTGTTTATGGTTATATCGTCGTTGTATATACGTAGAATATGAACCATGTGAGACTGAGTACATTCTGAGAAAACCGATAAAAACTGTTTTAAAAAATAACGAAACGGAAACTAACAATTCTATTTATGGAAAATGAAGAAAAATATTAAGTTAAAACAAATAACTTTGTATTAAAAAAATTTTAATACAAAATAATTTTTTATTTTATTTTTTTTTTTTTTGTTATTTAATGTCATTACTACCCTGACGAAGAAACCATCGGTTTCGAAACATGTAGGTAATTGTGATTATATAATAGTGGTTTAATACAAAGTTATTTGTTTTAATTTAATTCAAAATGACGCCACAAAGTGATTTTGCGAAGTTTGAAGAAAGGAAAAATATATTTAGTTCATTATAAGAATATACTTATGGCAAACATAAATTATTTCAGGCCAAAAAATTTAATTTTAACGCGTTTTTCTCACATGCTTCATATTCTATGCACAGTTTTTCTCACATGGTTCATATCTATACACAGTTTTCGTTACAATTTTAATTCAATATTATATCAAAATATTTAATTTAAATTTATTTAAATTTTACAGTTAGGCATCACAAAATGATGTTAATATTGTGTACATACCAAGGCAATTGAATAGTATAGTGGTAGTGGAATGCAGAGGATATGACTTTATTTATTTTTTATTATGTACTATTTTGATTGTCCTCACAAGGTCTATTTTCAATAGCCTTAAATTTTTACTATTATTACATGGCTCATATTGTAGAAAACGGAGAAAAAAAGAAAAATAACTATATTAAAGTATATTTAACTAATTTTCGTCAAAATCGTAATATTGCCCGTTTCAAATAATCATATTCGTAGTGCGCATGTATGGACACAAACAATTAATTCATTTTAATATTTTAAGGCATAACCTGCAAAAAGTATTTTTTGAATAAAATAATTAAATGAGAATGCTATATGAAAGAGCTGTTTAAAAATTATTTTATGTAGGTATACCCTTAGACACTCAATAAAGATTATATCAGCTATCGCTGAGTTTGTGTTGGTATTTCGCAGTTAAAATGTATATTGATCAATATTAAGTCATAATTGCTTTCCTATATGCCCTTCTTCTCATCATTCCTTAAATATATATTTTAAGCGGCCACATCTCAAACAACTACACATATTAAATTGGAAAAGCTTCTCCATAGTAGCATTTGATGTACTCCGAATGTCGTGAGTGTTTTGCAAACAGAGTAACGGGCTAACAGGCCACCAGGCCCGCATGAAGCGACTGCCGCACCCGCTCCTCGTCCTTCACCGGTTTCTTCGTTTGCACTTATTCCTCCTAATTAGTCTGCTTATTTGATATAATAGAGACTAATTGCCGCCACGCTAAATGCTGAGGGCCCGTCAGACTGTTGGCAGGTGGCGCGGTGTCACATTGAATTAAAACTTTTAGTTAACTAACTCGCATGAAAGAGGGTGCAAATTAAATGTTTTTATTACTCACCCTTTTACATAATTTGGACTTTTGCACTTATAATGAACATCAACGTAAATCTGTTACCTGATGATGATTAAAGCATAAAAGTCGAAAAAATGGACTGAATAATACTGTCAGCTTTTTATATTTAAACACAAGTTACGATACAATCGCAAAAAATTCTAGAAATAAATTAGCGTTGTCTTGCAAGTCGTTAAGAGGGTATTTATTACCAGAGAATACCGGAAATTAGTCATTTTTAATTCAAATTCTAGACGTATTGACTAATTTTTACAAAAAAATATAAATTGATTTTGAAATATTGTTATTTTATCTGGTAATTTTGAAAAACTAAGTGTATTTTTAATTAAGTTATACCGTTGGTCGTTGGCACATTTGTTCAATTTTCAAACGATAGATTCTATTAAACAATACAAATCTCAAATCATATAATCATACAACAAAATAAATCAATAATTAAAAATAAATCTAGTTAACAAAGTTTATAGAATTTTGATTTTAGTTCAATTAAAATCATTAAAAAATAAATCCGAGAACGTGTTTTGTGACAAAAATATCTCAGTTTTTCTATTTATTTAAGGTCTTACATACTAAAATATTTCAATTTTTTTTTACACATTTATTTTGTTTAGACATTATTGAAAAATCCCAAATACTTATGATCAAAAAATACTTACAAAAAGTAAACGATATTTAATAATTTATCATAGTGCGTTTTGAGCATTTTTATTGCTTACTTATGTAGGTATATATTAAAGCAAGTTTTGAATAAAATAAATCGATATTAAATTTTTAATTTAAAAAATTTGATACGGGGAATAATCGATCTTTCTCATTGAAACCTTTCTGTACATTAGCAAGCATTTTTAAACTTTTATTCTCAGCCGCTGGCAAATCGCTCTTAAGTATGGTTACTTTTGGAGTTTGGATCTTTTAGGAACGAAATATAATACCTCTTAGCCCCTGCGGCAATTTTTTCCTTTTAGGAACAATAAATTAAGAATTAAATTAAAACAAATAACTTTGTTTAAACCACTAATATAATCACAATTACCTACATGTTTCAAAACCGATGGTTTCTTTCTTTTTTATTATTACTACCCTGACGAAGAAACCATCGGTAATTGTGATTATATTAGTGGTTTAAACAAAGTTATTAGTTTTAATTTAATTAAAAATGACGCCACAAAGTGATTTTGCGAAGTTTGAAGAAATAAATGAAGAATTTTTTCCTTTAAGTGATCTTTGCGTGTTTTTAAATATCACGACCTACCATTTAGAAGGGTGGTATTTAAATCCCACTGGGGTGTTGCGGGTTCCTCAAAACTTACATATACGTTTTTACAAGAATTATATATGAAAAATACATATATTATGACCAATAGTTAACCAAGTATGGTGGAAAGGAACACGTTCTAAGTCGCCTTCGCTTACGTTTCGTTCGTTTCGTTTCGAGCACTTCTCTGGCCGGATCTGGTCCGCGGGCCTCCAATTGCCGATCGCTGGTTTGTTATCATTTTGTGTTAATAAAAAAGAAAGGCAGACATTCCCCGGTTACGAATATCCCGACAATGTTTAAAAATCTCCTACTACAACGGTAAGCGAAAAATATTGCTTGTGTTGTGATGGAGGACTTAACCAGCCGAGGATTTGAACACGGGACTCTGGGGTGGGACCCAAACGCGTTGTCAACTCAGCCAATGATGCTCCTTTTTAATTTGAGCAGTGCATCCTAAGAAATGTTAATGATAAATAATAATGTTCAGACACATATTATTGAAGGCATGAATAGCACGGTTAATTGATAAAGATTTCAGAAAATTGGCGGTCACACATTAAAATTTTATTTATTTATTTTTGTAGCACAGAATGTATTTTATATACACGAAGGTGCACAAAATCACACTATTAATAAACGTTCACATTATTTTATGTAATAATGAAAGTTAGTTAGTTTGTAATTAAGAGGATACCCGGCGGTGATTTTTCGATACAAACGTATTCCCTATTTATCTCTCTGGATTTTAACCCTAGAGAAAATATTGTTTTTGCATAAAATAGATATCAACTACTAGCGTGTCGGTACTTTTTGTTTTTTTTGATAAGTTACTTTTTATAGAAGTTATGAGTTTCCAAAAATCAATAAAATTGACTGGTTTAAACGCCGTCAAAAGATGTTCAGTATACAAACCAGACAATGTTTTTTTAAAAAAAGCAAAACGTACAGACATAGAATAGTTTTTTCTTATGTAGTTGGTAAAAAAAAAAAAGAAAATCAGTCCACTTTTGGAGGAGAAAAGTGGGGAATACAAAACCTCCATTTTAGTTAGGTGTCAGTGCATTGTCCCTTTCGCTCAATATCCGGTGGAGTAAGAGCAACAGTGACAGCAATATTTTAGTAAAATCTATTTTTGCACCACCGGGTATCATCTTAAAAATCGCAATCCTTTGTAAAACCGTTTCACAATGATCAAGAAAAACAAACCCTCCGTTTTGCACTTAACGGCTCAATATCGTTAAATGAATCAAATCGATGTGAACGATTTATTTTCTGCCGTAACTCAAACTTACCATGTGCCCCGCAAATGGTTAGATTAGGTTCTCATTATTTATTTTAATGATTAAGGTTAATATGCAATGAAAAATCGCAACCTTTTGTAAACCTTTTCACAATGATCAAGAAAAACAGACCTTCCGTTTTGCATTTAACGGCTCAATATCACGAAATTAATCAAATCCATGTGAACGATTTACTCGTATTTTCGGCCATAACTCAAACTTACCATGTGCCCCGCTAATGGTTAGATTAAGTTTTGTTAAGTCCATATTATTTAATGTAATAATTAATGTTAATATGCAATGAAAACTCGCAACCATTTGTAAAACCGTTTCACAACGATCAAGAAAAACAGACCTTCCGTTTTGCATTTAACGGCTCAATATCGCGAAATTAATCAAATCGATGTGAACGATTTATTTTCGGCCATAACTCAAATTGGCCATGTGCCCCGCTAAGGGTTAGCGACTTATCTTCGTTAGCATGTGCGCGGGTCGCGCGAAGGAACATAATAACGTCTTTATTCGATTTTCATGCGTAATAAAACAGGCCCGCGCAGGGCTCCATTTATAAATAACGGGCCCATTCACGGGATGACGATTTTAATACAGTTGACCTTTTCTCTCGCAATGATCGGAGAGAACATTGGATGGGACTTTATTACGACGAACCCGGATAGGGAGTTCCATCGTATTCACTTAGTGCGAATAAATTCTGATCTATATTGAGGGAGTGCCCTTTGGTTCATTTTTAAAATTTCATTTTTCCAACCCGTTACTCAGTTTTTTTTAATATTTTTTTGGGAATCATGTCATTTAAATTTGATGTCAAATGAATTTCGTTCTTAGGTGTACGTAAAATGCGCAAGTTCAAAAAAAAAAAAATATATATATACAGGGTGTATCGGTACGTACCCGACAAACTTTAACCAGCGATTCCTGATCATACTTAGAGTAAAAAATGTTATGGCGACTTTGCTCTCGGGTAACGTTTATTTAAAAAAAAAAAAAATTCACACTCCGTCACTGTCCACCACTCCACTCTACCCCCACCTCGCTACCCGCACCAATAACGCGATAGACATCGCGGCGGGAAGCGAGGTGGGGATAGCGCGGAGATGTGAACAATGACGGCGTGTGGAATTATTCTATTTTTAATTTTTTTAAATTGAAAATAAACGTTACCGGAGAGCAAAGTCGCCATAACATTTTTTACTCTAAATATGATCAGGAATCGCTGGTTAAAGTTTGTCGGGTACGTGCCGATACAACCTGTATATATGCACGGGTTGTAACAGCACATACCTGAAGGATTTAACCAGCGATTCCTGAGCATATTTCAAGTAAAAAATGTAGATGTCATTTTGCCGTCCGATGATGTATTGTTTTCTATTATAAGTAAAAAACTATTTTTACGATCACTAGTCGCCCCTGATCCCATTCCCACAGGTCGCGTCGGGATCACATGATACGCTCGCTATTTCGTTTGAAACCATGCGGCTGGAACGAGACGGAGTGCTTATCACGTGACCCGCTGCTAGGTAATACCCGACTACTCAGATGCGATGTGCGATGGATTGAAAAAAAATCATCGGACATCAAAATGACGTCTACAGTTTTTACACCAAAAGTGCCAGGAATCTCTCTATTAATTAAATTTTATATTTATTAATAACTTTTATCCCTCTGCTTTCATATTAAAAACATGAAAATATAAATTTTATTTTTTGTACTTTATATATCGGAAATAATTTTAGACTAAGATTTACAAAGTGAACTTTGAGAATAGTGAGAGACTCAGCTATAAAAGCGTAAGCGTATTTGGCTTATATATTATATATGCTGAAATAGACCAAGCCAAATAAGGCTGGCGATTTTATAGCTGAGTCTGTCGACCCCATAATATATGCGTGTTCTACTACGATTGTAAATTGTAGAACTCGACAACGTATTACCTAAAGCAGAAGGGAACTATGAATTGGTTACCATTACCTACCTACAATGAAATTCTGGCAATATTTTACGCCTACAAATTTTTGATGTGTAATATTGCTCCTAGGGTTAGTGCCTACTTAGCGTCACCTTTGTCCGGCCCTGGGTCATAAAAGCCGTAGAAAATATTTAAAAAAACTAATATGGAGTTTCTTACGCAGGTGATGAATTGTTGTTTAATATAAACAAAAACTACAAACCAATCAAATTAGTAGCATGATGGATAGCCCTTAGGTCCGATGGGGTTATTTAGATTGGATAATAATTGAACGCTTTTATTCGCGTGTCAAATAAAGATTTAAAAGTAATGCAAGTCATTGAAATATAAAGATATTATTTTTAGTTTCAGCTTTCACGATTTCTTTATTCAAGTCTTGCATGGCTGGCTTTTGATTTGGGGCAGCCTGGAATTGAAACTTAAATTTAAAAAAAAAATCTATTTTAGTACTTAACCACTCGAGCGCTTTTTGCCACATCAAGGCACTATTTCTAAAAGCTCGGATTGCTTTGTTTCCAAAATGTGGCAAATTTTCAAAAAAATTTTTTTTGTTAAAACGACTATATAATATATTGTACATTCAAAATATAACAAAATAAATATTCTCTAGATTCTTTAAAATGTTTTAAGGTTAAAGATTTAATTATATTTTTTTTATAAATGATACAAATATGTGATAATAGACAAAAGATAGGAGAATTTATTGGCTACATAGAACTATAGTCAGTTTGTATGTCTCCATATTCTAATTCGGAGGTATGATTTTTTTTAATGTGAGCGGAAAAAATTCCTTTAGCAATCCGAGAAAAAATATAATAATTGCTCTGTCGCTCCAGTGGAAGCAATAATTATTTTTAGCTGGCGGAATCTACATTTCTTTTAATTTTTGATTACTCCGTACATCCTTTTCACTTGATCAATTGAAATGATAATATGAATGATGATTTTGTATGATTTGACATGCACATTCCATGTTCGCATTCATTCAGGGTACTCATTATAATTATAAAACGTGTACTTCGTGTCAGTACTTTGTGTCTTTATGAATAATAATTAATGTCAACTAGAATCAAGATTAAAATGTATTTATAACTGCATTGGACACGCTATTAATGTCTGAAACAACTGCATTATAATAAGTCTAGTTTTTTTAACTGTTAATTCATGGTGGAATTCCATTGTATTAAATATGAAATTAAACAATTTTTTTTTCACTTTGTTCCACTTGTTTATTTACACCAGGACTGGTTTCGTCCTACTACGGACATTTTCAGACCGGTAGTTTAAATTCTTATGCTACGGAATTTATACAAACTTAGGCAGGGGCACAACATTGTCTTTGTATGATGAATGTTTCTATTCCGTTAATTTTGTTAAGTTAAGGTACATATAGGTAATTATAACGTTTATTTTTAAAATTATGAATGATGATTCATAGTAAAAAGATATTTTTGATTCACATGAATCTATATGAATTTGTATAATTGAAAGGTTTGTGATTACTGATATTTTATTTTGGTAATGTTGGGATATTCCCTCCTTGTTGCTTAGGGTTTAATTGACATGTCAATTTCAACTACCAGTCTGAAAATGTCCGTAGTAGGACGAAACCGGTCCTGGTGTAAATAAACAAGTGGAACAAAGTGAAAAAAAATTGTTGCATTATAATAATTTATTTTGTAGCATTTTATTAAACAATGCCTTAAAGATTCTTGAATTTGCTTGAAATATTATTTTATTACAAAATATTTATTATTAATGCAGGAAAAATATTTTTTTTTGGGAAACGTCAATTTAAATAATACTCTTCTTTGAATCCAATGCTTTCTTTGTACCCGGATTTAAAAACGTTATCTCATACTTAATGCGAAGTTGACAATTTTCTTTGAAGTGCGAATACATTTAATTTAATAATGGAGACCTTTTAGCTTTTCGAATACATCAACCTTGACATTTCTATAAAAAATTGAAAAATTTACAGAGTGTTAACATTTATTACATTAATGCAATTGACATTAAGATGTGTATAGATATAAATACCTCAATTAAAAATGTTTATAGGGTTAATCAAGGTTTAGTTGTTGCAAGGTGTAGATGCTTCTAGTTAAATGACAGAAATAAGATTTAGAAAAATAAAATATAAAAATAGAAATTACAGAAAAAGAGAAAAAAAGTAATAATTAAGCTTAAGAGGGTATTATAAATTCCAGACGTATTGACCCCTTTTTACAAAAAACATAAATCGATTTTGAAAGACTGTCATTTTAGCTGGTACATGCAGTTTTGAAATTTAGAAAAACAAAGTGTATTTTTAATTTACTAAGGTTATACCGTTGGTCGTTGGCAGATTTCTTCAATTTTCAAACGATAGATTCTATTAAACAACACAAATTTCAAATCATATAATCATAGAACAAAATAAATCAATACATAATTAAGTCAACACAGTTTAAAAAATTAAATATTAGTTAAATTCAAATCATTAAAAAATAAATCCGAGAACGTGTTTTGTGACAAAAATACCGCAGTTTTTCTATTTATTTAAGGTCTTACAAACTAAAATATTAAAAAAAAAATTTACACACTTATTTTGTTTAGACATTATTGAATAATCGTAAATACTTATGATAAAAAAAATACTTACAAGAAGTCCACTATATTAAATACTTATGATAAAAAAATACTTACAAGAAGTCCACTATATTTAATAATTTATCATCGTGCGTTTTGAGCATTTTTATTACTTACTTGAATGTAGGTATATATTAAAGCAAGTTTTTAATGAAATAAATCGATATTAAATTTTTAATTAAAAAAAATTTGATACGGGGAATAATCGATCTTTCTCATTGGAACCTCTCTGAATAGTTGCAAGCATTTTTTAACTTTTATTCTCAGCCGCTGGTCAATCGCTCTAAATGAAGCAACTATTTAAAGTTACAACCATTTTTTATAGCCAACGCTATATTTCTAGGCCTATAATGAAAATTAATACAATTAACACGGAAGTCTATTTTCTTGTAAGAAAACTGATTCCTACGTTAATGAACTATTTACAGTTCTTGTCTTCAGACAGGCTTACTCCTAATGTTTTTAATAAGTATTCCAATCAATGTAAATATTTAAAGATCTGAGACGGTATATTTAGTAAAAACTTTTTTATATCAATAATTTAATGACGAAATTACAAAAGTTTATATATTTTTAGTGCATCATGATAAATATAAATGTTAAAAGGCAAACATTTTAATAAATTGCAACTTTTTTCCAGTGAGAGTGAGCAGTCTACGCCTGGTCGAGCTGAGGATACCGTCTCACTCTGTCTTCAGCACCCACGCCCGGCTGGAGTGCAGGTACGAGCTAGATGACGGCGAGAGTCTGTACTCCCTCAAGTGGTACAAAGACGGGAACGAGTTCTTCAGATATGTCCCCAGAGACAATCCGCCGACTCAAGTGTTTGATCTTCCCGGAGTTACAGTTGATGTGAGTAAATTATATATTAGACCATGGCAAGCAGCAAGATCGTGCATTTTCCATACGAGATTAGTATACACACAATACGAGTGGTCAAATGATAAATTCAACGAGCAAAGACAAGAATTCAATTTTATTTCGTCATCTTGTCAGAAATTCCAAACAGTAAAGTTGGGATATTTCAAATTGTCACAGTATTTGGTGACCATCCAATCGTTGTTATGTATAAAGAAACTCTTCAAGGACAAGGTCAGAATCGCTTGCGCCAATATCATTCCAGATGCTACTTTTAATGTCAGTAATGTAGATTTTCAGAATGCTTTGAAATTAATTATCTATGGTACATGGTCATCATGTGGTCAAATGTCATCCAACATTCAAGGGGTTAAGGGCTAATTGTTTCACATGAATTCAAATCTAACATTGTCATAAAAGGTCCCCGTTCTAGGTGTGTTTCAGCTTTCTATCAAATTGTAATAAGTTGACAAGACTTAAAGACGTGATAGTTGTTCTCTTCTGCTGATCACACTTTATTTAGAAGCTGAAACGGACTTATAATCAGCATTTGAAGTGGACATTGGACATTTCAAGTGCCGAAAAACACAAAACGGCGCTGAATGATCAATGTTACAATTGATTTTTTATGAAACCTACCATCCTTAAAATTTTTGAGATTTGAACGGTCTCATTTTAAATATATTTTCTTGGTTTTTTTAAGCTTCAGATCGAAGGTGATCAGCTGTTGAGCACAACAGTCATGTTGTTATGCTTTCCAGCTGAACACAATTTCTTCAAAAGCTGAAATGGTCGACAATTTGTGAGGGGGATCGTTAGTGTCAAGAATTGAAAAAGGCGCCGGTCGTCGATTTAATAATCATCAAATAGTGTGACAAGAAATTGCAATAAACCCAACAATAGGACTTTTATATGTGAATTGATTCGTGGTGGCAACGATCATGTTGCAAGTGGTTCGTTCCAAGATTTTTCGGCAGGCTCTGCGCGCATAATGGTAGATTCAGACTGGGTCGACGTACGTATGCATCGCTACGCCTAACAATATCTGGGCTACTTAGCAACCATAGATTTTCAATGAAAATTTATGTTTTAGAATCACATTGGCCACACGTATCGCGACGTGCGATGTCTGTGGCCATTTTCATAGAAAATGTATGGGTTGCTAAGCATTGTTTGGCGTAGCGATGCGTACGTACGTCGTCCAGTCGGAATCTACCTTAAGTGTGGTACTTCAAATGGAGTTCTGATACCAATCGCGGTTTAGTTGCAATACGACATCGAACTTGTAGATGAATTAATTCTAGTATTTTGTATTATGTGGTGTGAAAATGAGATTACTGTGGCATTCATAAGAGAATACCGGAAATTAGTACTTTTTAAATCAAATTCTAGACGTATTACTATATTTATATTTTTTACAAAAAACATGAATTGATTTTGAAAGATTGTTATTTTATCTGGTAAACGCATTTTTTAAAATTTTGAAAAATTAAGTTTATTTTTAATATACTAAGGTTATACCGTTGGTCGTTGGCAGATTTGTTCAATTTTCAATCGACATATTGTATTATACAACACAAATTTAAAATCATATAATCATACAACAAAAGAAATCAATTTATAATCGAGTTAACACATTTTTCAGAATTTTAATTTTAATTCAATTAAAATCATTAAAAAATAAATCCGAAAATATCTAATGTTTTCTATTTATGTAAGGTCCTACAAACTAAAATATTTCAGTTTTTTTTTTACACACTTGTTTTATTGACATTATTAAAAAATCATAAATACGAGTACATTTGATCAAAAAATACTTACAAGAAGTACACGATATTTAATAATTTATCATCGTGCGTTTTGAGCATTTTTATTGCTTACATGAATGTAGGTATATATTAAAGCAAGTTTTGAATGAAATAAATCGATATTAAATTTTTAATTTTAAAAATTTGGTACGGGAAATAATCGATCTTTTTTATCGGAACCCACCTGTACAGTTGCAAGCATTTTTAAACTTTTATTCTCAGCCGCTGGTCAATGGCTCTTAAGGTGAAACAGTGGAAGACCATTGACCATATTATAAATAAGGAGATTCGGAAATAATTTAAGGAAAAGTAAGAATAATGAAAAGGATAGAAGGGAGACAAGAGGGCGAATATTAGTTAATAATAATTATGTTAAAAGAATTTAAAACTTTTTTCTAATTAATTTATATCTGACCGTGACCTATTAAGGCCATCTTCAGACTGGTAAGAATATTTCTTAAATCATGGTTTACGTACCTCAAATTTGAGGGAGGGGGGTTAACAGAGGTGGTATACAAGTATTTTATTATCTAATTTAAATATTTAATTTGAATAAAATCCTTGTATACTATTAACCCCTACCCTAAATTTTATGTGTATAAACCATAGTTTAATTTTTTTTTGTATGAATATGGCTTTAATAGGCTGAAACCGCTTACGTTCAGAAATAAAATAAGTGGAAAAAAGTGTTAAAGTACTTATTATTATTATTATAGATTTCCACCCAGAATTGTCAGAAAAAATAGAAATATTGAATATATTGTGCTTCTTCATAAAACGAAACAGCTTCACAAAAAACTGGGAACTTCGGAAGACGAAATAAAGTAATAAAATGAAACAAAATACTTTGGGTAAACCACTATAATCACATGTTATAATATCTACATGTTTCAAAACCGATGGTTTCTTCGCCAGGATAATACCATGAATAAAAATAACAAATGAAACAAACAAGTATAGACAAAAAGAACAATAGACAAACATATTACAGAGAGAGGTGTTTCCTAGAAATATCATAATAATACTTTATCTTTTGTAGTTTAAACAACTGCTTACATTTTGTTAATTTTTTAAATATGTAATTGAACGTTTACATAATCCAAAATAATTTTTATATTTCATTTTATATAATTGTTTTTATGATATTTTTAGGTTATTAATCACCTCTCTCTGTAATATTTTCGTCTATTGTTCTTTTTGTCTATACATGTTTCTTTTGTTCTTTTTATTCATGTTTATTATCCCGACGAAGAAACCATCGGTTTTGAAACATGTAGATATTATAACATGTGATTTTAGTGGTTTACACAAAGTATTTTAATTAAAATGATGCCAAAAAGTAATTTTGCGAAGATTAAAGAAAAAATAGATACTTTTTTTTTATTTTTTTTTTTTTTATCTTCAGACTTTTAAAAATCACTTTGTGGTGTCATTGTGAATTAAATAAAACAAATAACTTTATATATATATAACGTATATTTTTGTCCATACTTCTTTTTAGTCTGTTCTTTTTAGTCTATACTTGTTTGTTTCTTTTGTTATTTAATGTCATTACTACCCTGACGAAGAAACCGTCGGTTTCGAAACATGTAGGTAATTGTGATTATATGTTGTTGATACAAAGTTATTGGTTTTATTTAATAAAAAATAGATACATTTAAGGTTGATATAATATGTCCTTTATATGATGTGCACTGTTCTCCTTCTAATATTGATATATATAATTATAATGAAAACTTCTTTTCTAAAAATATTTTATGTAATACTCACTTATTTATCAACCGTAAAGTAATATTTTCAAATCAAAATCCACACGTGTCAATCCTATTTAACGACAAATTGAGATTTAAGTATTTTATTGAGATCGTAGGTGTTTTCTTTTAGACTTATATGTATATAAAACATAATATTACCTTCTAAAAACATTGGCAATAAGACATTCACAAAACTAGATTTATGTGTTTGTTACTATTACCGCGTAAGCCTGATATATTGAAAGACAAAGGGGCCTGCACGTAACTTTAACCCCAAAGAAAAAATAGAGTCCGATATTTTACTCTCTCTCGGACAAGAACATATCGGGAATGTGGACACTATTACCCAGAAAACAGACATCGGCGACTTATTGAGACTTAGGAGACTTGGGAGAGACGTGTAGGTAACGTGGGTTGAAATCCCAGACCAAAGAAAAGCTAGAACTGAATTAAAGAAAATACTGTGACCCAAATACGAAAACGATTTCTAGATGTACGAGGGTTGAATTGTAGGTATTTATAAAATTTCATTCAAGGTTTTAAATTATGCCAACAATTATGTAACTGTTGTTTTTTTATTTCAGAGATGAGTTAAAAACATTGTGTGATTAATTTTGCCGGTGTGATAATATTTATCTTTTTTTTCGGAAATATTAAATACAAACACGTATGTAGTTTCTTGGAACAATCATTACAAGAGAACAGTGTGCATTAGAGGACATACATTAATTACACGAGCGATTCATTAATTAAATGAGATTTAGTGGGACCCCTTTCGAAATAAATGTTTTTCAAAATAGCCATTTTTCAGCGATCAAAATGGGACACTTCAAAAGAATTGAATCAATTTATTTTTATTTTTATTATCTCTTTAATAATATATTCTCCTTTAAAGTTGACGTGAGATTTTTATTGACCCCCTCCCCCCCCTCAGTATAATGAGATTTGATGAGATTTTACTGGACCCCCTCCATTTTTTGCTAACGTAATTAATGTATAACCCCTTTATTGAATGCATCCATAGTATAAAGGCCTCCGTGGTCTAGGGATAAGTTTCTTGACTCGCAATCCTAAGATCGCGGGTTGGAATCCTGGCGAACGAAAATAATTTTAATTTGATTAATTTGTGTTATTTTACAATAAATTAATTTATGATACATTTGATTCAAGTTCCAGAGTGTAAAATATTCTCAGTATCGACCTGGTGTAAGTAAGACCACCGTTCAGACTTGAAACTTTGCTTGAAATAGTTTTAGCCACGTTGAGCGACCAGATCTGAATAGGCAGGTACTTACCCACCTTCCTCTTCCCAATTTCCTACCCCTAATATTTGAGGATGCATATCACTGGCTCCAGACGGGAGCAGTTGGGACTCGCGGTATTCACATTTAAAAAATAAAAAAGTAACTTCATTTCTATGATATAGTAAATTAATAACTGGAAAGTTAATATATAATAAAAAAAACCACCAACTTTAACCAACTACTTGAAGAAAACATGTTTCATAGATAATAATTTAAAATTAGCCCACCGGGATTGCAATGATTGTAAACAGGCCGTCCACGGGGCTTGTTCTACAGGTCGAAATTTCCAGAACTTTTCCGAAACGGTTTTCTTTTGCGGCACCGTCACCATACACATCATTAATCCTTCGAGCCGTTTCTGCAGCACTGGTGCCACGGTGGGACTCGTACTCGTAAATAACGCGATATTTCAAGTTTTCCATTTTGTAAACTAAGTGACGCAAAGAAAAAAAACAATTAAGGAAAAAACAAATGAATTACAATTTTCCAAACACAAACACACGAGAGAGCTGTATAAATTTGAATTTGGAATTTCTAACCAAAGAGAAGATATTTTAGATCAAAGTTGCCAGTACGGCAAAACGCCAATTTCATATGTAAGGACCTAATATATATTTATTAAATGATGTAATTTTTCAACTTTTAGCGCCTCCGCCCACTCAGGCAACTGAAAACTCTCAACTGCCAACTGTCTTTGTATGACAATGTGATGGCCCGCACACTTCACAATCACACAAAACCCCGTTGTCAATGGTAACGCAAGCGGTGACTTGCGACTGTCACTGCTCATTGCCCTGGGCGACCGTTGCTAGTTGCGAGCTGTCAGCTGATTGTTATTCGTCTATGGTTAAACAAGCTTTTTGACCAATCAAGACAGAGAAAACAGCCGGTTTTAGTTGGTTTTCAGTTGCCTCAGTGGGCGGAGCGCCTTACAGCTCTAAAAAGATTCCTACAGACATCAGTATTAGAATCATACCATAGACAAACAACCTGTAGGACCTCACCCCGCCCTTGCTGCCTTACCTCCCTTAACCCAAATCACACTTCCGAACGTCTCTGCACAAATTTTGAAAGCGACGGGTCAGAGAAAAATCGCCAAAATGACTAGCCGAAATGCCGGGAATGCCATGAATCATGAATGAATCTTGGATTTGTATGAAAACAATGAAGGATTATCGTGCATGCGATCCCGCTATTAGTTCTCACCACCGCCGCAGCCGGCGCACTAATCGCTTCCGCCATGCCTAACGACATTGCCCGCGGAATTTTTAAAAAAGAACGCGATATTTGACTCGAGTAGGTTACTTTATATTCCTCCACTAAACAATATTTAAAATGAAAATTGAAATAGTGTGTTTGATTTATTTATTGAGAATCGTTTAGAGAAATCGACAGACATTTGAAAATGTCATTCAAATTTAAAGGCATTTTATGAAGGTTTTCATACAGATTAATTTTTTTTTTGTTTGCTAAATAAACATGTATTTTTGGTTTGGTAGATAAATTATACACCTTTCACATGCAAAGTCAGTGCTTAAGGTAGTTTCGTGATAGGACTGAAATTGTTTCAAAAACACAAATTTACATACAATCCAATTGAGTGCTTCGTCAATATGTGTATCGCTTTCTTGGAAATTCTGTGAAAATATTTAGTAAATATGTTTATCGTTTACTTTACGTTAAATTGCCGGCAACATGAGAATTCCCTAAACATTATTGGTTTACATGTTCGGATTTTCATTTTAACTTTATTTTCAAATACAAAGTTGATTTATTTGATCAAATACGTTAGGGCGGTATTTTCCTAAAGCGACCATAAAGTCAACATTCGGATAAAGGAAATTTTGGAAAGTGCGTGACAGGCGAGCATTAGTGATATAGCTACTTACTACCTGCCCAATAAGCTACTAGCTAAACGGGGTGTAACACTACTAAAGTGATACAATATCTACTTCATATTAGCTGCAAGAATCATAATTCCCACAAGCAAGTCTTTCAGTAGTTTTTTTCCATAATACTAACAAAGAAAACTTTCCAGATACGCCACAGATTTTTTTGATTTCTGCACACTTTTTCAGCCAGAGACTATGGCATCCCCAATTGGGGTATGTTGTGAAGTTGAAGGTAGTGGGGAGTTGAAGGAGATGCGAAATAGGGAGGTGGGAAAGTACCTGGTATTCAGATCTGGTCACCAAGAGCGGCAAAAGCTATTTCAAGCAACGATTTAATTCTTACCGCACGGAGAAAAATGTTATTCTAAAATACAATCATTTTATTCGTAAAAACGGTTAAAAACGGGACTGAATTTCTTATAAATAAATTAACAGTGTTTCAATGTTTATTGGCGGGAAAATGAAAGAATAAACATTGAAACCCTGTTAATTTGTTCGTAAGAACTTCAGTCCCGTTTTTAACCGTTTTTACGAATAAAATGTTCGTATTTTAGAATAACTTTTTTCTCCGTGCGTGTATAATTTTATTATTACAAATATGCTATAAGTTTGTTAAAATGTGAATTAACAAAAATTGGTCATTTAACCTAATTATTATATCTAACTTAATTATTATATACCGACGAAATACAAAGAACCAATTAAATAAATGCGTTTTATATTACTTTTAAAATCTCTTCAACTTATGGATATCCAGAGTGTAAACTGGTTATAATCTAAACCTTCCAGAAAGAAAGTTGTGCAAATTTCAGATGGCTAGAGCTTTGAGAATTCTTGCTGCTTCACAAAACAGATTCCAGATTTATTGTTGACGTCGATTCGCGGTTGTTTCATTAAAATCTCATTTTGATTTCCTACGGTTTGCCTGATGACTCGCTGACTACCGACCCGTGTAAATTATACAGTAAACGTAGAAAACCAAGGACAAAAGCAGGGATTGGTTTGACTAGGGTATTTAAGATGAAACTTTCATCTTTCAAGTTTTAAGTTATTTTGTTCCCATGGTCACTGGAAATTTTATATTCGGTTGATATCATTATCGATCCCTAGAATATATTGAACATTGATTAAAACTTTGTTGAGAATATTATTACAATACCTACATATTTAATATTTCGTTTAATAATTTATTATTGTACCAAGCCGAATTGTTAAAAAGGCTGCTTTCAAGAACCCGAATAAAATATCAACTTTAATCTTCAAAATGTATTGTATCAACTAAAATGTATATTCAACTGGTTTGAAAAATTTTAAAGCATTCTAAATTGTGTTTTTGTTAATAATACATTACGTCAGTACGATGGCCCTAACAAAACGAAATTCCAAAAAATCGTCATCCAAGTATTTAACGTGTCCAGGTAATGATATCAATAAGGAAGAAATTAGAGGCATTAAAATCAAAATATTTAACTCTTCCAGTTAACGAGTTAGCAGTTAGAGTTACGCGGCTCAACATCATTTTCATTGTCTAGGTAAAAAATGGTACAATAAATTTAAATAAATTAAAAGATACATTTCTCATAAAAGATACAGTGTTTAAAAAAATTAACAGCCTTAAATGATTGTATTCTTGTGAAATCGATTATTGATTGATCGATATTATGAAAAAATAATACCTATAATATACTCTTATATGTAAGTTTACATATTATATAAATATTATTCCTAATTGTACCATTTTAGTACATTACTACTTTTTCTTTTCTCACAATTACCAAAGATATATATATTTTGCGTTACTTTTTCATTGAAATTTACTTACTACAGCACATACATACTTACCCATAACATTGTTTAAAATAAAACATTAACAACCTTACAATTGCTTAATTGACCGTGTATGTGAAAACCTTAGAGGAGTGCGGGTTCGAGTCCCGTCGGCGACGTGTATCTTTTCTCGGGAGATTTTTTCAATATGGATGAGTGTTTCAGGCTAATAATTATTGCTTATAATATTAATTTCTCATCGAATTTCAAAATTTTTCCAAGGTGTTTAAAATTTTCCATACATTTATTATATATAGAATTAGCTGACCCGCCCACGCGCTGTTGTGGATAACGAAACACAAGGCCATCTACTGGATGGTTACCTAATCTAGATAATGTTGTATCAATAAATTAACTCACCCTGCCATCTGTCAGAAACTTATAGAACTTACAAATAATTGTCCCATAAAAAAAAAATCGCAATAATAAATATTTAGGTCAATTATCGAGATAAAAACTATCCTATCTTTTAAGTTGGACCAAATTACACATAGTAAGCCAAATTTCATCAAAATCGTAAGTATTTTCGGAGTTTACCTCGGACGAACATCATTGATGGGAATAACGTTCAAAAGTTATAAAAATTAAAATTCTTATTTTAAAAAAATTTCAAATTTCAAATTACAAACCGGTCAACAGCATGGACGATGGAACATATTATAATTTTTGTTATAAAAAAATAACTTCGAAAAATTAATACATATTATCACACCACTGAAAACAATTTGATTCTGATTGGATATCGATACATGTTTTCTTGGTCTGGTAAGAATCCAGTTTAATATCACATCAATATACTTTCGACGACAAGCTTATTCCAAAAAAACATAATTATTGTGTCTGCGTTTTGTAATAATTTGTAATTTGTCAAATACTTCCCTAGACATTGTAATTGTTCACTCACTCAATTCATATTTCAATTTATCGACTGTTTTCCTTAGAGCTGGTAAATGAAAGGAAAACTGATAATAATAAAATTCTTCTCAAAAATTTATTTGCCTAATAAGCAGACAAAGGAACAGACATCGCTCAGACTGCCTCTCAATAATGTTTCTACTAAACTTTTAGGGTTCGCACCAATCTGTCTTACTACCGTACCAAGTCGTACCTGAAAGAATCGTCGTAAACATAATACGATGATCATTTATTTTGAATGGGATGGGAATGGGAAGACTACAGAAGATCTCTTACCAAGAACCATTAAATTACAATGCAATTTCTAATAAGATTTTTTTTTGTATTTCAGCTGGATAATTCAACAAGTGTGTTGATAGTATTAGGTCCTATGTCTCTAACGTCTTCAGGGAGGTATCGCTGTGAAGTTTCTGGGGAAGCGCCACTCTTCCAAACTGTCTCTGATCATGGAGACATGGATGTCGTCGGTAAGTTTTTATGAAAATCTTTTTTATTTTTATTACAAGATCATATTGCAACATATTTCCAAAAAATAAAAGAACCTCTTTTCTTTGTTCGTACTTCTAATACACACGGAGAAAAATTTTATTCGAAAAAACGATCATTTTAATAGTAAAAACGGTTAAAAACGGGACTGAAGTTCTTACGAACAAATTGACAGGGTTTCAATGTTTATTGGCGGGAACATGTAAGAATAATTTGTTGGTATACGTAATTTCGTACGTATACCAAAAAAATATACTTATATTTTCCCGCCATTATTGGCGGGAAAATATACATTGAAACACTGTTAATTTGTTCGTAAGAACTTCAGTCCCGTTTTTAACCGTTTTTACTATTAAAATGATCGTTTTTCGAATAACATTTTCTCCGTGCACCTTTCTCCTTTTACTAGTGCTTGTAAATACAATGTAATTTTCTTGCCAATCATTTACAAAATATTTATATATATATATATATATATTATTAACTCCACACAGGAGGTCTTGAGGAAAATAATTTCCCTCAGGGCCTATGTCATCTCTGAAGAAGCTGTGTGGAGGGTCTTTTTGAGGTGAGGAAGGAGTGAACATGGGTCTTTAAGAGACCCATGTTGTAGGAAGGAGGAAACACAGAGGCCGGCAAATCGTTCCACAGCCGAGCTGTTGAACTCAAAAAACGACAAGTTTTCGTGTGACAATTGTCAACCGTGTAAATATGTTGGGCGCGCGTTTAACGTGTTTCCTGACTATGCACCGGTGCCGAGGGGATCAATGATGCTATTCCTCGGAGCATCTTCCATTGAAATACTGGTAGAACAAGGATAGCATTACCACCCGACGCCTGTGCTCTAAAGATTACAATTCGTGTGTTAAGACGGGAGAATCTATCAAACGGACCTCCCGTTTCTGCACAGAGTCGAGGTTGTTTTTCAGGTACTTTGGGGCTCCAGAATAGAGGTGGCTACCAAATTCAACCGTGGGGCGCACTTGTGATTGGTACAGGGTTGGCAGTGTTGTGTACTGTTAAAAGCTTTGGAATACCAGCGTGGGAATAGTTGAGAGTCTTGTTGCAATCTTCAAATACCCCGGGATTTATCGGCAGGCTCAACAATAAAGCAATTTTTCGTTAAATCCCATAACAAAAAAGATCGGACGGTAGAGGCTGTCTTCAATATTTTATCTGGATTATAGTTTTTTAGCGCATTTTACATAATATATTTTATGTACCTACGATTTTATGTCCAACCTTCCCTGGAAATTTGTTCAAGCTAACCTAAGTATTTTATTTCAAACGGTATTCGACAATCTTATGATTCATCGTCTCCTTTCAGCTTTGCCAGAGTACGGTCCGGTCATCTCTGGATCCAGACTAAGATACCAAGTAGGGGACCACGTCAAGGTCAACTGCACCTCGGGAAAGTCAAAGCCTGCAGCCAAACTGAGCTGGTTCATCAACGGAGAGCCAGCCAACTCCCAGTTGCTGAAGGGGCCCTACATCATGGAGACGGAGAACGAAATGGAGGTTACTTCGCTTGGGCTGGAGTTCAAAGTCAGGCCAAAGCACTTTAGGAAAGGAGACTTGAAGTTAAAGGTAACTTATTCTAAACTTAAAAAAAAATATTTAACATTGCGTTCTTATTATTATTATACTTTGTGTTCAAATAATGTAAAATGCTACATTTTATCTTCATGTTCTAAATCAGAGTAGTTCCTTAATTCCTTGTTGAAATCTTAGCCTTGACACTTTAACAATAAGAAAATCAAGATTTAAAAAGACCCAAATAACGCCCTTGTGGGAAGCTTAAACCATGATTCTGAATGCAGTTTGAGAAATTGCGTTAGCTATCTTGTCACCTCATTCATTCAATACGACCTGCTTAATCGGTTTGGATCTTTCCTCCAAAAACGAGTTATATAAAGTTTCTTTACTTAATTATAGTTTTATGTATTCAACTGTCCTTTTTTTGTTCTAGTGTCTTGCAACAATAGCCACGGTCTATTGGAAGAGTAACGAGGAAAGCGTTCAGGGAGAAAGGCAGAAGATTTATACCAAAACCAGGGAAGTCGCTTCGACAAGCAATTCCCGCGCCGACAGGGTGCAAGCTTCTTCGGTCAGCAAAGGAATCTCATCAGCTCCCTGGCTATTCCATTCTCCGGGCTGTCTATGGATACTCTCCTTAATGGTGGTTTTACATGGAAGGTAAGAATCGTTATTAATTAGACACGAATTATTTAGGATACACACAATCAACGATACTAGTATGTTTTCTCATTCTTCGTTTAAATTGACAATTCTAATTGTTACCCTGACAAATATCATAAAGCACTTTTCATATTTTGAAGTAAGATCACGGATATTAACAGTACCTGGTAACGCCACCTCATTTGCATCTTTGTTGCTCTATTGACCCAATATTCACCCCTTGGTAATTAATGTTGTCGGTGGTAAATTGGTAAATTATGGACAGTGTTTTATTTTATATTTTTAAAAAAAGATGACCATCGATGAAACTTTTAAGCACGGTTCAAATTCGAAGCTCACATACAAAGATACTGTGTTATAAAGTATCTTTTCTACTGACACACTACGTTATAAAATATTTCTTCCTACAGCAGGAGAAGGGGTCAGTTGAAATACGAAGCGGTCGAGAGAATATCTTGACGGCTCCGTGCTTGCTCCGTGTATTCAAAATGACTCCCTCTCCTGCTTACGGCGAAGGGGGGGTCGCATAACTTTTCTGATATCGCGATCGTAGCGGTCACGAAAAATAACGCCGATTAGCGAAGATTCAAACCACGCTTATAACACATGATCTTTTTACGTCTGGCGGGTCTGTATGGGATTGTATGGCAAGCGCTATTGCGTTATAAGTATATTTTTGATGTGATCTGCGAGTCTGTCGGCCCCATTAAACAAATTCTGAAGAGTACAAGTCCATTTGATTTGATAATAATTTATCTGCTTTATTTGCTGTTTACTAAAGGTTGGCTTATGGTTTGTTTGTTGGCCGTTTTGCTGAAATCAAAATATTTAGGGGTGAAGTGATAAAATTTAAACCAGCACTTCAGTTACGTTAACAAGCGATTCCTGAGCCAACAAAGTGGCAATCTCCTCGGTTGACAAAGGCTCTTCTAGCATCTTAAGTATTTCTAGTAAAGATGTCTCAATAAATTCAGCTGAAGGTTTTCCTAATTATATAGGTTTACGGCGAAGTCAACGTTTTATTGATCTTGGAAACTTTATTTTACTTTGTAATTTATTCATGTTTTTTCTTCGATTGTACATATTTAAGTTAAACGTTAAATAAAACTTTTGATTTTTTTTTCAGTTGAAACCTGCAGACTGATAAATACAAATTATTGATCACCATCCGCCCTCCGAAACAACTTGTGTAGTTACCTCGTATAGTGAAAAACAATTATTATCAAAGACTTCTTGCCGAAGATTTTATTGTGTTATGTTACCACTGTGTAAAACGTCAAATTATTTATACGTATTTTGTGTTTTTATAAAACAATTATTTAGAATTGTGAAAAGTGTGATAATTTTCACTAGCATTAAATGCGTCCTTAAGATTAACTTTGTAACTAACGATAGTCATCCTTAAAATAGTTATTCTAATAATTCTAGTGTAAATTTGTATTTCCCAGGCTTAAGCTTACTTAAGTGTGCTATGTTTTTAATTATTAAATTAATAAAGTTGTCGTGATTCTTACAATATTTTAATAAGTGGGTAATTTATAAATATTTTTTATGACAAATAAAGCGATCCTTAAAAAAAATGCCATTTTTAAGAATCCACAAGTTGAGCTTTTATCAAAAAGCACAAATCAAGTTCATATCAATCATTTTTCTGTGATAACACATTTTTCATTTTCACGCTCAACTACAAAATTTCTTTCGATATGACACTTTTTGATAAAACATAAATAAATTATCAATACCAAATCATATCAACAGTGGTAAATTTTACGTCATTATTTTAATAAATAATCATTAGTTTTGTTTTTTAGATGAGATGTACAGATATAAATTAATATCATAATGTTTGGAAATTAATTATAATTAACGCGAAATATGTTTGTAAATTTGTCATCGTATAAAAAGTGTACGAATAAAATATATAATAACCGATTTGACTATTATTTCTGAGCACAACAAGATGTTATGTACTTTAAGGTTATAATGATATGCATTACATATTTTAGATGTTTAGCTACATGAAGCTTACTAAAGAAATACTGGTTGGTACTAAAAGCAAATGCTTGCAAAGGTAAGAAAATTAAACACGTAATATAATATTACAATCATTGAAGAGGAAGATACTCGTAATTCGAATAAATCTAAACGAAAATACGAAGAAGTCCCACTTATGGGACACTAATCCAGGATCTCTCGTATTACAAGCGCCTTAACCAATTCGGTCAATCTCATATTTTAATTTCAAAAATAACAATATCATTTTCGACTGTTAAGATACTACATTTATGGGAATAACCATCAAAATTAATTTTAAAAGAGACTTAATCTAATCAAAACATTATATTATAATGTAATGATTTCATCTCCTCACAGGAGCCCTTATGGGTTTCCTACTGGCCTTTGTCCTATGTTGTTATTGGGTAGATTCTTCAAAGAAGGAAGAGAAAATTGCAGGAGGGAGGAAACACGAAAACTGATAACCGAAAAGAACCCCCACGGACAAGATTTCGAGCAAGTCATTAAAACGACCCGATCCGATTCGAAAAAAATGTATTCTTCTACCTACGAATGTTGGAACTTTAGGTTATGCAACGACGTCAAAGTTATTAGGATCTCTAGACCTTTTGAAAACCTTTTATTAAAATACAGATATGACACGAAACATAACATTTGACAATGTCTGACGTAAAGATTGTAATCCATTGGTGTAGGTATGTGAATGTGTATTTTAGTTTATTAGGGAAACAAACAGTTATTTTATTTTATTTATTTTTTATTTACTCCATACTGGGCTTTTACATGAACATTTTACATAATGATTACAGTAATTAAGTATAACAGGTTATACAGTAGACAAAGTATGACAGGAATTAAGTATAACTAGTAATTATTTATTATTTTTTAATTGGTAAACTAATGTTTAAGACAAGATTTTTTTATGCATAGCACAAAGGGTAACAATTATTATAAGCAATAATTATTAGCCTGAAACACTCATCCATATTGAAAGAATCTTCCGAGAAAAATTACATATCGCCGACGGGACTCGAACCCGCACCCTTTTGATGCCGGTCAAGTGCTCTACCATTAAGCTACGGCGGGTTACCTCCTACCCGCCAAATGATTCAATCTATACCTAGTGTTTCACTCAACAATTACTGCTTATTACATTTTTTCACCTGCAAACAACCAAATTTATTTTTATAAGTAGTAAGTAGTTTAGTAAATTGACCTGAGGATAAGTGGATAACATCAGATATTATAGTAATTTGTGCACGTCCTTCTGAGAAATTAATCTGGTGTGTAGTTAGTTTTTGAGTGGAGGCTGTAGAAGTGCACAGTGTACATCCCGCTTGAGAACGTCATATCAACATTCGACATTGTTCTAAGAACTAGAAGATTGATAATAATTAATAATCAATCCTTACATTCACAAATTTATTGCAACAGGTGAAATATGCCAAACTTTAAAAGCAAAATTAAGTAGGTACTCCCGTTATACTCCATGCTATAAATATTAAAAAAGACTTAGTTTTTTTCAGTTCAGATAATAAATACTGGAAAATATTTTGTGCGAAACTCTGATTTCTATTGAAAAAACAAACCATGGATGGGTGGCTCACAATTCATCGCCCCGCTAAAACGAACGATGAATTTTAAGTGGTACCTTTTCTGGTAATATATTTGAATGGCTGCTCTTAGGGACCTAATAAGCCTAAAAGCTCCTCTTACTTCAGTCAATCTGTACGTAAATATGTATTGGTACTATACGGGGAACATCGATGTTTAACAAATATAACAAATACCTTATTTTGGTATACTGTCCACACATAATAAGGACCACTGAATGAAAGGATGAAGAAATAAAAAGTGTTGTTTAAATTCGTGGATTTAAAATTTTTTATAATACATTTTCGGAGACTTCCATCGTTTTGTAGCGAATTCTCAGTTGTAAAGAATTTCGGTCATAATGGAAGACCTCACAAAATGGCTCAATTCAATTTTTTTTAAAATTCTTTCTCTTCTTTTTATTTCTTCCATTTATTTTTGTTTGTATAGTACACGTTCCATATGTTCCATAATCATCCTAATTTGACTGCCTTTAAACAGAATTTTTCCTAGTTAAGCAGCCAAAACATTTTGTAAATAATGTATAAAAAAATTTAAATTAGTTAATAAATTTATAATATTAATTTAAAAAAAGTTAATAAATAAATTTAAAAAAAAAATTGTAATAATTATTTTTTTGGAAGATGTCTTCGGTTAGGAAAAGTGCGCGGCCCTCAAATGAAAAACTACATTTTTTACTCCAAATAATGTCAGGAATCACTGGTTAAAGTAAGTCAAGTAGGCATGTCCCTAGCACTCTGTACTCTGTTTAGTGCGGGATTAGCGTTGAAGATTTTCCCTGGACTCCGATGTTGTCAACTCCACTTTAAAGAATTTATTCCTCAGTACCAATTTGGTAATTAAACTCGAGATTTTAAACTTTGAGAGCTGTGGACATCGAGCATTTTGTTTTGTATATTGTTGACGTAGTTCAAAATAATAGTTCTAACTTCACGTATCCATAGTATGAACAAATAGAAAATACAGATTATTACAATTTTAGTATTTTTGTGTTAAGTAAAAATAATATAAACTTCTACAATTTATTTGACCAAGTCGGGTTTTTACTCTCGTTCTTCGGGACCAGAGCCTTGGCGATCTCTCAGGCATGCCGTCAATTTTACAATCATTATTCAATAATGATTTCTCAATCCAAATGTTTTATGTTTTAACTTCAAAAAAGGACTGTGGACGGCCGATTTAGAAAATGCACATTTATGATAGCAAAAATACGTACGATAAAATGTTGTTTTTAATTTTTAATAAATTTGGTTTAAATCTAATATAATTACTCATATGGCTATCATCACTAACTTGGATAGTGTGACATCATACTATCTTGAACACATTTTGTTAAGTTACAGTTGTCAGAATAGGCCGGTTTACAATGCTTTGAACAATGCAATGTTTTATTGGTTTACATAAACTCTTTGGAACAGCTTTCATTTGAGCTTTATCCTTAAAGCTCTAGTAATAATATTTACTACTAGATACCTAAAATATTCCACCAAGTACAATAACAATACCAGAATTTGTAAACTTTACATTTTAACTGTCATTTTTTTACACAATGCCCTAAAGTCATTGCGAGCAAGGTATCTTCAATCTCCACACAAACAAAAACAAAAATAAAAATGCCGTTCATGTTTAAACGTTCCGTGCATTAAAGCCTTAAATACTGAAATTAAATTGTCCAACGTTTGGGGCGAAGTTACTTTATCCCGTGACCCGCCACGGTTTCAGCATATGCCTTGGGCCGTATGGGGCGAACGGCATATGGCATGTAGGATGCAGTATGCAGCAAGCACCGAAACAGTGAACACACTGGCCGGACAATATCGCGAATGTGCACAATATTGCTTTCACATGACAGACCCGCTGTATTCGGCTACCATTTGGTGGTGGTGTGTATTATCAGGCAACCACAGGAAGAATGCTCCGCTAACTAACACCATTATTTGCCTGACGGGCGGGCTTTATTTTACGCCTGTTATACGAGTATATAGTTTGCTATCGCGCCGCGGGAATTTTTGCCAGCATAACACCGGAATAAAAACACACATTACAGCCTGCTGGTGGAAATTTGCAATTTTGGGAGGGATATTTGAAACACGCCGTAGATAACACTCATTTGTTCACCTTTGTTCTGTGTTTTTTCGATTTATTCGGTTTTCCGGTTCACTTTTAAATTCGACGTATTTGAAGTTTGTGTTCAGCGTTCGCAATGTTTTTTCGCCCAATTCACTGCAAAGAATGGGCAATTCGTCCTATTATTTCGTTTTTTTTCATTACTGTTATCACAGTAAAAATTTACGATGTTCCCAGTTTTTCACAATTGTGAAGTTTCGTTGTTTATATTTTGCGAATCAAACTATATTTAATACACGTGCCTCGAAAAGTCATTTGAATAGAATCGGGTTAATTTTTCTGTTATTATGAGAACATGGAAACGAATAACTGTGGATGCGGAGAGTTCATTAATGAGATTTATAATAATATTTACTTAAACGCCAACTATGATTTAAAAGCGAAATTCAAATAAAACAACATAATATGTATAGTTGATAAATAAAAAAGGAGATAGTTAAAATGTGTTCATTGCTAGTAAAGTAGGTAAATAAACCAATAAAACCATAAATAGACGTAAAGACTTGATAGGAAGTTTTCGAAAGCGACCTGGGTGACAGTGATTCCAGTAGCGAATCAGGTATGAACGATGACGGAGTGAATGTTACCGGAATCAGCATGGATGAAATAAAAAATAACGATTAAATGCATGAAGAATGGTAAGGCCTTTGGTTTCGACAATATCCCTGCCGAATACTTTAAATGAGATAGCCGTATAATTCTCACATATTTGTGCAAACTTTTTAACCAGTGTTTAGAGGAGGGTTACACACCATTAGATTGGAGAAGGGCTGTGATCATGCCGTTATACAAAGGTAAAGGGTCACGCATGGAATGTGGGAATCATAGGGCTATTAGCTTGCTAAGTTCAGTCGGCAAGCTGTATGGTAGATACTTGAGTCGGGCCATGTCGAGAGTCAGAATAATAGAAGAACATGTATGATGAAATGTATGGATGTGAATGAGGCGAGGAGTGTATGCCAAGACCGAGTTGTTTGGCGGTCCGTCTTCTCTGCCTACCCCTGCGGGGAAACGGCGTTAGTTAGTTAGTTAGACTTGCACTTGCAAATGTGGATTGCGTTTAAATATTCGTTCTTAAATTATTTTCAAATCCTTCACAAGTTTAGCACAACTACTTTACTTCCAAGGTGAGAATTATTAATTAATTTTAAGTCTTAAGGGACCATAATAGTAGCTTCTTCCGGTTTAAGATGCCTTCGTACGACTCCAAAACAGTTTTGAACAACCGAAAGCAACAAAGCAGAAATTTCGTTGCTTCCCTTTCCGTTGCTTAGCCATGGACCGGCGGCAGAAACCCCAGAAAGGAATTTACATAGGACTGGCAAAGGCTGTACCTTTATGGTGTAAAGGTAGAAATAACGAAACTCCATTAAATCAGCATGTTTCTTTAAAAATGCTAAGGGATGCTTGAGAAAAAAACATATTTAGACTCACTGACCATGATTAAAATGTTTTTTTTTCACTTGTTAAGAATATACGAGAACTTTTATTTTGTACACCGAGAATAAAATATTTACATACCGACATCATTTGAAAGAATATAAAGCTTGAAATTATTTTAAAATAGTGGATAGTTTTATTCGTGATATTAAAAGAAAAACTCAGTAATACATTATTTCGCGTTGTACCTACATCTATAAGCAGTGGCGTGCAACTCATGAGGCTAGAAAGTTGTATTTGTCCCAAAAAAATGATATATTTTTTACATCATTTGCTTCGTCCTTTCTTAGGGTATGCGTGGTACGAGTATGTATGAAGTTGTATCATCTATTGACAATACCCAAACGAGGTTGTCTCTTACAAAGAAAATTCCTGTTTTTTACGAAATAATCATATAAATTTGACGATTCTGAGTAGGTACATAACTTTTATAAACTTTGAAATATACCGAATAGTTCTTAATAAAATATTTATATATAATAATATAGATTTTACTTAATATAACTTAATATAGATTTTACTGCCTGCCGAAAAGCGTTCCTGCAGTACTGCTAATCGAATTATATATGATATTGTGCTCTGGTGACTTCACGAAGCACTATTGCAAAACATTTTAACAAATTTCACTTTGAAAGCTCACAACTTCGTCGTCATTGGAAATATCGAAAAACCAATCTCATTTTAACTCTTTAAATATGATAAATTTTCGTAAAAATAAAAATAAATAGGAGCAGACTTCATTGTAAATAGTAAATTCTGAAAGAAAAAAGAATTTGGTCCTACTTCACACTATTACGATTGTATTAACTTTACCAAAGGCGTAAAATCCTTCTTATGCTAGTTGGACAGTAAAGAATTTGGTCCTTCTTACATACTATAACGATTGTATTAACTATACCAAAGGCGAAAAATCCTTCTTATGCTAGTTGGACAGTAAAGAATTTGGTCCTACTTACATACAATAACGATTGTATTAACTTTACCAAAGGCGAAAAATCCTTCTTATGCTAGTTGGACAGTAAATAATTTGGTCCTACTTACATACTATAACGATTGTATTAACTTTACCAAAGGCGAAAAATCCTTCTTATGCTAGTTGGACAGTAAAGAATTTGGTCCTACTTACATACTATAACGATTGTATTAACTTTACCAAAGGCGAAAAATCCTTCTTATGCTAGTTGGACAGTAAAGAATTTGGTCCTACTTACATACTATAACGATTGTATTAACTTTACCAAAGGCGAAAAATCCTTCTTATGCTAGTTGGACAGTAAAGAATTTGGTCCTACTTACATACTATAACGATTGTATTAACTTTACCAAAGGCGAAAAATCCTTCTTATGTTAGTTGGACATTAAAGAATTTGGTCCTACTTACATACTTTAACGATTGTATTAACTTTACCAAAGGCGAAAAATCCTTCTTATGCTAGTTGAACAGTTGCTAGACATTTACGAGTTTGTAGTTGAGCCCTGCACGGAGAAAAATGTTATTCTAAACTACGATAGTTTTATTCCTAAAAACGGTTAAAAACGGGACTAAAGTTCTTACGTTTAACAAATTAACAGTGTTTCAATGTTGTTTGGCGGGAAAATGTAAGAATAATTTGTAGGTATACGTACGAAATTACGTTTACCAACAAATTATTCTGACATGTTCCTGCCAATAAACATTGAAACCCTGTTAATTTGTTCGTAAGAACTTCAGTCCCGTTTTTAACCGTTTTTACGAATAAAATTATCGTATTTTAGAATAACGTTTTTCTCCGTGTGTATTACCCCGTCGCCGGCGTTTTGTTTATATTCATGCAAGATCAACGGTGGACAAACTAAAATGCCTATTTTAAATAATCCTGTCATCATTATCCAATGGATTTTAACTAATATCCAACGTTATAAACGCGAGTTGTCTTGTAAAATCTGGCAAAGGATTTCCATGAGAAGGCCGGGTTTGGTTTAATTATCCGCTTGCTCGGGACCACGGGGATTCCCACGTGTTCCGGAGCATCCCTGAACCGCCGGGGATGCGGTCGGCCTTTACTCAAAATAAACTTATAAAGCGGTTATTAAAATTCCGAGCGCCAGCTCTGAGGGGATGCAAATTCTGAACGGATTAAATACGTTACAATATGTACAAACTGCGAACGTTAATTTCGGGAAAACTAATTTGCGCTGAATAATAATTATTACGCGTTGTTATGAATATATTTATCTGGTTATTATTGTACGGCTTCTTAATACTCCCAGGAATGGTTTGTGGATGGAGTTTCATTAGCGCTGTACAACCAATTGCAAATATTAGAATCACAATGTTCTTCTGTTGAGATTGGAGCACGTGTAATACTCCCGGTGGGAGCCTACGTGTTTTTTAACGTTTAAATCGAACTAATACTGTGTATTCGAACGCGTTTATTATGCGTATGTGTATCGCCAATCTGCACGCCCCAGTGTTGAGTTTGGGAGGAACAACTGGTATTTTAATCTTAACTTCATGCGAAAAAAGATATTAATTTAAAGTGTTACTCTACCTTAAGAGGGTATTACCGGAGAATACCGGAAATTAGTAATTTTTAAATCAAATTCTAGACGTTTTGACTCCTTTACAAAAAAAAACACAAATTGATTTTGATAGATTGTTATTTTATCTGGTAAACGCATTTTTAAAATTTTGAAAAACTAAGTTTATTTTTAATATACTAATGTCGGTCGATGGCAGATTTGGTCAATTTTCAAACGACATATTGTATTATACAACACAAATTTCAAATTATATAATCATACAAAAAAATAAATCAATACGTAATCTAGTAAATACATTTTTCAGTATTTTGATTTTAGTTAAATTAAAATTATTAAAAATAAATCCGAGAATGTGTTTTGTGACGAAAATCCCCAGTTTTTCTATTTATTTAAGGTCTTGAAAACTAAAATATTTCAGATTTTTTTTACCCACTTATTTTGTTTAGACATTATTGAAAAATCATAAATACTTATGATCAAAAAATACTTACAAGAAGTACACGGTATTCAATAATTTGGTATTTTGCGTTTTGAGCATTTTTATTGCTTACTTGAATGTAGGTACATATTAAAGCAAGTTTTTAATGAAATAAACTGATATTAAATTTTTCATTTAAAAAAATTGATAGGAGGAATAATCGATCTTTCTCATCGGAACCAACCTTTACAGTTGCAAGGATTTTTAAACTTTTATTATCAGCCGCTGGTCAATGGCTCTTAATAGGCAGTTTTTAGAACAGAACGATGCTATTTTTGTTGTTAGTTTTTGGGGTACTATGCCGTGTTGCGCTACCTCCTTCTTTCAGCTCCCTTCGTCCATCAGCAGGGCAGATCCGGCAAATCCGACGATCTTAAATTAAAAATTAAAATTAAGTGCTTTTGGCCGTGAAAATCTAAAAACGTATCAGAACGATGTTATGTTTGTTCTTTTGGTATTTCAATGCCAGTTTCTCTGAGAGAGTTTTATTTTTGATCCATGCAACACCTGTGTAGAATTGCATCCATGTTGTCTTTGCAAATAATTTTGAACTCTAAATTAATAATAAACTCATGATGAAAGAGTGAAGAAAATTATTTGTATAACTTTAACTGCTACCAAATTTATGTCAACGATACTGCCGACACGGGTTGAACCACGGTGCCCTTCTTGACAATATCAAGGAGGATACTTTGTTTTTACTTATGTCGGCAGAATATCTCGTAATCCTAAACATGCGAACACCTCAGCGCAGGTTCTCCCAGTGAGGTGTTCACAAAATGCTTTTATTAACCTTCTTACATACCTTTTTACATACTGTTACTGAATATGAACTATTTTTTTGTAAACCGTTCCAATTATTTGTTAAATGTATGTACAAGTATAGAAATAAATAAATAAGAGATAGAGGCCTTTTCGGCCCGGAGATCCATAAGCCAATATATCAACAATCAAAGGTTAGTGTGTACAGCTCGGATACACTCCAAACGCGTGCCCAAAAGGTGTAAGCGATCTTGTCTACGGTGTATCCTCCCCCCTACAGCACAGTATTCACACTCCAAAGCTGAATTAGTTTATGAGCAAAATCTTCTGCGTAGAGTGATCATAAGAGAAAACACAGTTCAAAAAAGCATGTTTTTGTAATTAAAACAATTATCTGGTAAAAAAAATATCACAAGTTTATCGCTTATAAATTTATAGCCATCAATTCCAATTTTGAATATGACCAATTTTAGGCATTTTTGTTATTTGACAATAATTGTCACTATTGACGAACTTTTGAACAGGAAATCTTATAATTAAAAACTTTTTAGATAGGTACTGAACTAACAGAAACTTTATTAAATTAGAAATAATATTAGCTTCTCAAATGACTTATTTGATGTATCGACATTCCAAGGTGAGTAACAGTTTTTACAAAATCGGTCATGTCATATTTACTTGCAAATATTGATAGATTCCTCGTATAAATAATGTCAGTTCGGGTGATCTAAGTGCATCATTTATCAGTCCTGAAGCTGTTTACACAATCTGCGAGGCCACAATATCGCCAAGATTGGAGGCCACTTAATAAAATGATGAAACTCGATGCAAACAAATTACCTCGACCCGAACCGATCTTTCCCCGTGTAACTTGATGTTCATGCCATTCATTTTGATTCGGATCCAAAGGTGGAAGCTGCTTGCAAACTTTGGCCTGCTAGTTTTGTTGATAAGTTTACTTATTTTGTTAATGTCAATAGCAAATTTGAAGCTATGTATTTAGTAAAATTGCTTAAAAGATCTATCGTTATTTATTTTTTGGGTACTACACGGTGTTATCGTTATTTATGTTTTGGGTACTCTACGGTGTTGCGCTACCTGCGTCTTTAGCCAACATTTCGAACAGATTTACGGTATCCATCATCAGATGTAGATGGATTGTAGTGTGTGTTAATGTATGTAGAAGCGATTCCGTGTTGCGCGCCTCAATCCTCTCAGAGATGGTATTTCAGTTCAATTAGTTTAACCAGTCGAGTGGCGATGGGTCTCGGGAGAACTTGTAAGCATTCTAATATTATCCCTATTAGAATTATTTGCGATGCGGATTTTTTTTTGAAAATGTGTGAAGAACTAATTCAGAATCACTTCTTCAATCTATCGCAATATACAAACTGATTTGTTTTCATTTACATAAAATCAGAATAGCTCACTAATAAAACTTTACATCCCGTCTTATCTTTTCATCCTATCTTCTTTATTTTATGAATGCTCTCTGAGAACTTAAAAATAATTGACTGTTTTCTGCCTTGGCTTTAAACAGGTAAACAAATGTGGTTTTCTACGTTGTTGTAGCCATCCATGATGTACACCAAGGCTGTCCGTCCTTTTTAACATATTGTATGTATGTTATAGTTGTAATTGATTGTTTACAGACTGATTATTTCAGTCAAACTAATTGTCAGAGGATTTACAAAAATTTGCAAGTTGGCAGGAATTTTTAAACTTGCTCACGCGGGCCATTTATAATTCGGTCGCAGGCCACATTGTGGCCCGCGGGCCTGGGGTTGGGCAGCCTTGATGTACATTGTAAAGCTGTTCGAAACGTTGGAAGTTAAATTAGGACGTAGCGCAACACGGCATAAGACCCCAAACGTAAATAACGATAATACTTTTGGCCGTGAAACTCTCAAATCATATCTCGCTCAAAAGATCTTAAAATTTCCCTTATTATATAGTATAATATAAAGTTTTACGCTTATGAATTTAGCGTGATGAGGTTTGATTGAAAAAAAATAGAAAATCCCGTATAGCTGACAAAAACGGCAACAAGAAATTGGGATAATTTATGGTTAGAATTAGGTACTTATTCATTTTGAATTTATACTTCAGATAAAACTAATAACTTGGATTGACTTTTTGACACCCCCTCTATAGATTTTAAAACTTACATAAAGTACTTAAAAGAGAACTAATATAACGAATTAATAAAAAAAGTTCCTGACTGTACCTTCTGTACATTGAATAAGTCTGGTTTTAAGTATATAAAGAATAATTATTACATATGATTTTTCGGGCTTCCTCAGTATTGCAGCGCTTCGACTACGGTTTCAAAGGCATCGTTCACAGCTTCCTCCCAAGGTACAAAGAAACAAATATGTTTATAGGCCGTCAAAATATTAACTTTCCAACTGTTTATATTATAAAAAATCGATATCGTAAATGATTCAAGGATCCACAAATTCATTTTCCTGTTATTATGATTGACTGGATTACACGCCTCATCTTATTATCCAAACCGTGAAAATATTTTTCATTTAGAGTTGTTGAAAATGTCATCAATTCCAAATTGGGTTTTTACGCCCGGCCGGGTGATATTTTTCGTTAGTATGAGATCGAATATTTTTCCAAGGCAAGCATAAGTTTTTCCAAATAAGGGAATATGATCATAAATATGTTTCAAAATGTTTTTCTTTTTGGCTTAGGAAGTAAGCACGCACGACGTTTTATTTATTTGTTTGGGTGTTTTTGTTATGGTAACCGATAATTAGACCAATGTTTAAAATTTGTAAAATATTGTTGAGTTGACACTTCCTTTGAACTAGCAATAATATCTTACGTTTTCTAAGCATTCATATTCAGGTTGTTCTTCTTGCTAAAATAACTCACAGTTTCGGTCAAATAATATTTTTAATTTTTTTGAAATTTAATTTAAATTAAATTTGATAATGTTTATTATTAAGTTCTGCCAGTGTTATAGAAAATAATAAACATATAACTTAAAATAATTTATAACTTTATAAATTTTAAATATTTATATTGAGGGATCAGTAGGATTTATCGGTCAAATTAGGAATTCCACAGAGCCGAACCCTCTGATATGAAAATATCTGGAGACGGTGAATTATATTCCCATTTAATAGTTTGGTAGATTAACGTGTTGTTCTTGTATTGTTTTGTATTAATTATACTTATATAATACACTTGCATAACGTGGATTTACTAGATGATCATTTATATGGAAAAGTGTATGAAGGGGTTTAGTTTTTCCCATAGGAAAAACCCGGACCTGAAAATCTGGTGCGTAAAAAATAAGAAACATTATTAAATTAAATTTAAATTAAATTTAAAAAAAAATTAAATGGAGGTTTACGAATTAAACACAAAAACAATAAATAATATTTTTAGTACTCAACTTACGGCTAAGTAGTAGATAATGAATAGGTAATAATTTATTTAAATAATTTAAAGTGGTTTGCTACGTTTGGTGACTTAGCAGGGATGCCCGTGTTGATGGGGTGATGTTTGTATAGGTCTCGGCGGCGAATACGTTTGTCCGCCTACTGCTTGGCGGCCGTATCGATAAATCCCACTCTCGAGCCGCACTCTTTCGACCCATCGCCATGCACCGCAGTGAAAGGGATGGATTCATACGTCCGTCACTCCTGGACACATTGACCCTTACATTCCTACCCAACCCTCATACCCTTTTCCTACCCAGAACTTCCACTCCTTCCTTTCCCTAAAAACATCCTCAAAGATGATTTAGGCTATAAGGGAATTTTTTTTCTCATGGCCTCCTGTGTGAAGCTAACGTAATAAAAAAAATGTCCATTAATATGACTAAAGTCTTTTTCTTATTTATGATACAAATGTGTTGCTATTCACAGCATTGCCTATCTATCTTCTTATGCAAGTATGCTTGTGTGGGTAAACTGTTGGTGGGTATATTTGTCACTTGGTATTTATTGGAGAGTGTGTGTCTCGTGTTTCCCTATATGTACGAGAGGGTGTATTTATATGAGTTTTGGTAGATATGGAGGTGATCGTTTTACCCAAAAGCGGATTTATTGGGAGATAGGTATATCTACGTGACGCGTTTAAGATCGCACGTGACGTTTTATAAGTAAATAAAATACTTTTCTCGTGATGTGGGACGAATTTTGGCGTATTATGTACTTATAATATTTGTGGAACAAGGTTACAGAAAGGTAACTAGTGATGTTTTATAACTTTTCTTTATGCTTTTTTTTATGTTTACCTACCATATATACAGATATTTCAGGAGTGTTGTAAAATTCTTTTGAGTACCTACTTATATTCTTCATAATTTTTAGTATGTAAAAGCCCAAAGAGCATTTTATAAATAAATAAAGGTGGTCACTGGTCTGGTCATGCAAAGGTGCCACATCGCTGCTTGTCTGTGTTTATTTATGGATTAATGGAACACATGATAATGTTTTTTTACACTACTGTCAAGAGAAATATGATTTAAGATATTCACGGCCAAAAGTATTTTTGTTGTTTATTTTTGGGATATTATGCCATGTTACGCTTACTCCTTCTTTAGCCGACGTTTCGGACAACATTACAGTGTCCATCATCAGGGCAGATGTGTTATTGAAAGTGGTCAAATCTATGCTTAAGAACTGTCAAGAGGTTTTAATATTGTCTTTTTACTTGAAACGGTATCTTAAATATATATTTTTAAATTACATAAGTTATAAAAATAATATGAGACACGTTTACTGAGAACTTAAAGAGATACTATAGTTTTAATGCTGTTCTAAAATTATATTTGAAAATGTTTTTGTGATAGATACGAGTACATAAAAGGTAATGCATATTTTTGGAAAATAATATTTTTAAATGCAAAGTTGGTATATTTTTAGACACATTAAACAGTTCTTAAAACCTCAAAGACATTAAAATCGTTTTAAATAATATTTATAATTTTAATTAAATGAAAATAATTAGCTTTGTTTAAATAACAACTTTTATAAAAAAATATACATATATTTTTATTTTATTTTATCTTATTAACTTAATGAGTTAAACCTTAAATTATAATATTTTATTTAATGAAGAAAATATTAGCGAAAGTCAATCGAAAATCCGAAACAGAAAAATCAGAAAAGATTCGCATACATCTGGGACTCGAACCAGGATATAAATATACATATGTTTCAGAACCAATCGTTCCTTCGAATAATTTGCATTGAAGTAAAATTTTGCTTTTATAATTTAGTACATATTTTTAAAATTAAAATAGTGGTTTAAAGAAAAGTGATTTTTTTATGAGCATAGTTTCAAAAAGTGAATTTACAATAATTATTGAAGAAATTTACAAATTTGTTCAACTGACATAATCCAACCATTAAAAAAACTCTTAAAAATCAAACAGTAATAATAATAATAATTATTATTATCCCAAGTAAGGAGGTTAGCGAAAGCATGATTATAACCATGATGACGCATCATCTCAAACTGACAAAATAAATAAAAATAAGTTTGTATGTTATGTTATGGTTGTTAAAAAACAAAACAACATCCAAAATCAAGTGTTTCAGGAAGCTTGTAAATTTGTCAAGCATACGACAAGAGGGAGAGAGGCATGAGAAATGAGCCAGTACTTTTAACCCGTGGGTATCTCCTTAGCTGACAAATGCCCCAGCCAACATGTCGATAGCGCCCCAGCCGATTTGTCAGCTTCTCTTCCGAGAGGGTAAACGGAGCCGAGCGCCGGAAACGAAACCTAAAGGACACGAAACAGGTAGTATCGTGTTACCTTGTATTGAAAACAACATTTGTCAGGTGATATTATGTACTGAGAACCACTTTGATGCTATTCATGGACGTTTAATATAATACTGCCTTTATGTGACACCGCGTAAGTGTTTCATTTCCCCGAAGTTTAAGGAAATTTGGTAGTTTATTGGGGAATTTTGTGAGACTGAACGAAGAGGGAAAAGGAATGATAAGGGGAAGAGAAAGCATGAGAAGAAATTAGCTTTCGGTTCTATTCAAAATACATAATTAAAGCCAATTCAATTAACTTTGTAACGTAATCGTACAAACCACGAGTATTTCAATAAAAATTACTGCGTTGAAATTTGAACCTGTGACCTCTGGGTCCTTAGCCAAGTAGCATATTATTATCATGGAGTCATCAAATTTTACCCTACCTACATTTTAAAAATGACTCCAATATTATTTGCACTATTTATTATGAGCAATCAACAATATTATTATGATGTCGTAAAATTTTTTTATACACCAGACTATTATTTCCGGGTTAAATTTTCCCCACAGGAAAAACTTAACTCTTTCACACACTTTTCCACAAATGATCATGTAGTAAATCCACGTTATGCAAGTGTATTATATAAGTATAATTAATACAAAACAATACAAGAACAACATGTTAACCTACCAGAGTACCAAATGGTAATATAATTGACCGACTCCAGATATTTTCATATCAGAGGGTTCGGCTCGGTGGAATTCCTAATTGGACAGATAAATCCTACTGATACCTCAACATAAATATTTAAAAAATCTTTCGTAATCCTACATGTATTTAAAATGACTGATTTTTGCATTTTTATATATAAATTCTTTGACAAATCTTATACGCCTAAATTTTTAATGAGAGAGCTGTTTTTACGCACCAGATTTTCAGGAACGGGTTTAGTTTTTCCCATAGGAAAAACTAAACCCTTTCATACACTTTTCCATATAAATGATCATCTAGTAAATCCACGTTATGCAAGTGCATTATATAGGTACTAGCTTTTGCCCGTTGCAAGGCAACTAATTGGTTAAAGCACTAAGCGATTTGACGTTTGAATGTGGATGAAGCAAGAAGAGTGTGTGTCTAAATTTTTTAAAAATTAAATATTTGAAAAAAAAAATCGATCTTTGAATGTGGATGAAGCAAGGATTTTGAGAACTACTCAAAGGGTCTTGTGAGTTAATCGCTCAATTTTGTACACCCGCTACTTAGCCACTTTGGTCGCCCTGGTTAAGGCGTTCAGTATGGGCCTTTTCTCGCAAAAAGGGGCCTAGAAGTTTACGGTTCAATTTTTTCACTAATAAATTGTTTCTAAATTATATGATATGCACTCACTTTTCTAATAACTCCCGTTACACCTATTTAAATTTTTTGTACAAATTTGATAACGTCAAAGCTCTGCATTATATAAAGAAAACTTCGCGGGCTTGCGCACAATAACTCACCAAAGTTTCATCGCAATCGGATGAATATTATTGTAGATAATTTCATTACGCTAGAGCTCATTATTATATTTTAAAACCATTTCGAGCATGCACACATCATATCCCCAAAGTTTCATCGCAATCGGATGAATAGTATTGGAAATAAGTTCATAATGCCAGAGCTTATTCTTATATATAGAAACCATCCATAGCATGCCAACATCGAATTCCCAAAGTTTCATCTCAATCGGATGAAAAGTAAAGTAAATAATTTCATTACGCCAGAGCTTACTTTTATGCATAAAAACCATCCCAGGCATGCACACATCAAATCTCCAAAGTTTCATCTCAATCGGGTGAATAGTGTATGAAATAATTTGATAACGCCAGAGCTTACTATTACGCATAGAAACCATCCCGGACATGCACACATCAAATCCCCAAAGTTTCATCGCAATCGGATGAATAGTATAGGAAATAATTTCAAAAAGCCAGAGCTTACTATTATGCGTAGAAACCAACCCGGGCATGCACACATCAAATCCCAAAAGTTTTGTCGCAATCAGATGAATAGTATTGGAAAAAATTTCATAACGCCAGAGCTTACTCTTTTACATAGAAACCATCCCGAGCATGCCAACATCGAATTCCCAAAGTTTCATCTCAATCGGATGGAAAGTATAGGAAATAATTTCATAACGCCAGATCTTACCATTATGCGTAAATAATTTCATAATTCCAGAGCTTACTATTATGCGTAGAAACCAACCCGGGCATGCACACATCAAAGCTCAAAAGTTTTGTCGCAATCAAATGAATAGTATTGGAAAAAATTTCATAACGCCAGAGCTTACTCTTTTACATAGAAACCATCCCGAGCATGCCAACATCGAATTCCCAAAGTTTCATCTCGATCGGGTGAATGAAAATATAAAATAATTTCATAAAGCCAGAGCTTACTATTATGCGTAGAAACCAACCCGGGCATGCACACATCAAATCCCAAAAGTTTTGTCGCCATCAGATGAATAGTATTGGAAAAAAACCTACCTAACCCTCAAACAAAAAATATTTGTTCATTTACCTACGTAATTTCTAAAAAAAAAAACATTGCAATTTTATTACTTATCAAAAAAACCATCTTATCAAACTCAATTTTACTGCAGCAAAAAAATTACACAAAGAAATTCTTTAACAATATACAATCCGGGTACCCGTGCACACGTATAATTATTTTTATTTTAAAATTTAATAATGTCCAAAGTAAACGAACGAATCCTGTCCGATCTATTTTTCGATTTATATGCATATAAAAAATCTGTAGCACTGCATCGAACCCACCTAATTTATAAAAAGTACCTTCATACATACCTACCTACCCAGAGTACCTGTTCAGTACTTAGTTCCTACCTACCTGCATATCTACCTACCCCCGTGTACACCTACATTTCTTTGGAAATATCCATCTTTGGTTACTTATTTTTATTTTATATCATAATTTTTTTGTGATTTAAAGGAAAGAAGTTCTTACTTACAGTAAATATCGATATTTGAATTCAATGGAATACCATGTCTAGTGTATTCCACCTCCACCTAATACCACCTCCCTGATTGGTCAGTCAAAATGAACGACAGGGTCCGGCAAAATTTCCTCACTCATTATTACAAAAACCAATCGATTAAAAAAATGACTTTTTTTAAAATCGACTCTTTAATATTTTTTTATGGAAATGACATCTTTCAAGTGTCCACCTTTTGATGTCACGGACGCCATAACTCTTTTCGTAATCAATAATTATTAATAACGATAAATGTATAGAAAATTAGAAAAAAAACTTTGCATCTTATTTAGATAAATTTTAATGCGCCGCAAAAACTTTGGTCACAAACGCACGACAATATTTTCTAAACAAAAAAAAATTAAGGAAAAAATCATGAGTTTTAATAAAAAAATTAATCAGTATATTTCGAGCGGATTTTTTTTTACCACCCTGTTTCTGAATTTGAATTAAAAGACCGACAAAATGCAATCGGCATTTTTCCAGAAGAAACGCATTTAGTACCTACCATCTTTGGTGATTTCTCTTAATTTCAAACCATTTATTTGTAATTCGATGGAGCAAAGTAGGTACCTACCCAGTGATTATTATTATACCAATCCACCTGACCAGTAATATTTTTAAATCTTGTAAAATTTGTTAGCGGATTTTTCATGGATTTTTTTGTAAAATATCAAATTTTTAGCTCGATATTGTGGAATATTTTCAATGGAATGCCACTAAAAAAACGGTTGAATAAGTTTTCGAAACCTTTTGCCATTGAATATATCAAAAAACATTTACGCCAGAGGCCGTCATTTTGACGCAATTTCGTTTGCAAATGAAGGATTCTCAAATACGCCAAAGCTCAATTTTTTTAAAGGCTAAAGTCTAATTTTTTTGTTCAGGCCCTAGCACGCTTGCTCTATAACGATCGGTAGGATAACTATCGGTAACTTCTCATCGTTCCCTAGGACAACTGCACATCGCTAACGAACAAACAACAGTTGATGTCGAATATGTTAAGGACACTTAGTCATTGTGAACTGTCACTTATTCGTTGGCGATCTGAAGTCATGCTAGGGAACGATGAGAAGTTACCGATAGTTATCCTATCGATCGTTATAGAGCGAGCGTGCTAGGGCCTCTGACCTACCGCAAAAGCCGTGAGGATCTTACGCTAAAAAAATTCGCTGGGTGGGTAGGCCAACGCCTCTGCAATAGGTCATTTCAAGTGGTTCGCTATGTTTGTTGATTTAGAAGTGGTGCCTGGGTTCATGAGGTTTGTCCTGGTCTTGGCGGTGGATTCGTCTGCCCACCAATTTCATGGCAGACCAGATCGGAAGAGACTGGTTTAGGGAGACTTTTTGGCTTCTTCAGCAAAGCTCTCTCGGAACATCACCTTGCACCGCAGTGGGAGGGATAAAATCATTCGTCCGTCACTCCACACACTGATCCCCAGATTCCTACCCACCCCTCATAACTTTTTCCTTACCAGAACATCATCTCCTTACTTTCCTAAAAAGAACCCTTCACACAGCATCCCCAAAGAGGACATAGGCCCTGAGAGGAATTATTTTCGTCCGTCACTCCACACACTGATCCCCAGATTCCTACCCACCCTTCATAACTTTTTCCTTACCAGAACATCATCTCCTTACTTTCCTAAAAAGAACCCTTCACACAGCATCCCCAAAGATAACATAGGCCCTGAGAGGAATTATTTTCTTCAAGGCCTCCTGTGTAGAGCTATTATAAAAATTAAATAAACTTCTCTTTTCCCGGTAGATTTTCCTAATTTTGTTTTAAATTAGTCGAGTAAGATCCATAGTTTGTGTATAAAAAATGCATAAACATTCACACGAAAAAGCCCGCCCTTAGGATTGTGTGTATTGGTGCATATAACGATGCAAAACGTCACTGAGATACATCTTTTTGCCAACCTGAATATATTTAGATATTCTTAAATCGACTCAGATTAACCGGTTATAAAGGGTTTGGTCATCCAATAAATGATTCACGGGGTGGCAGTACCAATGCACACCACCCACGCCGAATGATATTAGAATAACACTATTGTGCACTATTTAAAAAAGTACCTACACCATTTGGCAAAAAAAAAAAGGATTATCCTGAGTTATTTAAACAGTTTTATTCATCATGTTAAATTCTCAATATTTGAAAAATAACGTTCCCACCCAATTAGGTACCTACCCACTGGTAAATTATTTTCTATGATCTCAGCAGCCTGAACCGTTCGAATTTTATTTGTCTGTACAAAAGTACCTACACAGCAATTAAAATAAACGTTGTGTAGCTGGCCGGTAACATTTAACCTGTTTTCAATTTTCCTTTCCTTCATAAACGTCAGAATTTTTTCAACTTTTGAAGATGTATCCTGAAATAATTTACATGAAATGTGGTAAATGTAATGTATTATTGGAGTTCGGAAATCTATGGTTTTCAAAATTATAGAAAAACATCTTATCCACATATGCTATTTTTGACGTAATATTGATATACATGAGACTCGTCGAAATATCAAATTTACATGCGAGACGCCATAGAATAATTTTCAAAAATGCCCCAACATTTCAGTACTTTGAAGGTCTGACGATAAATTTTTCCTTAATAAAGCATTTTTTTTTACTGGCTACGAACATTTTAACAGTTTTTAACTCGGAATTTTTTTCGTAAACGTCAGAAATTACCGACGTTTGAAAACGAATCCTGACAAAATTTCCATGAAAAGTCACAAATATAATATATTATTAATGTTCCGAAACCTGTCGTAGTCGCAATAATATAAAAACATCTAAGCCGGGAATCTTTTTTAAGTCGCAATTTTGATTTACCTCGAGGCTCGTCGAAATGTTAAATTTTGAGGTGAGACGCCTTATATTTAAAAAAATATACACTTTACGATTTCAGTACTGAGGCTCTTTCAGAAATTTTTCGTGAAGGTCTGACGATAAATTATTCCTTTTTTGAGGGGCGAACCTGGCGGCTGGCAATATAACTTTGAATTTCTTCGTCGAATAATGAGCGCTTCTAGTTTTCGCCGCTAGGTTTTAATACATCAGTTTTTTTAGCAGTTTTTTTTTTTGCATCCGTTTTTTTATATGAAAATTTGCAATTGGTAAAACTTCTGACTGAATTTTTCCCATACAAATCAGGTCTGAAAAAATCGTATGTGATTTCATCCACGGTCCCTGTCTCGCGATAATCAGCTTTCGGGTCGGTTAAACTTAAAGGGGAGAGTGGTCGTTTTTCGCCTGCAGGGCTTGTCTTAAAATATGGTCGTTTAGAGCATTAATATATATATAATTAATACAAAACAATACAAGAACAACAAGTTAATCTACCATACTATTAAATGGGAATATAATTCCCCGTCTCAGAGGGTTCGGCTCGGTGGAATTCCTAATTGGACCGATAAATCCTACTGATTCCTCAATATAAATATTTAAAAAATCTTTCGTAATCCTACATGTATTTAAAATGATTGATTTTTGCATTTTTATATATAAATTCTTTGACAAATCTAATATGCCTAAATTTTTAATGAGAGAGCTGTTTATTTATTTATTTATTTATTATTATTATGTAATGAGCAGGCAGCATTCTGCTGATGCGCTCATATCTGATTTCACAATGAGTTTGACAAATGTTGAAAATGGTATGTTAAAAACATTGGTCTATGTGTGTTCTCAAAATGGATTCGATTTTAGGAAGTGCTAGCAGATTTGAAGAATGAAGCCCGATCTACACCCTTGAATACAAATAGTTATACACGTTTGTGGTAAGTTAAAAAGCAAACTGGTTGTCCAAAAAACGACCCCAACTTCTAGACTTTCCATTATATAAAAAATGATTTTTTTTTAAATTTTGAAAACAATCAGACACTAAGGGATGAAAGTCAAAAATATGTATTATTATAAGCAATAATTATTAACCTGAAACACTCATCCACATTGAAAAAATCTCCCGAGAAAAGATACATGACGCCGATGGGACTTGAACCCGTGTCCTTCTGATTTCGGTTCAAATGCTCTATAGAGAGATGCTTAGAGCATTTGACCGGAAATCAGAAGGACACGGGTTCGAGTCCCGTCGGCGGCTTGTATCTTTTCTCGGGAGATTTTTTCAATGTGGATGAGTGTTTCAGGTTAATAATTATTGCTTATAATAATTGTTACCCTTTGTGCTATGCATAAAAATCTTGTCTTAAACATTAGTTTATCAATTAAAAATAATAATAAAAAATATTATTTAGATCCTTCCTCTTCTAAACACGATTTTGCTCGTACCTCCTATAATGTGAACCATTTCCAAACAAATTGAATAAGGATAAACCATACGAATAAAAGAGAAGGACATCTTGATAATCTATACAGTATGATGGAAACCTCAGTAGTAAGCGGAATATTATTCATACAAAACAGACGTTGTAGGCAGAATCACCTTTATCAGATGATTGAAGTCGACTATCATTCTAATCAAATAATTGAATACATTCTTTAGGAAAGGAACATGATATTCTTACTATTGTTCTTGTAAGCATTTCAGATAATATTGTTAAGGCATACAATAATCCTTGTCATTTGGGCAAATTGGATACAAACTGCATTCTTTACCTTGCTAGCTTTCGTGCTAGGTTAGTCCGGGTTTTTGGCGTTTTAGCTTTCGCAGATATTTGACAATTTGTTATTTTTTTTGCTAAATTATTATTTTTTTCTGCCAGTAAAATAACTCACTTATTTAGGAATCTCTAACATTTACATAATAATAGAATGGGAGAAGCAATTTCTTTTGATATTTTTTTTATCGTTCGGTGGTCAGATATGATATAAAAATTTAATATTTTGTGAAGAATTTGAGGAAAGTCAATAAAATCGAAGTATATTAATACGGTAATGCCCGTACGGTTCAAATTAAGGAACCCGACTGCGAGTAAATCTCCAACGTCACACTGTATGGAAACCGTTCTGACCCGTCCGTGAACGTACCTTTTTCCACGGAACTGCTGCCGTAATATGCACACTTATCACACGCTCACATGCGATTTGCAAACGGAAGTGGCGCCATCTATAATACTATATTTAAGGAAAAAAGTATGAAGACGAAGAAACATTTTTCGCTTTCATTCAATAATAATAAGATTTATGTTCCTTATTTATTCATTCACGGTCTTATTCACGGTCTTAATGTAAGAATGTCTACTATTATATATCTACCAATTAAATATAAGTATTCTGTAGTTTAATGTTAATAGTAGTTAGTTTTTCAAAAGGGTGATGCCTTATAAATAGCCACCAACACATAAACTGGGCGAAGCAGAACGAAAAGCCGCCCGCAGGGCCTAGCAGCAAAAACCCGCGGAGTGGATTTTTCACTGCTAGTGTATAATTATTATAAAAAAAACATCATAACCCCATTTTTTATTGAAAACACGGTAGGTCGAAAGGTTGAAGCGATAGCCCGGTGGTTTCGGTACACAGCCGGATAACGGAAGACTGCGAGTTCATATTCCAGTGGCACCAAACAGTGTGTGCTTTAATGTTAAACAAAGTAGCTGAACCGAATAAATACTTCTAAACCGTCATGTTATATTTATCATATCGCTTGATATTTATAATCCATAATATCTACCTATTAATTATTTAATTTTTTATTTATTTTTTCTTTGCTCTTATGACGATTTCTTACTTTTTATATTTTATATTTAAATCTTTGTACCTTTTAAATAAATCTTATATTTCAACCTTTAACTTTTTTATTATTATTTTATTTTATTCTCAATTTTAACTTTTTCATCTTTGCTTAATAATTTATAGTTTATAATTTATACACTTTATATTTATACTGTATACCATATTTTTCACTTTTCATTTATATTTTACCTACTACTTTTAACCTTACAACTTACTTTTTACCTTTTTTTCCCCTTATATTTAACTTACATTTATTCTGTTATTCTTCTTGTTTTTGTACTATTTATATGCTATGTAAATTATGTTAATGGCACATGTTGTGCCGTATATATGTAAATAAATAAATAAATAATTCTTCCCCAACTTTTTCCCCTCACCAACCCCTTTTGCCCCTTAACACACCACAAATCGGGATGCCACAATTCCACTTGCTTAGTGTGTGGTATTCTCAGAAATATTAAAGTAGATATATTAATTGTGGAGAAAATAGTAAAATCCGCACCTACTGAAGAATGATAAAAGTCTAGGCATAACGAAAAAACACATACAAAAACGAAACTTACCTACTAATGTATATAATATTAAACATATAAACCTTTTTCTAAACTTTCCGGTTAATAAACCAATCTAACAGGTTCGTGTTTAATACTCGTAAATTATTTATCTTTAAAATAACAAAGAAACATCACCATACGAAAATGATTTATTATTCTCTCAAGAAAAAGGCATTTAGGATTCATTTAATGACATCTAATAATACAAGCCCCTCCTGTTTCGAATAATTATTTTCCGCTTTGAAATAAATGGTGGAAACAGAATAAATTAATTTAAAGAAATGTTCGTTTCCTTTTTATTTAAATGGTTTCTTTGTTTTAATCAAACCCAGAAGCCCTGAACACAATTTAACGGTGATAAAAACAAATTGGCGGAACCTGCCTCTCTTATCGGAGGTCGACCATCATCATAATCGAATAATTCAACGGAACTGCACTCGTTCCAGGCAAGTTTTAAAGCGATGTAGTTTGAAATCTTCCTCTATTACGCTTCCTGGCAATCAGGCCGATATCTTGATAGCCAATTCATTGAATACATGGACAATATGGACGGCCGGCGGAGTCCAGCGCTAAGGCGTGGACTCCCATTCCGAAGGCCGCGGGTTCGAACCCGGCGTGTGCAAATAAATTTTATTTAATTGATTTATGAACCAAACCTGAACCAGAACCAAACACATACCAGGCTATGTCCATATTGTCCATGTATTCAATGAATTGGCTATGTCCATATTGTCCATGTATTCAATGAATTGGCTATGTCCATATTGTCCATGTATTCAATGAATTGGCTATGTCCATATTGTCCATGTATTCAATGAATTGTCTATTTTTTTTTATAGTGAATACCTCACAAGAGTCCCAACTGCTCCCGTCTGGAGCCAGTGAGACTATGGCGTCTCCGATTGGGGTATGTTATGAGGCTGAAGGTAAGTAGGGAAGAGAAGGAGACGAGGAAGAGGAAGGTGGGGAAATACCTGGCTATTGAGATCTAGTCACTACACACGGCTAAAGCTATTTCAAGCAACGTTTCAATTCTGAATGGTGGTCTTACACCAGGGCGATACTAAGAGTATATTCCACTGTGGAACGTGCCGCAAATATACTATATATTATTTTAAATAATTAATTGTGAAATAACACAAAAAATTAACCGCGGTTCGAACCCGCGGCCTTCGGAATGGGAGTATAACGCCCTACCGCTGGACTACGCCGGCCGTTGTAGTACTAGTAGCTTTACAAAACTAATTACCGACATTTTGTGCCAAATCTATAGGAAATATTAAAACAAAGCTTTGGAGAAATTCGATGCATTTGATATATTCGCCGTCTAAAATCATATCAACTTAAACACTAATGATCAGACAATGTGAACACGATATAAAGGTACCAGAAGCCGCCCTAATTACATGGCAAATAATCATTACTGCGATTGTTCACCACCAGAAAATTGAATAGTGCCTCTCTACCCAGGGGTTGGGCACATGTGGCATGCGATATGATCCCCAATTTAAATATTTGTACTTAAATGAATATATAACCTTAATATCTTGTAGTGAAAAGGTTTTTCCTTTTTGGTACATTTTTGAGATCTATGAATTTGTGCTATTTCACAATCTTTCAGTAAGTTCTCAATATTCTACAAAGTAACGCTCAAGTGTCATAAATTTCAAGCATTAACGGTGTCGAGAGATCTTTAAAAACATCTTCCTTAAATGATTTGAAGTCTAATACTCTTTTATTTGCAGCATCTAATATTTTTTTATTATTATTGTTAATGGCGTTTGTGCCGTTAATTCTTAGTAGACATAAAAATGACGGCCTCCATAGTCGAGGGGTGAGACTCTTGACTGGCAATCAGAAGGTCGCGGTTTCAAAACCTGGCATGCGCAAATATTTTTTGTTAAATTATTTTGTATTATGTCATAATTTATTAATTAAAAATATTATATAGTATATTTGTGGCACGTTTCAAAGTGGAAGATGTTCTCAGTATCGATAAAATCTGTATGTTATATGTCCAACGTGCAGATTTGAAACGTTGCTCGAAATGGCTGTAACTGGATTTACTAGATCTGAATAGCCAGGTAGTTCCCCAACATCCTCGTCCTCATCTCGTTCCCCTCCCACTACCTTCAGCCTCATAACACACAAACTTGGGGATGCATAATATCATTGGCTCCAGACAGGAGCAGTTGGAATTTTTGTGCGGTATCCACAGAAAAAAAAATGAATCTGAAAAAGCCAATAATAATGACAAATTCCGTGAAACGCGTGGCTTAACGTGTTTGGTTTTATAATTATTGCGGAAACGGCACGGCGACGGTAACCGCTCTCGGAATCACATTTATTTAATACGAATGAGATAGATGCTAAAAGCTATTCCCGTCACCGCGAGCTATTCCCGTCACCGTTCAATTTTTGCGGAAATACTAAAAACGCCTATTGTCTATAACTTCGAAGTTATTGAATCAAAACATTCGAAATCTGAATTATTTCGTCACCCCTGTTTGTAGTAGGGCAATGCGAGGAAAGCCCAGTAGGTACCCGTGTAGGGCACACCTGGCAGCCTGGTCGCCTGGCCGCCCGACCGGCTATCGCGTGTCGCCCGACGCGGGCCACACAACACACGGATCCGTCAATACCCCGTGAAATATGCCCCATCATCCGTCTCTTGTCCTTTTGTTTACTCGCGCCGTGACCAGGTGTAAGTAGTGCCCGCCCGCCGCTTCCTCCCGCTGTTTGCACGGCTAGTACCGTGTACCGTATACAGTACACCGTGTATCGTGTACCGTGTTACAGGCCGGCTACACGGCTGGATTGCGCTGTGTTTGGTGATGGAATAACTGATACAGCCGGTAGGAGGATTGCATCATGAGATAACACAGAAACAAAACCTACCTTACTTAGTAGTATTTTCTCTAATAAATTTAAACCAAAATTTCCTCGTACGGTTTTTATGTTAAACTAGCTGACCCGCCAAACTTCGTACCGCCTCAGAATCAATAAATGTTGTGTTTAATTTATTAGCTGAAATAAATTATGTTTTTATTAAGTTAAAATAAATAGGTACTCTAGGTTCAAAAAATAAAATTGAGCTGTTGACTAAGCACGAAATTTAATGTTCGGCACACTACACCATTGACAGTTCGAATTGATTCAAATTATGTCGACCAACGCACATTATTTGAAAAGCCGTTCCATACAAAATATATGAAAAAAATAATTTTCTTCATAATTATTTTTTCCGTGATGTTTTCCGATGTTTTAATAGTTATTCTGTTAATAGGGACGGGGACAAATCCAACAAATCAAAGATAATAAAAATCGGTAGAGCCGTTCTTGAGTTATAAATGGTGTAACTAACCCGACTTTGTTTTATTTATTAAGATACCCAGCTACTTAGATGATAGACGTCACTATCGACATTTCATTTTAAATTTTCTTCAAATGAGAAATAAAATACAACGATTTCATATTATTTTCATAAAATAATCTTTACTGAAGCAATTAAATGACCACGGAACGAACACGGAACGTACAAACAAATTTGTAGACAGACAAAATAGGCAAAAAAACCTGTTCCTATTTATTACATTTTTACTCTTAACTAACAAAGTAATTATCACGCCGTTTCCCCGCAAGGGTAGGCAGAGCGGACGGACCGCCAAACACCTCGGTCTTGTCATACACTCTTTGCCTCATTCACATTCATAACTCGTCTCATTCATACCTTTCTATTTTTCTGACTCTTGACATGACCCGAATCAAGTATCCGATTCACTTGATCGTGTCATGTCTTCCTCGGATATCCCCTACTTCTTATACTATTCACACTTGCGTCATATATTTTCCTTACGCTCCTTTCTTCGTTCATTCACTCTACATGCCCAAACCATCCGAGGGTCCCTTTTTTAATTTTACTCAATACGCTTACACTTTCTTCCAATATCTCTATCAGCCTTCCCATCTCTGGTAAACATAAGGTTCGCTTTTGAAAAATTCCCGACTAAGTACTTTGTACGTAGTACTTCGTTGTTTGTTGACTTGCATAATTGGTGCCCACACCAATCACGGGCCGTTTTGGTTTTGACGGTTTTCAATCGTTTTTAAAATGAATAAATTTGAATGAAAAAATAAAAAACAAAATTGTCAATATAAATGATTAAAATCAGAAAGATGATCTTTAAATATTTTATTTATTTTCAAAAGAAGAACTCCTTTGTAAAAATACCCTATTTTTGTACTTATTTTTAATGTCTATTTTGTAGTGTTGAATTAATTGTTTCAGTGAAAGATGTTATTATTCAATAGACTCTTAAAACACTAATAATTTCGAAGATCAGTTTATTCACGATTTTCGAAATACGTCGGTGTTTGATATTGAACCAAGTGTGTTTCAACTTTACCAATTGAATATGAATATTGTAAAAATATTGATAATCTTTGTGGAATAGCAAAATTTAAGGGGATTAAACGCCCTCAATTTAATTTAAAGCATTATATACGTTCAAAGGCGCTTTATTTTTAATGAATATAATTATTACCAAAATACACAATAATATAGGCATAAACTGTTGATAAAAGAACTCAATTTTACGTAAACCTAAAACAAATTTAATGCAAATGCTAAAAAAATAATTGTCAACATGTTTTTATTAGATAATTGTTATTTAGAGCATATAACCAGGGAATACCGAAAATTTTCATTTTAACATCAAATTCTAGACGTATTGACCCTTTTTTTACCAAAAAACATAATTTGTTTTCAAAAGATTGTTATTTTATCTATTAAAGTAATTTTTGAAAAAATTTGAGAAACCGAGTTTTTTTAAATACAGTAAGGTTATACCGTAGGTCGTTGGCAGATTTGTTAACTTTTAAAACGAAATATTGTAGTATACAACACACATTTCAAATCATAAACAGTAAAATAAATCAATACATTATCTGGTAAAGCCACTTTTAAGAATTTTAATTTTAGTTCAAATAAAATTATTTAAAAAATCCGTTTAAGTGTTTTGTGACAAAAATACCTCAGTTTATCAATTTATTTATGGTCTTACAAACTAAAATATTTAATTTTTTTTTTACACACTTAAGTCTTTAAGATTTTTCAATAATGTCTAAACAAAATAATTGTGTAAAAAAAATCTGAAAGATTTTAGTTTTTAAGACCTTAAATAAATAGAAAAACTTAGGTACTTTCGTCACAAAACACGTTCTCAGATTTATTTTTAAATGATTTTAATTTAACTAAAATTAAAATTCTGAAATATGTGTTTACTAGATTATGTATTGATTTATTTTGTTGTATGATTATATGATTTGAAATTGGTGTTGTATAACGCAATTTGTCGTTTGAAAATTGAACAAATCTGTCAACCACCGAAGGTATAACCTTTGTATATTAAAATTTAATATAGATTTTCAAAATTTAAAAAAATGTGTTTACCAGACAAAATAATAACCTTTCAAAATCAATATATGTCTTTTTGTAAGAAAGAGTCAATACGTCTAGAATTTGATTTAAAAATGACTAATTTCCGGTATTTTCTGATAATACCCTCTTAATTACATTAATTGTTATTAAAACCGTTGTCCTTTGTGGAGTGGATGAAAAGTGCATTATCAACCTTCGTAATATTTTCGAAGAAATGGATTTTTCTTTGTTTGGTGACCTTAAAGAGTTCAGTGCTTGATTTTACCTTTCTCCTGTTTTTAATCTTTTCGTAATGATATAGGTATTGCAACAAAAGTTTAGTCGAACACAGCACCCACACAGATGCATTTCTTGCGTACAACATATTTCAAACCAATTATTCGACTTCACAAGAGAAAACACCTGTAAAAATGTACTTAAGAAAAAGGTTTTTTTTTAAATAATAAAACGAACGCGCCGTAAAACTTCTAAAAAATGTTCGAATAATCTAATTCGATGATCGAGTGTTCCCTTTCTTAATGAAAGGCTTAAGCAAGACAAGTAGCCGTTTCACATTAACAGTTTGACATGGAAGTCTGTCAGATGTGTACATATATCCACCAATACACACAGCCCTAAGTTTATGTTGTTTATCTCAACTATATCGCTTATTTTCGTTTTGAAGAAGCACGCCCGAGTGATATGCAGGCCATTAATAAAATATTCATAATTTCTGTTAACAAAATTCGTTGATTTTTTTGTCGACGTGTTGCTTAAAATGTAATAATTAAAAACAGTTAATTGTCCATTTCTCGTAACCTGCCTGCTCAATGATCCGTGGTGTTGTTTGTAGAGCGCCTGCATTATTTATACGACACATTAATCTCGCGTGCGTGTCCTGATAACAAGTTTGATCAATCAAAAACAGCTATTGTTTATTTACTCCGATCAAGCATCACCTTCGATCTGGATTTGATGTTGTACTTTCCTAATTAACAATATTTTCTTCAATAAACATAGTTAACCTAATTCTTTGATTGAAATCCTATTATTTTTACTTGACTTCCTCGAGTAATACAAACATAAACTAAACAACGGCCGTTGTTACCAAATATTCAATTTGTCTGTTGGTTGGAGAATTGCGTTGGGAAGAGCGTATATTTGCATTTGAGATGTGTTGAGCACATATATCGGCTCAATACTTGATCAGTAGGATTGGGAACAACGGCATTTAAATCCACGCACACGACTGACTTTAAACTGGAAATGATCGACTTAAAAGTTAAATAATTATATTTCAATAGACACAATCTAGTGAAAATAAAAATAAACGATACTTCCTGTAGCGAACTAAATGAATCCGTTAAGATGAAAAGAGAATAAAACAAAATAAAAAGGAAATACTGATTAATAATATTTTTAATTTAAAAACAATTTATCGATAATAATATATTCGTACGTGGATCTTCTTACTAATATTATAAATGTGAAAGTTTATATGGATGTATGTATGTTTGTTACTCTTTCACGCAAAAACTACTCAATGGATTTTAATGAAACTTTGCTCATACATCAGAAAAACATATAGGGTATAGGTAATTTATAAGGCTAGCTATTTATTTTCAATACATTGAAAGTAATAATTATTGTTTAATAATTATTTGAGAATGACATTTTGCAAAACAATGATCGTTAAATCAAAATTCTATTTGGAAAATATTTAAATTAGTCAATTTATTTGAAATACTCGCCTAATACTTTGAATCGAATCAAGAATTATACCTATTTTAAATAAATAGGTTAAGAGTTTTGGTAAAAACATAGATGGGACCTAGGAAAACAAAATAGATTACTCGAAGTACTAATCCTACGCAGACGAAGTCGCGAGGTGAAGCTAGTATTAAATAATTTTAACAGTTATTAAATTGGGTTACGTTTAGTTTGCTGTGAATAGATGAAATAGAAAAAAAGTAGTTCTGGGTTCGAGTCCCAGCAGCGAACGTTAATTTTTTATTTTTCTATGTCTTGTTCTTTTTCTTATTTTCGTTAAAATGTATTAGTACAATCTTCTTCTTGAATGATAATGATGAAGTAGATGTACTTGTAACTAACTAACTAACTAATTAACACACCGTTTCCCCGCAGGGTTAGAGGACTCGGTCTTGGCATACACTCCTTGCCTCATTCTTATTCATACATCTTCTCATACATACTCTTCTATTATTCTGACTCTTGACATGGCCCGACTTAAGTATCTGATTCACTTGATTGTGCCACGTAGTCCTCGGGCATCCTCGGCTTCTTCTACCATTCACATTCGCGTCATAAATTCTCTTTACATTCCTTTCTTCGTTCATTCGCTCAACATGCCCAAACCATCTAAGCGTCCCTTTCTTAATCTTACTTATTACGCTGATATATACTTGTATGTGTGTATTATGTCTATCCGTAGGAAGTCGATCCTAACGCATCCTTGAAAAATGGCCATCGTTAGTATTTACTTAAAAGTCTACAGAAAGGTCGTAAATTAAAACTTTCTGAGAAAAATTAGAATGGAGGGCGTTGCTAAATCATTACAATGGAGGAAAGATATTATCCCGCCTAAATGCATAAACATAAAAATGATAAGATTAGCATAAAATATACATTCCGGCTAATGCGCCGTAAATGTGTATCACGGATGTTGTAATATTAACCGAAAAAATGATTTCACCGCTAGCTTGGCCACAAAGAGCCGGGCGCCATTTTTCCTTATTCCGGGTGAAAACATATCTCGTTAGGTTAATAGCGCCGGTGGAAGATACGTAATATATAGGTGCCGCTTGTACCTCTACCTGTATCTAGTCTGGTTCTAAACACATTAAAATATATAAGATTTTCTATCCACTGAGCTACGTCGGCTTATCTCTTACCCGCCGAATAATTCAATATACACTAGTGTTTCATTCAACAATTACTGCTTATTACATTTTTCACCTGTAAACAACAAACTTTATTTTACGAGAAAGGCATTATTGTAAGTGCTAAATCTCTCACTAGATGGCGTCGAGACATTATGTCTACATTTTTTTGTCGAAATATTTCGTCAAATATATTTTTATTTTTTTATTTGATAAACTAATGTTTAAGACAAGAATTTTATGCATAGCACAAAGGGTAACAATTATTATAAGGCATAATTATTATTAGTCTGAAACACTCATCCACATTGAAAAAATCTCATACTAATTAATATATAAGATTTATTTATTATAGCGCCTACCTAAAGCTAACACCTACCGTCATCTTTGCTATCCTGGTAGCGCAGAAAGAAAACGAGTGAATAATTTCACGCCTTGTGAAATAATTGATTCCTTGAAAACATAATCATCAAACATACTCATTTAGGTCAGTGGTTGAGTGGGCACCGCGTTTGGGTCCCACCCAGGCGTTTCGTGTTCGATTCCTCGGCCGGCTAAGTCCTCCATCACAACACAAGCAACATCTTCCGCTTAGTGTGGTGGTAGTAGGAGATTTTCAAATGTTCTTGGGTTATTCGTAACCCGGGAATGTTTGTCTTTCTTTTAAAAATTTTAAGAAATTTTTAAGGTTGTTTGTGATGTGCTGTGAAATATTCCTGCGTAATTTGAACAATGAACTTTGTTGTGATTGTAGATAATTATAGTAGTTTGCAAAATTATATTATTTTATTCAATTAATTATTAAATCTATAATAGAAATGAGTATTTCCTAAAATAATTTACCTCAGGGTCTATGCCATCTTTGGAAAAGCATCGTGAAGGGTATTTTTAAGGAAAGGAATGAGGAAGATCTGGGAAGAAAAAGGTATGTGGGGTGGGGTGAAAGAGTGACGGACGAATGAATCCATCCATTTCACTGCGGAGCAATGGGTGAGAGAAATGACTGACAATGTCGACGGGTTGAGAGAAATCGGCTATAAGGGTCAAGGGGTCTCACCTAACCGGCCTCTCCCGATCCGGCCCGTCCAGCAGCTGGTAGGACGGAGCATTCACCGTCAAGACCTGGATACTGGGCACACACCACTCGATGAACCTTGGAACCCCTGCTAAGTCACCAAACGTTACAAACCACTTGAGATGACATCTGGAAGAGGTGTTTTTTTAGAGGTTTTCCGGATTGGCGGTACTCGTACACGCCTCCCAAATTAAAAACTACTACCCATCTGTATTCTTATTGAGCACTTGATGTATTATTAATTATATGAAATTAACGACAGTAAAATGGATAAAAGCTCCACAAACTACAGTGCGAGCTAAAATTTTTGAGAATGATCTAGAAATTCAAAACAAATTCAGCAGCACAAATTTTATAACTCCAGAGCTCACTGTTCACCAGTTTATTAAAGGTTCAGAAAACAGATAATACCTGCAAATTTGGATTAAATTTGAGATAAATACAATACAATTGTAATGTTACACGGAAGGGTTATCTTTCTATTTAGTTTTCCTTTTAAAGTACCTATACCTAATAGCATAATAGTTTTTGCAATATGTAAATAAAAAAGAAAAGTATGTAGGTAGTTATTTTGACATTTTAAGATTTTAAATTTTACAGATTAATTTGAGGTTATCGATGAATGAATAAATGAAAAATAGACGAAAACCTAAGTTAACATGTATTTTAAACTAGTTTTTTTACAGTACACGACAGGAAGGAGAACCATAACCATATTTTCCTGATTCCCGATTTAAGTTGTCCCTTTTTAATATAAACACGTAAAATGGTCAGTAACGGCCGGACACCAAATACCATCCCATAAAATTTAGTCCCAAACATATAAATAAATAACATTTTATTATTAATCTGTTCCGAGAAGGTACTAGGTGCCCTTCCTAGGAACCTTTCCACCACCTGAATATAGAAGAATATTTCCACGTTATAATGTACGTGAAATCATAATACGCGACTATTACCCGTTTACATTATCGCAATACCCTTTTAGCTTAGCGCTGCTAAGTGGAACGGCGGCGAGGAGAGGCGAGGGTGGATGAAGGCTGCCAAGAGAAGGCTAACAGGAACAATTCTTCAACCTTTGGGAGATTTTTCAATGAGCAATTTTCAGTTCCGGGAGGGTGGAAAAATATAAAGACAAAATGGTTTTTAGTGAGAGTTTCTAGTAGATTTCTTAGTGTGCCTGTGTGAATAAAGGTAAGAAATTGATCAAACAGTATTAAACCTAAATACTTTCCTTAATAAAACACTATATTTTTATCATTGTTACCATCTGCGGCAAGAAAAATTATCACTTCTAGAAATTATCTGTTTAGAGTCTTCGAAGGCTTGTCTTACATTGTCGATACGCGTAGCGCCCATGTTACGTTGCAAATTTTGAAGTGCTATAGGGGTAAAATGCCAAACGCCGTCTGACATTACTTTCGTTTTTCCAAAATTATATTTTTACGTCTTATCAGAAAATGTTTATCTATTTAAATATGTTTTTTATATATCTATCATCTATAGTTTCTCCAGAATAACTACTTATCGTCGTTGCATATTTTATATGAACAATGTGACGATTTTAACAAAAATGAGTAAAATATACAGTTATTTTTCTTCTTTTTTTCTCTATCTTCTACAATTTGAGCCATGTAAAATAGAAAATATTTAAGGCGATAGAAAATAAACTATGCGAGTACAATCAAATTAGTACATATTAAAAAAATAAATAAAAAAGTCATATCCTATGCATACCACTACACAATTCAATTGCCTTGGTATGTACATAATATTAATATCATTTTGTGATGCCTAGCTGTCAAATTTGAATAAATTTAAATTAAAAATTTTGACATTATTATGGTATTTAAATTATGACGAAAACTGCATACAGAATATGGACCCCGTGAGAAAAACTGTGAATAGAATATGAAGCATATGAGAAAAAAGCGTTAAAATTCAATTTTCTGACAAAAAATAATTAATGTTTGCCATAAATATATACTTATAATGAACGAAATGTATTTTTCCTAATTTTTACAGTTTTTATTGATTTTCTCAAAATAACTTCCGTATCATTTGCTTTATATTCTATATGCAATGACGTTATAATAAGAAATATGCTTTTTTCCCTCTAATGTTATATAAAATATTATATTATTAATACCTACATACGAAGAAATTCTTAATGTTAATTATATTTTCAAGCTTAATAAGCATATTTCATAATAAGAAATTTATTCATAAGAGGATTTCCCTATAATCTAAATTTATTCATAAGAGGATTTCCCTATAATCTAAATTTATTCATAAGAGGATTTCCCTATAATCTAAATTTATTCATAAGAGGATTTCCCTATAATCTAAATTTTTAAATTTGAAACGAAATTTTGAGACGCGCTTTGACGCAGATTAGTTAAAAAAATATTTGCAATTGACGAAACGACAAGCTAGATAAGAAACATTATGTTATTTCTTTTCCAAGGGAAATAAGTATACTTTATTAAGCCAGGAGCATTTTTTAAGGTTCAAGTGGGTGAACTATCAAGAAATCCTAACAGTTCACCTGGACTTCTTGGTACACTTGGGTTGCGGAGATCCAATTCGAACGAAATTGGGCACTCCTACAATGTTTAGACACCGACTGCATGTTTCGATTTATGCAAAAATACTCGCAGTATTTAATTAAAGTATCTATAAAATTACTAAGCGATCACATTTTCGAACTAAAGCACATGATTTTGCATTACTTCATAATAAATAAATTACATGAAAATATTCGTTTATGTACTTTTTGACATGACATTTTGGTGTCCAACCATATGAGGAATAGTTTCTTCCATAGTTATTACACTAATTTCAAAGCATTTGTTAATAGAAAGGCAGAATTCATAAAGTTTGATTCCTCTGGTCAAGTTTCTAAGTATTTAGCGGGATGCTAAAACTATACGTTCTACAGGGGCTTCATGTTAAGGGTAAAGTTTTCATTTGCGGTGAATTATCTTAGTCTAGGATTTCCTCCCCTATGCCGCCCTTGCTACCCCCGCCCTGCATAGGTGCTCTACGTGGAGCCATACGTCGAAGTCTGCTGGTCTGAAGTGTGCAGGACTACTTGAGGCCGAAGGGTTTGAGAGGGAAGACGTGATACACGATCTTTTTAACACCAGTCAAAAGAAGTACAGCAGGATATATGTATGCCATAGACAAGCGATGTATGAGTAAAATGAACCTAGCATCTCCTATGCTGAGTTGGTGTTGAATTGAATACATCAGATTTTTCCAAGTATCTGTCAGAAAAAAAAAACGAAAATCATGTTATTCGAGGAATAGGTTTACCGCGATGATATTTTAATTAATATTATGGTTTTTTAAGTTTTCTATAAATGCACAAAGTAAAGACTTGAAACGGCGGATTATTAATTTGTCGGTAGTCCACAGATTTTTTACTACTAGTAAAGGTTATTTTTTTGCAAATGAGCACCTTTTTTTATTTTTTTTTTATAGAGAATACCTCACAAGAGTCCCAAATGCTCCCGTCTGGAGCCAGTGAGACTATGGCATCCCCAATTGGGGTATGTTGTGAGGCTGAAGGAAAGTGGGGAAGGGAAGGAGATGGGGAAGAGGAAGGTAGGAACGTACCTGGCTATTCAGATCTAGTCACTAAACAAGGCTAAAGCCATTATTAAGCAACTTTTCAATTCTGAATGGTGGTCTTACACCAGGGCGATACTGACAAATATAGTATATATTATTTTTATTAATTAATTGTGAAATAACACAAATTAATCAAATAAAATTTATTTGCGCACGCCGGGTTCGAACCCGCGACCTTCCGATTGGGAGTCAAGTGTCTTACCACTCGACCACGGACGGCACCTAATTTTATCTTAGCTATTCTTGGACAAGGGGGCTATGACATGCTGATATTTGTAAGAATTTAATTTAGTAAGGAGGGAAAATAAAAAAAAAAAAATTAATAATAAATCAAAATGAAATTTCGACGGTAGGTTCCTACCGAAATTCCTAAATTTTCATCCTAACATACTAACATCGCATAATAACTAGTTATATGGTTTCATAGGTCTCTTTTGACTATTTGTTATGTATTATTACAGTATTGTATTTTATTCTTAATTAGTTCTTCCCACATCTCTACTCCATTAACCAACGTAATCGGACTTGGCACAAAACGAGTTTAATTCGTAAAATGGATTTTAAGACGTAATTACGGACACTGTTTTCAGGTTTGCACACATTATCAGGTCTGATGTTGGCATACATCAGCCCTAATGATGATCACTTAACCGTATTCCGAAACGTTGGCCACAAGCATAAAACCCCCAAATAGCCACTTGTTATATCCACGGCCAGACGTGTTGGGCTGGTTAGACCCATGAATGTCACAAAGTGGTCTTATAGAGCTAAAATATTCTACTGAGGGTTAGGATGTAAAAGGAAAATTCAGAAGTTCAAATAGTAAGAACTAAATAACCAAAAAAATCGTTGTTCTTAAGAGTTAATTTTTTTTTTAAACTGGTTTTTATGGTAAAGTGCAGTATTTGAGATATATATTAGACCACAGACACTTTATTGCCCCGAATGAGCTTTTTTTTTTCATTGTATTTTATTTCTTGCTAGAGCAATCCCGATGAGTTACAAAACTCATTTTAGGACAGGAGGAACTTACAATTCATAGGTAGGAGGTAGTAGTTACAATTTTACAAAGGTATTTAGTTATCATAATATAAGTTTTACATTCAGTACAGCATAAAAATAAAAATAAAGACAGGTCAAGTAGAACAAAGAACAAGAGAAAACAAGTAAAGAGAGGGAAAAACTGATACGAGTATATAACGACATAACGACAACGACAACGACAACGACAACGACAACGACAACGACAACGACAACGACAACGACAACGACAACGACAACGACGATAACGACAAATCTGCTTGGTTCATATTTGTATAGTGGAGGTGAAAGAAATAATTTGTGGTAAAGGGAGAAGATTTTATTTTTTATTTTTTTTATAGTAAATACCTCACAAGAGTCCCAACTGCTCCCGTCTGGAGCAAGTGAGACTATGTCATCCCAAATTGGGGTATGTTATGTGGCTGAAGGTATGTGGGGAATGGAAGGAGACGAGGAAGAGGAAGGTGAGGAAGTACCTGGCTATTCAGATCTAGTCACTAAACACGGCTAAAGCTATTTAAAGCAACGTTTCAATTCTGAATGGTGGTCTTACACCAGGGAGATACTAAGAGTATCTTCCACTCTGGAACGTGCCGCAAACATACTATATATTATTTTAAATAATTAATTGTGAAATAACACAAATCAATTAAATAAAGTTTATTTGCGCACGCCGGGTTCGAACCCGCGGCCTTCGGAATGGGAGTCTAACGCCCTACCGCTGGACTACGCCGGCCGTCAGATGGATGTTGTATAGTAAGTACATTTCATAATTTTGTTTAATAATAATGAAAGTAAAAGTAATTCATGATGTTGGATTATCCGTACCAAGTGTTTTTATTCTATAGATTAAGCCCTAAGGCCATTTTAGGGTGTTTTATTGCCTTTTAGTACACAGTAGGTGCATTGATAGCATTCTAGAGTCTTTTTGTGTCCTTTACGGAAAAAAAAAACTGAGACGAACTTATACAAGTCGTCAAATCGCCTTTTCTATAACGGTGATCTGAATATGATTTATGCAGTGTTAGAAAGAGGCGTAAGCACTTCCATTGTAATTGTAATATATTCCAAAAAGTCTTCGATCGCCAAATTTTCAATGTTTTTATATTTGTAATTGCATATTATATTCGTTTGTGATACTAAAATCTAAAATAAGTCTTTCATCTGCTGTAAAAAATTCTATACATTCTAAAAAAAGTATTTCTATTTGAAATTGAATGTCAACCGAGAATATGTCAAAATAATCACGAACTTGCCAAATCATAAGTGACTTGACCATAAAATCTCAAAATACCCGAATTTAGAGAATGTGTAGTTGTGGTGAACCTCTTAATTGCTATTGCAACCACTGAAAAGTTTGCACAATTCAATTTAGGTATAGCTTATTACCTACTCAAAACAAGTTATTCCAGTAAAACGGCATCCATGATTAACTAACTGAACCAAGTTATTTCACTAAAAGCGGTATCCATAATTAACCAACTAAACCAAGTTATTTCACTAAAACGGTATCCATAATTAACCAACTAAACCAAGTTATTTCACTAACAACGGTATTCATAATTAACCAACTAAACCAAGTTATTTCACTAAAAACGTTATCCATAATTAACCAACTAAACCAAGTTATTTCACAAAAACGGTATCCATAATTAACCAACTAAACCAAGTAATTTCACTAAAAACGGTATCCATAATTAACCAAATAAACCAAGTTATTTCACTAAAAACGGTATTAATAATTAACCAACTAAACGAAGTTATTTCAATAAAAACGGTATCCACAATTAACCAACTAAACCAAGTTATTTCACAAAAAACGGTATCCATAATTTACCAACTAAACAAGTTATTTTACTAAAAACTGTATCCATAATTAACCAACTAAATCAAGTTATTTCAATAAAAACGGTATCCATGATTAACCAACTATTCAAGTAGTGAACCAAGTTATTTCACTAAAAACGGTATCCATAATTAACCAACTAAACCAAGTTATTTCAATAAAAACGGTATCCATAATTAATCAACTAAACCAAGTTATTTCACTAAAAACGGTATCCATAATTAACCAACTAAACCAAGTTATTTCACTAAAAACGGTATCCATAATTAACCAACTAAACCAAGTTATTTCAATAAAAACGGTATCCATAGTTAACCAACTAAACCATGTTATTTCACTAAAAACGGTGTCCATAATTAACCGTCTAAACCAAGTTATTTCACTAAAAACGGTTGATGATTAACCAACTAAAAGCTTATTTTCGGACAAGTACTCAAAATTTGGTTGCAAGAAGCATATTTAAAAATCTTTGATAATGTTGATCTATATCATTAAGGTGCGAGCTGTGAACAAATCCAGCAACATTAAATAATCAACTCAACTTGATGGATTCGGATAAACACGGGTAAAAAGAGGAAAGTTAGATACCAACTACAAACCCTCGAATATAATAGAGTTTAAATATACATCTCTCAATCAGCTCCGTGAAAAACCTGAAATGTAATGCCTTCACAAGCGTGACACAAGTTGATGAATTCGACGATGAATAGGTGCCACACCTCCAGAGATGTTACACAAGTGGGATATGTAGGTACCTCCGCTCCAAGCATCTGGATCACAGCCGAGAGCACGTACGGCGGTTAAGTGAACAAACACCTACCCCGGGTCGCCACCCTAGCAGGGTACGCATACCGTCAAACTATTATTTGTACAGGGAAGTCAAATACTTCGATAAAAAGTTTCCAAACGGGCAACATGGCTATTCTATCAATTACGCCTTAACCCTAGGTAAACGTAAAAGCCGCTTAGCTTTTTCAGAATGTATTTGAATAGAGTTTAGCTTATTTCAAACATTTTTTGTAAGTACGTTGACACATAATATGCAGGCGTGTGTAGCAGTGGTGTGACAAAAGGTAGTGTTTGTAGTTTTAAAATTTAAAAAAATATTATTCTTATGGTTTGATTTTATTTGGGTAGACAAACTTTCCTACCCTAATGGACCGTACACCTTTGGACGCCTTTGGTGTGTATGTAGATTATCATAGATGATTTTAATACGTTATGTAAGGAATTTTTATTGCACTTCAAATGTGTGCATGGTAGGTATTTTACATAGTTAACAGAAATATTGTGTAAAAAAACTTGGCATAGAAGCGTGCCGACTGTCGCCGAGCTACGACCAAAATGAACACACTGTCAAGGCGGCGGCGTTTGGCGTGTAGGTACACGGAGAAAAATGTTATTCGAAAAAACGATCATTTTAATAGTAAAAACGGGACTGAAGTTCTAACTAACAAATTAACAGGGTTTCAATGTTTATTGGCGGGAACATGTAAGAATAATTTGTTGGTATATGTAATTTCGTACATATACCAACAAATTATTCTTACATTTTCCCGCCAATAAACATAGAAACACTATTAATTTGTTCGTAAGAACTTTAATCCCGTTTTTACGAATAAAATGATCGTATTTTAGAATAACATTTTTCTCCGTGTAGAAATAAGGGCAGGGTGACGCTGTTCGTAGACTCGATTTGCAGTAGGATGATTTGGCGACAATTTTAATGTTTGGTACTAATAATGATTCACGACCCATCTCTTTTGTTTCGATTATCCAGGTACGTTATTTGTGTATGTATTTTACTGATTGTTTCTGATGTTTACAAATATATTGAAGACCTTTAACTTCTTTCTCGAAGCCAATCCACTTCCGATGATTCATTACTTTTACTTCCAATAGTAAATACCTCTCCAATACACTCCAAGAGTTGCTTATTATTGTCCATGAAGCGTCGGTTCTTTAAAGTCTGGACCCCGATGCCTTGACTTTGAATAACTTCTTAATAGCTCTGTCCACTTCCAGTCAATATAGATTATGGCATCCCTCTACCAAATTAACAGTCACGCTCTTGAATACGAGGAGCTATTTAGGAAAGGAGAGTAATACATTTCTTGGTAGCTCACATGTTACCACGTTCCCATTTCAGGGTTCTTTTTGGACCTAGAATTAAGAACTCCATTTTTAATCCGGAATATTCTTTCTGTTTAAGAATGATTGAAAATGACTTTTCAATTACCAGTATTTATAATGTTATACACATTCTCACAGCATTGTATACATCACAACATATTATGTGGTACAATCGTGCTTGCATTATATTCGTGCTTTTCTTGCAATCGTGCTCACATGTGAAGAAATAAATAGTTTTTATCGTTGTTTTTAATTTGAAAAAAAATTTCACCGTAAATCAAAATGCTATCTACGTTTTGTACTCCAAAGAAGCCAAAAAAATACTGATCAGAGGTATACTGTAGACATTATATTCATGGATAGGAACACGAAACTTATTTTGAGAATGCGAAACGAACGCATTTTGGACTAAATCACTGTTTCGGCGTAATTTAGGCGTTTAAGAGGGTATTTCCAGAGAACACCGAAAATTAGTCATTTTTAAATCAAATTCTAGACGTATTGACTCTTTTTTACAAAAAAACAAAAATAGATTTTGAAAGGTTATTTTTTTATCTGGGACCAGCAGTTTTAAAATTTTGAAAAACTAAGTGCATTTTTAATATACTAAGGTTATACCGTTGGTCGTTGGCATATTTGTTCAATTTTCAAACGATAGATTCTATTAAACAACACAAATTTCAAATCATATAATCATACAACAAAATATATGTATTTTATGTACCGCTATAAATAAGCAGGGCTTGTGTGTATGGGGGGGGGTGTTATTACATTGGTTTTATTTGACATGATTCAGTTCAAGTTTTCAGTATAATTTTTAAGGTGAGTTTTATATTCTTTTATGTTAGTATTCATCTTTCTAATTTTTTCTGGTAATGAATTAAAAAATTTTACTCCGAGATATTTATGACTTACCTGTCCTATTGTTTTTTTACATTTTGGAGTAGGAAGTATTGAAGTTTGTCTAAGATTTGTGTTATTTTTAAATGGAGCAGCTTTATTTTGAATATTATCTTTATAAATTTGTAATGTTGCATGATAGAAGCTATGCGCTTAATTTTCTGACCTTAATTTATTTGAATAAGAGTTCTTAAATAAATCAATACATAATCTAGTAAACACAGTTTTAAAATTTTTAATTTTAGTTAAATTAAAATCATTAAAAAATAAATCCGAGAACGTGTTTGCAACAAAAATACCTCAGTTTTTTTATTTATTTATGGTCTTATAAACTAATATATTTCAGATTTTTTTTACACACTTATTTTCTTCAGACATTATTGAAAAATCTTAAATACTTAGTATATATTAAAGCAAGTTTTCAATGAAATTTTTAATTTTAATAATTCGATACTTGGGGAATAATCGATCTTTCTTATTGGAACCTCCTTGACCAGTTGCAAGTATTTTTAAACTTTTATTCTCAGCCGCTGGTTAATCGCTCTTAAATGCATTCAGTGTTCAATGTCATTTTTAAAACATTTTATTAAAATTACGTTTACGGTAAGCTAGAGGTTATTAAACCCTTAAAGACCTTGTGTTGGACCACTTTATCCGCAGAGTGATAAACCACTATTTTCCCTAAGAGCTTAAACCCCACAAATTGTCAAAATTGTTATTTCAGTTTAGAGCATGGTTTATTTGCATGAATAGTTGCTGCGTGAAAGGGTTTGGGATGCCGGATGGATGCATTAACCCTACATACCTTGACCCCTCATGTCCCCTACCCTTTTACACCAACTTTGCTATTTACTTTTAACGCTAATTATCCAGCAAAAAGTTACAAAAGTAATCTTTTTATTAGGTAAGCACAGATGGGTTTTTACGGCTGAATACCGGTTTTCATTTTACAGGAGGTCCATTGCCTAAATGGACTTCGGTAATATCCACAATTCACATGTGGCTAAAGTGGTTTTACAAATAATTTTAATAATGCAAACATTTTATTTGCAGAACCAATCAAAACCATTCGCATTCAGAACCTAGATTGCCAAAGGTACAACAAAAATTGGGTAGTGTTTAATTCTGCTTTTCTGTAGGGTTTTATAGACTATATTACGTTATCTTACTAATATTATAAACGCGAAAGTTTGTATGGATGTATGTATGTTTGTTACTCTTTCAAGCAAAATTTACTGAATGGATTTTAATGAAACTTTACAATAATATGGCTCATACACCAGAATAACATATAGGCAATAATTTATAAAGCTAGCTATTTATTTTTAATATATTGAAAATTATAATTATTGTTTAATAGAAAACGTCAAAATTTGAGAATGGCATTTTGCAAAACAATGATTGTTAAATCAAAATTCTATTTCAAATTCTATTAGTGAATTTATTTGAAGTACTCGCCTAATACTTTAAATCGAATCAATACATATTTTAAATAAATAGGTTAAGAATTTTGGTATAAACGCAGATGGGACCTAGGAAAAGAAAATAGATTACTCGAAGTACTAATCCTATGCAGACGATGTCGCGGGCAGAAGCTAGTTATTCATATTTTTTAATTGAAATACTCTTGTAAGCAGGTAGGTATGTAGGCAAAGCTATTACAGAAAAACTCACTAGCCTTATATAATATTAAAAAAAAACTAAGAAACGTGTTAAATAAAAGGGATGTTAAATAAGTATACGATACGTTATATCGTTCTCAAATTGACTGTGGAAATATTGGACGGGGATTTGCTACACACACATACACAACCTGAATACAATTAAAAAAGGAATAATAAATACCATCCTGAAAGTACCCATTATAAATTTTCAAGAGCTTTGACGTTCACAATGTACAACGAATATACATACGCCAAAAATATATTATTGAAGCTATTCAAAAATACTGAATCCTTTACTAGATCGTGCATCTATCACACTAGATCAAACAAAAATGACATAAAACACAACCATAAAACCACATTTGGACAAAGAAACTAGACTTACTTTGCAACAAAACTCCACAATATCCTTCCCAAAACATAAAATGAATTAAAAAATTTAATGAGCACATATCAAGAATAAAAGTATGGCTGAAAGAGATCAATGAAAAAATCCCAAATAAAGACGCTAAAAACTACGTAGAAGACAAATTAATAGCCACTCGAACGCTTTTTGCCACATTATGGCACTATTTCCAAAGCCTCTGATTGCTTTGTTGCCACAAGGTGGCAAATATTCTCTAGATTCTTTGAAATGTTTTAAAGTTAACGACTTTAAAATATTTATTTATAAATCCTACGAATATGTCATAATAGACAAAATATAGGTTAATTCATTGGCTAGAAGAATTGTATAGAACTATAATCAGTTTGTACGTTTCCATACTGAAATTCGGAGGTAAGATTTTTAAAATTTGGGCGGAAATATTTCCTTTAGCAATCCGAGAAAAAAGTTTTAAATTGCTCTGTCGCTCCAGTGGATAATCTATTATTAAATGAATTTAGTGCACCTCGGATTCACTAGTCAGGACTACGAAATGCAATATCTATATTTAAATTTACCAAAAATTTTGAATGTACAATAATTTTATATGGTCGCTAAAATGTATATATTTTTTTAATGTACTGTAAAAACTTGATTATTCAATAATATATACCTTTGAAAACGTCTAGCTGAGGGAACGTGCTCTGTAATAATGTTTATAAGAAGTGCCATCCTATCAAAAACGAGGTAAAATAAAGAAAATAAAAAAAAATACACGAAATCTTTAGTATGTTTCGAATTTTGGTGACATTTCGACAGTCAAATAAAGCGAGCAAACGTCAGCCCGTAACATTGAAATAATCTCCACTAACCGCTGTAAGTTCGCGGATCGTTAATATTTTAGCCCAGGCTAAGTGATAAAGTATCGCCGTCCGAAATGTATTTCACTTGGACTGACAAACGGACATAAATATTCGGACGTACACCAATAAATCCTACGGTCGGTTTTAATTCATCAGATGAATCGTTAGAGGTCAGTGGATTGTTTCTTCAACTGTGAACGGTTGATTTAGCGCTTCTGGGGAAATAATGAAATGTTTGGAACAGGTAAACACAATTTAATTAATGCATTTTAATTTTAATTGTTATAAAATTTTACAAAATATTCTTTTTTTCTATCAAAACGTTCCATCAACGAAAATTCGTCATATCTCGATTGTGGTCGAATAACGAACTAAAACACCAGCGCGGCGCACAGTGGGCTGAAAATAGCCTTTCATAGACATAGAGACTTGAATTTTCATGGGTCTTTTTTTGGCTAGAAATGGATTCTGCTGATCAATACGATGCTATAAAATTTCGTATGAAGCAATTGCGTGTACAAATGAAGGAGTTATCATTTTTTTAAGAAAAAAATGTATGGCACTGACATTAAAAATGAGGCTATCTCTAGAATCATAAGGTTGGCCATTATATCCTTACACACAGATATACTACTATTTATTTGTATTTTTTTGACATACTTCGTATTGTGGCGCAACTTGCGCTTTTTTTTTAAATCCTCAAAGTTGAAAAAAAACTTTTTTATGTTGATGATTCATGATGATTGACCATTGACAGAAACTGAAGATACGATATTCACACGAAATATAGCAATCAACAAGCTGCCAAGTCAAATAGCGAAGATTTTAAATGTGATGTTACAACCTGCCCCCGCCACAACACGCCCCACCCTCCTCTATGGTATCCTCATATCTTCAGAACTTATTTATATAAAATACCTAGAATATATGTGAGACGACAGGACTAAGCTTAGAGAAGATTGAATACATGACGTAATGTTTTTTTATTTTTTTTTTATTATTTATTAACCAAAAAATACATGTTATGTACATTCTTTTAGGTATATGCCACCTCACTAGGCTGAGCCTGTTCCGAGGTGGCGAGATGTAACTAAGTACGTTGGACACCATGTCTGCCACAAGCGTATTCAACGAAATAATTAATTATTAGAACATATCAAAACAACGGAAAAATGTCTGCCAAATTTGTTTGCAAGTATCATGTAACCATAATATAATCTACTAGTACTTCATGGGTACCTAGCACAGGTACAACGTAAAATATATCATATCGCGAAGTCATAATCCATAATACATTTTGTTATTATATAATATGATTCTCCTGATAGTTGACATAAATTATTATACATTTTTTGCGCCTACTTAGAGCATTACTTACATTTTATACCTTTTAATATTTTATATTTAGTACTTTTTATGTTTTATAATTTAAACATTCTACAATTTATTATTTTACTCCTAATTTTTTAATAATAACTTTTTCTCTTTTTTAATTTAATACTTATTTCTTGTAACTTTTAACCTTTTACGTTTCACTTTAATTTTTAATTAAAATTTATACAGTTACTTTTTTTATGTGTATAACAGATTGACAAATCCTTTTACAATACACATGATATTTACATAACTTTACATAAATAAATGAAAATTTTACAATATTACACATTTTACAGTTCTTGTTTAAAATTATTTTTTAAACCTTCAACGCTAATGTTGAAGATGTCAAGAGACCTGGAGATATCATTTAGCAGCACCATACCTCTTGTCATGCTATGCTGGGCCAGAACGTCCGTTCTGCCATGCGGAATACAGAGCAAGTCGTGGTGGCGGCCCTGGCGGTAGTTGTTCGGTACGAATAATTTGTAGCATGCCAAGAGGTATGGGCTGTCAATGAAAGAGTTCATAATTTTAATAGCCTTTACTGAAAGGGTCCCATTATTTAATTATGTTAATGGCACATGTTGTGCCATACACTCGAAAATAAATCCTGATAGTGATAATAGAGTGGAAGATACTCTCAGTATCGCCCTAGTCTAAGGCCACCTTTCAAAATGCATTCCTGTATAGGATAATTGCAAATTAATAATTCGCCATGATATTTTAAATGTTTCTTGTAAAGTGCTTACAAAAGTTTTTACAGAATTTTAGAGTCTCGAAATTCGAAGCCCTCGCTTTTAAGTGTTGCGCCATAGATGTCATTCTTGCTATTTCACGAAATTGTCAAAAAAATTGCTTGAAATGGCTTTAGCTTTATTTGATGACCAGATCTGAATAGTCAGGACTTAAACCTTAACATAACCGAACCTTCCACCTTTACATCTCCCGCCTTCCGCGTTTACTCTTCAGCCTTACAGCAGTTTGAGCAATTATAACTCTTGTATGGTTTTCACTTGAAAAATTATAATAATCTCGCGTACAAACAGTAAAAAGAACCTTCTAAAATATTTTAAAAAGCAATATAAAAACTTTCAGTGTGTCAGATTGTCCGGAATATATTATTAATATGACAAAAAACATATTAATACAACTTTTTACTACTAAATGTCTATTTTTCCATACAGCAATGAATGATATTTTAAGGTCGAATTAAAAATTCACGTTCAAATAAAATATACACCGCAATAATATAAAAGGAAAAGCCTTCCCAACTTTTCCTCCGAAATAAACGGCGGAGTTTTTCAAGTCACAAAGACGACAATAGTTTTCTTTGTTACACCAACGGCAGTCAGACACGGAATCCTGAGCCATTGAATATATTGTTCGCTGAACGATGGCAAATAAAAAATTATTTTACCTAACTTGTGAGGATAGACGATGATTTGTTATTTGTAATATTTGGAGATATCGTTTTACTGATAGAATTTTTTATTCTATCATAATATTATTTTATTAAATTGTTTACTTAATTTACAATAAAATATATAAATTTGTTTTAGACCACTTTAATTTTAATTACACTCGAGTGTAATTAAAATTAAAGTGGTCTAAAACAAATTTATATATTTTATTGTAAATTATGGCGAGCCACAAAGTTAATGCTTATTACGAACATGTTAACTTAATGTTTAGATTCGGTACCTATATTCGTTTGTCTACACCTACTGAAAATCGATATCATATGAAATTCTCCGTTGAATTATTTATTGCTTTTTTAAAAATTTATTTATCGGCTAAAAATTATGGTGCTTGATATTGCAATTTGATGAATGAAGTAGCTGCAGCTGAATAGTACGAATACGAAAGGATATAGATGGGAAATGTTGGGGAGAACCTTGTTATTTAGGTCTGAATAACAAACAAAGCATAAGTCATTTTACGCGACGCCATCGTTGGTTACAACAATCGCGAGAGTTTAGTGAAATCACTCAACAGTATCTTAAAAATCAGGATAGAGGTGCTTATGATATAAGTAGATATTTTAATTCTAGATTTTACATATTATTAAATTAATAACTTCGTAACACAGTGATACTGGTTTCGATTCCCAGTTGCGACCGTTACATTTTTATTTGTTTTATTATATTTCATGTTCTTCTTCAATAAAAAATAATTACTTAAAAATAAATTGTAACAGAAATCACAGATCTTAAGAGTGATTGACCAGCTGCTGAGAATAAAGTTTAAAAATGCTAGAAACTGTACAGGGAGGTTCCAAAGAGAAAGATCGATTATTCCCCGTATCAAATTTATTAAATTAAAAATTTAATTTCGATTTATTTCATTCAAAACTTGCTTTAATATTATATACCTACATTCAAGTATGCAATAAAAATGCTCAAAACGCATGATGATAAATTATTAACCGCTTGGACACATAAGCTTGTTTTCACGATAATTTAACGTAGGTAGACATAGGAATGACGTATGTCCCGCACCTGAGTTATATAGTGTACTATTTTTTGATTGTAAGTATTTATGATTTTTCAATACTGTCTAAACAAAATAAGGGTGTAAAAATAATTTGAAATATTTTAGTTTCTAAGACCATAAATAAATAGAAAAACTGCGGTATTTATGTCACAAAACAAGTTCTCGGATTTATTTTTTTATGATTTGAATTAAACTAAAAAAAAAATTTTAAAACTGTGTTGACTAGAATTTGTATTGATTTATTTTGTTGTATGATTATATGATTTGAAATTTGTGTTGTTTAATAGAATCTATCGTTTGAAAATTAAACAAATCTGCCAACGACCAACGGTATAACCTTAGTATATTAAAAATACACTGCGTGTACCAGATAAAATAACAATCTTCAAAATGTTTTCAATCAATTTATGTTTTTTTTGTAAAAAACAGTCAATACGTCTGGAATTTGATTTAAAAATGACCAATTTCCAGTATTCTCTGGTAATACCCTCTTAAGGCGAAGGATATATTATTTTTTTTTGGTTTTACGTTCGATATTTTGAACTTTAAAGCAGTTTTTATAGATATGATTTATTTTTTGTGGGCTTATAAAAATGCTAATCAAAAACTTACTCGAGTATTTGAAAGGCAAATATGTTTCCTATTCGCAATATTTAATTAAAGTACCTAAAATATTTCAAAGCGATCTAATTTTCAAACCAAAATCAAACGATTTTGCATTACATGGTAGTAAGTACCTTGGTGAATATTATTATTAACAAAAAATGTAATACAGGCAGTTTGAAAATTCATATAACACCAATTATTACTTCGATTGTAGACAAAATTATATGAAATAATTTTTATCTTTTTATTAATTCATGCATTATTTTTATAAAGTAACTAGCTGGTACCGCCTTGCGTTTATTTCCCATTCGTCCACGTTCCCCTTCCGCCTCCTCTTCCTCTTCCCCTCCCGCGTCCCCTTCCTCTCCTGCGTTACCTTGTCACCTTTTTTGCATCCCCCCCCCCTCACGCATTCCGATTCCGCCTTCTCCGCCTTCCCCTCTTCCTCGTCCCCCCTCCCGCGAAGCCCCCCTCCTTAATTCCCCATCCAACCCTCCCGCATACCCCTCTCCCAGCCCTTTTTCCCTGCCGCTTAACTCCATAAAATACACCCATGTTTCCAACAAATCGTGCAACCAATTTAATTTTTTTAATGCAAATTTCATAATGCCAGGGCTCACCAGTATATATATAGAAATATTCACGGGCATGTTAACAACAATCCAAAAAAAATAATAACAATCGGATCAAATTTTAATCCCAATAGTAGAGGAAATAATTTCATAACTCCAGAGCACAATATTTTATAACCATGCCGGGTGTGCGCACATCATATTCCCAAAGTTTCATCGCAATCGGATGAACGTTATGGCCGCGCATAACATACGAACACACAAACAAACAAACAAACAAACAAATATTACTTTTTATATATTAGATAAAATCATTTAAACACGGAAAATACTAGGCCTCGTGAGCAATTATTTGAATAGTTCCTAACTAAATATTAATTGGATATGTTTCGTATTATACGTATTACATGCTAAATAATTCGTAACCACCTAACATTGAACGAGTGTAACCTAAACCAATGGGTAAAGTACATTGAATATGTACTATTGCAGTGAATATGTTACGAGGGAGAGTTATTAGATAAAACCTCGTACCTACCATATCCAGCATAATGTTATCCGTTTAACACTAACCCAACATCGATACATCTATTTCGTTAACCCACTTGTTATGTTTGGGTCTGAGTCTAGGTATGCATTATTAATTTGTTCGTATAATGTTACGTTTTATACGGAATTCAAATTTTATATTAAGAGGCTAGACTTTGAACGACACGCGGAACACCCGCGTCTGTCATTCTGTCCCGCTCACAATAAGCTCACGCACACTTACAATACATGCGAATGCGAAATGTGCGAATGAGACAACGCTCAAATTTACCTGCAGAAATCGCTCGAAAAGGGGTTTTATGGAGAATACACTTTTCTACACCGAAACTTTCACGAAATTGAAATTTTAAAAAATATATATTTTTTAGAAAGAAGAAGCTACGTCGATTTTATAATTTTATAATTCTTTATGAGAGTTGAGTAAGCAGCACCTTTTCCTTAAATAATATTTTTTGATTAATCGTACATGTTTGACAGTAAATGTTTACGTTAATACGAAACGCATCGAAAATTCGAAAACATACCCACATAGTTTTCACCCTCTAGAAGGCAGTTTAAAAAAACATTCATTTTGTGCAATTTTCGATGTAGAAAAGTGTTTTTTCCCGGGTGTCAATTTTGTATGGGCCGAAAAGCGAAGTCTATCGTCTTAATTGTTTTATTTATAAATAAAACTTGTATGACAATTATTTCTTATTTTACTGGGAGTTGGGCTAAGTTCATAACATTATTAAATTCAACACTATTTTTAAGAACTCTTTTCTTATTGTGTATAACGATTGAAAATAATAATGAAAAAATGACCTACCAGCACAGACCCATATAAATCACGTGATATTATAGTGCAGTTGGGTAGGGTGGGGCTAGTTGAACATGATTTTGCGAATTGGACCCTAGACTCAAAACTCTTATAGATATGTTTGTGTTTTCAACTTTTTAAGATTTATTATTAAATAATGGTTATTCCACAAACTTAATTGATATAAATTCCTAAATAAGAAACTTAAGCTCATTTCAACCAATAATTTTTTTTATTTGGTACAACCTGAAACTAATAATAAAATCACAAATCCCTTTCAATGACGTCGGATCTTAAATATATCATATTTTTCTTCACTTAGTACAAAAAAATTGCCTCCTACATTAAACCCACCTTCAATATGGACAACAACTTAAATTATTAAAAAACACTAATGATAGAGATCATAAATTTAGCCACTCAGGAATTTACCAAGTATGTTGCAATGATTGTCCATCGTTTTACAGAGGTAAGACAACCAGAAATGTAAATATTTTTTTTTTTTTTTTTTTTTTTTTTTTTATTATTTAATAAATTTTTACAAGTTACAGTTTTTGACATTTTTTTTTAAACTACCATACTAGGCTACTGCCCGTGTTGTGGTAGTCATACATAATGAATATATGAACTAAAAATACTTTTTTACAGAAGCAGATAATAAAAACTAGGTAATAAATAATGAGAAATAAGAATGCAGAAAAGAAAAAAAAAGATATTTAAAGATAAATAAAAGTAAATACAAATATTAAAATAATAGTGAGCTGAAAAATAAAGAGAGATAAATATTTTAAAGAAAGAAATAGAAATTAAAAATAATAAACATTAAGATTATAAAATTATATATTATATTGTTTTGAACGCAGGCTAAATTGTGGTAGATATAATCTACAAGACGATTATGTTTATGGTCACATTCAATTTCAGTGATGTGAAACAAGTTGGAATAAAGCTGTGACAGGATATATTTTATAATTTTTTGTTTTGTTTTTAAAAGTGTTAAGAACTCATGTAATCTTTAAAGAAAGCTCGTCCCTTTTCAAATATCCAATGCTGTAGACGGGCGGTAAAGGTGGATACTGAATTATTTGACTTAATATCGGTACTCAATGCATTAAGTATTTTCGGAGCTATGAACCAGAATTGTCGTTGAGCGAATGTGGTTTTAGTTTTTGGGACCATGCATCCCAGGTTTGATGAAAAGCGGGTGTGTGCTTGATGTTGTGGAGCCACCAGTAAGTTATTTTTCCGTATAAAACATAAGCTTATTTTAGTAAATAGCTGACGAATATCTAAGACCCTTATTTTATCAAATAGTTCACTTGAGGGATGGGTAGGTTGGCATTTAAATATAATTCTCAAAATTAGTTTTTGTACAGTAATAATCGGATAGATAATGGATTCAGCACAACCGCCCCATCCCACTATACCATATGTTGCTACAGATTGAAAAAGGGCAAAGTATACGCTTCTTAGAGTAAGTAAATCTAAGATAGACCTAAGGGAGCAGAAAATATAGCAGAGTTTACGGAGTTTTTTTACTGTGTCACTGATATGGGCTTCCCAACGTAGTTGGTTGTCTATGAGTATTCCCAAATATTTAACTACATTTGATGATTTAAGGAAAGAGCACGTACAATTTATATTAGGGATATTATTGGGAGTTTGTAAATTGAGTGAACATGAGTGAATGATAGGTTTAGGGCAGTTGTTGGGTAAATTATGTTTGCGGATGGAAAATGTCATATATTGTGTTTTGTCGATATTAAGTGTGAGTAGGTTTGTATCAAGCCAATGCTTTACTTTTAATAGACCATTATTAGTTTTGTTGATAACTGATTCCCATGTTTCATCTTCGAATATTAGAACAGTGTCATCGGCAAATGATAATATCATACCTCCAATATTCATGGCACATAGTGAGTTAATATATATAAGAAATAATATTGGTCCTAGTATACTGCCTTGAGGTACACCATAGGATACAGGTAATTTTTTGCTTATATGTATTTTGTCAGAGTGGATAAGAGTTTGTTGTGTTCGGTTTATTAGATAGTTTTCAAACCATGTATAGGCTACTCCTGTTATTCCAATCTGACGTAGTTTTTTTAGCAGTAAGGAATGAGAGACCGTATCGAATGCTTTTGCTAGATCGAGAAAGACAGCAAGTGGTTTGCGACCAATGTCAAGGTTATAGGAAACGATCTTTGTGAGGGCGGCAATTGCATCTGATGTACTCCTACCTTTGCGAAAGCCATATTGGTTATCGGATAATATTTTGTTATCTTCAAGGAACTTACATAATCTATGTTTCACCGCTTTTTCTAGAATTTTAGATATTGTGCTTAGTAAGGAAATCGGTCGGTAGTTATTTACAGATAATTTGTCACCTGCCTTGAAGATTGGGATTATTTTGGCCTGTTTTAAGGAGTTAGGAAAAGTGCCAGTTTTGAAGCTTAAGTTGATTATGTGTTTAAGAGGGGAGGCGATAAATTTTTGGATATGTTTAATAATTTTAGTCGAGATGTGATCTATACCTGTGGAGTTACTGTTTTTAAGAGATGCTATTAGTTCTATAATTTCTGATTCAGTGGTGGAAGTGAACTGAAACGGGTCATAGCTCAGAATACCGATAGGTATATTATTTGCAAGATCTTGCTCTGAAACGCTTTTTTTGGCTAAAATATTTTTTGCTAAGTTGGGTCCGATATTCGAGAAAAATTGATTGAAATGTTCGGATATTTTTTCAGGGTCAGAATTTATATGTATTGTTTGGTCTTCAACATTAATCTTAACAATAGGTGAGTCAGTTTTATTAATGTTGGCTATATCTTTTATAATATTCCAAATTTTTTTTTATCATTGGTTGCTTCACTGATTTTTTTTTTGTAGTATTCTCTTTTAACATTTTCAATTATTTTTTTGCAGTTGTTTCTATAACGTTTGTAGAATATGAGAGATGCATAATCACTGGGGTTTTTCCTACAGAAGTTATGAATTTTATCACGCTTTCTGATACAGTGGAGAATACCAGCAGTGATCCATGGTTTGAGTTTTGTGTCCGATCGTTTTTTTTTACTATTTGAAAATGATGTTGCATTAGCTACGTGGTTATGAAGAGTATTTATAAAATATTCGCATGCAGAGGTGGCATCGGTACAAGAGTAGATATGTTCCCAGTTTTCTTTCGATATAAGATTTAGGAGAATTTCATAAGAAATCTTTTCTTGGGGTTGAGTAGTTTGGGGTGGTTTGTGGATTTTTTTGGTAATTGAAGTGATGATTGCATAGTGGTCTGTTATAGTTGATTGATATACTATTGATTTATTTTCTAGTTTACTCTTAACAAAGACATGATCAATACAACTACTATTGTTCAAGTCTGATTCTCTTGTTGGAGCGGTGACAGCTGGCAAATATCCTAATAGAGTTAGTATATTTAGGTAATCGTTGGCTTGAGTATGCATTTTGTTGATTATATTTATGTTAAGGTCACCAATTATGTAGGTGTTTTGGCATTGTTCTATGTTTGTTAATATTCCTTGCAGTGAGTATAAGAATGGGGTTATATTATATGTATTCGGAGATCTGTATATAGTGAGGATTGTTATGAGGTTATCAAGTTGAATTTGAAGACAGTTTGCGTTTTTAATTCTGACCTCTTTGACTGAGTGTGGGATGTGATTTTTAATGTATACAATAACGCCGTCGTTTTGAGTTTGGTTTTGCAGTGTATTATAGTGATTGAAGTTTGTTATCGTTTTAGGAAGGAAATTTTTTTGAATCCAACATTCGGTTAAGACAATTACATCGAAATCTAAGGCAAGGTCAGTAAGAACAATTAGCAGTTCATCAAAATTTTTGTTAATACTTCTTATATTCATTGAGAATATCGTAAGGGCAGAATTTGTTAATAATAACTGGCGTACCACTTCAGAATCATTAGTTGATGAACATGGGATTGGTATTGTGTTATCTAGTAAATCTGATAAGTCTTCCATTTTTCAGTTTTTTGGATTGCGTTAATTATTAATAGTAAAGATGCAGTGGTAGTGATATTTTTGTCAGCAAAATAGGGATTAAGTTGTTGAGAAGATGTAACATGTGCAATAACAGTGACCTTTATAACAATTATAGTGACATAATAAGCAATAACAGTGACCTTTTTAATTATTACAGTATTAAAATTTTGACACTTATAGTCAATGTCAAAAATACAAGTTTTATGTTTGGTAAAATTAAAACTATATGCAATGTTTAATGACAATTCAAATAAAGAATGGGTGATAATAATATTTTTTTCTGATGAAACAAAAGTTAAGTCATGTAACGTTTGAAATTTTTTTTTACAAAAGTTTCTATTTTTGGTAGACCTGAAGTAAGTCAAATTGGTAAAGATAATTCCACTTTTGATGATAATTGTAGTAATGGTGGATTTATGAGTTTTAATGTTACTATGATTAATATTATTAAAATAAAATGTGCCAAGGATTTCTTTTGTTTTTAAAAGTAGGGAAGGATTTTGACAGTTACTAAAAATAATAACAGTTTTATACAGTTGAGTGACCTTTAGAAGAGTAGTAGAAAAATTCTGACATTTAGGGTAGATGTCAAGAATACGATATTTATATTTATTAATATTGAAACTACATGCGATGTCTATTGGAATTTCAAACAAAGATTTAGTGATTATAATATTGTTTGTAAATAAAAAGAACTTCAGGGTAAGTAGTGTTCGAAAAAAGTGCTTCCAAAACTTTTTTTGGCAATACTAAAAACAGTAAACCTTAAACAGTTTATTTCACTTTTGATAATAATTTTTAGAGTATTAAGTTTGTAAGTGGTCGTGTTAGGATGTTGAAAATAGTTCAAATAAATTGTTCCATAGGTTTCTGTTGACGACAATAGTGGTGAAAGATTTTGACAGTTACACAAAGCTATAACAATAGTATAGAGTTCAGTAAGCTTTATAAAGACAACAGTAAAAGAAACCCTACACTTAGGGTTTATATCAAACATATAAGATACATATTTGTTAATATTGAAAGTACATTTAATATTTACGTATAGAGTGTTATTAGAGAATATTATTATCATAAGATTTTTTGAAAACAGGTAAGCTTTATCGAAATTGTATTCAGTGATTGTGGTCTTATATATTATGAGAGAGAGAGAAGTAATCAAGTTGATAATGTTGGTAAACCTCAATAAAGACAAATTAAAATCAAATAAATTAGTAACTTTGAAGGGTGAGTATAGTTTAAGAGTTGTTGTGTGCGGGAGATAGAAGATATTTATTTTGTTCGTTGACGAGCAGGACAGGCGTTCCAATGTCTTTTCGCACATACACCTTTCCCTCTCTGATCCAGGCGAATTTGAAGATGTTGTCACGCGTGGCCTTCCGAGCAAGATACCACAGATGTTTCGCACGAAATGTTAGGTGTTCTGAGATATAAATCGGCGAGCGAGTTCCAGCCATTCCTATAAGAGACGTGTTTAGTTTCTTGTCTCTATTTTGAGTTTCTTTGTTGTATGATTTTACGCCATTTAAAAAGTCGTTACGGTCGTTGTTTGTTTTAAATTTAAGGATGATGGGCCTCTGTTGGTCTTTGTTATTCCTTTGGGCGAGACGGTATGCCGTTTCAATGTTAGCAGCGTTGGCGTTTGTGATCTTTTGGATGTTGGAGATAATGCTTAACAAATTTTCTCCATTTATTTGAGGAATTCCTCTGATCTCAACGTTCTTAGCTCTGCTTTCCCTGTCGATTTGCTCAAATTGACCTTCAAGTTGGTCGATGCGAATTACGAGCAAAGCATTTTTGTCTTCTAATTTTTTGTTTATATCTTCCAATTCGTGCACTCGGAGTAAGATTTCTTCATATTGTTTACTCATTGCCGATACTGTATTGAGAATTTTTGAATTCTGTTCTAGAATAAGGTTTTGCTTTGTCAATAGCTCACTGTCCAAAGGTGAATTATCCACTACGCTGGGATTTACGGTAGGCACAGTAGCTAAGCATTTTTTACATTTGATTTGGGCGCGCCGTTCCTTACTAAGGCGTCGAAAGGAGCTCTCAGCAACTCCGCCGCAGTGTAGGTGAAATGTACCTTTGCATGTGTTGCACGTAAGCAAGGACTCAGCGGAGAGGGTAGGTTCCGCACAGGCATTGCAGTTATTCATGTTGGTTATTATTGTATGGCAATATGACAATGACTATAATCAGACGTAAAAGAGTGAAATATTCGGTAAATTTAAAAGAATGTGCACGTCAGTACGTCACAAAAATAAAATGTATGCCCGAATGGATAAAGATTTGGTAAAAATAAAAATAATCAGAATATTTCGGATTTGATAGGATTCGATCACTGTTCGCTAAGTGTGGTTGAGCGAATGCGCTAGCCACTACACCGTTGACCGTGTATGACGTATCGTGAAATGAATGCAATATTAATTGACTGGTGCAGATACTTTTATAATAAGCAAATGTTTTTTCGTGAACAATAATAGCTGTCACTTTTCAGAGATTTTTAAAAATGTCTTAATCACTTCAAAAACGACTCCTCAGAAATCACTCACGTGGAATTTACACTGAACTGATCTTTAAACTGACTGGCACAGATACTTTTATAATAAGCGGATGTTTGTTTCGTGAACAATATTAGCTGTCACTTTGCAGAGATTTTTTTTTCAAATGTCTTAATCACTTCAAAAACGGCCGCTCAAAAATCACTCACGTGGAATTTTCATTGAACTGATCTTTACGAAAAAAATTGCTGATAAAATTATTACTTTATCTGTATTTTACGCTATAATTTTTATGATCTTGATGGAGCAGTTTTTTGGCGTGCACTCTGTAGGAAATTTTTGAAAAGGTGAACTTTAAGATGTTTAAATAATAATATAATAAACGGAACATTTAAGATGTTTAAATAATAATAATTTTTCGGAGTTTGGGGAATCATCTTATCTCCACCACTCATACTTTTAATAAGGACACAGGGGTTAAAATTCTTCACCGTAATAATAAAATCAAAATATTAGTTAACTTGGAAGCACTTGAAATTAAAAAATCCCTAAATACTAACCAAATTATAATATTTTTTTTTACTTAAATTAATTTGTATAACTCTAATATCTATCAATATTATAATTAACCTATTATTATAAATTATTATTATCAAAATATTTAGAAACCTCGATGTATATTATTTGTAATTTAATTAATAAATTTAATTTGTATAATTTACTAAATTATAATTCAATTTATCAACCATCATACTATGTAACTTATAAATAAATTATTATTTATCTGTAACCCACATTTCCATAAATTCATTGTCATATTATCCGTAAACTACACTATCATCAATTATTTTATTATCTGTAACTTCGTTAACATAAATTCAATGTTATATTATCTGTAAATTTCATCTATCAATTATTATTTTATCTGTAAATTTCATTGTCATAAATTCCTTGTTATATTTATTACCTGTAAACATCATTATCATCAATTACTCTATTATATGTAAATTTCATTATCATAAATTCATTGCTGCATTAACTGTAAACCTCATTATCATAATTATTATATTATCAGTAAACGTACTTCATTACCCATATAATCTGCATACTTCACCCGCCATAAAACAGGGACATCCCTAGCATGGCGGGCGAAATAACACAATATGTATACTACGTATAAAATTCTTTAATAAATAAATAAATAAATTAATTCTAGATATATTTCCAATAACCGCTATTTTATTGCCGGAATTCCCGCAATTACCCCTCCCCCTTTGTTAACCTCCCACTCAAACAACTATTTTTTGTTGTTGAATATATCTTTCAAAATTTTGTATCATAGGTTAGTTTTAATATTCTCCTGACGAAGGAAGAGTTCTTCTGAAACCGGTAGGGTTCAATTAAAATTTAAAGTGGTCTAAAACAATTTTATATATTTTTATTGTAAATTAAAGCGAGCTACAAAGTTAATGCTTATTACGAATACTGAAAGTATTTATAAAATTTTGGAAATATGACCGTGTCTGGGGTACACAATTTCCATTAGAGATGTGAATGAAACTTATTCTGTACCTCAATCACATTACAAGATCGACCTTAAACTCATATGGCGAGAGGTATTAATCGAGAGGAAGATAAGAAATAGGGAAATTCTTTCAAATAGTGAATTACAGAGGATGCTTGAGCACTTTAAAATCAATAGACTGTATAGACCCGAAAATTTACCGGCCGGGTTCAGAAAATCAGGTATTTGTCCTGTTGAAAATTTATCACAGAAGAGAACTAAACTTTGAAACGAGTGACATAAACCAATCTTGGACAGAAGCCTTCACATTTCTACTGGAGGATACTAGAGCAACGGTTTCTAATAACAATCATAAAATTTTTAAGAAAAAAAGGATTTATTACTGTAATTCCATTAATAAAACTTTTTTTTGTATTTCTTGGGTATTAACTATGTAACAATTTGTAGATATTTTGTTTTAAAGAGTTTTATTTCACATGTTCATTTGTTACATAATTTTTATTTATCTGCTGATGGTTTCGATACATTCGTGTTATTCACTAGCAAACAGATAAGTACAAAATTAAGTAAAAAATGTAAGTACATGTAAAATAAATCTCATTAGAGGTAGGTACCTATTCTATCGCATCTCTAAATTTACAAAATCTGTTCCGATTTTGATAATTTCAAAGTGCATCCGAGTTCTAAAGTTCATCGAACCAGAGTTGCAGACGGACACACAACCGAAATTAGTTTTTTTGTGATTATTTTTTATTTTAGTTTATTAGGGAAACAGACAGTTTACATATATTTTTTTAAGTAATTACTTTTTACGTGGTTGCGTGAACCGCTGAAGTTTCCGCATAAAATTCTTATCATATACAGAAAAAAACTCTCTCATTTATGGGATGAAGCCAAATTACTATTTAGATTTATCTTTACTACTAATCAGTTTATATTATGAATATGAAAAAAATGCTATGGATACATTGAAGCCTTTCCTATCTTCTCTATTTATTGGTAAATAAATAAAATTATTAATTACGTGAAAAAAAATATAAGCGTACAGTACTAAATAATTAGTTTTTTCATTACCTATATATTTAGTTTGTAAGAACTAAAATAAATAGAAAAAACAAAGTATTTTTGTCACAAAACACGTTCTCGGGTCTATTTTTTAATTTCACTAAAATTAAAATGCTGAAAACTGTGTTGACTAGATTATGTATTGATTTATTTTGTTGTATACATATATGATTATATTATTCGAAATTTGTGTTGTTTAATAAAATCTATCGTTTGAAAATTAAACAAATCTGCAAACGACCAACGGTATAACCTTAGTATATTAAAAATACACTTAGTTTTTCAAAATTTTAGAACTGCGTGTACCAGATAAAATATCTTTCAAAATCAATCAATATGTTTTTTCGTAAAAAAGAGTCAATACGTCTAGAATTTGATTTAAAAATTATTTAAATTTCCTGTATTCTCTGGTAATACCCTCTTAATGTTTGAGAATAAGATTCTGGTTTAGTATAATATCTTTTTTCTTCGCTGAGACATTGTTTTAATCCAGTCTGAATGCATTACCGTCCTGGAAGAACTATAGAAAATACCCGACGCAGGGTTGTGAGCCAATGCTACATGACTCCTACATACGATATGTAAGATCTTGATCGCACATCCAGCGGAGTTATCCCCGTTACCCGCTATCCTTTGCAGTTCAGACAGACAGTATATTGTTCAGACGTTCCCCACGGTGTCTTTATCGACGTTTATAGGCCAGATGCAGACAATTGTTAGAGCTTCGCCTCCAAACTGAAAGCTGCTATTTCCAAGATGCTTTTACCGCCAGATTCTAAAGCTTCTGCCATCCGGATAAAAATGTAAATACGTACATGAGTGCAGCATCCGATTTCTGGCGAAACGCAAGATATATTTTTATTTTTATTTTTAACTTATTAACTTAAAGAGTTAAACCTAAAATTAATTAATATGCGACATCTATTGACTATAAAGTCAATAGATGTCGCTAAATATAGATATTAATAAAAGTGATAAAATTTATCCTGACACCTTCTAGAGGGCATGTAGTTCGAGTTAAATCTTGCAATCATACATAAAGATAGCAGCCAATAAAAATATGCGTTAAGAATAATGAAAAAATAATGTTGGTGGTTCTCAGTCGAAGTACAGTTAAAAATGACCGAATCAGATAGGGATACGTTGGCGCAGTGGTTAGCGCGTTGGCCCGGATTGCCAGAGGTCCTGGGTTCGAGTCCCAGATGTATCCGTATCTTTTTCTGATTTTTCTGTTTCGGATTCTCGATTGACTTTCGCTAATATTACCTTCATTAATCAAAATATTATATATTTTTGATTCTGAATATATTTGGTATAGTAGGAGATTGTGGGTATTTTCTAGATACAAAATTTTAATTCTAAAAATATTGCAGTATTCATAGGCAGATAAGATATACAGATACATATTTCACCTGATAATAAACATTGTTTTTTTAAAGAAAGATAAACATTTCCGGGACAATATTTGAAATTCTCCTACCACCTCTAAAGTAAGCAGTACCTCCTACTATTCTCCCTACCTCCACAGGAAGCTGGACATGTTGCTTGTGTGGTGATGGAGGACTTAGCTAGCCGAGGAATTGATCACTAATTGGCGTAGTCCAGTGGTAAAGTTTTAGACTCCCATTCCAAAGGTCGCGGGTTCGAACCCGGCGTTCTCAAATAAATTTCATTCGATTAATTTGTATTATTTCACAATCAATTAATTAAAAATAATATAAGGTATATTTGCGGTACGTTCCAGAATGGAAGATACTCTCAGTATCGCCCTGGTGTAAGACCACCATTCAGAATTCAAACGTTTCTTGAAATGGCTTTAGCAGTGTTTAGTGACTAGATCTGATAATAGCCAGGTACTTCCCAACATTCTTCTTACCCATCTCCTTCTTTTCCCCACTTACATTCAGCCTCACAAAATACCCCAATTGGGTATACCATAGTCTCACTGGCTTCAGACGGGAGCAGTTGGGACTCTTAGTATATTGAGTATTCACTATAAAAAAAATAAGAAAAAAACGTGATGCCCCTCGGCCACTGACCACTTTGAATTTATCTTAGCTTTCTTTATGGAAAAAAAAATTATGACAAATAGAAACTTATTGATAAATGTTAAATCAAATCTTTTAAACTGTTACCATTAAAATTCATGTTATTAGTACCTACCTATTTGAAATTATTAAACATTTGAATAATCTTGCTATACAGTCCCAACTTCCCAGAACTGTGGCATTTCCAATCCGCCGAGCGTTGTGTGGTTGAAGAAAATTAATGTAGGAAGGAGATGATAATTTGTATGAAGGAAGCTATGGGCTAGCCACACCTAGCAACGAAATACTGTTATCTCTCTAGGTTGATACTGAAAGAATCTTTCACTACGAAAGTACTTTCTTTGGAATTGTACAGATTTTATTTAATATCAATAAACACTAAGAGGATTTTTTTTAAATGCAGATCTATTACCGAAAGGTTTTCTAGGATAATCTAAATGAATTAAATCGAGTATGTGGTGTAAAAAACAACTAACGTTCTAGATCCCTGAGGCGTATGTGGAGATTCGAAAAGAATGCAAGGCTGATGTAAGCGTAATGAGTAAAATTAAGAAAGGAACCCTCAGATGGTTTGGGCATGTAGAGCGAATGAACAAAGAAAGGAGCGTAAGGAGAATATATGATGCAAGTGTGAATGGTATAAGAAGTAGAGGACGTCTGAAAAAGACATGGCACGATCAAGTGAATCAGATACTTGAGTCGGGCCATGTCAAGAGTCAGAAAAATAGAAGAGTATGTATGAGACAATGTATGAATGTGAATGAGGCAAAGAGTGTGTGCCAAGACCGAGGTGTTTGGCGGTCCGTCCTCTCTGCCTACCCCTGCGGAGAAACGGCGTGATGGTTAGTTAGTTAGTTAGTTAGTTAATTAATAATAATTAATAATTAATCGTAACTACTAATACCTCGATGAAAACACATTAGGTTGCCAAAGCACTATCTAATAGATTTTCTATTTATGTATCTACATAATTATTATATTACACGTGATGTAGGAATTTATAAATCATAAAGGAAACTTCTGTAATTATTTCAGAAAATAATATCTCCGTAAGTTGTGTTCGTGTTGGCGACCCAACTCTTGACTTATTGAAGCAGACACATGTGTCCGTCATTAGGACGTTTCATACTGTACGTTTGTTCGTCAGGGTTGTGAATGAAGAAAAAACAAATACCGATGCTACACTAGATAGGCTCCCAGTAAGCAGGCAATGGACAAAAAACATCAAATTTAATTAAACAGAGCATTCAGCCAGCTGAAAAACGATAGTGATGATGATGTGGTGGACGATGGCGATGTGGCCATTCTGATGAACTCATCGGTAACGTAGTGGAATACTTAAAGTATTCAATATTTATCGATAAATCGTCTGCACTGCACCCAATCGTACCTCACCTAGTCGTTTGGGCGCCACATGTGCATTACATGTTGCGTTATGGCTGGTAATAATTAAGTTCAATCAATCATTAAGCATACCTATCAAGTACCAACCAAACTGCATCCTTTATTTATTTATTTATTGTTGTTATACGCCCATAAATAGATTTATAGATTATAAAATAATATGTTATCGAGGATTATACATAATACATAGAATTTATACCAAAGGTTATAAAAGTGAAAAATTTTAAGAATATACAAGTAGTAGAATATAGCGTAAAACCGTGAAATATTTTAAACAATATAACATTTGAAAATAACATAGAACAAAATATAATATAAAACATTACAATAACACGTCAAATCATTAAATATATTATACTCACGTTATAATAATTTGTACGATTCCACAAAGTGTTGGTTTAAATTGTATTTTAGATTATAAAGGGAATCAGCAAATATATCTACAATACCACCAAATTTGTTGCCTAAATCATGCATCCTATTGATAAGTGAGTGTGATTGATAGTTGGTTGTTGATGTGTTGCAAAATAATGTTACATTTTGTCTAGTATTCCTTGTCGGTACATGGAGTTTAATAGTAGCAACAATTCTGTCGAATGAGTGGCGTAAAATAAATTATTCTTCAGCCGTCCATTCATTGCTAAGGATTATGGCCCTTGGCCGACAAACACAAAGCAGGCAAAAATATTTGCAGAAAGGGTAACAATTATTATAAGCACTAATTATTAGCCTGAAACACTCATCCATATTGAAAAACCTCCCGAGAAAAGATACATGTCGCCGACAGGACTCGAACCCGCACCCCTTCGATTGCCGGTCGAGAGCTCTACCATTAAGCTACGGCGCTTTATCTGTTACCCACCAAATGATTCAATATATACTAGTGTTTCATTCAACAATTACCGCTTATTACATTTTTTCAAAATTGTTGAATGATAATTGGTAATTCCAATTGGTAATTGTTGAATGAAACACTAGTATAATGGTAGAGCTCTCGACTGGCAATCGAAGGGGTGCGGATTCGAGTCCCGTCAGCGACATGTATCTTTTCTCGGGAGGTTTTTTTAATATGGATGAGTGTTTCAGGCTAATAATTAGTGCTTATAATAATTGTTACCCTTTGTGCTATGCATAAAAAAATCTTGTATTAAACATTAGTTTATCAATTAAAAAATAATCAACATTTGCAGAGCTTGTTCAAGGAGAGATTGATACCTATAATGAACCGAGGATGCTGAACAAGTGCAATAAATGGATGCCTTCATCCTAGAGATTCATCGTCAAAAGCCTCGACTCCCCGACTGAACAGGTAAAGAAAATTACGATTATGAGGATGTTCCAAACATTAAAACCAGTTTATGTAACATCTTTTCTATCTGAAATATACTAGAATTGTGACCGCCATCTTGTTTTCTGTTTACACTTTTTTTTTTACATTAGGTCCACACAGGAGGCTCTGAGGAAAATAATTTCCCTCAGAGCCTATCTCATCTTTGGGGATGCTGTGTGGAGGGTATTTTTAAGGAAAGGAAGGAGAGGAAGTTCTGGGAAGGAAAAATGTGTGTGGGTTGGATAGGAATCTGGGGTTCAGTGTGTCTAGATCATCCGCCGCCAAGACCTAGATAAACCTTACCTCATGAACCCGGACACCCCTGCTAAGTCACCAAACTTAGCGAACCACTTGGGGTGACCTATGGAAGAGGTGTTGATTATCCAATAAATGGTTCCCGGGGCGGCGGTACCCATTCCCGCCTCCCAATTTGTACAAAACTGTAAACATAGACAAATTGTAAACACCTCTCTTCAAAAAACAATAATCACTTCAGAGAAACTCCAATTTCCAGGTACTAACAGAATTAATATGTCTCCATATAGCGGCTTTAAATATTTGATTTAACATTTATCATTTAAGAATCCGTTTAGCCAGCTTCTAGTTTGGTCAACTAACGAGTTAAATATTGTAAAACAAGTATATAAATATCAAGAATCTATTATTCCAAAAAGTAATCTCCATCCAATGTGTTATTGGAGAATATGTTAGTGTGTCTTAATTAACAGAACACTACAGCTGGCTTATTATATTACATTATCTCAATATTTTCTACTAATAGTTGTGTCATTTTTCACAATGCAAAGCTAGTCTGGTGTATTCTTTATCTTTGCACCCATATTTCTCACTCACACGCCTGTTTGTAGTGAAAAATAGGCTTTTAGCAAAAATGATCTTTCTTTTCGGTGCGAAATGGAAAGTACTTTCATCTACTCATATTTTTTTTTCTGCTGTACCATTATAATAACCATTTTTCGTCTTTAGCAGAACATAAATACATTATTTTTTGTATATATAAAATGTAGGATCTCTTCAGAGTACCTAAGTGGGAGAACACACTCACAAAATGAAAGCTAATGTATAACTTTAGTTTTTCTATATCATAAAATATTGTTTATATATTCTTTTGCGCTTAAAATAATCACTTGTTTTTTGAAAGCAGTAACTTTAAAAACAAACTTTGCACCGCCTCAAAATCAATAAATGTTGTGTTTAATTTATTAGCTGTTCGAATTGATTCAAATTATATATTTATTAATTATATATTCAAATTATATGAAATATCACAATAAACTATATATACTTTGGATAAATCGTCTATTTTAAATAAATAAATAAAATAAAATATCGACCAACGCACATTATTTGAAAAGCCATTCCATACAAAATATATGAATTTTTTTATTTTCTTCATAATTATTTTTCCCGAATTTTTTTCCGATATTTTAATAGTTATTCTGTTAATGACGGAGACATATCCAACAAATCAAAGATCATAAAAATCGATTCAGCCGTTCTTGAGTTATAAATGGTGTAACTGACCCGACTTTATTTTATATATTAAGATAAGATAATAATTTAACAATATAAAATTAATAAAACTTAGGTAGTGGCAACGTGTTGTTTGATGAATTGAATAAAATGTACCTAATTGATTATTTTGTGCTTAATCATTTATCTCGTACATCTCCTCTTCTTCTCTTCATGTGAAGTGTAAAGTCCCCACTCCAGCATTCACAGTATCTTTACACATTATGAATGAATGCACTTTCCATTTTATTCTACATTCTAACTAACAAAGAGGGGTTCATCTGATAACGTTCGACGGTAAAGTACGTGAACAAATTGTTTATTAAATTATGATTATTTAGTAGTCGATTTTTTTGCATTAACTCCACATAGAAGGCCCTGAGAAAAAAAAAATTATGTCACATTTGTGGACGTGGTATGGAGGGTCTTTTTAAGAAGAAGAAGGAGAAGGAAGGAAAAAAGTATATGTGGGGAGATTTGGAATCATGGGTCAGTGTGTCTAGGAGTGACGAAGGAGTGTGTGAAGTCATCCCTCCGACTGCGGTGCAAGGAGATGTATCAAGAGAGTCCGGCTAGAGAGGTCAACGGGTCTCCCTCAACCAGCTCCCCACGATTTAGCCACGCAATTGGTGGATTAACGCATCTGCCGCCAAGACCTGGAAAATTATCTAGGTAACAAATACGTTCAATGATCACTTGTTTCCAATAGGTGTTCCATATAAATAAAATGGGGTATATTTATCCGAGAAACTATCTATGTAACAAATACGTTATTTGAACCCTTGTTTCCAATGAAACGGACCATGGACCTGAGCACCCCTGCTAAGTCACCAAACTTAGCGAATCACTTGGGGTGACCTATGGCAGAGGTTTTGGATTATCCAATAAATGGTTCCCGGTTTGGCTGTATCCATATCTAAGATGTTTAGTCTTGTACCACGTATACGGGATATTAAGAGACGTACTTGATTTTCTTTAACAAGTGATTCCTTTCATTATATGGAGTAAAAAATGTTGGTCTCCTGTGATTTATTTTCACATTCAAATCAGATAGGATCAGGATGGGTGGTTGGACGTCTACTCGGCTGAGTGACCAGTGATGACAAGTGGAAGAAATTATTTGGTTTGGTTTTTCCAAATAATGAAAAGAACCACATATTAAATAAAGTCGTGTAAGACCCTTAAGAGGGTATTACCAGAGAATACCGCAAATTAGTACTTTTTAAATCACATTCTAGACGTATTGACTCTTTTTTACAAAAAACATAAATTGGATTTTGGAAGATTGTTATTTTATCTGGTACACGCAGTTTCAAAATTTAAAAAAACTAAGTGTATTTATAATATACGTTGGCAGATTTGTTCAATTTCCAAACGATATATTCTATTAAACAACACAAATTTCAAATCATATAATCATACAAAAAAATAATAAATCAATACATAATCTATTCAACACAGTTTTAAATTTCTTTATTTTAATCAAATTAAAATCTTAAAAAATAAATCCGAGAACGTGTTTTGTGACGAAAATACCCCAGTTTTTCTATTTATTTAAGGTCTTAAAACTAAAATATTTATTTTTTTCTTTACACACTTATTTGGTTTAGACATTATTGAAAAATTATAAATACTTATGATCAAAAAATACTCACAAGAAATACACTATATTTAATAATTTATCATCGTGCGTTTTGAGCATTTTTATTGCTTACTTGAATGTAGGAATATATTAAAGCAAGTTTTGAATGAAATAAATCGATATTAAATATTTAATTTAAAAAAATTGATACGGGGAATAATCGATCTTTCTCATTGGAACCTCCATGTATAGTTGCAAGCATTTTTAAACTTTTTTTCTCAGCTGCTGGCCAATCGCTCTTATCATCCTGTGTGTACGAAACATGATAGATTGTAAAAAAAATTCATCGGCATATAACAGAAAAAAATAATAAGGGCTTGGGCAGGTACTTAACATTCAATTTATAAAGTTTAATATTGATATGAATTTTTTATTTATTTATTGGCTCGCCAACAGAATACATCACATAATTTTTACAGTAATTTACATTTATGCATGGTTGTAATGATGTTTCTAATTATAGGTGAGCACAACATTCATCTCAATATTCTTTATGTAATAATGATTGATTAGTTACAATAGTAATAAATTTAATTTCAAATATGTATATAAAAATAAGGAGGATCGAAATCAGTTATTAGGAAGAAAAATGCAACATACTTATAAATATAATATACATACATATACAGGGTGTTAAGCATCGTACTTGACTTACTTTAACCAGTGATTCCTGACATTATTTTAAGTAAAAAATGTAAATAAATTTTTTGTCTCCGGTGACATTTGAGAGGTTTTTTTTTTCTACAAAAACATACAAATCAGTAGGTATTGGGAAGTTAGGGGAGGGGTGAGGGGTTGGTTGTTTACATAGCTTAGAGACCAGCAACGACACGTGGAAGATTTTTTTTTCTTTGATTTTGAAGAAAAAGTTTTTGAAAAAAAAAAATCTCATCAAAAAGGTCACCGGAGACCAAAATTTCATTTACATTTTTTACTCCAAATAATGTCAGGAATCACTGGTTAAAGTAACTCAAGTACGATGCTTAACACTCTGTATACACACACACATACATACATACATACATACACCCACAAATATACTCACATAATCATATATGCATATATGTGCACACCGTACTCATATATATAAAGATGAATCATACACATTGTTAATGATTGAATGAAAAGGTTATTTCTTTTTGTCTGTTTGAACATTATTGACCCGAGATATTAAGTGCGAGAAGCAATGGCCACTCTATGCGGGTTGTGGAAATCGCACGGAACCTTTGTTATTTGTGGACATCGTTTGGTGTGTTGTTAAAATATCCCGTATAGCCCTGCTTCTCTTTTTGGATGAAACGTCCCAAAGGATTGGAAAAAAAAACTTGTTTGTACATGGACTAATTTTTCGTCAGAACGTTTCAATACTTTTAAGTCCGACCCATGCGTATCGGTCCATTAAATATAGCAGCAGGTAGGTACACAACATAAAAGGTAAGTTTATTTGCTTATCGTTTAAACATTATAAAGTTCGCAGAATTGACCTTTTTACTAGATACTTCCGTTTTAATGATATGAAAAATGTGTTTGAGTTGAGTGCACCACGCTTTATCGTGTACACAATAGCAAAAATGTAGATCAACGTGGTTCAGTTTTGTTTTGCTTCGTTAGTTAAGTATTTTATATTTAACAAATAACCCCAGAAGAAGGAAATATTCAAGAGCAAATGGGACTTAATAAATACAGATACGTCTAAACCAAAGCAATGTCGTCTTTATAAATAAGCTATCAGAATCTAATATTTTATTTAAATGATTATAACATAATAACATCGAAGAACCAAATAATACTAATAAATCTGAAGGAGACGTGAAACATAATGAGACGCAGATAAATAAAAAGTAACGGTCGAATCTGGAAATCGAACCCAAGATTTATTTATTTATTTATTTATTAAAGAATTTTATACATAGTGTACATATTGTGTTATTTCGCCCGCCATGCTAGGGATGTCCCTGTGTTATGGCGGGTGAAGTATGCAGATTATATGGGTAATGAAGTACATTTACTGATAATATAATAATTATGATAATGAGGTTTACAGTTAATACAGCAATGAATTTATGATAATGAAATTTACATATAATATAGTAATTGATGATAATGATGTTTACAGGTAATAAATATAACAAGGAATTTATGACAATGAAATTTACATATAAAATAATAATTGATAGATGAAATTTACAGATAATATAACATTGAATTTATGTTAACGAAGTTACAGATAATAAAATAATTATAAGATCTCTTTTGTCTTACCGGGATAGCGCCTTACTGGGACCTATTTATTTTACGTCATTTTTTTTGATCTCATATTTCAGATTCAGATTTAGAAATTATATCTTCATCAAATTTTTGGCTGCTATCTTCTTAAATGATTACAAAGTTCTACGGAATTTTTGCAACCCCAATAGTTTAAAACGGATAAACATATGATCCAAGTTTATTTACATACTAAAAGTCCAAATAAATTTTCGATTTAAACTTTTTTTGTAACTTTGGATGATTTTATCCATCAGTATATAAACATGTCGTGGGATCAACATATCCGATTTTATTTATGTAGGACATCTACCATGCGACCGTTACCTTTTTATTTTTCTGTGTCTTGGTATGTTTTATATTTCGTTTAGATTTGTAACCATGATCTTCTTCTTCAATGATTGACTGGGAGTAAAGGGACATCAAAAATTTCACCGGAGACGAAAATTTCAATTGCTCAGATTTTTTACTCCTAATAATGTCAGGAATCACTGGTAAAAGAAATTCAAGTACGTCCTTTAACAACTTATATTACATTGATAAGAATAACTTTCAAAAGTGAGTAAAACAACTTATTACAATATTGATTGTAATAAAAATATTTGTGTAAATCATTATTCAATTTTTAAAGAAAAACTCTTTTTTCATAACTTTTGAAGGTTATTACCATCATTGTAATATATCATTGAATAAGAAGATAACACTAATAATCTAAATTAAAATAATAAAATCAACAAGATACAGACAAATAATAAGAGTTAACGGTCGCAACTGGGACTCGAACCCAGAACCACACAAATACCCGAACACTATCTATATAGGTAACAAATACGTTCTTTAAACACTTGTTTCCAATGAAAAAGGTAGTTGTCGATAATATGGAAAAAAAAATAGTCGAAGAAAATATTCTTAATTCTAATATTTTAAATATGAGATGACAAATATTACGGTTTTATAATAGGTGAATTGGTTAAAGCGCCGTCCCGGTAAAAAGAGAGGTTATGGGTTCGAGTCCCAGTTGCGACCGTTATAATTATCATATTTTTCTGTGTCTTGTTTATTTTCATATTTTAATTAAAATTTTTAGTGTTATAATAAGTCGCTCCCTATTCAACACAAATAAAGCCATTTAATCAGCACCACAGTAAGTAATGCAGTATTTCATGCCATATGCAAATGAAATGAACCTGTTTGACGTATAAGATTATGCTGCAGCCGGCGAGTGACTGAATTCACTTAGGAAAGCGGGAGAGAAGTAGAGAGAAATTAAACTTACTAATTGTTAGCTAATTTCAGTACTAATGAGTGCCACATGAATAAATTACTTTTCTGGGGGGATTTGATGCAAATATTGCATATTTAATAAGCTGCTGGTATAAAGTAGGTTTAAATGTAAGAAGTAATTACAATATATTTTTTTATTTTTTTATTTATTATAGAAGGATACAAAAAAGTACTATTTACATATAAGAAAGCTTTGCCTGTCCAACTAGGAAAGTTTCCCGTTCCAGGACAGACAAATTGACAGGTTTTAGTTCATATTATTAGTCCTTAAGAAATGTACATAATTACATAACAAAAAACTGAAAACCATAAAAAAACAAAAAAAATATTATTTTTCTCTGAAACCAAGTTGTGTAATGAAGAAATATATACATATATACATACATGTTTTTTGTGACAATGTAGAAAAAGTAATATGGTAGCATATATTCTATTCGGATTTACCGAATTAGCCTGGTAACATATACTATATTGAGTATGAGATAAGTATTTAATATGAGATGATAATTTATTTATTGAGTATGAGGTAAGTAGGTAAGTTGGTAGTATTTAATGTGTAAACCAGGTACCTGATAACAATATGGAGGAATTACAATATTATTTACAACATAACGAAATGAAATTATGTTAGGTTATATGTTTAGAAGTGTGAACTGATAATACATACGTAGAGAAAGAGAAACTACATTAAAATTTGCGATATTAGATATAATTTATGTATACAATAATATATATATGATTTTTTTTTATAAGTGTTGTAACTACAATGTTAATAAATTTTTGCGTCATTGTTTTTTTTATATTTTTACTGAAATTTTGGTCTTGATGCACGGTTTCGCAAGTCATTATTGTTAGCTTGACAACTGTATTATTATGTACATAATATAAAATATGTTCCCTCATTCACGTGTTATTTCATTGAAAAACGCTGATTATAAATTTATTGATTACGAGACCGGAAAAAATGCCTGAAAATATTTAAATGCTCTTAACATTATTTTTTTTTCCAGATTTTATCTGTGTTTATATACATTTTTTCTGATTCATTGTTGTGCTTTTTATATTACCAAATTATTATTGTATGGGACAAGTTAGTGGAGCCCGCACTATAAAAATAATACTATAAAATCAATACTATAAAATCAATAGGGTACCGGCACACATGGACACCTTAATCCCTGGGTTGTCCAGGTAGATTCCAGCTTGTAAGGACAGCAAGTGGAGCAGTGGGAATATTGTCAATTAAATTAACCTTTGGCAGGCCAGGTTTTTTTTCAAAAAACATCGAACGTCACTTCAGAATTTTTTGTGTCGCATTTTATAAGTTTACAGTAACAATTCTTTCAGATTTTGGTAGTTTATACAACTGTTCTTACTAATAATATTATTTTGTAATAGAAACTCGTAAAAAAATAATGATTTAAAAAAAATTAAAATAAATTACTTTTTCATTGGTGGCCACTGGTGGGCCAACGGCCAATTAAAGGAAACAACGTACTACTTTTCCCGAGTACTATCAGATGAGTGTACCAGCCTGATTGCACCAGCTACTTATTTATTTAAATTAAATTAAACAAATAACTTTGTATCAACCACTATTATATAATCACAATTACCAACAATTTAATAGTGGTTGATACAAAGTTATTTAATTAATTTAATTCAAAATGATGCCACAAAGTGATTTTGTGAAGTTTGAAGAAACTTATTTATTTATTTAGCAAAAATTCCATATCAAATTTCCCACACGTGTTCAATAGGGGTAATTATTTTAATATCATCCTTATCTCCTCACAAAGAACATTATTTTCAAAAGTCTGACAAAGACCGAAAATTCATTATCAATAATTGCGCCAATTTCATATTTCAGGATGCGTGATAAGGAGTGATAATGATTTTATCAAAAAGTATTAATGTTGTAAAAATTTGAAGTCTTGGTATCTCTTTGACACAAAGCATATTTGATCTAGCCCGTCCGATATATTTATGTTTATTTATTTATTTTGTTAAGATACTTTGGACAGGTTGATCGTCTGAGGACTATAACATTGTCACTGGCAAAGTGGAAGGCAAAAGAAGCAGAGAAAGGCCTCTAAAGCGCTAAAGTGAATAAGTATCCGTAGTAAACAAAACTAGACTTTCCTTATTCGCAATGTGAATTTATCTAGCCTTATACTACGAGTACCTACGAGTATATCCAAATTCACAAAAAGGCGTTTTTGAAGGCCAAATCATGCCATCATTACCCGTGGTTACTGATTAAAATGACCGATAATGAAAGCGGAAGAACACAAAGCAAATGATTAGAAAATACTTATGTAGATTTAATGGTATCCACATTCAATTATTTTTAAAGTGCGTTTCAAGTATTACCTTCCGCTCGTATTCCGCTTCTGGAAAAAAAACCTCGAGTTATAAATGTCGTACAATATAATTTTACTTATTTGATTAAAGTATTAATGTTTTGTTATCAAAATTCAAAACTCAAAATTGGTTGGTGATAGTGGGGAAGAATTCAATTACAAAGTTAATGGCTTAAATTTTTTTTTTTTTAAATTTAATATTTATAGGTTTTTTTTACAATAAATACACAATTTTTACATTTTATACAGTGTTAAAATAGTAGATAAGATTAGCGTTTCCTCACCATAAAGAGACGAGGCTCTTGTGTTTGGTGAGGGAATTTTAGTTCAATTATATAATATTACGTGTGAAAATAAATAATACAATATGGCAAATACAAGGGATAATTAAGAAAATGCAAGATTTATCAATAAAGGATTTGAAAGAAATAATAATAATAGTGAGATATGGACTCTCATAGTAGTTTTAGGTATTTTTTTAATTTTTAAGAAATTCCTGAATATTTTCGATAATCTTCAGATATAATGGTTGTTTGTTATAATATGTTATAACTAAATGAAGATAAGTATTTTGTGTGTGCTTTGTACTAAATTTAGGGATTTTGATAGTATTCTGATATCTTGCTGATGAAAGGAATGGTAATTTAGCTGTACTTCTTTGTAAATGTGTAGTATTGCATATTTCTTAAATATTTTGTCTATTGTAGGTACATTGAATGTTGAAAAGAGAATTTCAGTAAAAAATTTGGATGTTTTTTTCAATATTACTTTAATTATCAATCTTTGAACAATTATGAGCAATATGAACAATAAAATTTAATATTTGTCAACGTATCCAAAAACTAAAAACTGTTTTCGAAAGGTGATGAAACAGGCTTTCAAGTTTAATTATTAGAAATAATATTGTATTTTTTTTTAGATATTAAAATTTTCGATGAAAACTTTAAAAAGTTTTAAAAATGGCTTACTTAACGTTTTTCCCAAATAAAATTTCTGATAATTAAAAAAATAAAAACACATACATATTTCATTAGACAAATGAATTATAAACGTTACTGTCACCTCACTTTTTTGTCATTTTATGTAAAAAAAAAATTTTAAATTCTCGAGGTTTCATAATTATTTTTCAAATCGCGATCGGAAACTTTGATTTTATAAAGGTCATTTTAATTTTTTTGTGGCTAACTTTTAGATTTGAACATATAGCGCATTGTATTCTCTTTCCAATACCGTTTAGATCATGGGTGGCCAACCTTTTCAGCAGCCGGGCCAGATTTAAAAAATGAGATTTTCTACCGGGCCGTACAACAAAATTTCTTTTATTATTCCAAGCAAACAAGAAATATATTGTTTTTTTAAGAAGATATAACAAAAATGAGAATCAAACATATTTATTAGTGTTAGGCAATACCAAAAATAATAATAAAAAATTAACAAAATATAATAAATTTTAGTGAGATGTCTGATTTTTTTTGTCAGAACTAGGTGCATCAATTTTGATAACGATTGATGTTGTTGCTACACGCAAACAGTTTTCCAAGTGCTCATTAGTGATTTATGTTCTCATTTGAGATTTAATGTGTTTCATTCCACTACAAAGCTGTTCACACGTGTTTCCAAATAGCGAAATGCGGGATATTTCTCCTTGTCAAAATATGTTTTTTATAACTCTTCCAAACCAACGTGGTTGAATTTCTCCTTTAACTGTGCATCACAACACATTTCACAATGTTCCATTTGTAAAATTGCAGCAAAAATCACACGATGCACTCGTATTTTAAAATCTTGAAGTCAGTTTTCAAATTCCAAGTTCAAGTCGGATATCAACGAAGCATATTTATCCGCCGCCATTTATGTGTCGTCTGGCTGCAATAACAATGTAGGAAAGTGAGTGAAGATTTTTGACCTTACCTGTTGTTCCCGAAGCCCTAGTTTCATTTGGAATGCCGAAATAAGATCATACATGTTATTAATTAGTTAATCTTTCCCTTGTAGACTAGTATTAACAACATATGTATCCTTATCGACCAGAAATGCAAAGTCACTAACCCACTCCTTGTCTTCAAATTCTGGGATACTTTTTGACTTGCTTTAAAAAAAATGATGCATTTCTTCCTTCAAATCAAACACTCTTTTCAACATTTTGGCACGGGTCAGCCATCTTATTTCTACATAAAATTATGTAAGTCACTATACTGTGAATCCAAAGACTTGAGAAACTCTTGGAACTGACGCTGATTCAACACTTTCTACTTATTACCGACTTTGCAGGCCTCATTTTCAATCAATTTTACCAAATCTTCGTGTTTCCCAACCAATGCTGAAGCACCATCTGTTGTTAAGATAGGTTGTTGAGTTGTAACGAAAAGCGATTCAATGTCTTTGTAACAGCTCCTAACAAATCTCGTGAGCAAGTATCTTTGTGTGGATACAGTGCCACTAATTCTTCTATTCTGTTAAGATGGACATCAACACCCCTTTTAAAAATAGCCACTTGGGCGGTATCTGTTGGTTATGTGCTTTCATCCAATGCTAGAGCATAAAATATGAACTTGGATGCTCGATTTTTCAAATTATCTTTAATATGGTTTCCAAGTCGTCGACACGCCTAGTAATAGTTTGACGAGACAGGCTTACTTTTGAGAAATCCTTTTTTTCTGGGCACAGAATTTCTACTACACTCTCCAAACATTATTAAACCATTTCACAATCTAAATATGGCTTCGATTTTTTTACTTGTATCATGGCTACTGCATAACTAGCTTTTACATAGCATGCTGACTCTTGAGCCGCTCTAGTAAATATCCGACGTTGTGCAGAACGTTTTCTTTTTAATCATTTACTTGGTCTTGTCAAAATTGTCCTTCGTACTTTCAAATTTATTTGCATGTTTAGCCTCGTAATGTCGTTTAATGTAATACTCTTTCAAGTCAGAAACAGAATTATTGCATATCAAGCATAATTACTTTGTTTTAAATTCCACGAAAAAATAATTCAATTTATGTACTGAGATACTTCCCCATATATGATACGCACTATGGAATGTTCTTTTGGTGGTTTCATATACACTAAAAGACATCATATGCTCCGCGGGCCACAAGTAGAGGCCCAGCGGGCCGCATGCGGCCCGCGGGCCGCGGGTTGGCCTCCCTTGGTTTAGATCATACTTCTCACTATGATATTTAGGGAGACAACGATTTATATGAGACTTATGTGAGCTGGGACAAATATGGTCTCCTGTAATTAAACGGGTTAAAATATTATTATAAGTTCCTCCCCAACCAATAATACCATATTGCAATATAGATTGAAGATATAAAGATATTTTCAGGGAGTTAATAATTTAATAAAAAACTTTATAACAACTCTAAGGTTTCTGAAATACTCCCTTTCACGGATTATGAGTTGCCTTGAGGTTAGTTGCATTTCAGTTCAGTTTAACTCCTGTCTATTGGGAAATCAGGCTTCCCGAGGTTTAATACTGCGTAAAAGTTACACCGTACCTTTAAAGGTACCTTTAAACCAAACGTTTTAATCTCGCGCAAGTTTTCGAAGAAACATTTTTGGTACTAATTGCTACATATTGCTTATGATCTTATAATTAATTTACGGAACCCATTAAATCTTATTAGTAGATGATGTTACCACAAGCCTCGACCGAAAGTCAAATGGTGACTGGATCCGCTAGAATTTTACCGACCTTATGAGGGTATTACCAGAGAATACCGGAAATTAGTCCTTTTTAAATCAAATTCTAGACGTATTGACTTTTTTTTTACAAAAAAACATAAATTGATTTTGATCGGTTGTTATTTTATCTGGTACATGCAGTTTTAAAATTTGGAAAAACTAAGTGTATTTTTTTTTTTTTTTATGGAATAGGCAATTCATCCTAAGAAGAGTGCTTTGTGAAGTGTATTTTTAATATACTAAGATTCCGTTGGTCGTTGGCAGATTTGTTCATTTTTCAACCGATGGATTCTATTGAATAACACAAATTTCAAATGATATAATTATACAACAAAATAAATCAATACATAATCTAGTCAAAACAGAATTCAGAATTTTAATTTTAGTTCAATTAAAATCATTAAAAAATAAATCCAAGAACGTTTTTGTGACTAAAAAACCTCAGTTGTTCTATTTATTTAAGGTCTTACAAACTAAAATATAAAATTTTTTTTTTACACACTTATTTATTTTAGACATTATTGACAAATTATAAATACTTATGATCAAAAAATACTTACAAGAAGTACCTCCACGATATTTGATGATTGAATGAACTGTCGGGAAAACAACGGTCGGGTGCCAACTGTTGAAGGATCAAGGGTCATGGATTCACGACTGATAAAATATTTCGCAGCTTAAATGTGATGCATGATAAAAAAAATATGTACATAAATAATAACTATATTTATAATAGTGAATAACGATTTATATGTATTTAAAAAAACTTGATAAAAAATATGTACGTAAATAATAACTATGTTTATAATAGTGAATAATGATTTATATGTATTTAAAAAAAAACTTGATAAAAAATATGTACATAAATAATAACTATGTTTATAATAGTGAATAATGATTTATATGTATTTAAAAAAAAAACTTGATAAAAATATGTACAAAGGTAAATAATAACTATATTTATAATAGTGAATAATGATTTATATGTATTTAAAACAAACTGGATGAAAAAATATGTACATAAATAATAACTATGTTTTTAATAGTGAATAACGATTTATATATATTTAAAAAAAACTTGATAAAAAATATGTACATAAATAATAACTATGTTTATAATAGTGAATAACGATTTATATGTATTTAAAAAAACTTGATAAAAAATATGTACATAAATAATAACTATGTTTATAACAGTGAATAACGATTTGTATGTATTTAAAAAAAAACTTTTTGAAATATCATATAAAATAAAATAAAATTATTAAAAAAAAGTTAATTGTTGCAAATAAAATGTATTTACTTATCGAAGAAAGTGTTTACATAACAAAATATATAAGTACTAAACTTGTTTGTATCATCAGAGTGCGTTATTATTTTTATTTCCAGAGTCGAAGATACTCACACTATCGCCGGAAACGTTGATTGAAATGGATTTAGCCGTATTTGGTGACCAGATCTGCATCGCCAGGTATTTCCCACCTTCCTTTTCTCCATCTCATTCCACTCCCCACAACTTTCAGCCTCACAAAACACCCGAATTGGGGATGCCTTAGTTTCACTGGCTCCAGACGGGAGCAGTGCGATATTCATTAAAAAAATTATTGACTTTATGAAAACAATGTTCAGAATTACATGAACGTCATATCAGAGCAAACCCGACTTCTTAAAATGTTCGGAATTTTTCATCTTGCAACGGCGGCCCCAGACATTATGATTTACGACCGGTAACCGCCTTTCGCTGGTTAGTGGAGCGGAATTTATTACAGATTCAAAATCATTAAAGCAATAAGCTAAATAAAATACACAATACCATTTTTTGATTCTGAACTTTTCGTTGCCGGTACCTATACGTCTTTTTGGAGTACCTACATTTTTATTGTGGTCTAAAATTTGCAAGCAAATAGTTATAGGTAATGCAGGTAGATATTATTATAATAATCAATGTTCTTCACGACAAAATTGTAATTAATATTAGTTTATATCCGAAGAGACAAATAGCATTGCCGCCGCGACCAGGAGTTTACAGAATAAAATTCAAAATATTCTCATAATTTTTATTTCTTTTATAAATTCAATAATATTATTATTCAATGTACAAAAAACAGTTTATTATTCAGATTTTGTATAAATTCATCGTCTGTAAGTGGTTTTGACACCAGTTTGACAATGCCTTCAGAGGGCGAAACAGCTGTAACACATAATAATAATTACGAAGCAGAACTTGTTTATAATAAACTGTTTTTTATACATTGAATAATAATATTATTGAATTTATAAAAGAAATAAAAATTAAAATGGAGTTCTACAAAATAAACTTAATAACAATAAATATTCTCATAATATTTGCGTAGCACCGGGAAATGAGCCCACAACCACCGACTCAAAGCCGAAACTCAAGTTGAACGTTTTACTAACTAACTCACCATTTCCAATAAAGGGTAGGCAGATAGTACGGATCGCCCAAAAACTCGATCTTGGAACACACTTCTGGCATCATTCACATTCATAAATCGCCTCATATATATCCTTCTGGTATCCGGACTCTTTCATTTGGTTGATTTGATCAGGCCATACTTTATCATGCGTCACCGACTTTTTATACCACTCATATTAGCGTCATTAAGAGGCTAGACTTTGAACCACACGCGGAACACCCGCGACTGTCATTCTGTCCTGCTCACAATAAGCTCACGCACACTTACAATACATGCGAATGCGAAATGTGCGAATGAGACAACGCTCAAATTTACCTACAGAAAACGCTCGAAAAGGGGTTTATGGAGAATACACTTTTCTACACCGAAACTTTCACGAAATTGAAATTTAAAAAATATATATTTTTAGAAAGAAGAAGCTACGTCGGTAGCTTTTTATAATTTTATAATTCTTTATGAGAGTTGAGTTACCAGCACTTTTTCCTTAAATAATATTTTTTGATAAATCGTACATGTTTGACAGTGAATGTTTACGTTAATACGAAACGTATCGAAAATTCGAAAACAAAGCGACATAGTTTTCACCCTCGAGAAGGCAGTATAAAAAAAATATATTCATTTTGTGCAATTTTCTATGTAAAAAAGTGTTTTTTCCCGGGCGTCCTTTTTGTATGGGCCGAAAAGCGAAGTCTATCGTCTTAATTTGTCATCCTTACACTCATTTCTTCTTCCTTGAAGTCGAGTAATAAAATATATATATTAAAATTTTTGGAATAACTTAAAGACAGAAACTACATAATGTAATATTTAATCAATGAAGACCATATTAGCGACTCTCAAATGTAAATTTGAAACAGAAAAATCTGAAAAATATTCGAGGAATTGAACCCAGAATCTTCGCCTTGCCAGGGCTCTACTATAACTACTGAGCTAATTTGAACCTCTCCCTTTCGATCGTATTGAACATTTTCATACTTCAACTGAACTACCAACATTATCATAATTTTCAAAAATAAACATAACGTTGGTAGTTCTAGTCGATTTGTGATACAGTTAAATATGTCCGAAAAGACTAGGGTCGATATAGCTCCGTGGTTACAGTAAAGCCCCAGCAAGACTAAGTTCCTGAATTCAATTCCCAGATGCAAATCTTTTTCTGATTTTTCTGTTTCACATACTTATTACATTTCTAATACTTATTACACATATTATGTGGGAACTAAGCTATGTTTTGGTTTCCTTTAAACAGTAAACAATTCTGTGTTATTGTTTTGTTCATTTTTTTTTATGGACAGGCTCAATCTGTATTTATCAAATTTTGCGAAAATTATAAAAATATTTTTCAATCGCGTTTCAATATTAATTTGTGGATAGGTAGAAATGTTGAAGTGTATTATTTATGCAAACGATAGAAAAATACACAAAACAATTTTTAAAATATTTTACAACTTCAAAAAAACCCTTTGTTTATTATTTTTATAGCTAAAATAAAAACATGCTGAATTTCGGCAAAAACAAAACGTTATCCTTTGATTCCAACATGAATAGGAATTTCCCCTTCGAAGATTCGGAAGGCAAAATCAGGAGGATAAAGTATGGAGATAGGGTAAAACGCTTCTTTACAAGTAACGTTTAAAGTGTACCAATGTACGATGAGATTACATAGTTTTATAACATATTAAAGTGATCAGTCACCGCCTGTCACATTTCAGGATGGTAAAAATGCTTGGCAGGTGTTAAAAGGAAAATGTTCTCTATGAATTTTTTTTTGATGTGCTACATAGTATTTGATGTTGTACGTAAAGGGTGGAAAAACACCCCGCTCCCACACCAGTTTCAATGCAAAATGATTCATACATTATTTTATTAAATTCTGTAAGTTTCGTTTTTCAGACTTCCCTCTTATGTAGGCGTGAAGAAAATACATCAGATGTTTTATATCGCTGTTATTTTTCGCTTTAAAAATAGCAAAGTCTGGCTGAAAAAGCTTCGCAAATGGTACCTTTTGAATGTCGGCATGAACCTTAACCTTTTATTAAATGAAAACAACACACTATATAATTACAATATAATTTGTAAATATTATTTATTAATTATTTTTCATGTTCTTTGTAAACGGTTATACACCAATGTATCACGGAGAACATTACAAATTTAAAAAGTGCGTAGGGGCAGTTTTACTATTTTGTGACATGTGTCAAAAGATAGTTGCTAAACTGTCTGTAAGTGACATTGAAAATGTCGATGGTCAATGCAGAATCGTTAAGCAGTTGAGTCGCTCTGTTTATTGGCGCGTTCAGATAGGCAGAAATCCTTGCTTTTGAAGTATAAAAAGTGCGTGACAAAAAACACCGAAATATTTTGACGAGAAACGTTCCTAATTTTGAAAGAATTCGATATTTAGAAAATATATTCCTTTTATATTTATACAGAAAAAAATATATAATGTATTTTTTCACTTTCAACTCTAAACGAAAAAATCCCGCCAATTTGTAATTATACGCTTTGACATTTTTTGGATTTCATCCATGAAATCAATTATAATTATTTGAGACTGAGAAAAAAAAATTCTCTCTCCAATGACGAAAAAATCAGATATTTCCGCATTATAGAAAAAAAGATACAAATACTTTTATAATGTGTGGACCCCGGTCAGATCTGACCTACAAAGACTTAATAAGAAAGAATATGATTGTGTGGCTGGTATTATCTCAAACTTCTAAATTTTAACATTATCAATTTTTAATTCCATTGTATTTGTGTGGACATTTTAAACCCTTTACTGATGTCAAAAGAATGAGTTGTTTCTAAATTGTGCTTAGCAGACAATTAAGAATAATAAACGTAATGCTCTTTAATACCAATGATTATTGAAAATTAATTAAACATGAAATATATCCGGGAAAACTTCTATAAAGATCGAGGTTCGTCGGGATTACAAGTAGCTTTATTTATGGAATCGTAAGGTTTACAATAAATATTTAATTGCACTAGACGTCCGTACTACATACAGCAAGCTCCAGGTTATTCAGGAACTGGTTACCCAACTACCTTGTCAGCCCAGCGGTCTATCATACACCATCGACTATTTCCGTAATCGTGCATTAGACGCGAACGACAATAGTCGACCCTCTTCTAATGTACCACTTTACTGACTTCTGTTGAGATACCTAAAAACTACATATAACTATCTATACTAACGACATCTGTTGAAGGATGTAGAAACTACACGTATAATCCTATATAACATAGTGCTAAACCTTAACTTAACTCTAGAATTAAATTTTCTATATATTTGAAATTAAAAAAAGTATCTCGGTAGAATTTAATTAATCATTTTTAATATTTATATTTTTGAAACTGATAATTCGTGGAGGAATTCCATTATAATTTATAATAGTATAATAAAACGAATTTAAAACTTTTCCACTTTTAATTTATTGACTGTAATCGGTTTCAGCTTGTCAAAGCCATCTTCAGACTGGTAGAAAATATTCTTAAACTAGGGATTTTATACAAAACATATTAGGGAGAGGGGGAGGGAGGGGGCTCTATTGGGATTTTATTCAACTTGTTTGTCTATCTAATTATTTTTTTGATCCATAAATCAATGATCAATAAAATCCATAATTGAATAAAATCCCTGTAGAGCAACCCCCCTCCCCCTCCTTCCCCCCCTCCCTAATATGTTTTGTATAAAATTCCTAGGTAAGGAATATTTTTTACTAGCCTGAAGATGGCTTTGACAAGCTGAAACCGGTTACGGTCAATAAATTAAAAGTGGAAAAAGTTTTTAATCATTTTTAATGCTGCTTCGGAAAGATTTAATTTTAGTTTTCACAGGAATTGTTCAAAAGGCTACCTAAAGCAAAAAGCCATTGAAAAAGTAAAATGAGAATTCTTTTTCAACTCACATAATTTTTTACTGTTCTGATCACCCTATGTTCGGGAAATCTTTTTCCAGATTTATTTATTGTATCATTTTCTTCTTCCAACAACCCCTTACATGTAAATAATTTTCTGGAAAGTATGACATATCTCCTCGGAATTCCCTCATGCATTTTATCTCAACCACATAAACAACAAAACCTGAATTACAAATCTGCTAGTGTTTTGTCTTATGCCATCTCCGCTCTATTTCACAAGCGCGAGAGTACATTACCCTTTACATTAGATCGTTTATCGTGGCCCATAAAAATGGTATCACTCTTTTGGGACCTCTACGTAATAGAGAATGAAGATCCTATGGGACCCTACACAAAGATGTGACGAGAAATGACAAATTCAAACTAGACAGTTTTTATCGATCGTTGTAGATGACTGCGTTTATTCCGTTTAGTTTATTTAGAAAGTGAATTAATAAAATTATATGTATATGGATTTTAGTAGGCACCAAAACAAGATCTGTCATTTGTATGAAACCCCGTGCTTAAGCTACCTGCAATTAAAATTCTGTTTTTTTATAAATATATATATGATGTATAGACATCGGATTATATGCAATTGCATATTTGCATATGCAAATGCATATAACTCTCTAATTACGGCGTTATTGCATATTTTAGCCTTTTTTTCCTAATCGTGCATATTTCGTTGATCATTTTGACAGTTCTGAGCCATTGCAATTCAGTAAAGCAAGCTAGCATTTGATTATGCTTCCGAAGAATATCGCCCTCATCTCAACACATTTCCACAAGTTACCAGATGCCATAAAAAATGTGAAACAAAAAAATCTTCCTCTATTTAAATCAATAGAAATACTGGAAACAATGATCGTACTCACCAACGCCCTTCCTAGGTAATTCAATATTAGAAAAGATTCGTAAAAAGTGTCTTGAAGACATGAAGAACATTAATGCCTACATAAACGGCACAGGTCCATACCCTGCCTAAACAGAAGTATGCCAAATTTTTAATTTTGACAAATGACGTTGTTGAATGTTGGCCGTAGAGAGGTCGTTTTCGGCATACAAAATTAGTACTGGGTGACAAATTTGCGACCAAAAATTTGGAAACATACTTAATTGTATATGGTCACAAAAACTATGCATAATTTTAAGAATATTTCGCGGTTTTTGTACCGTCTTTAATTAAAATATATAAAAATAAAAATGATTTTTGATTTTCCATTATGCATATTTTGGGCATATCAAGAGTTTTTAGTGCATATTTCGGCATTTTTTAGTGCATATTTGAATGCATATTTTGGCACTTTGTTAGTGCATATAATCCGATGTCTAGTAATTACTGATCTTATCTCTAGTTTTTTGATTTTAGTTATTACATACAACAATTTCCTCATTAAAAATATTTAGATTTCATTCATTAGTTTTATTTTATCGTTTTATATGTTATTAAACTGCTTTTAAAGATTGCTGTAAGCATATAATCCGATATCTAATGATGTATATACACTTTGATCTCTCCAGCTGGTATCATCATCTTCCACCGCAGCGGGAGGGATGGGTTCACATGACCCCTAGATTCATACCTACCCCCCATACTTTTTCCCTTCCTAAAACTTTCTCCCCTTCATTTCCTTAAAAAGATCTCCATTCAGCAATCCCAAATATGATATTGGCCCTGAGAGAAATTCTTTTTTCTCATTGGCCTCCTATGTGATATTTAAAATTTTTTTTTTGTTATCTAAACCTATAAAACTTTAAAATTGTTTTCCGTATTATACTCTAAATCATGAATAATGTAAAAAATTATAAAAGCCATTAGGGCGTAGATAATTAATAAATAATTATATACATAATATATATACAATAGACAAAATATATAAAAAATATTCAATTTTACAAATTTACAAAGAAGTACAGTTAAATAACTTACCATTCCATTCATCAGCAAGATATCAGAATACTATCAAAATCCCACACAACAAAATACTTATCTCTATCTAGGTATAACATATTATAACAAACTACCATTATATCTGAAAGTTATCGAAAATATTCAGGAATTTCATCAAAAATTAAAAAAATACCTAAAACTACTATAAGAATCTATATCTCACTATTATTATTATTTCTTTCAAATCCTTTATTGATAAATCTTGCATTTTCTTAATTATCCCTTGTTTTTTGCCATATTGTAATTATTTACTTTCACACATGGTATTATATAATTGAAATATAATTGAACTAAAATTCCCTCACCAAACACAAGAGCCTTGTCTCTTTATGGTGAGGAATAGCTATTCTTATCCACTATTTTACCACTGTATAAAATGTAAAAATTGTGTATTTATTGTAATAAAAACCTTCAAATATTAAAAAAAAAAAAAAAAAAAAAAAAAAAAAGATATTACTATTGGGGCAGGAAATTCTCCGTAATTCGGTCTATAGGTCATCGTTGTTCACCTTTGACGGGCCCGCACAATTCTCCGAAGATTCAAAGTTAAATAATTAAACAAAATGGCGAGAAACGCCGACGAAAAGACGGAAATTTTATGAACCCTTAAAACTTATCAACAGTAATAGAATTAGGGCTCCCTTTCATGTGAAACAATCAACAACTCTTCCCATCTCCTCAAATTGTTTAATAAATAGTTATAAGGGTTACGAGATATTTTAATGGGCCTAAAGTCGGGCGGGGTGAAACTACCTTGACGAAACAAAATTAATTAACTGAACGATGTTGCTCTCAACAAACTTTCCTAAAATAAGAAGCCTTACAGAGTCGTGTTACAATTATTTGGACTTCTGATTTCATTGTAATAACTCCTCTAGGAAACAAGAAAAAGGTATTTTTGTATTTTCCATTGAAATAAACATAACATAATACTCATCAAAAATACAAATTTGTGTAACCGTCTGTCATTTTTTTTTTACATTAGCTCCACACAGGAGGCCCTGGGGGAATTATTCCCTCAGAACCATCTGTCATCTTTGAAGATGGTGTGTGAAGGGTTTTTTAAAGGAAAAGGAGAGGACGTCCTGGGAAGGAAAAAGGTTTGAGGGGTGGGTAGGAATCTGGGGATAAATATGTTGAGGAGTGATGGACGTATGAAGCCATCCCTCCCTTTGCGGTGCAAGGCAATGGGTCGAGAGGGTCCGGCCGGAGAGATCAAAAGGTCTCCCTCAACCAGTCTCTCCCTATCCGGCCTGCCACGTAGATGGTCGGCAGACGCATCCGCCCCCAAGTCCCGGACACACCTAACCCCGTGAACCCGGGCACCCCTACTAAGTCACCAAACACAGCAAACCACCTGTGGCAGAGGTCTTGGTCGTCCAATAAATGGTTCCCGGGGCGGCGGTACCCATACCCGCCTACCAAATTGGAACTGATCGTGCGAAAAATTTAGACCAGATATAAAATATGTACTTACCTACATTATTAATATAATATTTGAACAGAAAAATTATTTTTTGTGTTTTTATCTTTTTCAAAAATTTTAAATAGGTTCGATTCAGCCATTCCATGTAATTAAACAAACTGTTATTCAATAATAAAAATATTAATATGGAAAAATGTGAAATACTTACAGCGCCAGCGGTTTTAAGCCAATGTTCTTTAAATTTGGCGCATTATAGTATGCATATTTTTTTATTTTATTTATTTAATTTTTATTTAATGACAATGCACATTTAAATTAAAATATAATATTAAGTAAATTATGAAAACAAAGTGAAGTATTTTGTCCTCAGCCCTCCTCGCGAGGTATTCCTGTTCCAGTATGAAGATGGCTTTGACAAGCTGAAACCGGTTACGGTCAATAAATTAAAAGTGGAAAAAGTTTTAAATTAGTTTTATTATACTATTATAATGAAATTCCACCAAGAATTATCAGTTTCAAAAATAGAAATATTTTTTTAATGGTCAAAAAAATTACTTTTATTAGGCTCCACTCTTATTTAATAGCCTTCCAGAATATGTAAAGTCATCTAATTCCTCGTACACTTTTAAAAATAATCTTAAATTATTTTTATTGGCCAAGGATTGCTAATTATTTTTTTCATCTTTGTCCTTCATAAATTAAAAGTATATTCTGTTGTCTAAATAATTTTTTCATCTTTGTCGTGCTAAATTAATAACATAATTTTATTATATACATATATTTATTATTTTATCATAGTCCCTCAAAATTCAAATCAACTATGGTCACCCTACTTTGTTTACATTGTAATGTGCCAAGCGCCTTTAGCTTACCCATTATCTGTGTAACAATATTGTTCTTTGAACTATCATTTTTATTTGACCTATATTATTTTGGGTTTTTTGAAGTATTATCCTAGTGAGGTTAAAACTTGTATTGTAAACTGTTATACCTAAAATGTGAAAAAACAATAAATAAATAAAAAATAAATAATTGATCTGTAAAATTACATTGATAATCTGTAAGCTTAAAAAACGAAATATAACAAATGTCTGATAAAAAAAGATCACTTTTCAAACGAAGCTTGTTAATCATTTCTCTGGTAACTCAAGCCCAGACTATGTTGCTACAAAAAACTAATTTTTCTCAAGCAAGCTATAAAAAATTACAGGTTTTTTACGGTTTGGCGACCACTGCTCTAATAATTATCATAAATTTCTTCAGCCTAACTATCAATCAATCCGGAAAAAAATAGCAAAGGTTTTGGCATGAATAATAGCGATGAATAAAAGAGTGGAAATATGTAAAGAAAATGAAAAATATTCTGGCAATAATGGAAGAATATAAAATTTTTGCGGAAATATTTCAGTAATTCCCTCAAGCGCCAGAGAGCAAGCCATGGCTCTGGGATCAAACGTGTTTCAGCGTGTCTTCCATAGATTAGTGATTCACCCTTGTGAATTTGAATTTATGACCCTTACGTTAGTTCATATGAAGGAGGCTTTTTACGCCATCTCGTGGTTTTACCATATTGAATGCAGAATCAACACAAGCCCATTTCAAAGATATACACTTATACACTTTCAGCAAAACATTTATATATGTAATGTTATGTGTAAATTACTAATTTTTTAACTCGGCTTCGCCTGAATTTTTTTTTTTTTTTTAATTCTGTAACCTTTTTTAATAAATATATATAATTTTTTTTTCAGTGAATACCTCACAAGAGTCCCAACTGCTCCCGTCTGGAGCCAGTGAGACTATGGCATCCCCAATTGGGGTATGTTGTGAGGCTGAAGGAAAGTGGGGAAGGGAAGGAGATGAGAAAGAGGAAGGTAGGAAAGTACCTGGCTATTCAGATCTAGTCACTAAACACGGCTATAGCCATTATTAAGCAACGTTTCAATTCTAAATGGTGGTCTTACATCAGGGCGATACTGACAGTATCTTCCACTCTGGAATGTGCCGCAAATATAGTATATATGAAGATGCTGTGAGGAGGGTCTTTTTAAGGAGAGGAAGGAGTGAACGTGGGTCTTGAAGAGACCCATGTTATAGGAAGGAGGAAACACAGAGGCCGGCAAATCGTTCCACAGCCGAGCTGTTGAACACAAGAACGAGTCGTAGAAGCATCCCGTTCTCATGTGACAAATGTCAGCTGTGTACTGAACTATCTACACCGACTTAACTATCTACAAAGTGTGTAAACATTTTCGTCGGAGGAGACCCCGCTTCACACATACATTCTGCTTCAATTTAAGATTTTCTAAATTCCTTAATACCTGCCACAAATAATTTTTAAAGTTAAAATCACTTAAGTCTTTTAAAAAACCTAGTCCTTTGGGAAATAAGCACTCGAATGGTTAACCCACGCTCAAAAAAATCAGGAAGAATCAAGAGATAAAAAGAAAACAAATTCAAAACATATTTCAATAAAAAAAAGCGGGAAAGTATTTCCACTTGTAAAATTATATTCACAAAGTTTTTTGAGGTAAAAGGCAAGACAAAGGAATGACTACAGACTATCGAACATTTTTAAATATGCCCCAATACTCGATGTACGGCGTGCCCCAAATAATTTCTAGTTTCGAGCGTTGTCAAAAACCTTCCTTCTATAATATGTAAAACACACATTATAATCTCAACATTGCCTTCCTCATAATCAAATGAAAGGTTTCGGTCTGGTTAAAATAAAGGAACATCCTTTTTTCCAAAACTTTCAACATAACACAACAAGCATTTACATTTGCATAAATTATAATATTTGTGTGTTTTGTCATATTATATTATATTCATTGCTATTTTATTTATTACTTATGTAGCATATCTTTTTAAAATTGGAGCATCACATAAGAGATGTCGGATATATTTTTGTTTTTTTTTTTTTATCTATGTAAAATGTAAAAACTTGTTCTTCTCCTTTCTTTTTCTATATCATATATTATTTATGTCGGATGAGAGACATAAGAGATGTCGGATATATTTTTGTTTTTTTTTTTTTATCTATGTAAAATGTAAAAACTTGTTCTTCTCCTTTCTTTTTCTATATCATATATTATTTAGCAAATTTTTTTATAAAATAATTTTTTTTTGTTTAAAACCACGAGATTTATTAATTTATTAACCGACCGGTTTCGCTTTACTCAAGCATCTTCAGGGAACAAATTAATACTGTACTAATAATAATAATGGAACAAATTAATACAAATTAATACTATTTCTACAATATTTTTTTTAATGTTTTAACCAATATTGAATTATTACTTTTATGCTGTCTTCAATTGAAAAAATTGTTTATGTTTTGTTTTTTTTTCTCTTTCGTTTTCTCGTTTTCCTATATTTTCACTTTAATTTACCTTTATGCCTACTATTTATGTAATGTTCAAATTTTAAGTTGATCTTTTTTTTTATCCAAACATTGTGTCTCTGTATATATCATATCATACACTTACTATGTAAAAACCCGTAAGGGCGTTGACAATGAATAAATAAATTACTTATAAAGCAGCTAACATGCTAAAATATATATACCTTCAACGCATTAACTAAAGCACATGAACACCTCAGCACAGATTCTTCTAGTGAGTATATTTAAACAATACGAGGAAGATTTTAAAATATACTCCCTAGATAAGTTGTATAGTACGAGAGATACAAGATAAATAATGACGTTAATAATACAATCTTGAAGTAATCGGCTTTCAATAGAATTCCATTATCATTCAATCAATGACACTTCGAATATAACCTCCCAAGCCCGTTACCTGCCATGTTTTACATAACAATAGACCATTGCCATTACAGAAAAATACTTATTAGATGCTTAATTTGATTTGCCGGGTGGAAAGGGATGTTCGACAAGTCCGGGCATTTTTCTTGACACTCGAACCATTCAACAAGAACTGACAGCTCTTTCTACTTCTGCTCCCCTGTCTTCGCAGAATTTCTTTATGGAAGAATTCTTTGAGTGGCATACTCTCCTCCCATCCTTTCTATTTCCTGATTTCGATTCGAGCAGATACCCCGCCGAGGCTATTGTAATTTTACTAGCTGCGGGATCTCGCGATAAGCCCGGGATTTTCGCACGAAAATTAGATATATATTTTTACGGCGTTGTAAAGGAATTGAGTTGCTCGAGTTTATTTTAATGATATAACTTATAAAGCCAGAGGCCTAATTCGTGTTCGTCTTTGAATACCAACGAAATAAGCGCAATTTATTCGCGGCTTACGAATATATGGGTCAATGTATTTGTCTTTGTGTTTGTGTGCCTACCTAGGTATGCACACTAACACAGAGAAAAATAGATATACGCATTACTACACGTACAATACTTTAATAAATGCACTACATACCTATGAGTATGATAAGTTTTGATAATAATAAAAATAACTAAAAGATATTATTTATTATTTTATTTGGGTACTGAAAAAAGCTGAAAAAAAAACTTAAAAGTTTGATATGGATAGGACCGAGAATTTAATCAAAAAGGTATGCTCTTGTAAAGGTGACTGATGTATGTAATTACAAATTAATTTTTATTTTAATAATTTTTCATTGAAGAAGAAGATAACACAATATGAATGAAAATGAAAATATATGAAATGTATATGAAATATATATGAAAATGAACAAGATACAGAAAAATAAAAGATAACGGTCGCAACTGGGACTCGAACCCAGAACCTGTCGTCTTACCAGGACGGGCGCTTCTACCAATTCGGCTACTGCCACTAACTATTTTAACGTCATATTTGTCAATCTCATAATTCAAATTTCAGAATTAACAATATTATCGTCGACAATTTTTTTTCCATATCGTTTATTTTTCTGTGTCTTGTTTATTTTCATATTTTCATTTAGATTATTAGTGTTACCTTCTTCTTCGATGATATATTACATTTATGGGAATATCCTTCAAAAGTTATAAAAAGAGAGATGTTCTCATAAAAATTTAATGATTTTTTATTTATTTTGTGACATTCACCTACCAATTGATGAAATAAGTTATTTCTTCCATTTTATTATAATTTATTTTTAAAATAACAAACATTTAGTATTTAACCACTAATATTTATTATTTTATATATAGACCGGTTTCGCTTCAACCAAGCTTCATCAGGATATAATAATTAAGTAAATACTAAGACAGAGTTGTTGGTTATATATAGATTGAGAGACAGAGGAAGAAAGAATGTTACAAAGGGACATAATTAGAAAGAGACTAAATTATTTTAAAGAGATACAATTTCTAATTAATAAGTGGAAGGGAGACAACAATATATGTTATCCCAAGTAAATATACAAACATTTAACGAAACTCAGAAAGAATATAAAGGTTGGATGCATTTTATTTTATAAAAGAAATTACAATAATTAAATACTTAATAAAAATATATTTATTAAACATCTCAGAACAACAACACATAATATCATGGGCTGGGATGAATAGCGGGAAACAAGAAAGATCGGGCTATAAGGTGTATTTTTTTGATTAGATAAATTAATTTGGTTATTATAAAAATTCTGACATATTTGTATTTAATGATTTTCTAATTTCTAAAGCTGCTAAATTATCTAATTTAATACCTATACTGTTTTTATGTAAAATGGAAGTGCCTGAGATTTTATTAAAAGTGTGATCTGTTGAGATTAAGTGATTTGAAAGTTCAGAAAAATCCTTGCCATTTAAACAACGTAAGTGTTCTTTTACTTTGAACTTAAACATTAACCACAAAGTAATTGCTTCTTACAAAAAAATATAAATTATTTTTTTATCAGGAATGGTTACCTAAATAAATACAATATTCTTGAATCTTCGCAAAATCAATTTGTAGTATCATTTTTAATTAAATGAAACAAATAACTTTGTATTAATTATCACAAAGTTATTTGTTTAATTTAATTACAATATAATAATAAATACTTTAATGATAAAAAAAACATATAGGTACCTTATATGATTAATATATTTTTTTTTGATTGAATTTGCGGTGCAATTCCATTATAATAATATATTGAAACAATTTTAAACTTGTTTACAGTTCATTTATTTCTGACCGTAACCGGTTTCAGCCTATTAAGTCCATCTTCGGGTTTGGAGAAAAGTTAAAAATATATTAAGAGTGATTGACCAGCAGCGGAGAATAGAAGTTTAAAAATGCTTGCAACTGTACAGGGAGGTTCCAATGAGAAAGATCGATTATTAACCGTATCAATTTTATTATATTAAAAATTTAATATCGATTTATTTCATTCAAAACATGCTTTAATATATACCTACATTTAAGTAAGCAATAAAAATGCTCAAAACGAACAATGATAAATTATTAAATATCGTGTACTTCTTGTAAGTATTTTTTGATTATAAGTATTTATAATTTTTTAATAATGTCTAAACAAAATAAGTATGTAAAATATTTTTTTAATATTTTAGTTTGTAAGACCTTAAATAAATTGAAAAAATTAGGTATTTTTGCCACAAAACACGTTTTCGGATTTATTTTTTAATAATTTTAATTTAACTAAAATTAAAACTGTGTTGACTAGATTATGTACTGATTTATTTTTTCGTATGATTATACGATTTGAAATTTGTGTTCTTTAATAGAATCTATCGCTTGAAAATTGATCAAATCTGCCAACGACCAACGGTATAACCTTAGTATCTTAAAAATACACTTAGTTTTTCAAAATTTTAACTGCATGTACCAGATAAAATAACAATCTTTCAAAATCAATTTATGTTTTTTTGTAAAAAAGAGTCAATTCGTCTAAAATTTGATTTAAAAAGAACTAATTTCCAATATTCTCTGGTATTACCCTCTTATCATGTTATCCTTAGCTTTATACATTTATAAGGTCATTTGGATATTAAAAAATACCTTTTCCCCTACATTAATGGATTTTTATCAGTTGAATAAAATTTTATACAGGTTAATTAGTACGCACTTTAGTGTTTAAGTGCATCTTTTCGTGTTCATGTAAAGTATGTGCGTGCTCGTGAAGTTTTGATGAATTTTGTGTTTGTATGTAAATAAGCAAAAATTAACTATTTGTTTTATATATTGGGAGATATAATATATATGTAACTTATAAAAATATATATGTTACTTATTAAGGACTAATAATATGAACTAAAACCTGTCAATTTGTCTGTCCTAGAACGGGAAACTTTCCTAGTTGGACAGGCAAAGCTTTCTTATATGTAAAATGTACTTTTTTTGTATCCTTCTATAATAATAAATAAATAAATAAATAAAAATGGGTTTCTTATTTTTAACAGCTCAGTTTTCACGTATAATTTGTTGGTGGATGTTCTAGAATTAAAATTAAATAGCTTTTTTCATTAATAAAATATATACCCATGCTGCTTCCCAATTGATAATATTGTCAGTTGAAGAACCCTTTAGAAATTGGTCAAAACTATCAATATAAATTATACAAAAAAAAAACCTCCCGACTTCCGCACTGAACAGGATTGTATCAATGAGTTCAAAGTTCCTACTTTAAACTTATTTTGAAACATTTAATTATACATATTATAAAAGAAAAAGACTAATGCTCATTCATAACTGAAAATCCTACTAGATTTATTTACCCTAAACTAAACACTTATTTTACCCAAAACCATTATGCACACCAATGAAAATGTTTATTTAATAAATTACCATATATAATAATTGAACTCTATCGGCGAAATCGTTAACAAAAAAAATATTTCGTCCATTTCCATCTGAAGGTCATACTAATAATCCTGTAATATTCTATTTTGATCCTCCATAATAATTTTTAGTTTTTCTTCTTTCTAAATACATAAATATTTATTAACTGAAAACAAATCACTTTGTATACACCACTTATTTAATCAAAAATATCAACATTCAACAAAAATTCGAAACTAATGGTTTCTTCGTCAGGGCAAAGTTAAAACTATTTCACAAAATTGTACCACAAATTGTTAATCTGTTTTCCTGTTTAAAATGTACACTCGTCTTTCATCCACGAGCAAATATTTTTAATGGAAGAGCAATATATAAATCATAATATACCAAAATAATGTAAGATGTACCTACCCAATATTATGCAAAATGCACCCGAATTATGATATTGGTTTCGGGTGCCTTATAGTGTACCAATCATGTCTTCAAATAGGATTTTTTGAATATACTTAGATGTTTCATAGGTGGGTAGTTCATTGTTCTCTTCACACATAAAAATAAATATTTTATAAAACTTCTATATTAATTTCAAGAAGAACACTAACCCTGGCTCATCCATCAAACTTACGAAGGCATCGAATTTTATATTAAATTCTGCCAATAGATTTTCGGATAGAATAAATCTGCAAAATTTTCTTGTTGCGAAGAAAAATACGAAATCTCTCGGGTAGGATAATATAAAAACTCAATTCGAAGGGTACATTAAAAAAGCAACAAAATGTAAAGAGGCGAATGAAGATAGAAAGTAATCCTTTGCTCCATAATGCTTCTTTAGTTTACGGTCTTTTATTCGTAATGAACCCGATTCCGAATCTCTCGACACTTGGCGTTTCTTGTTTATTTTTTCAGCAGTCGTCGGCAGTAAATACACAATTATTTCGTCGACAAATCTATTGCAGGAAGGGGAAAACGGCGAGAATGAAAGAGAATTGTGAAGAAAAATGTAACAGCTCGCCTAATACTTGGCTTAAGCACAATGGAACTCAAGTGAGCCTAAAACAATACAAGGATCTACCAGTGCCACCCAGTACCAAGCCAGTAGCTATAGGTCGACCGTAAATATATGGCAAAAAAGGTCCTCGCTCAGAGGCCTCACTGCTTTCTCCTGCTATTGTTCCTCTCGACCATTTATTAAACTTAATTATAAAACAGTCCATACAATTTGCTGCGCCGCTACATTTTGAACTTGGCGCTATGTACTTTATTTGAGGGTTAGTGATATTTTTGTCAGTTAATGAAAGAGATGTGAAAAAGGGAACGTAAATCAAATTATTACAATTTAATTTTCACTTGAACAATTCCGTCGGTCCTTCTCTCGTTTAATAAGGGTTTATTGTCCAGTTTTTATTTAAATTAAAAGCATCCTACAATCTGGTTTTCCGGGCTATACGGAAATTAAAATACGTTTTAATTTCGTTGATAATCGGATTTGAACAAAAAAAGGTATTCATAATTACGGCATCGGTCGCAAGTTAATGGCCGAGTGTACCTACCATATATGTGAAGAAATTAAGGAAGGACGCTAAAGTTACCATTATCTGGAATAATAACCGTTTTGAATATTAAAATAGGAAACTACAAGAACATTAGAAAACACATTTGGCCCTTTTAACAATATTATCCTACTCACGCATAACGACACCCGAAAGCCGACTAAACCAACTCGCTACTACTTGGTAAGCGCTCTCGTCGCTGCGGGTGTTCGTCGCTCCCGCCACCTAACTCGCTGTGTAATTAAGTCCCAAATTTCACTTACCTCTTACATTTGATATTTAACGCTCAAAAGACGAGTCGCTCGTGTAAATTTACAATTCGCGGCATTAACGACAGAGGCATATTAATTTGACACAATTATCGCAGCCGTATAATTCCTCTCTCCAGACGCACGCCCAAAGGTTTACGGCTCCGCTGGGTCGAGGGCCGCTGGTTACTGGATGGTGGGGCTACTTGTCTTTGCGGTGTCATATTTTGACCTAATTATACCATAAATAACTAGGTGCCTCGGAACAAGGGCTGCTTAACTGCCCCACACGCCTCCCGGACAACCCTCATACATTCCCATCCAACTACAACACTGGAAGGACCGGGGACTGGAGACTGGAGATACACTCGTTCCACCGTCTGCCGAATCATGCCATTTTCTACGCAATCTTGTAACTAGGTAATTAAGTACCACTTTATATAGGCATTTACTTTTTTCCATGAAAGATATTCCATTTACCATAAAAATTTTCACTAAAAGGCATTCAACAAAAAAATATTTTCGTACCTTATAATAAACCTATCAGCATTATTTTAGTGAATAATAAAAACAGATCGAAACGAAAAATCAAAAGAATATATTTCGGCAGATATCTGCATGCAAAAATTTTCATATGTAAATTTTCGATTTGCCCTCCACTTGCTTTACCTATGTAGGTACCTACCTAGGTATCCGAAATGGAAAAAATAAAGTTGCTTCAAAAATGAGAGTTTACAATGTGCTAATATCCATATACATTATTTGTATACGAATATATTTTCCTTTCATAAATGCTGATAGAAATTCTGAGAGGAAAAATTTCAAAGGTATTGTGAATATAAAATACACATTTTAGGCAGTATTTCAACAGGCCCGCAATCGATTATACATTATTTCCAGGTTTGGCTTTGGATGGCAGATATGTGGCAGGTGGTACGGGAGTGACCACCTGATAGATGGTGGCTGGTGGCCACGTGTTGGATATTTAGCGCTGGAACAAATGACGGGAACTTCCTCACCTGCAACCGGATCTGCTCTTGAAGGCGTTCAGCTGCTCGCAGCAACCCACCCGTACCTCCTAATGCCTTCTTCTTTCCGCCTCCTGTGCCAAAATAATATTTATTAACTTTTTAGTTTACATCATAAATGCCCGCAGGGCTTTTATATATAATGCAGTACTTTTTTAAATTTCGAAATGAAATGTAAGAAATGAAACATAGGTTACATAAAAATATTTTATCACAAAAAGTATGTTTCAATAAGTGAAGTAAAAATAGAAATTTTGCCAATATTCTCCAGGTCAACAATAATATTAATAAAATTTTTTAAAATTGGTGTTCACAATGGTTTATGAATTATGTAGAAATAGTTGGCACACCCGGCGTTTGAGGTTTGTAAGGTTCAAATTATTGTCAAATACATCCATATTGTTTAGGTATTTGTTACCAAGACTATGTAAATGTTGTATCGGGGAATGCAAAATATAGTTGCAATGCGATATAGATACATATATTATAAATTTTTGATGTTTGTCTAGTTATGCATGTAGGGACATGTTGATTTACTAAATACAGGAGTTCACAACAATCGAATTTAGAGATTAATTATGTTAGTAAATAGGTTAGGTGGTTTATTTTTCGTCTATTTTATAAAGTTTGAAATATTTGAAATATTCATTAACGATGAATAATTTATGTGATCTAAAGGTATGTTAAGTTCAAAATTTACATATAAGCTTCGATTATTATTTTGTTCCCATTTTAAAATAAGTAAAGCGACTTAGCTTTGGAAAAAAAACCAAGAACTATGTAGGTGTGTAAAGAAATATTATTGAAATACCGTGTTAAACAAATTTTATATAATTTTTTTTTTTTTTTAAAGAAATACAAACATTTCCGGGTTACGAATAACCCAACAACATTTGAAAATCTCCTACTACCACCACACTAAGCGGAAGATATTGCTTGTGTTGTGATGGAGGACTTAGCCATCCGAGGGATCGAACACGGAACGCCTGGGTGGGAGCCAAACGTGATGCCCACACAACCACTGACCGGTCAATAATATCAACACATGATGTAAATGATTTCAAAAATTTTAAATTTATTTTCACAAAGTCATAATAGTGAATTATTTAGGTGTACATTCAAGGGTATAGATCTCTTTCATTTTACATTAAATCTTTTATAAAAAGGCACCTCTTATATATGCTGTGTATAATAAATCAGTAAATATTTGAGATCAGTCCACTTCCATTTATTGATGAAAGAAGTAACTTAGTAAAATTGGTTGATCTTTGTGTACGTTCTTAAAGTTTCTTACTTTCAAAAGTATTTTCTTTTCAGTTTACTTTTACGATTCGTAAAAGGTTATCGTATTACATCCTTCAATTAATAACCCTAATGAATATTGATGGTGTTTAACGAAAAGTTATTCCGCAAAAACGAGTAAGCTAAGAGAATTATGGGTACCTAGTTAACAAATAAAATTTTGTAATAATTTTTTTTAATCCCAAAATTATTGTTTTTTTAAGAAAATTATTTTAAACAAGCTTCTGCCCGCGACTTCGTCTGCGCAGGATTAGTACTTATATTAGCCTATTTTCTTTTCGTAGGTCCCAACTATGTTTATACCAAAATTCTTAACCTATTTATTTTAAATATCTATAATTCTTGATTCGATTCAAAGTATTAGGCGAGTACTTCAAATAAATTCACTAATTTTCTAAAGTAGAATTTTCTTTTAAATGAAATTTGATTGTTTTGCAGAATGTCATTCTCAAATTATGACATTTTCTATTAAACCATAATTATTATTTATAATGTGTTGAAAGTAACTAGTTTTATAAAGCCTATATGTTATTCTGACGTATGAGCGATATTATTATGAAGTTTCATTAAAATCCATTCAGTAGTTTTTGCTTGAAATAGTAACAAACACACATATATCCATACAAACTTTCGGGTTTATAATATTAATATATATAGTGAGACGCTTTTGAAATAAATAAATACTCGTAAGTTATTATGCAAATGAAGGGTTGTTAAAAAGCCTTTGTGTAGGCCCAAGTTTTTGTGTGCTGTTTATATATAAAATTTAAGTAATGTACATAAAATTAATTTTAAATTGAAAATGAGGGGTTTAAATGCAAAACGACCACTACCCATAATTTGTACATTTTGACCTAATGATTGATTAGTGATCTACATCTCAATCTCTACACCACACATTCTTCAAACCAAAGAAAAAAACACTCTAAACGATTCAAACACCACTTTAAATTCGGTGGTCAAAATGTAAAGCCGCCTGTCTCTCACATTTAGTGAGGTTAAAAAGCGCCATTATTGAAATGGACCAATCACGAGCCAGAAAACATAGTACTTGGCAAATCCAATATGGCCGCCGTGCTGATTGAAGAGCAGTAAGTCACTCTTACAAATATTCAGGTTCAAAAACGCCACTAAGCTGAGTTGAACTGCGAAACCTTCACTTTTCTAAATGCATTTGTTTTTAGAGCGGAAACAAATCTAAAAATGATTCAATGTTAAAAAAAATTGAAAATGCGAATCAAAACATGCAAAAGCTTTCAATTAAAAAAAAAATCACCAACAAAAGTTTAAGAGAAATATACAGATCAAATCATTTTGCAAGGTGGATAGAGGAGGTTTTGCTTTTGTACCCCTAAAATATAAATATGAAATTGAACAAAAGACCACTTGGTATTTTTTTGATAATGTGTTAATAACCTTAAAAATACAGAATGAAAGAAAATATTTGTCTGCCCACGTAGATAGTGTATTTTTATATTAGAGATTTTTTCAAGACAATCCGTAAAATGGGACCAAAGAAAACAAACCAGTAAATTTTATATTATTTCTCCAACGCCAGCAAAATTTAAAGATAAAATACACGACCCTTTTCTCGATTTCGTGTCCAATTTAAGCCACGCTTTCCGCCATACATATTTGAGGTCATTAGCGATGAGGGCGATCTCTCTTTTTCGTTAGGAAGGAAACTTAAATAATTTTTATCGCTTTCTACCGGAAGCTTTGGGCGGAAGAGGGCCGTCTCTGAAATCAAGGGTGGTTTGTGCTTACCACTTTAGCAGCGAGCTTTGTTTGGAAATTTAATAATCCGTCCACTCGTCCATAGTTGTACCTCAATTTGGTCAATTTGCTCATTTGAGGCGATTGACACAAGGCTATTGTCTTTAGTAAAAAGGTCACGGATCCTTGCGAAAAGTAGAAGCTTTTTTAACATTGAATTTCATTTATCATGAAAATAGTATTAAAGTTTGTTTCTTCTCGCAATCACAACAAAAGGTTAGGGTTTTTATCCCATTTCTTTGCAAAGGTAAACAACTCCTCGCACTTTCTACCGCAAGGATTATGTAATGGATTGTAAATTATACAAAAGATAAAAGAAAAATAACTAATTGGTAATGAAATCATCCTAAAATAATATCTATCAACTGGGTTGTATGTGCTTTTGAGGGCATTACCAGAGAATACTGGAAATTAGTCATTTTTAAATCAAATTCTAGACGTATTGACTCTTTTTAATAATTTTTTTTTGTAAGATTGTTATTTTATCTGGTACACGCAGTTTTAAAATGTTGAAAAAGTAAGTGTATTTTTTTTGTGTGTGTAAGGTAATTCACCCTAAGAAGAGTGCAAGTGTATTTTTAATATACTAACATTATACCGTTGGTCGTTGGCAGATTTGTTCAATTTTCAAATGATAGATTCTATTAAACAACACAGATTTAAATTCATACAAGAAAATAAATAAATACATAATCTAGTCTTCACAGTTTAAAAATTTAAATTTTAGTTAAATTAAAACCATTAAAAAATAATTCCGAGAAAGTGTTTTGTGACAAAAATACCTCAGTTTTTCTATTTATTTATGGTCTTATAAACTAAAATATTAAAATTTTTTGTACACACTTATTTTGTTTAGACATTATTAAAAAATCATAAATACTTATGATCAAAAAATATATGTACACTATATTTAATAATTTATCATCGTGCGTTTTGAGCATTTTTATTGCATACTTGAATGTAGGTATATAATATTAAAGCAAGTTTTGAATGAAATAAATCGATATTAAATTTTTAATTTAAAAATTTGATACGGGGAATAATCGATCTTTCTCATTGGAACCTCTCTGTACAATTGCAAGCATTTTTAAACTTTTATTCTAAGCTGCTAGTCAATCGCTCTTAAGGGTAGAACGATAGGTACCTACCGAGTTTGTTGGCAGAATCACGCATATCTGGCAAGCAGGTCGACAATCATTGGTAGGCAGTGGATCGGGTTTTTTTCCAAAGCAGTAAACACAAAGCTGACAAGGTCCAAGTTAATAGCATCCCACCGGGAACTTGTCTCCATCAAGAAACAACGATAGATGCGCTCGGATTCTCCATCTCTTAATAAACTCGGATTCTCCAATCGACTGTAGAAAAATAGCCTGGGTTCTACCGTGCGCCGACAAATGAAGAATGGGGGGATAAACATCCTGCTTGCTGTAACGTTGTACCAGTTGTCAGGTTTTCAACTGCCTGAACCAAGATAAGTCGATTGTCTATGGTAAAGGGTCATAACCAAAGGAAAACTAATAATAAGTTATATTATGTGAGTTTGGCAGAGTAAGATAGAGATGCGAGAATGAGAGCGCGAATATGTGACCATTAGATACGTTTTTAGATTTTCACGGCCAAAAGCAATTTCGTTGTTTGTTTTTGGGGTGTTATGCCGTGTTGTGCTACCTCCTTCTTTAGCCAACGTTTCGGACAGCGTTGCAGTGTCCGTCATCAGGGCAGATCCTACGATGTGTCCGACGATCACACATCGTCGGATCTGCCGAATCTGCCCTGATGGTGGACACTGCAACGCTGTCCGAAACGTCGGCTAAAGAAGGAGGTAGTACAACACGACATAACACAAAAAAAAAAACGAGAATGTGACCATTAGTGTACAGTGCAAATATAAGTCAAAATAACCAAAAGGAAAAGGAGACCTCCAGTAATTACGGTATGTATATTTTTATTAAAAAAAAAATAATAATAAATTAAAAAAATAATAATATATATAAATCTTGCGTCACAATGTTCATCCATGATAAACTCCGAAACTAATTAACCGATTTTGCTGGAATTTGGCTAACTGTGTGTAATTTGGTTCAACTTAAACGATAGTATAGTTTTATCTCGATTACTGATCTAAATATTTATTATTGCGAATTAAATGTTTGTTATGGGACAATGATTTGAAATTAATTTATTGACACAGCACTTAGTTATCTAGGTTAGGTAACCATCCAGTAAATGGGGTTGTGTTTCATTAGCCACACCAACGCATGAGCGTGTCAGCTATATATACTATACATACTGTAAAATAACTGGTTCGTTTGTTTATTCAATACATCACTTTTAATTGTCTAAAATTTAATTGTCTTAAAGTGAACACCACAATTTTAAAAATATTGTATGAATAGGAACGTTTCTTTATGTATTATTCTTAATATTTATACAAATAATTAACCGGCAAAACTTCGCCATGCAAACGTTCTGAAAATTGGCCCGGTGCTTGAATCGTTCCGGACATCCGGTATGGCGGAAGTCTCACGTTCGCGGACCACATATGTAGGCAGTTTAAACATCCGAGTCTCGTTGCGGCATTGCACTCCATGGATTTCGAATGACAATTACACTAATGATTATCAATTTCACGGAATTTTGATTTTAGAAAAAGTATAATAAAATATTTAATGAAAAGAGATCAATTTGTGATATAATATAATAATAATAATTTGATGATTTGTTTAGCTTTAATTATCAGTGACTGGATCGAATTATTGTAAAATTAATAACGTAACATAGACTGAAGTGACTTTGAAATATATATTTGTATGAAACCAATGTGATCTAATTTTTAAAATATAAATATACACAACAGTTCATCCTTTAAAAATGGTATTCAGCTCAATATTAACAAGAATAAAAAACCACCGAACGTGGAAAATTATTTTGTCGTTGAGAAGTAAATAAAATCGATGTTACCATATATTTTTACGAAGAACGTATAAATTAATATTTAATTATTTCTTCAAACTTCGCAAAATCACTTTGTGGCGTCATTTTGAATTAAATTAAACAAATAACTTTGTAACAACCACTACTATTTCGAAACCGTTGGTTTCTTCGTCAGGGTAGTAATAACGAAGAAACCACCGATTTCGAAACATGTAGGTAATTGTGATTATATACTAGTGGTTGATACAAAGTTATTTGTTTAATTTAATTTAAAATTTAACTGACTTTATTATTATAGGAATACAATTCACATTGATTTGAATACCTAACAGAAGTAGGTATTAGGTACCTACTTAATTGAGAAAAGAGTTTATTCTGTGAGTGTGGAGTTTAAAATGGAATCAATCATTCGGTTTGAAAAAAGGAACAAATTCCAGCAAATAACACAATTTATTGAGAACTCTAAAAAGTGCAAGACCAAATTAGAACCCCAAAAAACGTTTTTAATTTGACACATTTTTTGCGAGAGGAACATGATTTATTCTTTTATAAGCCAGCATCAAATTATTCGAACCAATTAGGCACATTACGGACCCACTGTATAACAAATACTACGTGCTTCACTATCCATTGTCCATATTGTAAAAATTATATAACTTAATATTATTGCTATCAATTTTTGTCACTATCATTATTGTAGGAGATTGTGTCCCAGCACAATTAAATATTACTGCGAAATATGGAAAGTGTCTAGTGGCACAAACATGTTAGGAATATCACCAGACATTTGCCAAAAGCTTTAACATTATAAACAGTGAAGTGGGTTATAATGTGTTATACTAAACTATTCAAAGTTTAATTTTATTACTCTGGGCGATGTTTCCAGGCAAAATTCATGGCATTTTAGAGCTCGTTCGTGCTTTATTCATTATTGTGCTTTGAAGTAATTTGAATCCTGTTAGGGAAATAATATAAACAGCTTTTTTTTATTAAAATTTTTGTAAATCGTTTAGTAGGCACTTTAACCGTGCTTAATCCTTTACTTGATTTTGTATCATTTAAGATACACTGACCTTAATAATGTTAATTTACAATGTCCTTTGTATTTTTCGATGCTATTCCGGTTGTGGTGTTGAACTACTGTTAATTTTATTTTAAAATGTTTTTTTTTTAATGTTAACTCCACACAGGAGGCCCTGAGGAAAATAATTTCCCTCAGTGCCTATGTCATCTTTGAAGATGCTGCCTGGAGGGTGTTTTTGAGGAGAGGAAGGAGTGAACGTGGGTCTTGAAGAGACCCATGTTGTAGGAAGGAGGAAATACAGAGGCCATAGCCGAGCTGTTGAACTCAAGAACGAGTCGTGAGGCTGAAGGTAAGTGGTGAAGGGAAGGAGATGGGGAAGAGGAAGGTGGGGAAGTACCTGGCTATGCAGATCTAGTATTTTTTTTAAAAAGAAAGACAAACATTTCCGGGTTACGAATAACCCAACAACATTTGAAAATCTCCTACTACCACCACACTAAGCGGAAGATGTTGCTTGTGTTGTGATGGAGGACTTAGCCAGCCGAGGAATCGAACACGGAACGCCTGGGTGGGACCCAAACGGTTTTTTTTTTTTTCAAGCATGGTTTTAATTCTGAATGGTGGTCTTACACCAGGGCAATACTGAGAGTTTCTTCCACTCTGGAACGTGCTGCAAATATAGTATCTATATATTATTTTTATGAATTAAATGTGAAATAACACAAACCAATCAAATACAATTTATTTTCGCACGCCGGGTTTGAACCCGCGACCTTAGGAATGGGAGTCCAAACCCTTGCCCCTGGGCAATACTGAGAGTATCTTCCACTCTGGAACGTGCTGCAAATATAGTATCTATATATTATTTTTATGAATTAAATGTGAAATAACACAAATTAATCAAATACAATTTATTTTCGCATGCCGGGTTCGAACCCGCGACCTTCGGAATTGGAGTCCAAACCCTTGCCCCCTGGACTACGCCGGCCGTCAAACCTTTTTAAATATTTCATTAATCTGACATGATTTTTTTCTTAGAGTTCGATTTTTTTGTTTTCCACTAACGTCAGAAGAGGGTTTTCACTCATACGGTGTGAAGAAGCTGGGTAGCATTCAAAACTCTCTACTTTGACTACCGACTTTGGGTTTCAAGCAAATATCGATTAGGTTTACTTAACCCAAAGCAACTATTATTTTGATCGATGTCATGTTTCTAAACGGTCGATATTGATTGTATATTATTATTGATTTTGAAGGAACAATAATTTATTAACACTATATTCAGTATGTATTGGGTTAGCAGTCAACATTATCGTAACAAGTATCGCGTAGTACCTACCTGGCAATATTACAAATACCGCTTTTTATCGAAAAACCTCATCAACTTAATACTGTGTTTGAATTATATTAATTAAGCTATTGGCTTGCACCACGCCTAAACGCCAGAAAAACATATTAATGTGTACTAAAAATTTGTGTTAATAAAAACATGTTTGGATGTAATAAAAATAAGGTAAGGTTATTTCGTAATATTATGAATTGTTTCACAAAAAAATGTCAAAGTTGCTTCTAAAGCGATTGCCACACTACTCGCGAAGTTGATCGAAGTAGATAGTGTGGACACGCACTTCACTTCGCTTCGGGCAACTTTGCCTCGCTTCGTGCAACTTCCGATTGTGTCGGCGTTTGCGCCGAGTCAAAGGAATCCAAGCGCTCCGAAGTTCGAACATGAAGCGTCTATCCACACTACTCGGTTCACTTCGTCATCAACTTCGATCAACTTCGCGAGTAGTGTGGCGGACGCTTAAAATCATGCGAAATTGAATTCTTCGAAGGTCTATATATCGTATTTTAAATATAAACAAATAAAAAAATAACACATGTCCGTACTAGATACTTGCTACACTTTCTTATTAAAAAAAACATTTTTTAGTTTGGTTAGGTATTTTGCTCTTAAATACAAATTTAAGTTTTGTATCAAAAAGGCCGCGCAGCCGTCATTTGATTTCATTGACGGTACCATGTTTTATGGGACCGACAGACACAGCTATAAAAGCTCAAGCGTTATTTGGTTTGGCGTATTTCGGCATATCGGTTGCCGTACATTCCAATGGGAATGTATGACGAGCGATATGCTGAAGTAGGCCAAGCCAAATAACGCTTGAGCTTTTATAGCTGTGTCTATTGGACCCCTTACTGGGCCAACTCAACTTATAAATCAAACCATCAGCGGGTCATTTGCTGTCCTGATACTCTTTCTATAACAACCTCCTGATAAAAAAATGTTTTTTTAATCTTATTTTAGACATATTGGATTCTCGGATTTCGGATGTGTATAAAGGGGTGACTGGATAACTCAGAATAGATTCAACTCAACACCTCCTTTGAAAAGTCACAAAAAGTGAAGAAAAAAAATATAAAAATAATAGTTAAGTAGCTTACGTTAGGTTAGGGTTCGGGATATTTTTCAATATTTCTTTTCATAGCTTTTAATGACTTTTCAAAGAGGTGTTGAGTTGAATTAATTCTGAGTTATCATGGAACCCTATAAAGGTAATGACAAAAATATGCATCAAGGTGATTTTTCCGTACAAACGTATTCCCTATTTATCTCTCTGGATTTTAACCCCAGAAAAAATATTGTTTTTACATAAAATAGATATCAACTACTAGCGTTGTCAGTACTTTTTGTTTTTTTTTTGATAAGTTAGTTTTTATAGAAGTTATGACCTTCCAAAAATCAATAAAATTGACTGGTTTAAACGCCGTCAAAAGACGTTCAGTATACAAACTAGACAATGTTTTTTAAAAAAAAAAGCAAAACGTACAGACATAGAATAGTTTTTTCCCATGTAGTTTAAGGTGTCCCAAAAAAATGAAAGTTGTTATTTTTCAACGCATACCCTCTAATTTTGTTTCAATAATAACAAAACACTTATAAATAAAATTTCATTAACGTGGGACTACGGCAACCCGTGCCGACTTGCATCGAAACATATTAGTAGCGAGCAATTGTTGTATGCGCTTGTAGTAACTTTCCTTTTTGTTAGTAAACGCATATTATTTATTCAGGCAAAATGTCGTTAGATTTACGCAGTTCTAAAAAGAGTATATTTCTAATAAGAGTCGTAAAACACCAAATATCGGGTTCTAAACTGCCCTCTAATGGACAAGTTCTTGAAGTTTTGATCTACAATATCCGCAAAGTGAATTTAACTGTTTATGAAAGTGCTATTCTCATTATTTGCGAGTGTGTTATCTATTGGGAAAAGGCACGTATACCAACCAAATATTTTCCTAATTGTGTGAAGAAATTGTAAACTTATATCAAGTTTGGAGGGACTTGCAAAAAAATGTGCAGAAAACGCAAGCCATATTTGAACAACGTCGTCAAGAGTTTGTCAAAAACTTCGACAATTTATTTGACATTGCACACGCCGATGCCCTTGAATTAATAAAAATAAATGAAGATAGAATATTCTTATAGCGGCAAAGAGAGCCAGGTCGTCCTGGCTACTTAGGGAGGTGCACAGAAACTTACAGATAAAGAGGAGAAAATCGCGCGAGGAGAAATAATCGCCTTAGAACAATCGAGGAAGAAAAGCGGCGTACTAAATATTTATCTGCGCCAACTCCTTCGATATCGTCTTACAAACCGTTACAAAACGACTCACCTTCTGATTCTAACGAAGACATAGATTTAGAAGATTTGCCAAAACCGCTACAAAACACTCAACGACTTAGCCTGAAACCAGGAAAACGATGCGAAAAGACTTCTTTACTCGAAAGTTAGTCGCAGCACTAGACAGGTGCCAGTTAAGTATGAGAGATTCTGTTTTCATTCTTGAAGCTACTATTGAAGCACTTGGATATAATATTGATCAGTTTACAATAAGTAAGTCTTCAATTCAAAGAATTCGAAAGGAAAAACAAAAAGCGCGCGCGGAGGCCATACAAGTTAATTTTCAAAACGAGGTACCAGATGTTGTGACTCTTCACTGGGATGGAAAACTGTTGCCTGCTTTAGATCCCGAAAATCAAAAGAAGAACATCTTCCAATTTATATATCATATGCTGATGAAGTATCTATTTTATCGCTGTATGACGATGCTGTCAACTACAATAACAACTAAAATAAATATTCCCGAAAATATAACCAAAAATAATTTATCAACCCATGACAAACGTTACATTCCACCGAAGGGAGATCTTGATGGTAAATTGTATGGTAAGTTTAATAAATAGTTACAATTATGTTTTGAGGTTTTTGTTCATATCATAATTTAGTTAAAAAAAAATCAGAGAAAAACATTTACGACTTCATTTCAGTGAAAATCAAGTCTTTGTTTGATCGCCTGAAAATAGATGCCAGTTTTCTTAACGAATGCCCTACGATGTGGTCAAATAATGCTCTGTATCAAGAAGCCCGAAAGAAGGTGTCGTCGCTGAGGGTAGTGAATGATACAGCTGAAAGAGCTGTTAAGTTAATGCAAGGAGACGAACAAAACAATGTTTGTTAAAATGCGTTCAGGAACACCGGACGATTTATCCCGACTGTAAAAAACAAGATTTGAAGCAAAAATGTAATCAATAAACTATTTTTAAATATAAAATACCACATAATTGAACATTTGTACATTTTTTAGTTTTATTTATCCGACAAAAATTGAAGTTTAAAATCCTTCCATATTAACTCAGTACAAATTTTTGTACCAAATGTTTGGCATCAAGTCGGCACGGGTTTCCGGTGTTTAATCAAAATAATATTTATTATATGAGTTATTGGGATCAAATGGAAAAAAATAAGAGGGTATGCGTATTTAAATTCGTGAAATTTTTTTTCTTCCTTATGTCTTGGGACACAGTTGGTAAAAAAAATTGAAAATAAGTCAATTTTGGAGGAGAAAAGTGGGGAATAAAAAACCTCGATTTTAGTTAGGTATTAGTAGTCCGAGGCGCATTGTCCCTTTCGCTCAATATCCGGTGGAGTAAGAGCAACAGTGACAGCAACAATTTAGTAAAATCTATTTTTCAAATTTCTTCAACACCGGGTTTCATCTTAAGCAGATTATGACAAGTCAAAACCTACGCAAGGTTCATGTCCATGACACAAGTGCACAAACCAATTCCATGATCTATGTCCACGATCTAAGTCGCACCAATAGAAAATATTAGGTACTGAAATTTATTTGCCTAGAAGCTGACAAATGTTAACTAAATGCGACCGAAAATTACGCACGATAAAACATTTGCTCAAAAAACGTTGAGGCATAATGTCACCAATAACAATGAAATTCATTATGCACCTAGCAATACGGTCAGAATTCGTAATTAAATCATTCGCCAATCAATAAGGATTGAATATTAAATACTGCTTGTTCTATTCTATCAAATGCAAAATTGAAATATTTGTAATATTATTTGAGTATCGCATATTTCGAATATGCCATGTGCTAGTCCAGTTAACATTAGGGTCACAGGCTACAGCGAATAAATGTTTTGTGGAAACATGCGCTCGGAAATGAATGGAAGTACGGCGAACGCATTCGGAATATTTACCATCATGTCAACCGTGCTACATCATGAGCCTACAGATAATATTTATATAATAATATATCGGGCACTGTTTTCGCATGGCGGGGCTTTAATAAAAATGAGACCGACTACCGCTTCGCCCGCTGGCGCTGTTTGGAAATGTGTTTTAAATGCTTACCAACAAAAGCATTGCCAAACGCAAGGGCAATGCGGAAATATTTATTTTTTAATGTATATAATAGGTAGAAAAACTATATCTTACTAATATTATATGCGTGAAAGTTTGTATGGATGTATGTATGTTTGTTACTCTTTCACGCAAAAACCACTGAATGGACTTTAATGAAACTTTACAACAATATAGCTCATACATTAGAATAATATATAGGCTATAATTTATACCCAAAGCTTGCTTTTTTCCATGTATTACAAAAAAATACTTATTGTTTAATAGAACATGTCAAAATTTGAGAATGTCGTTTTGAAAAACAATGATTGTAAAACCAAAATTCTATTTTAGAAAATATTTAAATTTGTGAATTTATTTGAAGTACTCACCCTTGAATCGAATCAAGAATTACAGATATTTTTAATAAATAGGTTAAGAATTTTGGTATAAACATAGATGGGACCTACGAAAATAAAATAGGCTAATCGAAGTACTAATCCTGCGCAGACGAAGTCGCGGGCAGCAGCTAGTGAGAAATAATTTTGAACAAGAGACTGAGTAATAAAAATTAAATTACAACGGATAATATGTAATACACATGAAATAAAAACACGAAAAAAATCATAAAATACGATGATCAGATAGGTTTACAAAGACACAACCGAAGGTTTAAGAATAGGTTTTTTTTATAGTGAATACCTCACAAGAGTCCTAACTGCTCCCGTCTGGAGCTAGTGAGACTATGGCATCCCCAATTGGGGTATGTTATGAGGCTGAAGGTAAGTGGGGAAGGGAAGGAGACGAGGAAGAGGCAGGTGGGGAAGTAAGTTTCAATTCTGAATGGTGGTCTTACACCAGGGCGATACTATGAGTATCTTCTACTCTGGAACGTACCGCAAATATATATGATCCACACATTTCCCTAAGTTAACGTGAAACATGTATATCTCCTTAGTAGTGGTTTCCCTTAACATAAAACCGGTATATTGGAGAATGAGCAATGTAATTGCGCTTCTGTATACTGCAGTAGAATATAGTATTGTGCCGTGTTGTTCTCGTGGGTATGTGTAGGTTTATAAGTTGCAGGAGTTCGGAATAGTTTAATTTGGAGTTTGGTATTTTAAAAAGAAATATAAATATAACGCATGTCTCCTAATGTATGCATTTTAGAGTATTTAATGGGAAAGGAAAATGTATACTTCATTTAAAATTTATCAAACAAATAATAATATAAATGTTATTAAATTTAAATTTAGTAAGAGGGAGACCAAACTACTGAGTTGTATTCAATTTCACTTCAATTTGACACGTTTAACAGTTTTATGGCCTGTTAAGAATTAATGTTTTTGGTTGTTCTTAACATGAAGCCTAGTGTTTTCGCACATTTGTTCATATGAATAATGTTCCAGTGAAATTAAATTTTTCTAAATATTATATCCACAGGCTCAAGGCCCTGATGGAAATCATTTCCCTTAGGGCGTTTGTCATATTTGGGGATGCTGTGTGGAGCTCTTTTGTGTCAAAGATAAACCCTATAATGAATAAACATTATAATAACAAGACGCAAAACATGACCTGTAAACATATATATATTTGTACCGTACAAGAGTCTAAACTTCGGCTGTGAATATTTTTTTAGTTTATAGCTAGTTTTTGAAATAATAAATTATTTCTTAACGATATTTTATTGCTGTTTAAATGTTTTATCGAGTATAAATGGAATTCGCAGATATGAAATATATATTTGTGTTATTCTCTAAAGAAACGTAGAATCAATTTGAAAAAAGAAGTTCTAATTTTTTGAGTTTTTCCTTGGAGCCGCCAAAATATTACGAATTGGTCACAGTTGTGAAATTATTCAACAATTCTACACAACCATATTCTCCTGATATTTCCTATTTTCACTCTTAATCAAAAAATCTGCAATGAACACCTTCTAATAACTTCACTGCTCTTCAAAATAAAATTGACAGTTTCTTTACATCTAACCATACAAAATATCTTCAGAGGGTATTACCAGAGAAAACCGGAAATTAGTCATTTTTAAATCAAATTCTAAAAATATTGACTCTTTTTTACAAAAAAATTTAAATTGATTTTAAAAGATTGTTATTTTATCTGGTAAACGCATTTTTAAAATTTTGAAAAACTAAGTTTATTTTTAATATACTTAGGTTATACCGTTGGTCGTTGGCAGATTTGTTCAATTTTCAAACGATAGATTCTATTAAACAACACAAATTTCAAATCATATAATCATACAACAAAATAAATCAATACATAATCTACTAAACACAGTTTTCAGAATTTTAATTTTAGTTAATTTAAAATCATTAAAAAATAAACCCGAGAACAAATAAATATTATTAATAACCAAATATTTTTTTAAAATAGCCATCTCTTAAATTTATTTTCTTATTAATAATTATATTTAAAATAATTTATTTTTGTTGTTTAAACATCTTTATTATGTTTTGATAGTTTATATAATGTAATTTTTCATATTTTTTAAATAATTTTTATATTTAATTTTAAATAATTGTTTTTTTACGATATTTTTAATTAATTAATCACCTCTCTCTAAAATATTTTTGTCCATAGTTCTTTTTAGTCTATAGTTGTTTGTTTATTTTGTTATTAACGTCATTACTACCCTGACGAAGAAACCATCGGTTTTCAAACATGTAGGTAATTGTGATTATATTAGTGGTTTAAACAAAGTTATTTGTTTTAATTTAAATAATTTATTTAATTTAATCAATTTAACAACAATTTAAGACAAGATTGAAAAATTTCCACAATTTGGAAGCCAAACTGATAAAACACGGAAAAATATATGTTTGGTTAGTTTTTAACTGCGCCCATGCGATAAATTTAGATGATATTGGAAGGACTTTCGACTAGCAGTAGAAACTATCTTTATTAAAAAATAAACAACTAGGAAAAAATATTGACCTTAGCCATGAACAAAATAATTATAAAATAATTTATAATTAATTTGTCCATTTTCGTAAATTCACAGATCATCGGTAGCTTAATTAATGTCACACGAAAATATCCTGTACTTTAATCACAATTTTATCGAGAGATTGAACAAAAATATAATTAGGTAATTACTATTATAACATCATTCATGTTTATCAATAGGTTCTCGTAATGTATGACGCTAAGTTAATTATTTATTCATGTCGAAAATATTGAGCTTTTACATTGTTAACATGTTAAAATAATAAACAAAACACATCATAGTGCATTAATTATTTACGAAGAGTTGGCATATTCTAAGTAAAATAACAATTATGATCTGCTAATATGTGGATATTATTGTCAGACCATACAAATTCTACAATCCTTCAATTATTAAACAAATGAAATACTAATATTGAAAATAAATATCAACTCTACTTTTACTATTATTCTTCCAAATACAATAAAATGAGTAGTAATTGGGGGTAAAATAAATTTAATTGTAAAATGTTGATTATAATAATGACGAAATTTCCATGCATTTATTGAACAAGATGTCGCCTTCATCCTTATCTGCAAGAGTCACAGAGGGTATCGAAGAGCCATTAAACCACGCGCTTCACGTAATGAGTCCGGATCATGCCTTCTTTCAGACCACGTTCCGGTCGTAATTAGCAGCTGACCGCCGATAGGAGTTTGCATCTGCGCGCCGAAGCGTTGCATTGTTTTCACACAAAGTGCAGCTTTCGCCCCGGACTCAATGTGCCAACTTGCCCCAACTAACTCCGTACTACGCCAACGCTGCTGGTACCGGATTTGCCCCACCTCACCCCTAAGGATTGATATTATACCGGTTTACGTGGGGGAAATTCCCGCATGGCCTCTCACATCTAAATGCTTTCATTACGGGGCAAGTATTTATCCCAAAAAGACAAATCATTTCAATGCCCGCCCATTAAAGGAAAGGTTGATAAACCAAATTTACTTAATGCTAATAGACAAACCTGTAGGTTTCCACCTACTTGATTAAGTGCAGTTTGGACTAAACTGTTCTGTTTCTGTGTTAGATCTTCGTCTCTCTGTATTTTTACAGTGATGAAGATCAATTACCCTTTATGCGCAGGAATCTCAGGATAAATTAACACTACACAATATGCTTTTAATGATGGTTGGTTGATTTAAATATAATATATATTGGGTGTTAAGAGGCTAGACTTTGAACCACACGCGAAACACCCGCGACTGTCATTCTGTCCCGCTCACAATTAGCTCACGCACACTTACAATACATGCGAATGCGAAATGTGCGAATGAGACAACGTTCAAATTTACCTACAGAAATCGCTCAAAAAGGGGTTTATGGAGAATGCACTTTTCTACACCGAAATATATATTTTTTAGAAAGAAGAAGCTACGTCGGTAGCTTTTTATAATTCTTTATGAGAGTTGAGTTGGCAGCACTTTTTTTTTGATAAATCGTACATGTTTGACAGTGAATGTTTACGTTAATACGAAACGCATCGAAAATTCGAAAACATACCGACATAATTTTCACCCTCTAGAAGGCAGTATAAAAAAAATATATTCATTTTGTACAATTTTCGATGTAGAAAAGTGTTTTTTCCCGGGCGTCCTTTTTGTATGGGCCGAAAAGCGAAGTCTATCACCTTAAGAGACGTAGGTACTTGACTTACTTTAACCCGTAATTCCTGACATTATGATCATAAGTATTATAGTAATTAGTTAAGTATTTTAATACTAGTATGAGGGGATTTCTCACCATCCTCCCAATAGCTTATCTACAATAATAACGAATATTTAAGATTTACTGTTTATTTATTTACTAAGTTGGAGTTTATAATTCGGTAATCGAACATATGAATAGTGGCTATATATTGGATAAGTTGGTCTAGTTTTCTAACCACTGCGAGTATTTTATTTTTATAATATTCGTTATTAGGGAAGATATGCTATTGGGAGGATGGTGAGAAACCCCCTTATACTGTTAAGTAATTAGTATGTATTAAGCATTAAAACATCAAGTTGAGGCTTAATTATATTATTGAAAGCTAATAAATAGGAAAAAAGTGGGAGATTTCTTACAATCAACCCCTCCAGATTACTGATGTGATCGATTTTAGCATATTTATTGCCTAAAGTATGCAAGCGATTTATTGTTGAATTTTTTTTTGCGGTGGTCCCAAAATTATTACAATGAAAGGTGTTTGGAGTCGAGTTGGTGATGATAAGGTACATGATAATGAACTAAGGAAACCAATTCAGGGGAGTCACACCAGTTATTGATTATTTTAAATAATCATACTTATTGATCAGTTTAGTAAGATTTAAGTAATATTGTATAATTATTAAAAATTGAAAACACATACTAAAAAAAAGGAGTAAAAAATGTAAGTAAATCAAAGATTGGCCTTCGGTGACATTTGTTTTATTATTTTTTTTTCAATTAAAAACATAAAAAAATAGTAGATATTGGAAAGTTAAGGGTGAGGGGTTGGTTGGTTGCTGGGCGGAGTGATCAGTGACGACACATATAATTAAAAAAATAAAAACATCTAAAAAGTCTGCACTGTTAAAAGGGAGGAATACTATGAAATATATCTATTTCTATTATATTTGTCGATTGTCAAGGCTGAGAGAAAGGGAAAAGGGTGGATGGAAATATCTTGGATCTTCAGATACCACTACAAACCTATCTACTCTATCTTCCATCAGTTAATGTGATGTGATGAAATATTTGTAACAATATTATTAATTTTACTACCCTTTATGTTGTTCAAAAATAAAAATACACATTATGTACATTCTAAAACATTTATGCAGAACGTTAACGAAATTATCGGAAGCAAAGCTCTCCGTTTTTTAAGTACATTCAAAATTAATAAATGCCCCCAGGATGGTGCATGCAATATGGAATATTGGATGCGTATTCATGGGCAGTTTATTAAAATATCGCTACAGGCAAAAATTAATTGCTAGTATAAACTCTGTAAAAGGTTTTACCAAACTACTAAATAGTAGTTGACGTTGATTAGATAAATTACTCGATACAGTAAATTTCGTGCAATCCATTAAAAGCTAATTGAATTATTAATTCACAATGAAATTCTATTATAACATAATGAAATAAAGTCTTCATAACTATGTTCTATTTGTTTATTTGGGGACTGGAACGGTTTTATCCTATCACGCCACGGCTTCTTCAGACCACGGTGTTATTGATATACAGCTTACTTTTTATTATGTTTGTAGCAGTCTGGAGATGGTCGTATCAGGGTGAAAATATTTAAATATTAAATACAAAATAATATAAATATTCAAAGACCAATTTAAAATAAATAAATTTTCATAGTAAACGTGGTATTGGTAGTTCATGTATAAATATTATAATCGGTGGGTTTGACAACAAATATTAACAAAATTGACAAACTGTTCCATATCGGGAACACTCCACAGTTTTTTGTATTTCAAATCTTTAAAAAAAAAATTCAATAGTGCGCCCCACTGTGGAATTTGGCAGCCACCTCTCGTCTGGAGTCCCAAAATTCATGACAAAAACCCTTGACCCTGAAATGAGCGGTTCGTTAAATAGATTCCCCTATCTTAAAAAATGGATTAATATCTTTGGAGCTCAGGCGTCAGGAAGGTGTGCTGTCACTGATCCCTCTGGGCCGGTGTATAGCCGGAAAAGACGCCAAACGCGCACCCAACAAATGAACATGATTGACATTTGTCACATGAGAACGGATAGCTTCTACCACTCGTTCCTGAGTTCAACAGCTCGGTTGTGGAATGATTTACCGGCCTGCATGTTTCCTCTCTCTTACAACCTAAGTCTCTTCGAGATTCATCTTCACTCCTTCCTCTCCTCAAAATGACCCAATGATAATTTTAATTTTAATTTAATGAAATTTATATTTCTTCATACATATTTCGCTTTCCATACCTACAAATTTAATTTGATTTAATATAATCGTATACATTATATATTTTATACCAATCATTACCTGTGATGAAAAGTGGTTCCTGTACGATAATCGAAAGCGCTCATCGCAATGGCTAACACAATTGTATTACTTATATATTGGTCCTTACATATGAAATTGGCGTTTTGCTGTAATGGCAACTTTTATCTCAAATATCTTCTCTTTGGTTAGGAATTCCAAATTCAAATTTATACAGCTATTTACTCATGTATTTGTGTTTCGAAAATTATAATTCATTTGTTTTTTCCTTAATTGTTTTTTTTCTTTGCGTCACTTAGTTTACAAAATGGAAAACTTGAAATATCGCGTTATTTACGAGTACGAGTTCCACCGTGGCACCAGTGCTGCAGAAACGGCTCGAAGGATTAATGATGTGTATGGCGACGGTGCCGCAAAAGAAAACACAGTGCGTTTTTGGTTCCAACATTTTCGTTCTGGAAATTTCGACCTGCAGAACAAGCCCCGTGGACGGCCGGAGACCAAAGTTGATAATGAAGAATTGAAGCCTATTGTGGAAGCGGATCCATCCCAAACCACGTCCAAGTTAGCTGCAGGCTGCGGTGTTAGTGATAAAACTGTTTTAATCCACTTGAAGTAAATTGGGAAGGTGAAAAAGCTTTAAAGGTGGGTACCTCATGAATTGAGTGAAGCAAATCAACAAACGCGCGTTGACTGCTGCGTCGCATTACTCAACTGGCACAATAATGAAGGGATTTTAAATCGAATCATTACCTGTGATGAAAAGTGGATCCTGTACGATAATCGGAAGCGCTCATCGCAATGGTTGAACCCTGCCGAACCAGCCAAACCATGCCCCAAGCGAAAATTGACTCCAAAAAAGTTACTTGTAAACTAAGTGACGCAAAGAAAAAAACAATTAAGGAAAAAACAAATGAACTATAATTTTCGAAACACAAATACATGAGTTGTATAAATTTGAATTTGGAATTCCTAACCAAAGAGAAGATATTTGAGATCAAAGTTGCCAGTACGGCAAAACGCCAATTTCATATGTAAGGACCTAATATCTACCTTTGTAAAAGCCTAATAGGGCGTTAATGAATAAAGAAATAAATAAAATGATAATTGTTTAATGAAAATAATACAACAAATCTCTATTTCATAGGTTTCCCATGTCTCAAGCATGTTTTCCTTTGCCTCTGGGCAAATGGGAATAAGCCACAGTCTCAAGTGCAATCACGTATATTATATTTCACTATTAGCGTTTTTCTATTTATTCATTTGGTATTTAAACCCGTTGCTGAATGCTAACTTTACCTTTTTGATATGAAGGATATACATTGCGCAAGGATTAATGACTGTGTTGTAAATAATTCATATACGCTGAAATACTTACAAAACTTTGAGTTAGGTTTGAGTAGGCTTGCCGCTAAGTAAAGGTAAGCAAAACACCTACTCGTTATTTCATCATCAAAAACAATAATTTCAGTTTTGCGTGTATCGTCTGGTTAAATGAATTCAAAATTGCTTTAAAAATAAATGTCATTTTCAGAATAGGAACTGATTGTGAGAGGAATTCAGAAAACGAAAAGGTACCTACCTATTATTTAATGTTTCTAATAGAAAATTAATTTAAATGTCATTTTCAAAATTGCAACTGAGTTTTTAATAATTAAGAATATCCCGCAATATTTAACGGATATTTGCCAGTTGGTTATAACATTATAAGTTTAAAGCACAGATGTTTCGAAATTTTTAAATATGAATCACCTTATAGTTAATTTATTAATATCCTAGTGTTGGGACATTAAGGTTATAAAACCGTGCGACTCTTTTCAAATAAATTTTATGTAATAGTAACGTTTCTCCAGTTATGACACCTATAACTCTACTATATTTTAAAAATATAAAATAGTTAATTAAATTATTTAATGTTTTACATAAAATAAATATTAAAATGGGAAACGTCTGAAGTTTGCGATAGTAAAATAGGTAAATAAAATGAATAAGGTAAACATAAATAAAGTAATAAAGTCTCAGCACGGGTTTAAACAGTTGAAATATCTCTTCCATAGCGTCAAACTCTCAATTTCTGCTGGTGTTTACTTCGCTAAACCGCTTCTCAGTTGGAAAAATGTCTACGTTTCTGTGAGAAATCTCCGCAATTCCCCAAATATTGTTGACTCTACCACCCTTGAACATTGTCTCCTTCAATAAGAAACAGTGGATGTCTAAAATACTTCGGTTTATCACCCCAACTTCTTTGAAGGGATGGTGACTCACAGCGCCCCCCACCCGTGACATTTAGGGGTCGTAGAACAAAAGGTTCTCAACATGCGAAAGGAATTGTCTTTTAAAAGGTTTTTCATTTGTTTCGCTTCACCTGGTTAATTGGCACAAAGTAAAATAAACGCTGAAATTTTTCATCACAAAAAGGGAAGGATTTTTGTTTTTGTTTTTTCTATCGCTACTTTTTAATGTTTACATAAATATTAATTTTTCTGGGTTTAGGTGGGTTTTAAATTTCGCAATGTTAAAAAAAAAACACACGAGTATATTGCAGAGAATCTTTTTGCAAAATCAGCAATAACTACATAAGTTGTAAGCGTGCACACTTTTTTCGTGTGGTTTTTATAATTGCAAGTATCAGGTTATATATTTTTTTTATAATGGGTCATGGAGCTCTAAAACAGCTATTTAACTGTGAAATATACAACGTTTTACTTAGTATATTTCGTGTTTACCGTGTTAAAAAAACACATACTTAGTAGAAGTTAGTTTAGTACTGTCATTAATTAATAAGGCAAGCTTTTTACCTTCACAGATGGACCATAACAAATGGATTTACATACTAATATTATTTTTAAACATTTTACACTGTTAATTAATTTGAGTGTATCTAATTTATTTAGTACGATCAAAGTTGAGACAATGCTGTCGACAGTGGTGCATGTTGGGGGTGGTCGAGCGAACATATTCACCAAAATGCACACCAATCAATTGCTACCAGAAATTAGGGGTTGACACCCCACCCCAAGGCTATTGGGGTGACAGTGCACCCTGCATACTGCAGTGTCTACATATCTACCTACTTAGATTGTATAAGTTGTACTTTCGGTAAGTTACGCTTTTGGGGAAGTCTTTTCGTGCGTGCTGCTACAATTAAAGTCGCGATGACACATTTAGTTTTTATGGGCGTTGAACGACGTTAAAATACATTTTTAAGTGATCGTTCAGTATTAACTGGTGAGTACAAGCGAAACGAATTGATTCTTCAGCTTAATTAAGACATTAAACATTTTATTCAACAGTGAATTGCGAGTTTCATCCGCATTATTTTCATCCTTACATTTACATGATCTATCCATTATTATTTTGAAATCCTTTTGTACCTCGATCACTTTGAGCTACAGCGGCTTAAAATAATAATTATTGCTTATAATAATTGTTGCTTACAAGGAGAAAAATGTTATTCGAAAAAACGTTCATTTTAATAGTAAAAACGGTTAAAAACGGGACTGAAGTTCTTACGAACATATTAAGAGTGTTTCAATGTTTATTGGCTGGAAAATGTAAGAATAAATTGTTGGTATATGTACGAAATTACGTATACCAACAAATTATTCTTATTTTTTTTTTAAATAAAAAAAAATCTTTGTATTTAACCACGTATATTTATTATTTGATATATCGATCGGTTTCGCTCCGACCGAGCTTCATCAGGATATAATAATAACTAAAACTAAGACAGAGTTGTTGGTTATAAATAGGTTGAGTGGAAGAGGGAGAAAGAATATTAAAAAAGAAACATAATTAGACAAAGACAAATTATTAGAAAGAGATACAATGGATTATCAATAAGTGGAAGGGAGACAACAATATATGTGTATCACATGTACATTTCCTATTAAAATGATCGCTTTTTCGAATAACATTTTTCTCCGTGTATAATAATTGTTACCCTTTGTGCTCTGCATAAAAGTCTTTTCTTAAACATTAGTTTATCAATTAAATAATAATAATAAAAATGATATTTGACGAGTTAAAGTATTTCACCAAAAAAATGTAGACATAATATGAAAACACTAGTACATATTGAATTATTTGGCGAATAAGAGATAAGCCGACATGTGCTATGAGATTCTAACGTGGTTACAATACGACCATGTTCAAAACAAGACATATTTCGCAACAATTCTTTTTTTTAAATTGGGTTACTACAAATAAGAAGAAGAAAAGTTATATTATTTATCCTCTTTACACAAATTTCAAGTTGATGTAAGGAAAAATTTTCAAAATTTTCCCAAACGTCGGTTGGGATTTTACTTTTACAAGTGTCAGCATTCACGAGGATTTCGTTGTCAGTAAAACAGTACCTTTTTGTGAGTAATGTTACTTGAAATAGTTTTTTTTTGTTTTATATGTAGCGTTGTAAAATATATGACAATGAAGGCTTCCGGTTTCTAAAGTCTATCCTGAATTTATGTTAATACAAGAGGCTTTAAGTACCGGCTTCGTATTGAAGTATATGGGCCAAGTTTTTATGATTTCATTTTCAAAATGAGGTTCCTTTCTTTTATTGCATTTTTATGACGACGAACGTTTGATTATGTCAATCCAATTGTGTTATCCCTTTTATTATTCAAATTACAGCAATCGTACCCTGGGTTGTGAAATAATAATACTAGCAGTAAAAAATTTGCTCCGCGGGTTTTTGCTCCTAGGCCCTGCGGGCGGCTTTTCGTTCTGCTTCGCCCAGTTTAAGTGTTGGTGACTATCTATAAGCCATCACCCTTTTGCAAAACTAACTACTATTATTAACATTAAACTACAGAATACTTATATTTAATAGGTAGATATATAATAGTAGACATTCTTACATTAATACCGTGAATAATGAGAGGAACATAAATTTTCTTAATATTAAATGAAAGCGAAAAATGTTTCTTCTTCTTCATACTTTTTTTCCTTAAGTATAGTATTATAGATGGCGCCACTTCCGTTTGCAAAACGCGTATGGGCGAGATCTAAGTGTGTATATTACGGCAGCAGCTCCGTGGAAAAATGCACGGTCACGGACGGCTCAGAACGGTGTCCATACAGTGTGTCGTTGGAGATTTACTCGGAGTCGGGTTTCTTAATTTGAACCGTACGGGCATTACCGTATTAATATACTTCGATAATGATATAAAATTTAATTCCAAGGGAAAAATAATAATACGAAAACTTCATAATTATTTTACCTGCTGGCCCCACTTCTGTTTGCAAAACGCGTATGGGCGTGATCTAAGGGTGTATATTACGGCAGCAGCTCAGTGGAAAAATGCACGTTCACGGACGGCTCAGAACGGTGTCCATACAGTGTGGCGTGGAGATTTGCTCGGAGTCGGGTTCCTTAATTTGAACCGTACGGGCATTAACCGTATTAATATACTCCGATTATTTTTATTTAATCGTGAATGTACTGCAGATCATCAAATTTTACATAATATTCTTGTAGGAAATCCATTAAAATGGTTTTTTAAATCTTAAAATAGAACAAGTTAGCTTTACTCCAGTTAATAAAACCCCTTTTGCAAAGGTTTCAAGGTAGGTATGTACTTACTGAATAAATATAATAAATGAAAGAATAATTTGTTGGTATACGTACGAAATTACGTATACCAACAAATTATTCTTACATGTTCCCGCCAATACACACTGAAACCCTGTTGATTTGTTTCTAAGAACTTCAGTCCCGTTTTTAACCGTTTTTACGAATAAAATGATCGTATTTTAGAATAACATTTTTCAAACAGATTTCTGCTTTTAATAGTCTAGCTCCTTTACTTAACCTTAATTAAAGTTAAAAAAAAACAGATATTATTAAATAATTTCGATGGACCATGTACGATTTTCGATGTAATTCTAAATAATTAAAAAAACATTATAAAAAATTTTCTTAAAATCCAAAAAGGAAAATCCATTATATCTTTCTACTTGACAAAACATTGCATTAGGTATTTAATAAACTTTGCAGGGAGAGTCAAATTCTCCATAGAAATTACATTTTCCTAATGACCGGAAACAGAACGCAATAAAAAACTCAGAGGGGTCATCCTCCTATTATGAACCCTACCTTATTTTGTCAAACATTGTTGGGGCACAGAATGCAGAGGGGACTGCGAATAAACTTCGTGGAGCGAATTGTGGATAAACAACAGACCGCTCCTACCGTACCCTTGAGACGCGCAAATAAAAGCTTAAATAAGCTTCCGCATACTCAGTTAAGAATTGTAAAATCTGATTCCTACAACGATATATTTGAATTTAATAAATTGATATTAATACTTCTTCAGCGAAATAGGCGCAATGGTTTCATTAAGGAGTTAATAACGGTAGTCAAATTAGTTTTTCTAAAGTTAACTTGGATAAAACGTATATAATAGTGCGTCATGACGTCACAGAAAACATGTTTCAGTATAATTCATAATTAATTGTAGTTTATTGGCAAGCAGGTTTAGTGGGTTAGCAATAGATGGCAGGAGTCATAAAGCTTTAATTAGTTTCCGTCAGATGGCAGGGGATAAAGTTGTCCCTAGGAATGCATGCAGTCGGTTGTGTAGAGCTCTGCGCTCTCAGATTTACCTACCAGTCAGTCGAAGCTATTCGCATAAGCTTAGGTCTATTATTATTATATTGTGTAAATAAACAGTTTGTAAGACGAACCAAGGATTTATTGAGAAGTCCCCAACGAAATCCTGGTAACTGAATTGATTAATACTAGTTAATATCTAACTACTACAATTTTTTAAATTTATTTTTTTAGTCCATATTAGACGTGTCACGGTTTGGAAATATTTACCCTTATTTACAATACAAACAAGCGTACAGGTGACGTCACACACTCTCCCGCCTATCACCGGGCGTTTTCGCGGGGTTAGTAAAATTCAAACTTGTAGAATTAATTTAATGAAAACGACCTTTAAAATGAAATAAAATAATTATTAATAAAAATATTGTTTATTGTAAAAAACAGTACGTCCAATAACATTTCACAATATATTTCACAAATATAATTTCCCAATTAATAATAATATTACACAGAGCCGAACCCTCTGATATGAAGATTTCTGGAGACGGTGAATTATATTCCCATTTAATAGTTTGGTAGATTTACTAGATGATCATTTATATGGAAAAGTGTATGATGCGTAAAAAAATGGTGCGTAAATCGTAAATCTGGCGCGTAAAAAAAAAAAAAAAAATTATAAAAAAGTTTCCAATTACATTTTAGAATTATTCATCTATGCAGGCAGACAAAATGCAAAACGGTGGAGTTAAAACATGAAATTTACCGACCGTAATGTAGGTACTATTGCAAGTTTCGGTAAAAAATGACATTTCGTGTTTTTAAATCTGAAAAATAACCATTAAAATGCTTTTTTTTTCGAAATTCCGGTAACTGAATTGATTAGTACTAGTTAATATCTAACTACTACAATTTTTCAATTTTATTTTTTTAGTCCGTATTAAGCATGTCCCTGTTTTGTAATTACCGTTATATTTCACACAAACGAAAACTAGATGACGTCACACACTCTCTCGTCTCTTACCGGGCGTTTTCGCGGGCTTATAAAAATTCAAACTTGTAGAATTAATTTAATTATGAAAACGAAATTTAAAAAAAAAATCTAGTATTTAAGTTTGCATGTGAACATTGATAAAAAAATAAAAAAAGGACTCAAATTCCAGTAATGTGTCATTGTGTATTGTAATTGAAATTCACAAGAATCAGAGAGAAAAGGGTTAATATTCATCGTAAAAAATAATACAAATCAAAAGTTTCAACTAAAAACTTCAGTTAAATCATATAATAATCAACAAAACATAACAAAAACCTGTTGAAATTACCTTATATTGGTAAACAAAAATAAACGGGTGACGTCCGACGTGTTTGAGTTTGCTTTGACGTTTTGTTATTCGTTGCTAGGCTTTGCACACATTTTTGCGAAACCTACGACGCGACCTTAGTATGATGAAATATAAATCGAACGTTATTACCGATTTAAACGGATTCTTCCGTCCAAAAAAGATTTGGATCTACTCGTCGTGATGCCCCTAAAGAAGTCTTCAAAAATAAACAAAAAAAATTATTGAAAGTATATAATGTTTGAATCAAATTTAAGAGCGCGGTCTATGCCTAATCAGATACTTTTTGACAATTTTTCATACAGAGTAAGCAATTATTAAAGTGTATATATATATATCATCATCGATGATCGTCCTCTTCATTATCAGACGTTTTGTATAAAAAAGAAAAAGAAGAAGATACTAGAACGATGACGTCACATACCACCCCTCTCTACGATTACTATGCAAGGTTGTACATAAAATCACTAGTACAAAAAAAATATTAAGACGAAGATGCGGAAGAAATTCGAAAATAATCTACAAATCCTTCAAACCGTTTAAAAAATAAAGAAAAAACTCTTTGATATAATAATTTCCTGTCACAAAAAATACTGTTCTCCGATGGCTCGTTTCTCCATCATTATTATTTACTTAAAGCTGTGATGCGTTTGTGAAAAGTATTTTTGTAAAATGTAAAAGAGAAAATTAACTTTTTCAGCGTCTTTGTGTTATTTGCCGGAGCGTTTTGACATTCTATTAGGCCTGTACGTCGAAAATAATTATTTTTCTACCACTACTTATTTTTAATGATATTACAAAACGAAATTGATGATGGTTATATTTTTTTCTGTTCATAAAAGAACAAAATTATATGTTTTTAATGTTTCGCACAAAAAAACCCTCTTTCCGGAAAATCACTAACATTGGAGGAAATTTTACCACACTCATTTGGAACGTATTAGTGACGATGGTTTTACTATCTGATGTTAAAAAAAATCCCCTCTTACTGTAGATCTGTCTCTATTTTTATGAGACTATTTCAACATCGGGGTTAAGATTTTCGATTCGAGTTTTGATGTTATATTTTTGTTATACTATTATGATGATAATATTGCCAAAAACATTAAACATTAAAACACAATTTTAAACCCGTTATTGAAGGCACAGAGATCTATTTCTCTTTTAATTTAATAAGAATTTAAGAGCTGCATTTAAATTCAGCTGTCCAATATTTAACTGTTGATATAATCGTATAATTCGATGTTGATCTCATCGTTCGTTTTCTTTTTCAAAAACAAGTATCTAATCACTGCGCGATATTTTGTTTTCTACTTTTTGTAAAAATGCAAAAGTTGTTCACTTTCAATGACTGTCAAACTGTTGTCATTTAAGGGTTAGGTTTTACGAAAAACAACATTGATATGATACTGCACGGAGAAAAATGTTATTCGAAAAAACGATCATTTTAAAAGTAAAAACGGTTAAAAACGGTACTGAACTTCTTACGAACAAATTAACAGGGTTTCAATGTTACAAACTATTCTTACATTTCCCGCCAATAAACATTGAAACACTGTTAATTTGTTCGTAAGAACTTCAGTCCCGTTTTTACTATTAAAATGATCGTTTTTTCGAATAACATTTTTCTCCGTGTGGTGGGGCCATTTCTTGCATAGGCCGATTACTTTTCAACCGCCCTTAGTAAGTAGCTGCAATTTTTTTTCTGACGTAGAACGAATGAATAAAAGATTTCCCAGTATAACTAAGCACAAACATGATTATCCTAATATCACGTATCGAATACAAATGATGACTTTCACAATCTGTTGAAGTTAGTGCACCCTTTTGTAAGATTGCATCCGCGCTCGCACGTTTCTATAGAGGTATAGAGTATTGTTGCGACTTGAGGCGCTTGTTGTGACAATGGTTATTACTGTGAATTGGGGCGAAAAAGATATCCGATTTTTCAGTACGATAGTCGGATAGTGGGATCCGATCGTCAAAGTATTTTTCTTCGTGAAACACAATAATGTACCTAACCTAAATTCAGTCAAGTAAATACAACCATCAAATGATAAGAGTAATAAGGCTAAATGAGCCGCAGATCTAGTCAGCTAGAAACCTGAAAGGGTATGATTATGATCCCTAGCTAGTTAGAGGATTACGAAAGAATCCATAAAATCAAAAAAAAAAAACGATCGTCTGATCAGACTATCGGAAGGCGTTCGCGACATAGTGAAACAGTCCTTACACAATACATTCGATCAATTCCGATTCTATTTTAGAATAAGACGTCCGACTCGAAAACATCGCCCGGGCATCGCCGATTTTATTACCGATCTGATTGCTTGAAAGCGCGCTGTGGCTTGCGTAGAAGTGAAATTCACGTACGATTTTTTTTCCGACTCGTCAGTTTGCAAGTGAGCATTGACGCGGAACTACTCATCACTGCTGTACAAAAGTATCAAAGCCAATGTAACGTAAGGTTAAAAGAGTACAATGAGAAAAAAAAAGTATTTGACTTGCGAGGAAGTTTGTAAATACAAAGATAAATAAATTTCGACATAAATAAAATTTGACACATTGGAAACGACTGAGACCCCAAAAAACGGACACGAGAATCAGGTTATTTGGTTATTCCGATCTGATATTCTAATCGGACAATCGGAAAGCAAAAACGGACATCTATTCCCTAAAATTTATGAAAGATACGTGGGAATTTCAAGTTCATACGTCAAAGTTGTTGTAATTTTTTTATTAAAATTGTATTCGAATAAAAATATCATCTTCGAAGAGATTCGTTTGTCATAATTCATAATCAACCCTTTCTTACAGCTAACTAATATAACAAAAATGGATAATATTTACATGTGAAGATACTGTTGTACTAATTACTGTCACACAGAGTTATTAAGAATCTTACTTCTTATCTTATCTTACTAATACTATAAACGCGAAAGTATGGATGTATGTATGTTTGTTACTCTTTCAAGCAAAATTTACTGAATGAATTTTAATGAAACTTTACAATTATAGCTCATACTTCAGAATAACATATAGGCTATAATTTATAAAGCTAGCTATTTCTTTTCAATATATTGAAAATAATAATTATTGTTTAATAGAAAATGTCAAAATTTGAGAATGACATTTTGAAAAACAATTAATGTTAAATCAAAATTCTAATTTAGAAAATATTTAAATTAGTGAATTTATTTGAAGTACTCGCCTTATACTTTGAATGGAATCAAGAATTATACACATTTTAAATAAATAGGTTAAGAATTTTGGTATAAACGTTGATGGGATTCAGGAAAAGAAAATAGATTACTCGAAGTACTAATCCTACGTAGACGAAGTCGCGGGAAAAAGCTAGTACTTACATAAAAAAGAATAGAAAAAAACATTACGAGTTCTTGAGAGGATATTTGATTTTGATGGAATTTGTTGGAATTAGAACGCGTGTGGCTGATTTAAAATATCTTTGACATTGGTATAAAGTATAAAGCGATCTGTTTTTATAGTTTGGGTAAATAGTTCGGTTTGTGTGCAAGCGAGTTGTTTTAATATGGAAGTGATTCGATGGAATTTTGTATGGAGAAAGCAGCATAATTTCAATACGCATGTTTATACTGTGCAGGTTGTTGTTTTGATGATAATTCAGTTCAAAATTTTTGGAACCTGTAATTACTTTATGATAAATAAGAGAATCAGGGTTTCTACAATAATTTAAAAGGACGGGTTGCATTTAAAAAGCATCTCATGATTATATATGGCAGGAGTACGTCCTTCTAATAAACATACCTTCCTGCTACTAGTTACATATATAAGAACAGTTAGTAGATAAGTAATACCTATGTGGTCTCTAAAATGTAAATTATGAAATTTCGATGCAGAGTAAAACGATCTCGATTCCCAACATTCTCTGTATGACCTCAATATTTCGGGATAAATTTAATCACGAGTAGTATTCAAAGAAAAAATGTTCTAGGAAACTGCTAGCTGGAAATGGACTAGAGCGATCCCTGTCAGGAATAGGGTGCACCCGACAGGTTTGAGGGGAGAGAACCCGCCCCGGGGGACTGAGTGAAGAGATACAAAGAGTATATGGAGAGGTGCCAAATTAATAGGCTGTATGCGCTCTTTAGCGGTCATGTTGGCTCGTGGTAATGGCCGTTTATCGTGAAATGCGCATTTGTAAAAGCTGAAAGGGTTTTTTGCGGGTGCAAATTACGTGCACCTAACTAGAATGCAGTTTATTTATATATTTACCAAAGCAAGTGATTATCATAAATGAATGTTTAAAAATTCACTTTTAACAAACACAACAGTTTATATAACGGCTTCCGTGGTCAAGGGGTAAGGCTCTCCACTAGCAATCGCGGGGTGAAATTACGGCGTGCGCAAGAAAATTTTATTTAAAATATTAAGGTTTATTTGCAGCACGTTCCAGAGTGAAAGATACTCTTAGTTTCATCCTGGTGTAAATCCAACTATTCGGAATTGAAATATTGCTTGAAATGGCTTTAGTCGTATTTGGTGACCAGATCTGAATAGCCAGGTATTTCCCCGCCTTCCTATTCTCACCTTCTTCCCCTCCTCACTACCCTCAGCCTCCCAACATACCTCAATTAAGGATGACATAGTCTCACTGGCTCCAGGCGCTTGGGAGTAGTTGGGACTCTTGCACGGTCGCATTATATATATATACAGGGTGTTAAGGTACGTACTTGAGTTACTTTAACCAGTGATTCCTGACATTATTTGAAGTAAAAAATGTAAATGAAATTTTGGTCTCCGGTGACTTTTTTTTTAAATAATTTTTTTTTTTTCAAATATTTTTTTCTTCAAAATCAAACAAAAAAAAATTCTTTCACATGAACTTATCGGTCACTCAGCCGAGTTACCGCCCCACCACTTACCCCGCTTCCAACTACCCAACACCTACTATTTTTTATGCATTTGTAAAAAAAAAAAAAAACATCTAAAATGTCACCGGAGACCAAAATTTTATTTACATTTTTTACTCCAAATAATGTCAGGAATCACTGGTTAAAGTAACTCAAGTACGTACCTTAACACCCTGTATATACATATAATACATATAAAATATTAACGTGCGGGTGGCATACACAAACAATAATTTGGGTTTCAAACGATGCGAATGAAGATTAAAAAGATTTTATACGTTTAGTTCGGTTAAGCTATTTTTTTAAATTACAGGACCCCTAGGAATAGACGTCGAATGATAAAAAAATAGTAGGAAGTGGTGCAAGCACTTAATTAATTTTCTTAAATGCAAAAACAAATGATTCCATTGCAGTTGGTCCTTCGACAGTTGATCCTCTGGCTTGCTTACCTCTGCCAGCCAGTCTCTGATAATCTCTCCCTCTTTTATATTCTTTCTCTTTCTATTTACCTAATAATGTTCATATATACTGTAATTTTTATATGTTTATTATCATGATGAAGGTTGAGATCAACTGAAACCGGTCGACATGTATAAATCAAACAAAGTGCTTTTAAACATAGAACTTTTTCATTTGCACAATGCCAAGCCACAGAGTGTTTGCTTTCTTCGATAACTAATTATTATAATTCCAGTATATTGTTTTATTTGTGAACTAATAAATATGTTAGCCCACGGGTACATGACTTAGTTTTTTATTTTATTTTTTTATTATTACAATTTTAAGTTATGTGAAATTTTGTTGTTAGATTTTATTTTTAGTATTACGTTTATTGTAATAAATGTAAATAATCTATTAATTATTCTAAATAAATAAATTATAAAAAAAAATGTTTAAAAGGAATTAGGATAATTTGCATTCATCCAAAGACTGCATTTGGAAAATATAGTAGGTTGTTTGAATTGGTTTTCCGGAAGCTTGTTTTATTGCGCTATATTTGGTTACTCATCTTACTAATATTATAAACGCGAAAGTTTGTATGGATGTATGTATGTTTGTTAATCTTTTACACAAAAACTACTGAATGGATTTTAATGAAACTTTACAATAATATAGCTCATACATCAGAATAACACATAGGCCATAATTTATAAAGCTAGCTATTTTTAATATATATTATGAATAATAATTATTGTTTAATAGAAAATGTCAAAATTTGAGAATGACATTTTGCAAAAAAATTATTTTTAAATCAAAATTCTATTTTAGAAAATATTTAAATTTGTAAATTTATTTAAAGTACTCGCCTAATGCTTAGACTGGTAGTTTGAATTGAATCAAGAATTATAGATATTTTAAATAAATAGGTTAAAATTTTTGCTATAAACATAGTTGGGACCTAGGAAAAGTAAATAGGCTACTCGAAGTACTAATCCTGCGCAGACGAAGTCGCGGGCAGAAGCTTGTCTATAATATATGACAGTTGTAAATCAACTGAAAAATAATAAAGATCACTTGAAATTAATCAGCTTCTGTCAAATATAAGCTACCATCATTTAAAAATGACACTCCTTCACACATCTGACTCGTAAAGTACGTAGCATTTAAATTTCTTTAAACAGCACAGAAAATATACCTCCCATCTCGAAACTAGGCCCGAGAAAACGGCTTGTTATTATTGCGGCTTTATTTCCATACCGTTAGTTAAACCCGTGTTCCGTCACGTGTAATCCCTTATAAATCAGCCGCCAGTTAGCAGACTGACGCCTAACTGGGAAAATACCGTCATACGGCTTCTGCTCTCCGGGCCTCCTAATATTAAAACAGTACTTGGGATGTTTTAGATCCGGCCGCCGAGTGATACATTGCCGGAAGAAAAAAACATACGGAAGAATTACAATGGAATCTGACAGGGTGAAGAATGGTTCTTTGTGGAACGTGCGGTTTTAAAAAAAATAAGTGCAATTTACTTGCATTTAAACATGACATGGAGTGAAATATACCAACCTAATACACGTGTTCTACGTAATATTGCATTAAATGCTGAATAAATATATTGCTGTTGTAGGTGAAATTTTTACTCATGGCATTTTATTATTATTGATCACTTGTTATAACGGTATACAAGTACATGTAAAGAAGCCATTTTATGGAAGAGAACTTTATATGCTACACCTACGTTCATCAATGTGAGTTTGTTCGATCAACGTAAGCTACAATTTGAGCAATTGTCTTCTCTTTACTTCGAGAACTATTTAATAAAACAAAATTATAAAGATCCACATAGGCACATCATATTTTAAACAGACATGTTATCTAGCGAATTTATCGCATGCGACTGTACAGTACTATGAATAGAAAAATCCTTGAAAATCCTTGAAAATCCTTGAAAATCCTTGTGCGATAAATAGTTTTCTTTGTTTATATTGTGAACGGTATTTTGAATATCGTCATGACACGACCATTCAGAATCGATATGTGGCCTGACATGGCTATAACTGTATGAGTAACCAGATTTAAATATTCAGAACCATCTTCTCGACAACTGTCCTCTTCTCTATCTATTTCTTCTTTCCGCTCCCTTCAATCTACTAACATACTGTAATAAATGAAGAGGCCATACCTCCACTGGCAACGCAATTGAAATTCTTGTGCTGTACATATAGTAAGAAAACAGAAATTAGCTTTGTTCGTACATCCACATCATTACGCACAAAACAAGTAAAATAATGTTGTTTCTTAAGGCAACCAGAAAAATTCAAAACTCATTAGAAATGTAAAAATATTCTAATTTTTTTGTGAAGAGGTTCCTTTATCTACCCGCAATAAAGTTACGAGTACCGAATCACTTAGCCAGTGGTATTCCAGTCTTGCAGTAGGGACCAGGAAGACAGGAATGTGGTTAGGATGGAACAATAATGTTTGTTACCTTTGACCTACGACGGAAGAAAAATGTTGCGATCCTGGGAGGAATTCCAGATTCCTGACATCTTTAAAGGATGGGATCCCCGACAAATGGAGGATACTAAGATAATGGTACACCATAATATAAATATAGGTATAAGTGGGAAGTTTGTACTGGTTTTGATTGGTACCTACCCTCGTTAGCATAATAAAGATTTCAATCTTACGTCATCTCTTGTATTGTGGAAAGGGTGGGTGACAGTCTGGCATACAGGAAGTTGATTCCAGTGTTGCAATGTAATTGAGTGAGTATTTCCGCTGTTTAGAGATCTTTCGACCTCTTTAACGAAAGAATTTAATTCAATTCATTGTTTTCTGTCTGCTTTCTGCCATAGTGTGAACAATACGGAATATAAAGTTGACTGCACGATGCTAAACTGCAGCAACCACTGTATATTCTGGATTACAACCCTACATAACGTCTTTTTCGTTGTTTGTTTTTGGGGTGTTATGCCGTGTTGTGCTACCTCCTTCTTTAGCCGACGTTTCGGACAGCGTTGCAGTGTCCATCATCAGGGCAGATCCGGCAGATCCGTCGATGTGATGATGATCAAATGATGAGCAAATCATCACATCGACGGATCTGCCGGATCTGCCCTGATGATGGACACTGCAACGCTGTCCGAAACGTCGGCTAAAGAATTAGGTAGCACAACACGGCATAACACCCCAAAAACAAACAACGAAAATGCTTTTGGCCGTGAAAATCTAAAAACGTATCTTACATAACGTCGTACATTTTTCATTATTTGTGGAGAGACATTACTTTAACATTACATTAATTTGTCGCCATGCAAAAAATTTAACTTGCTATAGGTGGCAACGTCAGCTGTAAAAAACGTTATTTTTAAATCCATTTTAAATAAATTTGGTTTTTGCACATTATTTTTCGGAAAACATGAATATCGGTTTTCTGAATTCTGAATTTACCTGTTTTATTTGCTTAAATCTCTATGCGCACAGCGGTTTTAATGGATTGTAAATACGTACCTACCTAGAGATCGCATTTGTGGTCTTATTTTGGGTATTGAATTAAAATCGACAACAAAAATGCGTAGGTTTTAGGACGGTATTATAAAAAAAATGTTTGTTATTTTTTGCGCCAACATTAAAATGGCCAGCCGCAAAAATATTTTACGCCAAAAACTGATTTATCTGAATATGTGTCATTTCCATAATATCTATTCCATTTGTACCAGGAAAAACCAAATTACAAATACATTTTTTAAAACAAATTTTTTTTTTGAGAAATCAGCGAAGGTTACTCCTACTTAGATAGATTTAATGATTTAATATTCCTCCAACGCAGATAGAAAAATTGGCAAAATTATAATCTTTTTAATAAGCACAATGATAAGGGGAAGAATTTGAAAATAAAAAATTTTCAAGGATAAAATAATTGTGATGTACTTGAGCACATATATTACAAAATTTTTAAAAGCCATCACCCAAAATCGTCTTTTGGTAAATTGAAAAATTAAATTATTGCTGTCCACAAAATGAATGCAATTGTTTTTTGAGTTATTGGTTCACATTTACAAATGATCACATATTACGTAATAATGTTAATCAATAGAGGACATAAAATCTCATATATGTAAGTACTTCTTATGTCCTTGCTCCAGTATCAAACTACACGGAGAAAAATGGTATTCTAAAATACGATCATTTTATTCGTAAAACGGTTAAAAACGGGACTGAAGTTAAATTAACAGGGTTTCAATGTTTATTGGCGGGAACACGTAAGAATAATTTGTTGGTATACGTAATTTCGTACATATACCAACAAATTATTCTTCCATTTTCCCGCCAATGAACATTGATAGTATAATAAAACAAATTTAAAACTTTTTCCACTTTTAATTTATTGACCGTAACCGGTTTGAGCTTGTCAAAGCCATCTTCAGACTGGTGAAAAATATTCTTAACCTAGGGATTTTATACAAAACATATTAAGGAGGGGGGATTTATTAAAATGTAATAAAATCCATAATTGAAAATCCCTGTAGAGCAACCCTCCCCCCCCTCCCCCTCCCCCCCTCCCCCCTCCCCCCCCTCCCTAATATGATTTGTATAAAATCCCTAGGTTAAGAATATTTTTCACCAGTCTGAAGATAGCTTTGACAAGCTGAAACCGGTTACGGTCAATAAATTAAAAGTGGAAAAAGTTTTAAATTTGTTTTATTATACTATCAATGTTCATTGGCGGGAAAATGGAAGAATAATTTGTTGGTATATGTACGAAATTACGTATACCAACAAATTATTCTTACGTGTTCCCGCCAATAAACATTGACACCCTGTTAATTTAACTTCAGTCCCGTTTTTAACCGTTTTACGAATAAAATGATCGTATTTTAGAATACCATTTTTCTCCGTATAGTTTGATACTGGAGCAAGGACATAAGAAGTACTTACATATATGAGGGATTTTATACAAATCATATTAGGGAGGGGGGGGAGGGGGAGGGGGGGGGAGGGGTGCTCTACAGGGATTTTCAATTATGGATTTTATTACATTTTAATAAATCCCCCCTCCTTAATATGTTTTGTATAAAATCCCTAGGTTAAGAATATTTTTCACCAGTCTGAAGATGGCTTTGACAAGCTCAAACCGGTTACGGTCAATAAATTAAAAGTGGAAAAAGTTTTAAATTTGTTTTATTATACTATTATAATGGAATTCCACCACGAATTATCAGTTTCAAAAATAGAAATCACAATAAACATTGAAATACTGTTAATTTGTGCGTAAGAACTTCAGTCCCGTTTTTAACCGTTTTTACGAATAAAATTATCGTATTTTAGGATAACATTTTTCTCCGTGTCAGATTGGCATAATATAGAATGCGTCTACTGATTTACAAAAAAAAATGGATAGACATTCATTCCCAAAAAGTAATAAAATCAAAAAGGCGAGAAGAGAGTTGGCTTTGAATAAGCATTCGGCTTCATAATATAGGTCTTCAAAAAAGTTAATTGAGAATTTTTACGAGAAACAGCGACAGTATTAAAAGTGACGTACAACCTCAGATTGAAAGCTCCAGGAACACAAATAATTGCACTATCTGTGGGGGGATAGTTCACCTAACATGTGGCATTATGCGGGATCACCATGCTCATAAGTCATAAGGGCCAGCTTCCATTTGATCCACATCATCACTATGTAATTTACCGTAAATGAAATAAATAATCTTAATATATAAAACAAAGTCGGGTTAGTTACACCATTTATAACTCAAGAACGGCTGAACCGATTTTTATGATCTTTGATTTGTTGGATTTGTCTCCGTCCCAATTAACAAAATAACTATTAAAACATCGGAAAAAATCACGGGAAAAATAATTATGAGGAAAATTATTTTTTTTCATATATTTTGTATGGAACGGCTTTTAAAATAATGTGCGTTGGTCCACATAATTTGAATCAATTCGAACTGTCAATGGAGTGTGCCGAACATTTCGTGCTTAGTCAACAGCTCAATTTCATTCTTTAAACTTAGAGTACCTATTTATTTTAACTTAATATTAATTTGTTTCAGCTAATAAATTAAAAACAACATTTCTGGATTCTGAGGCGGTACGAAGATTGCCGGACCAGCTAGTAGTATAATAAAATTTACTTAAAAAATACATTTTGTAAACGATTACGTATGTAACGTTGAAGTTTACTATAACGGCAACGTCATCCCTTGGAGGGCTGATTTATCCAACACATGACCGACAAGAATATCTGTATTGTCCGAAATTTTTAACATTTAAAACTAAAAAAGAGCATGTTTAGTGTTAATTGTTAATAAATTACATAAGCACAAAAAGTTAACAACAGAAAATAATATACATATAAAGAGTAGGTAATATTTAGAATGGTTTCTAATAACCCGCCACACTAGGCTGGCCTGTGTTGACTTGAATTTTGTAATATCTATATAATACCGATGTATTATATATACATTACAATATTATAAAACAGGTATGTTCATACCTACACGTATATTAAAATATATTCACATAATATATTAACTCAATAATATCGTTAAATGGCTTTTGTAAAATGTCGTTAGCTTACGAGATATTGGCTCTTTCATGAATTTGAAGATATAAATAAATGTTAATAAATAAATATAATGATATATAGAAAAATGTTTGAAATGGTAGACTATTTGTGATGTTTCACTTTAAAAATATAATGCTGTTTTATTATTGCAAAAGGTCGAAACATTTTCAAATGAACGTAAAATCAATATCGTTTTCTAATGATTTAACCCAAAAAAGACAACAACTAACTTAAGATAAATTAAGAAGTTATCTACTTACGCCCAAACGACATCCGGGCTGTATCTTATTATTTCGGTTTAAGCCGGAACCACTGAAAGAAACGATTTGTATTTTAATTTTAATTGCATCGACTTACAGCCCTCTGTTTGTAATTTGCCCCCAAATGCCCCTAAATTCCAATAAGAGACAAGGGGAAGAGACAATAAAGAAAACAAATTATATGCTTCTAAATGGGTGAACTTAATTTCTCGGTCAATTTATTTATGCAGGCGGGTTCTCGTAATCACCAGATCGATTGAATTTAAATTACCAGCTCATTAAGACACCATCCAGGATAATAAATTCTATTTGTTTATGGATTTTGTATAAAGTATAGCTAGTCAGCACTTTTAAGTACATTTAATAATCAAAGTCAACAAACCAAAGGCTTCCTTAGTCTTACCTATAATTTTTTTTTTTTATGATTTTATTAAATACTCTTCTTAAGAGGCTAGACTTTGAACCACACGCGGAACACCCGCTTCTGTCATTCTGTCCCACTCACAATAAGCTCACGCACACTTACAATACATGCGAATGCGAAATATGCGAATGAGACAACGCTCAAATTTACCTACAGAAATCGCTCGAAAAGGGTTTTATGGAGAATACACTTTTCTACACCGAAACTTTCACGAAATTGAAATTTAAAAAAAAGTATATTTTTTAGAAAGAAGAAGCTACGTCGGTAGCTTTTTATAATTTTATAATTCTTTATGAGAGTTGAGTTAGCAGCACTTTTTCCTCAAATAATATTTTTGATAAATCGTACATATTTGACAGTGAATGTTTACATTAATACGAAACGCATCGAAAATTCCAAAACATACCGACATAGTTTTCACCCTCTAGAAGGCAGTATAAAAAAATAAATATTCATTTTGTGCAATTTTCGATGTAGAAAAGTGCTTTTTGTATAGGCCGAAAAGCGAAGTCTATCATCTTAATGTTATTATATAATTTGTTATTAGCTTATATATTTATTAGAATTTACCTATATTTTGTTATATTATAAGATGTACGTATATTATTAACTAGTTAACCACATCAATTGCCAATAGATTATGTGAGACCATGTTATTCCCAATTGATGTTAGTCTAAGGAAATGGGAATAAACAAAATAAAGTACAAAAATGCTATGGTATGCGAAAGGAAAGATGGTTGACCAAAAATATTTCAGAAAAATTCATTTGAATCTCACCAGGCCAAGACTGACAGTATCAGGCTGGGAGATAAAACAATATATGCTATTGGCGACGGAGATAAACATCGGATACACAGAATTGTATTCTCTCCATGAGAGCCGAGTTTTAAAACCATCCACAAATCAGTTTGATAAAATGTGGAGTAATGTTAACATCCTGACCCGTAGATGATTCGTTCCGAGCAAACCCAAAATAAAATCGGTAGGATAGAGCCACAAAATTTATTCTATACTCTCTAACAAGACAGATAATTGATTTGGTGTGGGCTTCAAATTTCCGAGCCACTTTCAAGTCTACTCCTTACTAAGGAATTGAATAAAAGTATGAGAACCTTGGTATATATAAAATCCCGGCAGAATAAAGTCCAGCATTCATCGTGAAATGTCAGCCCACTATCATACATGATTCCAAGTGGATATACGTTTTAAATTTCACATATATACTTTGTATATGGAAAATACCACGTATGACACGCATAAGTGAATGGCATTATGAAATATTTGGATACATACAATACACTGTACTCAATCAGTTTCATTTTACTCCATTCAACAATTCTATCGATTCCGACTTAAGACGATTGCAGTTGCAGTCTTCTAAAGATAGTAATAATAATAGTTTTAGGTCGTCGTTTCAGAATAACTTCTGAAATTGCGATAATAAATATAGAAAAAAGAGTGGGCCTTGAATAGATCCTTGGGGAAACAAACAATGGATACAACAAACAAAAATTAGACGTGAATACTCCATGTGATGCAAACTGTTTCCTGTCTGTAAGATAGCTAGGAAAAAAGTTAAGTAATCGTATAGAGAATCATTTTACAGCCAATTTATTGAATAAGACGTCCTGCTCAGTGGTGGCTTAAACTCACAAAAATGGATGGTGCGCTAAAACTAATGTCAATCTATCCTCTATCTATAATATTAGCAATTTTGACGCTTTTACCGACCTCTGAAATTATCCGTATGCGAACTGTGAACTAAAGTTTTGCCACTCGGCGCGGGCGATACAAATAAATGTATTGTGTCTTCGAGAATTTCCCCCTCGCCGAAGAGTTCCAAGGCGTTGATGAGCGTTGCTCATGTTTCGGAGAAATTTCAATACAATGCCAATGGGTCAACATTCACGTTCTACACGTTTAGATAATTGATGCTCCCAGGTGACATTTCTCGGTGAGCGATATGGAATCCGAATCCGAAGATTGAAAAATTCGAACCGGTTCAAGTTAATATAATATTATAATGTATTACTTTTTCTTTTGTTATTTACTTTGATTTTGTGTTTAGATTTTAGATTTTTGGATGATAATTAATATTTTTATCTTGACCGAAATGTAGGGAGTATGTTGTTCCAATGCGTTCCTTGGAGCTATTCGCCACTGGTCATGATATATATTAATTTTACACATAACTGCCCCCGCTCACGAGGCAACTGAAAAAAAAAACAGTTTACAACTAAACTCGCTATCCTCTGTATGTAAATATGATGGTCCGCACACTACACAACTTCTCAAAAACCCGTTGTCCATGGCAACCATGGCCAGTTGCGTGACATGACAGCAGATTGTTCTTCATCTATGGTTAAACAATTTGAGTTAATTATTGAAATCGTAAAATTGAGTAGAAAGTTTGGTTGGCAACAAGCCAGTTATAGTTTGGTTTCAGTCTCTTCAGTGAGCGGATCGCCTATGTCTTTGTACCGTTTTTTTTTTAATTAAACATTTTTTAAAAATACTTTCCATAAATTCTAAGGAACATTTTCAGTTTATATACTAAAGTAGATATGTTTTCATCAGTTTTTAAGGAATGGTAAATAAGAAGTTTATTGACAGATTTAAGAACTCGATAAAACCTCCAGAAGAATAGTGGAAGAAAGTCTGGACCTAGTGAATGTGTATTTTTAATTTTTTTTTGTGGAAAATTCTATCTGTTTCATCAAATTGACCAAAATCAATATTTTGGGCTCAGAAATTTAAGTATTTAGCAATGTCCGTTGTTTGTTTTTGGGGTGTTATGCCCTGTTGTGCTACCTTCTTCTTTAGCCAAAGGTTTGGCTAAAGAAGGAGGTAGCACAACACGGCATAACACCCCAAAAACAAACAACGAAAATGCTTTTGGCCGTGAAAATCTAAAAAACGTATCTATTTAGCAATGGTTCCACCGCATCGCGTTTCATATCGCAATCTCAGAACCAAGCACATTTTTCTGCCACGTCAACCGGTCTGCCACGGAAAACACCAATAAAAACCCAAATTAAAAATTTGGTTTGAAAAAACTGTGTAATATATAGTAAAATGTGTAGATATAATGGTTACTGATGAAGTGCCCACCTATTCACGAAATCCTTCTTGAGTGGGTACTCTACCAAATAAATCACCTACGTTTTAATTTACCAATAAAACAAAGCAAATATCCCACAATAGGCATACTTTTAGAAATTAAATGAGTACTTACTTCCGCTGTGGCTTGCTGTAATTTTAGAACCAACAACTTTACAGAACAAAAAGTAAGAACGGTTGTTGACTTACATCTTTTAATGAATATAAAATGAAGGAAGCGAAACAGATTATTTCAATTGAAACATATTTTGCTGAAGAGAATTTGGAGGCGGAACAAAGCCACAAAAATGGATTATAACTTCATTATGAGTAACTTAAATACCTAATTTAAGATCCATCGATGTTTAATTATTCTGGTGAAAATGGCAGCTTTGATTCAAGAAGGGGTAAAACTTTAAATGTTGATCGTAATTGCGAATTTTGCCAAATCATTTTAAAAACCGTTAGGTACCTAGTAAGAAGGAATACCGGAAATTAGTCCCCTTTAAGTCAAATTCTAGACGTATTGACTTTTTTTTACAAAAAAAATACAAATTGATTTTGAAAGATTGTTATTTTATTATCTTTAAAAAAATTTTATAACTAAGTGAATTTTTAACATATTAAGCAACAAAATAAATCAATACATATTCTAGTCAACACAGTTTTAAAATTTTAAATTTTAGTTGAATTAAAATCACTAAAAAATAAATCGGAGAACGTATTTTATAACAAAAATAGCTCAGCTTTTCTATTTATTTACAAACTAAAATATTTAAAAAAAAACTTTACACACTTATTTTGTTTAGACATCATTGAAAAATTATAAATAATATGTACTTAGGATCAAAAAATGCGTACAAGAAGTACACTATATTTAATAATTTATCATCGTGCGTTTTGAGCATTTTTATTGCTTACTTGAATCTAGGTATATATTAAAGCATGTTTTGAATGAAATAAATCGATATTAAATTTTTAATTTAAAAAATTTGATACGGGGAATAATCGATCTTTCTCATTCGAACCTCCATGTACGGTTGCAAGCATTGTAAAACTTTTATTCTCAGATGCTGGTCAATAGCTCTTAAGAGCTAATTTAGTTTAGGTAAGATGAAACTTACAGATAGAAATGCCTATCTACGTTGTCGGTGGCCTCGCTATTGTGGACAGATTTTTTTTTAAATAACTCGCTGTAATCAATAGTTACTTCTACTTTGGCAAACCTGTAGAGATACGTAAAATGTTGCAATCTGTACCTACGTATTATTCAATATGCAATTTGACGCTTTTAAAAATCAATCCGGACAAAACTTAAGTATCTACTGGAATTCTTGTTATATCGCGTTATTTCACCTCGGATCAAGAAGGTACTTAAATTTAAGTTTAGTAACCTATTATTAACCCATAATATTGAAAAAAAAAACCTAAGAAAAGACAAATCAAAAACCACTAATTCGACAGAAAAAAATATTTCACAGTACCTACTATGGACAATGTTTTGAATTCTAGTTGTAATTTATAAGCACGATGTATCAAGGTAAAAAATTAATGCATTTGCTGCACAAAAACAATATATTACAAGTTAAAGATTTAAAAAGAAACCTTACTTACCAAGAACTTAAAAAAGTGTGAAATTGTATTTATTTTTTTAAAAGAAAGACAAACATTCTCGGGTTAGGAATGACATAACAATATTTGAAAATCTCCTATTGCCATCACACTAAGCGGAAAATATTGCTTGTGTCGTGATGGAGGACTTAGCCTCTACTGGAATTGAACACGGGAATTTTTTTTTTTTATAGAGAAACATCACAAGAGTCCCAACTGCTCCCTTCTGGAGCCAGTGAGACTATGGCATCCCCAATTGTGGAGTATTTTGTGAGGCTGAAAGTAAGTGGGGAAGGGAAGGAAATGGGGAGAGGAAGGTGGGAAAGTACCTGGCTATTCAGATCTAGTCACTAAACACGGCTAAAGCCATTATTAAGCAACGTTTCAATTCTGAATGGTGGTCTTACACCAGGGCGATACTGAGAGTATCTTCCACTCTAATAATTTGAAATAATTGGAAACATAACTTCTAGTGGGATAATATCGCCAATAGTATCTAACTACCTTCAAATTTTATTTTATTTTATTCAACGTTGTACCATTAAATCGCCGAACAAAGGAATTTTCATTTTGGGCTTAATACTAATCATACTCTAATACTACGTGAAACGGAATGAAATATTGGACTAGTGATGTCCATTTAGTCCATTGTGACTATGGCTTATAATCACGTACACGGCAAACGATCGAGGGATTAATCCATTAAAAATATTAAATACTCTCACTACTTGATGTGGACACGTGAACAGTAGCTAAATTTAAGCTTTGATTTGCTGACTGGTTTCTATAGATTTGGGTGAATACTTTTGAAAAAATAAATGTAAATTACATTCCTCCCATACGCACAAGCACTGCTTTTTATGGGAGTACATCTTTAAATAAAATTTTTTTTTTTATATATATAAAAAAATTACGAAGAATATTTCATCATTGAACATGTACTCGTAAATATTAAACTGTTATTTATTATGATACGTTTTTAGATTTTCACGGCCAAAAGCATTTTCGTTGCTTGTTTTTGCAAACTGCAACGCCGTCCGAAACGTCGGCTAAAGAAGGAAGTAGCGCAACACGGCATAACACCCCAAAAACAAACAACGAAAATGTTATTTATTATGTTTATATTTTGTACAAATGAATTTGTTAAGAAAAAAAAAACCTTTAATCCCATATTTAATTTATTTTATATTATTATTTTTACAATAACAGCTAATAAATTACCTTCACCCAGCGCTTATTTTTATGTTTTTATACAAGGCGCAAAATTTTGTCACCCGATGTTCTTTGGCTGTAATTTTTTTTATGAACGAAAAATTTTGGTTCTTCTTTTGGATTGTGTTTATTTGATGTCTTATTTTTTATGGTATTTTTCATTCACTCTTTCCAGAACTTCCAGCGATAGGTTCTCGCATTCTTGACGGATATTCTCTTTGAGGGCTTCAAGAGATGAGGCTTGTTGACATATACTCGTGACTTCAGGAAACCCCACAAAAAGAAGTCTGGAATGGTTAAATCGGGTGATCTTGGCGGACAGTGCAAATCACCAAAACGAATTATTAGGCGACCCGGAAATGCGTTTTATGTCTAGTATAACGATTCATGTCTTGTTAAAGTGTATTTTGTATCTGTTTACTTCACAAATGTCAAAGCAGAACTAACATTTGCCGTTATTTGCAAATATTATGGCATCTTCCTATAGAGTGATGACTTTTGCGCCACCTTGCATATACTTTGTGCATGCCTATTTGCCTATTCTTATGTCTTCATTTTCAGTATACCTACTTTGTATCCTGATGAAGAAACCTTTGATTCTGAAAAAAGGAGATACTTTTGTTTGAAATAGTGATTTAAACAAAGTTTATCATTTTCATTTTATTTTCTTAAAGAAATCGCTGATATTTAAAAAAAATATTAGATAAGAATACACGTTGGGCCATCATTGACACGTTATTAAATGACTTATATATTGGCGCTTCTTCAAAATAATCAGTATTAAAAAAAATATTTTTTCACGTTTGTGAGTTTAATATGTGTATTCAAAAGCTTTACGCCTTTTTGAATTCGCAGCAGTGAAATCGTCGTTATGAAATACGAATAATTTGAATATCAAATGATATTATTATTTTTAACAGGATCTTTCTATAGTAGTAATTTGACGGCTGGCATAGTCCAGAGGTATGACGTTGGACTCCCATTCCGAAGGCCGCGGGTTCGAACCCGGCGTGCGCAAATAAATTTTATTTTATTGATTTGTGTTATTTCACAATTAATTAATTAAAATAATATATAGTATATTTGCGGCACGTTCCAAAGCGGAAGATACTCTTAGTATTGCCCTGGTGTAAGACCACTATTCAGAATTTGCAAAGTTGCTTGAAATGGCTTTAGCCGTGTTTAGAGACTATATCTGAATAGCCAGGTACTTCCCCACCTTCCTCTTCCTCGTCTCCTTTCCTTCCCCACTTACCTTTATTTATTTATTGTTTCTTTACATGGTAGGTATTATTGTTCACATTTCAATATTAACCTCACTAGGACAAGCCTGTTTTGAGGATAATAAGAGGATAAAAATTTATAAAGTAGTTAAAATAGAACATAAATATTTAGGTACCTATCGATAAAACAACAAAGGACAAAGATGAACCAATTGATGGCAAATTTAACACCGATAATTTAATATTTAAAAAAAAAATGCACAAGATGTCTTAATATGTGTTCTGGAAGGATATTAAATATAAGTGTAAACTGACACAAATAATTTCTTTGACCAAGAGAAAAATTATTTTGAATATCCATAGCGTCATAACATACCCCAATTGAGGATGCCATAGTCTCACTGGATCCAGACGGGAGCAGTTGAAACTCTTGTGAGGTATTATTCACTATAAAAAAAGAAAAAAAAAGTACGAAAGTATGTCTCTAGAAAAATATGTATTTTCATCTCAATATGTAATATCGACAAAAACGAAAAAAAACCTTTAAAAAAAATTATAGTAAATAAAAAAAAGAGTTAAGAAAAAAATATTGAGGAAAGAAAAAACACAAAATTACGAAAAAATATCGATGCGAGAAAAAACACTGTGGCAAGAAAAAAGTATCGATTGGGTTTCTGTAAAACGGCAAAAAAAAGCAAACATTTGCGTGGCCTATACTCAAGTGGACAACTCCGCAATGGTGCTTGAGACATTAGCTTCGCAAATAAGAAGAACGATTTCACGCCCGGGCGAGCAGTTCCGCCGCGCAGATGGCTACATAAACTAAGAACCCCCCTGCACCCGTTCACCCTTTATATCGGAGGAAGTGTACAGATTTCGCCGGGGATACTGACAGCCCGCAGGGGTGGCACTGGATAAGCGGCCGCGGGCAATGCCGCCGGCGTGGAAGAAATCGAATTCGGCAGCCCTCTTTATACAACACGCACCAAAATCTTATTTTTTTCTCAGAAAAAAAATATTCTCCTCTCGAAAGAATGTCTATTATTTGTTCTCTTATTTATGCACGAAATCTTACTTGGTATCACAATTCGCATCAGGCAGTTATTTCCGCGGAATTTTAATATTAATAACGGCCGTAGTGGGTAGATCGGCGCATTTGATTTCGATCGGGAATATGATTTGATTTTGAATCGTCGTTCATGTTATAATATACAAGGTGTTAAGGGATGTACTTGACTTATTTTAACCAGTGATTCTTTACATTATTTGGAGTAAAAAATGTAAATAAAATTTTGCTCTCGGTGATTTTTAGTTTTATTTTAAAAAAATAATTCTTGGAAACCAAACAAAAAAATTATTTCCACATGTTCACTGGTAACTTAGCCGAAAACCGCCCAACCGGTGATTTTTTAATGCTTTAATTGAAAAAAAAAACATTAAAAAATCACCGGTTACCATAATTTCAGTTATATTTTTACTTTTAATAAAGGTTAAATTAACACTGGTTAAATTAAGTCAAGTAACAGCCTGTATGTAGAGATTATTCTATTTCATTCCTTAGCGCCTCCGCCCACTGAGGCAACTGAAAACCAACTAAAACCGGCTGTTTTCTCTGTCTTGATTGGTCAAAAAGCTTGTTTAACCATAGACGAAGAACAATCAGCTGACAGCTGGCAACTAGCAACGGCCGCTAAGGGCAATCAGCAGTGACAGTCGCAAGTCACCGCTTGCGTTACCACTGACAACGGGGTTTTGTGTGATTGTGAAGTGTGCGGGCCATCACATTGTTATACAAAGACAGTTGGCAGTTGAGAGTTTTCAGTTGCCTCAGTGGGCGGAGGCGCTTACTCTCTTTTTTATATGTGAAAATTGTAAGACTAATTACAGGTTATAATATTAACTTCTTAATGGACAGTTAAAACATAAATATTGATGTCTATGAAAAACACTAGCATAATATCATTGAAATTTCAGTAGATATTAGTCCTAGTTTTTAATGTAAATTATGAACAAAAATCTTGATGAAATTTCGATTTAACTCCATTTTTACTGTTGATTTAGTCATGGTAAGATACAATCGCTGAATGATGATAGCTAAAAACGAGTTCAACTGAATTATTCAGCGCGCCAATTGGTTCAGAGTACATTTTGCGAAAAGTGACGGAGTTGAATAGAATACATTATTGATGGTAAACGTTGATCATTTGGAATGAACGTTTCCAAATTGCACAGTTGACGTAAATAACAGTAACAAATAATAATATCGCTCATCTATCGCAAGACAGAAAAATGCCCATCAGAATTATTAACCCAATTTCACACTATATTTTAGTTTTGTTTTTATTGAAACAATGTGTCCTACTGAGAATACTCCTCATCAAGACCTATGTATGGAGTATCTTGACGAGACTTAAAGAGATAAACGGAGAATAGAGGCTTTTGAGATGTGGTCCTATAGAAGACTATTAGGAATTTCCTGGAGAGACCACATTACAAATGAGGAGGTTCTCCAAAGAATCGAAGGAGGAAGGCACCTGCTCAGGAGCTTGTCCGAAAGGCGTGCAAGATGGATCGACCATATAATACGACACGAAGGCCTCTTGCATCCCATAATGGTGGGTATGACCGAGGGGACACACTCTAGGGGACGTCCACGCCGAGAATACCTAGAGGACCTGCTGGTGGACATGCGCTGCTCATCATATGCAGACTTCAAAAGAGCCGCACAAGATAGGGAAGAATGGAAGAAAAAAATAAAGGAAATTGCTGCAAACCAATCCCAGGATTGAAACCAGAGAGAGAGAGTGCCCTACCCATGTAAAACTTGTCCCCGCGTGGGGCATGTTGTTACAATTTTTGAAGTAAATAGTTCTTTAAACACACTTGACTTGAGGTGTAAACTGGCGAATATGTAACTAAAAGTGAAATGCGTTGCGAGGCGAACGGGCTCACTGTAGAAGCAAGAGAGAGCAGTGCGCGTGCACATTTTCTTTCTGTCTACCTCTCATAGCCAATGCATGAAATATTTCAGTCAGTATTTTGAAAAACCAGTGATGCGCCAAACGCGGGAGGGAGCTAACGTCGATGGGCACGGCTCGATCGGGCGAGGCGAATGATAATAAATTTAAATAAATATTTGTAGAAAATTAATATATGTATATGCATGTATATATTTTAAACATATAAACATATATATGGACATACATATAGATGGAGCTAAATAAGTATTTACTTCAGTCGTGTGGTCTAAAGCACACTAGTTTTTTTTATGTTTAAATTTATTACTTTATATTTTTTGGGACCTAAATGTTGATTGGAAAAAATGTTATGTTATTGATAAAAGCTTGCACAATTTATAAAAAAAAAAAATTTTTTTCTATGAATAAACTCGCCGGAATTTTGGCGGTCATATGGCGAACCAAGCGTTTATAAATTTCTCATTTTACACACGTTTTCGTGAAACATGAAGTACTTTAATTTATGTACATTAGATTCTTGCATTAACGGAATCAGTCTAAATAATAATTGTACGCATAAATAAGTTGCCAGAATTTCCAGTTGCAAAGAATTGGCATCCCTGTTTCGTCGTTCTTTCAGCCTTGCCAGTGCGACCGGATTCCTTATATTGCCTTTTTATGTAACGATTTCGGCCAAATAGAGCGCCACAAGGTATGCGTCTTAATGGGAGATTTATTTAATACCTCCCACAAGTTGACAGTGACGTTTATGTAGACGGTTGAATCAACAGCTGATGAGCTTATAGCTAAATGAAATCATTTTTAATTTGTGAATGTCCATCCTTTAACACGAGAGATTACATGAAATATTCAATGAAGCCTATGACGTTCTAAAGCCACCCTTTTACGACTTGTTTATTTTATTCTTAATTATTTCTGTACCTTAAAGGATAAACCACGGGAGTCCACTTTGGACTTTTGTTCAGGAAAGCGATTTTTTTGTTGACTAAATGTGTAAATTAAATGTTTGAAGGTTTATAACTTTTTTACTTACTGCAATAATTAAGATCTGTGAGCGATATATTTCAATCGTTTTTGGCCATGGTTAGGACACATATATCAATTTACGAATCAATTATTTGATTTATCCTCGAAAGTAAATTTGACACCAATAGTTTTGTAATTTAGTTAAATCAGTTAATATACTGTTTATTGACTTCATTGTTTCATCCAATAATGCAATGAAATACAGAAAATTTTTCTGCATATTCAACCCAAAACCGCCCAAAAGTGAACTTCCGTAGTTTATCCTGATTTATTCACGCCCATTAATTTTTTTTAGATTTTATTAAAATTTTTAGACCTTAGACATTAGATACATTAGTGAGTGAATCAAAACCTTATATTTTTAATTCATATAAGTAATTATACAATTTGTTCAAAGAAACGTCACTATCTCAATGACATCTTTTTTCAAAATTTCTTCAGGCCGGTAGGAACCATAATATTGAAAAAAAAAACTGGAATAAGAAAGTCGAAATAGCGTAGGTACAATCATATTTACAGACAATGTTTTTTTTTCCGTATTATTGGCAGCTACCTTTTTTATTGGAAACAAGTATTCAAAGAATGTATTTGTTACCTAGATAGTGTCTCGGATACATATATCCGATTTTATTTTTATGGAACACCTATTGTAGAGGTGTATGTCCCTGTAAGACGTAAGGTTCTGGGTTCGAGTCCCAGTTGCGACCGTTATCTTTTATTATTTTTTTGTGTCTTGTTTATTTTCATATTTAAAAAATTAGATTATTATTGTTATCTTCTTCTTCAATGATATATTACATTGATGGAAATACCCTTCAAAAGTTAAAAAGACAGTTTTTCTTATAAAAATATGAAGATAATATGATATTATGAATCCATTTAAATTTGATTGGAAACCAATATCGCCGTTGACTTAGTTATAGCATAACTATCCACCTTTTGAATATCATAATTATTATGAAACTCAGTTTTGTATTGGAAATTTAAGGCCCGATTGGACTATGATGTAGATATTATTCTAAGGAAGGGTACCTATTATTACTTTTTAGATAGAATAGGTGCTTTACTGCAGAAGTATCAGCCATGTAATCTATTTGCGAATGGTCAGAACTCTATAGTCCATAAATAGCCGCTTGTATACACTATTCCCAGTAATATTTTTCACTTCTTTTCCTTTTCGGATTCAATTTTCTGTACGAAATATTATGTTGTCTATTTTTTTTTCGTTATTTCTAAATACGAAAATTATTTTATTGCACTGCCCCTGCAGACATTCTGGAATAAACTATTATTAATATAATTGATTAAAGGTGTGAATGCTGAAAAAGCAAAATACTAGAGACCAGACAATGGAGAATGAATCCAAACTCTGGTTATATATGTTCTTGCTTGACGGATTTTCCTTGCTAACACCAAAACTAATTTTATGAGGAAATGAATAGAATATACATAGAATGTGAAATTCCTAAAACCATCAACAGTTAAACTGTTGAATTAAGCATGATATATGTGTTTCCAACATCTAAATAATAGAATCTCGTGCTGTGGCGTCGTGAAGTTTAAACAGCTTTTAACACTATTTAAAAGCACAGTTTAATACAAATTTTCGTTTTGCAATATTACGTGTGCCGATACAGCATCGTTAAAATAAAATTTTCTTTGTTCAAAACAGGCGCTTCTTTTGAAAGTCTTCGCCAGAATTTCGGTAAAGCCTCAAATTAAAAATCTCTTAAACGATGCCTTGAAAAGGGAATATCGAAGGAAATTCGCCCGAATTACATTATTAAGCGGCCAATATTGAAAATCGCCCTATATTAGAAGCCTCCGTTAATTAAGGACTTAATTTCATTACGACACTTAAAATACTTTTAAATATAACTCCGGGGTCTTCAGCGATACTTGATCGAAATTAGTGGAAATTCTTATACTAAATTGCGGCAGTTTTTGATTGAATACGGAATTAAAGAAAGTTTTTTAGTGGAGTTAAAATTTAATTAAATTGAAATCGACGATTGACAAATTCTTTTGAAGAAAGAGTTCTATATTAGGCTTCATTTTTTCGCCTCATTATTCCTATATCTTAGTTCATTGAACTTTTTTTTAAAACCGTTTTTTTCCCAATAAAATCTTAAGTTAGAATTTCCTAATGGGGAATTCTAACTTAAGAAGCTATTTCCTAAATTTTTATTAAGTTTTCGATTCCATTCCATTTCTTTAATTATTTTGCTTTTTTCACTTAATTGGCGCTATTGGGTACGTAAATAGCATACAAAAGGAGGTTAAACTAATCGGCACTGAAAGTAGTCAGTGCGCAAAGTAGTCTCAGCGAATATGTTAAGAGTTAGTTATGTAACTTGGGAGAAATGCCAACGATGTTATTTGATGTCTACCGCATCGTCATAAGCTAGTACCTGATAATGAAGAGTTTCCAGAGTTGTTCACTCCCTTCGATAATACCTTATGGCATATTATAGATACGGAAGCTTACAGGGCGGCCAGATCAACGAAATTCGTCCAACGGTTGTCATTGACGATTGACAAGCCATCAATTAACTTTTCAGTATTTTTTTTATTACATGCTGAATTATCATTGGAGGTTAGGACGCCAGATTGTACCAAAAGCGCTAAAAAACTAGCCAATAAAGGTCCGCATGCAGCAAAGAACGTATTTTAATAACACTATGATATTGCATACAGTTTTACTAAGTAAAACTGCACCCTGTTAGGTATAATATGCTTGAAATATACATCTTCCTATGAATTATGAATACTTATTTTTTTATGATGAAATGGTCGCCACACAACGTTGATCGCGGTCTCTTGGATCAATATGACGCCAACCGAATCGTCCATAAGAAATTGACCGTGAACCAAAAATTAGTTTGACACTGGAACACGAGTTTTGACATTTTATTGCCGTGTTTTAGTTGACCTTGAAAGCTATGGACATTTCCAAGAATTCTTAAGTTTTTATTTTAGACATGGTTGAAATCCATTCCGCACTGAAAATACTAAACTATACATATATTTTTTACCAAAATAACCTTCGCTGAATCTTGATTTTTGTATTTAACGGAAGAATAATCGATTTTTGGAGAAGGTCAAGCATCTTGCTTTGGTAGTATAAATACAGTACCTACTTAACAAATGCCATAGAACAACACTGTGAGAATAAAAATTCATTATGGTTTTAATTGTACAAGCATTTGTTGTACAATACCTTTTCCAGGAAAATAATTTGCCGGTAAAAACAGCTCCATTTTATAGGAAAAAATTTTCACAACATTGTATATTGGCTTTGTCCTTTTTGCATTGATTTCATTGTACGTCCTCGTCTTTTACCTGTAAATTATTTATTAAAGCAATCACGTCATTACTATTTCAATAACGACTTGAATGCTTTGACTTATTTAAATATGTTTAAATTTATTGTTTAGGTCTTGTGAACATACTGAGAAGTGGAGAAAAGATTATTTTCTTTACTTTGTTAATCAATATTATATTAGGATCATTCATTCGTTTATTGATTTCTAATTATTGTTCTAGTACATAGGTACATTTAGTCTAAGACCTTTTGTTTAAAATGTAAAGGTTTAGGCTTGTTGTTGTTAAGTGGAATGAAATTATTATATGCCTTGTAACTCGAAACAGCTGTCACAATAATAAAAAAAAACTAAAATGGTTGCAGAATTTAATAATAACTTTAATAAATTTAATATAAATATTTTTTTCTAAAATTAAACGGCGTTCTACGAATTAAACATAAACACATTAATATCCACATTTAATCCTAAATTTTTTGACCATGTTTGTAAAATACCCTGAGTATTGTTTTAATTATAGAAGACAGCCATTTAGCTCTTTATTTGAACTGCTGTGAACGCGATTAGGGTTTTCACGGGTACATTTACGCATTCGAGCAATTGATACATCCTCCGGCAGGTGTTCACTCAGCGTCCTTGTTCCCAGGACCGGTCAGTTCCTCCCAGGGATCTACGCGCGCTATTAAGGTCAGATGTACATGTGTGATTGGGTAATCAAATAAAAGGCAGGCTTCATTTTCCGGCGAAATTGTTTCAATTAAGAAACGCCGGTTTCTGTGGCTACGGCGGGACACGGTTTCTTTTGAAATAGTCCGGAGGATACAGCACGATGATAAAACTATATAAAGACATAAAAAGTACCCATATAAAATCCGTATTTTATTCAATATCTACTTATCTATGCACTTATTATAAAATATTTGATACCACTTTCGCACCTTGGTTGCAAGTTAGTTTTGTAATCGAAAAATTTACTTACGTTTTTTTACTTATGTAAAATGCATTTACAAGAGGTCTCACAAATTTACACAATAGTGGCGTGCACTGATCTGTCTCCAAAGATAGGCTGTGAGTAATATTTCAAATTCGGGAATGATTAGTGTATTGAATATTTGAAAATGGCAATTTTTTCGTCATCTTCCCTAGATTATAACAGCTAACCATGGACACTGAAATTGATAGACTAGCCAATTGGGAAAATAGGAACTACCCAACCCAAGTTGCGCGGAGTGTGACAGTCTGTGATTTGTCAATAAATGATCAGACATTGAAATATCTGTATTCAGTCTCAGTCCTCTGGGATAAATAAAATAAAATCTGCTTACAAATTGATCTCCAATATACGTTCTTTAATAATAACAAGTAACGAGCAAATTATAAAATTTAAAAAAAAATGTAGGTATAATAGACCGGTCAGTGATTGAGTGGGCATCGCGTTTGGGTCCCACCCAGGCGTTCCGTGTTCGATTCTTCGGCTGGCTAAGTCCTCCATCACAACCCAAGCAACATCTTCCACTTAGTGTGGTGGTAGTAGGAGATTTTCAAATGTTGTTGGATTATTCGTAACCCGGGAATGTTTGTCTTTCTTTAAAAAAAAAATCTATTTCAACTCCAAAAAGCACATAAGATAGTTATTGAATGCATTTAATTAACAAATTTTTAATGTTTGCCTATTTTGATTGCTGACACATGATTTGATACGTACCTATATATTGATTTTTTATGCATTAGATGCATTGTGCTTTATTACACTACAAAGTTTTAATTAAACAGTTGTAATACTAAGTAAAATGTATGTGTGTACTATTGATATTTCGTCAATAGCAAAAGCAACATAACATCCGTAGGTCCTTCATTATTCGGGCGTACGTACAGGCGAATGTCCGCCATTAGATCCGGCATTCCGCTGGAAGTGCTTCATCTATTTTTTCTCTGGTGTTAATGGAAACGTAGTGGGGTCAGCACCGGGTCCCTCCGTGTGCAGGAATTAATAACAAGAACCACATTCGTAACGTTGCCCGTAACATTGCAAGGAAAGGAGGATTATTTTTCCACGTTACGCTAAATAATTTCTTATGTGTAAAAGTTCAAGAGTCGCATTGTGGGATACTGTGTTTCTATGGCACCCCCATGTTGGTTAGATAAAGTTTAATGACGGAAATAATGGTTAAGTTATTTAAGACTAATTCCCAAAAGAGTTATTTTACAAAGATGACATAGAGAATACCATCCCATATTTGTTTATCGGAGTATATTAATACGGTAATGCCCGTACGGTTCAAATTAAGGAACCCGACTCCGAGTAAATCTCCAACGCCACACTGTATGGACACCGTTCTGAGCCGTCCGTGAACGTGCATTTTTCCACGGAGCTGCTGCCGTAATATAAACACTTAGATCTCGCCCATACGCGCTTTGCAAACGGAAGTGGCGCCATCTATAATTCTATATTTAAGGAAAAAAGTATGAAAAAGAGGAAACATTTTTCGCTTTTATTCAATATTAAAAAGATTTATGTTTCTCTCATTATTCACGGTATTAATGTAAGAATGTCTACTATTATATATCTACCTATTAAATATAAGTATTCTGTAGTTTAATGTAAATAATAGTAGTTAGTTTTGCAAAAGGGTGATGCTTTATAAATAGTCACCAACACTTAAACTGGGCGAAGCAGAACGAAAAACCGCCCGCAGGGCCTAGCAGCAAAAACCCGCGGAGCGGGTCTTTTCACTGCTAGTTTATTTTATTACAAAAACTCCAATGCATCCATATTTAATATGGTCAAAATATTTCTGCTGTGCAATAAAATCCAAATAAATGGGTTATTTCTGAACATACCCAAAAACCAAAAAATTGTTTTTGAAAGGTGACAAAATACGCTATCATAATAAATCGCAAAACGTTCGAAGTATAAAATTTTACATGCATCCATAAAAAAGGTTTAGAAATGGCTGATCTTATATTTTTTCTAACGAAAATTACCCATAACACATATATATTTTATTATACGAATGTATTATAAACGTTATTGTCATTCTCATATCTCGTTTAATGTAAACATAATTATTAAAATATCTTTGGTTTCATAAAGGTGTACATTTTCCTCACTAGGTTGTTAATTTTTAATGTTAACTTAATTGAATGTACAGCGTTTTCTATTTTTAACACCGTTTATAACAATTTCTCACTACGATAGTAAAGGAAGCACAACGATTTCTATGAGACTTTTTTAATTTTTATTTTTTATTATTTAATATTTGCAGGTTTTTGTACCTATATGAGTTGTTCCGAAAAACAAATCAGCATGATGGGTTAAGAGCAATTGAACAGTGGCTGAGAATAAAAGTTTAAAAATGCTTGCACCTGTTCAGGAAGGTTCCAATGAGAAAGATCAATTATTCCCAGCATCAAAAATTTTAAATAAAAAATTTAGTATCGATTTATTTCATTCAAAATTTGCTTTAATATATATCTATATTCAAGTAAGTACAAATGCTCAAAATGCACGATGATAAATTATTAAATATAGAGTACTTCTTGTAAGTATTTTTTTATCACAAGTATTTATGATTTTTTAATAATGTCTAAACAAAATATGTGTGTAAAAAAAAAGAAATATTTTAGTTTGTAAGACCTTAAATAAATAGAAAAACTGAGGTATTTTTGTCACAAAACACGTTCTCGGATTTATTTTTTAATGATTATAATTTAACTAAAATTTAAATTTTGAAAACTGTATTGACTAGATTATGTAATGATTTATTTTTTCATATGATTATATGATTTGAAATTTGTGTTGTTTAATAGAATCTATCGTTTGAAAATTAAACAAATCTGCCAACGATCAACGGTATAACCTCAGTTATTAAAAATACACTTAGTTTTTCGAAATTTGCGTGTATCAGAAAAAAACAACAATCTTTCAAAATCAATTTATGTTTTTTTGTAAAAAAGTATCAACAAGTCTAGAATTTGATTTAAAAATGACTAATTTCCGGTATTCTCTGGTAATACCCTCCTAACGCTTGATGTAATTACAAATTATTCAATTTATCTACATTCAATTAGGATAAAAACGAATCACCTCTTCAACCTAAAATACATTACGCGAAACGCTTTAGCTTTGGTATTAAGAACAAAACGAGCAGACTTTTTTCACGTCTCGAGTGTATGTACAATGTACATATCAGAGTTGTTTAAATATCTAAAGGACTATGAATGTTTATACGCGCTAAAGTTCCGCACATGAACCTGTGACCGTAATTAAAATAAAGCGATATGGGGTTGAGTCGTCTCGGCGGGACAAAATAAACAATCCACCTTCCTCGAGCTTTTATTCGCATAAACAAGACAACGCTTCTCAGCGCAAACTCCAGGGATGTATTAAAAGCCTTTTCGAACGAGGTAAGTTGCGCCAAGCCAAATGTACATACCATTTAAAGCTCTTTTAGGAAAGGGACTTAAAATACAACCAACATTATTGAATTCCAGGAAAGGTTTGTTTATCATTTGACACAAACTGTTCATGCAAACTTATGCTGTAATGTATAATGATTTTTTTTATTTTTTATTGATAAACTCATGTTTAAGACAAGATTTTTATGCATAGCACAAAAGGTAATAATTATTATAAGCAATAATTATTAGCCTGAAACACTCATCCATATTGAAAAAATCTCCCGAGAAAAGATACATGCCGCCGACGGGACTCGAACCCGTGTCCTTCTGATTTCCGGTCAAATGCTCTACACGGGTTCGAGTCACGTCGGCGGCATGTATCTTTTCTCGGGAGATTTTTTCAATATGGATGAGTGTTTCACAAAAATCTCCCGAGAAAAGATACATGCCGCCGACGGGACTCGAACCCGTGTCCTTCTGATTTCCGGTCAAATGCTCTACACGGGTTCGAGTCACGTCGGCGGCATGTATCTTTTCTCGGGAGATTTTTTCAATATGGATGCTTGTTTCAGACTAATAATTATTGCTTATAATAATTGTAAGCCGCCGACGGGACTCGAACCCGTATCCTTCTGATTTCCGGTCAAATACACGGGTTCGAGTCCCGTCGGCGGCATGTATCTTTTCTCGGGAGATTTTTCAATGTGGAGAAGTACCTGGATATTCAGATCTGGGTATCTAGCACGGTCGATCGATAAAGGTATATAAATAACGTTGGTAGCTTCTCATCGTTCCTGAGCATGATTGCAAATCGCCAACGAAAAAACAACAGTTTACAACGACTGAGTGTTCTTAATTTATTCGATTGTTGCCTACAATGTAGCAATCTGCAGTTCAAGACTTTACTCCATTATACACGGAAAAAAATGTTATTCTAAAATACGATCATTTTATTCGTAAAAACGGTTTAAAACGGGACTGAAGTTCTTACGAGCAAATTAACGGTGTTTCAATGTTTATTGGCGGAAAAATGTAAGAATAATTTGTTAGTATACGTACGAAATTACGTATACCAACAAATTATTCTTACATGTTCCCGCCAATAAACATTGAAACACTCTTAATTTGTTCCTAAGAACTTCAATCCAGTTTTTAACAGTTTTTACGAATAAAATGATCGTATTTTAGAATAAAAAAATTCTCCGTAGTTTCTCCGGTCCGGGCGAGAATCACGCAAAAAAAACTGATGAATCCAAAGAGAGACAATTTTTACGAATGTTTTCCCAACAAGATTCCAAAAAGGTAAGAAAATTTCATGTAAACTGAAGGAAAAAAAGCATCAGAAAAAAACTTAACATCGCATTTGGAAATTTCTTCCTTGAATATCAAACATTATTTACATTTCGAAACCTTCATAAATTACAACAGCGTAGACTAAAAATAAAGTCAACAGACCTTGATGTTGTGTATGATACTGTAATTGGATAATACGACATATACTTGAACATGAGATATACTTTCCGATATAGATAAAGTCAGAAATATTCCCGAATAATTAATATAGTAAAATGAAAATTCGTGCATAAGCGCACATTAAAAGTGCCCGCGCTAAAAGCCTTAACATGGAGAACTGCTCGATCAAAGGTATTGAGAAGATTAGATTCAATGCAGTAAAAAGGGACCTGGAGTGCTAGCACAATGAAATCGATAACTTTACAATATCGAATAGACATAGGCAACTACCGATAATATTATACCGACTGACATTGGGTAGATAAAGGTTTGGTAAAACACGCTAGCAACACTGGAAAGATTTTCTATGTTGTCTATGTACATAAAACGTCAAACATATTGTGTCAAATGTCAAATTATTTTATTCAAACCTTAGCGGTTAGTATACATTAACAACAAAATGAAAATCATCAAATTTCCGTTTTGATATATTTTAAAGATCGATTTAGATACATAACAAACACAGAATATTTGAAGTGAGCATAATAAACAACATTATTATTACATTTCGGACAATCGGCTAGCACGAACGGGCAATAGGCAACGAACGATTCTCCAACTGTTTTCACATTTATTGGAGTTTTTTTTTTATTTACAAAAGATTTGAAATTATTATTCTTTTTTCTCATGGAATTTCGTTGAGATGGACAAATACGTAACGGCAGGTTATATTCACCACAAATATATTTTATCATTTTTCTTGTTTTTTGTTTGAGCAAACATTACAGCTTTTTGTTTTTTATCCGTTGCGGGTATAGGTCACGGCATATGTTTAGCCAGCATTTTGGCAGATAACCGTAATCATCTGGTGACGCACGTGGACCAACTTCAGGGTGCGACGAAATATGATATTTTTCTAATAATTGTCTTATAACATATACTTAATTGATAATCAGGAAAACTAATATCTTTTGAACTAACGGTTTTGGGCATTATGTATGAATTCGGTAAATATTAATATGTAGGATGAAAGAAAACTTTTTTGTACCACTTAATTGATTTTCGTATGGCATTTACACTAGTTATATCCGATTTATCTCTTAAGCCCATATTTTTGTTATAATCTTCGATACAATTTGGATTTGAAATTATTTCTCCTGTTCTAAAATTTATTTTCCCTGTTGGAGAAACTGTATCATCGTGAAGCGTTGTTAAAATACGCATTTATCCTTTGTCGTGCCATTTTAATACTATCAGTGAACCAGAATAATGTGAGGCAATTTACCCCTTCTTCGATTTATTGAATTTTGATATGTTTTTACGGTTTTTTCGAACTGTTCCACATACGTAGGTTTGGTAGTCATGTAGAAATTTAAATGATATTTTATTAGTGTACCAATTATCTACATACAATTTGTGGCCTTTACCTACGTAGTCTTTTAATAGAGTGGTGACAACAGCTCCGGAAGCCCCAAGACATTGTTCGTCAGTAACATCCATCACTTCACCACAATAAATAATTACATCTAAAATATAACCGTCTGCACGTTGCACAAAACAAATATTTTTATTCCAAATCGTTGGCGTTTGGATGGAATATACTCCTTAAACTTAAGACATCCTTTGAACTCTATAATGCTCTCGTCAAGCATAGATTTTCATACGGCACCACTGAGTCCTTAAAAATTTATCCAGTGTAATTGACAACAACTCGAATTTCATTTAATTTTTCTCCAGCAATTTGAGTAGCAGGATCTGACACATGCATACAAAACTAAATGTAAAAATAGAAGAGCACACTTTCAATTCAGGTATAAAAACACAAATCCACATTTCAAAAACATTAAAATAAACTTTTAGAACCACTCCACTTACAAAGAGCCAACGCGTCATTTCTACAGACTCGACAAAGCGCGGGATTTTGAAACAAAATGGGCGAAGAAAAATGCACTCCTTTTTTGGATGCTGCTTTGAGTAATGTTAACAATATAAATAATCAACTTTTTTGGGTAATCACGCTAATAAATAGTTCATTATATTTTTACGAAGTAATATTTAGCCTCATATACAGTTAGAGCTTTGAAATATCATCCTTCGAACATTTACACCCGTGATTTACATCTTCCGTTGTATTACCGTTCCGACGGTTTATATCGAATGTCCTAGCACGCTTGCACCGTTGCTAAAGAAACCGATATCGGAAGGAAAAAAATACTAAGTCGGTATAAGATGGCAACACTGGCACCTTTTTGATGGATTTACGTTACTAAATTTCAAATGAGATATTTAAAAATTAAAAAATACTAATAAATTGACAATTTCAAATTGAAATACTAACTTTAATATACATCGGCGCTTCGCATTTACTTTTTGCGATCTCCGTGAGTTAAATAGTTGATACGATCCAAAGACATATTTTATCAAAGTTCGTATCTCGAAGCTAAAATGAATAAATTGATCTCGTCTTAAATGAATGCATGTAAGTTTATGGGTCGCATATACGATTTCTTTAAATACTAGGAGGTTTTTAGGTTAACCTCCATTAATTAATAAGTCAGTTAACTTGCATAACGAACGACATTATTTAAATAAAACTGCATATTGATATCTTATCTGACACTACGGAAGCCGCGCTAAAATCAGTGACCTTTATCTACCGACTAACGGAATAATCTTTTCACTGTGCTCGCAATTATTGCTAACTGACCATAGACAACGAATTTAATGAATTTCATATCTATACTTGGGTTTTATCGATGGACCATGCTAGGGTCACAGCCAAGATCGCATACGATTTGGCGAGCTTTTGTCAATCGTCGGTTGGATTATGTCTTATCAATAGGTGACTGTGCTAGCACATATTGATAAGTGACCAAAGATGACGGATTCTGTCAATGTAGTATAGATATAGGGTTATATCGATGGACCATGCTAGCACCCCTGGCAGGAAGCGGTAGGGAACTTGAAATTCATCTCATGTCACGATCAAAATACACCGGTCCTCGTAGCGTGTACCTCCATGACGTCAGGATCGGCAATACAGTAGACAATCGATTAACAGTTGTGCAAAAAATGCCGGTTAAACAAATTTCTCGGTAAATCCAAACATTTATGGGGAGATTGAAATAAATAATTGCACAATATTTAGCGCTGCTCAGTATAGATACCAAGTCTTGCTTGGAGTTTTCATTATTTTAAATTTTTGAAATAATATAATTCTTGATAATATTCGAACTTGAAAATAACATTAAGAGGGTATTACCAGAGAATAACGGAAATTAGTCCTTTTTTAATCAAATTCTAGACGTATTGACTCCTTTTTACAAAAAAACATGAATTGATTTTGAAAGATCGTTATTTTGTCTGGTAAAGTATTTTTTTTAATTTTGAAAAACTAAGTGTATTTTTAAGATACTAAGGTTACACCTTTGGTCGTTGGCAGATTTTTTCAATTTTCAAATGATAGATTCTATTAAACAACACAAATTTCAAATCATACAATCATACAACAAAATAAATCAATACATAATCTAGTCAACACAGTTTTGAGAATTTTAATTTTAGTTAAATTAAAATAATTAAAAAATAAATCCGATGACGTTTTTGTGACAAAAATACCTCACATTTTCTATTTATTTAAGGTATTACAAACTAAAATATTTTATTTTAATTAATGAAGATAATATTAGCGAAAGTCAATCGAAAATCCGAAACAGAAAAATCAGAAAAAGATACGGATACATCTGGGACTTGAACCCAGGACCTCTGGCAATCCGGACCAACGCGCTATCCACTGCGCCAACGTATCCCTATCCGATTCGGTCATTTTTAACCGTATTTTAATTTTGTCATTACTTCAACGGATATGATGGGAGTAATATCCGTTGTTGATGGCGATTTATTTAATTAATTATATAATTGCATTACTCTTTCTCTTTTTACTGATTATTTAAAAAAAACTTTAACTGTAAATAATAACTCAAACCTTAAATAACTTATTTTTATTTATTAATATTTTTTTGTATGTAACAAAAAAATATTAATAAACAAAAATAAAAATTTGTAAGTAGTTAATTAGAAAAATTATTATTAGATAAGGGGATAGTAACTAGCCGGGGAATCAAGCTGTGGAAAGAAGAATGTTTATGTGACATAGGGTAATTGGAGGTATTATGTATTATGGTGTCAGTAAATGTAGATTTTATAAAAATGTTGAAGCTAATTTTTCGATGATAAATTTTTGTTGATGATAAATAAGGAGAGATCTAATTTTTTTTAAATTAGAAGTTATGCCTTTCTCAAGTGTGAACTGGATTTTGTATGGAACAAGTTAAGGAGTGATAGGAAGGCGTTTAATTGGCGGTCTGAGACCGTCCAAATGCAACAAATATCAAAAGCGTTTCCACAAAATAACATTTAATAAATGGGATTTACTTTCAAATATCTTGTTTTCGATACTATCCGTGAATATGTCAGCTAATACAGGACTGGTTTCATTGTGTACAAGTTCAAGCCCCAAAGTGTTTGCTTTCTTCGATAATCTACAAGATTTATTTGTATACACGAGATTATTATTCACACTAGCCCAAAGCCGTGAAAACGGTATTCTTTAATTAATTCTTCTTTAATTAATTCGCGGCATCGGTTCCAATTTTCCAAAAGACATTAAAATATTTTCTCTTAAAGTAATATTAAATTATAGGTAAGTACTTCATCGCTTATCTAAATTCTTTACACAATCAGTACCTATTTTTATTTTATTAGGAACATTTACAGATTAATAACTTTACATGCATTAAAGAAAACAATATAGTATAATAGTTAAGTTACAATCCAATAACAAATGTTCACATCATGCCCAAATAATAAATAAAAAAGTCAATAATTATTAATTATTAACAATTTTTTTTTTTTTTTTTTTAGCACTTTGTAAAATAAAAGTTTAATGATAGTACTTACAGAAAAGAAAATTGTAAAATATATTGTACGCGTATAGACATATACGTATTACATTCTTTTTAAATTTAAATACAAAAAATACATGAAAAAGTATGGTATCAATTTTTTTGTTTGGTTACAATTAATTAATCTACGAGTATTTAGTAATGAATTGGTTATTATAAAGCTCCATTAACTATATGTTTGAAAGAGCTTAAAGTACACGATAAGATATCAGCATCGATACATTTTTTGTTATAATGATTGCAAGTTCTCAATAAGAAAGAATTTTGCCTGAGACTAGTTGAAGCCATTTCGACATGAAACAATGACTTGTCCCTAGTTTTCTTACTCGGGACTCTAATATTAATTGATGACAAAAGTGCTGGACAGTCAATATGATCATTCAAGATTTTGTGTAAGTAAGTCATATCCGTAATGTCTCTCCTACTTTTTAGAGTTTTGAGTCCATAGTGTTTTATAGAACTGTCCATGTCATAATAACGCACATGTCTCTTGAAGTTCAGGTGATGTATAAATTTTCTTTGGACAGCTTCTATGCGATTTGTGTATATATTATACAGAGGATTCCATATAGGAGAAGCATACTCAAGATGACTACGAACATAGGAGTAGTATAATATTTTGAGGGTTTGGATATTGGTGAACTCCTTTCCAATGCGGAAAAGAAATCCTAACATGCCCAAGGATTTCTTAACAATCATATCAACATGTGCCTTAAATGAAAGTTTGTTGTCAATGAGAACACCGAGGTCTCGAATTTGATTGAGTTTTTTAAGTACTTGACTGTTAGTAATACAATAATCATGTTCGATGGTTTTTTTGTTTTTTGTAAAGGTTATTACATAACATTTGGCTGTATTCATGTGTAGATAGTTGACAGTACAATAATTATTAAGTCTATTAAGATCTTCTTGAAGTTTATAGCAATCAGTAATAGAGTTGATAGAAATAAATATTTTCAAATCATCAGCAAAGAGTAAAACTTTACCATGCTTAAAGCATTTTACAATGTCATTGATAAATATGGTGAAAAGCAACGGTCCCAGGTGAGACCCTTGGGGGACACCTGAAGGGACATTGACAATTTCAGAATTAAAACCATTCACTGCTATTAACTGGGAGCGTCCGTCAAGATAGGAGACTAACCATCGGTACAAATCACCATGTATTCCCAAAGCTAATAGTTTTGATAAAAGTAGACTATGGTCAATTTTGTCGAAAGCTTTGGAGAAATCTGTATATATTGTATCCACTTGTATTCGTTTATCCATTGATTTTGAAACAAATTCAGTAAATACTGCAAGATTGGACACAGTTGATCTTTTTTTCATAAAGCCGTGTTGATTTTCAGTTATTACTGACTGAACACAGTCATACAGTTGCTCATGAACAATTTTTTCAAAAATCTTGCTAAAGATCGGCAATTTTGATATAGGACGATAGTTCTGAACGTCGTTCTTAGATCCGGATTTGAATACTGGCGTAATAAGAGCGCGTTTCCATCGATCTGGGAAGACGCCTTCTTTCAAAGATGATTGAAAGAGCAGTACTAGAGGCAATGATATTTCCTTAATGCACATTTTTATAAAGTAAGATGGTAATCCTTCGCCCAATGACCAAGAGATATTATTAATTATTTTTTCTATTTGTTCCTTGCAAACGGAAATAGAGGAAATGTTTATACTATTGTCTGCTCGGGGATTATTATTAGTTGATGCCTTGGGAGTTACATTATAATTATAAGTGGAGGCGAAGTGTTTTGAAAACATGTTACATATAGTTAAAGGATTGGTAGCAGTTACATTCAATAGTTTCATCTTATTGGGTAACCCTGAACTATTTCTCTTACTTTTAACATAGGACCAGAAATTCTTCGGGTCATGAGATATTTTGAGTTCAGCATTTAATATAAATTGTCTATGACATTCATTGGAAACTTTTTTTGTCGCGTTCGCAGAACACAGAATTCTTGATAATCCAAATTTTGAAAATGACACTTAAATTCAAAGCCAATCTGAGCTCATTGATCCCGAGTTACACAGATAAACAGACTCACAAAATGAGTATTTTGAGTAGAAATCTTTTTGTCTTTAAAAAGTCACTAAAAAGTAATTTCTTAAAGCCGCTAAATCGGGAGTGCGATGTATTTTAAAAGTAACTCAAAGGACATCTCGCTTTCATGAAATTTGTATAGCTTCTTTTGGTCTTAAGGGAAAGCAGCACCACCACGAAAAACGTGATTTTTTTCTCCCAAGAACTAGTTTATCAAAGCTGACGAAGCCCCGCCGTAAGAAAACATTATTTCATTAAGGCTCGCTTATTTGCGAGAGAGTGCCTTAATGTGTCATGCGAAAGGAGCTTTATCATATTCACTGAGTGGGTGAATATAAAATTCCCAAGGCATTTTATAAGTTAGTATATTTGTTTTACGAATCCATTCCATCTTTACACAGCGCTAATATTTAAGGAAGTTAATCGACTGAAATGCGCAGCTTCGGGGAATAAAACAGCTCCTTGCCATTTAATGATTCAATATTTTTATAGGGAGTAACGCGATTTGAAAAATCTTTCTTTAAATTTCTTCTCCGAAAGCATTATCTTAAGTTTTTAGCTTTGGATATATTTTATCGATTATTCGTGAGGTGAGAGTAAAAAGGTTCTAACTTCTCTAACCAAAATTTGGAGATATATGAGTTCAAACTTATGAATATATTTATTTCATAATTTGACAAACCTAATACTTAGTTTGCAATTGCAAACAGTTTTTTTTTACGTATTACGCAACTAAAACAATTTATTTGCTGTACCTGAAATAACAGTCGGAACCTTTTTACTGCGAGACTTTAGGACATAGCAAGTTCGAAAGGTTGCAAGTATTTTTTGTATATAATTTATCTTTATATATTTATTTTGTATATATTTTGACGACCGTCCGTGGTCGAGTGGTAAGACACTTGACTCCCAATCGGAAGGTTGCGGGTTCGAACCCGGCGTGCGCAAATAAATTTTATTTGATTAATTTGTGTTATTTCACAATTAATTAATAAAAATAATATATACTATATTTGCGGCACGTTCCAGAGTGGAAGATACTCTCAGTATCGCCCTGGTGTAAGACCACCATTCAGAATTGAAACGTTGCTTAATAATGGCTCTAGCCGTGTTTAGTGACTAGATCTGAATAGCCAGGTATTTTCCCACCTTCCTCTTCCCCATCTCCTTCCCTTCCCCACTTATCTTCAGCCTCACAACATCCTCCAATTAAGGATGCCATAGTCTCACTGGCTCCAGAAGGGAGCAGTTAAGACTCTTGTGAGGTTTCTATATAAAAAAAAAAAAAAAAAATCTATATTTTAGAAAAATATTTTGGTGCTTTCTAATTACTGCTCAATTATTTTTTTAAATATTTTTTTTTTATTTATTAATAATTAAAAAAAAAAACATAAATTACAAATAAATTTTATACACTAATTAATTATATAATATATATGTTTGATGTACCCCCATAAAAAAAGCAGGGCTTGTGTGTATGGGGGGAGGGGCGGGATGGGTGTTATTATATAGTTTTTATTTGTTATGATTTAGTTCAGGTTTTGAGTGTGCTTTTTAAGGTGAGTTTTAAATTCTTTTATATTGGTATTCATGTTTCTAATATTTTCTGGTTATGAATTAAAGAATTTTACTCCTAGATATTTATGATTTAACTGCCCTATTGTTTTTTTACATTTTGGAGTAGGAAGTATTGATGTTTTGTCTAAGATTTTTGTTATTTTTAAAGAGTGCAGTTTTATTTTGAATATTATCTTTATAAATTTGTAATGTTGCATGGTAAAAGTATAATTCACTTAATTTTCTGACCTTAAATTCTTCGAATAAGAGTTTTGACGAATATTTATTTATTAAACGCGTTTTTTTAAAATGGTTTTTATTATTAGTATTTGTGATATGTAAATTGTTTGTATTTGATTTTTATATGTACCGCCCCATCCTATAATGCCGTATTGCATAATTGATTGACAGAACGCGAAGTATGTAGTTCTAAGTAATTTTTCGTTTAAAATATCTCTTAAACATCTAAATATATATGTTAGTTTCCTTAGTCTGTCATTCAGAATATTTATATGTGAGGACCATTTTAAACGTTGGTCTATTGTTATGCCAAGATATTTAATATCGGTCTTGCTTTCTATTTTTGTACATAATATACTGCATTTGTGGTTTTTTGTATTTGTTACAGAGTGGATTATTATGTTTATTTCTTTGGGTGTTTCTTGTTTTTTAATGAAAAATGGTAAAAAAAATGTTTTTTTAGAATTTAAAGTCAATAGGTAAAAACCATAATTTTAGTTCATTGATATCTGTAATTGCCATGTATTTAATTCAGACCAGAAGTTTGCTTTTAGTAGTAGGACTGTACCGTCAGCGTAGGAGACAATGTCTCCATATTATAGAACAATATACTTACTCTTTTGATTATTAAACATAATTCTACAGATTATTAATACAAACATAATATTGGCCAACCTTCTGTATCAGTAAGATGGGGAAAAGCTTCTTTTCGGTCGAAATTAAAATTTAATGCGACAAAATTTGTGTTTCAACGTTAATAATTAGTTAGCATTTTTAATTTAATGTTTCAATTTTAACTTAATACCTAATTCTATGACAATGCTTTTTTTGACACTATTTCAGTATTATCGTATTAACATAGCAGGCAGCACAAAATTATGTTTTATAAATAATTACTATGAACTCGCCAATAATTTACTCGCCAGTTTCCTCTAATATTTCGATATATCGAATTCTTCAATGGCCTATATTCATAATTTAGAACAAAAATATTCGAAATGTCTTACTAAATTACTTACTTTTAATTTTAAAAAGATCGTTGATTTGGGTTGTATATTTTGGCCTCAAATCCAACATTAGGTTTTGAATGAAGTTAATTAAAACCTTATCGAACTAAACTTTCGATTATTTTAAATATAGCAAATAATTGTTCCATATACTGTTGAACCTTTATCAACCTAAACGAAATCTGAACTAAGGAGCAGTTGGAATCTTATTATTTATTTAAAATCGGTTTGAAGACGAATTATTTTTTTCATTTTAGTTTTCGAAAACACCGGTGACATAATTTTAATTTCTTAAAAACACCAGTTGGAACCTTTTCACTCTCATCGCTCTCACCTAACGTATTGGCAGCATCTAATCGCTGCTTCAAAATCAGCAGTAGGCCACCTCTGATTATTTTTTCTTACTAGCTAAGTTCTGAAGCAACATTTTTCTCTTTTAATGGTGGCGTAAGAGTTTTTCAAGTATTTTCAGGTTGTTCGTAGCCCGGGAGTGTTTGCATTTCCTCTAAATAAAATCCAACGGACATCCTGAGCCATAATCGCACTGAAGGTAAACGATTGTGATCATAAACTCGGCAACCTTTGATTTAAAGTCTTGAAGATAAACTTAAAATAATTCATAATCTGCTCTTTCATAGATGGTGCTAATTTAAATATTTTATTAATTTAATGTATAAAAAAACACCTTTTGCAAGTTATGCTTTAAAATAGTTTTGCGTCCGTACATATGAAATATAAATAAATAGTTATGTGTGCATACAAACCCAATTCTTCCAAGAAAGGCATACAAATACAATATTGTATCCGTGATTCAATCCAATGTTGTATTTTTATGCATTTCTCGAAATAACTGAGTTTGCTTACGTAAGAAACTCGATGTTCATGTTCATATTGTGTGTGTACGAGCACAATCAAATAATTCATCTCAATATTTTAAATATTTAAAAGCATAACTTGTAATAGTTTTTTTTTCTATAATAATAATTTAGTGCCATCTGTGAATGCGTAGAAAATAAAATATGTTCCGTTTTGCTAAATCGTATGTCTCTTTGGCAGAATATTTTCATAAGTCCTTCTTAGAAGTGATTAAAAATATGAATATTTCAACAATTCAACGTAATACGAACAACGCTGTTACAGTAATTTAACGGGGCGCTTTGTAATTTGATTCCAGTTATATTTGCGATAAAAAGGCAGTTCTACCCCATTGAACGCGCGTTTACAGCCTTGAAGTCGTTGCATGGCGATTAACTTAATGCCCACTTTAGACTTGTATGTTGTGCCCTTCAAAATGTTATTTTCTAATTATATTTTCTCCAGGTATTTATTCTTTACACGACTAAACGAGTTATGTGTTTATCATAATTATCTAAACTACAAACAGTTTGGTTAAACAAAAACAATTGTTAATATCGTGGTGGAGATAAAATATTGATAATTATGCCCACTTTAGACTTGTATGTTGTGCCCTTCAAAATGTTATTTTTTAATTATATTTTCTGCAGGTATTCTTTACCCGACTAAAAGAGTTATGTGTTTATCATAATTATCTAAACTGTAAACAGTTTGGTTGGAACAAAACAATTGTTAATATCATGGTGGAGATAAATTATTGATAATTATTTTTAATTAATTTTATCTGTTCAATTAGTAATATGAATCATAGACCTATACCACTAAATACAGACAATAAAACTAACTGTCATTATGACTGAAATAATATGCGGGGCAACTCTTAGATTTATTGAATTTGGAGGGCGTTACGCGAAATATTTATTATTTGTCGAAAACTAGATCCTAATTATTTACTAAAATATGTTGTTGAAAAAATACATATTTCTTTAATTTATTTTATATATAACAAGACTTATATATTTTAAACTTAACAATCAAATTACCTCCACCAGAGCAGTATTATAGATAATTTGGATAATCATAGAATAAAAAATAATCGCAAATTCACTTTGTGGTTTTATTTTAATTAAATGATACAAATCACTCCGTACAAACCACTTTCATATATGATAATTATCATTATTACAATTATTATTTTTATCCTAACGAGGAAATCATTGATTTCGAAACATGTTGACAATTTTGATTAAATAAGTGGTGTATTCAAATAAATTTGTTTGCATTTAATTTAAAGAACAACTTTCTTCAATCTTCGCAAATTCACTTTGTGGTTTCATTTTTAGAAAAGTATAGTTTGTATAGGAATAATTAATTAGTGTGATCTATACACTAATAATCCCTAAAATTTTTCATTTTCTAATAATTTTCTAACTTCTTCATCTTCTTCTTGTGACCCAATCTAACTATACATTTTTTAAAATTTTATTATTATAGACGAATTGGATGCACAGTATTAAAAGCAGGCAAAACATAATTTATCTTTATTCTTTATCTTCATTTTCTACCTTGATTGCTGTGATTTATATACTAATAATTCCTTAAATGTCTCTTTTCCAATAATTCTTTAACTTCTTCATCTTATTCTTGTAATCCTACCTAACTACGTATAACTTTTTATTGTGGGAAAATTGTGTGCACAGTATTAATTAACAAAAAATATCAACCAATACTAATGAATGTATATCCCCAAACTGTAAAATTCACCCGCCATAACACAGGGTCATCCCTAGCATGGAGGGTGAAATATCACAATAAACTATATGTACTTTCAATAAATCATGTATTTAAATATATAACAATAAATAAAATAAAAAATTTTAATCCAATAAATCTTGCTATGAATCTCGATAGTAAGCTACAATATCAATGTCATATTAATCAAATAAGAAATACCAAATAATTCAGAAACATTGATATAATCAAACAACTATACTATGCTTATGTACGAAGCCATTTAGAATTTGTGTCGACTTTGTTCGTATTACGACTGTCTGGTCTCCATTTATGCATTCTTTTTAGATGCATTACCAAATAGTATAATGATGAAATCTATAATTGGTTTCTCAGTTAGATAAATTACACAAGTATAAATGAATCACATTGCAAACTGTTGATTTCCCAAAAAAAACAAACAACTTTGTGTACACCACTTGTATAATCATAATTATCGACTTGTTTCGAAACCAAAGGTTTCTTTGTCAGGGTAATTGTTCATTCATGTTCTTATTATCCTGACGCAGAAATTTTTGGTTTCGAAACATGTGGATATTTGTGATTAGATAAGTGTTGTACACAAAGTTTTTTTTTGTTAATTAATGAAGATAATATTAGCGAAACTGAATCGAAATTCTGAAACGTTTCAATTAATTAAAGAATAACCATTTATTCCATGGTACTGAAGAACTATTTCAGATGTTCGGAAATTATGTGGCATAAATTTTATTTGGGTAGGTAATCTATACAATGCTCTAGCTCTTCTAAACCACTACGTGGTTTGCGTTATTGTATCTGATAATGTTTTTTTTAAATGAATAATTGATAAAAGTTTTTTTTTTTATAATTTTATTCCATCACAGATGATTTTTTAAATTTGGTTTTGTTATTTTATACTAAATATTTCGGTTTTATAAAAACAGGTCGTCACTGGAAGCCGGTAAAAAAATTAAATTTAATTGGCATAAAAATATGTACCTATAAAAAAAACTGGTTGGAATAACCAACAAGGAAAAAAGCATCGAATTTTTAATAATTTTTTACACCGAAGAGTAATAATTAATCCACTCGAATTAATTAATGAAATTAAAAAGCAATCATAAAAGCTATGAAAACTTTAGCCTCTTCTGTTTTCTTTTATTCCTTCCCTCTTGTGAAACGCTAACAGGCTTTACCTGCAATATCCGCCCTCTGGATTAGGTGGGAGAGAAGGGAGTTGGGAGTTGGATGGGAGACGGTATACGGGAGGAGACAGAGGTAGAATCTAGGAGGGAGTAGGGAGAAAAAAGCCGACCTTACCACATCTCTTTCTCACCTTTCTACTTTTCCGACATCACAGAGAACCGCCCATAAAAAAACTAATTTATTGCGAAGTAATAACAGAAAAAAGTTGAAGTAGCTTTCCGAAAGTCTCGCAAAATATATTCCCTGATGCTTTGTCTTCATATTGAAATATTTGTTTTCATTTAGAAGTGCTGAAGATGAAAGTAAATTAATGTACACACAAGGAGTGTTGTTCCGTTGTTCCGCTGTGAAGGTCGTGGGATGGAGTAATACAATTTTCTTTTCTCGCGGAGGCTTTTGTACTACATCTCGCCCTTCGTTAATTAATTCAAGTAAAAATATTTTCTTACAAAGAAAGCGAGGATGTTAGAAACATGCTTTCCTTACTAATTTAGTAACGCCGTGCATTAGTAGAGCAATGTTTCAAAAAAATATCTCAGGATTTTCACTAATTTTATCTACGTACTCGTACCCTCACTTATCCCAAATTGTAAGAGGTGTGTGAAATTTATTTATATAATTAAGGGTGCTCTTACGAAAACAGAATTTATTTTACTAATTTAAAAGCTTTTTTAACCAAAGTTTTTTTAACCAATGCAGTAATTATTTTGATATAATAATGAATTGATTCTACAGCACATTAACATTTTGCATTGGATCAAACCGAATAAATTCAATTAAAATTTTAATTGACCTAATAATTAATGGCGAACCGATGTGATTGTTCCTCTATATTGTTTTGTACCGTAAAATTAGGTGACCTCTGTTAATTTTCGACTTTGAAACATTTTAATAAAATAATTTGTTTGAGACAATTTTATGTCATATTTTTTGCTAATATTGAAACTAAGAATAAATAAACATTTTTTTTTTAAATGTACGTGGTCGTGGTGAACGACTTTGATATGCTATTTTTATAACCTCATTATAATGATAAGCCAATCCATTTTTTTTTAATCCCACTTTTAATATAAGTAGTAGTAGTAATTACAGTATCAAGGACGGTATATTATACCGTAAATATAAATATATAAATAAATATAAATATAAAGTAGTTATATTATACCGTCCTGAAATTTTATTTTATTTTATTTGGGAGACAAACAGTATACATATATAAGGCCAAATTAATTAAGTTACATTAATTGTACCATTTACAGGTTTCCACATGGGTATTGATATAAGTGAAATGATTTTAAAGATGGTACATTGTATCTGACAGGTAGAGAATTGAATTATCCATGGCGAGACTATCTTGGGAAATGACAAATTGGCATTTAATCTGCAGGTTTAATACTGTTCTTAGACATATGAAGTTTTAATACGATGTAAAGATCAGAAATTTTGGATTCTTATCCGTCAAAGAAACAAAATATTTTTTTTCACACACAACATATTGCAGTATCAACAACGTTATATCGATAGAAGCTGATATACTTTACAAATTAAATGACTCGAAACTATTATAATTGTTGAGGAACTAATGAAACGTATTTACATTTTACTCCGTCCGAAAATATCTTTAAAAAACAGCTTCGGAGTTCAACCGTCGCAATTTGAATGGTTTGATGTCATCTCAGAATCAACTCAACTCAATACCCCTTTAAAAAGTCGTTAAAAGCTATGAAAAAAGATAATTTAAAAATATCATACCCTAACCTAACATAACCTACAATTTTTTATACATTTTTTTCATAAATCTTAATGACCTTTCAAAAAAGGTGATGAGTTGAATTTATTCTGAGTTATCCGGTCACCGCTTCAACATCTAGGGTCTCTCAATAGGGACGCTCAAAATTTGTTAGGTTATAGCAGCCATTGTATCAAAATTGTGGTCAATTGTTTAGTGGTGTACAGCAAATCACCATGGAGGGTTACAGCGTTGAAGAACGTCGCCAACGACCAACGGTATAACTATAATATATTCAAAATACAGTTAGTTTTTGTACCAGATAAAAAAACAATCTTTCAAAATCAATTTATGTTTTTTTATAAAAAAGAGTCAGTACGTCTAGAATTTTTTTTTTAAGGACTAATTTCTGGTATTCTCCGATAATACCCTCTTATAGTCAGTAACTTTTGAGTGGTAGCAAGAATTATGCTGATATCCGCGATGATCAAAGACGCCTTGAAGTGTGGTAATTATTATATTAACCAATTTAAAAAGATATATTTATATCCTAAACAATCAGCACCAATTCTTTCTAGGGAAATGAACAGCATCCTAACATGTAATCTATGCGGAGAAATTAACGATTAAAGCATTCCTCTCCTTACAATGAGTAGCTGGGCTAACTGTGACGTACCGTGGATGCTGAATCTCCATAAATCTGCGTTCATAATTCAGAAGACAACCGGAATATGTTAGGATCCTTTACTGGATGTGATGGGTGTACCGAAAGTAGGTTGGGGGTGAAATTTAAATATGAAATCGGCGGGTAAGTTGGGAGGGTCCGCCGGACCACCCGCTGTTATTGGCAAATCCAATATCCGCCTTAATTTGTCAAGCAGTGGGAGTCTGGGGCTTGGGGGCCTATTAACAGACATGGACCGGAATCATACTGCGTCATCTAAACTTAATGGGAGGATTATTTCATGGGAAAAATGCCCTCCCAATAATAATTGATCCTTAAAGGAAGATAGGGCTGGGTTTATTGAGATCTTCTTTGAAATTGATTAAAATCCATACTGCAATGATTTATTATTGACGATTATATTAAAATTTAGTGAGCTTATATTGGCTTACACCATTATAAAAGAGTTATGATTTTGACAGATTTTTCTTTTTTAAATGAAGATAGGGCTGGGTTTAGTGAGCTCTTCTTCGAAATTGATTGAAATCCATACTGAAATGATTTATTATTGACGATTATATTAAAATCTAGTGAGCTTACGTTGGCTTATATCATTATAAAAAAGTTATGTTTTTGACAGATTTTTCTTCAAAGCCGGAAATATTCAAGGAGCATCTTTTATAGAAACAGAATGAAATTTGTACCTTTTTAAGTACTTGACACAAAATACTACAATTTTATCAAAATTTTGTATATATCTGAACCGTTTCACATGGGCAACACAAGCCCAACTCTTAATTCAGTCGAAACTGTCTTTCATGAATCTTAAAATTTTCTCTTCTAAAGACGTTGTAATCCCTAATTATAATAAACTTTCCACACTCTTACTTTCCCTTTCTCCCCCTTCCTTCTACTCCTTCCTCTCCATAGGTGATTTGTATTTAATTTTTAACTTTAGTATACATTTACTCCTGATGATGTGAACATAAATATAAAGAAACTGAACACCGTCCAGAAAAAGTTTTCTTCGAAAAATTCTAATTGGCTCCTATATTTTTAGCACGAAACTAAAAAAACAAACAATATTTTTAAAATTGTAATATATTACCTAGACGTATTATTGTTTTCTCAATTAAACTGTCAGGCACAATATATATCTGATATCATATTAACAAACTTTTCAATTAATAACAGGAACCCAATACCCAATAAGGCACCCACCGATATTAGTTTCAGGAAACTTCTCAGCGTCGAACGTTTAAATTTTCCAAAGTTTATTATTTCAACAATATTACTGAAAAGCGGTTAAAGTCGATGGTTATGGTTTTATTATTAGTTTGGAGATAAAATAAACCATTTCTCCTGATTTTTACGTAGGTACCTACATATATATCTACAGAAGCTGACCTTGAACACGATGATATTTATTCATAAAATAGTTAACAACATATTACCAATATTAAATAAAACAAATTAATTTGTGTAAACCACTAATCACATCTTATAATATCTAAATGTTTCAAAACCGATGGTTTCTTCGTCAGGATAATAACAGGAATTTTTCATGTTATTATCCTGGCGAAGAAACCATCGGTTTTGAAACATGTAGATGTAGATATTATAACATGTGATTAGTGGTTTACACAAAGTAATTTGTTTTATTTAATTAACATTATGCCACAAAGTAATTTTGCAAATATTGAAGAAATATTACCAATATATTTCTCAAATAAAATTATATACAACAAGGACATTACAGACTAACACAAGGACATGCAAGGAAATCAGGCTGTAAAAAAGGATAAAGCGAACACGCAGAATGGTCTACTGTACAAAGGGATGAAGTATTATAACAAGATGTATTGTAGGAACTACATCAAACTAGAGAAAATTTAATATAGAATGCACAATTGTAATTGTAATATTATACGTAATTAGTAATATGTAAACTTAAATGTACAAATTACTGAAATAAAATTAATAAATAAAAATTGAATATAAAATATGTACAGGAATATATCTTATGTAGACCAATTTCTCCACAGAACATTTTGTCACTTTGGTTGGACGGTTTCTAACTTCACTTCATCTTGTTCTGAGATACGAGTGGTCAAAGTTTGCAAAGACAATTTCTCATAATCTATTTACCGATTCCTGATTTTGAGGTTAAATCCTGAATAAAGTATTTTAATTTATCATTCATATTTTAAAGAGAAATATTTAAATAAGACTTACCATTTTAGAACATACCTAAACATGCAAAAATAATCATGTGCAACTATCTAGGGCGTATTATAAATACACAATTTTTATATATTATTCGGTGTTATAAAGGAAAATAAAAATAACCTTTCCTGACCATAAAGAGACGAGGCTCTTATTGTGTTTGGTGAGGGGATTCTAGCTCAATTATATGAAATCATGTAAGTAAGTAAATAATAAAATATTGCAAGAACAAAGCTGTATCCTACAATTGCAAAACTTATTACATAAAGCCAAAACTGTTTTTTTTTTGTTAACCTCCAAATTTATTTAAACATTTTCATTCAACATAAATATCAATCAAAGTAAAATCTCCGAATTGTTCGGTATTAACATTCTTTCTTCAACATTACATTTTTTCCGTTTGTTTGACCATCATCACTATTATCGTGATGTTGCATGCACCGAGTTTCATTTCAATAAACATTGTTGTTTGTTGCTAAATAATTCGTAAATATATTTATAGTAGAAGTAATATATAATATTATACACGCCAATTTTATATTATGATATACTATGTTTTTCGGCGCTTTTATGTTAATATTTTGTTGTGGTTTTAATAATAAAAGAAATTAAAAAATAATGTAATTATACATTTTCTTAAAACTATTAAACTATTGTTATATATAACACAACATGTCTGACGTACAAAGTAATACACTAATTTCACAATACCGTAACAAAATTAGCATTAAATGAGGTATTATATATATATGTGTATATTCATAGTATCGATTTATATTTCTACCTAGATTTATAGTTATTGTTTTTATATTTTAGCAGGATTAGTTCAAGCCATTAGCGCGGTGTATAATTGGTATTGTCGTATGAACTGAAAACATGTTTTAAATCAGTGAAAATAATCATGATTGCACATAATTTATTACACATCGTAGTTACAACGCTTAGGAAGAAAATCATATATATTATTGCATACATAAATTATATCTAATATTGTAAATTTTAATGTAATAAGCTCACACTTCTAAACCCGTAACCTAAAATAACTTCATACTTTTATGCTGTAAAATTTTTATAATTCCTACATCCTGTTATCACGTGTAGAGTTTTGGTTTCAGAGAAAAATAATATTTTTTTTGTTTTTTATGGTTTTCAGTTTTTTGTTATGTAATTATGTACATTTCTTAAGGACTAATAATATGAACTAGAACCTGTCAATTTGTCTGTCCTAGAACGGGAAACTTTCCTAGTTGAACAGGCAAAGCTTTCTTATATGTAAAATGTACTTTTTTGTATCCTTCTATAATAAATAAATAAATAAATAAATATTGTTATATACGGTAAAAGGAGAAATGTATTAAAAGATTTCTAACATCAATTAAACAACGTAATAACCAAACCATGTCGCTGCAGAACAAGCGACATAGTGACATAGTCTTCAGTAGGCCGTAGGCACAAACTTATTCGCCTAATGAGTGAATTAGAGTATTTTTTATGGTGTAATGTAAGTACTCGAACTGTGGATAATTAATTACACAATTTCATTGTCAATATTCGCAAATTCACTTTGTGGCGTCATTTTAATTAAATGAAAACAAATCACCGATTTAATCAAAATTATCAATGTTTGGAAAGCAATGGTTTCTTCGTTAGAATAAAATAAAAATATTAATTACACGATTACATGAATTTTTGTACCTACACATTTCTTCTATTAAGTCAATCAAAATGTCACAACTTTAAGTTCAATTTGTGATTGGCTGATTACTAGATCAGTGATTTTTATATTAGCAAGATATTGTGAAAATCAGAAACTCGATATAAAAAATCTATGTAGTTAAGTATACGAACATAATCTACCACACCAATATCAATATAAAAATGTGTACAAAGTCAACAATATTGAATATCATTTAAAAAAAATACTGAAATAATATATTACATTTATTATTGTCATCCTTAACGACTAAGATCTTTTTCCCATTTCTGCTTTTCCAATAGATCAGGTTTTGCTCCACATGATTAGGAAATTCGCTAATGCCTTCGCGAACACATTCATTTCCCCCTTTTTCCTTTTCCCTGAAGTTTTGCAATTGACTCAGTCGACAACGTTGATCGAACGCCGTCGGTGTCAATCACAGGTCAATCTCTTTGACTGGGACGAGATGAATCAAGGGAAAAAGCTGATCCCGACTAAATGAGAGGAGAAAAAAATGATTTAATTTTTCCAACCGATCTACTGTCTCATTTCTTCATACGGATTGTGTAATTATGCAGGGAGAACTGGTAAGGCGAATTTACTTCAACCGTAATTGTTTTTTATATAAAAAAATATAAAGAGTTTTTTTTTTTTATAATTCAAAGTATTAGACATTTATCAGTTTTTCGATTTCTCGAAAAGCCGATAAATTCAGCGAAATTTCTATTTTACTTTTTCACCAGCCAAAACTATTTTCATCTAAGAGTATTGATTCAATCACTAACGATTCTTACGATTCTTGAAAATTTCTATTGATGCATTATATTTAGATTAATTTAATAATATTATAAAAAAATTGTTTGATGAGAAAATTTTAAATTGAAAACTTTATTTTTTTACGGGCAATAGAATTAATAATTCTGACAATCGAACATTTGTAAATTAAAAATAAAATAAATTAAAAATAACCATTAATATTTCGAAGAAAACTTCTTCAGAAAGGTTTTCACTCTGTGATGTCATTATTTATTTTAATGAAAAGACTAAATAACTTTGTTTACATCATACATATTTTTACATCATACATATTTCACATCTTCAGTATACATTTGATCCTGAAGATGTGAACATTGTTCATGAAACATGTAGATTGTGTATTAATAAAAGTGATGTAAACAAAGTTATTTAGTCTTTTCATTAAAATAAAAATAACCTTTCGCTTTCCCGCCGAATTTCGTATTTCGGAATACTTCCCAGATACTTTAAATGTGCTATATAATATTTATTTTTTTGATGACGTCATAAAAAAATCATTAAAGAAATCAGATAAAATTGCTTTTTTAGATTTTTGTACAAAAAAATAAAAAATTAACAAACACATTCTCTTTTTTGGGGAATCAGCAAGAAAACTGTCACTTTGTCGTTTTTACAATAAACAAATTTAAAACATTATTATAATAATTCCCCGAGAATAACCAAAAAAAACAGCGTGTTGGAATTATTTTTCGCGCAATATAAACGTTGATTTCTTGGATTTATATTTATCTAAATTTGCTTGGAATTTACGTTATTAAAACATCACTTTCATGGAATTCTTATTAATTTTATGCGAAAACAGTCAATTAAAAAATAATATACCAAAAGTTATCTCACTTTTTTAAGACGGAAACTTATGAGCCATTGACCAGCGGCTGGGCTGAGAAAAAGTTTAAAAATGCTTGCAACTGTACAGGGAGGTTCCAATGAGAAAGATCGATTATTCCCCGTCTCAAATTTTTAAAATTAAAAATTTTATATTGATTTATTTCATTCAAAACATACTTTAATATATGCCTACAATTCAAGTTAGCGATAAAAATGCTCAAAACGCACGATGATAAATTATTAAATATCGTGTACTTCTTGTAAGTATTTTTTGATCGTAAGTATTTATGACTTTTCAATAATGTCTAAACAAAATAAGTATGTAAAAAAAATTGAAATATTTTAGTTTGTAAGACCTTAAATAAATAGAAAAACTGAGATATTTTTGTCACAAAACACGTTCTCGGATTTATTTTTTAATGATTTTAATTTAACAAAAATAAAAATTCTCAAACTGTGTTGACTAGATTATGTATTGATTTATTGTGTTATATAATTATATGATTTGAAATTTGTCTTGTGTAGAATATATCGTTTGAAAATTGAACAAATCTGCCAACGACCAACGGTATAACCTAAGTATATTAAAAATCAACTTAGTTTTTCCAAATTTTAAAACTGCGTGTACCAGATAAAATAACAATCTTCCAAAATCATTTTTTTTTGTAAAAAAGAGTCAATACGTCTAAAATTTGATTTTTATAAGAACTAATATCTGGTATTCTCCGATAATACCATCTTAAGCGTCAAAATCTGCTAAAATGCGTTGTTGACAGCTCTTTAGCAGCCAGTAAAAGATATTTTTTTAGTATTATGAATTTGAAAAAGAGCTTATTAAGTTTTTATTCAATGTATACCTAATACACCTTTTAACGGTTGGAAGTATTTGTTGATCCATATGAATAGATACCACCATACCCTGTTTTTTGTGCCATAATAAATTTTTTTCAAGTTCCTGCACGGAGAAAAATGTTATTCTAAAATACGATCATTTTATTCGTAAAAACAGTTTTTCAATGTTTATTGGCGGGAACATGTAAGAATAATTTGTTGTTATACGGAATTTCGTACGTATACCAACAAATTATTCTTACATTTTCCCGCCAATAAACATTTAAACACTGTTAATTTGTTCGTAAGAACTTCAGTCCCGTTTTTAACCATTTTTCTCTGTGTGTTGAACATATTATTTTGTCATTTTCCTGAATCGTTTTTTTGTGCAAAATGCGTATTCGTGCGTCCTTTTAAAAAGTCGATAATATAATTTCCATGATAAATTATTAACACAAAGCAAGGCAAACAAATTAACCAGAAATTGAAATTCGGCCGCCATTAATAAAAAGGTTTTTTCTGACGTGACAGAAGCATAATCGTTCATATCACGCACGGAATCGTACGATTTACTTATTGAACGCGTCTAAGGACGCCGACCATAATGCCTGTAATTTATTAATGTCTCTGTCCAATTCAGGGAGACTGTCGTGGTTAATATGAATTCCTCTCCTTTGGGGAGGAGATGTGCCAGGAGATTGTTAGCGGTGAGGAAGGAGTCAAGTAGAATCCATTACACTAAATATGCGGCTCTCAAAGGACTCAATAAATATTATTTATTTCCAATTATTACACGATGCACTTGTGAAAAAAATTTCCAATATCTTACTAATTATATTTTGATCATTTGTATAATACCGTATTTGTGAAAAATCACCTTAAGGTGAATGTCAAAAGAATTCATATTCTACGCTTTCGTAGATGGAGCGCGTATATTAAAAGTTTCTAAGATTTCTCTACATGAGGGAGTACGGCCACTATCCGTGGCTATACCCAACAAACTTTCTTCTGGGCATGCTGGGACTTCACTCCCTGCAGCTCAGAAGAGAGGGGTATGCCGCTACCCACCTATTCAGACTACTGCGAGGCGATATTGTAAACTCAGCTATTTTGGAGCGCGTGGGTCTCTATGTTCCAGATGACTATCTTAGACAGCGTCATCATAGATTATTCTACCTTCCTGCCTGTAGAACTAATCTGCCAATGATTCTCCCGGTAGGGAGGAGTATATTGCTCCTGAACCTAATCTCCTCCGAGATTGATATATTTGGCGTCGGTAAGGAGAGATTCAAAAGAGAAATTCTTTTGAATCTTGAAAGAGTCTCTCCACATTGACGAAATCATCACCACTGCCTGGAATTTTTTTATTCTTTGAAATTGCTAGCTTCTTTGAAATTTCTTTTACATATAAACTATTTTTTGTAATATATTTATATGAAATTATTTCTTACATGTAATAAATTTAAATTTGTAATTGTGTAAGAAATCAATAAAAAATGATTATTATTTTTTTTTTTTTTCACCAGATTTACAGGAACGGGTTTAGTTTTTCCCTTTAGTTTTTTTTTAGGAAAAACTAAACCCTTTCATACACTTTTCCATATAAATGATCATCTAGTAAATCCACGTTATGCAAGTGTATTATATAAGTATAATTAATACAAAACAATACAAGAACAACACGTAAATCTACCAAACTATTAAATGGGAATATAATTCACCGTCTCCAGATATTTTCATATCAGAGGGTTCGGCTCTGTGGAATTCCTAATTTGACCGATAAATCCTACTGATCCCTCAATATAAATATTTAAAAAATCTTTCGTAATTCTACATGTATTTAAAATGACTGATTTTTGCATTTTTATATACAAATTCTTTGACAAATCTAATATGCCTAAATTTTTAATAAGAGAGCTAGGTATAATGCCAGTAGCCGAAATAACAAAAGGTAATATTTTTATAGTCTGAGAATGCCAAATTCTTTTAATTTCATTTCCTAAATCTGTATACTTTCTTATTTTTTCAGAAACAGATTTTTGAATATTACAGGAATTTGGAATAGCTACATCAATAATATAAGTTATTTTTTTAATTTTGTCATGTAAAACTATATCAGGTCTATTATGACCAATTGGTCTGTCTGTTAGTATAGTTTTATCATAGTAAATTTTAAAGAAATTATTTTCTAAAAATGAATTTGGTTCGTATTCATAATATGGTACTATATTATGACAGTCAATCAAGTTATGTTTAATTACCAAACTTTGGTGAATTATTTTTAAAACCTGATTGTGCCTAAATGTATACTCAGACGGCGCTAATATAGAACATCCTGATATAATGTGTTATTATTATTATTATTATTATTATTATTATTTTTACTTATAAACGCTTTTTACAAGTTATGCTGCGAAATATTAAGAGAAATTTATTGTTCGCTGAAGTAGACAAGCAATATGAAGGTACGTTTTTAGATTTTCACGGCCAAAAGCATTTTCGTTGTTTGTTTTTGGGGTGTTATGCCGTGTTGCGCTACCTCCTTTTTAGCCGACGTTTCGGACAGCGTTGCGTTGTCCATCATCTGGGCATCACGATGTGGATCGACGGATCTGCCAGATCTGCCCTGATGATGGAAACTGCAACGCTGTCCGAAACGTCGGCTAATGAAGGAGGTAGCGCAACACGGCATAACACCCCAAAAACAAACAACGAAAAAGCAATATGAATATTAATAAATAGTTTTGTAAATTAAAAAAACTTTAATCTTTCAACAAAGGTTAATAAATACAATATTGGATTGAATCACGGATGAAATTTTGTATTTGTTAGCCTTTCTAGAAATATTTTAATTTTTTAATTGACAAAACTATTTATTAATATTCATATTGCTTGGGTACATTCGCGAATAGTTATTTTTAACTTGAAGAAAGAGTTGATATGAATTATTTGGACTATCACCTTAAGTTTTTTCATACAATTATTAATCCCGCCTAGTTTGTATGTAAGTAGGTAAATATGGCAAATATCAGTTTCAATTTATAAAATGAAATTAAAAAAAAAAACAATTAAGAATCCTATACTCTAGCTATATATTTTATCGTTTGTCTGAATTCTAAACATAATCATTTCCAAATTTTGAAAATAACACTCAAATTGAATCATTGAATTCGACTCAGCTGGAATTTTACATCGATTATTAGAACAGAACAGACATAGTGAGCTATCATAAAATAAAGTGAAAGTTTTTAAAGCGTGAAGTGATGTAAAACTGATTACGAAACAATATTAATAAAACACGTAACAGTAATAAGAAATAAAAAGAGAAGCAAAACAATACTACAAAAGAAATCATTAAAACTACATTAAACTACCCTACTATAATCTGTAGGATTCAGCAAAGAGCTCGAATAATAATTAATTATTCTAAAAATGGAGTCTGTAAACAATATTTTTAAATATATTTTAGATTACTTAGTGTTAAGCTTAGCGAAAATTCAGGGCAAGATTGGAGGATGACGTACGAATTGTTCAGGACTAGCCTGTAATGTGAAGGTTGCTCTGATGTTAGCGAACCTAGTAGGGTGCCGAAAAAAGAAGAAAACTCGATACACGCTGGTGTTTCACATAATATTATTTCATTTTGTAAAATTTATCGTAGTTTTTGTAATACCTGGTATATTATTTCCATAAGTAGCTATTAAATTTGCTGATAGAAACAGTCTAGACATCATATTTCAAAATTGTGACTATGAAAGCGTGCACTTACGAGTTTTTAAATTTATGTTTTTTTAAGAACTGAGTTTCAATTTGATAAAACTTCTATATTTTTTTCATCCAACTAAACCACCGCAGATTGAATACAAGCAAAATAAGGCAATGATGTGTCTCCAAAAACGGGAAGATAAAGCTCCTTGCTTTGTTGCCTTGGGGATTCTAAAGCACATTAGCATTTTTTGCCGGGGAAATGAAGACAGTTTGCAAATGGGTCTGGGTGTTGCTGGCTTCATTTCTAAGACAAAAATGGCTGAATAGCTAGCTCGCTGAGTGATATTGACAAAAATGTAATCTCACTTGTCTTCTTCATGGAAAAGAAAAGTGAGTTATCCCATTTTCATAAATAATAATACATTTGTAAGTATCATCTGGTTCATCCACTAAGAGAAGATGAAAAACTAACTTATAGCGTATTATTAACCAATTTTTTTATTTAGTTTTATATTTATTTTTGGAGTAAGTTATAAAGTTATTACCTCCTTCTTTAGCCAACGTTTCGGCAAACGTTACAGTGTCCATCATCAGGGCAGATGTGTATTAACCAATGTACTTTAATACTTACTACCAAGAGAGAAATAATTCTAGATATAATATAATGAAATAATTTTATTTATTTGAAAACGGGTAGGGGTATCCCCACTAAGGTAATAATATTTAAGGTAGGTAGGTACTTAGGTAAATACCCGAATATTAAAAAAAAATCATTACATAGCCCTGATAAAGAACTCGCTATTGTTTCATGAAATAAGAACAGATTTTTTCATTCCGGTACCTTTAGGTTAGGTAAGGCAACAATTTTTCGCATGCATCATCATTTTTTTATTATAAGCTTCGGAGTATAGCTACGTTTATCGGTCTGCAAAACAGTTTTTGATTAAAGGGTATTGAAACCGGTGGTAACTCAACTACAAATTATATATTCCTTCTAATAGTAGATACCCTTCACATGTAATTTAATCTAAAACTCATGCAAAAATTATTAATTATTAATGATTTTCTTCGTACGAAAAGATTGTTCAGTTGAGATTTAATAATTCCCCTATCACTGATATTAGGAAAAGGAAATGCTAAGTAAAAGTTTGCCTTCCACTGTTCAGGGATAACCGGTTGAATGCCTCCGCGATGAAAAGTGGCTGTCATTACCATGTGAGGGAGGCTCCTTTCCGTGCCGGGCTCCAACTCGGAGGCTGTAGAATGGAGAACTGTGGAGGCTGTAGAACTGTAGAACTGCGGAGGAAGTTGGCCGCCCTCGGGGCTAGAGGACTTTTTCAACCCTTATATGAATAGCGAGGCTTTAGACAGTCTAATTCACTCGAGTGAGCACGGATTAGTCGCGACTTGAGATTGTTCTCTATCGTAAACGTTTGTCGTTCAACTGCCGCCATGCCGGTGTTTTCTTGTATTTTCTTTAAGGGAGAAATATTATTCCGCGAGCGACTATCTGAAGATTTTTCAACTTCGTTTTGGATTTAAGTATAAATGCAGCTATGCTGGTGGTGAAGAGCGATGCACTCTGTACTTTACGAAATAGTTTATACTATTATTAAAAATTTTACGAAAATGTGGAGAATTTCGCTGTTTAAGTGGGATTATTACGTATTTTATTTTAAAAGGAAGTCATCGGATCTTTTAAAATTTTGTGGTGTTGCAAGATTCTTCATGAAGTTTTTCTGAATTTAAATGCGTATCAGAAATATTTTCACCGATAAAATAAGATGTTGTGCTATTTAAGCCTCGATTATATTGTTTTTTCGTTACAAAATATTAGGGGAGGGGTGGCATGAAAGGGACATTTTTGAATTTGATTCGAATAGGAAGCGTTTATTATTACATAATTTAAATGAAATGCAATAATTGTCATTAATTAATTCTTAGTTATTTATTTACGCATCTTTAAAAATTGTGTATTTTGTCCCTTTCATAAATGGACTGTATTGAAAGGGACGCAGTAATTTATGAAAGGGACGATACCCAATTTTGAGGAAATATGTGTACAATAATTACTTAGATATGTTATAAATCAAAATTAAAATGACTGAAACTATTATCATTACTAAATCTTACCATATTCATCTTAAATACTAATATAATAAACACATTTATGTAACTTAGCTTTTCTCTGAAAAAATAAACTTTAAAATTATTAATAGTTTTTCTTAAGACACTTACAATCAGTTTCCTTATAATTAACAAGAAATTTAACACTTAAGTACATAAAATTAAAAACAAATCAACAATTTTATTTATCACTTTTTAGACATAGAGTGCACTTGAAAAATAATAATTGCTTTTTTAATAGAATTATAAGTAACAGTCTCCATAAACTTTGAATTGCAGTCTTAAAAAAAGGAAAAATAAACTTAGATACTAATCATTGTTGGTTTTAGTGACATAGTCAGCAATAATAATTAAAAATACCTTTAACGCCACAGGTTTCGTGTGCCCATTTCGTGCAAATTTTACATTGAAACCAATCTTCATTGCTTTCTGAATATTTTTTCTTACATACATTACATTGGTCATCGTATCCTGTTTTATCTTTTGTTTTTTACGTTTTCTTAATCTTGGAGTGACTTCTTCATTTTCAGAAATATCATTTGACGACGCATCGCTGCTGCTACTACTGCTTGCGATTTTTCGTGCGACCTTCTTCTTCTTCTGACTAACTTTGGCATTTTCCTTAATATCGGTTACTTCTCGTTACTTTTGGTTTTGTTTGATTCTTGATCTGTTAAATTGCTTTTGAAAATTGGTTTCACATGTTTTAAGTTTCGTTTCTCAGTCTTGGGTGTTTTCTTATTTAAGATATCTATCATATTTTCTAAAAGTAATTTATCTTTTGCTTGCAGTTGGTTTTCGAGGTAAAGCTTTAGGAAATGGTCGAACGTCTTTCGGAGTTATTAGAGGGTAAACATCCAGGTCGTGTCTCTTTTGTGGTAGATGTTCCAGGTCTTTTTTGTAAAAGCATGTAAAAATCTTCAACTGTTTCAGGTTGTGGCTCATTCAAAGTAGAGGGCCCAGCTTGTTGCTGACTTAAAATGGAAGGTGAAACGGTTCGTGCATTTGAATCAAGTTCAGGATCAATAACTTTAGAAGATCTATCGGACAGTTGTTCTTCATTTGAGGAAGATTCGTCAGAGTTTTGAGCTGAACCGGTGGGGGTCTTAAGAGACTGTGGTCGGTCTGTCACAAAAGCAGGTAAAAAATCTTCATCTGTGAAAATATTTTTATTAACTGGCCATAATCCCGGTGTTCTTGAAACCAGAAGTTATATTATTAATTTTAAAAGCAGCATAGAAAGCATCTTCGGCAAACTGAGCCACATTATAAATTGTGACAGTTTTGCCAGGGTTCGATGTCTTCCAGTCATTCATGCCAGCTCTAAACCTAGCTTTGAAGGGACCGAATACTGTCACATCGAGATGTTGCAGGCGGTGACTGCAGTGAGGTGGAAAGGTTGGTGTTATTATGTTGCTCTGGCATACAGCACTAAATAAATGGTTATATGGGTCTTATGGTTGACGAGGACTATTAAAGCTGGTGATTCAGCTCTAGGCTTTATGAAGTGAACAAAATGATTTAAAGCTTTTAAAAAATAAACTTCGGATATCCAACCAGATACATTTGCGAGGCCTAAAGCACCTGTTGGACCACTTTCAAGCATATGTATCATTAAAATGAACACGCGGAAATATAAAAGCAGGAGGAATACTTCCACCAAAATGTTTTTTAGCGTTTGCGAAACCCAGCATAGTTACAAGCGTGCCATGTTCAGTTGAGCTGATTTGACCAACTCTCTTAACACCTGGTTGGGCAACTATCTTGGGTGCATTAGTGACCGTCACGTCGTACACCTAGTTTCATCTAAATTCCATATCATATTTGGAGGGAAATTATGCTTTAAGTAACATTTCTCTAAGTTATCAAAAAAGTTTTGAACGTTGTGTCTATTAAAGCTAAGTAGTTCTTGCTAGTGAAGTATTCTCTGGTTTTCTTACGCTCAGCGAATCATGCCTTTTTAAGAAACCCTTTAGCCAATCTAGACTAGCCGTATTATTTTCTTCCCAAGAAGATTGTATAGTACGATTTAAACGAACAACATACTGATATGCTAGTTCTCTGACTTGTTTAGTTGTCAAGCCATGACACATTTTTGCGGAGGTCTTTAAGTAATCTACCAGAGAACATTCTTGGTCTACCGTGAAAACTTTTTTATTGCCAATGTTTAGTTCATAAACGAATGGAAGTACATTCATAAGCTTTAGCTTTTGCGGTCAATCTATGCAAATGTGATTTGCTTAGATTAATTATCTTCGCAGCCGATCTTACAGAAATGCATTTTTGTTATACTTCATTAACTGCCTCTTCAATTTAGTATGCATCAACACGCGTTCTCTTCTTAGGTGGCATTTTTAATCTGAAAAAGAAGTAAATTTTTATTTATTAAAAACCTAGTGTAAAATAGCAGGGACAGTTATGAAGGGGACGTCCCATTCATTGCTGTTTGTTGTGTCCCTTTCATAAATATCATTCAAAAATTTAAAATATAACCCCAAAATCTACAATATTAAATTAAAGTTCACTGACTTTGTATTCTTGCGTCTGTGGATGTTCAGCCTATTTTGAACAGTGGTTTACATATAAATAAGTAACTCGCAGCACTCGATAAAACGTTTCACAATTATAATAGAAAAAAATACTATTCAATGTCAATAACAACACTCGCACCTATCCGCCATGTTTGAAATGACAGAAGTATGAAGTTAGCCGCGAACGAACTTGCATCAAGGCGCCATATGACAAAAACAGTGTTGTCTCGAAATTGTTTTTAATGACCGATAATTTGATTTTATCCCTTTCAATACGTGTAGAAATGAGATCCCTGAGGCGTATGTGTGGTAAAACCATGTATGATCGTGTGAGGAATGTGGATATCCGAAAAGAATGCAAGGCTGATGTAAGCGTAATAAGTAAGATATTAGGAAAGGGACGCTTTGATGGTTTGGGCATGTTGAGCGAATGAATGAAGAGAGGAGTGTAAAGAGAATGTATGACGCGAATGTGAATGGTAGAAGAATCCGAGGACGCGCAAGGAAGACGTGGCACGATCAAGTGAATCAGATACTTGAGTCGGGCCATGTCAAGAGTCAGAATAATAGAAGAGTATGTATGAATGTGAATGAGGCAAGGAGTGTGTGCAAGGCCAAGTTGTTTGGCGGTCCGTCCTATCTGCCTACCCCTGCGGGGAAACGGAGTGGTGGTTAGTTAGTTAGTTAGTTAGTCAAAACGTGCCCCTTTCATGCCACCCCTCCCCTACATCAATTGACTTACAGCAATAACCTTATCAGAATAACAAATATTGCAAATATCAGTTTCGATCAACCCACTGTTAGCCGAGCATCCCACTTACCGGGTAATCATTAAAGGCTCCGTCAAACAGAAGGCGTACTTACCGCGCGTCAAGGCGTCAGCGTAAAGGATCCTTCAAACAGGCACCAAAACGCCGTAACGTCGCGTACTTTCTGTTTGAACGGCTTCGACACAACGCAGCGTTATACGTCCGGGACGTTTTAACGCCTTGACGCGCGTAAGTACGCCTTCTGTTTGACCGAGCCGCGTAATATTGTATAACATTGAAGGAAAATTATAAATGAATGTTTACGATTTACATTTAATGTTACAAGTTACCGCAAAAAATAAGCTTACTTTTGGGTAGGCGAATACTGATATATGAAATATTGTTTTACAGAAGACTGTGGAGGTTTGAAAGAGTTCATCCCTTTCTACCTCAGGGTAAAAATAGCCAACATATATAATATAGCCATTCAGTAAAAGGGGTGATAAGCAACAGGCTTCAGTATACTAGGATTACAATGTTTGCGATCGCCAAATTTATGCAAAGCTCTCTCCAGTCCGAAACCTACAAACTTCAAAGAAAACCCTAAAATCACATGAATATCTTCGGTTCGTTCACGCATCAAACCGATTTCAACAGATTTTTTAGGAGTGAAATGAGATCGAAATTCTTTTAGGAACTTAGTCACATATTTTTTTATCAACATTTTGTGAATACAGTTCTTTCTTAATACCGCCCAAGAGTCCCAACTGCTCTCGTCTGAAGCCAGTGTAACTATGGCATCTCCAACATATCCCGTGTTGTTAGGCTGAAGGTAAGTGGAGAGGGGAAGGAGATGGGAAAGAGAAAAATGGGGAAGTGCCTGGCTATCCAGATCTGATCACCAAACAAGGCTAAAGCAATTTCAAGCAGTGTTTCAATTCTCATTGGTGGTCTTATACCAGAGCAATATTGGGAGTATCTTCCACTCTGGAACTTGCCGCAAATATACCAATGTTGTGAGGCTGAAGGTAAGTGGGGAGATGAAGGCGACGGGAAAGAGAAATATGGGGAAGTACCTGGCAATCCAGATCTTGTCACCAAACATGGATAAAGCAATTTCAAGCAGTGTTTCAATTCTCATCGGTGGTCTTACACCAGGGCAATACTGGAAGTATCTTCCACTCTGGAACTTGCCGCAAATATACCCATGTTGTGAGGCTAAAGGTAAGTGGGGAAAGGAAGGAGATGGGAAAGAGAAAGATGGGGAAGTACCTGGCTATCCAGATCTGGTCACCAAACACGGCTAAAGCAATTTCAAGCAGAGTTTCAATTCAATTCAAATTTCAAAAATCGGTGGTTTTACACCAGAGCAATACTGGGAGTATTTTGCACTCTGGAACGTGCCGCAAATATACTACACATTATTTTTGAATGACTTAATTGTGAAATAACACAAACTAATCAAATAAAATTTATTTGGCACGCAGGTTTCGAAACCGCGACCTTCGGATTGCGAATCGAGAGTCTTATCTAGTCGACTCTACCTATGTCGAGAGTGCTGCCATATGATATCTCTAGGTCTCTTGACATTTTCAACATTGGCTTTAAAGGTTTCAGGAGTCATTTTAGGTAAGAATAATGTTACTAATTGGATAATTTGTATAGCGCCGTTTTTGTGAGAAATCACCCCAAGGGCGCTGTAAGAACTCTAAAATATATTGTTGAATTTTTAATTTATTGATAGACAGTTGCGTTAATTATTAATGTGTATTGAATTAATTTTATAAATTTGTAATTCCCAATTTGAAAAAAATATTATATATATTTTGGAATATTGCTTGACCTTTTAATTGTAATATGTACGCTGCACCACCGATATGTTTAGTTTGCAGAAGCAGACATTTATAAGATAATAGAAATGTTAATATATAAGCTCATTAATTTTCGACCCAATATTTGTACTAAACATTTGTTTGTCTGTAGTATCAATATTTTAATAGCAGTTATAACAAAGTTAAGTTTAGTTTTATTGACTTCTTTATTAACTACGTTAGGTAAATATTTAAGCATAGATATCAATCATCATCACAACATACAAATCGAAAACTCTCGTGTATAATATTTAATTTAAACAGAAAACTTTTTACTCAAACATATTTTTCTACCCATCGATTTTGAACTTTCAACAAATTTAAAATTGAAAATCCACGATTCATTTTTAAACACTTGAATATGTTTGAACTTAAAATATTCGGAGAGCGGGATAAACTTTTGGATTTCACAAAACATACCCGTGATAAAAAAGCGATTAAGAGATCCGCGGTTTTGGCAGAGAAAGACCTCCCGTTGCCTGTTTTAACTTTGTTGTATTTTTTGTCACGGAATTATTCTTTCGCCTTCCGGACTCGGTCGGTCCAGGTTAATAATTGACTAAATTATTCCTTGCAGAGAGTCCTATTCGAACGCAACTTCCAGCGGGTGATGCAAATGATTCCGTGTTTTTATAGAGTGCCGAAATTGGATCAAACTTCTGGACGTTCATATGATTTGAAAATTAGCATTTTAACAGTTTTTTGGAAAAGTCTTCTTGATGGACTAAAAATGATTGAAGTCAAGCCAGAGCTGTACAAAGTACACATATTATTTGTAAGTCCGAAAAATTGTAAATTTTAGATTTCACAAATAACGAAATAAACAATAATTTTATTGGTAAAGGTCCAAAAAAAGCAATGTGCTCGTAGTTTGCTGATCCCAATATACTGGTAATTTCCCTAGCTAACCAAACCTAACCTAAGACTATACAGAATAAAGTGTAAATATCCGATAAAATGTTGTAAACGCTTACATTTCGGACTTTTGCCAAATAATGCCATTGGCAAATGCTAGGATTTACTTATGAAAGTTAAGATTTACCAAATTCCGAGCTTTTTATTTACATCCAAACAATTTGGAACGTATAACACAAATGTTCAGGATAATCTCTGCTTGTCAGATTGAACGTGTTATGTTAGGCCATTTTAAATGTCGATTTGACAAGTACCTATGCGTTGATTCACTATGATAAAATTCAAACACAACGTAATAAAAAAAAGGCTTAATTATTTGAAATGATTTATAATAGAATGGCACATACTCGCGGTCAAAATTCACTCTTCAACATTCTATTATTTGTTAACGAAAATACGAAAGATTATTATTTATGGATTTATTTTTTTATTTCTTGGTTTTTGAAGAGTTTTATTTTACAAAATATCTAGGCACATTTTTTGTTAATTATTTTTTATAATTCCCTGCTAGTTTCGACAAGTGCATGTTATTTTATAAAAACTTACAAGTTAGTACAGAATTTCGAGAGCGGGTGGCAGGAATCAAAATAAGGAATTAGCAAAGGTGATTTACAATGTGATAATATTTTATTATCTATATTCACCTATAAAAAATGGTAATTTTTGATCTGAACAATTTTATATTTGTAGGAGATACTTAAAAAAAATATATTTATCAACCAAGTTAGTATAATATAAACAAACACATTATTTATTGGTATAAAGCATTAAGAAATTTGTGAAATATTTAAAAAAAAATGCGAAGAAAAAATAAAATAAGAAATTTATGATATAAAAAAGAAAAGAAATGACAGAAAAATAAAAGAAATGAAAGAATAAAATAAAAATAAATGAGAAGAAAAGAGAAAAAAATACAGAGTGTGTTGTAGAAGTTATATGTCCGTAGCATACAATGCCTTTTTTGACTATCCATGTGTGAATTTTGTCTTTTAGATTACCACTTTTTGTCAGGTTTTTGTCTTTCCAGATTATTGAATTTTTACATGTCTTTGTCCACTGGTGGTTATTGTTGTAGGTGTTAATATAAATACATAGATTTGCTTAAAAACGAAATAAAAAAAAACCAGTAATTTTTTTTTTTTTATAGAGAAACCTCACAAGAGTCCCAACTGCTCCCTTCTAGAGCCAGTGAGACTATGGCATCCTCAATTGGAGTATGTTGTGAAGCTGAAGGTAAGTGGTGAAGGGAAGGAGATGGGGAAGAGGAAGGTGGGAAAGTACCTGGCTATTCAGATCTAGTCACTAAACACGGCTAAAGCCATTATTAAACAACGTTTAAATTCTGAATGGTGGTCTTGCACCAGGGCGATACTGAGAGTATCTTCCATTCTGGAACGTGCCGCAAATATAACATATATTATTTTTATTAAATAATTGTGAAATAACACAAATTAATCAAAAAAAAAAATTATTTGCGCACGCCGGGTTCGAACCCGCGACCTTCCGAATGGGAGTCAAGTGTCTTACCACTCGACCACGGACGGTCATCGATGATTCCTTTATACAGCCACACACCGCAGATAGGGGCACCTTTACGTTAGTAGTTAATTTATTAACGACTTTTTCCATATCATCTAAAAACTAAATTAAAAAAGTTGTTTATTCCGTAATACTGGTCTACACGAAACGTGAATAATGTAGTTGTAGGATGGAAGAGAGTGTTAGCACGATAGGAGGGGTAGCAGAGTGAAATAGAACGCACTGTCCAGAGTGTTACAAATTGGGTTTAGGACCCGGGGGCAGGATTTATCCCGCGGTATCAGCCGGACCCAGCACAAGGTGCGCAATAAATGTACCTTCAGGTTATTACAGCAAGGAGCATTATACAAGTACATCACGCGAAGGTAATAAAGTGCTGGAATCTTTACTTTAAAGATGCATAGGTCCTAGAAATAGAAGATATTTGAATTTTTTATTTTTATTATTTTTTTATTTTTTTTATTTATTGTTTTTGTGTTTAATTTGTAGAACTCCATTTAATTTTTATGAAATTTAATTTAAATTAAATTTAATAATGTTTATTATTAAGTAAAACTATAACACTTGCAGAACTTTTTTTTTTTTTTTATTGGCAAAATTTTTTGATACATACATTTACAAGTAGATACATACATAATAACATAAATAAAAGATAACAAAAAAAAAACCCACAAAGGCTAAGCCTGTGCGTGGGCATTATAATATGTGGGTATAAAACAGTGGTGGTTAAAATAAAAAGATTAAGAATTAAAAATATAGTAGGTACATATATGTGCAGAGGTAATTGATGTTGCAGGAATTTCTGTGATTGTAAAACTATAAATAAAATATAAATATAAGTAAAACTATAACACTTGCAGAACTTAATAATAAACATTATTAAATTTAATTTAAATTAAATTTCAAAAAAAAAATATTATATTTGAAGTTTAATAGAAGGCTACTATATTATTGTTTAGGTAGGGCAGTATTAATGGCTGATCTAGAACAAAGACCTGACAGCCTCCGTGGTCAAGATTGGTTGTTTTGTGTTATTTATTAATTTTTATCAATTAAAATAATATAAGATATGTTACAGAGGAAAATACTCTTAATATCGCCCCGGAGTGAGACAAACATTCAGAAATGAAACACTTTGCTTTAAATGGTTGGTTGCTAGGTTTTATGACCATATCTGAATATCCAGGTACTTCCCACCTTCCTCTTTTCCATATCCTTCACCTCTTCACTACATTCAACCTCATAAGATTTCTTTTTAAATAAAATGTTCTTTGTATATATCAAACAGATTGTAACATTTTATACTGAAGAGTACTTCATATTCGTTGTTTTTGGACGTAACCCACATTAAAACTTTGTGTTATGTCGGGTTTTATATAAACCTAGTATATTATTTAATTATTACAGGGGTATATATTTCTATTCAATATTATCTCAATGTATTTCTAATAACAACTGTAACACTTAAGGCCGTGCTAACCCGCTCAAAAAGATGAAGATGGAGAGATACGACAATACGAACGTGGGAGCGGGCGCGCTAATATTAAAAACCATAAAATTCATGCGAAAATTGTGAAAATGTTTAATAAAAGATCACTCGTTTAAAAAAGAGCCAAAATCTCGTGGGGGGATGTGTCAAGTAGCATTTAAAAAAACATTATGAATTTTTTCATACACATAACTTGTAAAATAACAGAAACAAAAGTGTTAATAATAATTTTTGGAGCATACTTTGCGATTTATTTCTATCGAGGGAATTTCAAATAATTACAGTTTCGGCGTGGGGAATGAATAGGATACTATCCTAAAAAATAACAAATATATATTTTAAGAGATTAAAAACTTCAAACGTTTAAGAAAAACGTGTCAGAAATCGGTAGAAATTAACAGAGCGGCCCCTTAAGCGATATTATTTTTATGTACTCATACAATCTTATTTAGTTCTTAATATACTACTGATACCCTCCTGTGTACCACTGTATACTTATAAACTCATATATCACTTTAATGTAAAAGCCATTTAATGGCGTCCCAATAAATAAATAATTTACCCCAATTGAGGAAAAATATATCTTAATATAGTATTCAATATATCGACATGTAGAGCTTTGAATTAAAATGCCTTTGAATTAAAAATACATATATTTACCTGTTAAACGTGTTATTTCGTATACATTATTTGTCGAAAGGACAATGTTGCATGATTAATGCCTTCACGTAAATAAAACAGAGCCTTTTAAAACTTTTACACATGACAGTTTCGGTTTAACTTGACAAGGGTGTGTCTAAGCATTTCATTGATAGCATTACACATTCCACTTTAAAATCTAAGGGTTTATTTTTAATAAAAATTTGATGCCTCCCAAAATAATTAAAAGGGTCAATTTTTTACATAAAAAAACTACCCTTGTCTTTATGGAAAAATTGCTTTCTTTTATATTACATACAACACTCTGGTTCTAGAGCGCTCGACTTTGGCATTCGGTATAAAAGTTTCTATCTAATCACCCCTTAAATAGCGTGCTACAATTTAACATGCCTATTTTGTATTATTTTTAAAATACTAATTTTGGTTGTGTCTGCAACTCCGATTCAATAAACTCTAAATATAGGGTGCAATTTTCAAATTTTATAGTTGTGTTAACAAATTCGCGATGCGAAAAAGCGACAAAGTTAAGCTTTAATAAAATATTTTAACAGAAAAAAATGTCTGTCTTTATCATAATTGGGATTATATTCTCTCCCTCTCTGGTTTCAATCCTGGGATTGGTTTGCAGCAATTTCCTCAATTTTTCTCTTCCATTCATCTCTGTCTTGTGCGGCTATTTTGAAGTCTGCATATGATGAGCAGCGCATGTCCACCAGCAGGTCCTCCAGGTACTCTCGGCGTGGGCGTCCCCTAGAGTTTGTCCCCTCGGTCATACCCTCCATTATGGCATGCAAGAGGCCTTCTTGTCGTATTACATGGCCGATCGATCTTGCACGCCTTTCGGACAAGGTTCTAAGCAGGTGCCTTCCTCCTTCGATTCTTTGGAGAACCTCCTCATTTGCAATGTGGTCTCTCCAGGAAATTCCTAATAGTCTTCTATAGGACCACATCTCAAAAGCCTCTAGTCTCCGTTTATCTCTTTCGGATAGGCACCATGTTTCGCAGCCGTAAATCAAGATACTCCATACATAGGTATTGATGAGGAGTATTCTCAGTTTTAAGCCTATATTATTTGATTCTATTATTTTCGACCTTTTATTGAATGCTAGCCTAGCCTGAGGCCCTAGCACGCTTGCTCTATATCGATCGGTAGGATAACTATCGGTAACTTCTCATCGTTCCCTAGGACAACTGCACATCGCTAACTGCCACTTATTCGTTGGCGATCTGTGGTCATGCTAGGGAACGATGAGAAGTTACCGATAGTTATCCTACCGATCGATATAGAGCAAGCGTGCTAGGGCCTCTGTGTATACGGCTGTCGACCTCGCTCTTAGACCGACCGTCCCATGTTATTTTGCTCCCGAGGTAGACAAACTCCTTGGTGTTCTCTAGTGGAACTCCTGACATCTCTATTCCATCATCTATATGGATTTTTTATCCCGTAATTATTCACGGATCGAACTAGTTAAACATGTTACTAAAACAAATCCAATCAACAACTACCTTAATAATAATGAGACACAAAGTATAGGTTTCACAATGATGTGGTTGATGTAATAAATTTATCTTTTATATGAAAAAGTAATTTTTGTATTTTGAATGTCGTTTCTCTTGCGCTACCATTTGGAATTAGTATGAATAGAGCCATTACGATGTTAGTACGAACATTCCGATAAAGGGTGTGGATTATTCTATTGAAAGGCAAAAACCATAATTATTTAGTGCTCCGTTAAATGGCTACTTGGCGGTGACTCAACCACGTTTTACAAGTAATAAACGAGCAATAATATTATATATTACTCATTGTCACATGTATTTAAGTATCATTTAGTTACACAATGATGGTGTACTCTCAAAACGACACAAAGTAAATGCTTTGCTTTGTCTATAATTGAAATATCTTGAGTAGTCCGAACCTTCATTTCGATTCGATTCCTTCATTTCAACGCTTTCGGTTGTTATCTAAAGTATAGTATCTTGGTTATTTGGATTAAATGTGTAAGACCAGCGCAAACGGATCGCAGAAGCGATCAAATACCCACCGTAATTACTAGGACCCCAGCATGAATAAACAGCAGATAGCAGAGGAAAGAATGCACCAGGGAATCGAACCGAATCTATTAGTTACAGATGGTCAGCGGGGTATGTTCACTTTTAATATACAGCCCGATAGTGTTTATATTGTGTTAACATTATCAAGGGTTGAAAGATACACAGATAACATAGCAACGACCCTTGTCCATTCGATATTATTTATTTTTAATCGTGGGGCAGCTCCTACACTTAATATGAATTTATTTATAGAGGGGTGAGAAGCTTCCTCAAATGTGAGTCAGAGTGCACATAATAATTGATTATGGTTTTTCGGATGTAGGGTTCGTAAAATACAATTTTTATGAATCATTAACCACTTTTAATCCATTTATCATGTTCAGGTGGTTGAATTAATAAAATGTTTCTACTTATGTGTACCAATATAATTTTTTTCGAACTTTTGGGGTAAATTATCTACTCTCAATAAGTAAAAGTATTTTAAGTTTAAGCATATTTATGTGGTGTTATGTTAACAGCTCCAACTTCTTGGAGTTAGTAAAAGTAACCATAGCAATAGTATTAACCCTTTTTCTCATGTAGGTACTTAGTTTTTTATACCTTTGTACACAGGACATTCTCCCTGCCAAAGAGAGATAAAATACAATATCAAAAAAAGCTTCCAGTAACGCAATATCTTTATATATGAATTTGACAACCACACCTAAAAATCATTATGTCATATAAGAGAGCGCTCTGTAGTGTAGCACTCTGCTCAGGGATGTTATCCTCAGAGATTGACCACCAAAATTTTCACTTTTAGAGATTCATTATATCTAGAAGCTAATTAAAAAAGCACTAATTAAAAAAAAATAAACTATTTAAACATATTTATTTTTTTACAATCAGTTACTAAGGAAATGTATCAGAATTTATGACCTAATTTTGTGCCAATTTTTAAAAATTATTTGAAGAGATTCAGTTACTAAATATCAATCATATTTTCAGGAAGAATTTGAAAAGCTTTAAGCTGAAAGCATATATTTATTATTTAAAGCACTTATTATTATTTATTACGAAAATCATCCCAACATACAAACTTGTAGCTCTATTAAACGAACTTCAAACTAATCACATAGAAAATATTTGTCAGATTTTCAATGACCCGAAAGTGAACCCTAAACAGGCAGCAGTTTCAAATCAACTCACATTTATTCAATCGTAACCAACGTTTGAACAAGTCCAATTACTCGGATATCATTGCGAAACGTCTAGACAATTATATCAGACCCTATTAAGATTGCAAGCCTTATTTCACACTTATAAGGTACCGCTTAAAGTAATGATGTTAATGGTTAGATCAAAGTTAGAACATAGCCTTTTCATGTGCAATGAACACGATCTTTGAACTTCAAAGTTCTTATGCGCTCCGTGCTGGATCTACCTACCGATGAAATGAACTTCGAAGCTCTTTTGTACGCTAGAAACACGAATAGGTAGCGCGGGGTATGAGCCATTATGTGCCACACGAGTAAGCTTGTATTGTAACCGAACAACTTACCCGAAATTATCACCCAAAGATCACCGCTCTTCTCTTGGCTTTGCTCCGCTAGCACTGTAATCTTTGTGCTAGTTGCAGGGCGCACTTTCAGCTTAATTTAAATGAAGCCGAATACTGCATACAACCTTCTGATGCAAACTGTTCCTGAAAATATTATAGGTACTTGGTAACAGAATTATCAAAATAGGCATTAAATTAGTTCAGGAATGCAGATACATTTTCCTTAGTTACTGATTGTGTAAAAAAATTATGCATAAATTATTTTTTGTTTTTTAAATGCGGCTTTTAAAAATTAGTTTCTGGATATACTGAATCTCTAAGAGTTTAAAAAGCTTGGTGGTCAATCTCTGAGGATTACATTCCTAAGTACAGTGCTACACATATCTTCTTCGTCTTCCTTGCACTGTCCCAACTCATTGCCTTTTGGGGTCGCTCTTGAATTAGTTCAGGAATGCAGATACATTTTCCTTAGTAACTGCTTGTGTAAAAAAATTATGCATAAAACAAGCATAATTTAATTTTTGTTTTTTAATTGCGGCTTTTTAAAATTAGTTTCTGGATAAACTGAATCTTTAAGAGTTTAAAAAGCTTGGTGGTCAATCTCTGAGGATTACATTCCTAAGTACAGTGCAATACGTATCTTCTTCTTCTTCCTTGCACTGTCCCAACTCATCGCCTTTTGGGGTCGCTATCGAATTAGTTCAGGAATGCAGACACATTTTCCTTAGTAACTGCTTGTGTAAAAAAATGATGCATAAAACAAGCATAATTTAATTTTTGTTTTTTAAATGCGGCTTTTAAAAATTAGTTATTAGTTTTAGATTAGTGGATAAACTGAATCTCTAAGAGTTTAAAAAGCTTGGTGGTCAATCTCTGAGGATTACATTTCTAAGTACAGTGCTTCACGTATCTTCTTCTTCTTCCTTGCACTGTCCCAACTCATTGCCCAGTTAGGCTGTTGGGGTTGGCTCTCCTCGTTCTCAGGTTGTAGCTTCTTCGGTTCTGGGTATCGCTTTCATCCAGGCCGTTTCTACTTAGGATTTTGGAGCATTGAATCATCCAGGAGTTCTTTGGTCTTCCTCTGGATGACTGTCGATGAAGCTTCATAGACATTGCCTGCTTCATTGTGTGGTCTGGTGGTCTCCGTTTTATATAGTATTAGTTCATGTTTACGCCACCACCAACTTTGTGCAATGTATGCTAGGCTGATTATGGTATTGTAAAAACCATAACTAGCCTCTTTTCACGAAGAATAATATATGTACCAAAAGTAAGTATGCACGAGACAAGGGGTTAATTCTATTGCTACAGTTATTTTCAGTAACTATGAGATGCTGAAGCTATTTTAAGGCATCACGTAAATATGGTTAAACTATAAATATACACAAACTTAGAACTTTTACTTATTCCGGGATATATCTATGGAATTAGGTAATTGACACCACAAGTCCGAAATACATGTGAGTAGAAACAATTAGTATTTAATTAACTCAACCACATGATAAATGATTTATTTTTGTAGTGTTATGCCATGTTGCGCTGCGTCCTTCTTTAGCCAATGTTTCGAGCAGCATAACAGTGCCTATCATCAGGTCAGATGTGTAATCGAAAATTCTAATGAAGTTTTTGGGTATCCGAATCTAATTAGTAATTCCATTGAAATATTTTTTAATGTCATCCCAAAATATTTGTCTATTGTAGACACTGCTGTTTCCAAATCCATCATTCAATACCGAAATCGCCGTGCCAAATTAGTAAGCAACTATTTAAAGAAGCCTTCCCGTTGCAGAGCTCCAGGAAAGGAAACCAAGTTGGTTAGTATTTATGTATTCTCCGATACACACGCGAGCCCTGCAGCGTTGCAGCTAGGACGAATAATTTATGTGGCATAGTTTGGAGTTTGGCACGTTGTTCATTTGAAATGATGATTGTGAGAAAGCGTGGATGTATTTTTTTAACAATCTCTTTTCTCTCTTTTTTTCAGAGCGTATTTCTTTCAGGGCGTATGTCGGGGCATTTGAGGAGAGAAATTAGTGAAAATGGGTCTTGCCAACAGTTGAGCTGTTGAACTCAAGAACGGGTTGTAGAAACAAGGAAACGATTGGTTAATTATTAATCGCGCCCCTCAATTTTTTAAATCTGATATATAAAAATCTGGTGTCACCGTGTTTGTGGTCGCACTCCTACGAATTTTTTTATGTATATTTGGTAGGTATGAGAATAGGTCGTAAAGAATATTTCATACCGCTAAGTGGTTATCCAGATTTTTTTTTCAAAATTTTTTTTAATTAAAAAAAAATATTTTTATTTGGAATAAAAAATACCTATAACCCCAATTTTTTTCCCTCCTACCCCCATTTTTTTATCGCGCCTCTCAATTTTTTTCATCACGATTTTAGTATTTACGTATGAACAAATTTAATCGTCGTTCGTATTTTAAATAGAACGAAATTATTTATGTTCTTGAATGACAGGCGTCGCGTCATTTTGACATTTCATTCGGAATTCGTTATGTATCACAACGCACTGCATGCAAAATGTTGTACTATATTTTAATTTCTCTATTTGTGTGCGGATATTAAAGTGAACAATGCAGCAAGATGCAAAGGGGGCCATTTGGGCCGTCGAACGAATAAAGCAACAAACATGCGAAATAATAGAGCAGAAAGAACAGACGAACAAATCCAAAACACGGTTTGCCGTGTCAGCTAGTATAATATATTAAGATAATTTTTTTTTTTTTTTTGAAGTGCATCTTTCAATGGTATCTTTCAGTAACTATATTTGTGCTTCAAAAGAAAAGCAAGGAGGAAATTTCATTTTATTTGTGGAATCATAAAGAACCTTGAGGCACATCGGCAGTGGTAATAGATTTTGATAAGACAGAAAGTCAATGATTAAAAAACATCAGCAACATTATCAAAAGAGTTTCCAATGGTGTGTAATGAATTTTTGCTCGGAACCGTAGTATAATTGTCACAATAATACATACTCGGGATCCTTGATCTAATGGTAGGAACATGAAAGTGAATCAACATTAATATATCAGGGATATCCTACTCACACTTTACATATGTTACACCATTTAACTTCAACAATTTCATTTAATATAGTAACATTCTATAGATTCTAAAGGAATTCGAAGTCAAGAAATTAATACACCTCCAAAGTTCTCTCAAAGAGACTTCTTCAATGATATGAATGTGATTATTAACGACAGGTGGCAATATTGACCATATTGTGGAGTTATTATATTCTAGAATACGTCCAAGGAGAGGTTTGAACAGAATTTTAACTAACTAATTAACTTACTAACCATCACACCGTTTCCCCGCAGGGGTAGGCAGAGAGGACGGATCACCAAACACCTCGGTCTTGGCACACACTCTTTGCCTCATTCACATTCATACATCGTCTCATTTTACATCGTCTCATTCATCATAAAATTTTAAAATATAAATTAATATATACCTATTACCCAAAAAAAAAATATTAAAGTGGCCAAAATCAATAAGTATTTCATTTCAATATTTTCCCACCTTCTCTATCACATCAGAACTTTTTCAAGGGCGGCGGTTTCTACATACCTTATCGTTTATTTCATAACGCTGTGTATCTTATCATAAATATAAATATATACCTTTTTTTTTTTATTAATCACAAAAAAATACATAAATTACAAATACATTTTATATAGTAATTAATTAGATAATGTCTCATACTTCCCTGATGAATAAACCATCGGTTTCGAAACATGTAGGTAATTGTGATTATATAATAGTGGTTGATACAAAGTTATTTGTTTAATTTAATTACATAATAGATGTATTTGATGTACCCCCATAAATAAGCAGGGCTCTTGTTTATTGGGGGTGTTGTTGGTAACCGACGAGTTCAACGAAAATCAATTCATCGAAAGCAAATTCATCGACAATGAGAGGTTAAGTTAACTTAGGTTAGGTTGAACTCGTTTTCGATGAAATCGCCGTGAACCGGTGTTATTATATTGGTTTTATTTGACATGATTCAGTTCAAGTTTTCTGTGTAATTTTTAAGGTGATTAGCAATATTTATATACATATCATACTGCCAATTCACAATTAAAAAAAATACTGGTATCTAGGTATTTTTCATATAATGAATTTAAATTTACAGAAAGTTAATAGAGGAGGTTAAAATCATTAAAGGAACTGACTTTTTGAAAATGAGCCGTTTTAGTCAATAAAAAAATTATTGTTTGTATGTATATTTTTTCCATTCTTCGTGCGAGTAAAAAATAAGCTAAAAGGCCGAATAACTCTTAAAATAATGTACTTTTAAAACTATTATAAGCATTCCTTGTTAGCTTGTATTCACTGGATACCAAAACGGCCAAAATATTAATTAATTATTTCCGAAATCTGTGCCTTTCACAAAGGCGAGAAGATTTATATTTAGAAGCGGCTCAAACACTTAGAGCGCCGTGACTGGTGACATTAAATCATTTCAAATGGAGCAACTGTCAAATAAAGTGTCATGGATGATTTTAACTAGTAATTGGTAGCACGTTTCAAAGGATAATCCGTTGTTTCTACTTGGCAGTTGGAAAAATCAACTAAAACATATCTAAGGTATTTTTAGGAGACCAATAAATTACAATATTTTTGAAGTTTTGATAATAACTTCAATAATATATATATATATAAATAAATTTCTGTTCGTTTGTCTCGCTAAAACTCGAGAACGGCTGGGCCGATTTTGTTGATTTTGGTTTGGAAATGTTTGTCGTAGTCCAGGGAAGGTTTAAACGTTGAGAATCTGTGGAAAAAATTGCGAAGAAGATATTAAAAACAACAATTTCATTTTCCCATGTAAACTGTTCTGCCCACTTTCCTGTCAAACATTTGACGTTCGTCCCTTAGGGGGGAGGGGAACTCGGGAGAGCGGGGGGGAACTCGGGAGGGGAATCCGTGGCAGGGGGAAGCAAATACGGGAGGGGGAGGGGAAATCAGAAGGGGGTTTCACGGGACGGGAGAAGGGGGGAGAGTAGAGTGAGGAGTGGGAATGCGAGAGGGGAAGGGGACGCGGGACAGGAAGGGGAGGAAGAAGGTGAAAGGGATGAATGCAAAGGACGCGCAGAGAGAAACAATTTCTTTATTAAATTTGACTGTCCTAGAACGGGAGATCTACCTAGTTGGACAGCCAAAATTTCAATACAATGTAAATATATTATTGTTATAACAAAATAAACAAATACATATGTAAATAATAAAATAAAAAAGAAATTAACAAATGGCATAACAACGCATGCCGGATACCAGTTAGTGTATAATATATTTTTGGGGACGCTTTGAAGCTTAAATCGGGTGAAAATATTCAATTTTAGCTTTAAAAAGTTAGAAAATTACTTTAATAGATTTTTTTTTCAATCTGAAAATAAATTACATTGAATAATTTAAATAGAAAAATGAATGTTTAAAGAATTCGATAACTATCATCGGATTAAAGAAGCGGGATGTTGCCGTTCAGTGCAAACAACCAATGATAACCGTATTAGAAAAACCGAACGTGCGGAATACAACCTTTCACACGACCTTATGGAGTGATATAAAGCTTTTATCTCCGGCGAGCACTGGGTCAAATGGTCTTCGTAACGCACGCAGTTTTTACAAATATTAAATAACTTCAAAAACATCACGGTCTATAAAAAAAACTAAATGACATAATAAAAACCATTTCTTTAGACGTAGGTCAATGTAACCATTTCTGAACACGGTAGTTTCCCATGGTAGCAGTTCCGTTGAAAGAAACATTCAAGATTTAACACAATCATATTAATTATTCTGCTAATAAGTAAAAACAACGATGACCTAATTGGAAGTGGAGTTATTGAATATAAAATCTATCTAGCAACATTAGGAAAGAAACTCACAGTAAAAGGCAGCATATATATGCTTTTAAAGAGTGTCAAGGTACTGAGATGCCAATGGGATTAGTATGTACTCAGATGCAGTAGAAGGCATGTCTTGTCCCTCGCACATCGGTACTGTACAATACGGGCAGGTGAGTTGTGGGTTAGCAGCTACGTTTGTGCTTGAAGTGAGCGTGTCCTGGAGTATCTAGGTATCAATGCCTTTCGAGGAGGAAAAATATTTTGACTAATGCTTATTGGGTTTTGTATGTTCTGCTAGGTCGGTGCGGGAAGATGCGTAGAACGCGGTATGGCAGAGTTAAGCGAGGTCCAGGGTAGACGCAGGTCAGAAGCAGTCGGGCAGTGTGTAAAGAGTCGAGAAGAAAAGCAGATGGCGAGTGGTAGGTATGATTTGATTTCAATGCCGGTAACCCGGGCGTTTATTAACATTAAAGTATATTTACAGTTCATGTGCGCTACCCGACTCACTAGACAATATCTGTTCCGAGTCGGGTAGCAGTATCATTTCATATATATATTAAAAAATAAAAAAAAACTTAAAAATAAAAATAAGTAGGGAAATTAATTTAGCAATTGCATTAAAAAAAACATTAGAAACATAAAAACAAAACAAAAAACTAAAAAAATACAAAAATATATATTTGTAGATATATACATATACATATATATATATATATTTAAACATAAAAACGTATAAAAAATTAACACGGACGGTTTGCAAGTAACTTGTTAATGCAATTTCTTTTTTTGTTCATTAACCATGTATTAAAGTTTTTATATGTAGGTTTTCTGTTGGTATGAGTAAAATGTTGTGTTTCTTTTAAGAAAATGTTGAATATGGAAGGGGCGAGGTAAGATTCATGTTTTTTAGCAAGAGTGGATTTAATTTTTGGCACTTGTAAAAGATTGTCAGATTTAGCTCTTGTGTTCTGGGAGTGAGATATGTGTGAAGGTGACGATTTTATGCAATTTATATGGATAATTTTTTTTATGAATAGCTTCCTGATATCAAGTATTTTATTTTTAATTAAAAGATTTTCAGTGGGATAAAGATATGGTTTTTTGAACATAGTTCTAATAAGTGATTTATGAGCTGTGTTAAGTAACTTAATGTATGTGTCTGCGATGTATGGTGAGAGTCTTGACTTTTGGAATATAGGCAGATAGAGATTCAGGTCAAAAGGCTCCTTTCGATTTCATAATAAGTTGAATATAAATTAGGTTCTTACAGAAGACCGTATTTACACCGGACCCACCAACTTCCAACAACCTCGAAGTGCCGAGTCTTGGGCCGACCATTTTTCGTCAAGGTATATTTTTGATACGGCTAATAATTAAGTATATTTGCAAAGTTATGGTTTAACTGGTTTCGGAGTATAAAGATAAACAGTAAAAAATATCACTAAACTGTGCACAAACAACCCACAGCAACAAATAATATCACATACTTTGTCATTAACTTCATAACGTAGCATTAAATGTAATTAACTTTCAGATGGAAATGAACAACTTAATTATATGACATACCTACGTACCTTCTGGTTTAATTAACAATTTTGTAAAGATTTTGTAGTTTCAACAAGTTAACTCTAAGCTGCTAAAAACAAAATGAAATACCATTTTGCTAAACAGTTTCACGATATATTTCATCCTTGACCACCTTGACGTTTTTATAATGTCTATCTTGTAAATTTTATTTATTAATGTTTAAATTTATGTTAATATTTTGTAACTGATAGAATAGCATTCAATAGCGTAAAACGATTCAAAACTCCCCGCTATTTAGAAAAAAAAACTAGGTAATACATTTAAAAAAACTTTATCTACGATTTTTTATAATATGAAACAACTTAATAAATATCGACCATGCTCATTGACGTAAGTCAAACTTTTTCTTTTTTCTTGTCATAATATTTATTTCGTGCATAAATTAATATTCCACGAAGAAACTTTTCAAGTTATTAAAATTCAATGCCTCAAAAATGAAAATTGAATTATTAAACCAATAGAAAGGAAACAGAATTAACATATAATTGTAAAAAAAAGATAATTTTTTTAAACAAAAAAAAATTCCATCTTCGATCTTAAAATAACATTTGTAATAATATGTTTCTTTGCAAAACGCTTCAAAGATTAACAGCCTTACTAAAAAAAAACACTCCGCGGCCGTTAAACGGTGTTTCTGTAGCACGTTGTGTAAAGTCTGTACATTTCGTTTTTCAAATTCTTACTAAACAAAATATATGGTTTTGATCTGACAACGTCGCCATTTTACCAGCCTTACTAATAAACTTTCTGAAAAATTTGTACAGTGGTCAAACAACCATGTATGAAGAATCCTTACTAATTAAGAACTGACAAAAAATTGTTCATGGAAAGATATGTACATTGCTTACACGGCCAGGGAGGGTAGTTTATCTGTTGTATATATTTGTTCCATTTGTAATTTTCAACGAATTTCGAATTTCTTTTTTTAATGTCCTATATATTTATTATTTTTTGAGATGTCGTAAAAACAAATACCATTTTAGAATCAAAATGTAATTACCTTTAAGATTTTCATATCTAAAATATACTTAAATGTTTAAAAACTGTAGTATTTTAAGCTTCAAACATCAAATTGAAAAAAAAACTCACTTACCCCAAACACTTTCTATTAAAACATTGAAATATTTGGAAAAATTCAAAATTCAAAAAACACAGTCCTTTTATTTAATGATTTTGAAATAAAACTGTCACCTCACTATTTACTCCTTCACACAATAAAAAAATATAAAAAAATCTTGAAATTCGCTTTTCATTCCCAAAAATTTACAATAAAAAAACTCACGTTTGAATACATTGCTTGCACATCTTAACACATTAATTTCTTTGATACGTTTACTAAAATATGTATTAGACAGTTTAGTCACCAAAAAACATCACTTTCAAGAATTTATAATAAAATAAAGATCTTAAAATGCAAATTATTTCTGAATATAACCTAAAGAACCATTTTCTGACAGATCAATTTAGAACACACGATTTTAGTGTCACAATTTGACTTAAACTAACGAAAAACAACACAAATTAATAGTAAATATATTGCGTAAATGAATATAAGTGCGAATTAGTCAAGGATTGAAATCGTTTACGAAAATATCATCTTAATCACACACACACCGCGACCGACTTTTTTCTGCATTTCCGCGGCTTTTTTTTATTCAGCGGGAAAGCAATGCGCAGGCGCATCAATCACACCACCTAGCGGATTATTATGAAAACTCCAATTTGAACAAGAAAATACGGCGTTGTCAGAAATGTTGTTGTCTTGTCTTTTTTTAATTGCTTTCCGAGTTTTCCTTTGAGGTTATATATGAATAACTAATAATGACTGGTTTAATAAAAACCCACACAAATTTCAATCTTCCTTCAAAATGTCTGTAAAGGAATATGAATACTACACGGAGAAAAATATTATTCTAAAATACGATCATTTTATTCGTAAAAACGGTTAAAAACGGGAATGAAGTTCTTACGAACAAATTAACAGTGTTTCAATGTTTATTGGCGGGAAAATGTAAGAATAATTTATTGGTATACGTACAAAATTACGTATACCAACAAATTATTCTTACATGTTCCCGCCAATAAACATTGAAACACTGTTAATTTGTTCCTAAGAACTCAGTCCCGTTTTTAACTGTTATTACGAATAAAATGATAAATGACATTTTTCTCCGTGTAGAATTATTAAATATGTGTATGTACCCACCTGGAGCTATAGTGACAAGATAATGTTAAACCATATTTCCAAAGTTTAGAAATAAATCCTTGTTATCTTGGATTACGAAAATACGTACTAGCGTACACTCGTTAAAATCACGGTTTGAATTCTCTAGAAAACAATTGCAACTTTAAAAATGGCAATCAAAGTAATTTTCTGTATCTTATGTATAATTTAAATTATGGATTGGTTTTTTTTTCGATTTGTGAGGCGGGAACTGCCACCCTGGGAACCATTTATTGGATAACCAACACCTCTGCCATAGGTCCCCAAGCCGTTCGCTGCGTTTAAGGATTGCAGGAGTGCCCGGGTTCATTTGATGAGGTTTGTCTAGGTCTTCTAGGATGTGTTTGATCGGGACGTTTGATGGGGTCAGGTTAGCTATTTGAGGAAGACCTTTTGATCTCTCCAATTTGACTCTCCCGACCTATCGCCTTGCACCGCAGTGGGAGAGTTGGATTCATACTTCCATCACTCTTGGACCCACTGACCCCAGATTCCTATCCATTATAGATATCCACTCCTCATACCTCTTGTCTTCTCAAAACTTCATCTCCATCCTTTCATTTAAAAAACGCTCCACACAGCATTCTTAAAAGTTGACATAAGTCGTGAGGGAAATTATCTTACTCAGGGACTCCTGTGTAAAATGAATGTAATGAAACCCTGTTTTTTAATCCATTCCTATACAATATTTATTTATTTAATTAAACGCAAAGGCTTTTACATTCAAGTGATACATAATTTTTTAATGATTCACAGGAGAAAAACAGATTATGAACAAAATACGTACTCTGAAATAATGTCGAAATATCTCAAAAAATAATATCAAGCATATCTATTCATACATATATAGTTTTATTTACATTCGTTGAATTCTAGGAATTGAAATGTTTACAGTAATTTCGTATTGGGATTATTGTTACTTCACATTTATTTTTGTTTGAAATGGCTAGGCATGTACCTACTGAGAGTTAACTCTATTATCAGGGCTGTAAGTTAGAGATTTAATATAAAATTTTGGATTAAAAATAATAATTTTGAATAAGATTATACATTTTTTTACCTAACACCCTTCTGTCTGATAGTTATGATACATGAAGTAAGTACTTTAGATTCTATAGTAAAATTTGAATTAGAAGCCATTCAGAAGAATATTATGCTAACAATGATTTTTGTGATTGAGGTATATTATTATAGCCTGCTTATAACTATATTCCATGCTGTTGAACACATCTACTACTTCTGAGTAAGCATTGTCAACTGCCTGTGATCTAGGTATAAGCGAGTATATAAATGACTACGTCCTGATATTATTGTTGCAATTAAAACGAATTTTAGATTAAATAGTCCTTAAGGGGATATGAAATGTAATTAGGCTTAATAAATCAGGACTGTCTACAACACCATTAAAAATTTTAAAAATAAAAGTCAAGTCGAAAATAAGTCTTCTATCTGACAGTTTAAGTAAATTTAGTTCTTTCATCAAATTATGCTGAATTTTTCCAATGGCTAAAAATTACTTACCTAAACCAAAACTTCAAACTTCTAGATAAATAAAAAAATATATATCATTGAAGAAGAAGATAACAATAATAATTTAATTTTATAAAATATGAAAATGAACAAGACACAGAAAAAATAATAAAAGATAATGGTCGCAACTGGGACTGGGCAACCAGAACCTAATGTCTTACCGGGACATACACCACTACCAATTGGGCCACTGCGATCTATTATGAGACTGTCGTCATTAATAAGCTGCCAACAATATGGAAAAAAAACATTAGTCGAAGATAACATTGTTAATTCCGAAATTTTATATATGAAGTTGACAATTACGACAGTCTCATAATAGATCGCAGTAGCCCAATTGGTAGAGTTGTATATCCCGGTAAGACGGTTCTGGGTTCGAGTCCCAGTTGCGACCATTATCTTTTATTATTTTTTCTGTGTCTTGTTCATTTTTATATTTAAAAAAATTAGATTATTATTGTTATCTATTTCTTCAATGATATATTACATTGATGGGAATAACCTTCAAAAGTTAAAAAGAGAGTTTTTCTCATAAAAAAATGAAAAATATATATTTTGAGCTCTCTGAATAAAATTACAAGAATTTGACATCATAATCGCACACTTGGAAACATTGATGGCAGCTTAAATATTAAATCGATAAAGCTTTAAATGCCGATGTCAGCTCACATAAAATATTATCAACTTTAATTACAGACTGGATAGTTAAAAATTCTATTGAAATTTGTGCAATCGGAAATTTAAACAGCTATAATTTACATTCGATTTATTAACTTATTTAATTAATTTTAAGAGATTACTTATTATAAAATTAATACTTATAAATTGTCAATTAATATAAAATTTTGATATCAAAATGGGGCGGTTAAAGTGGAAGTTATTATTACATAATAACACAAAAAAAAATCATTTTTCTTTTGTCGAGAATAAAGTTTTTTCTGGGTACCTATAACAGGATCTACTACTTCGTAATAAAGCTAATCATTGATTAAGGTATTTACGTTTTTTGTCACCTTTAAAAAATTATATAATTCCTATTCATCGGATAGCTCCCGTTGCTCGGAGTAGGAAACTGAGATCAACCACAGATTAAATTAATTATAACCAGAAATAATAAATATTAAATTAATTAATTAAAAACAGAAAGAAGGGGTTAATTTCTTGGGGGCACTCGTGTAAGACAAACATCCAACATGTGCAGTCAATTCAAAACGCCATGGTCAAATTACTTGTCAGCAAAGCAGCGTATGACCAGCGGCAAAACATCACAATAATGTATAAATCCATAAATGTTTTACCTATTAGAGCTCTTTTTTGGCATAAAATCTGTATGCAACATATCCTAGATAGCCCATACAAAATTATGGTGCATCACGTGTACAATACTAGGCTTACACAAACTGAAGGGTTGATAGTACCTAGATTTTCTAATAAACATGGCCAGAGAACTTTTGAATACATTGTACCACTTATATTTAATATGCTGCCATTTATGATTTGAAAAAATGTTACTCGACACCTAAATTTGCGCTATTGTTAAAAGCATGGCTATTGGAATCAGATTTTCTATATTGACTGACTGTACATAGTGCACTTTCAAATTTTTTAGACGTATTCTATTATATTTTATACTTATTTATGTTTTTATTATGTATTTTATTAAATTGAAATTTTCTTTCCTATTGTATTATATTTGAGACATTTTAATTGTACAATGTTTTGTTCACACTGTTTTCCTGCAGACAAGCTACTTACACTAGCTTTGCAAGCATAATGTTAACATTAAAATTATCTGTTTTTCTGTAATAAAAAAAAAATTGAAGCCAAAGACAATTTTTTCGACGCTTATTCAAAGACATGCTATTATACTGCGAATACATTTGCGAACGTAAGACTCGCGTTTGTGAACACAGCCTTACATATTAGCATGCAACATAACTTACAATCATGATATTAGGCATACAATTATGCCCGTTTTTAGTGTTAATGATTTTTCATATTTTTTAATAGAAAACGATAAAAACATCATTGTTCAAAGATTGATAATTAAAGTAATTTTGAAAAAACCATCCAAATTTTCTACTGAAATTCTCTTTTCAATATTCAATGTACCTACAATAGACAATATATATAAAAAATATTCAATTCTACAAATTTACAAAGAAGTACAGTTAAATAACTTACCATTCCATTCATCAGCAAGATATCAGAATACTATCAAAATCCCTAAATTTAGTACAAAGCACACACAAAATACTTATCTCTATGTAGGTATAACATATTATAACAAACTACCATTATATCTGAAAGTTATCGAAAATATTCAGGAATTTCAGCAAAAATTAAAAAAATACCTAAAACAACTATAAGAGTCTATATCTCACTATTATTATTATTTCTTTCATATCCTTTATTGATAAATCTTGCAATTTCTTAATTATGCCTTGTTTTTTGCCATATTGTATAATGTATTTACTTTCACACATGATATTGTATAATTGAAATATATTTGAACTAAAATTCCCTCACCAAACACAAGAGCCTTGTCTCTTTATGGTGAGGAAAAGCTATTCTTTTCGACTATTTTACCACTGTATAAAATGTAAAAATTGTGTATTTTATTGTAATAAAAACCTTTAAATATTAAATAAATAAAAAAAAAAATAAATAAAAAATCTAAACCAGAGCTCAAAAAAATTTAATGTGTAACTAAAGTGCATTTATGTAATATCTCCCAAGAAATTTCGAAAAGCCATTTTTATTTGCCGACAACAAAACATCGGCTTAAATCACCCGCTAGTTCCTCGTCTTGGAAGATTTTTATACTTAGGGAGAAAATAAACAGTAGTTTGTATAGCGGCGGTGCAAGTCTCGGGCCCTATCTGCACTGGAGAGCATAAAAATAAACCTAATCAGATTAAATGTAGCGCGCAAAGTGTTTCCGTCTCGTGCCCCGCCACTGGGATATACTTCCACTTCTAACAAGATAGTATACCTATATAGTATTATACGACTGCATTATAATTTTATGAAGAAATAATGCATTCGTGCAGGAGGGGCGTGTGGTGTGATTTTGTTTTTTTTTAAGCTTACTGTCTCAATTATTGGAAATGGTTGGGCAAAATAGTTGTCGAGCATAAAAATAACAGAGCGCAAATCGCGACGGATTAAAATGCAAGTAATGATTAAAAAAAAAATATTATCATTTTTTTTTATTTAATTTAAATTAAATATAATAATCTTTGTTATTAAGTTCTGCAAGTGTTTTTGTTATTAAGTGTTTAAGTTCCATTAAAAGATACGGACAAATCTGGTCCCAGATTTGTCCGTATCTTTTTCTGATTTTCTGTTTCGGAGTTTCGATTGACTTTCGCCAATATTATCTTCTTTAATTAAAATATTATAATTTGAGGCTTAACTCATTAAGTTAAAAAGTTAAAAATAAAAATTATAAATAATTATAGTTAATTGAAATTAATTAAAAAAATAATTAATGGAGTTCTACAAATTAAACACAAAACCAATAAATAAATATTTATAAAAAAAAAAAAAAATTTAACTGTTTAAGAAATTATTGTTTTCAATATGCAATTATTGCCATAGTTTCGGATTTTGTTAAATTGCAAATTGAATGTTTTTGGATATTGTGACACTAATTATGTAGGAACAAATAATGAACTCTTTAAAAACTGTCTGCTTTTTACTTTATTATAGCTTGTAGAATATAAATAGACTGTAAAAAATACTAAAAATAGAACGAAACGAAATGGTGTGTGCTGGAATTGGGTAATAATATGTTTAGAAAAAAAAAAGGTATAAAACGAAAATAGGCAACGAATCACTTATTACTTTATCTCTGCGAAGGAAGACACAACACAATTACAGTATAAATACATGGTTCCACCGCGAAACCTCGAAGTAATTATCGCCACAACAAAACCAAAGAGTACAAAACGATAGTATGTACTGCCGAGATGGTCAAATTGCCTTATTTTACTTAAAAAACTGGATTGTGTACACGAAAACACCAATAACTCACTTTCAAGGTCGTTCCAAATCTTCTTCTGTTTTTTTTTTGAACAAATGCACTCTAATTTGTACTATTTTCTTGTGACTTTTAAATACTTTTCCAGCAAGGTGATGGTTAGGGAAAGGTAGAAACTGGATAAGCACATCCCTCGAGTAGGAACTAATGATATTCTCATTTAAAAAAAAATTGTATATCGACCTTTCGGAGCAGAAATGCGCAAAGTCTCTCGTAATGAATTGTTTAGGAGAGCAATATTTTAAATTTGAGCTGCCGAAGCGGGTGTGGACGTAGTGCTATTGTTTTTTTTTATTTATTATAATTGTTGAATTATAATAAAACTATGGACCTGTGATAAGTGTGCCTTAAGAATGGAGGAAAAGGCGTCGATTTCCAACAAAAAGGCATATATGCATTTTGTTAAACTTGGTACCTTTGTGCTCAAAAGGGTCGATATGTCTATGTGCATATAGTATTTGTTTTTATATTACCCACACTCAGGCAGTGCCTTAGTGGGTTTTCATTTCTTGTTTATACTTTTTATTATGTTATTATATACTATTTGATATTATATCTTATATGTATATAGAAATGAAAATAAATAAAGTAAAAAAAAAATGTATATAATAATAATAATAATAATAATAGCCTTTTATTCTGGACTTCGGTTAGGTACATGAATTTAAACATTTTTTGTTTGTTATAATATGTTTGTTATAATACATCCCGAAGCTCAGTTTGCCTCTTGGCATAGGCCTCTTCTAACATTTTCCATTGGGACCTGTCACGCGCTACTCTTCTCCATTGATGTCCAGCCGTGAGTTTTATATATATACATACCAACAAATTAATTATAAATAGCGAGCATACTCTTACTATCTATCTCAAATAATTGTAAACTTTAAGGTAAAAGCAAAATAAAAAGATGCGGAAAATTCACTTTTGTAAAGGGAAACGAACTTTCAGCAGTAATTTCTGATTCGACTGAAAAGCTTGGTGAAAAAATCTTACTACCCGCCATTATGCGACATCGATTAATAAAATTGGCGATTTTAAACCGCCATACTAAAACGAGACTCCTACTTGGAAAAAGTTGGTATAGCTACAACGGTTCGGATTCATTGGACGGCGGCAGTTTGGGGAGTAACTTTTCCCATTTCTGTTACACTAATGGCCGCTAAGTATCGCATTTCCTGCATAAAGTATATGTGCCCTTCCGCGCTATTCTCTGCGCCACTGCCATATTATTTCCACGGTGCTTTACCCCGTGATGAAAGACTTATAAACATCATGGTGCATCGGTGATTCATTCTGGGTCACTCCCTAATGGCAGATTATTTTGATGGAATGCACGTACCTGTTGTGACCTTATAAAGTTGGCCTTTCCGAGTTGCTCCCCGCTCAACTTCCATTATATTATTTCCAATGTGCTTTGTCGCATGATGAAAATTATTTGGGTACGCTTGTGATTTCAGTTAATTTTTCCGTATCACTGCCAAATTCTTTCCGATTTTTTATTTATTTTTTATTCTTCATTTGAACACCCGCTAAACTGCCAAAGCAGTTTGTCAGCAGGTCAATTTAACCATAATAATGTTAAAGTACACATATTACAAGAAACCTCAATATGCAAAATAAGTACAGAAGAATAACTTATGATATAATAACAATACAAAAGCACATGGAAAAAACATACAGAGGAATAACTTTTAAGTAACTACAATGAAATAATTTGATGCGTCGACAGATACTGCGATGCGGCCGGATGATCTCTACAGCGGGATTCTCTCGATCCATTGCCTTACACCGCAGTGGGAGAATGAATTCATTTGTCCGTTACTCCTGGACACATTGACCCTCAGATTCCTACCCACTCATACCTTTTCCTTTCCAAAACTTTCTCTCCTTCGTTTCCACAAAAAGACCCTCCACACATTATCCCCGATGATGACATAGGAAATAAGTTCATTCCTCACAGGTTGGTCCCTGAGTACAGGTTATCATATTTAAATTCTAAATTCTTTGATTTATCCTCCATCGTTACTATTTGGGCCATTGCCGTATTATTTCCACGGTGTATCTGGAGATAAACGACGTATACACATTGTGATGTATTGGTCATTCCTTCTTGGTTTCTTGGTTTCCCAAGAGAAGTGGAATGATGGAATGCACCGTGATGGAAGCAGCTTCACCTGATGGAATGCACCATTCCGCAGGTTGACCAGATTCTTCCGCCAAACACAGTTTCCTGCACATCTGTTCGGGAAGATCTGATGTAAGCCCCTGTCGCTTCCCACACCTATTAATTATTTCATACAAGCAAGGGTGCTAGGATGCTTGAATGTTTTCCAGTGTAATTAGGGATGACAGCATTTCTCGGGTTTGAACAATAACAATGCAAAGAAGAAAATACGGTTTTATTATTGTTATTAATAAATGTTTTTTTTTGTTCTCGCTTATTATTTTTAATTAAAATTTTATATTTTCTAGGTATTTGTAGTTCTTTTGACTCAAAGATTTTTGTACATATCAGAATCGTTGAATTTATTAAAATGAATTGTACTTGTTTGTTTTAGAGTTAGAGGATATTTGTATTGATGATTTTTATAGGTTATTGTATTCCTTTACGCCATTTTTTATAGAAAGTTGTGTTTGTTTTGGATAACAGGAAATTTGTTTTGGTGTTTTGATTGTTGTGAAGAAATTCGTTTAGAAGTGAAGATCGTGAAGAGTAATTCACTGCTGATTACGTAAACTTTATTGTAGTGACTTATAGAATGCCATAATATGATGCAGCCAAGAAAATTTTTATTTGAAAAACAAATTTTCACAAAGTTCGGGTTGTATTGTGCTAAGCAATAAAAATTGTGAAAAGTAACAAGAAAATGTTTATTGTTATTGTATTAAACACTAGCTTCTGCCCGCGAATTCGTCTGCGTAGGATTAGTACTTCGAGTAATCTATTTTCTTTTCCTAGGTCTCATCGACGTTTGAACCAAAATTCTTAGGACCAGTTGTTTCGGAAAATTTCACGTTTGAATTTCCCTCAAATCGACATTCACCGAAAAATTGGGTTGTTTCAACCTCCGTCAGAAGAAATTTCATCGAAAATTCCATAGGACCAGTTGTTTCGGAATTCCCTTCAAATTTGAATTTCCTTCAAATTTGAATTTCCTTCAAATCGTCATTCACCGAAAAATTGGGTTGTTTCAACTTCCGTCAGCAGTGAAAATACTAGCCGAGTCCGGACGGTTAGCGAAATAATGGGAGGCGCATGCGCAGACGTCAAAATTGTGAATCGGTGGGGAACACTTGAATAAAATTTTCAAATTTATCGAACGTTATTTGATGCTATTTACTTTTTTTTTTTTTTTTTACATTAGGTCCACACAGGAGGCCCTGAGGAAAATAATTTCCCTCAGGGCCTATGTCACCTTTGGGGATGCTGTGTGGAGGGTATTTTTAAGGAAAGGAAGGAGAGGAAGTTCTGGGAAGGAAAAAGGTATGAGGGTTGGGTAGGAATCTGGGGTTCAATGTGTCTAGATCATCCGCCGCCAAGACCTAGACAATGAACCCCATGAACCCGGGCACCCCTGCTAAGTCACCAAACGTAGCGAACCACTTGGGGGTGACCTATGGCAGAGGTGTTGGTTATCCAATAAATGGTTCCCGGGGCGGCGGTACCCATTCCCGCCTCCCAAATTGAGGACTGCTGACGGAAGTTGAAACAACCCAATTTTTCGGTGAATGACGATTTGAAGGAAATTCAAATTTGAAGGGAATTCCGATACAACTGGTCCTATAGAATTTTCGATGAAATTTCTTCTGACGGAGGTTGAAACAACCCAATTTTTCGGTGAATGTCGATTTGAAGGAAATTCAAACGTGAAATTTTCCGAAACAACTGGTCCTTAATCTATTTATTTAAAATATCTATATTTCTTGATTCGATTTAAAGTATTAGGCGAGTACTTCAAATAAATTCACTAATTTAAATATTTTCTGAAATAGAATTTTGAATTAACAATCATTGTTTTTCAAAACGTCATTTTCAAATTTTGACATTTTCTATTAAACAATAATTATTATTTTCAATATATTGAAAATAAATAGCTAGCTTTATAAATTATAGCCTATATGTTATTCTGATGTATGAGCTATATTATTGTAAAGTTTCATTAAAATCCATTCGGTAGTTTTTGCGTGAAAGAGTAACAAACATACATACATCCATACAAACTTTTGCGTTTATAATATTGGCAAGATTCTTCGTCGTCTACAGTTTTAAAATCATATTATTTAACGGCGAGGTGCAAAGGCCTCTGTGCAGCAAAATGCTGTGGGATTATAATATTATCACGTTATTAGTATTATTATTATTTACATATTTTACTGAGAAAGGAAATTAACCAGAATGCAGCCCGATGAACGCTTCGAGTTGGGATATTGGTTTGAGGTAATTTCACTGAAAACAATGATTCCTTTATTTGCTTACAACAAATTTAATCGCCTTAACTCTTCAGACTTCAAAATATTTTTACAAACAATTTCCAACTACACGGTGAAATTTTGTGTAATTTCGGAATACCTCCGAATTATTTTTAATTTGCCATATATTTCTTATTTTTATGTAATCGTTAAATGTAATACTATTTTACAAACAAAATATTTTCATTGATATGGATTGTATTTGATACAAAAAATATTACATTTATGTAACAAAATTTTAATATGAAACACGAGGACATTAACAAAAAAAACTAATTAAAACATTTTAATTGAAACGTCGACAATTTTGTAAGACTTTCGACTACGAACCCAATGGACAAGGGTTCAAATCCCGGGATGCGCAAGTAAATGAAATAAAATTTATTTGTAGTATATTTGCGGCCCTTTCCAGAGTGGAAAATACTTATAGTATCGTCCTGGTGAAAGACCACCATTCTGAATTGAAACGTTGCTTGAAAGGGCTTTAGCCGTGTTTTGTGACCAGATCTTTTCCATTTCCTCCCCCTCCTATCTACCTTCAATCAATATTATAATTAACTAGCATTACATAAGAAGCGGATTTTACAGTTTAATACATATTTAAATGCAGCAATCCTCTTAATGGAAAGAATGCGGTTAGTTGAAAACAGTGTTGCGTTTACGATGAAATTCCTTTTAAAAAGCAGTACGCAAATGACAAACTTATCTACAACTGAGTTTCTAAATCTATTTAGTCAACATTTAGTCCAGTATCTAGTATATCGACATATCTGCATACACTCTGTGGGATTTAATACAAAAAACCGGGACCGAACCACTCAGAATCATGCAACTTCAACACAATCTTTGAAAAGTGAAGAAAAAATTTTTAAAAATTAGTTAAATAGGTTACGTTAGGTTATGTTAAGGGCTACTTTTCAATTTTTTAAAAATAACTTTTCAAAGGGGTGTTGAAATTGCATGATTCTGAGTTGTCATGGAATTCAAAAAACCATATTATTGTGCTAGTCAAATTAATTTAGAAAATATTGAAGAAATACAATAAATGGTATACAACATTACCCAATGGTACACAACACATACCACAAGATTTAAAGAAGGAAAGGGCCTAAAAAACTCCTCGAATATTAAATAAATCTAGAAGCCGCACTCTTGAATACCAAATACCAGTGATTTTCAATAAAATGGCAGATTATGCCCTAAAATGATAAAAATGTGGTTAATTAACGAAAACTCCATGTATCTTTAAATATGTTGAATGATTATCTTAATGTAGCTGCCTATATATCTTATTATTAGGCATGTACATTGAAATATCTTTTAGATGTAATTCAAATAATCTAATATTATTCTGTGATCTATCCTAATGTTTCCTTAATACTATATAATATGTATTAACAAATATTTCCTTATATATAATATTAAGAGTGATAAATTGTAGAACCTACAGACAAGCTGCCATAAGACAGCTTTGTGGGACTACCCTTATTTTGTACAAATGTATTTTTGATAAATAAACAAATAAAAAAATATAAAAAAATACTCATTAAAATTTTTCACAAATTTTAACTAAAAGAACTAATAGAAAAGCATGTATGATAAGATGTATTAATGTGAATGAGGCAAGGAGTGTATGCCAAGACCGAGTTTTTTGGCGGTCGGTCCTCTCTGCCTACCCCTGCGGAGAAACGGCGTGATGCTTAGTTAGTTTTAGTTAGTTACAAATTTTAACTCCAGACCTGGACCTATTCTCAATCCTACTCCTAGGCAGCATCCAAAATAACTCCATGGTAAGTCTAAGCTTACTGTCTATTAACGCACTGAGTGATGGTCTAGGACGTGACGGCTGCGTGCGCAGGTTAGGTACCGGCCATTAGTCAACGCTCAGCAGATGGATGGCCTACACTACTTCTAGCTCCTTGGCATTGATTTACTGTGGAGGGGGGTTCCCCTTTATATTGCCATTGAAGACATCTGTGGACTCGGACAATTGAATGTTGTCGAGCATCGGGAAGCATACTTGATTTTTTCCTTATGGTCAAATGTTTTGCCATGAAGAATTTATCTTTTTTTTAATCACACTACACTGTTTTACCTATATTATATTACTTTTGTTTTTAAACTAATTTTTGATGGAACTGAACTTCATTTTATAAGATTATGTAAATACAAATAAGTTTGATTGTTAATATTTTTATTTGTAATCTAATTAATATCTTTAAATAAATAAAAAAAACAATAAAACATAAATTGCTTTTACTTTTTTACGTCTCACGACAAAATACCTAATTTCCTTAATTTGTGACAACCCTGCATCAGTTTGCAAGCCACATCCCCTTTGGTCATCTGAGGTCCGAAACTGCTTACAACATTTCGCATAGTGAGGTCTCTACTATATTGTTACTCTAAGATTTTTTCAGATGAATGCGTAAGCAAATAGGTAAACCTACATAATATTATATTCATTTATGTAACGCTATGGGTGCACGGAGAAAAATGTTATTTTAAAATACGATCATTTTATTCGTAAAAACGGTTAAAAACGGGACTAAAGTTCTTACCAACAAATAAACAGGATTTCAATGATTATTGGCGGGAACATGTAAGAATAATTTGTTAATATACGTAATTTCGTACGTATACCAACAAATTAGTCTTACATTTTCCCGCCAATAAACATTGACACACTGTTAATTTGTTCGTAAGATCTTCGGTCCCGTTTTTAACCGTTTTTACGAATAAAATGATCGTATTTTATATAGATTTTGTCTCCGCGTGTGAATAAGTATTTAAGTTAGATAGTTAAGTCTTGTAGTTTTCGTGTACTCTTATTTTTTTTAGTTCTACCTGGAGTGAAATATGCTTTGTGTATCAGAGAAAAGTCTACCAAAGGTGTGGAAAGTCTAGAAAATAAATTGGACGACTTAATCTGTGTTTGGTATCTGGGTCAGAATAGTCCACATTTTCAAATAATCACCGCGTGATTATTTGAAAATGTGGACTAGTCTGACCCGACACCATGGCATTTCTCAAGTCGTGAGGAAACTAAATTGACTGTCAAAATGAAGTAGGGAGAGAAAGTCAATTGAGAACAGATTGGTAGGGAAGTTTAGTTAGTAATATCACAGTTCCATAGGATCTTGACAGATAAGGCCTTGTTACTCAGTGCGAGCTGCTGTCCTGACAGTAGGATGCTACTGTCATTATATACTCGCATGTCAGGAGTATGACCCGCCTCGACTGGTCATACGATGACAGTGGCTACTAAGCAAGTAGCTATTGGTCGAGATTTCACTTCATGTGCGACTACCACAACACGGTCATTAGCCTAGATGGTAGTTGAAAAAATGACAAAAAAAACTCTAACTTATAAAAAATTATTAAATAAAAAATGTAGGTATTTTGACTGTTGAAATGATTGAAACACATGCACGCACGATCAGGAAATGCGTAGGTCCGAGCATACGCGTTACTGACCTTTCGCAAAATCTTGCGGGAAGGCGAGCGACGAGTGAAACAAAAAATTTTCGTATGCCAGCTATTGGCCGACTCGCACGTAACAGTGACTTGTATAATCGCCGCTGACTAGCATGCTGACTGGCATTGTGCAACAAGGGAATTATTATACTTGCTCGGTTTTACTAAACAAATATTATTACATTACGAAAATAATCGATTTAATTAGAACCTAAAACAGGGATTGGTTGTATGTACTGAACATAAATATTATAAGCAATAATTATTAGCCTGAAACACTCAACCATATTGAAAAAATCTTCCGAGAAAAGATACATGTCGCCGACGGGACTCGAACCCGCACCCCTTTTATTGCCGGTCAGGAGCTCTACCATTAAGCTACGGCGGGTTACCTCCTACCCGCCAAATGATTCAATATATACCTAGTATTTCATTAAACAATTACCGCTTATTACTTTTTTTTTTTGGATTATAGTTAATTATTTATTATATAGGGACTTGAAACCAGGTACTACAATAATAGTCTTACCGGAGCCACAATTGTTATCTTTTATTTTTTCCATGTCTTTTTCTATTTCATGTTATATTGAGGTTTTAAATTTTATCACTTTAATTGTTTTTAAGACCACTAACAAAACTGTCCGCATCGACCATATTCGTTTACCTCGATTTCTAGAGAATTGGACTCTTTGGAGAATTCTGAATTCTAGAGAATATGGACAGTGAGAGCGGTGGGTTAAGTTTGATGGAAATTTAATGAATACACCAATTAATACCACCACCAAAATACCTACGACCAATTTATTTATTTTCTTTTGAAACTAGCTATTACTTTGTGATTTTTTATTATGATTAAATGAAACAATATAACTTGTTTAAGCCACTGATTTATTTATTAATGCCGATTGGTTTCGGAACAACCGTTCCTTCCTCAGGGCACACATTTAATGATTTGACAATCACAAAAGAGAATTAATGGAAAGTTGTGGGAGGCAACAGAAGGACATCGAAAGGGAACAGATTTAAGATTGGGCTAAGATAAGTTATATTAAAAACTTATCATTTTACAAACATAATCAGAACATATTAACTAATTATTTTTGAAAGAAAAAGACAGAAAAAGCTACACACAATCGAAAATCTGAAACAGAAAGACATCTGGTCACATCTAGGAATATCCAGGACCTTTCCTAATTTTTCTGTTTCAGATTTTCGATTGAGTGTCTAATATTGTCTTCAAAAATAAAATATTACAATTTGAGGTTTTACTCATTAAGTTAAAAATAAATAATTATGTTTGCTTTGATGCAGGACGGAGAGGTTTTAAAAATATCGAAAATGTCTGTATATGTATTGGCAGTTCGGTAAAATTTCACTAACGGTGAATGATATGAATTCTTATGAACAGTGAAAAAGATACAGGTATTTTTACAATAATTAACATTTGAGGACAGTCTATGAGGTTATTCAAAAGTGTAAGGAAATCATTAATAGTTCTCCGGGTTGAAAGTAGTGTTAGTTTTCGATTTATGTATTGTAGCAGATATCACTTACCAGTTGTCTCAATTTGTATTGAACATACGAGTATCGAAGAAACTTCCATTGTACTTTGTCGAAGCCGTGTAAGTTACAATTATAAATAGGAGACTATACAGGAAACGCATATTCTAGCTGCAATCTCACAAGAGTAGTGGACTCAACTTTATGAAAAGTTCTCGTGTTACGTATTACAAAACCTAAAATTTACATGGCCTTATTGGAAATTGTCTTGCTGTGGCAATCAAAGATAAGTTTTCTGTCGAAAATAACGTATTGTAACCAAGATCGACTTTATTTAAACTAAAATAAGTCAGACATTTCGAATAACATGTCTGCAAATACGTATTTTTTCCAAAATACATATTAAATAACACACAAATCCCGGCGCATGCAAGTAAATTTTATCTGATTACTTTGAGTTATTTCACAATTTATTTATTTTGCAGCACGTTCCAGAGTTAAAGATCGCGCCTTGGTGTAATACCACTATTCAAAATTAATATGCCTTAGCCGTGTTTGGTGACCAGATCTGAATGGCCAGGTACTTCCAAACCTTCCTCTGATCTTTTCCGCTCTCCTTCCATAGTTATGTCTACCTTCAATCCACATTTACAGAATTGGTTGCTGGGCAGAATATAATTCGATCGAAAACCCGTGAAATGTTATGGGAAATTATAATTGTACGATTTTGTGTATGAAAGAATTTATTAAAAATATATATTTGCCTCAGGATCGTTGACAATCAAAAGAAGAAATTTGTGGACGTTCCTGGCGTCGTGGTCTCCTGGAATTCTGCCTTAGGTTATAAGGCTAGCAGCTTTCTTTAAATTCCTTCATTTTCCACACGCTGCACAGTGGTCCCAAATCCCAATCTAGCTAGACAAAAATATTTTTCCATGGTATATGATGCAAAAGGGTCACAATATAATTAAAAAAATACTTTAAAAAATTTACATTTATTTTAACCGTTGTTACAGAATTTTCAAATAAAATAAAATACTAATAAAAAGTTTATGGTACAATGGTTCAAAAAAGTTACGACAATGTGCTTATTTTAAGCAATAACTTAAAAAAACATTTTATAACCTACATAAGATTACTTTTTTATGAACTACTCGAGTCACTATCATCAGTATCGTCACTATTGTCACTACTATTAAACGATAATTCACCTATAGTGGTACTGTTGACAGACTTCTGAAGTTCCTTCGCTGGCACTGTATATATATATATACATATATATATATATATATAGATATCGATAATAATTTTAATACATCACTCGGTAAGACATCGGGATGTTTCTTTGGTATTGTAGATATTCTAGATATTATAGGATCTTAACTTATAATTAGCGTATGAAACAAATATTCATTCGTGTGAACTTGCGATGATTTTCGAGTATGAAACTCCCTGATTTTTTAAGTCTTTATTTCGTGATTCTTGAGCTTCTTCTGACATTTGTCCAATCGGAAGAATACAGGAACTAATATGGTCTCCCCCGTGGACCAAAATTTTATGGACACTTGCTGACACTACTTAAAATATTGCTGCTTGGTGAATTTATTGTTAATTATGAAAGCTAAAGCGTCCTGGGGTGAATACGGGATTGGTTTTAAATTGTTATTCTTCATAATGTGTTTAATCTTTGTAGCTCATTTGGGTGAAAAGTTTGTTGCCTGATGAATAATTTTGGCATGCATTTCCATGTAACCTCAAGCTGATTTGAGCAGCATGAGAGAGCTCTTGTGGAATTCGGAAGACATTCAATTTTTCTGGTTTTACTTTTCGAAGAACATAAATTAAATTATTTTTCTGGTCTACCGCGTGGCCCCTCGTCACACATCAACACAGGAAGAACAAAAGCTGCCTTAAGCCATTTTGTGTTTTTTTTTAAATTGAATTTTAGCGTACTTCTTCCGACATCAATCCATTTTTAACGGAAATGAAGCGATTTTTTTCTTTAATATTTTATCTTCAAAACGAGTGAAAATTTTTTTCTTTGGTAAAATTTTTATATCTTCATAAATACTCTCCCTTGTTGCAACACAATTCATATTTGAAGTGCTTCGCTCTTTTAACAGGTCCAAAATATCTGAACGATAGATCATTGGAACAGGCTCTGTAAAAGACAAAAGTGCAAGTATGTGCAGACAAATTATATAAGAAAATATAGATAAAGAATGGTTTTATATGAAAATAATTTCGTTCGGAGGCACAATTTGGCACAATTAATTGAAAGTTTAATCAAAGGTAGGCAAATAATTGTAAATATTATCACTGGTTTCATCATTTTTCAATTAATAATAAAAGTAATGTTTAATAAGCCAATTATTAAATGTTTAAATACATTTGAAAGAACATACTGTATACTTCAATTTTTATCTACAGATAATTTCTCTCCGATTTCAAATAACACCACTAGGGACCAAGCAACGTGAGCACCCTAAAGCGACTGGCCGCTGGGCGGCCGACTGGCACAGCCAAAGTGTCGTGTTTACGACGTTGCCACGTATAGTGCGTATTGTTTTAATTTTTTTATCAATGAGAACATAATACTGTGGACTGTTTTCAATACTGTGAGTATAAATTTGAACCTAAATAAAAACATCGTTAAAATCTTTTTGTCTAGCTAGTTTCCTTTAAGGGAACTACCGTGCGCTGGCTGCGTACATAGATGGATGTACCTATGTGGTTTTAGCTTATGTCATAGTAAAAACACTTTGTTTTACACTGGTTGGGTTTATTGTATTGCTGTACAGTATTTAAATGGATATACAATTACAATATATAGATATGAATGTGCAGTATTCAGATGAATATACAATTACAATAGATAGATATGAAACCGAGTCCCTGGACTCCTAGGTGTGGAATGAAAGCGAGAATTTATTAACTTTATAACAATAATATCACAGTGATTTTCGTATTTAAAATAAGCAATAGCGTTGTTGACATTAAAAACTATTGACAAAAGATGATATAGACAAAGATTGCATAGAAAGATATATGAAAGGTGACACACAGACGCGAAGTTAAATATAAAAGAGTCTATACATCGAAGTTAGAAAGTGAAGTTAAATTCAAATGAAAAATGAAAAAACATGAAATGAAATATTAAACAGAACAGTACAACACCCAACAAAATTTACCTATCGAATGTAAGTAAACTTCAAATATTATGGCTTCTACTCCGTGACATTATTAAATTACAAGACGTCCACTGGACCTAGTTCTCAGTAAGGTATCTTATCTCTATTAATTAATCGAAGCATCTGTCAAACTTTTAAACAAAAAAAAGGTTACACATTTGAAATGACGAATTATTAATTAACGCTTTTCTGATATGATTTAATACTAATTAGTTCCAATTTCAAAAATTAAAACTTCTTTGAACTTTACTAAGGACCAGTTGTTTCGGCAAATTTCATGTTTGAATTTCCTTCAAATCGACATTCACCGAAAAATTGGGTTGTTTCAACCTCCGTCAGAAGAAATTTCATCGAAAATTCCATAGGACCAGTTGTTTCGGAATTCCCTTCAAATTTGAATTTCCTTCAAATTTGAATTTCCTTCAAATTTGAATTTCTTTCAAATCGTCATTCACCGAAAAATTGGGTTGTTTCAACTTCCGTCAGCAGTAAATAGCAACAAATAACGTTCGATAAATTTGAAAATTTTATTCAAGTGTTCCAAGCCGAATCACAATTTTGACGTCTGCGCATGCGCCTCCCATTATTTCGCTAACCGTCCGGACTCGGCTGATCACATTTCTATAGTATTTTCACTGCTGACGGAAGTTGAAACAACTCAATTTTTCGGTGAATGACGATTTGAAGGAAATTCAAATTTGAAGGAAATTCAAATTTGAAGGGAATTGCGAAACAACTGGTCCTATGGAATTTTCGATGAAATTTCTTCTGACGGAGGTTGAAACAACCCAATTTTTCGGTGAATGTCGATTTGAGGGAAATTCAAACGTGAAATTTTCCGAAACAACTGGTCCTAAAATTAGTAGGTATGTTAAAATCAAAAATTAATTAATTATGAATATAAGTCTCATAGACTTGTATATTGTTCATTAAAAGCATAATTTCACAAATAAAATAAGGAATGTTAGTGAAGTTTTATTATAGGTTTATTTATTAAATTTTCCATCCAAATTAGAAAGAGAGATTGAATCAAACCACAAACTGTCATATGCCAATTTCAAATAGGAAATAAAAACCAATTTTCATCGGGATAAAAATGCCATTAAACTGAGTTAATTTGAGTGGCAAAAGAATCAGAATGGTGCCATTGCCAACGATCGTTAACAAGTATAGCTTATATTTAGTACATAATTATGTTTTATTAAGCTTATGCTCATTTTGAAAAAAAAAATCGATATGACGTCTTTCGACATTGATGATTTTTTTTTTTTTGATAAATTTAATCTCAATCAAAAGGGACACAGGAGTAAGGTAGTTGTTTAAGAGGGTATTACCGGAGAATACCAGAAATTAGTCATTTTTAAATCAAATTCTAGTCGTATTGATTTTTTTTTTACAAAAGAACTCATAAATTGATTTTGAAAGATTGTTATTTTATCTGGTAAACACATTTTTGAAATTTTGAAAAACTAAGTTTATTTTTAATATACTAAGGTTATACCGTTGGTCGTTGGCAGATCTGTTCAATTTTAAAACGAAATATTGTATTATACAAAAAAATTTCAAATTAAATACATAATCATAAAACAAAATAAATCAATACATAATCTAGTAAACCCATATTTCAGAATTTTAATTTTAGTTAATTTAAAATCATCAAAAATAAATCCGAGAACTTGTTTTATGACGAAAATACCTCAGTTTGTCTATTTTATTTAAGGTCTTACAAAAAATACTTACAAGAAGTACACGATATTTAATAATTTATCATCGTGCGTTTTGACCATTTTTATTGATAACTTGAATTTAGGTATATACAAAAGCAAGTTTTGAATGAAATAAATCGATATTAAATTTTTAATTTCAACAATTTCATACGGGGAATATTCTTTCTCGTCGAAACCTCCCTGTACAGTTGCAAGAATTTTTAAAGATTTTCTGAGCCGCTGGTCAATGGCTCTTAATAAAGTGAATCACAATGCATGATATCATAATTACCTAACTGTGAAGAAAAGCCGCCCCCAAGTTTATATGATTCATTCATATATTCGATTTATAATCTAACAAACCTAATGCTAACAATATGGTAGTTTTTTATAACCTGAGTCATATGGAAGCAAAGGTATTAAAATTGCTGCGAATGCTATTTAGTAAGAGAACCGGGTCCACCCCTACGAAATACCGGTAATAATGGGCCATTTAATGATATGTTTAATATTGGCGTATTTCAGGGGTGAACAGATTAAGTTTTGTACACCTTCGTGACGAATTGCCCATTCCGACCCCTGGCAAAATACACTAAAAAAGATAAACAGCCCAGTGTAAAAAAGAAAATTGGGCTACAATTTGATGAACGGTATTCTAACTAAATCATTTTATAACATTCCCATATTTCGATCGGTTAAATAAGCTTCGAACTAAACTGAGCAGAAACTCATCGAGTTTTGTTCGTGAAACTATGAACATTACGAACATTCATAGTCCCGCGGTTCTGTTTGTCGATGCAAAGATCGTGTGAGTTTAATGGCAAAGCTGCACGGTGATATGAATGCATTTAAATTGAGTTTTTGCGTTGCGGAATTTGAGTCCTAAAGTATACACAGAATTTTCGATCTAAATAACAACATGCATAATATTATTGCACCGGGTGTGGTGCTTTGACCAGAAGGCAATTACAAAAACGGATAAAGGATTATTTGCCAAGGTTTTGTTCATGTCCTGTTTATCTATAAATAAACGCTTATATGGAACAAAATACTCTACATTATTTTTACAATTTAAACAGTCTATATTTTTTTTTATTTTAGTAGGAAGGTAGGTATATAAAAGAATACCTACACATTACCTGCCAAGCTGTCATTTATAATTAGAAAACTTAACTTTTTTAACAAACCTGCCGGAATAAAGTACAACGAAAGTTTTACCTGTGATAACCTGATATACAGTTTAACCTGTATTTTTTTAAATATTTTAGCGTTGCTTTTAATTTAATAAATGATTTATTTCACTGTTTCTCGAAAAAAAAATAACAAATAAAAAAATAAAAAAAAAATATTTTTATTTTTAACTTTTTAACTTAATGAGTTAAACCTCAAATTATAACATTTTAATTAATGAAGATAATATTAACGAAAGTCAATCGGAAATCCGAAACAGAAAAATCAGAAAAAGTTTCGGATACATCTGGGACTCGAACCCAGGACCTCTGGCAATCTGGGTCAACGCGCTATCCACTGCGCCAACGTATCCCTATCCGCTCCGGTCATTTTTAACTGTATCATACTTCGGGTCTCAGTCGAAGTATGATGCAGTTAAAAATAACCGAATCGGATAGGGATACGTCTCAGTCGAAGTATGATACAGGTAAAAATAACCGAATCGGATAGGGATACGTTGGCGCAGTGGATAGCGCGTTGGCCCGGATTGCCAGAGGTCCTGACTTTCACTAATATTATCTTCATTAATTAAAATATTATAAAACAAAAATAATTGAAACATTAAAAATTGAACTCACGTATGAATTATTTGAATAAATAAATAATGTTGAATTACCATAAAAATGTTACTACTTTAGGCATTCATGCACCGACAAAATAAATTAGTAGGTTTATCAAAAAGCTAAAACTAATTTAGTCGAATTAACAAAATGATTGATACAATTCATAAAATGTTGTCTGTTTCTCCAATGAATTCCTTGTTTCTCTTGGCGAGCCGCCAGGCACCCAAAAGGCTATTACACACATCAAAGTTTTATAATAGCCAAATGATACAGTGCCAGTATGGCGTAGTATGCGCACCGTGTCACTGTTGTGGCCTGGTAGAAAAGACCGGCGGACGAGCTCCGTTATTAAATTTCAAAGTGAGCCGGCCCCGAAACTTTCTCAAATGAAAGCGAAGGAAATTTAAACTTTAATGAGAGAAAGTTTTAATTTGTATTTAATAATCCCGCCGAACTTTTAATGAAATCAATAGCTTCGTGAACAGTCATTTCTTTTGAGATATTCAGGTAGACTCACCTTGCTAAACTGTCCTAAACCATGCAGCCTTGTAATTTTCCCTTCACTCTGTTGGTGTTTACATGTTCTTCGTGTTTAACTGTTTTGATTGTTTTCTTATTTGTAAGAGAGAATAATGAATTATGATAATTAAATCAAGGGAGAACGATTTACCGTTTGTTTGAAGAAAGTTTAACTGTTTAATTACTTTCATTTTATATTTAAAGGCATTTACGAGCAATCAGTGAAACACTAAATTTATTCAACAAAACATTAAAGAGAGAAAAGGCAAAATAAATTATACGATAAAAATTGTAGGTAAATAAGATATACTTTTTTTTAGATTGGCTCCACATAGGAAGTCCTGGGGAATAAATTTTGCTCAGGGCCTAAGTCATCTTAGAGGATGCTGAGTGGAGGGTATTTTTAGCAAAATGAAAGAGATGAAGTTATGGGAAGGAAATAGGTACCTATGAGGGGTTGAGAGGTGAGGAGGAATCTAGGGTCAATGTGTCTAGTAGTGACGGATGTATGAATCCATTATTCAATCTGCGATATATATTTTTTTTATTTTTTATTAGTTACAAAAGAAAACATAAACTACAAATATATATTTTCAATGTGTCTAGTAGTGACGGACATATGAATCCATTATTCGATCTGCGATATATTTATTTTTATTTTTTATTGGTTTCAAAAGGATACATAAATTAGAAATATATTTATGTTTTTTACTGATTAATTACATAATATATGTATTTGATGTACCTCCATAAATAAGCAGGGCTTGTATGTATGGGGGGATGTTATTAAATTGTTTTTTTTTTACATGATTTAGTTCAAGTTTTCAGTATATTTTTTAAGATAGTTTTAAATTCTTTTATGTTAGTATTCATCTTTCTATTTTTTTTCTGGTAATGAATTAAAAAAAATAACTCCATATAAAGCTATGGTTCGATAGAGTCCGGATGGTGGAGTCTAGGTAAGATCTCCCTCAACCAATTTTTCCCGATCGGACCCGCCATGCAGTAAGTGCATTGACATTAGCCGCTTAGACCGAGACCAATGATTACCAAAGTGGTACAGATGGACCTCCAGCGGTCCACGGGAGACTCCACAGGGGTCTACGTTGGCGTGATAAAAAAATGGGGGCTCATAAGTTGTCTATGGGGGTCAACGACAAATGTATCTGGTTTCGATAGTAAAGAACAAAAATGTTGGCTTGGCTTTACCTATCACAAATACACTACTCAAAAAAATTAAGCGAGCAAAAAAACATCCAAATTTTTCGGTGATTTTTGACAGGCTGCATGCAAAAATGGTCGTATTGAGACTTAAAAAAAGCATTTTGTAGCTAATTTTCAGATTTTTGTCAAATTTTTTTTAGGAGCTACATTTTAATGCAATCCTAACAGTTAGCGCGAAAAAATAATTTTGAAATCTTTTTGAGTTTTGGGAGTTTGGTAGAAATGTAGCATTTTGGGGGTCCACCGAAACCAATAAAATTTTGAAAGTGATCAACGAGAAAAAAAATTTGGTAACGTCTGACCTAGACAAACCTCAATATCGTGTGTATCCTCCGTATCATAATATCATATCATAAATTATATTAGAAATATTTGTTCATTTGAATCATGTCATTGAATGACCGTCCGTGGTCGAGTGGTAAGACACTTGACTCCCATTCGGAAGGTCGCGGGTTCGAACCCGGCGTGCGCAAATAAATTTTATTTGATTAATTTGTGTTATTTCACAATTAATTGATAAAAATAATATATGTTATATTTGCGGCACGTTCCAGAGTGGAAGATACTCTCAGAATCGCCATGGTGTAAGACCACAATTCAGAATAGAAACGTTGCTTAATAATGGCTTAAGCCGTGTTTAGTGACTAGATCTGAATAGCCAGGTAATTTCCCACCTTCCTCTTCCCCATCTCCTTCCCTACCCCACTTACCTTTAGCCTCACTACATACTCCAATTGGGGATGCCATAGTCTCACTGGCTCCAGAAGGGAACAGTTGGGACTCTTGTGAGGTTTCTCTATAAAAAAATAATAAAAAAGTTTTTTATTTACTGGTTTATTTTAAAAATAATTACAATAAATAAATAAGTAATTTACTATTTAATTTACATTTATCAGTTTTTATAATAACACAAGGAAATAATATTTCATGTCATGTCCTGTCACTAAGTTGCGATGTTTCCGTTTCTCGAAAGGAATGTTGGATAATTTGGCAAGATGAAAAGGTGAAAGATCATTAGTACGGCTTTCACTTTGGAAATTTTAAAGTTTCAAAGCAATGGTTATTAGAGTAAAACTTTACTCAGAAATAAGAACAGAAAATTTTGTTTAATGCTTCGCGCTTGAGTTGAAATTAAAGACCGTAAGTCAAAAATTTTCCTTCAAGATTAAATGTATGAACATTTCAGTTGAAACCTAAACAGATTACCACTTAAAATGATTTTATACGATATACCAATGCTCTGTTGTGCAGTTTTTAAATATTATGTAGACAAAAATGACTATAATATCACTGAATAAATACATAAATGAAATTAATAAAAAAACCGTTCTATCCAAATTGTTATACAAAAATGACGCGGTTCGAATGTTAATATATGTAGGGGGTTTCTCACCATCCTCCCAATAGCTTATCTACACTAATAACGAATATTTTCGATTTACGATTTACGGTTTATTTATTTATTAAGTTGGAGTTTATAATTCGGTACTCGAACCAATGAATAGTGGCTATATATTGGATAAGTTGGCCGAGTTTTCTAACCACTGCGAGTATTTTATATTTATTTTTAATAATATTCGTTATTAGTGTAGATAAGCTATTGGGAGGACGGTGAGAAACCCTCTTAAAATAATAAATATGGTTCCATCTTAGCCGCCATTTTTGTACAACCATTTGGACAGAATATTTAATTGGTATGCCAAGTCCTCTCTAAGTGTATTTTATTTAGTCAATGATTTTATAAAACTCTTATTGACGTAAGAAAATTGAAGTAAATAATAAGTTGATCTAGTGCACAATGATTTCCAAAAGAAAATAAAGCTTTTTTTAACATTTTTTGTATGCAAAGGTGTTGGCAAATTTTGTGGGCAGAGTTCACGCATAATATAGGCAGTGAGCCATATTTTAATGTGTTCAGAGCCCCAAGTGTAGACCTGTTACTTAGGTGTATCGTAACATTATTATTCCTCTTTTTCTTTTCCTTCAACATCCCTTCCTTCAGACTTTCCTGAAAATGTATGGTGTCGTTTTTCCGCTAACCAAGCAGTTAGGACTTTGTGTAGTAAATTAGATTTGGCCAAACTTTACTGCCATGTGTATATAAAACAAATAGTATTAGGTACATATATTATAAATTGATTTGCAAGTACCTACCCATAACTTTGTTACTAAAATCACAGTTAAATTAGATTATTCTATTATTCTCTGATGGGTACATAGCTATGATGATATTATCTTCATTGTACTATGAGGAAACACTCGTGATGGTGTACCTACTTGTACATTATCACATTATTATTTATGAGGCCTAGATATGCGGGACGGAATGAATAATTTGATGGAGGTTCGGACTCTGCCAAAAATTTTCCAATTTGCCTTCATCGTACGAGTCACTTCCCACTTCACAGTTCACTATAATTTTCTATGTGTCATGAATTAATGTATTCAGGTGTTTTTCCAACCCTCGCACAAAATAACTGTGCGATACATAAACTCGAGTTGATTCAGAACAGGGGTTTATATGTTAGAGCACACATCTAGTAAATTAGTCATTGCCTTGTTATGTGTAATCAGCTGTCAAAAATATTTGCTGGTCCTATAATTTATTAATGAAGTCGTTTCGAAATACAAATAAAAGGCTCTCCCTAATATGGTTATGTTCTGTACATATTATCTCTTGCCGCTTCTGTGTTTAATAGCTACATAGTTATGTAATATTTCAATTAATGAAGATAATATAAGCGAAACTCAATCGAAAATCTGAAACAGAAAAATCAGAAAAAGATACGGATATTATTAGGACTCGAACCCAGGAAAGCCCATTGACCCAGAATGGGTGCGAGTGTCAGATGTATCCGTATCTGCTTCTGATTTTTCTGTTTCAGGTTTTCGATTGAGTTTCTGTAATATTATATTTATTTAAAATATTATAATCTGAAGTTTAACTCATTTATTTAAAATGTTTAAATAAAGAAGATATATATGTGTTATTAAAAAAATATTAAATACATCTCGAAATCCACAATTTTGCAGGTTTATCAGGTTCTTAAAAAAAAGAGACGTTGATTCTCAAAGAAATTGAAATTGGATAATTGCTTTTCGACGTGCAAAAACGCTAAAATAATGAACTTCAGCATATCAATTTCAAGCTTAATTAAAATGTTTTTAGCTTACATTTTAATCGATTTAATAAAATAAAACACACATTATGACCCATGGAGCGTTGATATAACCATTGCATTTCCAAATAAGATTAGAGTCTAGTTAAAAGACGTAACATAAATGACCTCTAAATGCTTTATAAAATTGTGAATTATCGGGTAGATAGTAACTTAGTCAATCAAATTAAGTTATACGCCAGGCCCAAATCAACCAGAAACCTTAACATATTTTGGACCGAATTTTTTACCAATAATACTGGATATTTTAATCCTATTTCTAGAATGTCTAGATCATACAATGATCTTGCTAAATCACACACTATCATAGATATTTTTGTAAATAATATAACTTGTTTCAAAGAGTATCTCCACAATTTGTGCACCTAAAAAGTAAAAATAAAAGATTGTTTGTTGTTTTATTATTATTTTATAAACATTTTCTATTTATTAGATTTTTTCTTCTTTCTTTTTTATTATTATAATTATGTTTTTTTAGTTAAGTAGAAAAATACTGACATTTGATTTTTTTATGTGTTTGTTTCTGTGTACATGCAAATATGATTACTGCAGACACATTAGTCTAGGGATATTTATATTTGTATTTATTTTTTTTATATTACCAACAAGAATGTTCTATAAATATCCTGCTTGTGTCTCAAATAAATAAATAAAGAAGTTGTTAGGTTCAATATATATTTTTTCCACAAGAAAACAATGATGATGTGAACTGGAAGACAAATTAAATTAGCTGGTGAAGCCGGGTAGTAAAGAAAATCAACTTTAAAGTACAACTCACCCTCTGGCATCAACCGAATGAAATCCTTACACTAAAATGTGACATTAAGTTGATATATACGAGTAGCTACAACATATGAGAAAGTCCATACATTATGTCATATCTTCAAAGGCTCATCACGAGTGTTCCGCTTAGCAGAACGAAAGCGAAACGGTTTTTTGCATTATCAGTCTTGCTCTCGGATCAAAGATAAGGCTTTGCTAAAGTAGAAGACATGCGATGACGTCACGTCCGCGACAAAATCAACATTGAGTCAAACAAGGGCGGGCTTGAGTCATGATTGCGATAAGGGGAGCTTTTGTCACGCGAGCTTCGAGCTAAAGTTCTTACCAACCAGCGCCAACGCAAGAAGCTCGTCATTTGTTGCATTCACACGGTGTTAATGGTAATGGTCCTATTCATTCAATTAACTACAAGATTGCTGGCTTTGATAACAACAAAAGCAGCATTCGGCCTTAATTCGAACACGTTTTTTCACATTTCATTGAACAGTGGAGATAATCAGAGAAAAAGCGAAAGGAATCATTATGTTTGGTAGGGATGTTGTGTTCTACAAATTTTGAAATCAGTGATAATTAACCTAATCACCTAAATATAATAAAAGTTCATACATCTTTTAAGTTTAAAACCTGTAACACTTATTAAAAAAAGAATAAATAGAAGGTAGGTAATATTCTTCTTTTCGTGTGGTAGGCAAATCACCATCAGGATTTTTTTGTTTAAAAATTATTATGACTAAGTGACGCTTGTCGCTGACGAGGCAACTGAAACCAAACTAAAACTGGCTGGTTGCTATGGTTTCCAACCAAAATTTGATCAGGGCGCTACTCAATTTTACGATTTCTGTAATTGTCTCAGCTTGTTTAACGCAGGCGATTTGAATGGTTGGGTGGGAATCAGACGTGACGGTTTTGATTCAGCCTTAGGTAAGTTCGGGGATAAAAGAATGAATGACAATGGGAACAGAATACTTGAAGTATGTTTAGAGTGGAACCTGTTTGTATCGAATACTTTCTTCAATCATAAAGGTATCCACCAATATACATGGGAAAGAGGAAATGAAAGATCGATAATCGATTTTGTAGTAATTGACTCTAGGTTGAGAGCAGTTACCGAGGACACAAGAGTGTTCAGAGGGGCTGAGGTTGAAACTGACCACTTTCTAGTAGTATCACGAATAAACCTCTTTCGCGGCTGGCGCTCTAAAGTGAAAACGGTACCAACTCCAACAAGAGTCAAAATAGAAAAACTGCAAAACGATAATATCAGAAGTAAGTATGAGAAGTGTGCAGAGATGAGATTGAATGGGAAGAAAATGGACGGTCTAAGCATTGATGAAACATGGAACCACATAAAGGTGAGTCTTTGTGAGTCAGCTATAGATGTGTGTGGAATAAGTAAGCAAGGTAGGAAGAAAGGTGACGCATGGTGGGATGATGAAATCAAAGCACTGGTCTCAGAGAAGAAGAAAGCATGGTTATGTCTGATAGCGGCTGGCAGTGCTTCTAGCGAAGTGAGAGATCGAGCGAAAGAATTATATAAGGAATGCAAGAAAAGAGTAAGTGTTGGAGTGAAAGAACGAAAGAAACGCCTGGAAGAGGAAGAGGGAATCAAAATGACAAACCACTTCCATGAAAACATTAAATTATTTTGGAAGGAAGTCAAAAGGCCCGGAGTGGTCCAGAGAATGGAAGTATGAAAGTGATAAAATCGAAAGATGGATAAATGTTGACGAATGAGGAAGAAATAAAAGAGAGATGGATGAAATATTTTGAGGAAGTCTTTGAAAGCAACCCGGGTGATAATGATTGCAGCGGTGAATCGGGTATGAACGATGACGGAGTGAATGTTGTCAAAATCAGCATGGATGAAATAAGAAAGTCGATTAAATGTATGAAGAATGGTAAGGCTGTTGGTTTCGATAATATTGCTGCCGAATACTTTAAAGGAGATAACCATATTATTCTCACATGGTTATGCAAACTTTTTAACCAGTGTTTAAGGGAGGGTTACACGCCATTAGACTGGAGAAGGGCTGTAATCATGCCGTTATACAAAGGTAAAGGGTCACGTATGGAATGTGGGAACCATAGGGCTATTAGCCTGTTAAGTTCAGTAGGTAAGCTGTATGGTAGAATATTGATTGAAAGGGTAAGAATTAAAACAAATGATAAAATATGGGATGTGCAAGGTGCGTTTATGAGCGGAAGGGGGTGCATGGACCAGATTTTCTCATTGCGAATGCTCACTGAGAAGTTTCTGGCAAAAAACCAGAAACTCTTTTGTGCCTTTGTAGATCTACAAAAAGCATACGACCGAGTCGACAGGAAAAAGCTATGGAAGGTGTTGTCCAAGTATGGAGTGAATACAAATCTTATACAGGCAATTGCGGCTCTATATGAGGGAAGCGTTGCATGTGTGAGAGTGAACGGTGGTTTTACGGGGTGGTTTGACATCACAAAAGGTGTTAAGCAAGGCTGCGTAATGTCACCGTGGTTATTCAATCTATACATGGATAATTGTATGCAAGAATTGAAAGAGGTAGGGTTAGGCGCGAAATTGAGTAATCTGAAAGTATGTTGCCTGTTGTATGCTGATTATGCGGTGCTGATTTCTAACAGTATGGAGGATCTGCAGTCGCTCGTGTCTAGAATGAACGAAGTATGTATGAATAATGAGTTAATGATGAATGTAAGTAAGTCTAAAGTCATGGTGTTTGAAAGAGAGAGTCCAAAAACGGTGTGCAATATTGTTGTGAATGATGAATACTTGGAGCAGGTGGATGAGTTTGTGTATTTGGGTAGTATGTTTACGAGAGATGGGAAGGCTGATAGAGACATTGAAAGGAGGGTAAATGCAGGTAACTCCATTATTGGAGGACTGAATGCCGTTGGCGCTAACAAAAAGCTGTCCAAAGAAGCGAAGTTAGCAGTCCACAATGGAGTGCTTGTACCTACCCTGATGTATGGCAGTGAGGCATGGAACTGGCAGAGGAAGAATGAAAGTAGACTGAATGCTGTTGAAATGAGATCCCTGAGGCGTATGTGTGGTAAAACCATGTATGATCGTGTGAGAAATGTGGAGATTCGAAAGGCATGCAAGGCTGATGTAAGCGTAATGAGTAAAATTAAGAAAGGAACCCTCAGATGGTTTGGGCATGTAGAGCGAATGCACAAAGAAAGGAGCGTAAGGAGAATATACGATGCAAGTGTGAATGGTATAAGAAGTAGGGGACGTCCGAGAAAGACATGGCACGATCAAGTGAATCAGATACTTGAGTCGGGCCATGTCAAGAGTCAGAAAAATAGAAGAGAATGTATGAGACGATGTATGAACGTGAATGAGGCAAAGAGTGTGTGCCAAGACCGAGGTGTTTGGCGGTCCGTCCTCTCTGCCTACCACTGCGGGGAAACGGCGTGATGGTTAGTTAGTTAGTTAGTTAGTTGTTTAACTATAGACGAAGAACAATCAGCTGTCATCGCAGTCATCTGTAGCTGTCAAATTAAAAAAAAAAAAAAAAAAACTAGAAAACTGACAACTAAACTGGCTCAACCATGGCAACCTAGCAAACTGGCAACGGCCGGTCACGGCAACTAGCAGGGCGAGTCGCGAGTCACTGATTGCGTTGCCATTGACAACGGGTTTTTGAGAAATTGTGTAGTATGCGGGCTATCACATTGACATACACAGGATAGCGAGTTTAATTGCAAACTGGTTTTTTATCAGTTGCCTCGTCAGCGGAGGCACTAAGTATAAAAACTTCAATGTATATAATGTTGGGTCGTGTTGTCTACCCTTAAATCTTTCACATTTTCAAATAAATATTACAGCTATTTTTGGCCGTTGATTTTTAATTTTAATGAACCCTTCTTTAGAAAAATAGTTAAGCGCAAAATGCGTTAATACTTTTGTATATTTTCTTAATTAACTTTTACGAGACTTTCATTCAGCATCCCAGAGGTAAACCGCAAGTCAGCGCAGAGTTCAAACTGCTTCCAAACGACTAGAGCTAGTAAGATTATGGAATCTCCAATATGGAACTACAGTGAAAAATATTATGACTTAAAAAATTATAGAATGCGGATATACAGATGAAAAAACGATGATTCCTTAATACGTAAGTTTTATTGTATACACGGCATGCATTGCAATGCTACTTAAATAAAGAAATTGTTTCTCCCTGCGTGTCCTTTCCCATTCGTCCCCCTTCCCCTTCCGCCACCTCTTCCCCACCCTCATTCCCTTCACCTCCTACGTTGCCTTTTTACCTTTCCCGCGCTTCCCCTCCCCTCTTCCATTGTCCCCTTTCTCGCGGACCTTCCCCCCTCACGAATTCTCCTTCCACCTTCTACGCCTTCCCCCTCCCTCGTCCTTCTTCCCGCGAACCAGCCTTCCACTTATTTTTCAAACAACTCGCGTGTGCCCAAATTTCAAACTCTAGAACTCACTAATATAGAAATATTGTTATATAGAAACTTTCGTTTTTTAACTAATTTATGTTTAAAACAAAAAAAAAAATTTATGTTTTTTATTTTAGATTATATTTTTTATGAGATTGGAACATTATTTTTTTCTCAATAATTAAAATCTGGACGGAAATTGGTTTCATTCGGATAATTTTCACACACCTTAGTATATGCAGAGGTGATTATATTATTCTAGTTTGCAATAATAACGAAAAATGGCTACGTAAGTGTTGAATTTCGTAAAATAAAGGCCACTAAATGAGAACGATATCTCATTACATTGATTTGACTTACAAAATTCACTGCACCTATTGTGTCTTTCGACAACATTGATTATTCCTTACTGCACGGTTAAAAAAGTTACACAACAATCAGTAGATTTTAATCTCGGTTCGACGAAGTGTTTTGCATAAGTTGGTGAAATCTTGTTAGCGCGATCGTTTAGCCGAGGTCCGGCGTGTGTAGAGCCGAGAACGAGTAGAGATAGGGGGTAGAGGCACCCGTACTACTGTACTACTACCAGGCAGCGCCAGTAGCTGTTTTGGTACCGTTCCCTGTTCCCTGTTCTCTGTTCAATTCTCCTGTTCAATGCAGTAACTCGCAGTTTGCGCGGCTACTTCGATCCACTTTACAGTAGATGGGGCACGGATAACCGGGTTTATTCTTGCTCCTTGATTAAAACAGAATGGCAGCAAGGTTCATCCTCTTTAATGGACAAACAATGGCGAAGCGAGCTCCGTTTTCAATAGATTTTTAGTACTTTGTATCTAAAATATTGAACGGTGGGTAAAGAGTACCTAAAGAGTACGGAGACTACGGAACTTTGTTCTTGTTTTAAAAACTCTTTTCGTTTTTGTCAAGGCGACGCTTATTTATTTTGGCATATTGTGCTTTTGTCCCGGAGCGGCGCGTAATGAATTGGGGACAACAGTCCAATGTAAGCCATATCAATGAAAATCCGTATCAATAAATTTGACATTTTTCGTTTTGTATTTTTGGATGTCGTGTATAAAGCCAGTAATGTTTTTCGTTTTTTGGATAAACCTAATTTATAACAGAGCAACCTTTAAATTGTAGGTACAAGAGAAGAGAGAAAAATAAATTCACCCAATATATGGTTTTTTTTATGTAGGTAATACAATATGAATATTTTTATTATTTTAGTGTGAAATTTTTGCCGGAAATCCTTTGTCATATTGTTATTAAACACATACATATTTTTTATTATTTTTTTAAAATATTTTGTGAGTACCGCACAGGAATGCCAACTGCTCCCAACCGTCGGTGAGTGTGACAATGGCATCCCCAATTGGTGTATGTACTGAAACTGAGGAAGGAAAAGATGGACAAGAGGTGAGTGGGGAAGTACCTGGATATTCAGATCTGGTCAACAAGCGTGGTTAAAGCCGTTTTAATGCTAAACGTCTTTAACCAATTCTTATACTTTACCGGTTTTACCACGAACACACGTTTACGGGTAAATAGCAGTGACGGTCCCTGACTTTTCAGTGAGAAAGAGTGCTAAGACATTTTGAAATTATTGATTTTGTAGATGAAAATTATTTTATATTTGTGCAAATTTCAATTTTTTGTATAAAAATTTTTCAAGATTCTTTCAGTTTAGGGAAGCGCAGCATTTCAAAATTAAATATTTTGGGAAAATATAAATTGATTTTCAGCTACAACAACCTCAATAATGTCGTTTCTATCCCAGCTCTCTAGATCACTGATTAGTCACGGAATCACTGCTGGTGAATAGATTATAAGTAATACAAAAAATGTTCCTACCATAAACTGTGGTAGTAGAATGTAAAGTAATCAGTAACTGAATGTAAATGCTACGGTTAAGAAGTGATATTTTATCAACTTTATGAGAATCTGTGCTGAGATGTTCGCATGTTGTAGATAAAGAGTTTATCTACAATCAGCACAATACAGTGTCTATATTATTTACCTACCTTGGTTTTATTTGTAGAGAAACCTAATAACCTTTACAGGGATGGCATGGCAATGTATGACCCATGCTCTGATGATGGAGTACTTGTGCTCTCCGCATATTGACATACTCTGACTTTGGTCAGGGTTTGGCGTCCAAGACTTCCCATTACGGAAGTCAAAGTTAATTTGCGGGCCACAGTGCCTGACATTGGCACACACCATCAAATAACAACCTTTTCAACAAGTCTCATTTACATTTATCCCATAACAACATGCGAAAAGATTTAGATAAAACATAAAATGAAACAAACTTTGTCGCTTCTAACCTTTATTAAAAAGTTATCTCAATAAATGGAGTTTTATCCAAAATTATCAACGCAATCTCAAGTGTCCCTCAGGTTTCCCACCTTGGTCCGCTCTTCTTTAATAAATACTTAAATGACATAGGCTCATGTTTCGAACACTCTAAATCTTTAATGTATGCAGACGATATGAAAATGTATAAAACGGTCCGCATTCTATCGGACTGTAAAGAGCTGCAATGCGACTTAGATAGGCTCTGCAACTATTGCACAGCTAATTACTTGGACCTCAATGTTTCTAAATGCCACACTATGTCCATTACCAGAAATAAGCATATAATTAACTTTCCATGTTCACTCGGCGATGAACCCGTGATCCCAAAAAATGAGTGTAAGCACTTTGGATCTATTTAAACAGTAAACTTATATTTAATATGAATATTAAATCAATCACTGATAGATCTTACAAAATGTTGGGTTTCATACTACGTCTGTGTAAATTGTTTAAAAATCCACACACGCTAGTAATGCTTTATTCCTCACTAGTCAGAAGTACACTGGAATATGCATCGCCTGTCTGGAATCCCAAATACACCCAATAATATAGAGCGCATACTAAATAAATTTATTAAGTACCTCGATTATAAATACAACAATAATTATATCTGAACTCTTCAATCATGACATGGCATTTCTCCATAAAATAATACACAACGAAATAGACTTACCAGAACTTCTATCCCAAACAAATTTTAACATACCATTTATAAAAAACTCGCCACACCAAACTTTTTAACACAACTAGTAATAAAACAAACGCTGCACCAAACTCCCCCATTTCCCGCATCATTCAAACATTCAACTCAATTCAAACAAGCCCAAATACCGATATATTTTTTGATTAACTCCCTCTATTTAAGAAAAAAATTCGCACACATAACACACACTTCCACACACACCCGCACACATACACACACACACACAAACACTCACACACACCTCTCTCCTACCATAATATACCAACTAACTTAATTTAGGTAAAATGTATAATATATTACACAAAAACATTTGGCATATATTTGATATACATCTTTCAACAATATATATATATATATATATATATATATATATATATATATATATATTTATTTTTGGCATATTTTCGTTAAACATTTGGTACGTCAAAGTTAGTAGGTACTGAAAAACGATTTTATTATCTGATAATTTACCGAATTTTGACACAATTTTTCTAAATTGCTACAGCCACAAAAAGAATTATTTTCCTCGACGAATGCACTACGTTGCATTGTTTGATTGAACAAAGAGATTTCCACGCATATTACTTGTGAGTTGGTCACCACAATTCAACAAAGGGCAACATGAATGTCTGATATGGCATTTCGATGGCGGAAATGCAATCCTGAATAATTGCAATAAGCTTGTACTGCAAGTACCAAAACAACAGCAGCGGCTGCTGGCAGCACTCATAACATATTTATCATACTCTGCAGGCCAAAACGCAGAAAGCATATTGATCACGGCCGAACCAATATTTACGGTGAAATAGAGAACCAAATACTGAAAACTGCCGCCCTGTGAAGTCAATAAAATTAAGTCTCGGCGCTCAACAGATATTTTGCTCAAATTGAAATGTAGATATTTATGTTTTTGGTAAGTTTTTAGTGAAATATTCAATGATGCAATTAATGCGTCCTTATTTTGTGGTATTTACCGTAATGCGATACAAACCATTTTAGCAATCGTTTTGAACTGCGTCACGGGGTCCATCGTCAGGGCAGATGATGTCTGTAATCACAATCTGTATAAAATCTGTAATTACAATATGTAGTTTTCACATCTACTGTGATGATGAACCATGTAAGGCTGTCAGAAACGGTGACCAAAATGTTCAGTGGAAACTTTTTAAGTGTATGAATTGAGTACAAACTTTTCATCTGATGTTAATTCCTCACATGATAATTCATCATGTCTCGAAGCGTCGAAAACTGATACTTGGGGTTTATAACCTTAGGTTAGGTTAGGTTAGGTTAGGTTGGGTTAGGTTAGGTTAGGTTCATGTGTGTTATGATGTGATGACTTATCATGTCAGGAAGTATCGTATCCGAATAAATTTAGTATGAAAATTGAGACGGAAAATTGTTAGGAACCGTCAGAAACATTGGCTAAATAAGGCCGATAAGACACATCACCTCAAATTTAAATAATTTAATTAACGTTTTTAAGGGCCTCTTAAAATGGCAAGTTTCGCCTATGTATCTATGTTTAAGCCTTTATGTATATAGGCAGATAAATAGTTCTGAACAATGTATACATAGGTTTATGTATAACGATTTGGACAATTATTTCCATACTTCGTTTGTTTATCTTTCTTAAACGGTTCGTATTGAAAAAAATGCCAAAGGCAATACCAAATCTGAGACAGTCATAAATCATCTTAAGTAGCCCCATTATTTCAAGCAATTTATTCATTTCCCTGGAGTATTCGATGACATCAAATGTCTACTATCATTGACATTACTATATTTTTTTACAAAAATTCGGTTGAAATAACATAAACTGACATTAATTGAACTGAATTTTATTTCCATACGGCAGAAAAATTGTTTACATATTGAATGAATTTATTTTAATAATGCGGACTCTGTATTCATTCAATTAAAAAATAATAATAATTTTTGAAAAAATTGTATAACCTCTCCCCGTATGAATGATTTTTAACATTTGTTGTTCATTGTATCGTGTCCGACAATTGAATTGACCCATTTCAGGATGCTGTATGTGAGTTCTGATTTATGTACCTTCTCTCGGGCCTTTTATTACGGAAAAATTGAAAACAATAAATTGGCAATTTTGCGAACGTATTTACAAACGCTGATTACAGTTTTGTACTACGTGTTCGTCAAAACTTACAAGATTATATTACATGCTAAAAATTGGAATGTTATAAAATGTTATTCAAATCAATTTAATTACTTTATTAATATTAAAAACATTGCGCAATTGATATTTAATTTGTTTTCAAAATAAACATAAGGAAAACAATAAGTGTCCTACTGATAAAAGCGCTCCTAAACATATACAACCGTTAATAAATGATTAATGATTAATCAGTATAATTACATACTTACTCTCCAAAAAACTTAAAAACAAATGAGTTTATATCAAGGGCAATCCGTATTTTTTATCAGGCGTTTAGATCGATATTTTTAGACTTCCAACATATTATAAAAAAACAAGTTTTAAAAAATGAGAGGCGGGTTTGGCTACCGCCGCCCCCGTAACCATTTATTAGATAACCAACCCAACGCCTTAGGTCACCCCAAGTGGTACGCTACGTTTGGTGACTTAGCAGAGATGTCCGGGTGGATGGGATGGGGTTTGTCTAGGTGTTGGCGGCAGATGCGTTTCCCCGCCTACTGCGTGGCTTCTTGGGTCGGGAGAAACTGGTTGAGGGAGATATTTTTACCTCTCCAGCCGGAATCTCTCGATTCATCGCCTTGCACCGCAGTGGAAAGAATGGATTCATACGTCAGTCACATCTGGACACACTGACTCTCAGATTCCAACCCACCCTTGATTCTGTTTTTCTTGCCAGAATTTCCTCTGCTTCCTTTCTGTAAAAGGGGAAGGCCCTAAGGGAAATTGTTTTCCTCAGGGCCTCCTGTGGGGAGCTAATGTAAAAAAGTTTAAAAAAAATACTTTTCTTGTGTTAACATAAATATTATTTTTTTAATAAACATTCTTAAGATGTTCAAATTTTATGAGAAAATTTTCTTTTCATAACTTTTGAAGATTATTCCCACCGATGTAATATATCTTTGAAGAAGAAGATAACACTAATAATCTAAATCATAATATGAAAATGAATAAGGCACAAAAAATAATAAAAGATAACGTTCGCAACTGGGACTCGAACCCAGAACGATAAACCGAAAAAAACATTGAAAAGTGTACAAAAAATATCACCTAGAGACATTACAATAGTTACACCTGCACCATTTTACTTCATGAAAAACTGTATTCTCTAAACAAGAAATAACATCCAATTATTATATACCTGCGTAGCTAAACTCCAGTTCCAAGTTATATCGCGATTTCCAGTTGTATTTTTTTTTGTAATTGAAAAATAAACATGACAAAAGAGAGATTTATTTTTATGCGGGAAAGATTTTTCGATCAATGCGCTTCAATTAATCATCCAGCCCTCCCCCCGACCTGTTAGGAGGCACAGTTAGTAGGTGGCTCCTTCCCGTATCCCGTATGAGGAAACGAGCGATTTTAATCGCAACTCAGTCGGGTTTTGGCGTCGCTAAGCGAGAAGTTAGGTGAATGTGAAATTATTGTAATGTTTTAAATCACAAAAAGGTCTAATGCTAGCGCTACCCGAGAAAAATCAAGGGTGAGATTTGCAAATTGTCATAAAAACATATTTGCGTCGAGTAAATTTTAAAAATTACGACGTCTGTCATTTAAGTAAACCAAAAATATTTCAAATAAAGAATTATTAAAGATCAATTGAAACAAATACTTTGTATTACACCACTTAATTTTATTTATATCTATTGGTCGACTGGTTTCGGTTGAATTCAAACTTCCTTGAAATCCTCTTCCTCAGGACAATAATAAATAAACTGAACTCAGTTTATATATTACTGTCCTGATTAGTGGAAGGTTTAGTTCAACCGAATCCGGTCGACCAATATAAATAAAATAAAGTGGATAAATACAAAGGATTTGTTTCATTTGATATAATGTCACGCCACAAAGTGTTTGCTTTCTTAGAAAATTATTAAATAATTTTGGTTATCTACTCTTTCGCACGTCCGATGTGATTTTAACTTGTAACTGAAACTTTGAAAAATAAAATTTCATTGAACTTTAATAGTTTCACGCATGCACCCATGCACCATGAACCGAAATTATTTTATTTGAATAAGATTTTTCAACAATGCAGAGAAAATTTAAATTTTTGATAATTTTTAAATACATTTTGCCAGCACTGTCTATAGTCACTGACTGCTGAAAAACTTTTAGGTAGTTATTTAAATGAAACAATCTAACCATCACGCCGTTTCCCCGCAGGGGTACACGGAGAAAAATGTTATTCTAAAATATGATTATTTTATTCGTAAAATGGTTAAAAACGGGACTGAAGTTCTTACGAACAAATTAACAGGGTTTCAATGTTTATTGTCGGGAAAATGTAAGAATAATTTGTTGGTATACGTACGAAATATGTTCTAATAATTAAAAATAAACATTGAAACCCTGATTATTTGTTCGTAAGAACTTCAGTCTATTTTTAACCGTTTTACGAATAAAATGATCGTATTTTAGAATAACATTTTTCTCCGTGTAGGCAGAAAGAACGGGCCGCCAACCAATTTGGTCTTGGAACACATTCCTTGCCTCTTTCACATTCATAAATCGTTTCATACATACTCTTCTATTATTCTGACTCTTGACATGGCCCGACTCAAAAATTTGATTCACTTGATCGTGCCGCGTCTTCCTCGGACGTCCTCGACTTCTTCTACCATTCACATTCGCGTCACGAATTCTCTTTACACTCCTTTCTTCATTCATCAAATGAAAAAAGATTTAAAAAAATTTAACAGCTGTTTAGTTAATATCATTAGCTTTATAATCCGACTTCCCAAGTTTGAACGGCATTTTAAAGAAATCTTTCATCGAATTAAAAAATAATGTTTTAACTAAAATATTCATATGGATAACATTTTAAAGCATTATCAAAGTTCAAGATTTCACAGTGGGAATAATTTTGCCGCTGAAAACATTGAGGTCAACGACTAAAAAGGAAAAACAGTCCTAGAAATTCTAACTGAAAAATAAATCCGTGATCCATGACGCTAGAGCTTACCGTCCCAGAATTTTACCTGCCCCAACATTAGAGTTCCGATTTATAGTTTTTAGTATTGGATGATATACGAGTGCAATAATACAATTCACCATGATCAAAGATCTAGCATGGAAACAATAAAACATGTAGAACAAATGCCATTCTACATCAAACATATAATTTGCTTTATCTGAACATTGCATTGCACTAAAAAAATATACTTAATAATAAAAATGACAAACGATATTTGGTTACACGACTAAAAACGATTAAACATTTTCTCTTTAGAAAATAAAATTTATTAGGTAACTAATTCCATCACAGTAAATTCATGAGGCCCAGTGTGTCATAAATATTATCCATATGGAAAGAGAAATAAATTGTTCTGTTTTGTGGTTATTTTGGATTTCCAGATGAAATTTTGATGACAATAAGATAAAATTGACTTGTGGGAAAATTTATAAGTCATGAACAATAAAGCATGTAGAACAAATGCCATTCTACATCAAATATATAATTTGCTTTATCTGAACATTGCATTGCACTAAAAAAATATACTTAATGGTAAAAATGACAAACGATATTTGGTTACACGACTGAAAACGATTAAACATTTTCTCTATAGAAAATAAAATTTATTAGGTAACTAATTCCATCACAGTAAATTCATGAGGCCCAGTGTGTCATAAATATTATCCATATGGAAAGAGAAATAAATTGTTCTGTTTTGTGGTTATTTTGGATTTCCAGATGAAATTTTGATGACAATAAGATGAAATTGACTTGTGGGAAAATTTATAAGTCCGGAATATCAATATTAATGGAAGCTGAAAGTAGGTATCTAGACTTTTTTGAAGTTTACTAAGCTTTTTTTAATAAAATTATATATTTGTATGTGTTTTCACAAACTTCATTTATTTAGAGAAATGTATTGCCATCAAATCAGCGTTGGGCTGTTTTGTCAGTCCGATGAAAGCGACGATCATTAGCTAATGAAACCCACAAAAAAGCTAATGGGAAGACGGTGCTGTTGGCGAGAGGATTAATTGTATTTGTAGATGAACTGTTCCGTCTGTTGCTCAATTTTATTTGCGGCTAATTTAACTGTAATTAAGTTCTGATAAGGGCCGCGAACGTGATTTTCCTTCCGCGTGATTTACGGACCTATATGAATTAATTCGACAATAAAAAGAGATCTATTGTGTTGGATTAGGGACGGCCATTAAAGACATCTTTGCATCAATACACTTATTTTAAATCTAATTTTATATTGTTATACTTTTTTCTAACAAAGGAAATACTGCGTATTTTTGTATCAGTAGAGCATAAACGAGGTATTTCTTATAAATAACTGTTAACGTTCAAATAATATTATGTAATTTACTCGAAAGCATGCCAAGTTAATATGTACCTACACACATTTTAAAATGAAACTGACAAACTTTACCATTTCTCAATCGTAATTAATATTGAGATCGCATTCTCAGTTTCTCCGTTTGTTTTATTGCTGATCTTTGAAGTTCAGTTAAAAATCTAATTTATAAATAAAAATCAGCTGCAAAGATATTTGATAACGTAACGAATGAATTTAAAATAGAATCGAGAAAATAACGAGCAAGACAAATAGTTCACATGCTAACTAGATGAAATTTGTACAAAAAAATGTCCCCATAAGTAGTTACATGTTACGTACTGCACCCTCTTATTTCTACCCTCCTGGCTGTTGCATATAACGCGTTGCACTGCTCCCACGACCCCATTTCGCCTGTCTTTCGGAAGCATTAGCATGGACTAATCTAAAATAAGACGTCTTCACCCCCATCGCTTTCAATCTCCGGGATTAAACCTGACGATTTGTTACGTATCTTTTTGTCTGAGAATACTTCCAGTGATAAGAGCAAATGCATCGGTGTGAAAATGCAGGCGCGAGAAAGACGGCCGCGGCGAAGGTGTATCGGATTTTTGATATGTCGGAGGGAGAAAATATGCTTTTGCGGTCGAGTCTGGAAGCGGTACACGTTGGTTGGCTGGTCGGGGTGGGGGTTAATTCGGCTCGGGAAGGATAACGCCGTCAGTCCAATGGCGAACACGGCGCGGGAGAGTTTGGTGGACCCGTGTCATAGGCAATCTCCAACCGTTACAGCATTTGACAGACGGCGCGCGCAAGCAAATCCGCCACCAAACTGACTGTGACTGTGCAATGTGGTACATAGAGCCGGCTTATCGCGCTGCATGCTAAATAAAGTTCGCGGATGACAACATGTTTAGTTGCGGAAACTTTCTGCACAACTTTTACTAAAGTACAGTCCAGCAGTATAAACCTGCCTAAATAACAGTAATTACTAATTTAAGGTAGTTTAGAGTGACTTGCGAAACATTAAAAACTTTTTGAAAGCTTAACGACTTTCGACGTTTTTAAATTTGTCTTTAAAAGTGCATACACATTTTTTTTAAATGTATCAAAATATGGGTATCTACCTAGTAAATACCTACGTTGCTATTAGCTCCATGATATGATGATGCACTTGGGTCTCCACTTATTCAATTCAGTGCGACGTAAGAAGTGCAGTTGAAAATCAAGTGCACGGAATTTGCTAATCATCCATTTAACACTTAAGCAGGTTATTCAGTTCAACTACAAAGTCTCTTTGCACTCTGTTGTTGGTTCATCTCTGTCCATAGTCTATAAAGGAACACTTATCCTATTGAATGACACACGAATTCTATTGGTGGAAGTTTTGTACTAGATTGGATAAATACAAGATAACAACAGATAATAGTTTAAGTCATTATGTAGGAAGGACACAGCTGAACGATGCCGTGCTAAATTTACTCAATTTTTAGATATTTAGTAAATTAGGTGACTTTGATAACCGGTGGGTGAAAGGATTTTCCAAATGTGATTACTTTTAAATTAAATTAAACAAATAACTTTGTAAATAACTCAGGTACGGGAGATACGTCATTCCTATGTCTACCTACGTTAAATTATCGTGAAAACACGCTTATGTGTCCAAGCGGTTAAACCATATAAGAAACCATCGGTTTCGAAACATGTAGGTAATTGTGATTATATAATAGTGGTTTAATACAAAGTTATTTGTTTAATTTAATTCAAAATGACGCCACATAGTGATTTTGCGAAGTTTGAAGAAGTGATTACTTTTAATTGTTGACCAATATTTATCATATTATAAACATTACATATATAACGTTATATTTTTGGGCATTAATTTAAAATACAATCATTAATTAAACTACAATAACTATGATCGTGGAGAGCATTAGGTGTATTTTTTAACGATCAAATATATTATTTTTATAATATTTATTTTAAATACTAATTTTTGTAACATTATAATTCTCACAACATATCAGAAATTGACTAATAGAGAACACACAATTAAAATTAAAATATACCAGAGTATATAAAGAATATATTGAATTTAAATAATGTAATGTTTTTATAATAATATATTTTAAACATAAACATTTATTTGATTGATAAATAATATGACACCATTACACGGAACTTGAATGCTTCCTTACAAACTTTCTTTGACAAGAAACAAGCACACTTTTTCCTTTATCTTTATTCCTTCTTTTCTCCTTTCGTCACCTACCTACTTAACTACTAATAAAGATCTATCTCGGCTGCCTGGCGAGAAAATGTAAAGGAGAAACAGGGATAAAAGCTTTTACAACCCGATTTATATCACCTACGTTTTGATGAGGGTTATTTGATACAATACTCACGTAAAAATTCGAAATATTTTTAACGAAAAACATTCTTAACATAATAATATTATAACCGAATCGAATATTCTTTTATCGATGTTACCAAAAGTTTTTTTTTCTATTTGAGTTGTTTCTAGTTTAGGATTCATATTATTTTTCAGCTTCATTAGAAAAATTGATTAATACATTTATAGGTAAGTTTTTTAAAATAGCTTTTGAGAACTTTTTTATCTCTATAAATTATAATCTACATACACAGTTACCAACAAACCAGCAGTTAAATCGTTGATTAAAGCAACAGAAAGAAACAGTCATCATGTTACTTGGAAAACTTTTTTTTTCTCTGAAAAATTTCGAAGTTTTCTCCCCGTGTTTTATACACTCGGAATCTCAGATAAGTTGAGAATTATTTTACATGAATAAATACAAACATTCCAACACAAGCCTAATAATACACCCTATCCATTTATTTTAAGAGTAAAGCTCTTATGTGGTTAGTTAGACGGAATCCCAGGATCTTAAAATGTCTCCTTATACACTAATTGTGGCTTACACAATTATAAAATCTATTCCGAATTCTATGTCGACATACCAACACGCTCAAATTATCATCGCAAATATGTTTGGAATTTCCTCTCTCGACTTGTTTATCATCCTTCTACAGTATAGTAAATGGCAATAGTACATCTAGTGCTACCAAAGATGCTTATTATACAATCATCATAAATAGCTAATACAAGTATGTACATAAGCTAACGGTTTCTATTCATCTGTTAAGCCATGTATAATTGGTTGATGAGATTACAAATTAAACATTGACGTCATGGTCTATTCCTCCTACGACATTAATTATTGTATAATTAAGAATGATTAAGTTCGAAGCGGGATGGACACAGGACACAGGACACAGTGTGTCACTCGACCGAGCAGAAAGACTGCCGGCGATAGCTCCCGATGGACACCGAAGATACTTCAAGTGGCCGTTCACACACATGTGATAGATTAGCCCTTGAAACAAAATTCGAACCCGATAAAAAAATTGCGTGTTTTATAACCTTCCTAAAATTTTTCTCACAGACAGTATAGCTTAACCGTAGTGGAGTGCTACTAAAACTTTTTGAACAATGGTTCCATTTATTAATTTTATTAAATAATATTAACGTGGACGTTGAACTTCAAAAGGAATTGGAACATCCATGAATCCACTATGGAGCATCTCAGCGTTTGGATACTTGGCGTGGCAGTTTTAATCAACATAAGTAAGTGGTTTTAATCATATTCTCATCTTTATGATATCAATGTTTTAACTTGTCACGCTCTTAATTCTGTGACCTATTAATATGATTGGGTAGCATAACTCAACCTACTTCGAGTTGTGCATATGGGAACCGTAGTTTTCAAGGCCGAATTCTATGCGTTCGTAGACATATTCACATAAGATTTCTAATCAATGTAATATTTATTATTTCTTTATAATAACTAACTAATATAACTACCTACTTGAAAATTACTAGGTTTCAAAAGTATGTTTTATTATTTTTCTTGTATGTGTGATGTATTTTGACGTGTAACCTACTCGATCGCTCAGTTATTTGAGAGGCGGGTGTTTGTAATCGAAGAATTCCCGTTTCCATCTTGAATCCTTGCCAATAAAAAGGTAAGGAATAAAACACGAGAGATTGTTTCCCGGATCCGGGATGTTTTATGGGGTAGGAATGAACCGAGTATAAACCGAGAATAAACTTAAACCGCGTCCGCAATTCCAAATCTCCCCGAGTATAAAAAATTAACCCTCACTTGAAAGTGGGGAGGGACTAAATGTAGGTGAGTAAACAGGTGAGGGTGGTCAGTTGGTTGTCCCTATATACAAATTTGCTGTGTGTTTCTCACAGCTGCTGTGTTTCCGTTTTGCCCATAAAAGTGCCAGACCATTTTAGTGTCCAGTTCGTAAAAGACAGCGCCAATTTGCTGGTAAGTGCTTTTCAGACAATAATTCTTGTGTGAGTTGGATTTGTCATTAAGAGGATACCCGGCGGTGATTTTTCCATACAAACGTATTCCCTATTTATCTCTCTGGATTTTAACCCTAGAGAAAATATTGTTTTTGCATAAAATAGATATCAACTACTAGCGTGTCGGTACTTTTTGTTTTTTTTGATAAGTTACTTTTTAAAGAAATTATGACCTTCCAAAAATCAATAAAATTGACTGGTTTAAACGCCGTCAAAAGATGTTCAGTATACAAACCAGACAATGTTTTTTTAAAAAAAGCAAAACGTACACACATAGAATAGTTTTTTCTTATGTAGTTGGTAAAAAAAAATTGAAAATCAGTCCACTTTTGGTGGAGAAAAGTGGGGAATACAAAACCTCCATTTTAGTTAGGTGTCAGTGCATTGTCCCTTTCGCTCAATATCCGGTGGAGTAAGAGCAACAGTGACAGCAATATTTTAGTAAAATCTATTTCTGCACCACCGGGTATCATCTTAAGAGCTACGACATTGGTGCACTTAACATTGATTAGCTTTGGTGATAACTTTGTACTGTATAGATGAAATTGAATGCTCTGACGCTAATACATAAATTTGCCGTTCTTACATGTACCTCCGACGTATACTGGATGGAATTTATTATTCTACAAGAATAATTTCGTGTTCAATTCTGTTATGGAGAAAATACATATTACGCTGAGTTGGGAAATAAACTAATAGATATTGCTGATATTCTATTTGAATTTTGAATCATTCATAGCCAAATTAGATCAGCATTTTTAAGTTAGTGTAAATAACGAGGAATGAGAACTGCTGAATTGATAAATGCTATGCTTAAGTATGGGCGATATCTTTTTGAATTTATATTTTTTTATCACTCATATTTAAAGTTAGTGTGATAATAACTTGACAAGTAGGTATATTGAATTGTATGTATATTTTTTTAAAATATTTTTTATTAATATTGTTCTCTTGTTTTCAATTTTAATTAATAATCGTTTTGTTATAGCACAATTAATAATAAATTAACATTATTTTACGCGGTTTTATAATTTGCGCTGAAGTGAAATTATGTATTCGCAATCAACTTTAATTAATCGACCCTGTGGAATAACAAGGTTCCATCTGTTGCGTTAACGTCACGCGATAATGGGATCTATAGTAAGCTACTTTAGAGTTTATTATCGCGTGATGTTTCCGCAACACATGGAACCTTGTTATTCCAAAGTTGATTAAAAAGCAGTCAGTTTCCGGCAAAACTTTTTTCAAATAATCCACTTTTACTATGAACTTACAACCTGAAAAACATATTTTTATATCAAAGTTGGTCCTACTTAGAATAATTAATATTATCTTGTTTAATAAATCAAGGTTCTCTGTGGTCAAGGGGTAACCCCCTCGAGAAGTAATCCGAAGGTCACATGTTCAAATCCCGGCGTACGCAAGTAAATTTTATTTGATGGATTCGTCTTATTTACGGCACGTTTCAGAGTGGAAGATACACGCACTGGTGTAAAATCACAATTCAGAATTGAAAAGTTGCTTGAAATGGCTTTAGGCATGTTTCCTTTAGGTACTTCCCCACTTCTACATTCCCCATATCCTTTCCCTCCCCACTACCTTCTGCCACACAACATATCCCAAATCGGGATGCCATAGTCTCATTGACTCCATGCGTTTAGGAACAGTTGGGACTCTTGTGCGTTATTCACTAAAAAAGATACTGAAATATCTAACTACGTGTATTATTTTACGAAGATAACTTTTTTGTTATTTCTAATAAGGAATTATAAAATTTGTCCAAAGAAATGACACCATCTCAATGACAATTCTTTTTCCACAATTCTTCAGACAGGAAGGACAAAAATATTGAAAAAGAATGCGAATAAGGAAGTTCAAATAAACATGAAGCATGAAAACGGCCACCATCTTGAACAGGAAACGAAACGAATGTATGAACAAATTACAGGCGGACAAAATACAAACTGTGGAGTTAAATCAGGACATCGCTGTGATAAGTCAGTTAGCCGTAGGCTTTAGGTATATTCAAATTTTCATTTGTATCTTTAAAACAGTATTGGTTCCTATTTGCAACAACAACAACAACTACAACAACAACAACAACAACAACAACAACAACAACAACAACAACAGCAACAACAACAACAACATCAACAGCAACAGCAATAACAACAAGAACAACAACAACAAAAATTATTATAATAATACTGCAGTTTTATACCAGTTATAGGTTGTACCTATATTTATTTGAATGAATGGATACTAATTTCATCAACATAAGATTTTTGAAAACTATTTTACGCACGCTTGACTTGGGGGGTAAGCTGGCGAATGCGTGATGAGAGCGTTACGAAAAGTTGTGAGGTAAACGGGCTGTATCACACTGTAGGAGCAAGAGAGAGCAGTGCGCGCGCACATTTTCTTTCTCTTTTCCTCTCATAGCCAGTGCATGAAGATTATTCGTAATTTCAATTCGTTCTTGAACAATTTTATAAATACTGTGGGAGCAAGAGAAAGCAGTGCGCGCACACATTTTCTTTCTCTCTAGAAGTTTTACTTCAGTCGTCTGGTCTAAAATACACTCGTTTTTTTTTAAAGCACTACTTTATTGTAGTAATTCATGTTAAGTAATTCGACAAGATGAAGGAATTTAATTTTGTACTTCCCATCAAAAAACCACTAAACTAAAACCACATCTCAGTAGTTTCCCGAATTCTCTATTATTAAGTCTCGATGAAAAATCGTATAGACAATTGGATTAGGCACTCTGTTCCGCTCCCGCGAATGAGATGAGGAAATGTATGGATTTATCTATCGAATTTTATATTTGGCCACCGTCTAACTTTACTGTACGGTTACATAACCCAATCAGGGTTCCGGTCCTCTCACGAGAGCGAGTCTCCTCTCCATATTCTCTATTGAGTTACCGGGCCAGTGCCAGTGCTGGTACCGGTGCTACATACCGGTTCTGGCGTATATAATGAAAACTAAAATCAAAGCCAGCATTTCTGGTTTTCACAACGAAAAATCTGATATCAGAAGTATTTTTTCGCGAGAGCTTTTATTTTAGATTATTTTAAAGAAAGATGAATGCCTTAAGATTATTGTTAACCTACAACATTTGAATTCCCCCTAATTTTATTTGGTTTTATCTTACAGAAACAAACAGTAGGATACATTGGTTACAGTGATATTTTTTTTTAAGTAAAACTACATTACGCATGCTTGACTTAGAGAGTAAGCTTGCGAATGCGTGACGAGAGCGTTACAAAAAGTGTGATCGGGCGACGCAAACGGAAGTTGAGAGGGAGATATTAGTTAGTGAAAATAGAAAGAGAAAAAGTTACGTTTCGTATATCACTGTAGGGGCAAGAGAGAGATGTGTGAGCACACATTTTCCTTCTCTCTTTCTTTCATAGCCAGTTACGTTTCGTATATCTAAGACACAGTGGAGGCCTATTGTCTGTATCACACTGTAGGAGCAAGAGAGAGCAGTGCGCGCGTACAAGTTTTACTTCAGTCGTGTGGTCTAAAGCACACTCGTTTTTTTTACAGATATTAAGTGATGTTTCATGGTGGGTACCTACGATATGTTTCTTTGTAATGTCTTATCTGAGGATGTTTAATTATAAATTACTGGGTGATGTGCGTAGTGTGCAAGTGTGTGTGTGTATGTGTAAGTATGTTTGTAAGTGCGAGAAGTGGTGATCTGTAATAATAAACAAAGTAGAAACATAATAAACTAATGCAAATTGACTAAAAATATCACTTCCCAAACATTAAACGGTGTTTCGGTGTTATAATTACACACTGACAGACAATTAGACTGTGCAAAAACCTTGTATATAACGGATAAACTACCCTCAATGACTGGATAACAATGTATACGAGTATATCTCTCCATGAACTATTTTTTGTCAGTTTATAATTAGTAAGGTTTTCGCATACACGGTCGTTTACCAATTGTATAAAATATTCAGGAAGTTTTTTTTGGTATGGCTGATTCGATATAATATATTCAAATATATTGACGAATACATGAATGTTGTTGTAAAAATCAAAAAGTCAGTATTTCGAAGTTTTAAAAAAGAAAAATAACCCAATACACCAGAATTAGCATCAAAACTCTTCATATTACATTCAATGTTGCAAACAAACTATTCTAATGCAATATCTAGAAACTAATACGTGACCTTATTTTCCCCGCATTACATTGTAAAATTTGGGGAGAAATAGTCCAATAAAATAAACGTCTAGTGGTAGTAATCAATTCGTCGATAATAAAACCAACGAGAAAAGTTTTCCTTTTTAGAACTATCAAAATTTATTTTACCGTCTTATAAAGCCCTTTTATTACATTTGGGGGTATCGGAAAAGGTTTCATTTTGTATGTTGGATCTTAATAATCGAATGGGTGGTTTATAATGTGTAGAAAAAGAACTTCGGAAACTAACAAAATACAAAATAAATAGACAATGTACCTAAATAGAACCATCAGATACATTCTAATCTTGAAAATCCAATAATATCACAAATCAGTTAAAAAATATCGAATAACGAATTCACAAATAAATATTTCAAAAATCTGAAGAATGGAATTTGAAACCCAAATAAATAAAGAAACATCTTACTAATATTATAAACGCGAAAGTTTGTATGGATGTATGAATGTTTGTTACTCTTTAAATCGATATTTAATGGATGGATTTTAATGAAACTTTACAATAATATAGCTCATACATCAGAATAACACATAGGCTATAGTTTATAAAGCTAGCTATTTATTTTCAATATAATGAAATTTAATTATATTTATTTTCAATATAATGAAAATAATAATTATTGTTTAATAGAAAACGTCAAAATTTGAGAATGACATTTTGCAAAACAATGATTGTTAAATCAAAATTCTATTTTGGAAAATATTTAAATTAGTGAATTTATTTGAAGTACTCGCCTAATAATTTGAATCGAATCAAGAATTATACATATTTTAAATAAAAAGGTTAAGAATTTTGGTATAAACGTAGATGGGACCTAGGAAAAGAAAATAGATTACTCGAAGTACTAATCCTCGCGGGCAGAAGCTTGTACGTTTATATATCGGTACTAGATAATATTTGAAACACCATTTGAATAATAAGATATTTATTCAGTTTGTTCAGAGTTTTGACTTAAATCTAAATTTAAGTTTCGTATGAAATGGGAGGAAAGAGAAAGACGGTGAATGAATTTGTATTATTTCACAATTAATTAATTAGAAATAATATTTAGTAAATCTGTGAAAAGTTCCAGAGTGGAAGATACTCTCAGTATCGTCCTGGTACAAGACCACAAATTAGAATTGAAATGTTGCCTGAAATGGGGTTAATCGTGTTTTGTGACCAGATCTGAATTACCAGGTACTTCCCAGCCTTCCTACTCCGCATCTCCTTCCCCTCCCCACTACATTCAGCCTCACAACATACCCCACCTGGGGATGCCATAGTCTCACTGGCTCCAGACAGGAGCAGTTAGGACTGGCAGCAAAGGCCGGGCAGCCGTACCTTCAGCCGTTCCAGAGAAGAACAGCGGCAGCCATTGTAGTAATAACGGTATTTTTGGATTGGCTTAGTCGTAGAATTGAATATTTGATTATATTACTGAACGCATAAAAGAAAAACTTATGAACGAACTTGATAACAATAAATACATTAATGATGTTTATTTATTTTCTTAATATTTTGACGTCACCACTTAAGAATATGGTTTAGGTCACCATCGATGATAGATGATATAATATGTATCTTATCTTAGCTTACTAATATTATAAACGCGAAAGTTTGTGTGGATGTATGTATGTTTGTTACTCTTTCACACTAAAACTACTGAATGGATTTTAATGTAACTTTACAATAATATATAGCTCACACATCAGAATAACATATAGGCTGTAATTTATAAAGCTAGCTATTTATTTTCAATATATTGAAAATAATAATTAGTGTTTAATAGAAAATGTCAACACTTGAGAATGACATTTTGCAAAACAATGATTGTTAAATCAAAATTCTATTTTAGAAAATATTTAAATAAGTGAATTTATTTGAAGTACTGGCCTAATACTTTAAATCGAATCAAGAATTATAGATATTTTTAATAAATAGATAAATAATTTTGGTACAAACGTAGATGGGACCTAGGAAAAGAAAATAGATTACTCGAACTACTAATCCTACGCAGACGAAGTCGCAGGCAGAAGCTAGTATAATAATATATTAGAAGTATTTATTAATTCGTCATCATTAAAAGCCTGTGCATCTGATACCATTCTCCCCAATTCCGTATTTGCGTTCGTGTATCCGTGAAGCTCTTGTGCTTTCCTTAACTTGATTAGGTATCTCGTCGATGCGCGATGCAGAGGGTTTTAGGGTAGCAGTGAGGCCTTTGGCTCCTCTTGGTCATCACTGAATTGCGAGAATTGCTGTATTGAATGTATTGGATAATAAAGATATCTAATGTTCCCGGATTTGGATTTTAAGAAATACCTGTCCATTTTGTCGACTCTCAAATGTTCAAAATACATTTTATTTTACAAACTATTACTAATATTTAATTGATAAAAATATATTTATTTACCGAAAATAAATTTTTCAGTAGGTATATAAACCGCCCAAACGTTTATGTTTATCTTTGGGTAGGCGTTTGAAATTTCACAGAGTTTTTCAAGGCATTTTAAATAGTGCGTGGTTGGCTAAATTATGTTATTGCGAATCGTTTATTTTTAGGAAACTAATTGTATTTCTCCAATATTTGCATGTCAAAAAGTTTTTGACAAACTGTCGAATGTGTTCATAAGTACCTTCTCTGATATGAAATTTAAAACTTTAATTAAAAATAATATAACTGAAATTATTGTAATAAATTGAAAAAAAAATTACATTTAAAAAATATATATTATTTTTTTCAATAAAAAAAGTTATAAAGTATGATACATACCTAAATAGCTCTGTTTAGTATGTATAGTTTTATCGACTGTTAAAAACAGACTTTTTCTCTCTCTCTCTTCTACTTTCATTTAAATACTCTGTTACTCTGTATTTTGTACAATATTTTTTATTCGCCCCTGATGATGGTGCAGGTCGAACCGAAACTAGATGGTTAAAGATATATAATAAAGTGGAATTAAAACAAAGTTATTTTATTGTCATTATTAGAATTTTATATTGTTGTACTGCTGATATTAGGCTCGGTTGACTAATGAGTTTGTGACCACTGGCCTATATGTATGTTTTTTTATGTATGTATTACCGGACACTTAATACGTTTTATTAATATTACGACTCCCTACAGCCCGGAATCAGTAGACTCTTGAATCTTATAAGGATAAATAAAGTGAAGAAAGAGGAAAAGATGAAGGTGGGAAATTACCAAGTAAACACATGAAAAAGCCATTTCGATCAATGTAAAATATCGTGTTTTTAAATGCGAATACAACACCAGTCCCAATTGTTCCATACTCTCTCGATCCAGGGGACTATAGCGTTCCTATTTGGATGGTATGTTTTGTGAAGATTTATTTATTTATCGATCATTTTATATAGAAACTTACATAGTTTACGTATTAAGCCAAATAATGCACATATATATCGATAGTAAATTAAAAATATTATCCACAGTGATATAATATAATAATTTGACATGTAAAGTAATATAATAAGTTGTACGTTGAGGATAAGCCGCAATACGGGCATATACATTATGTATATGCATTATATATTACATATAATACATTATGGGCCAGTCAACATTAGTTAAAATAGTTTATAATAGTCAACATTAGTTAAATTAGTTAAATAGGCAGTGCCTGTTCTAAGAATATGACATCATTATCATGGTGTTACTAAAAACATGTTTTAAATTAGTGAAAATAATCATGCTTGCTCATAATTTATACATTGTAGTTACGAACGCTTAAAAAAAACATATATATTGCATACATAAATTATATCTAATATTGTAAATTTTAATGTAGTTTCTCTAAGTGTACCAGGTATTATTGTAAGTTCACACTCCTAAACACATAACCTAGCATAGCTTCATATATTTATGTTGTAAATCTTATTGTAATTCCTCCATCTTGTTATCAGGTACCTGGTTTACGGGCGTTTTTCAAAAAAAGTGTACATAGATAAAAGTCAGTGTCCCTTCATTTTCAGGACCAGTAACTTATGTTGTGTCGGTTTTAATGACCACCCCATATATTTTACCAATATAATAACAAATAAATACCTTTATGGACTAAAAATAATGAATAAATCTTTTAAATTTCGATATTATTTCACAATAAGTAAGTCTACAGGTCACTGTTTCTGGTATGTCCTACACCTACCACTACCAGTTAGAGTTAAAAAATTAATGTTATTTTATGTTATCCCAGTATTTATTTCTAATTCTACTAATACTATATGATAGTATTTTCGATTTGCAACCGTAATATAGATTAATTATCGTGCAAAATAATTTAAATGCCAGATATTGAGTTGTCCTACGAAATAACGTATGGTGGAATTTCCGACTACGCTACCACATTATTGACGTCTTCCAAAACAAATATTACCAAATCGATGAATATTTTCGAAAATAGCGACCCTATTTAGTCTATGAGGGGCGGCCATGCTTGGTTTTTGTCAGCCATTTTGCCAAGAAATCGTAACAAAAGTGGTCGTTCTCAGCTGTACTAAAAAAGTGTTCCACCAACGATACCGTATTTCTCCAGGTAAATTAACAGCATGTATTAGACTCTACTTTGTATTAAATTGATTCATTTATTGTTTTATGAAATGTTTAGTTAGAACAAACAGAAGTTTCATAATTTATTGATAAATACATTTTGAAAAAATATTGACGCGATTACGCTACTTCTCTTACGCTACGGTCGCGTGAATAGAACTTAAAAGTGACGTAATGGAATTCTAAAGGTCGGTTCACTCTGTCCATCTTTTAGTGTATTTGAGTGCGTTACAATTTTGTAATTAAATTTTTTGCATGTATCTTCAAAATGTAACGTATTACCTGTAGATATGTGGGTTGAGTGATACAAGAGGCATTGAACAAAAAAGTACAACATACATAAAAAGAAAAATAAAATGTATTTCATGTGTGAATAATTTTTTTTCTTTTTATTTTTTTATTAATTAAGATTAATTCTGAAAGAGTCGAAATGGTGTTAAAGTACTAATATTGACGGCAATATGAATAACTATTACTATAGAAGCAACTCTGACATTGAGTATAAAATCAGCTGGTTCATTCAATTTTGATTAAGTACCTAAGTATAAAATGTAGCATGATTTATATTCCTGTGTGTTTTAGTGGATCCTGTGATTAAAGATGTGTATATTAACAAGTACTTTAATACCATTTCAACTTAGTTCCCCATTTCAGGCTATATACGGTATGCACGTGTAGCCCATTATTACCTATCTAATTATTTGTCCATTTTTCTAAATAATTTATTTTAATTTTATGTTCAAATACGCCGTTGAAAGTTGCAGAAAAAACAAAAAGGTACAGAGACAAAATTAAAAACGATCCTGAAATATTAAAAACGATGCAGAAAAATCAAAAAGGTACGGAGACAAAATTAAAAACGATCCTGAAAAATTAAAAACGATGCAGAAAAATCTAAAAGGTACAGGGATAAAATTAAAAACGACCCTAAAAAATATGAAGCCTTTTAGAAAAAAGAGTTACAAAGACAAAAAAAACAACAAAATAAAATCAAAGAGCTAATCAAAGAAGAATAGAAAAAAGAAAACGTTGGAGAGAACAGAAACGAAAATAAAAATAAAAGAAAAAAGAACAAGTGGAAGAAAAAGTACTTGCGCGGCAAGCCTTGCACGGTGGCGGTAGTACGTAAAATCGCCCTCTTTTTATAGAGAATACCTTACAAGAGTCTTAACTGCTCCCGTCTGGAGCCAGTGAGACGATGGCATCCCCAATTGGGGTATGTTGTGAGGCTGAAGTAAGTGGGGAAGGGAAGGAGATGGGGAAGAGGAAGGTGGGGAAGTACCTGGCTATTTAGATCTAGTCACTAAACACGGTTAAAGCCATTATTAAACAACGTTTCAATTCTGAATGGTGGTCTTACACCAGGGCGATACTGAGAGTATCTTCCACTCTTCCTATACCAGTGCAGTGTAGCCACAACGGGCGTATACATACGACTGATATTTCGCGCCCGCTGTCGCTACCGCGCAAGCCTCTCAGTCTGGCCGAGGCCTTAGAATTCCTAAACGTTACCAAATGTTTCTCTTTACGTCACTGTCCTGTTATTGCTGTGATTTATTTTCTAAGATAAATTATTATATTTCAAAGAAATTTGTTCTATTTTTTATCGATATAGTTCATGATTAATTTGAAATTTGTTAGAATTAAACATTCGTAAAACAAAAACTTATATTCGTCTTTCTAGAACGAAAAATATACAGTACAAAGTATCCAAAAGTAGCGTAAATGAATATTTTTATTTAAAAACTTAATATTTATTTCAATAAGCTTCATTATTCATATTTTTTAGGAGACAGATTGTGTTTTCAATTCGTAAATAAAAATCAGAAATATTGAATTTCTTTTAATTTTTTTTATAAACTTTATGATAAAAGTGACGTAAAAGAATTTCTTACCAATAGTATTAAACTTAAATTGCAATTATTTTCGAAGTTTATTGATATTTTCTATTTAAATACTTTTTGTCATGAAGTTCATACTTTCTTTAATAAATTTACGTATATTTTTAATCGAAATGCAGCATCTCACTTAAGTGGAATTCTTATTACGTCACCGACATCTTTTTTGGAAAACGCCCTTACACTTTTCAATACCACCAACTTACCTACTCATCTCATACTCAGTAAATCTGAATATATTATGTTACCAGGTTAATTCGGTAAACCCGAAGAGAATATATGCTACCAGATTACTTTTTTTACATTGTCACAAAAAATGAATGCATATAGTTCTTCATTACACAACTTAGTTTCAGAGAAAAATATATATTTTTTTGTTTTTTTTTGTTATGTAGTTATATACATTTCTTAAGGAATAATATCAACTAAGCCTGTCAATTTGTCTGTCCTGGAACAGGAAACATTCCTAGTTGGAAAGGCAAATTTTTCTAATATGTAATTTGTACTTTATTTGTATCTCTATATAATAATAAATAAATAAAAATAAAACATCAATTTTTGTTGTTTGGTACGTGACATCAATTTGTAAAGATTTTTTAATTACAATACATTAAATTATTTGTATTAGTAATACACTAAATGATAAAACGATATGAGCTCAAGGAAGGTTGAGAAGTACCTCCTAAGGCCTCCATGGTCGAGGGGTAAGACTCTCGACCCGCAATTTGAAGGTCGCGGGTTCGAGCCCGGCATGCGCAAATAAGTTTTATTTTATTCATTTGTATTATTTCACAATTAATTATTTAAAATTAAAATATAGTATATTTTCGAAACGTTCCAGAATAGAAGATACTCCCAGAATCGCCCTGGTGTACGACCACCATTCTTAATTGAAACGTTGCTTTAAATGGCTTTAGCCGTGTTAGTGACCAGATCAGAGCATAGTCAGGTACTTCCCCACCTTCCTCTTCCCCTTCTCGTCCCCTTCCCCACTTCCTTTCTCGCACATACCCCGATTGAGGAAGCCATAGTCTCATTGACACGAGACGGGAGCAGTAATTGGGACTCTTGCGCGGGATTCACATAAACAACCTAGCTTTTCTGATCTGGTCACCAAACACTGCGAAATCAAATTTAAGTAAACTTTCGACTCTGAATTGTGGCTTTTTACCATGGCGATACAAACAATAAATTGGTATCTAACCCGATTTTTTAAAGTTCTAACGAAGAAGAAATAATAGCCTTTCCTGTATTTGATCCCGCAACCTTTAGGACTGTAGCCAGGGAACTTACCGCTCTGCCAAGCACATCATTATTTATATCACTTTGTTTTCTTTTTCAGTCTTTATGTTTTACTGATTTTTTCGTGTGATATTTCTATCCCATGTTGATATACCTTTATTTTTCCTTTTATCTTAATGCCAGGTAACGTAATTATTGCATTAAAATTTCTACCCTACATTTCTATAAAAAATATATACCTTAATTTGGACATTATTAATTCAGTGGGTCCGCTAGGCTTACTAAATGCGACATGTAGGCTTAGTTGAGGAGGTCTGTGAGAATCGTACCTAATGTAATTATTTTGCCTTATTTCCTGGAAGATGTATTTATGTTGCATGAATTTACCCACATCATTTTATTTTTTATAAAGGCCCGGTAGGGGTACTTTGAAGGTTACTTAATATCAACCAAAATTTGTATGTAAATTCTGCCCATCTAATTTACCAAACATTTCTCTAAATAAATTTATCTAACCAAGTTAGCAATCAAACAGAATGATACGACAAAATTGCATGCTAGCCAATATGGTAATTTGACTAAAAAACACTAGAAAAAACCCAAAAAATGTGAATATTTTCTCATCAAGATAAAAACACATAATTGACAAAAAGGCGATAAATTATTAGATTATGAGAAATATTATAAGCAATAATTATTAGCCTGAAACATTTCTCTGTTACGGATCAGTGAAAACGCATCATTTAATAATTATTTAATTTAATTGCAAATATTTTAAGCAATTATTATTATCCTGAAACACTCATCCATATTGAAAAAATCTCCCGAGAAAAGATACATGTCGCCGACGGGACTCGAACCAGCACCCCTCTGATTGCCGGTCAGGAGCTCTACCATTAAGCTACGGCGGGTTACCATAGATCTAAACATTCAGGTACTTCTCCATCTTCCTCTTCCCCATCTCCTTTCCCTCTCCACCATCTTCAGCCTCACAACACACCCCAGACGGGAATTCAATATCCCACTGGCTCGAGGAAGTTGGGAGAAGTTAGGACTGTTGTGTGGTATTCACGTAAAAAAACACCAGACAGATACAAAAATATTTAATATAATCAATATTTTTAAATGTTTGTTAAATTGTTTCAATGAAAGACAAATAAAGATAACCTTACTTCGGGTCCGCAGATACGCCCAAAAAGATTTATATCGTTTTTTTCATGAGTTGTTGTATCTACCTATTTGTAAAGCATCCATTTTTTTAATCTGTGTTAAAATAATATATAAATTCTATTATATGCAAAAAAAAACATTGCATCCAACAAAAAAACCAAAATCAATCTTTACGATGATCATTGCAGGGCTGAAGGTTTGTCAATAATAAAGGACAATCTCGAGCGACCGATAGAGTTCTGAAGGCTCTGGCAAAGTTAGTTGAAAACACGCCACATTTGTGAAACCGAAAGACTTACAAGAGCCCCCCCACTAGAATAGTTTTCCCTTTATGACAGCTGGCTTCCAAAGTTTTCAGGTAGGTTCTCCGAACTCACAAAGAAAAATATGAGCAAAATCGAAACACTTTATTTTGTCGCAGCCGTTCGATACTCTCAACTCTCAAGGTAATCCTAAGCCGGTTATTAATGATCGTAAGTTGTTCTGCTAGTTTAAGCTGGGTTTTCGGCCTACAAATTGGTCAATTATTTTCGACATCTAGATCACATTGGATTTAAAACCATAGTTTTTTTTTTTTTTAAATCTGGGTCGATTATCTCTTGTAACGCGTTTTCCTTTTTAAGTTTTTGTGTCAAACCATAATAAAGTCCAGCGCCTCAGGAGATCGCTTTTCATGATTATACAAATGATTACATACTTATGTATGATTACCTAATGTTTACTCTACGGCCAGTGACATCCTCCATGGTCAAGAGGTAAGGCTCTCGACTAGCAATCCGATGGTCGTCGATTTAAATCCCGGCGTGCGCACATATTTTTATTTGATTAATTTTGTATAATTTCACAATTAATTAATTTAAAATATATTTGTATATTTTAGTATATTTGCGGCACATTCCAGGGTGGAAGATACTCTCAGTATCACCATGATGTAAGATGTAAGAATTGCAACGTTGCTTGAAATGGCTGTAACCGGGTTTGGTGATCAGATCTGAATAACCTATTACTTCCTCACCTTCCTCTTTCGCGCCTCCTTCCATTCACCACTAATTCACAACTTTCAGCCTTACAACATACTCCAATTTGGGATGCCATAGTGTCACTGGCTCCAGACGGGAGCAGTTGAAGCCTTTGTGCGTATTCATATAAAAAGGGATTAAGGACAAAATACACAAACAGACGGTAAATTGGTTTGTATAAAATTATTCTCGTCTGTCAGTGACTTTAACATAAAGTGGCAAAGCTTTTGGAAGGCATAACAACTGTCATGAATTAAACGTACCAGCTACGTAGCGAAATCCGAAAAATACGTAATTTATTATGGTTTACCTTGGGTTAAAAAAACATCACCTAGATTTAATGGGTCTTATAGTACTATAACACATTATTTACTTCGATTGAACATAATTAACACTATCGCTAAAAAAATCTTTCTTACTAATCTTACCTTACTAATATTGAAAGTTTGTATGGATGTATGTGTGTTTGTTACTCTTTCACGCAAAATTTACTGAATGGATTTTAATTAAACTTTATAATAATATAGCTGATACATCAGAATAACATATAGGCTATAATTTATAAAGCTAGCTATTAGTTTTCAATATATTGAAAATAATAATTATATATATATATATATATATATATATATGTGAGAATGGCACTTTGCAAAATAGTGATTGTTAAATCAAAATTCTATTTTAGAAAATATTTAAATTAGTGAATTTATTTGAAGTACTGGCCTAATACTTTGAATCGAATCAAGAATTATAGATATTTTAAATAAATAGGTTAATAATTTTGGTATAAACGTAGATGGGACCTAGGAAAAGAAAATAGATTACTCGAAGTACTAATCCTACGCAGACGATGTCGCGGGCAGAAGCTAGTGTGTAATAAAACTCTTTACGTCATGAATTTCTTACACGTATTTACATTTTTTCAATTCAATTCCTTGCTAAATTATTAAAATCATTAATTACTAAAAGAAAATACATTAAAAAATATATTCTGTAATGTATCTTTTTGCATATACTTGTAGAAAAGATCGGTCTTATAGACCCATTTGCATTAATTTCTCAAAAGTGGGCTCCATCCTTAAATTTTTCGATTACCGAACACTTTGTCCGTGGAAACTTAGTAACCAAACTTCACCGAGTCAATTTTAAGTTTGATTACTTCCTTCTTCTTTTACTATGTTCACAATATCTGATACATAAAACATGTAAATCACAATATTTCCTTAAATCATCTAAAAAAACATTCAGAATGATTTTTCATTGATTTGTTACGTTTATACAAGGCGAACACTCTGCGGGATTTAAAAATAACTCTTTAAATATTGCTTTAAGAGAGGGTATTTAATGATGATTTTGCTAACCTGAAAGATCGTAATTTAACATATTTAGAAAGAGAGCGTGATATTTTTTTCTACGAGTAGAATGGCTTCATTGCAAACTAATTAATTTTTACCCAGGTATGCAATATAACTATTGATATATTTAACGATTTAGCTTTTAAATTAGTTTTTTTTATGTTGGCGAAAAATATATAAATAAGTCAAAATTAAACATAATGTTTTTGTTGGTACATACTGTGATTACTTTATACAAAATTCTTATCATATTGAATCTTATCATATCGACATATTGGTATAGGTCACAGAGTGTATAAAAGAAATTACCGCGTTGCAAATGCATCTCTTCATAATTTCATTTGTATAAAAATACACGTACATAATTACTAAATTCGACAAGATTAGGTACATCAACGTCGATATTAAAAATAATTAAGTTGACTTTATGTTAATGTTTATGACATTTAACTTGACGTGAGCATTTAATTTGCATTTTAATGACAAACTTTAACGATTCGAGCGATACGCTATCGTTATTATTCACAGTATATCATTATGCTTTTAGAAACGTAAAAGCTTATTTTTAGCCAATGCCATGACTAAGAACAATTAAATGCGGAATTTTGTTGTAAAATTAACATTCATGCAAAAACAGGTGGTTAATTTCTTGGCAATAATACAAATGTACGCGTGTATGAATCAGCTCATTTACTGGTCAAATAGCTAACCACAAACATTAATATTATTGCACTTGCAGTCGGAACATGGTAACGTAATATCCTGTAGATAAAGATAGCTCTAATCAGCCGTGACTAATTTGGCGGAAGTGACGTAAGCCCCTACCATGAACCACCCCTAACACACGCGAGGGTCGCGTCACGTGATCAGGGGATGATTTATGTATCGCGGAGATTCATTTTTACCTCGTCATGTTCAGCGATCGCGTATTTTTTTTTCAATAAATTAAACCAGATCCCCGTGGAAATGAGACCTCTTGTTTTTCGATACCTTTTTAAAGGCCACTCCAAAACAACGAGGCCTACATTATTATTTTATTACGATATCAATCAAGTCAATTTGACGCTTGCGAAATTTCTTCTCGCTTTAAAAACGAGAATCGATGATAAAATTCAATAATGTATTTTTATGTCGTTATCTGATACTTGATATAATGTTTTAGAATTTTCATCGGGTCTAAGTAAAAACTTGATCTGATAAACTCCACATAATATTATCGTCAACATTGTCTCCTTAACGTATAGTGGGTAGAAAAGTGATACAGGAGTCTTGAACTGAATTATCAAGAAGTAGGTCTTCACATGACCTTGATATTTACTATCCTTCGGCTTATCATAACTAGTACATCTGTTCAAGAAATATAGTTTTATTTGACATCCACCCCATGCGTACAATCAGACTTAAGAAGATGCATTCGGATATCAAAGGTCATGGGCTAATAAATATAATATATCTAAAATAAAATATATATGCACTTTTTTATGCTCCGAAAGTGAGGACTTCTGCCTATCAGAACGCGCCAATAAACAGAGCGACTCAACTGCTTGACCATCGACATTTTCAATGTCACTTACAGACAGTTCAGCAACTATCTTTTAGCAAATGTCACTAAGTAGTAAACTGCCCTTGTGTACTTTGTAATTTATAATCTTCTCCATGATATATATTGGTGTATAACTGTTTTATAGAGAACATGAACAAATAAATAAATAAATAAAGTATAATGTTTTCGATAAGATGCTTATGAAATGAAGAATTTGAAGACAATATTTGCGACTCCCAAGCGAAAAGTTGAAACAGAAAAAAATGAAAGAGATTCGGTCACATCTAGGAAATGAACCATGGACCTCAGCCGAAGAGTCGCTTATATTGTCTTCAGCAATTAAATATTACAATTTGAGGATTTACTCGTTAAGTTAAAAATAAATTGAAAATAAATGATTCGAAGTGGTCTCTCCTCAGCGTGTTATCGAAAGTATAGTTATATTTAATCTTGATTAGAGTACATAATAAAAAATTAATAAAACCATTATTTGAGAGAGCCAATACGCTTAAATTCAGAATTTACAACTCGTGAATTCCAGGTTAAAAGCAAAGTTCTGAAATAAACTTGATATCAAACTGAGATATTTATGATGCCCTAACATTATATAGTTTAACCGTTTAGCAGGTGGTCCTGAAAAAGCAAAGGGCCAATAATTTCTACTACCTGATTTTCCACTCCGTAAAATCTGCCCTTCCGACGTCCTCTTTATTGCCACTAGGATATAATCGAAATCATACTTTTTCGAACAAAAAATACTGAAAAACTCCGATTCCGTCGTTTCTATTTCCATATTCCGATCTTTGTTTTTATCCTAAAATGGTTTCTGGCGTTATTTTATTTTCTTCACAATTGCTTACGAATTTCTATATAATTATTATTCCTTTTATAAAACATCGTTCAATGAAGAAAACTCTTTCAATATTTGAGTTATTCAACCTCTTCTTTTCCGACAATTTTTTTTAAACAATATCCTTACACAAGGATGATTCTTCCATTTTTAAAAACAACTTTTTAAGCAAATATTTACATTGGAAAAAAATGATTTCATATTGTGGGCTTTCAATAGATTTGTTGATTTCAATTTCATTCGGTTCGTATAACTTTTAGGAAGGTTTTTTGGCATCATCAAAAAATAAAATAAAATTTCAGTGCGATGCCTTAAACATCATAAAGCTGTTATTATATTTAGTCATTCAGTAGTTCTCAGAACATATCATAAGCGTAATTTAAGCATAGATCGAAGATATAAACACGTTTGGTGGTAAAACGTGACAGCATAAAACTGAGAATAGGGGGGCGCTTTATTTTTTCTTCGAAGTTTGAATTCAATGATTTTATTTGGCAAAAAAGTGTGATTGTAAAACGATGATCCATATATGCTTACGATAGAAAGTTCTTGGTCGTATTTATGGTTTATGTATTAAATTATTGCTGGTAGGTATGTTGAGCTACCCATTTTAATTTATTACTAAAAAACATGAAACATTTCAACAATATACATAGGAAAATAAGTCAGCAGTATGAGGGCGAGCCGCAGTCCGTAGGGCAAAACTGCTGTCACACGTGATAATAATAAACTAGGGTTGTTAGTTAGCCTTAGTTTTAAAAGCGATGTATGAAACTAAGCATTCGTATCATAAATATCGTAAATAACATATCGTAAATAACATTCTCCGGTAATTAAAAAAAAAAAAATTGATCAAATGACGCAACGCAACGCAAATGACGGTTACATGAAAAAATATTATGAAACAATTAATATCTACAATTTGCTGGTTTCTGATAGTTACATCAAACGAAATAGGATGCAAAACCTTATTAAATTAGCCTTAGTTTTAAAAGCGATGTATGAAACTAAGCATTCGTTTATCGTAAATAACATTCTCCGGTAATAAAATTTTTTTTTTTGATAAAATGACGCAACGCAACTCAAATGACGGTTACATGAAAAAATATTATGAAACAATTAATATCTACAATTTGCTGGTTTCTGATAGTTACATCAAACGAAATAGGATGCAAAACCGAATGAAAGGTCATAGGTAGGTATCTACTATGTTGATGAAATTACTATTTATGCACATAATTTTGTAAAAATTAATACATTGAGTGTACGCAGACTTTTCTTAGATGCAATGTTACTACATAAAATCATGAATAACGTTACCGACTGTCCTGAAATATTAAATAAAATTGATTTTACCTACACGTTACACACGTTCGTGGAATCTATTTAAAGAAAAATACTGTAAAACAAATTCTAATAAAAATGCTTGTCTTATAAGAATATGTTCAACATACAATAACATTTTCCCTGATGAACTAAAATAAATATAATAATTCAATTATAAATGTATTAAATTATACTATATATTATGTAATGACATATATTTTGTAGCACTAGTATCTCTAGTTATAATAATCTTTCTATTGTTATAATAATGTAATTTTTTTTTTTTTTCGTAAGAAGCAATCACTTTGTGGTTAGGCATTATATTTTAAATAAAACATACACTTAGTATTTAACCACTAATATGTATATATACGTGGTTAAATACCAAGTGTTTGTTTTTTTAAAAAAAAAATTTAGTTGTTGAAAGTAAAGTGTAATGTTTTATTTTTAGATACATAACATAATAGTATAATGAGGAAATTTATAATTGGTTTGTAGGTAAATTACATATGTATAAATTAACCACATTGTAAACTGTTGATTTCACTAAAATAAAACAAATAAATAAATAAATAATATTGACCTAACACCCAGAGTTTGGTACGAACAAGTAACACGTATTTTTTTATTTGCTGAGAATTTGACAAGGTTTTTTTACCTTCTAGCTACCTACTGATCTGTAATTTCAATATGAGAGAAAAATCAACAAATCTACATGCTCGCTTAACAAAAACTAGAAAACCATTTTAAATTTTAAAGCGGTGGAAGAGGTAGATTTTTTTAAATGTTTTCCATTTGAAGTTTGCTACCGTAAATATTAGCACAGTGGTCATTCTACAAAATGGTTGTTTCCCTTCCCGCCCGCGGTGCGCAGGCCGCCCCCTCATATGAAATGCAAATCCTCCTCCGAGCGCTGATATAAACGAATAATGAATAAATTTTCACGTAAATATTAACACGAATATTTCACAATAAAAGGAACACAAAGATTCGGCGCTATCACTGCAAACGTTAGTATAGACCAACCGGCTAAATTGTTGGTATGAATCATTGTAAAAATATTCTCTCTCTCTCTCTGGTTTCAATCCTGGGATTGGTTTGCAGCAATTTCCTCTATTCTACTCTTCCATTCTTCCCTGTCTTGTGTGGCTCTTTTGAAGTCTGCATATGATGAGCAGCGTATGTCCACCAGCAGGTCCTCCAGGTACTCTCGGCGTGGGCGACCCCTAGAGTTTATCCCCTCGGTCATACCCTCCATTATTGCATGCAAGAGGCCTTCTTGTCGTATTATATGGCCGATCCATCTTGCACGCCTTTCGGACAAGGTCCTGAGCAGGTGCCTTCTTCATTAATTAACATTAATTTGGAAGGTTGTAAAAAAACGTTAGTAACGTCTGAAATAAAAAAAAACCTGGAAGATACTAAAATATTTAATATTAGTCATTTACACGAATAATTGATTTTATGGATGGATATTAAGTAAAATATTTTAATGTGTTTTCTCATTTTCATCGATGCTTATTTATTAAATATTTTGTATGTTTAGTTCTATTACACGATGATGATATATCACTCAGCATTAGGTATTGGTAAGGTAAAGATGATAAAAATACTTACATATTGAAATACATCTAAAAATGAATACAATTTAACAGTAGGATGCATTGCATATATCGTCAAATTAAATAAACTACTTACTAATTTGGCTAATTAAAAAATCTTTCATGTTCGTAATAAGCATTAACTTTGTGGCTCGCCATAATTTACAATAAAATATATAAATTTGTTTTAGCCCAATTTAATTAAAGTGGTCTAAAACAAACTTATATATTTTATTGTAAAAAATCTTGGTTTGAACTGCTCCACTAGACTCCTACCCACAACTCATAAATCAAAATCGAATGATATACAAAAATACCACTGTGTTTTTTCAGTTAAAAATTAATATTATTAATGAACCACCTGCTTTGCAAAATTATAAATACACTTCGTAGCAGAAATTTGAAAATCATAATGATGTTTGTTTTAAAAAAGAACAATAAACAACCGAGATATATAAAATAAACAGAAAATCACTGAACGCCGAACTCTCATTGGAAGTGTATTCCTTTATTTGTTATTTCACGTTTTCCGGCCTCAAGTTTTGTATTCATTTGGGGCCTTGTTATACGCTTGCTATACGTGTTGAAAATAATATTATTTGCTATCGTACACTGGATGTAAAACACACTTTGTTCTACGAAAGCATAAAACCTAATTAAAAAAAAAGTTTCACCCTGCGAGGCGCATATGTAAATCTTTCGATAAAAGTGGAATTCTTATTTTAATAACTTACCTTGAAATCTGAAAACCCATTTTACATAAGGCATAAAATACGAAAGGGGATAAATTATTGAAATCTATGACATGATCATTCACCAATAAAGGGAGTCTTTATTTATTTATTTTTATTTTATTTTATGGAAACAAACAGTACATTGGTTACTGTGTGACAGTTTACAGATATTAAATAATATTTCATGGTGGGTACCTATGATATGTTCCTTTGTAATGACTTGAGTGGAATGTATAATTAGTAACTACAGGATGATGTGCGTAGTGTGTGAGTGTGTGTGTATGTGTGAGTATGTGTGAGAAGTGGTGGTCTGTGAAGGGATATGTATGCACATTAAAAGTGTATATCATTGACTTGATGCTCCTTTTAAATTTGGCAGTGAATCCGACAAAATGTCAATGTTAGAGTTTAGGCAAACATTATTGAATGTACGAAGAGCACGGTTAATTGGCGAATAAGTTGCTGCATTTGTTTTGTAATTTAGAGTGTGGAATTGTGATGTATGGCGTGTACGTTTTACAGGTAAATTAAAGTTAATTAAGGAAATAAGTTCAGTACAGTCGATTTTGTTATTTAAAATTCTGTGTGTAAATGTTAAATCAGCTTGTGTCCGCCTTTGTTTCAAAGTTTGAAATGTAAATTCAAATTTATTGTCGAATTTGAAGGTAAGATATTTTATAAAATTGTTTTGAATATGTTCTATGATATCTATGTGTATTTTGTACTGTGGGTTCCATATTTGTGAGGCGCATTCCAATGTTCTTCTGACTAATGCAAAATATAGCATTATTATTGTAGGCGGCTTACTGAAAACTTTACTTATACGAAGAACAAAACCTAGCATTTTATACGATTTATGAACGATTAAGTCGATGTGCTTATTAAATATAAGTTTGCTATCAAGGTAAACGCAAAGATTTTTACAATTCATTTTAGAGATGACTTCTAAGCTATTAATTTTCAGCTCATTTTATGTATGTTAGCGTATATTTATCTTATTTAAATAAAAGTTCGAATATGATTAGGTCATAAATATATCTATTAATTATGTAAAGCTCATCCAAAACCAGCAATCTGAAGTAACATATTAGTTAAAAGTTAACTTAGTTTGAAAAATAAAAGTGATTGAATGACGTGTATTAATTAAGTTTTTGTGCAAATCACTTATTTTTAAATAGTTATCTAAATATATCCCCACTCCGAAGATCATTATCAACTAATATTGATTATTCTAATAAATGATTAGTGTTTATGTTGATGTTAAACTAAAGATGTGCATAAAACAATAATGATGTTCCAAACATTTTTTTAACTGTGTTTTTTTGGTTTTAATTACCTACTATCCTAAAATGACACATTCTTGCTTTTAACTAATAGAACGTGGGAAAACGATTGTTATTGTTGAACATAAATAAAATACCAGAAATTAATAAAATTTATTATGTAAACCGACCCTTTATTTCGTTATACAGAATTGCAAACCTGTAAAATAAATTACAAAAGCTCATTTTCAATTTGTGAAAAAAAAAAACAAAAAAATAACCACATTGGCAGAAAACAGGGGTTAACCCACTTTAATTGATTACTTGAATAAGCGTTCAGATAGGCAGGTAAGTTAATGACTTAATAAGGAATTTTAATAAAATATATCCTGATACCAACCCATAAATTATGAAAAATGATTGAAAAACTTTTTTCTTTAAAAGCTCGAGTCACCTCGCCAATAAAGTTAAGGACCTTTTTGGGGAGGTATTGAAAAGATAATATATTCAACCCTTTTATTGCGGCGAAGAAAAACGAACAGTCTATTCCTCCGTTCATAAAAATGTATTAAAGATATCCGCTTATGTAGGGAATTTCCCCTTACAACACCGGGGTAGTATCCTTCTCACTATCATATAGAGACAGCCACATCGTGACCGGGATACGAGATAAACTGCAGCAACCATTGGCGTACCTTTCACATATAATAGTTTTAGGACTGAATGTTTATTTCTCGTGACTTACAACAACGATTCTAAGTGCCTATTCAGTGTTTTGTTTCTGATCTATTCTAGCATAATATATTTTTATAAGTAACAAGCCCACGACTTCGTCTGCGCAGGATTAGTACTTCGAGTAGCCTATTTCCCTTCTCTAGGTTTAAAATATCTATAATTCTTGATTCGATTCAAAGTACTCGTCTAAGTATTAGGCGAGTACTTCTAATAAATTCACCAATTAAATATTTTCTAAAATAGAATTCTGATTTAACAATCATTGTTTTGCAAAATGTCATTCTCAAATTTCGACATTTTCCATTAAGCAATAATTATTATTCATAATATATATTAAAAATATCTAGCTTTAGAAATTATAGCCTATATGTTATTTTGATGTATGAGCTATATTATAATATAAAGTTTCATTTAAATTCATTCAGTAGTTTTTGCGTGAAAGAGTAACAAACATACATACATCCATACAAACTTTCGCATTTATAATATTAGTAAGATTATTAATAACTAGGAATTAGGGTTGACAACTAATAGGTTTCATTAATGATAAAGTTAGGAGCGCTTGTATGTTAAAAAAAAATTATTTTTATATTTTTTAGTTTCAATAGCAATGTTTGTACATTATGTAGGTATAAAGTATAATATAAGTATAATTTTTTTGTCTTTTTTCACAGTCCTCTTCACTAGGGTTTCCTGTTCTGAGGCGGCTTATAGTTTTTTTAAATTTTTGTATTTAGTTTTGAATTGTCTTTACATCGTCTTAATGTTTGTAAGTTGATTATTACTTTGATCTCTCAGCCATGTTTTGACTTTTAATTTAAATATGCTCATTTCCAAAGGCCAAAATAATTCCCGCTTTGCAATAAAATCCAAAAAAAAAAAAAATATATTTGTTAACGTATCCAAAAACTAAAAACTGTTTTCGAAAGGTAAGGAAACAGGCTTTCAAATGTTATCATTAGAAATAACTATGTAATTTTTTAAATATAAAATTTTAGATGAAAACTTTAAAAAGTTGTGAAAATGGATATAACTAAAACTAAAATTACTGATAATGAAAAAAAATAACAACGCATACATATTTCATTAGGCAAATGAATTAAAAACGTTACTATCACTTCACTTTTTTGTCGTTTTCTGTAAAAAAAAAATCTTAAAAAATTCACAAAGTTTCATAACTTTTTTTTAAAATTGCGATCGGAAAATTTGATTTCATAAAGGTGTACATTTAAATTTTTATATGGCTATTTTTTAGATTTGAATATATAGCGTGTTGTATTATCTATCCAACACCGTTTAGATCATACTTCTCACTATGATAGTACGGTAGATCCAACGATTTCTATGAGACCTATGTGAGCTGGGACAAATATGGTCTCCTGTGATTAAACGGGTTAACCCTCGACATGCCAAGATGCGAAACAAAACTTTGGGTACCATGAGGGGTAGCGCTACAACCCCATGCATTTTATCATTTCAATGCCATTTTTCCCATTTATTCATACATTTTATGGCAAACTAAGAGTTTGCCATAAATGTTGAATGTGTTTCTGTTAAATAATTATCATATAATGAACAGTTAATTTAATACAAAAATACATTAAATTCATTCATCAGTGTACGCGGGCTGCGGCTGCGACGTCATTTGGTTATTATGACTTGCTTCATAGTCGATACTTTGGTACCTGCTGGCAGGCCGGTGCGGTCGACGGCTGACACAGTGTCTTGTAACAGGGTGGTTGCAATATAACAAAACGGCAAAAGAGGAAAATCACAAATACAAATGATTTATTTGAAAAAATATATTTTATTTGAGTTATTATTATTGCTTTACACATATACGAAAACAAACAGATACTTAGAAAAAATATTATTATAAGTAAAACTTCACAAGCAATGAGATATACATACCATTTTGTCGGTATTACAACAATTACATAAAAATTTAATACATTTATCAATTATTTAAATTCACCACACAATAATAAAATTACACATTTATTATTTATTTCAATCATCTCCTTATGCAGTTATTTACCACGGTCCAAGAAGGGCAAAAGCAGAACATGATACCTACCAAAGCAAATAATCAAATACTATTAATTACAATAACAAATACAGTGGTATAAAAAAAAACAAGTACAACATTTATTCAAAGTGAAAGTATGCAATATAAAATTACAAATAAAAAGCACTAGAAACTGCTTCACTCTAATTATTTTTTTAACTGTTATATAAATGAAACCATTGAGAATGTTAAAACCCAAAAAAATTAATTTTGAACCCCGTTTTGAGGTAAACATTTTAAAACGACCCCTACATTGCCCCTTACAAAAAATGGGAGTTTCATGTTGTGCGATAATCATTATAAGTTCTGAGAAGGCAGTAAACATATAAAGTGCATATATCAATATAGTACCCACATCAATGCTTTGAAAATAAAGCTCCTAGAAAATAATAATTTCTGATTTACTATAGAATAAACCATTACGGGGTTATTTCCCAAATGTCATTATATTATTTGCATTATCCTATCGTTAATTGTAACAGACCATTTTGTTTTGAAGAGTTTTAATTTTCAATGTACTATCGTTACTTAAATTTTAATTTTTATGCTACCGGTTTCGACACATCCGTGTCATTCACTATTATTAGAATTAAAACTCTTCAAAACAAAATGTCTAGAAATTGTTACATAGTTAATGCCCAAGAAATACAAAAAATTGTAACAGACCATTTAAAAATGCCCTACTGCCACTAATTACCAATTACTCGGAATTCCCTTCCAACTATGGCGGGAAATTCTAACAATAAACCCTACCATTTCACATAATAAACTCATTGAAAAATTATCTAATAAATTTTAAACGAAGTAATCCAACTAATATAGTATTTTACGATAAAGGTAAATACACAGATAGTTCAAAATATTTTAAGTAATGATGAAAAAAAAAAAAATCCTTTTTAGTATAAAATATAAGGGCGAAATGCATAAAAATGGTATCATAATATTAATTAGTGTAAAACAACGGCATCAAAAGGAAATTTATAAAACTTTTTCATCATGTTGACTGTCAGGACATTGCCAAGAAATGTTTTGCATTATGTGTAATGGTAATGTTCAGTAATTGACAGCAGCAAAATCACAAGAACCAAATGATTTATCACAAAACCACACTTTAAACTTTTTTTCAAATTATTTTTTTTACCGTCCACGGCAATGTTTCGAAACGCACTGTAGATAAGTAACAATAACAGCTGGTCGGGTGACCGGCGCCGGCTTATCTAGTGCTGTAAGGACATTACGTCCTAACACCCTTACGCAGCTTTCGATATAGTACGAATGAACGAGATGCCGTGAATCGCCGATATGCGAGTAGAGCGGCGGACCCATGTCCATAAGCGAACTAATGCGGGAGAGAGATAAAGCACTTTTCGCAGTTTATTTTTATGTAGATATGGTTCCAGCTCGCAAGAAATATCATTTGCGGCAAGGAATGATGCCTACACATTTACAAAATATTTTTTTGTGCTTTAATATAGTACTTTTTTTTCTTTTTTTAAATGGCAGATTACGTGTTTATAGGTTTTGTAGGATTACAAAAAATACCAAAACTGTAAAGTCTGTATTTAAAATTCTACATGGAGAACAGTAAATTTAGAAATTGTGACAACCCCTGGTAGCACCGGGAGGGTTAACTAATTGCTCCCTAATCAGTAACCATGACAAAATATTATATATGGATACTTGTTAATATTATACCTATTCACTTTTTTATGTTCAATGATTTTATATATAACGGTATGTTTCCGAAATAAACTTAATATTGTTTTAATAAATTATTTTTAATCCTGAAGTTTTTTCCTCTTAAAGCCTTAATTTGTATTTGTATTTACTTTTATTTACACTGGTATTTATTTACGTAGTTGAAAGTTTTCCGAAGACCAACGCTGGAGTTCTTATACTTAGTTAAATAGTCGATAAATCCACGTTTATCATTCTAACCTTAACTTCCCCATTACAAATATACTTTTTCACAGTAGAACCGAATTAATTATTTATTATAATTAAATTAAACAATATATCTTAGTTACAACCACTGATTTATTTAGTTACACGCCGACCGATTTCGGAACAACCGTTCCTTCTTCAGGGCAAACATATGTTTGATATATATATATATATTGTTTCATTTAATTATAAAATGGATAACCACAAAGTGATAGCTAATTTCAAAAGTATAATTATTTATTAATTTTCGGAAAATCGACAGTTTACATTTTATCAGTTTGTTCATGTGTACCTATTCTTAAGGCCAAATTAAACCAATTTTGAATTTCCTCTTTTTGACGTTACTTCTAATAATACAACATATAAAAAACACCTATCATGCATTTTAAAAGTTAAGAAAATAACATAAAACATAATTCGCTCATGACAAGTGAAGATGTTATATTAAGATAATATAACATATTATAAAAATAAAAGAGAATATATCTTTTTTATGTAAATATCGCGTAAGAGTTCCAGTGAGAACATGACATTTCCAATTGGGATATGTTATGAGGCTGAAGGGAGGGTAAGAAGATTGGGAAGAGGAACATGGGGAAGTTCCTAACTATTCAGATCTGGTCACCAAACACGGCTAAATTAATTTCAAGCAACGTTTCTATTCTGAATGATGCGATACTGACAGTATCTTCCACTCTAGAACGTGCCGCAATTATACCTTACATTATTTTTAATGAAATTGTGAAATAACCAAAATAAATTGTGAATTGTTAAATATTCAAAATAAATTGTGAATTGTAAAATATTCAAAATAAATTGTGAATTGTAAAATATTCAAAATAAATTTACTTGCGTACGCCAGGATTTGAACCCGCGACCTTCGGATTGCTTGTCGAAAGCCTTACCCCACGGCCACGAGGCCGTCGTAATACAGAATTGTATTGTAAAACAAAAAAAATATTATCAGCAATAATTATCAGCCTGAAACACTCATCCATATTGAAAAAACCTCCCGAGAAAGTATTCATGCCGCCGACGGGACTCGAACCCGAGTCCCTATGATTGCGGTGAGTCCCGTCGGCGGCATGTATCTTTTCTCGGGAGGTTTTTTCAATATGATGAGTGTTTCATACTGATAATTATTGCTTATAATAATTGTTACCCTTTGTGCTATGCATAAGAAATCTTGTCTTAAACATTAGTTAAACATCAATTAAAAATAATTATTAAAATTATTAAATGTTACATTATTGCAACAGTATTGCCGCGCGTATACCGAACATACTACTCATCTCTCATCTCTCATCATTCCGATTCTCCTAGTCTGTAAATTATTTCAATCGTAGTCCAATCTTAATTATTAACCGCGTTGTAGTTCAAAATCAGTCGTTCAAATACATTTTACATGAAAGTTCCTGGTTGCTACAAACCCCGCCATATACGAGAACCGTACGCTGGTACTACAACATATCACATAATTGTGTGCTGGCATGAATATACTCGTACGTCATATATTATGAAAACACATAATACAGGTCAGTGATGATATTTTCAAAAGGTTAATTCAGCGACGACGGTCATATTAAAACAGAATTGAGCATAAAAAAAGACCACCGTAGTATTACAGTCCGATGAAAACAGGAGCCTTCGTACGAAAATCGTTAAAACAATTTTATAGATGAATTTGGTACATTAGTAAAGTTTGGAATAATTTTACGACTACTCCAATGGTTAAAAAGGTTTCCGGGCACACGATGTTGGGATATCTTTCAGTCCATATTCTGTGTTTCCATTTATGTGACCTAAACGGAGTGACATACCTACATAAAATAAGAAATATCGTTTCGTGAACAATTTCATTCCTCAGATATCGGATAAAAGCCTCAAGACGTGTTGGTCATAATGTAGTGAATTCCGATAGAATATCTATCCCGCCAGTTCCATCATACAATGGATTGGTCTCTTTATTGTATCGAATTTCATGAGCCTAAAACTCTTTCAGTTTACCGTAATATGTATGTAAATATTTCAAATTCTTCAAACTTGTTTTTTCAGGCATCGGAATAAAATATTTATATTTCAACATGTTGGCAGATATAAGAATGATTTTATTGCCACAATGTATTGAAAATCTTTTCATTTTCTTCGCGCCATAAAAACTTAACCCTCGGAAACCCATTTTTGTTGAAAAGTGGATATTCAGATATGTTTTCCTCAAAATCGATTTGGGAATATACTGTTATAAGATTTTAAAATTTTATTTATGGAATATAAATATGTGTTATTATTAAGACACACCAAACGCATGTTCAGCGTGCACAAATATGTGGAATTAGGATGGTTCCGTTTTTAGTACAGTCAAATTTGCAAGCTATTTGCAAATTTCGAGTAAAAATAAAAAATAAAAATTAGAAAGTATAAAACTCCGTTTTACACTATAAGAATAGGAAAACATTTATTTTTTTTCAATACTTTTGTCTTTCTTTCCACACCCACGTATTATAGGCCTACGTTTCGTAGAATTTTTTTAGTTTTGAAATTATACAAAAAGGCACGAGAATTTCACATCGGTCTGTATTAGCCGGTTCACACGGGGCGATTTTTGTCGGTCAACTTTTTTGTTGAAAGCTAATTGACACGTGTGAACACTTTGTCAACAAAGTTACCAACTTTTTTTGTTGCTAGCGAAAGTTGATAGCCCGTCTACTTTTGTCGTTCAAGTATGACTATCGCCATTTTGGTTTTACTAATCGTTCGAGTTTTACATCGAATCGTCGCGTCTGAACACATGTTTCAAGTCGCTTATCATTTTTAGTTACTCGCGGGAAAAAGTAAACGTCAGGCGTTTCATTTATTCGATACTAGTTTCTACCGTCATGGAATCCGTTTCAACCAAAAAATATCTGAAATGGTCGGACGATTTAATGTTCAGATTTATGGATCTGTACCAAAGCCATCCCTGTCTTTCGGATCAAAAACAAGAAGTATACAAAAATAGAATATTATTTTTGAAATGTAAATAATATTATTTTGAAAAAAATTGTGTTGGATGCGCCTAATTCACTCCTTCTCATGATCCATTTTCTCACCCAAGTACGACGTTTTTTATTTTTTTTCATAATCTCCAGCTCCTCTCACAGAACATCAGAAATTAGATAGACGCACGCACTAACAATTTCAGTTGACGCCATTTTGAATGTCAAAATCGGTTCAACTTAAATTGAAACGAGTAAACAAAATGTTGCTCAACTTTTTTCGTAAAATAAAAGTTGGTCAACAAAAATCGAAACGTCAGAACGCCCCATATCTCAGGGTGTTTCTTCAACCACAGGTTGGTGTTTTTTAGCAGCTAATATTGACATCCTATCTCTTTATAAATCGATTTTTTGTAGTATTCATTAATTTTATAATGTGTCTACGTAAATTATTTTGCATTAATTTTACATATGTCGATTTATTTAGAAACCAACATTTCGTCCAATTTTGAAAAGTGATTTTTATGAAAAAAACTTTCAAAGTTTCGTCTGCAAAGCTTGCTTGGTTTTGTATTATTAATCAATTTTGATCACTGGGGGTTTAAAGGGGGATAAACCAAAAAAAAGTGAGAAGATTTTTTTTTTTTTTTTTAATATTTCTTTATTTTTTGAATAGTAAATATAACATTTGTAGAATTTATGGCCGCCATACTAGGCACATGCCCGTGTTATGGTGGCCGGAATTATGCAAAAGAAATGTTTTCGGATAACTGGCTTATTTCTTTTTTTAACCACTAGACTTATTTAAATATACGACTGGCTAAGTGTAAAAGGACACATTACAAACCCCATTAAGAATTCAGCATAATATCATCTTTCCTAGTCTTTTTGACTGATGACCGAACTCTAGGGTGGTCCATTACTAATGTGATTACAAGAATATTAGTAGATAATAAAAAATACATATAAGAAAAGTGCCCTGATGATTGTTGTAAACCATCAGTATATTTTTAAAGCCCCCTTAAAGTAAAATGGCTTAAGCAGATTTTTTTAAAAATCATAATTTTTAGTTGTCTATTAATTAATTTTCGGGAAATCGACGGTTGTTTACATTTTATCAATTTGTACATATGTAATGTGTAGTACCCTATTGCCAAAATAAAACAAATTAAGGATTTCATAGAGAAATTTTAGAAAAGAAAACAGTTTAACCATTATTTTTTTGGTTCAATCGATCATGCCATGTCTTCTTGGGGTGTCCCCGACTTCTTCTACCATTCACATTCGCGTCATATAATTCTTCTTGCACTCCTTTCTTCGGTCAAACTAAGTTATTTATAGTTCATTAAACATGATCTTTCACAAAGATTAGGTACACCATCAGTTGTGTATTTGTTTAAATTACTTTTGTACGGAAATAAAAGTAACAAATTATAAATTTTCATCAAAACTTTGCCTACTTTTTAACACATCATAGCATTAATGTGCACGTCTTCTAGGACAACAATCGTTTTACACGGTGCTGGTTGACGTACTTTATAAATAAATGCGGAAAACGAAATCACTTATCTTGTACCTACTTAATAATAAGAGCACCACAAAACTCAAAAAAAGAGCTGAATAAATGATTAATAAATCAAAGTTTTTTTTAAAATTTTTTTTCTAAGCACGTATACCATTAGTAAGTATCGATTAATTTAATGTATGTAATCTTATGTATAGAAATGCCTATGAATGAGTTTGAATATGCTGTGTCCTCTGAATGTGGCTGTGTTATTTTTTACCTTGACTTTGTAGTCACTTGTAATGTTATTCTTCTATATCTAATTTAAATATTGTGGTTTCTCGTTATTTGTGTGTTTCAGGGTTATAATTAATATTTTAAAATAGATCTGAGGACAAATTTTTTTCGGAAGAGCGAGTTCTTAAATTAAGAATAAAAAAAACTTGATTTACTTTATCAAGTGATTCCTGGCATTATTTTGAGAAAAATATTGAATTTTGGTCTCCGGTGATATTTTTGTTGTTTTTTTTCAACTTAAAATATAATAATTCAGTAGGTTCGAAATATAGGGTCGGGCTAAGAGGTTTGTAATGACTATACGTAAAAGATTGTTATTTAATGCTTTCAAAAAAAAAATTATAACATAAAATAATCAGCTGAGATAATTTTTTTTTGGACTCCAAATAGTGTTAGGAATCACTGGTGAAATTAAGTCAAGTACTTACCTTAATACCTGTATTAATATGGAGAAATACTTTATTTTTACATATCCAGATTCTTTTACCTAAATTTAATGTTATAGAAATGCGTTCTTTATATTAGTGTAACTAAATCAAACTTGTTCCAGAAATTAAAAAATAATGAAATAAAATTTTATTCAAGAAAGTATTATAGTCACTCACAATTTATTATTAAAAGTAAACCAAGTAATAAATTATAATTTAACAAAACTACTTATTTCGACACCTGTAAATCACAACAGTATTAGAAATTTCGAGGTAAAAAATTTCGTTAACGTGAATCAATTATTTACTAAAATGTTATTGCTCAATTTAAAATATTCACTTTGCATTGCATTTGACATATTTATTGTGTCAAACGATTGTGATTTTTCAAAGCAAACTGACAGCGCACATCTATGAAGATTGTTTTGTCCATTAGGGTATTTTGTGAATTCGAATTTTACAGTTTTAAATATGGCACTTTGCTTTCAATATAAACCCATGTCTGGTCAATGTTCATATTTGTTATAAACATGCGTTTATAAGAGAAATAATGTTAACAATTCCACTGTTACAATAAAAAGGTCTATGACAGGTGATGCCTAACCAAGCCACAGGCCAATCACAGTCTTTAGTGACGCGTATTTCCTGTGCGAAAATTTGAATAAAGAACTAATTTCGTATAACACGCTCCAACGAATTTTCGAACAAAGTCGTAAAACATATTAATACGTCTGAATGAAAAGTTCGATTCAATTTTTATTTCATTGTTTCGGTATAATCGGCCATGTTTTATCTTTTATCCCTGTCACGCTTTATTTGAAATCAATAAGCAACCAAGGGGGTTAAGCTCTTTTGGACGTGAGGCCTGCTTCGAAATTGAAATTCTATATTGGTATCGAGATTCATTGATTGAATAATAAACCGATAAAATAAGGCAACCATATTTCATTGACCGATTCCCTGAGATTGCTCTAAGAAAGGCACTTTGTGGTACACAGATTATAAATAGAACCCTCTGTCTATGATTTAGATCCAATCCAATATTAAAATAATATATTATTGAGTTTTTATTCATTAAATTTATGTTGAAATAATATTTTACTGATTCTGGCAAACATACTACAAAAACACTGTTGTATTTTTTGATGGTTTGCTAATAATATTGCCTAGTTAATAATATATCAGTTTTCTTCCTCCAGAAAATACATTTCTACATCATAATCAACAAAAACACGTAATTCATTGTTTATTTGATTAAAAAACCCAATATTAAAAATGCATTAATTACTCTTCAATTTTGTTTGTCTTAATGCGTACCTTAAAAACACATTTATAATAAAAAGCTTCTTAGGATCTCGACAAATATTTAATTCAGATACTCGTATAAATTTTTGCATCAGTGGTCCATGGCATTAACAGCGCAGACATTTTAAAGTTTTGACAAATCAGTTCCAATGATGAAAATATGTTAAAATTCATATATTATAGGTAGACCTGTGTACTTTATCAGTTTTCTGAATTATTTTGACAATCCGTTTCACCTTCGAAAATGACACTCAGTTTCAAAGCAAACATGGGTTCATCGAATCAGATTCCACCATCATAAATAACCCACGTTAGTTTGATAAAGAAATCAAAAGACGTCTCTGGAATTTGATGGAATGTAAAATTTTGTAGATTTAGTGGACATTATTCGTGATTACAATGTATTAAGAGAAAGATTTTATAATGTTATGTAGCTTAAAATAATACCTAAAATAAAATACTTTATTAGTGTATTTCTCGGAACTCTGGGACCTTCCATTAACTAGGAAACCACTGAGCTATCAAGGCAACCTTTATATTCTACATTATTAAATAAGACGGAACATGAATATTTCATTATGGTTCTGTAGCTGAGAGCTCCGTTGTTGTAACTACTAGTTCGGTTGCATGTGTTGTTAATGGAAAAGAATGTAAGAGAATAAAATATTGCAAACACACGAAACTGCCGCTAAATGGTGTAAAATATAAAATTTTCGCATTGTGAAGGACTGAATTTTACTAATTATTGACTAAGAAAAGTTTTTTTTTTACAATTTGATTTTTTTATTGTATTGTATTATTTGTATTTTACGTATTGTTATTATTTATAACTTTTGGAATGCATTGCACTGCATTACCGCTGCAAACTTTCTGGAACAAATCGTAATTATCATAAATAACCCACATAGCCCTACCGTACCAATTTTGGTTCCGAACAAAAAATAATTGTATATAATATCATAATATTTAATTATAATATCTTTGTCTACGGCTTGTGTTACTGTACATGTACTGGTCTTTACGATTTATACATATTTTTATTTATATATTATTATAATACTTTTTTTATATATCGAGATTACACCTTTTTTGAGCAATGCTCGTGTGAAAAAGTCGGAGCAGCGTATGTAAGTTTAAATTAACACATATTTTTAGAATGTGTAAGGATAATGAAAATTATAATAATTTTATTTATATGCTTAAGAAAATATATGTTTAAGAAAAAAAAAATTGATGAGTAGTTAATACATTTTGAAGATAGTTTTTTTTAATCAAACAAATAGTGAATTGCGTTTTTTTATTAACTATGAAGCAGAAATGTATTTTCTGGAGGAAGAAAACAGAGTTTAAGTAGGCAATATTATTAGCCAATATAATATGTATATAACATATGTTACATGAAATAGAAAATAAAAAGGAAAAAAAAATATAAAAGACATAAAACAGCATACTTGTTGTCGTTATTTGATTAAAAGATTTTATCGAAGTTTGCATGTCACAAAATCGAAAAAGATGTAGGTATTTTAGAACGTAAGTATACGTGCCTTACAATACTTTAGAAGTTTGTGAAAAAATATGTTTTATATCAACATGTAAACTGCTTTCTTTTATATTGTAACAAAAATCATATGTAACATAATTTAACAATTCTTTTTCTGTATGATAATTTAGTATTTCAATTTTGGTACGGTAAGGCTATGGGCATCTAACATGTTTTCTTTTAAAAAAATCAGTTACTTGTCAGTGCAATAAAAATTATCTTTTCTGGAAGAAAGTGATGACGAATGCGACCAAATAAGCCAAATTTGCACTAACCACCAATAAAGGCCAATTCTGACCTCACTGATCCAGATTTTGGTGAAAAAAAATGAGACACAAATTATAAATTTTACGGGGCCACATTTTCAAAAAGAAGCATTTGGGGAATATTTCGATGATGACGAGTGGTCATGACAATGGAATATAATCATCAGTTAACCTCCATTCTTCTTCATTTTGAAACAGTGGCCGAGAAAAAAATTCAATTCGAGAGATATTTTGATCATCAGAATTTAAATAAGTGAGGTCAGAATTGGCCTTTACTGTTGGTAGTATGCAAATTTTGGTTGTTTGGTTGCATTCGTCATTACTTCCAGAAGGATCAGTTTTTGGAGCACTGAAAAGCAGTTGAAAAATAATTTAAAGAAACTTGTTGGACGCCTATAACCCTACCGTACCAAAATTGGAACACCTCCCCCCTCACACAACATCAAATTAATATATTTTCTGATTTTTTTAATGATAAAACCAAAATAAAATTATTAAAAAAATATTTAAAAGTTTCAGGGCTATCTGGGTTAAGATAAAATATAAGCACGTTGCTTCATGTCCCCTACAATATTATGGTGGCTTTCAATATTTCGCATCGTTTACAGGACATTCTATACACAAAACAACAACAAAGTAATATGAAAAAATTGCTTTGTTTACACCACATAATATATAATCACAATTTTCTACATGCTTCATTTTTTTTTATTCGTGTTCATATTATCCTGCCGAGGAAACCTTAGGTTTTGAAAAATGGAGATAATTGTGATTATATATGTGTGTAAACAAATTCATTTGTTTTCATTTAATTAAAAATGAAGTAACAATAAAGTTTTTTTTGCACAATGTTTTTGTTGCATCCGAAATAGCTTACGAATAACAGCTTCAGATACACTTGTGATGGACTGTAAATACTTTAAATGAAACGAAACTTAACGGTGTTTTCTGGAATTGGGTGTAAGTATGTTTGTGGGAAAGAACAACAAAACAGCTTACGAATAACAGCTTCAGATACACTTGTGATAGACTGTATTGTTACATATATAGTTCTACCGCGATACATCTAGGTAATTATCACCATACCAAAACGAATGTGTACCAAACTTTATTACGTAATAATTGCAATATGGTTGAATTCCTTCTTTTTCATTAAAAAATGAGATTATATATGCGATAAGCACCAACCGCCTTCTTCCCAGGTAGTTCGAATACTTCTTTTTTCAAAACAAAAGCACTCGATTTTGCTCTATTTCCTTGCCATTGTTCCAAATTTCAAATAATTTTTCAACAAAGTAATGGTTTGAGAACGTAAGAAGATGGTTAAATTACATCCCGGTAGGAACTAAAAATAATCTTATTTCAAAATAAAACATATGTCTATTACTTATTTATTTACGCCTAGTAAGGCTTTTACATGTATATAACAATATTTACGAAATTATACTAGTAAACAGTGCAGGAAACGACTGTTTAAAACACTTGCACAAAAATAAATATAAAGTAAAAATATATCGAATTTGATTCACACAGTATGTAGGTAAAAAATATATAAAAATATAAAAAATCCAAAATATTTTTCCGATCCAGCAGGACTCTCTCGGAAAATCGCCTTGCACCGCAATGGCAGGATATATTCTTACGTCGGTTATTCCAGGAGGCATTGATCCCCAGATTCCTACCCACCTGTACCATTTTCTTACCAGAACTGTATCTCCTTCATTTCCTCAAAATACCCTTTACAAAGCATCCCCAAAGATGACATAGGCCTGAGGGGATATTATTTTTGTCCTGTGCGGAACTGATGAAAAAAAATTATTTATGTTTCTCGTAAGTTTAAAATATTCGGTTTTCATCCAAAATGTAGGTAATTTTTCTTAGGATAAATTTTAAAATCTCTAGTCTGTGTGTGCCATGTGATAATCAAACGGGCATAACCTTTAAACGCAAAGGGGTACACTTGTCGTGGATTGCACCAATAAATTCCAATAAGGGACCCGATATCCCAAGAGCCTCGGCTACCACGGACCCTACTTACGTTTTAATTATGGTCAAATATAAATACATAATCCCTAGCTATGTTTATCTCACCGACGCAAGCAAGATATAGTGAAAATTCGTTCAATTAAATAGAAAATTCTTAGTAATTAGCAGAAAGCTCTATAGCAGGTTTTCCTTTTCATGATTTTCTGTAAACCACTTTGGTATTTTTTCATGAAGAAATCCACTTAATTTATATTTGGTAAAAGACGGCACATCTTTACATGTTTTATACAGTATGATAATTACTCATTTTTTTAGATAAATATAAAAAAAAAATTTAAAAAAAAAATAATTGAACGCACTTATCGCCTCATCAATAAATCAGGCTTTTATAATATGTGAAGCGGTTCGTTAATTACCCAATTGAAAATAAATTATTGTCCATGTTAGTGTATTTCTTATGTGATTACTCTGACTGTTAAATAAAAAGACCTCCCCATTTTCCAGTCCCCCTTTCAGACTTAACTTCCAGAATCCATTTCACGTTTTACAGCTGAAGTTCAAAATGATAGATTGATTTATTAGTCCAGTGGAGAAACTCGATCGCTTAGTGTCAAATTATCAATTTTATTGCCGTTCATTTTGTTTCATTATGCCTCAATAGTCCGGATTGGATAATCCGCAAGTCATTTAAATAAATGTACGCGAGTCACATCAATGAATTCATGTTTTAAATTGAAACATTTACCGAATTCCGTGAAGGTTTTTTCAAAAAAATTGATTGCACGATTAACGACACTTTTTCCGATTATAAAATATTAACAACTTTTTATTGAACACACATTTGGGCAGTGAGTTGAAATATAAGTAAAATAATTGTTAATAAGTGAAATTTATTTATTATTTTTTATTTGGAATACATATTTACAGAAGAAAAACATGGGTCTTAAAAGCTAATTACAATAAAGTAGTTTCTAGAATCTAGCCAATTCAATAAAGAAAACATTTCTCGTGATTGAATTGGGGAGTAGTGCCATTACAGTATAAGGAAAAAGAAAAAAAATTAGTAAGAAAATAAATAGAATGCATGATCTCTGTTGGACATTTTGGAAATTCACAATTGTGTGAATTTCAGGAATTGTTGCTTTATCACATTTTTTACATAACATAATTCAAAAGTAAATATTTCTTCAATATTTGCAAAATTACTTTAAAAATTATTTTTTTAATTAAATAAAACAAATTACTTTGTGTAAACCACTAATCACATGTTATAATATCTACATGTTTCAAAACCGACGGTTTCTTCGTCAGGATAATAACATGATTAAAAATAACAAAATAAACAAACAAGTTATAGGCAAAAAGCACAATAGACAAAATATTATTAAAGAGAGAGGTGATCAATTATGAAGAAACCATCGGTTTTTGAAACATGTAGATATGATAACATGTGATTAGTGGTTTACACAAAGTAATTTGTTTTATTTAACAAAAGTAAATAGTTTATTTATAAAATTAATTAATTATTGTTAAGAATTTGGAATTTTAAATACACAGGGGAAAACAGTTAAAAAAACAAATTAATTAAGTTTAAAATCGAGATCTTACATACTTAGATGCTTAAAATAATATTCAAAAGATTTCAAAAAGTGTCGTCCTCCCGGAGGAACAAATTTTGGCTTTCCTTATCAAAATAATCGGAGAAGCAAATTGAAATGTTGTCGAAATGTTTTGGCGTGTTCCGAAATGTGGAGATACATGGTTCGCCATATCCCACGCAAGATTATTGTTTTATGAAAACCTTTTCGATTACTTTGTATATTACGGTCTGGCGTTTCCTCCAGTCCTGACTCCGACCTTTGGCTTTGGGTGAAGGTTTGCAGTAACATTTGTTCATGCGAATCGCGCCTTACATTTTTGATGAACACTGTCGTTTGGGGAATACCTCGTTTCTTTTCCGTATACGGAAACCTGCTATTTCAACCATATTAAATATTGTATCGATGTTTTTGTATTTTTAAGATGTTGCTTCACGCAACAAGCTGTGTTTAAACGACTCGTGTTTTTCATCCCACATTTTCATTACTTGAGTACCTACTCCGAGTTTTTCTATGATTTATATCTAAGATTAGAAGCTCTTTTGTTTAAACCGTCCAGAAACAACTAAAAAACCCTTCAAATGCTTTGATTAAGAGGTAACGTAATACCCCTATCAGAGGGACGCTTCATTCATTCCAAGACTGAAGGCCTGACGCCTCTGGATCGGGGGCTGTATAAATGTTTAATTATATATTAGAACATTAAAGACTAATTGTAAAATGAAGATACCATCTTTGACTTATTTAACAAAGTGGTCGAATACAAGCGTGCGTGATTTGGTATTAATTTCAATGTGCAGTTTAATGGTCATTTAAAAGCAGTTAAGTTTTATTTAGGGGCTTAGGGTTGGTATCGTGATGTATTTTAAAAGGCCTTTTGCAATCGAACCCCTTTCTTTCCCACCCTGGGAGATGTAGAACTAATTGCGAGAAGGTTCGGTTTTCTCTATAATATTACAAATGCATGGTTGTAGTTTTCCCAGCTTATCAATTTCAACGCGAGGCGCTACGATCCCCACGTGGTTTCCAAATTGCCTGGGATATTTCAACCCTCGTTTGTATATTTGGTAAGAGAAAACTTTCAAAAGCTTCTGAGAAAATATACCAAATACAAAATATCAGGAAACAAAAGTTCCACAACACATTTGTAATAGAATAAGGGGTTTTCGTGGATTTTTTTACAAGAAACACCCTTAATCCAGATTTATTACGTTCGATGTAAGTATAAAAAAGAGAGTTAAGTAAGAAAGCAATTGGAGAACCGTTTTGAAACTGAACCGTGTTCTCGACAAATAATAAACTGTACGTTTTCTCAAATGGTGTAACATAAAATTGTATCGCTTTGGTGGAAGGTGTTCTTTCATTTCGGTACCCGAAGTTGCCTGATGATTTATTGGCTCTCTTTTGGGACTGAATCTAAATACCTATCTGGAATACAATTTATTCTGTTCCTTGCTCTTATTCTTCCACGTTCTAAGGCGATAAAATTAAGTGGTAGAGTACGTGTTTTATAAATAGTTTACCTAAATGTATGTTTCTCGTTTGATATTCCCTTAAATAAATTGTTTCAATGGATCGTTATTTAAATTAACCGCTGAATAGGCCATAAACTTACGAATTATTCTATCGAAATAAATATCCTAAACGAAAGTTTGGCAGTTGAGACAAAAGTTTTTTTCGTCATTAAAAATCCAATTTTAGGGCTACACAATATCAAGCAAGTGGGTCAAACAAATATGAAAATCTCTCCATATTTATTATGTTCGTTAAAAAGTAATTGTAAAGTATTGAAAAGTAAAGTTGTGGGGTCCTTTGGGCCCCAACCGAGTTAGTTTTTAAAATTTGAAAATATAGTACTTACGCGACTATGCGTTCTAGCAAAACCTCCTAGATCACATTAGTAGGTTTTGATTCTAGTAGCTTCCTAGCTCACCTGCCCCTCCCGTCCCATTGTTCCGCTAGTCACGGCATTCATAACCAACGGACCCCGCGCGACTAATAGTGTAGTTTTAGTAAGTATAATGATTAAATTTTGTTTTTTGGGTGCACATTTTTATGCAAACTTGTATTTCATGATTATTTTGTAAAAAATTTACAGGTCTAATCATAGAAAAACAAAAACCAAATAATGTGGTAAAAGCAACAAATTTATGTATAATGAACACCTTACAAAAGTTTGTGATTCATGTGCCTTATAATTTATGATAAATTTTGATTACTGTTTTAGAACTTTATATTTTGTTGTTTTCCTGCCTTATATTATTTTTTGTTGTCTTATATTATATTTTTCTTGAAGTTCCTATATAAAATAATTTTTTTCGCTTAATTCATTTGTTTCTTTTTCGAAAGTAACCCCTGGGGTCCGTAAGGACCCCATGCGATTAATAGTGTAAGTTTTTAGGCGCGACTAGCTAAAGGTTAACATGATGATCTCGAATGAAAGTTGATAACACTTTACATGCTAACAGATTCTTCGATTTAATGCGTCTCCCGCATACAAGACATATGGGGGTTTCTTACCATCCTCCTAATAGCTTATCCATACTATAAAGTTTATTTTCGATTTACGTTTTATGGTGTATTTATTTATCAAGTTGGAGTTTATTATTCGGTACTCGAACCTATGAAGAGTGGCTATATATTGGATAAGTTGGCCGAGTTTTCTAACTATTGCAACTATTTTATTTTTAATAAAATTCGTTATAGTACGCATAATCTATTAATTAGGAGGATGATGAGAAACCCCAATAGTCGTACGCTCATTACAATTGCGATATACAGGGCTTTGACACATACATCTATCAATTATACGATAATATGAAATGTATGTCGTGTTCCTTATTTTTCAATTATTCTAAATGAAAAGGGATTGTTCGAACACTGGTGAATCCAGAAAGACATTACAAGTAAATTTTTATTTTTTATTTATTTATTGTTTCTTCACATTTTAGGTATAACAGTTTACAATACAATTTTTAACCTCACTAGGACAAGCCTGTGTTGAGGTTAACAATTATTTACTTAAAGTAACAAAAATAACACAAAAGGAAAAACAAAAATAATACTTCAAAAAACAATACTTCAAAAAACAAAAATAATACTTCAAAAAAACACAAAATAATATAGGTAAAATAAAAATGATACTTCAAAGAACAATATTGTTACACAGATAATGGGCAAGCTAAAGGCCCTTGGCACATTACAATGTTAAAAAAGTAGGGTGACCATAGTTGATTTGAATTTTGAAGGACTAAGATAAAATAATAAATATATGTATATAATATATTATGCTATTAATTTAGCACGAAAAAGATGAAATATTGGTTCTCAGATTAAAGTAGTAAGGCTAATTCACTCCCAAAACTTATTAGATTGCGTTTCGCGTTTGAACGAGTACAACAAACTCGTGCAACATCACGAAACAAAGACAATGAACTTGATTTATGCCATCTATTTACTATTTTGGCCTGCTTATGCGGCGCACAGTGGTAGGGAGTTGTATATTTTAGAGTTTAGGGTATAAAGGCGGCCCGCAAACCGGATATTAATACAAACGCATAATAGAGCCTAGAAGCGTTCGGGTTGCCTCCCACATTCACCGCCCGACCCTTTAGACTTTCGACCCTGTCAAACTTAACACATAGAAATTCAAATGATCTTCAACAAAATGCAAAGTATATTTGAACCTGAAATAATAAATAAAAAACCCTTTTGTGATGATAATAATGCGTATTAAGTGATGCGCACACTCACCTAGAATAATTACGAAACGAAACTTAGTTAAAAAAATAATAATATATCTTTATTTATTATTATTTTATTAATTACTAGCTGACCCGGCATACTTCGTACCGCCTTAGAATCAATAAATGTTGTATTTATTAGCTTCTTAATTATCTTCTTCATGATTATTTCCCGTGATATTTTCCGATGTTTTAATAGTTATTCTGTTAACCGGGACGGAGACAAATCCAACAAATCAAAGATCATGAAAATCGGTCCAGCCGTTCTTGAGTTATAAATAGTGTAATCAACCTGACTTTGTTTTATATTAAGATTTAAATGCAATAAATTTAAAAAATGCCAGTGTTGCAATCTAAAGAACAAAACACTGATACGAATAATAAATTCCAAATGTGTTGGAAATATAGGCACGTGGGTACACAAGTTCTGAATTATTTTGTAAAGTTGATTAGTTAGGTACATCTCCGAAAAATGTTAATTTGTGTTGAGTATGCAGTTGTATGTAAAAATGTGTACCCTCTCTCTTTTACAATACTTAGATTACTCAAAAACATCCCCTAAATCAATTATAATGCAGAAAAACTTGCAGTGAATTAAACAAAATGTTGATGTTTTCTGGTATAGTAGGATATTGTAAAACGTCATAGTAACGTTATTCAATAACATTTTTAATATGTAAAACACAAACACGTGCAAATAATAATTGATTTACGGTGAGCATTTGAATATTGCTTTCCTTATTACCTCAAACTCAAAACATTGTCTTTTGAGATGTCTTACTTACCAACTAGGCGATCGATTTATTAATTCACGTATACAAAGTGAGTTAGCTAGCTGCAATTGAATAATCTGGATATTAAGTGTATATTCCACTAATGTTATAGTATATTAGTCTTTTCGTGACATTTTATTTTTTCAAACGTTGACCCTCAAGGGGTGATTTTATGAAAATTGCAAAAATGCTCAACAGAATTTCCACACCACCAGTGTCGATGGGAACTATTCAAAATATTTTTAAACTCTATAGAAACCATAGACATATGAATATTACTAGACCTGCCATAAGTAATAAAAGCGTATTATTTCCCCCTCCCCATACGGGTTCCATTTGGAACCGACTGGGCTGGTGAATAGCTTCATGTGAATCTAGAACATGTGACATCATCATTCTTGTGCGGACTAGCGTAGAGCTCTCATCGGTACATTTTATGAAACAACACTGCAAAAATGGTGGCTTGTGCTATTAAAACGTTTAAAAATATAAGTGAAAAAGGTAATAAACTTAATTGTCGTATTACATTCCATAGGTTGGCATTATTTGTCTTTATTTACAGCTTATTCACATCATATAACATGATCAGTTTTATCACATCGAGAAACATGCAGCGTTGCTAACTCGGAATTCTCGTCGCTGTTTACTGGTGTAAGTAAATTATAAAAAAATTGTAAAAGTGTCTTAACTAAATACGGCAATAAAATATTCGACTCCCAAAACAAGTTTGTTCAAACCGTGGCGAGCAATTCGCGCTCCCATGTGAAAATGTCTATTCATCCAAAAGCAGATTTTACTTTTAAGAACTAAAAGTGGATATTTAATGCGAGATGCCTATATACTGTCATATTGATTTATTGACGAATGACATATCATTACAGTCAACTTATCCCTCTGCGTCCCGCTACAGTTTTTTTAAATTTTTTTATGGAATAGGCAATTCACCCTTAGAAGAGTGCTTTGTGCCCCCGCTACAGTTGATTTTTGCCCCTGTCCTTTATGTTCTCATCTAGTAATATTCATATGTCTATGATAGAAGCCCACAATTGCTTAAAAATCATTTAGGTATGTAGGTAATCACCATAGAATAAAGAACACAAGAAAATATTTCCCATTTTGTGGAACACGTGATCCAAATATTTGTCCCACGGGCTTAAATTTCCAAAACAGAACAGTGTTTACGAAAATCAAATGGGATGGAGATCTATTAGGCAAGTGTAAGGCGATCTGTTCACTGAAGAAACTGAAACCAAACAAAAACTTGCTGGTTGCTATGATTTCCAACCAAACTTCCTACTCAATTTTATGATTTCAATCATTATCTCAGCTTATTTAACCATAGACGAAGAACAATCAGCTGTCATCCTAGCAACTAGCAGGGCGAGTCGCGAGTCATTGCTTGCACACATTGTGACTTGACATTTTAAATAAATAAAAAGAAAATACTTTGTTTTGAGTCACTTTATTTTTATTTAACGTCTACCGGTTACGGTACCTCCGTACCATCATCAGGACCGTTACAAAAATAATGTCGACAAATACAGAAGTACATATATACAGGGTGTTAAGGTACGTACTTGAGTTACTTTAACCAGTGATTCCTGACATTATTTGAAGTAAAAAATGTAAAAGAAATTTTGGTCGCCGGTGACATTTTTGATGTTTTTTTTTTTTTTTTTTTTCTACAAAAACATAAATAATGGTAGGTGTTGGGTAGTTGGGGGCGGGGTAAGTGGTGGGGCGGTAACTCGGCTGAGTGACCAATAAGGTCATGTGAAAAAAAAAACTTTTGTTTGATTTTGAAGAAAAAATATTTTGAAAAAAAAAAAATTTTTACATAAAAAAAGTCACCGGAGACCAAAATTTCATTTACATTTTTTACTCCAAATAATGTCAGGAATCACTGGTTAAAGTAACTCACTGGTTAAAGTACGTACCTTAACACCCTGTATATACATAATGTTATGAAAGAAAGGGACAGTATACTAGAGTGGGACAGAGCGTCAGTTGTTGGAGGGAGGAGGGGAATGGGGGATAAGTTAATAAAAAATAAAAATTGAACGAAGGTAAATTTAGTTGGTTATTAATGATTTCTTTTTTTTTAGTTTTTTTTTTAGTTGCTTCGCCAGCGGAGGCACGAAGTGAGACACAGCGCATGCTAAATGGAAAATTTTGTTTTCATTCAATTTTTTATTAGAAGGAACTTTTAGTTTACTTATTTATTCTTTGGTGCTCACTTATTTAAATAACTTATTGAAAGTATGGATTATTCTGACCACATAATTTTTAAAATAACCATTTTTTTTCACCTCAAGGAAACAAATAAACATCCCGTTGAACACGCGAAAACCGGAGGTTAAATAAACTTCTTTATATAAATGACTTTAATCACACGTGAATAAAACGGCAGAATTAGCCAGCCCATATTATATAGGTATCCCGCAGAAATACCTTAGTATTCCTAACCGCGCTAGTTGGATAAATAACACGTTTGATGTAGCTAAAATATTTACTTGCAAACTTTGGTTGGTCATTAGTCCAAACAATATGTGGAACAATCGTGCATCAGGCTCGGTAAAGGGTAAACATACATGGAATATCAAATACCGAGTCTGTAGCGAGTTATGCAAATAGTTCTGGGGACTTTACCCAATGGGAACTGTCACCTCATAATATCACGGTTCTTGCGGCGAATCTCTTATGATTGTAATTAATTAAGGTTGTGAAGATTTGGTCACTGATACCGTTACAATATCCTGTGTAGTAATAATAATTGTTATTAAGAATACGCAATTTCTGAAATTTTCATATATAATTTTTAAATATATATTCAAATAAATTGCCACCTCGGAACAGGCTCAGCCTAGTGAGGTGGCATATACCTAAAAGAATGTACATAACATGTATTTTTTTGGTTAATAAATAATAAAAAAAAAAAAATAAAAAAAAAATAACCACTGAAGTGTTCAACATCAAGATCGATTTCAGCAATGAACGTTAGGAATTTTTTTAAGCATTCGGTTTAATAATTTCCTGCCCTCATTCATAAAGTCACACCTCCGAATTTTAATATGGAGCCATGCAAATTTCTTACAGTATTAAGGAGCCACTGAGTGCAAAATTGTCTTCTGTATTTTTAGGATTCATAAAATCATCATTGTGTATGTTTCCTACAGCCGAGATGCTAATCACAGATGTAAATTTAAATTCGAACATAGTTTTTTTAACATGTAAACAAACATATAATCAATGTTTTCTAAAAAAAAGTTTTTCAATGATTTCGGATCGCGAAATGTCAATAAAAAATCATTACGAAGAGATGCGAGACATCTCTTGTTAAACAGTTAAACTACTAAGTAAGTCTTGTGATTTCTCTTCTTTACTTTGTATGTATACTGTAATGGCACTACTCCCCAATTCAAATACGAGAAATGTTTTCTCTATTGAATTGGGTAGATTCGTTAAAAAGAAACTACTTAATTGTAATTAGTTTTTAAGAACCAAGTGTGTTTCTTTTGTAAATCTATCATATGTATGTATTTCAAATAATAAAAAAAATAATTAAAAAAATATCCGAAGATCCCAACTAATTTATAAAAACATACTTTTGCGAAAAAAAAGTAAGTTAATACAAACATAGAAAATGACCTGGAGCATTGCGGAAATTTAGAATTAGTTTACGACGGCTTAATGAAGTGAAGATTCGTTACTAAAACAACGCACCTGGTTTCACTGAAAAAGTAACACACTTTAGCGGGCCGTTCATGTAGATATTTCATTCGTACACACAGTCACACATATTCTTTAATGGCTATTTTTTTCATAAACGGCGCTACATTTTTGTTCGATTAGTACGAATATAACGTGTATTGGATAAATGTCGTAAATATTCAATTTTTCTTTTTTTAAGTTAAAAGAAATTTACATTTCACTTTCTTAACTTAAAATTAAATACAAACATAAATACAAGGTAGTATAATTAATTTTGTTCTTGAGGTTAAATAGTTAAAGATAATTTACTTACATGCGATAGGTTAATTTTTTCTTTTGAAAGTAAAAAAATGATTCTAAACCAAGTGTTTTTAATGATGGTCTTAAGCGGAGTCAATAAAAAAAAATTCCAAAAAGTAACATTGGTGAAAATTTAATTTTTTTCATATGCATAATGCGGTACTTGAGCTCGGACTTTGATACTCAAATGCATAAGCCATTATCTCGGGCTCTACTGGGCTAAATCGACTGAAATTTTGGATTCTTATTTTAAATGATGGTCTAATCAACAACAAAATTTTCAATAGGTAACATTTGTGAAATTATCAATTTTTTCATGGATTTAATTCGATACTTGGGCTCGGACTTTGAAAGACGTTATCTCGGGCTGTACTGGGCCGAATCGATACTTATTTAAATTAATACCTACTTTCAGGTTCACAAATCCTACAATTATAATATCCCGTGATTTCTCACGGGTCTCACCTAAACTGTCACTTTGAAATTGTACGTATACTCCTGTTATTATATTCCTGTTTTTTTTTATGTAATAATAAACGGACAAATGGACACAATTTTTTTAGTACTAATTTATTTAAAAAAAAAATGGAGGAAAAACATATGTAATTTTTAGAACCTACAACAATATTAGATAACATTCGACAAATGAAGTACGTACGGAGATATACAAATGTATTTTTAGCTTGTTGATTACAACTTACGATTTTGAAAATTATCAAGTTTCTTAGTAAAATTATCAAGTTTTTTAGTTCCATCTAATTTCCTACCGCCGCGCGCCGCTGCTTACCCAACAAAGTGAATACAATGTATCGACAACAGAATAATAGCCCCAGGAAATGAAAAAAAAAAAAAATTAAAAATGCAGAGTGGTGTGATGGATTGTTATTTTCTCTAATTAACAATTCAATGCTGATGTTCGTGTAGATTACGAGTCTTATTTATTATCGTTGTGTTTACTATGAATATGTAACTGGACTTAGCGTCCATATTAAAGGATGTTCTGTGATAATCTGCCACGGAGAAATCGAAGGTGCTCGCCAGAAGATCGTGTGTGACGGGCTATGTTCGTAACGGTTCCACGACAACTCAGAAGCACGCAACTTCAACATCTCCTTTGAAAAGTCATTAAAAGGTATGAATAAAAAGAAAAATGGAACATAACCGAACCTAACGTAACCTACTTAAACAAATAAAAAATCTACACATTTAATGACTTTTCATGGGAAGTGTTGAAGTTGCATGATTCTGAATTGTCTGGTCACCATACGTCCGACAGTTGTCTCTTGGTAAGCGGGAATGGGTACTGCCGCCCGGGGAACCATTTATTGGAAAACCTCTGCCATAGGTCACCCGAAGTGGTTCGCTACGTTTGGTGACTTAACAGGGGTGCCCGGGTTTATGGGGTGAGGTTTGTCTAGGTCTTGGCGGCGGATGATTTGGATACACTGAATCCCAGATTCCTACCCAACCCTCATACCTTTTTCCTTCGTAGAATTTCCTCTTCTTCCTTTCATTAGAAATACCCACTACACAGCATCCCCAAAGATGACGTAGGCCTGAGGGAAATTATTTTCCTCGGGGCCTCCTATGTGGAGCTAATTTAAAAAAAAAATCTGACATCTATTGAGATACTTAAAACTACATATACTAATGATATCTGCTGAGAGACATTGAAACTACAGACATACACACAAACTACAAATATTTAAAATATTAGATAAAAACAAAGCTAATAAATTCTGAAGTCAACAGATAAGAGGACCAATGGCATTTGCATTTATAACAAATAATTTTAAAACAAGCTTAGCTTTGCTTTGAACAATATTAAAATAATATTTTTGATAGCGACGAGTTTTGGATTACAGCAAGGCTCCATCAATGCTGTTACATATAAATATTAAAACTTATTTTCTTAGAACGGTATTTGTAAAAAAAAATATATAAAAATTCAGTAAACCAATTTCAGTTTAGATTTGAACTTTAAAAATGTAGTAGCCATTCGACGAATCAATGCAACCCAATCAATATTACAAAAAAATATTTGTTAGACGTATGAATATTCAGCGTATCAAATTCAATAATATTTTTACTTCATATTTATGTTTGTACAAGTGTCGTTTCCTGCACTATTTATTTGTATAATTTTGTAAAAATTGTTATTTGTATGTAAAAGCCTTAATAGGCGTAAATAAATAAATAATAAACAAAGGATTCACATAATATTTCCTCAAATAAGATATTAAGTAAAGAAAAATTTGATTATTCACGACCAAAATAACAATTTACAATGGGATTGGATGATGAGTTAAAAAAATCATTTTTCGACGGGCCTTACTTACAATACATGAGTGGGAGGCAATATATAAAATTTAAAATTATATTCATTTTCCTTATTAGAAAGGCACATATGCATTAATTTCTTTAGTGTTGGATTTTACTTCTTTTTACTACGTTTGAATCCTGATCCAGGGTATTTTAATTAAAATCATAAAAATTCAATCTATTTAATAAACTCTGGTAGGTTGGTAGGCTTCGTATACCTTTAAGAATCCTAATATTTTGTACAATTTAGCTTGCAAGTGAGTCCATTGAGTCAGAAAAAATCGGGGTAAGTAAATACTTTCCATAAATACACACTGAAAGTGATTGAGAAAAAACGGAAACATTTTAAGTGTGCGAAATAAAAGAAAAGCAGCTATTTATCATGAATTTTTCATAGAAATCGGCGTGGAGATAAAGCTTTGGTATTAAGGCGTATAAAGTGAAAGGTTTTAAAAATCAACACACTCTAAATTAATAGTGCTTACGTAAAAATGTTGTCTGTTAATAAAAACCAAGCGACCAAATTGTAAAAAATTTGGTTCTTTCAAAATTAAAAGTTGAAATAAAAAAATTTAATAGTTTTTTTTATACTTTTTCAAATTTTGATTACACAGGATTCGATATCTTTGCAAATTTAATTTTGCATTAGCTGACTGTATTATCAGCTCATTTTAAATGGTTAATTCAGCAAATAACGAATGATCTCATAGTTTTATTAAGGATTATGGTTTATTTTAAGCAGAAAATAATTGGGGTTGAGAATTTGATGAAAATGCTGCTATTATAATAATGGTAATTGTACTGTTTTTTTTTGCAAAACTGCACTGGACAATTTATCAGCAATATTTTAAAATGATGCATTAAGATTTTTTATGATAATAACTTGTAGTATTCAAAAGCAGACAAACTACTGAAAGCACTGCTTTAAAAAGCAGACAGACCACTGTTTTTTTTTCTCTAAGATTTTTTTCTAGATGTGCGTTAAATGGGCGAGTCTGTATTCCCAAAGGAGGTAAATTTTACCTTACTTCTTGTATAATTGTTTTAAGACGATAGACTTCGCTTTTCGGCCCATACAAAAAGGACGCCCGGGAAAAAACACTTTTCTACATCGAAAATTGCACAAAATGAATATATTTTTTTAAACTGCCTTCTAGAGGGTGAAAGCTATGTCGGTATGTTTTCGAATTTTCGATGCGTTTCGTATTAACTTAAACATTCACTGTCAAACATGTACGATTTATCAAAAAATATTATTTAAGGAAAAAGTGCTGCTAACTCAATTCTCATAAAGAATTATAAAATTATAAAAAGCTACTGACAATTTCAATTTCGTGAAAGTTTCGGTGTAGAAAAGTGTATTCTCCATAAACCCCTTTTCGAGCGATTTCTGTAGGTAAATTTGAGCGTTGTCTTATTCGCACATTTCGCATTCGCATGTATTGTAAGTGGGCGTGAGCTTATTGTGAGCGACAGACGCGGGTGTTCCGCGTGTCGTTCAAAGTCTAGCCTCTTAATCCAATACATTGGCGGCCTCCTTGGTTGAGTGGTCACGATCCTCGACTCGAGTCCGGAAAAGGCGTGTTTATATCCCAGCGCACGCAAGTAAATTTGATTAATTTGTAGTACATCACAATTTATTTATTTAAAATAATATACACGGTGTACGGAAACTCGTAGTATACAAACGTGAGACTAGTGAATCTAAATCACATTTGGAGGTTTGAAAAATCGGCTATCGGAGTATTAATTTCCTTGTTGTCGCTGGTTTTCTCCGTCATTGGAGTTCCAATGGTCATGCCGGTGGGGAGAGCAATCTTGCTATAGAACACAATTAATTCGGATATTCATATATTTAGCATCAATAAAGTTTCGTTTAAAATGCAAACTCTGTTGCTACTAGTATAGTTAATAACTATTTTTTTATATTTATATAAGAATATTTTCCTTGTGATTTGGATTTTTTGTTCAATTAAAACACAATTGAGTTTCTCTGTGAAGAAAGAATGGTTTATTTTGTTAATCCAGATAATAATAATCTTAATCTCACAAGATTAACATAAAGAAATGTATTAAGGTAATAAAACATTACCTGTGAAGAAAGAAACGACATTTAATGTTATTAATTGTAATTCCTTAATCTCAATCACAATAGTAATTAATCTTCTCAATTTGTTCTGTCAGCTCATAGACTCTTTTTACTATTGTTTTAATAATTCATTTTCAAATTAAGAATAAAATATTGAGTCGACTATTAAGTAGGTACTGGGCGCATATCCAGTGACAGTCTACAATACATATAACCACAATGGCGAGACAAGCTCGGCATTGTTTTAAATCAAAGAAAATTATATTTTTCTTTATATCTCCCCCCTTAGGGAAGACAATTGACTATAACCTATTATGTACCCTCTTCGTGGTTCATTAATGCAGGTGCTGGAGTCAACTTCGAGATGTGGAAAAAATTTGATTCTGATTTTTGTCGACCAGTGTCTATCTTGTAAATTGAGTTTGATAATTTTTCTATAATTTTGTAGGGTCCGATTCTCAATTTGTCTAGCTTCTTCCTATTAAGTTTGTTTCCATTCTCCACAAAAACGATATCACCAACTTTGAAGTTGAAGGGTCTCCTGTTTTTATCGTAAATTATCTTGTTGTAATTATGTGATTTCATAGTATTTTCCAGAGCTATTTTTCTGTCTTGAATCAAATCGATAGAAGTTTTAACTCATTTGGCAAAATTGTAATATCTGTGCCGTTAAGTAGATACTGTGGCGCATATCCAGTGACAGTGTGCTCCGTTTCATTATAGTTTTTTACACAATTATGCGCTATAGTTGTCCAAGCTACTTTTGAGTCATTTTCGTTGATTTTGCATCTAATTTTATTGACTAGCGTTTGGTTCAATCTTTCATTTAATCCATTTGAGAAAGGTGAGTTTACTGCAGTAAAAATTATTGGAATATTTTTTTCATCCAAAAATTTTTTGAAATCTCTAGAATTGAGACCCGGGTATTGGTCTGAGAGTATCATGCCAATGTCATTATTTTCTGTGGAGTTTACGAGTTTGATGAAATCATTGGTATTTTGAGTTCTTGACGTTAAAATATATGCAAACCTTGTGAAATGATCTGATAGCAGGTGCAAGTATCTCTTTGTTGACCGTGAACCCCCAAAACCGCCTATTGTATCAATGGAACATATTTCAAAAGGTTTTGTTGCGGGACCCAAGTGGAACATCAATCCATATTTATTTTGACCTCTTGATTTGTTCTTTAAACATACTGCACAACTTTCGCAGGTTCTCTTTATATTGTTTGTCATGTTTTCTGCTGTGTACCACGAGCTTATCATTTTTTGCATTTGTTTAATTCCTATGTGACCTAGGTCTGCATGAACATTTTTGATAAATACTATGCTGAATTTTTCTGATAGAATTATTTTTTCTCTTTTTCTAACTTTCTTGTAATAAACATTATTCTTCGATATCAATTTATCTCTTCTGCACTGTATCTTCTCATTTTTGACCTGATCTTTTAAGATATCTTCTAATTTTATTAAGTTGATAACTTTTAATTGCTCATCTTGGTTCTCATCTGGTTCTAAGACTGGGTTTCTGCTTAGACAATCAGCTTCAATATTGAATTTTCCTGGAGAATATTTAATTTGAAAATCATATTGTGATAGGTAGTATGTTAGATCTCCTAATTCTTCATCAGTTCTTGATTTTATATTCATATTCTCCAATGGCTTGTGATCTGAAAAGACAGTAAATTTCTTACCTATCAATAGATGTTGCCAATATTGAATACATTCTTTGATAGCTAGGCATTCCAGATATATAGCCTTCTTCCTTTTTTGAACTTCATTCAATTTCTTTGAGAAGTAAGCTACTGGTTTTTCCTCATTGTTTTCTTGTGGCTGTTTTAGGATAGCTCCCACTCCTAGTATACTAGCATCTGTATATATATGTATAGGCAATTTCGGGTCAAATATGGTTAATATTGGTTGAGAACATAAAATTTGTTTCATTTCATCAAATGATTCTTGGCATGCCTTAGTCCAGTTAAAGGTTTGACCTTTTCTCAAAAGATTATGCAACGGATCCAATTTCATTGCTATTTTTGGCACATATTTATGGTAAAAGTTTATTTTTCCCAAAAATTGTCGCACGTTTTTCTGCGTTTTTGGGGTTGGAAAGTTTCTTATTGATATCAAGTTATCTTTCAGAGGTCTAACGGAATTATTTTGTATAATGTGACCCAAATATTTAACTGAATCGGCTGCAAACATGCATTTTGTAAACTTTAGTCTTAAGCCTTCACTTTTAATTGCTTGAAACAGCTGTGTTAGATGTCTGACATGTTCTGAGAAAGTTTTTGAAAAAACCAGGATGTCATCTATGTAATTTACTGTGAAATCTCCGAGTTTATGTTTCCGTATTATGTTACACATAATTCTCTGAAATATAGCTGGTGATGTTTTTAACCCGAATGGTAAACATGACCACTGGTAATGACCTTCTTGAGTGACGAATGCAGTTTTGTGTCTGTCTGTGACTCGCAGAGGAATTGACCAAAATGCTGAATTCAAATCTAGTGTTGAGAAAAACTTACAATCTCTTGTTTTTACCATCAGGTCTTCAATAAGTGGGAACGGCTGTGACTGAGGGACAACAAGTTTATTTAACTCTCGAAAATCTATGCACAATCTAGATTTTTTATTTTCATCTTTTTTATAAGCTAATGTAACTGGAGCTGCAAAAGGACTATATGATTCTTCTATTATCTTTTTTTCTAATAATTTTTCAATCTGTTTTTCAATCTCTTTTTTATCTTCGATTGTGCAACGATACGGTCTTTTGCTGCAATATTTTTCTACTAATAAATCAATGTGTGCTTCATAATCTTTTACCATTCCAATGTCATATTTGTCCTTTGCAAATACAGATTTATTCTTCACTATTAAGTCATCAATCACTGCTTGTTGTTCATAATCTAGATGATTTATATTAGCTATGAAGTTTATTTGTGTAAAATTTTCATTGAAGTTTATCAAATTATTAGATTTGGTTTGATTAGGAACTATTTCATTTATTTGTGTTGGAGCTTTCTGACTGATTTCTAATTTTTCATTTTGAATTAAGCCAAATTTTTGTATGCAATCAAGTCCAATTAAAAAATCATAATCAAAATTTTCCTTGTCAATTACAAAGACATCCATATTTTTTTCAACGTTAAAAATAGTTACATCCAGTGATATCATACCAATTGCCTTTTTAACGCCATTAATTGTTTTTAAGTTAGTATTGTTCGAATAACATAGTTTTTCATTGTTTATCTTTAATATCCTTGAGTTTATCAATGACACATTAGAGCCCGAGTCATAGATTCCGAATATTTCAACATGTTTATTTAACACTAACTTTACTTTAATTAATGGCGGCGCTATTAGTTTTTTTGGTCCTCACATTGCAGTTCGCATTCTAATTCTGAATTATTAATGTGCTTTATTTTTCTCTTATCATTTTCTTTTTCATTATTATTATTCTTTCCTTTAAACCAACATAAATCTTCTGAGTGATAGTGCACTCCTTTGTTTAATTTTTCACAAACGCTACATTTTTCTTTCAACGGCTTAGTGTCATTCTTCTTTCTTATAAACGTTTTCTTCGAAACCAAATGTTCTAATTTGCCAAGTTCATTAAACAAGTCTTTTGTTTCTATAACCTCATCCTTGTTGATTCTATCTGTTATATAATCTGGTAAACCGACAGCAATTATATCGATTAAAGTCCCCTGATCAATTGTTTTTCTTACTTCAAGTAAAAGTCTTTCTTTTTTAACTGCATATTCTAATAATGATCCTGATTGATACTTGAATGATAAAGCATACCTGCTAGCAATCCAACCTTTATCACCATAGGTTTGTATAAAGTTTGATTTCCAATCTAACCACTCTGATCGTAAACCAAGCTTGATCATCATTGATGAATACCAATCTGTGCATGATTTGTCCATAAATAATCTGAAGATTTCAATTTTTTCTTCATCTTTAGTTATGTCAAACCTTTCACATTCTTTTTCAAATACTTCCATCCAGTGACATGCACTTATATTTTTTCCATGAAATTTTTCAAGTACGAACCTGTCAGCCAACTTTTTCATGCTTTGTTTTTCTTTTTTCTGCTGATTTTCAACTAATTTTTCCAAAATTTTCACTATAGGGTCTTCTGAACTCCTTTGATTGGCAATAAACAACTGTTCTTGGGTAATTTCCTCTAGAAATTGGTCCTGAAAAATCATGTTTTTATCCGCATCCACGTATGTTTGTGAAATATCTTCTGCCATTTTTATCCATACACTTCTTTTTTGGTGTCTTTTTTTTAATGTATTTTTTACTGTACTATAAGCCTTAGAGGTGTAGATAGATTTGTGGAGTGATGCTGCTTGACATTCTTCAGGAATCAGGAAAACTTTGTCATCTTGTGTAACAATTGAGGTTATGGCAATAAAATTGGACTTTCCGTCTGTTGTTGGTTTTAACTGAAATTCAAATTTCAACTTTTCCATTTTTTGACATTAAATGTCGTTTTATAAGAATATTTTCCTTGTGATTTGGATTTTTTGTTCAATTAAAACACAATTGAGTTTCTCTGTGAAGAAAGAATGGTTTATTTTGTTAATCTAAATAATAATAATCTTAATCTCACAAGATTAACATAAAGAAATGTATTAAGGTAATAAAACATTACCTGTGAAGAAAGAAACGACATTTAATGTTATTAATTGTAATTCCTTAATCTCAATCACAATAGTAATTAATCTTCTCAATTTGTTCTGTCAGCTCATAGACTCTTTTTACTATTGTTTTAATAATTCATTTTCAAATTAAGAATAAAATATTGAGTCGACTATTAAGTAGGTACTGGGCGCATATCCAGTGACAGTCTACAATACATATAACCACAATGGCGAGACAAGCTCGGCATTGTTTTAAATCAAAGAAAATTATATTTTTCTTTATATTTATATAATTCTCCTTTATGAATTTATTTAAAAAATCAATTTTGTATTTTTTTTTCAAGTAAAATATTGAATTGAATTGACTTGACTGCTGTGCGGCAGGTACTCAAATACAAAGGTATATATTTAAAACATTACCATGTCTGGAGCTTAGAAGTTAAAATGTCTGTTTAGTTTAGTTTCTTCGAGATTTGTTTTAGTTTCTAAACGATTGTGTTTTCTGTGGTTATAACTCATTGATGGTGTATTTTGTTAGGATCTTGTATATTTTGCAAAATATACAGTATAGATACACACATACAATTAGTACGCAATGCAAATAATTGATAGATTTGTACCCTCAATCAGATGAAAGCAGGTATATACTAAATATCTAAATATCTATCCCAATATCCCCTAGAGCTCTTAAGCTATATCAATAGCTGTTGACCAACTGTAATAAATCTGAAATTATCCCGAGCATTGGCAACAAACTACAGTGAGCTGCATATTGGGTACGGGTCAGAGCTCACTCCGGATTGAATTTGGCGAAGTTAAAGCCGGGGGTATGATTACGCGCGAGTAAAGTTTGACGAGTTGGACGAACAACAACCCAATTGCTGGGATTGGCAGTGGTTTCGAGGTAATCCCGCCAGCCGAAACAGCCACGCATTCGCTTTGCCAGACAGTTCAACTGTCCTAAGGTAAAACACCGTGTAAGCCACATTTTTACAAAATGAGTTACATTTGCATTTTTGGACATATTTGTGACTTTAAGCCAATATTTTTGTGCAACCATTGTCGGATAGAGTTTATTTTTAAGTAACAATACATTTCCAAAATCTAAGCATGTACTTGCTGAGTAGTGGTATATGTTACACATAGTTTTTTGATGTGGAAAATATGTTTTATAGTGTTTGAAATGTTTTTTTTTCTTGAATTGGCTATTACTTCCAAGCATATAGAATACACTTTATGCTTATACCCTTGTCTATTTTAACATTATGGATTATGACATAGATTAAAAGAACACAAGACAAAATTTTGGTTTAAAAACAACAATTTTATTTTATTAAAATAAACCAATCACTTAGTATTTAACCACGAATATATTTTTTTTTATCGAGCGGGTTTCGTTTCGACCAAGCTTCATCAGTATATAATAATAACTAAATACTAAGACAGAGTTGGTGGATATATATATAGGTTGAGAAACAGAGGGAGAAAGAATGTTACAAAGGGACAAATTTAGACAGAGACAAAATAATTTGAAAGACATACAATTGATAATTAATAAGTGGAAGGGAGACAACAATATATGTAATCCCAAGTAAATATACAAACTATTTCTTCAAACTTCGCAAAATCACTTTGTGGCGTCATTTTGAATTAAATTAAAACAAATAACTTTGTTTAAACCACTAATATAATGACAATCACCTACATGTTTCAAAACCGATGGTTTCTTCGTCAGGGTAGTAATGACATTAACAAAATAAACAAACAAGTATAGACTAAAAATAACTGATTAAAAAGAACTATGGACAAAAATATTATAGAGAGAGGTGATTAATTAATTAAAAAATATCGTAAAAAACAATTATTTAAAATTAAATATAAACATTATTTTAAAATATGAAAAATTAATTATTAATAAGAAAATAAATTTAAGATACGTTAACCTATATTTTTATTTTCTTTCCTTGTCCTATTCACTATCCAGTGGCATGCACAGAGTTTTTAATCAGGGTAGGCAGTAGGAAAAACTGCAAATATTTGATACAAGCTTCTGCTCGCGACTTCGTCTGCCCAAGATTAGCACTTCTATTAGCCTATTTTCTTTTCCTAGGTCCCATCTATGTTTATACCAAAATTCTTAACCTATTTATTTAAAATATCTATAATTCTTGATTCGATTCAAAGTATTAGGCGAGTACTTCAAATAAATTCACTAATTTTCTAAAATAGAATTTTGATTTAAATGAAATTTGATTGTTTTGCAAAATGCCATTCTCAAATTTTGACATTTTCTATTAAACAATAATTATTATTTTAATATATTGGAAATAGATAGCTTTATAAAGTCTATCTGTTATTCTAACGTATGAGCTATATTCTTGTAAAGTTTCATTAAAATCAATTCAGTAGTTTTTGCGTGAAAGAGTAACAAACACACATACATCCATACAACGTTTGCGTTTATAATATTAGTAATATTACAGAAGCTTAGCACATACGACTTTAGACGTATGTTGGTTGGGAGTAATTGTCAGATCAAATATCCAAATAACAACTTCGTTTATAAATACTACCAGCCAATTGCTGGATGTATTAAAAAACTCGGGTTTTTTGATTCACAATTGCATGAAAGAATGCCAAAATAATATGAATTTTCTTTTGTGAGTTCAGTTGTACCAAGATGGCACTGATTGGTTTTGTGATTTTTATACGGAAAGGCACGGCCTTTTTCGGTACTAATCAATGAGGTTTTACCTATTAAATTAAATAAATAAATAAATTTAAAGATTCATCCTGGACTTGCATAAAAGTCAATAGATGTCGCATATTAAATATAAACGGAGTTCTACAAATTAATCAGTAAAACAATAAATAAATAATAAAAGACTCGCTAAGTAGATCAGATTTGTTTTTGTAAAAAAATATAATTGATTATAACTTAGGAGAAAACAGATTTATTTAAAGTGGCATAAAAGCAATGCTCTTACTTAAAGAATATATATTTTTTTACTTTGAGTAAATTGAAATACTTTCAGGCGACTGATAATTAAACCACGGTGTTATTGAAAAAAATATTTGTAGAACAATACTGAACCAAAGCTTTTTATTCATTCAGAGGGTGGTAATACTTAACAAGGATCTTTTCCCTTAAAAATATATACGTAGACTTCCTACTTAAATAATTTTCCTGATTTTGAGAGGCGGCCGATGTTTCAAAACCTTCCAATAAAAGTATTAAAAACCGTTACGTCCTGTAAATTTTAACTAACGTTGGATGAAGAAACTAATTAAGATATCACTATTTTAAGAATTTTAAAATCTAATTTCAAGCCACTGTGAAATATACCACTCGTAGACTCGGTTACATAAATTAATTTCGACTCTTCGACATCTGAATTTTTGAATGAATATTTCGTTCCATAAAAGTGTCAATAAATTTTTTTCAATTCAAGCACGGAATGGAAAATAGTTAGCATGCAAAAGGTTATGTCATTATTATTTTGAATTTCAATAAATATTCTAATTTCTGCGGATCGAAACACGAAGACCGCGTGTTTCCGAGTCAGCGCATGGACGGCCGACTGGCACAGGTGCACCGACATGAATGTTTGTATGAAAACGTACGAAACTGCCCACAGTGAAGCCAAGTTCAGATGTTCACAACTCGGTACAAACTGCCGCCGGTTGATTCGGGCGCTGAGCACCGGTAATCTGAAATCCGAAACCCGCGTTCTCTCTGTTTCTACCCTACGGAACGAAAATACATAAGATATTTGAAAAGTTTCTAATGAGTCCATTTTTGAAATCTATGTTTAATGTTTTAATTTTTCAAGGCCCTATATGTATCGGGTGTGACGTCACAGCGAACGATTTGTATTTCTTTAGACAAGGCTATATAGTGAGTACAACACTGAAAATGTATTACGGCCGAATCGAGACGATTAAATCGATTGAAGAACACGTTCATTTTGAAATTTTGGCATCTCGTCACTACTTTTATTGCATTGTGTAAAAATAGACATTTTAGAAATTGATTCAATTTCCCTGCTGTAATTTTCGTATAATGAAATTAGCATAAAGATATTTTACAGTGAAAATAGTAAGATATTAACGTTATAAAGTTACAAAATTCAGCCCCGGTAAGAAAATATCATGCTCCGTTTAAACAAAACACTTTTTTTAATAGTTTTATTTTGTGAAAATAAAAAAAATAAAACATCTCAGAAACTTCCACAAAATTATGTATGTTATAAAAAAATGAGCCTAACCTAGTTTATTTATCCAAAGGTATCTTAAAAATGATTGTTCACATAATATTAATTTAGTTATTCATCGAAATGTATATTATCATATTATTAAGGTATTTACATAAAACTAAATGCATTTGAGCAACTCGAACAAAGTTCTCCTTAACCACTTTATTGATAAAACTCAGTTGCAACAGAAAGCTGACCATCGAAAATTTTAAAATTTTACCTCTATTGAAATCTCTTCGATATCTTTTAGATCGGCTCTGTAGAGGATATTGGCTGAGTCAGACTACCTGTCTTAATGTCTCCAACACTAGCGGGTAGATACCATAAAATTAAGTCAAGGGGTTCCCTAACGTAATAATACGCCGGGGAATCTCTTTACCCAAACCACAAACGACCTGGAACTATCGATTAAACTTAATGTATTTTAAAGTAACGTATTCATAAAAAAAATTGAATAATGTAACGAGTGAAATAAATATCGGGATAACGGTTTTTAATCTACATAAGTAGTGAGATTCTAGGCGAATTCTCGTAAATTGAACCATAAAATCTGTTTTATAGTATTTTTCTTTTGAATCGACTGTAAGGACCTAAGAGTATGTATATTAGAGAGACGGCATTTGAAGTGTGCCCGCGCGCCTTTTAGAGAATTCTACCCACACGGCTGACGTTGGCTGTCACCATGTAAAATGGCTGCTGTCGTAAAAATGTCGGAACGTATTAAACGGCCAAAAACCAGCAGTTAATGTAAGCCGTTTAAGTAAAATTCGCGAGCGAGCGCGCGGGCACACTTTACATGCCGTCTCTCTAATATCCATACTCTTAGGTAAGGACGCTTATTATGGGTTCAATAATAACTCAAGTTTATCATACCAGATTTACAACAGACAGAGAATGTCAGTGGTGAGCAGATCTGGCAGAGGAAGGATGAAATAGACTGAATGATATTGAAATGAGATCCTGAGGCATATGCACTGTAAATCACGCGTGTTACAGATGTGGAAATCCAGAAAGAATGCAAGGATGAAGTATATACACGTAATGGCAAGCGTGTGGCCAATCAGACATGGTAAGTGTATTTTTGGATAATTTTATTCCATCTTATCCATAAGTAGAAATAGTATGCTTGCCAAACATAGTAATCTATTCTTAGTTAGCATTACGCTATTCTCTTTAGAGGTACGCAGGTAAGATGAAACGTCACAAATGTCTGTCCTGACACACATATCGTGCTTTATTCCTCTTCATACAGCTTCACGAAAAAAACAACACTTCTATTATTCCAACTTTTGACGTGACCCACTTCACGTTATGTGATTAATTTGGTCGTGACATATCTTCCTGAGACATCTCCGACTCTTTATTCTATGTACTTGGGCGTCTTATGTTTTCCTAGTACTCCTTTCTTCTTTATTCTTTATACGTGTCCAAACGATTACAGGAAGTTACGTTTATGCTTCCTCTGGCTTTTACGTTAATAATAAATATTTTATTATTATCATATATTATACACTACCTATTAATAAGTTTCTCCCCTGACTCTAAATTAATTAAAACATAACTCTGTCGAGTCGAGTTCAAACGTAAAATGTTACGATTATGAGTGACATTATAGGATAATGAACGGGACTATTTTTAGTATGTCATGTAGCTGCAAGTTGCTTTCTACATTGCCTTTTACTGCCACGGATGCATTTTGCGCACCTGAAATTGTACAGAAGTTAGCACATAAAGTGATGTCGTTGATTATAAAACATTAAGAATCAAATTAAAAAATATACGAAAAGCGCCTAGTTTAATTTATGTTGTAAACAATGGCGCTCCGTAGTCTAAATCATTGAGAGTTCAACATTAGCGATTTATAAAATAGGAAAGAAGTTCAAATTGTTATTAGCAGTTTTCTTCTTCATCAATAATATAATATGGAATAATGTCATCCAAAAAGACTGTGGAGCTAGAAATCCATATCCAAAAGAATTAGAACAATTATTTGTGTTGGTAGTTTAACAATAACAGTAAAAAAATCCTACTATACTAGTGACTTGAAACAATCCGTCAATTGACTTAATACATTTTTTTATTTGTGGCTAATGAATATAATGAGTTGCATTGAATGATATAATTTGAAGTTCGAAAATCACAGTTTACTTAAAAATCGATGCGATTTTAATGATTTGTAAATGTGAAACATCAAATTAATATTACATTGCAGAAATAAGTCATTAACCTTTACCTAACCATTTATTTGATTACACTAACTAACTAACTAACCATCATGCCGTTTCCCCGCAGGGGTAGGCAGAGAGGATGGACCGCCAAACAACTCGGTCTTGGCATACACTCCTCGCCTCATTCACATTCATACATCTTATCATACATGCTCTTCTATTATTCTGACTCTTGACATGGCCCGACTCAAGTATCTGATTCACTTGATCGTGCCATGTCTTCCTCGGGCGTCCTCGACTTCTTCTACCATTCACATTAGTATCATATATTCTCTTGACACTCCTTTCTTCGTTCATTCGCTCTATATGTCCAAACCATCTAATCTTTTTTAATCTTACTTATGACGCTCACATCGGCCTTGCATTCTTTTCGGATCTCAACATTCCTCACACGATCATACATGGTTTTACCACACATACGCCTCAGGGATCTCATTTCTACAGCATTCAGTCTACTTTCATCCTTTTTCTGCCAGTTCCATGCTTCACTGCCATACATCAGGGTAGGTACCAGCACTCCATTGTGAACTGCTAGCTTCGAATCTGAGTTTGTGTATTTGGGAAGTATGTTTACGAGAGATGGGAAGGCTGATAGGGATATTGAAAGAAGGGTAAATGCAGGTAACTCTATTAATGGTGGACTGAATGCTGTTGGCGCCAACAAAAAGCTGTCCAAAGATTACACTAAACCAAACAAATATCGTGAGCACACAGAAGCCCACACATGCAGCGCGGATATGTTGTCACCTGAATGCGTTCGGTCATCTTGTTAAATTTCTACCGAAACATCACATATATTTGCTTAATCTTCGGTATGCCTTCGGAAATCCTCACTCGGCCACATTTCCATCAGGTAGTGTATTGTAGATTTGTTAAATATGGCGCTGTTCATTGGTAGGTACGGGCGGGATTTTTTTTACTACGGAGTAGGGGTGTATTGTTCAAACTACAGGAACACCCCACAAAAAGTAGTACCTACATAATAGTAAAAAAGAATCCCACAAAAAGTAGTACCTACATAATAGTAAAAAAGAATCCCACAAAAAGAGTAGTACCTACGTAATAGTAAAAGAGAACCCCACAAAAAGTAGTACCTACATAATAGTAAAAAAGAATCCCACAAAAAGTAGTACCTACATAGTAGTATAATCCAAGTGAGTTTTTCCATATTTCAAATCGCAATAGACCGTCGCTCACGTATCATCTCTCTCTTTGCAAAACTAATTCTAAACCAAACTCACATCTGTACCAGATCCACTCAGTAATTTAACTTAAATTATTACCACAGTGACATTTTGATCTCGGCTATACGGGAAAATTCATTTCACAACAAGACTCGTACTAGATCATTCTATCTACCTTTCCATCTACTCCCGTCTCTCGTCTCTTAACCATAATCCTGTATTTTCCCTCATTAAAGTAAGTACATAATTGGCATAGTTTTTGAAGTAAATACTTCTTTTGACTTGAGGGGTAAATTGGCGAATGCGTTACGGAAATTACAGCGTTACGAGAGGCGTAATATCGTGCGTTACGGCGAACGATAGTAAGTTTAAATAATTTTGAGGTTCATTCCTCACAATCTAATCGTAACAATAGTGTTCAAATCCATAGTAATGACGTTTGGAATGGGTGCTGGCATTTATGTTGACAATAGTTGTGTTGTTGTTTCTCACATTCTAAACGTTAAACTAATAACTAGCAATTTTTCGATTGGAATTTTTTGAATTTCCTGATGCAAATGTGAATAAACGTCGCTCTTTAACTAGAATCCGCATCAAAAAAGTTTTATTTTTAACTTTGTAAGAATTAAATCAACAATCCCATTATAAGCGTAATTCAATTTTCATTAATTTAATCAAATTTTCGTTTAGAGTGTGCGAACTCAGTGTATTGAAACGACTGATTTGTTACGATGATTGGTAACAATCCAAATGAATCTTCAATTTACATTATTATACACTGATGATTGGAATGGTTTTATTCGATCCCAGAAAGAAAATTAGATTAGATTACTAAAGAAGCATTTACTTCAGTCGTGTGGTCGAAATCACACTCGTATTTTTTTTTACTGTTTGCATTGTGCATGTTATGTTTTAGATTTGCTGACTATTTTCCAAAATGAAATAAATAAAAAAACTGCTACAACACGGCTACTAGACCTAAACAATTGTTGTATCTCGTGAGGCTGAAGGTGAGAAGGAGAGAAAGCGATGGGGAAGAGAAAGGTATTTACCTAGATATTCAGATCTTGTTTTCAAAAGCGGCTAAAGCCATTTCAAGCCGTCGTATGACGACCGTCCTTGGTTGAGTGGTAAGACACTTGACTCCCAATCGGAAGGTCGCGGGTTCGAACCCGGCGTGCGCCAATAAATTTTATTTGATTAATTTGTGTTATTTCACAATTAATTAATAAAAATAATATATACTGTATTTGCGGCACGTTCCAGAGTGGAAGATACTGTCAGTATCGCCCTGGTGTAAGACCACCATTCAGAATTGAATCGTTGCTTAAGAATGGCTTTAGCCGTGTTTAGTGACTAGATCTGAATAGCCAGGTACTTCCCCACCTTCCTCTTCCTCGTACCTTCCCCGCTTACCTTCAGCCTCATAACATACCCCAATTGGGGATGCCATAGTCTCACTGGCTCCAGTTGGGTCTCTTGAGAGGTATTAACTATAAAAAAAATTAAAAACATGCGCTCCGTGTGTGACCTCTGCTTTTCCGGAACAAATAAGAACACTCTCCGATGAAAACAGGATACTCAACTGTAAGCCGTGCAATTGCCCAACAGAGTTCTATTTCTTATTTTAGGGTGGAATATTTAAAAAAAGAATCTACAGACTATAATAATTTGAGTCGGTCTAAGTGCACTTCGAATATCGAGAAGAGGAAGCAAGCAAATGGTGACGACGGTATGAGCGTTTTTTTCTTAATTAGAGAAACAATATGTACACTTAGCAATAAACTTTGTTACTCGTAACTAATACTTGTTCCTGTGGGTACCGGATTTACTGATAAGTCGGGTTCTATATCGCAATGTTTTAACATTAAACATTGTTTAAGTTTCCATCAGTCAGTTCTGCGGAAGCAGCGACCAGAAAAAAATTAAAACTGTTTTATGTAGGTTACGTTTTTTAGATTTTCACGGCCAAAAGCATTTTCGTTGTTTGTCGACGGATCTGCCCTGATGATGGACACTGCAACGCTGTCCGAAACGTCGGCTAAAGAAGGAGGTAGCACAACACGGCATAATACCCCAAAAAAAAACAACGAAAATGTTTCATGTAGGTTTTGTAAAAAATCACATGAAGGATATTTTACACTTTTTACAAGAAGATAGGTTGCCTTCCATAAAGACATACGCTTATCAAATTTATTTCAAGCTAATGCTAAGATGCTGTTCATCACGTTAATAATAATAACTAGCAGTGAAAAACCCACCCCGCGGGTTTTTGCTTCGCCCAGTTTAAGTGTTGGTGACTATTTATAAGGCATCACCCTTTCGAAAAACTAACTACTATTATATATAAACTAAAACTTACTAAATACTATCACTACAGAATACTTATATTTAATAGGTAGATATATAGTAGTAGACATTCTTAGATTAAGACCGTGAATAATGAGAGGAACACTCTTCACCCCAACATAAATCTTCTTATTATTGAATGAAAGCGAAAAATGTTTCTTCTTCTTCACACTTTTTCCTTAAATATAGTATTATAGATGGCGCCACATCCGTTTGCAAATCGCATGTGAGCGAGTGATAAGTGTGCATATTACGGCAGCAGCTCCGTGGAAAAAGGCACGTTCACGGACGGGTCAGAACGGTTTCCATACAGTGTGGCGTTGGAGATTTACTCGGAGTCGGGTTCCTTAATTTGAACCGTACGTATTAATATACTTCGATAATCTTTGGATAATTTTTATAGCGCCGTTTTCGTAAGAAAATCACATCAAGTGCGCTGTAAAACGTTCTATATATTTAAAATTAAATTAAAACAAATAACTTTGTTTAAACCACCAATATAATCACAATCACCTACATGTTTCAAAACCGATGGTTTCTTCGTCAGGGTAGTAATGACATAAATTTATTTTTATGTCATTACTACCATTATTATTCATTATTATTTTCTATATATTTGTTTGTAAAATTTGTGTGTCTTATTTTGTGTATATAATTATATACACGAAATAAATAATCGATATGTCTATATACTAACATCAATTTGTGCACTGAGCAACATGAATATTTTCAATGCGGATCACTGAAGTGTGGTTTGTTAAATTAATGTCCCGTTTTCTATTTAAAAGGCATAAAATGATTATAATTGAATGCCGCATGAATTGAATATTTATGAGTGCATAATGGCCAACATTCAAAAGTGCATTATTAAAATAGTTGAACCATGATTTTGGATTAAGCGATTTGAAATTAAGAGTTATTTACTCACAATAATTTAGTATTCAAACACGCATTTCATTTTCCCAAAACATTTAAAATCAAATTAATAAATACAGCAGCATGAAAACTAAATTCTTCCAGTGATATAACAATATTTACTAAAATGTTTTACGTGCAATTCCATCACTCAATGACAATACAAAATTACCTTCACGTGAAAACTCCTTTTCCAAACTTATAACGAGCTTTCATACCCTGTTAAATTCATATACTAAGTCAGGAAATGCCAATTCACTACGAGGGGCCGTACTTACCTTTACAGATTACGCCCAGCAGGGGGGCAAAGTTGACCAGTGTCGTGTTTTGAGGTCCTCTTGTACAGATAAACAGGGATGGAAGCAGTTCAATGGTTACAAGACAGTTATGATAATAATAGGTTTATAGAATCGAATATACTATTTATACTCCAGAACGGCATTAGGGCTTCTATGACACTCCAAGTTCTCTAAGAATATATATTATGTGACGTTAGAACAGCTAACGTACGATATCGTGGGACAACGGTAGGTAGAGGCAAAGGCCTTCTGGATAGGAGGGGAGCCATTATCGATGCTGTGCTGGTGTCCAAGAGGTTCTAGGGCTACTGAAGGTGAACCCAGCAGTCCCTCTGACTGGTGGTTTGGCAGTCTCCTATGTATTTTGAAGGGACTACCTCCCGCGACCTTCGGATTTTCCAGTCAGCACTCTACGATGAAAACTATAAAATATATAACTACATAATAACAATGTTTTTTTTATTACATTTAGATACATCTAATTAATAAAAAATAACTAAATAAAAATCCTTGAAAAACGCTTTTCTTTTTTATGTTTCAGAGTTTTGGGATAATGTCATTATAAACTGTGACGGTAATTATTTTTTTGCTCCCAGAACGCTTTATGTATCTATCTACAAGAACTAAGATTTAATTTTGAAATGAAAAACGTTAAAAGATTTTAAGAATGCCTCGAAAACTACTTTCTGAATTTTTGATCGAGATTCTTTAATAAAGTTATGCTAATAGAATACAACCAGTAAATTTTCGCTGAGACAATATAATTTATAAATTTATTTTCAAGAAATAAGAAGCCTTAAAAAAATTTATTATCTGGGCTGAAAAATGCTTGAACAGATTTCCTATTTGTAAGCCCCTTACTAAATAAACGAGCATTACATATCAAAATTATTTGGTCAAAATCTCTTCAGTGTTCAAAAGATTTATACTTTCTGAAAAGAATTTCCAAACATGGCTTGTTGTAATAATTATCTCAAATTCTCAAAAAACAACAATGAGTATTTTCGTTTTTTTTTTGTTGGTATTATGCTACCTCCTTCTTTAGCCAACGTTTCGGAGAGCGTTAGATGTCGTTGTATGTCACATCTGCCCTGATGGTGGACACTGTAACGCTATCCGAACATTGGCTAAAGAATGAGGAAAGGCAATACGGCATAACACCCCAAAAAATAATAACGAAAATACTTTTGGCTATTATTGTCTGAAATATATTTTATTTATTTATTAATTTTCAACGCCCTAATGGGCTTTTACATTTTATTTATTTATTTGTAAGAGACAAACAGCTTAATGATAAGTGTTAGGTTTTATATATAATAAATGCACTGTTTAAATAAAATAGAAAAGCTTATAGAAATGCACATTTTAAAGACGGTAGGTATAAAGGTAAATTTAAGAAAAGAGAAAAATAAAAAATAAACAGAAAGCAGTTTTTGAATTGCAGATGGCATAAAAATTATAATAGAGTGTATGTCAATATATTTACAGGTGAATAATACATGACAAAGTTCATGATACAGAAAAAGAAAAGAAAGGAACAAGTTTTTACATTATAGATAAATAGAAATAATACAAAAATATATGTACAATATATAGTACATAAAAATATCATTCAAGTATCTTTTAAATAATGGTAAACTGATATCACATGTCGACATTTGAGCTGAATGTTTCTAAGTGAAAGCGAGAAATAGGTGCATGTATGTGGTAGTTGGTACCGGAATTATTGTTGCAGAATAATATGTTTAGCCTAGTTCCTCGAGTAGGTACCTTTAAGTCGATGAGATGCAGGAGTTCACAACAGTCTAATTCGGAGTGAATAATTTTAAACAAATAACTTAAGTAAATTATTTTTAGTTTTTTTTTTCTATTTGGTTGTCTTTATATATCATCAAAGTATCTTATACAATAATAATACCTTTCCAGGCTTTAAAGTCTTACATTAATCCTCAGATCAATTTACTAAATGCATGCTTGAAAAAATAAATCAAAAGATTTTAATTTTGATGCCATGTCTTATATAGGATCTTTAAATTAAATTTATGATTTTTTTCTCTTTTTTGCCCTCCTTTTAATTCTTTTAAAGTTGTTTTTCTTTATCTAATTTATTTTGCTTATATTTATCTACTTCTTTACATTTACATAGTTTTAATCTTCATAATATTAGTTAAAAAATTATTGACTTTGATTTATTATTTGTGTATGATCACATGATGTAAACATTAGTTATTGGGTTACAATCTAATTTGTTGTTTTCCTTAATGTATGTAACGTCATTAATCAATAAATGTTTCAAATAAAATAAAATAACATTACCGACTTTAAGATATGTTATTTCTAAAAGTTTAGTTTAATTGAGCCTTATCCATGTATATATTTTTAATAAGTGTTTCTTACATCATTTATTTCATTATTTTCTTTTTTCTAATTTAGAATGTTAATCAAAGTGTTTTTTTTTCTATTACATCATTTACATTCATATTTTTCTTAAAACCAAAAATGTTATCAGAAACCTCATTATATTTTTTGAACTTTGTTAACAGTCAATATGTAAAAATGTGTATATAAGTACAATTATATGTTTTCCCAAATACTTTTTAAAAATAAAAAATAAAAGTATATCTAACGCAGGTCAATTCATTGTCGTAAAAGCAACAATCTCTTAAAAGGATCACAACAGTAATTTCTACCCTATCCATATTTGTGAGCAAATAATAACGTCATGTTAACCCTGTAGCCAGCCACTGCAGACGAATGAATAAAACATCCTCCGTACACTTGATATGGCGTAGGAGAATCGCGAGCTTTCCGACCACCTTGCGAATGTCCGGTGGAACCCTTTGCGAAATTGTCTATTTCGCTACGACCTAAAACCTATAATTATTCGAAGCAGTGACTTGGAACGGAGTAAAAGAAGATTATTATGGTTAAGTAGATTTAATTAACATTGCTTAGCATCACGAACCCTTTTCCGGCGGGTCCCCAATGATTAACTACACCCAAATATTTGCCTTCGGAAATTGACTTTTAATACGTATTTTCGAAATGTTATAGTTAGTTTTTGAATATGTATATTAATTATATTATGTAAATTTGATTTATTTATTTTGGGATCATAAAATTGGTGAGGCTGTTTATGTGAAATAAGCAACCAAAATAAACTTTTTTTATGTTTATTTTTAGCTTAATAGATAAATCCTCAAATTAGAATATTTCAATAAATTAAGACAATATTAGCAAAACTCAAACGAAAATTTGAAACAGAACAATCAGAAAGTCCTGGCTTCGAGTCCCAGATGTGACCCGATCTTTTTCTGATTATTGTGTTTCAGATTAAAATGTAAAATTTTACAAACGATAATTTCTACATTTATCAAAACATTATTTAAAATTACATTCTTGGAGTAAGTACCTAAGTATATTTTGGTAAAAGTAAGTGTGTAGTGCTAAAATTTTCGCAAAGTCGTTGTAGGTACCGAAGAGTACGTCGATTTTCATGTTCACCGTGTTGCTCTACCCACAAGGCGAAACAGGGTTCAGAGTACAGATACAAATGTGCAATTTCTCTGTTGAAAGTCATAAACAACTTGTATGATTATTCTTTAATAAATCAAATTAATATATATATAGGTGAAATTTACGAGAAACCTTTTAGATCGATACTTATCGTAGTACAAGTTATTTTCAAACCAACGTTAATAATGACTCGAATATAATATAATAAACACCGCGATCGTGAAGACTTTAAAAATAGAAGAAATATATTTTTGAATACAATCAATACCTTCAGAAAGAACTCACACTTGCATATACCTGATGATCTCCTCAATAAGAGCCACTTTGTAATTATTATATCATGTACCTATTTATGCATTGGCTTATATTGAAATCATCGCTATAACCATATTGAAAAATTTATTTACAGTAATAATTATGTGATAAATTCTGTTTGCGAGCCAATAAATAAAAATAAAAAATCAATAAACTCGCTTGATGATGCAATGCGGTGGTGACGTCCCGGAGTATGAGATTCTAGCACAACAAGATTGACTTGTGCCGTTGATTAATTGGAAAAAATATTTTAAGAAGCCAAAACATCTTCCAGTTTTTTGATCAACTAATTGGTATGATAAACTATCATCTATTATGAAAAATAATAAAATGAAAAGTACTTAAATAACGGTACCTATTTCCATGGAGGCGAAAAAATAAAAAAATTAAATAATTTTTTTATGACCTATTTCAATGTTTAAAGTGAAAGATGCTTCATATGGTGCCCAGATAATATAGTCATCTACAATACACTTAGCAACAGTTAGTTGTAGAGTTGTAATGTATGGAGAACTCGCCGATTTATTTATTTTGGTCAATATTATTGAAAACAAATCAATTGCATACAGATACAGATAAGCAGAATTCTTCTAGACCACGACTTGATATAATTAGGATTAATCCCGGTGGTGGAGAAATTTGAAATACTAAATTGTTGCAGTGACTGTTGCTCTTAGTCCACCGGATATTGAGCGAAAGGGACAATTCACCTCGGGCTACTAATACCTAACTAAAATCGAGGTTTTGTATTCCCCACTTTTCTACTTCAAAAGTGGACTTATTTTCAATTTTTTTTTACCAACTACATAAGAAAAACTATTCTATGTCAAATGTCAATACGTTTTGCTTATTTTTAAAAACATTGTCCAGTTTGTATATTGAACGTCTTTTGACGGCGTTTAAACCAGTCAATTTTATTGGTTTTTGGAAGGTTATAACTTCTATAAAAAGTAACTTATCAAAAAAAACAAAAATAAATCTATTTTACGTAATAAAAATATTTTCTCTGGGGTTAAAATCCAGAGAGATAAATAGGTAATACGTTTGTATGGAAAAATCACTGCCGGGTATCCCCTTAACTACCGACATGAGCGATAATTATGTAGATTCTGGTATTATATATTGTTAAAAGTAATTTAACCAGTTGGCCTACATTCCATAGGCTTGATGATTAGATCAAAGCTATTGCCTAGGAACTATAAACAAGCAAATATTATTACAGTACCATTGTAAAATAATAGTCACATTTGCCTAGACTTCCTAGACCAGTCATGCTGAATCAGCAATAACGTACTTTCCGAATTGAAATCCGTAGAATAATCCTAAGTGAGAAACGAAGTGGGTTTTGAAGTATGAACGTTAAGTTATTAAAGCACCCAAAGAAAATATAACATAACCCATCATAATCCCTGCATTCAAAATTCCATCACTTCATACTGTTAAATCCATTACAATTTTTTAAAAAGTCTTAAAATAAAATACTCGTATTCCCGGGCAGAGTGCATATCTACGTCATCAAGGAGCATTCGAAAGAACGTACGTGCTTAAGAGGGTATTACCCGAGAATACCGGAAATGAATCCCTTTTAAATCAAATCCTAGACGTACTGACTCTTTTTTACAAAAAAACGTACATTGATTTTGAAAGATTGTTATTTTATCTGGTACACGCAGTTTTAAAATTTTGAAAAACTGAGTGTATTTTTAATATACTAAGATTATACCGTTGGTCGTTGGCAAGTTTGTTCAATTTTCAAACGATAGATTCTATTAAATAACACAAATTTCAAATCATATAATCATACAACAAAATAAATTAATATATAATCTAGACAACACACATTTCAGAACTTTAATTTTAGTTAAATTAAAACATAATAAATCCGAGTACGTGTTTTGTGACAAAAATATCTCAGTTTTTCTATTTATTTAAGGTCTTACAAACAAAAATATTTATTTTTCTTACACACTTATTTTGTTTAGACATTATTAAAAAATCATAAATATTTATGATAAAAAAATACTTACAAGAAGTACACGATATTTAATAATTTACAATCGTGCGTTTTGAGCATTTTTATTGCTTACTTGAACGTAGGTAAGTAAGGCAAGTAAGGCAAGTTTTGAATGAAATAAAAAATTGATACGGGGAATAATCAATCTTTTTAATTGGAACCTCCCTTTACAGTTGCAATCACTTTTAAACTATTCTCAGTCTCTGGCCAATCACTTTTAACAAAAAGGGCGGATTAGTTAGCATCATATCATTTTAGAAGGAAAAATTTTTATTTTTACCAAAATACATCTACCTACACCTTCCTAGTTAGTGATCGAAATCAACCGCGCTTCCAACTTTGACATATTCCGATTTTATAAACCGACATTTATTTCGTATACTAGCTGATACCCGGCGTGCGTTGAATGCAACTTAAATATGGAAATTTATTCACCCTGCGTGTCCTTTCCATTCGTCCCCGTTCCCCTTCCGTCTCCTCTTCGCCTCCCGCGTCACCTTCCCCTCCCACGTTCCGCTTTCACCTTCCCGCGTTCCCCCTGCCCTCTCCCGCTGTGTCCTTTTTCTTCTCGCAAACCTCCCCCCCTCCACCTACTCCGCCTTCTCCCCTACATCGCCTCAAGGGCCCTAATCTAATACTTTAAAAATAAATTCATTCATATACTTTAAAAAAACTTCAATCGTATACTTTAAAAATAACATCGCTCACAACTTTTCACACCATCTTAATTAAACAAGTACAGTCATAAAATAGCAGGTGAGGTTGTATTATTTGCACCATTTGTGCCCACACTCGAAGCTAACGGACTCTCAGCCAGTTAGCCTCGGCATTAGGCAAATTGATGTATTCCGGTGTTCGTGCATCTTTGGCCAGCCAACTTGGCAGAATGGCGCCCAAATTTAATGTCACAGCTTTAGGAAACAACCACCGGTTGGTCGCCCGCCCTCTCTTCCCCTAAGGAGAATGGGAAATAGAGATTGCAATTGGAGAGAGAGGCAATATAAATGCAAAGTACATTAACTTTAACGGTTCACTTACTAGGCTGCTGTCAATTGCTTCGCCGCAGTCTACAATAGATATAAATACGAGTATCTTAGAAAGTGAAAGAGCTGTCACAAGAAAAAAAATTATTCATGTCTGTTGTTCATATTTAGAACAAGCTTCTGCCCGCAACTTCGTCTGCGTAGGATAAGTACTTCGAGTAATCTATTTTCTTTTCGTATCTCCCGTCTACGTTTATACCAAAATTCTTAACCTATTTATTTAAAATATCTATAATTCTTGATTTGATTTAAAGTATTAGGCGAGTACTTAAAATAAATTCACTCATTTAAATATTTTCCAAAAAAGAATTTTGGTTTAACAATCATTATTTTGCAAAATGTCATTTTCGAATTTTGACGTTTTCTATTAAACAATAATTGATGAATAATTGTAACGGACAGCATATGGATGTGCCGTCGCCCATTTCTACAATGAATCTTATTGATAAGATTTTTATGACTGTACACGTGTCATATTGCTTTTGCAGGGTTGAATTACCTCACGACAAACCGTGGGACCTTATCAGTTAAATTTGCGGACTATAATGCATGTATTGTTTAATCCAGAATCCCATGCATTCCTTTTTGGATAAGAAATAACTAACCTATTAACAGATGTAGCATTGTATACTTTTTAGGCTAATAAATAGAGATGTAACTGACTAAATCAGTTAGTTGTCCTGTGACATTCGTGAAGTCTGTGTTTCATTTTGTAAAGCCTTACCCAAGGTACCCTGAAGAGGAAGCCGGCATTTTTATAGTAAATGCTACTGGCGTGAGCGTCCAGTACATTTAAGGTCCTTCGATCCGGATGTATCCTCAGAAATTGAGAAACATGACACCGTCACTGCGCTCCTGGAAAGGTGATGAAGCACCTGCTTCCAGGAGAGGATTAGTGCCGGCACACGAAGACAGCGGCAACTCTAGTTGGAAAACAGTGCGGGAGGAGAGTTGGCACTTACAATGTCAACAGGAAGAGATTCGGCCTTTACAAAGCCGAGAAGAAGAGTGTACACCGTCACTGCGCTCCTGGAAAGGCGACGAAGTACCTGCTTCCAGGAAAGGATTAGTGCCGGCGCCCAAGGAAAGCGGAAACTCAAGCTTTACTTGGGAAACCGTAATAGCATTGCGGGAAGAGAATTGGCGCTTACAACGTCAACTTGAAGAGGATCGGCGCCTGCAGCGCCTACTAGAAGAGGATACTGCACAGTGTTTGGATGCACTGGTTGCAGCTTTCCAAGGTGGCAGGATGTTCGCCCTTACAATGTTGGCTGAGGAAAAACTGCAGACATCGTTCTCGCCTCAGCAGATAGTGCCAGAGGAATTCACGGCTGTGATTGAAGTTCCACAGTTACCGTCGACCTCTCGGCAGATGCTTCATAAAAATGAAGAAAATGAAAATGCACAATGTGCAACTCGTGGGCGTGGCTGGAAGACCACCCTCACAGTGTTGGCTGAGGATAAACGGCAGACTTCGTTCTCGCTTCAGCATATTAAGCCAAATGGATCTACGGCTGTGATGGATGTTCTACAGTTACCGTCGATCTCTGGGCAGCTTCATAAAAATGAAGAATATTTTGAAAACCAATTGTCGCTTAACAAAGTAAGCGAAAGGAAACGACTCACAAAGGAAGGAGTCGACAACCAAACACATAATATGGCACCGATGGAAAGTGAAATTACTGATGCCAACCTATCATCCGGAGGCGTATGGAGCCCCATAAATACTGATCACGAGGAGGAATCAAGATTTGTGAAAATTATGATATCTGTGAAAAATGTGAAATTTATAAATCTACCGAGTGATATTAATCTGAAAATTAATGTAGGTGAAATCGAAACACCAGCGGCACAAGAAGTTCATTCACAAATAATGTTAATCGAACGAGAGAATGCTGACACCTTTGTTACACAAGAAAGCAGTGAAGTGAATATTTATGAAAAAATAAATATTTATATAAAGCCCATAACGGCGCTCGCAAGGTCAAGCCATGGAAAAATAAACAATAATGAGATTGCGCGTGCGGCAGTTGTATCTATCGTAAGTGTTGAAGATGTTGAGGAAGGAATCCTCAAATATAAACAATGGAGAGAGTCAACTTGGTACCTAGATACGGGACAAAGAAGCTCTGTTGCAGCGAACAGGAAAGAAATGTTTCTCCAGGATGAAAAGAGAACAGATGACCAGAAAAAGTTATTTCTGTCGGGGGAGAATCACCTGGAAGAACCATTCACACATAAAGTGATGAAACCGAAGTTTATTGGCGTGCAATATGGAAGAAGTGAATTTATCGACGCTATTGCAGATTACAGATATTGATAGATACTGATATTTCTCACTACTTCGTGTCCAAAAATACAGCTGTAGTACAAATAGTACGAGAGTGGAAATCATTTAAGAAAAAGGTTGCTGTTCTACAAGCAGCTAGCTTCATCCTCTGAGCTGAGGAATAAAACCGCACAAGGCGTAATAAGAATAAGAATTGAAATAAAGATTTAAATAAAGAATAAATAAAAAGATAACAGATAACAGATAAAGTTTAGATAAACTTCCGACAAAGAGCCACATGAGAGGCACAATAAAAATATGAACTTGAAACACTAATGAATGATTTGTTGTTATAAGAAATATTATAAACAAAAAGCTCACATGTAAACACTTGACATGTGATCACAGAACTCGGTAATACGAGTAGGTCAGTGTGCCACAAGGCCGCCCGTTAAGTAATGAAAGATTCATTCATTAATGCAATCTCCTGGAATATTTATGAAGATTAATTTAACGATTGGTTTATGGTGTGAAAAAGAAACGTATTTCAGTCGACATATTTGTGACAACGCAGCAGTACTCTCAACTACAGAAACTTCAACGAGTACTTACACACCGAGGGTACCTGCTGAGAAAATTATCGTGTTCAACCCCTAATGAAACCTTACTGTCCGAGGAAACTATTTGGTGAAAAATACTTTTCCACGTTGGGGATGTAATGGACAGCATATGGATGTGCCGTCGCCCATTTCTACAATGAATCTTATTGATAAGATTTTTATGACTGTACACGTGTCATATTGCTTTTGCAGGGTTGAATTACTCTCACGACAAACCGTGGGACCTTATCAGTTAAATTTGCGGACTATAATGCATGTATTGTTTAATCCAGAATCCCATGCATTCCTTTTTGGATAAGAAATAACTAACCTATTAACACGTGTAGCATTGTATACTTTTTAGGCTAATAAATAGAGATGTAACTGACTAAATCAGTTAGTTGTTCTGTGACATTCGTGAAGTATGTGTTTCATTTTGTAAAGCCTTACCCAAGGTACCCTGAAGAGGAAGCCAGCATTTTTATAGTCAATGCTACTGGCGTGAGCGTCCAGTACAATAATTATTATTTTCATATATTGAAAATAAATAGCTAGCTTTATAAATTATAGCCTATATGTTATTCTGGTGTATGAGCTATATTATTGTAAAGTTTCATTAAAATCCATTAATTAAATTTTGATTTAAAGAGGAACAAACATATATACATCCATACAAACTTTCGCGTTTATATTATAGTAAGATTAGTAAGATTTTCCGAACTTTTTACAAATGAAAAATAAATGCGCTTCTTCAAAAATAACTTCAAAATAAAGCCTTTTATTTTATTGGGAATGGAAGACAAGGTATTTTATTATTATAATTGCTCTTATTTCAAAAAATAAATATATATTTGACAATAATCTCTGGTGCTTTCTCGACAATATAGCCAAAAAGTAGTGTTGGTGCCTTGCATTCATCCTTATGTACCTTTTCCTAAAATAAATTCTACCCACAAAATCCTTTTTTTTCCTTACCATTATTGTCGCCCGAATGCAATAAAAATGTCTAAGTATTTGTTAGTTAAAATTATCACCTCATCCTGTCAACATCTCAGTGTTGAATACGGAGCTGTTATTCGACCGTGTCGGCCTCATAAGAAAAAAAATTCAATCGTGTGTTAGTGAGCTAAATTTGAAATGAGAACCAGCGGATAATTGAAAAGCGAAGGAAGAAAAGGGGTAAGTCGACAATCCTGTCTTATCCATTTCTTTCCGCTTTGCGGGACCGATTTCTATCCTCAACAAGTAGTATTTAGATTTTATTATAATCCGAGGGGAGTTGAATCAAAATTAACGTTTTTATAAATAATTATCGTTTTTTTTTAAATATTTATTAAACCGCAGTTTAACCATTTATATACAGCATCTACCTACAAAATTCTTATTTTAATATTCTAAAAATGCAGGAAGACAGGTGTAAAAAAAGTTTTTAGGTTAAAGAGTAATTTATGGATTTTAATATAGTTATGCGCTTTATAAAACTAAGTATCGCAAGATTTGCCTATTGTATGATTTCTATGCTAAATGTTTACGCTGCCTCAAACTACGTCCAATGTCTTTGTGGTACATAAACTTTGGATAAGTTGTAGATTTACCTACCTGAAGATTTTTTTTCGTTATTTGTTATAGCATAATTATCTATTTTGTTTGGCGCGGCGTCCATACACCACTAGTATACTCCAGCGTGTTTCTTATAATGTCACCGAACACGGCATTCATTGTATCTGGGTCAAAATGCTATTTAGATAATCTGATGATAAATCCCAAAATATTAGTTTTTTTACCAAACAAAGTTTAAGAAATTATTTAAAATGTTACAATAAGTAATTTATTTACTGTGACATTTTTGCAGGAAGTAAATGAACTCGCCACGTTTTTATTAAAATAATAAATCCGAATGTGGGTAATTTAAAACGTGCGCAGAGACGTTGGCTGAAATCCTCGGAGCTAATTTGAATAATTCGGTAATGCCCATAAACTAAGTCAGACATGTTGGGATTAAAAAAAACAGGTGAAAAAGTGGCAGCCCAGCTGCTGTCGTTCTGCGTAGGTACTTTGGTACCCGTTCCCGTTCTTCATATTTATTCTTTCAGTGTGCCAACACCACCGCTTGCCGTTGGTCAGTTGGCATAATTCAGTGCTTCATTTCATTTTCAAATTAAGAATGCGTTTCCGACTTCAAATTAAAAAATATTGTTTCAACCCTTTCGGGCATCGCGTGTAAAAGTCTCTTTAGTTAGTTCAAACACAATTATTATTATATCTTGAACCGTAAAGGGTGTGTTCGATTAAAAATTGTTTGCAATTTCAATCCAATTATAAAAATTATTATTAAAGAATTTAATCGCAAATTAAATTCTCTTAAGAGGAACGTTTGCGTTTCCTACTAAACTTAATTTTGAATTTGAGGCCAAAATACACAACCAAACTGAAAAACTATTTTTTTAATCAAAAGGTACCTATATCAAATATCTATTTTTTTACGATGACATATAGGTAATTAAATAAATCAGTTTTGGTTCATTTTGGAGGTTACTTTGGAATTTTTTTGGGGGTTGTTAATAATTGTTTAAAGAAATCTACCTTATCCTCTGTGTTAATAAAATGAAAAAAAAAATAAACATCGTTAAAAATGCGTTTCTTTGGGTAGTAATTATAATATAAACGACAAGTTTTTGTTCAGATGTAAATAGGTAATTTGTAATTTAAATTTACACCTATCAAAATTCTTTCTAAAAATATATATTTTATATTATTCTATTATCTAGACAACATTTACATAGACTGTAAGAACAGAATATGCCAAATGAGTTGTTGAAAATTATGCTAAAATTTCATGAGCATAAAATAATGTAAAACTGATAAACTAAATGAAACTAATGAAGTTGATAATCATTAAAATCTACGAATTAATATTTATGAACAATGTGGAATAAATTATACACCCATAATCAATAAACCAGAATAATAATACTTATAAAACATAGCTAGCAGTCCACAATGGAGTACTGGTACCTACCCTGATGTATGGCAGTGAAGCGTGGAAATGGCAGAGAAAGGATGAAAGTAGACTGAATGCTGTAGAAATGAGATCCCTGAGGCGTATGTGTGGTAAAACCATGTATGATCGTGTGAGGAATGCTGATGTGAGCGTAATAAGTAAGATTAAGAAAGGGACGCTTAGATGGTTTGGGCATATTGAGCGAATGAATGAAGAAAGGAGTGTAAAGAGAATTTATGACGCGAATGTGAACGGTAGAATAACCCGATGACGCCCAAGGAAGACGTGGCACGATCAAGTAAATCAGATACTTGAGTCAAGCCATGTCAAGAGTCAGAATAATAGAAGAGTATGTATGAGAAGATGTATGAATGTGAATGAGGCAAGGAGTGTGTGCCAAGACCGAGTTGTTTGGCGGTCCGTCCTCTCTGCCTACCCCTGCGGAGAAACGGCATGATGGTTAGTTAGTTAGTTAGTTAGTTATAAAACATTTAGCTCAACAAATTGATAGATATCCTTCGAGAAGTTAGAACAGGAAATTGCGCCATTCCATTAAACACAGCCTTCAATGGAGTCTTGTAATATTTCCCTTATTTCATGTGTATATGTGGCATTTCGGTGTCCCTTAATCTAAACTTTGCTAACTAAATGACACGATGGATAATAACCTTTTATGCGAAGTCTCTGGGTAGAGGAAACTTGCTCTACTTTGACTATGTATGGCATTTAGATTTTTTCAAACAGCCACTGGAACTCTCTCGGTTGCTGGGAAAACAGTAGCAGGGTGTTTTGCTTCCATTTGCGTTAAGGCTTTATGTATTAATTATTTTGTTCTGAATTTGTTGGAAAATTATTTTAAGCGCTCTATGTATTTAAAAATGATTATAAATAAAATTTTAATTTGAAAACCTTCTCGGAAAAATAACAGCCGAGACCGTCAGATTATTACTGTCGTACATATTTTTGCGACATGGTTTTTAATGTTATGATATTATTCAGATAGAATTTTGAATTTCAAAGAACGATTTCATAATCCCTTTTATTTCACGGCGTAATCAAACAGTGTATTATAATAATATTATTATCTTATTCTTTTTCTTTCTTTGCCAAATATATTTTACCTCTTATTTATTATTGAACAATTAAAAAGGATGTAGGTATATTTTAATATGACGCGGCGTCTCACTTTATTTGTTTAGAATTTGAAAGGTGTTCCAAATTTGAATATTTCATAAAGGAATAAATAAGTATATAGTTGCGTTTTTCTTAAAATAACAGAAAAATATTTGCAAATTTCGTGATACCAGAATACATTGTTTGAGAGGTTTTGCAGCTTGAGAAACCGATTTTCGATATTTTGACAAAAAAAAAACTACAACTTTGAAAAGCGTTTGAATACATTTAAAAACGCACTTTAATTAATGTAAAGCAACAAAACTTTTATTCGACAAATTTAAATTCAAAATATATTGACAACAAAAATATTCCCAGAGCACAATTTGTTCTGAAAACTGATAAAGACTTAGGAAATCTAAAAGTTTTCCTTTCACAAAGTAAAAGTGCCGATTTTGTGAAAATTCCCAACCGATTTTCATTAATTAGAACTTTGCAAGAAGTTAAAAGATTCAGCCGATAGGTCTGAGGTTAAAGTGCCTTCTAGGTTATTAATTATATCCACCAGGTTAACCAGCCATTCCACCAAATACCGTCGCTTTTTATACATTTCCAGATCAAAAAGGGATAACGGCGTGTTAATTTATTGAAAATACCCACCTTTGAACTTCCTTCTAAAAGTGGAAAGTGTGACTGAAATAATTTAAAGTCGGCCCAAGAAAAAAAATAATTACCCCGCAAGATTATGGGTTTACTTAAACAAGATACTTAAAAAAAAAAATTATTTGGGATTTATCAGTTTGAAGATTTGAAAAAATGTTTTTTTTTTTTTTTTTTTTTTAAATTTATTTCAATTTATTTCACCTCTTACACACAACAATTTTACATTTTGATCATTGTTTAACAATAGAATAACTAAATAAAAACAAAAATATAATAAAAAGGTATAACAAAAATAGTGTATACATATATTCTCTACATGTGTCAAGTTAATAAATAGGAAAATTGTTCTATCTATAAAAGTTATATTTTTTAGATGTGTTAAAGAAAAATTTTTTTTTTTGCTTAAATAGTACCTAGGTATTATTACTGTTTATAATTCAAACTTTAACCTCACCAGGCCCTCTAGCACACTTGGTCGATAAGGATCGATAGGAAAATTGTCGGTAACTTCTCATCGTTCCCTAGGACAATTGTAGATCGCTAACATACAAATAACAGTTGATGTCGAATATATTAAGGACACTTAGTCATTGTGAACTGTCACGTATTCATTTGCGATCTGAAGTCATGCTAGGGAACAATGAGAAGTTACCGATAGTTAGCCTATCAATCCTTATCGATCGAGTGTGCCAGGGGGGTAGGACAGACTTGTGTTGAGGTTAACAATTCTGCAAATTAACAAAAATAACACAAAATATATGTATATATATATATATATATATATATATATACTATTTTATTTATTTTTTTTATTTATTGTTATTAAGTTTATTTTGTAGAACTCCATTTTAATTTTTTATTTCTTTTATATATTCAATAATATTATTATTCAATGTATAAAAACAGTTTATTATAAACAAGTTCTGCTTCGTATTTATTATTAAGCGTTACAGCTGTTTCGCCCTCTGAAGGCATTATCAAACTGGTAATGATAATCCAAAAAAAAAAAAAAATAATATATATATATATACATTAAAAATAGTTCATGTTAATTTATACTAGTCATCCATTAAAAGCATTTGCTTGTGGATGTAAGAGGAGTCTACATTTCACGTATGTAAAATTAATACAGTCACGTGTTTCACATATGTACACATGTACAGTTAATACAGTAATCGCAATCAATACCCTTTAACTAAAATATATAAACATCTGCATATTCAGTAAGAAGAATAACCAGTATAATTATTATGAGTGTGAATTTCACGTGGAAATAGAGGAAGCAGTCTTCCTGTTGATGATTTCTTTAAAATGTTTTTTGATAGAGTTCAATATTTGCACTTTGTTATTAATGCTTCTGATTTCTATTAATAGTTTTTTAAATAAGTATTTTCCTTAGCGTGTGTAATGGTGTTGAGGAAAAGAAGTGTTTAGTTTGGGGCATACAAATACATGTTTGAGTCTAGTACGATTTTTAGTTATTAATGGGTATTTTTCTTTTTTCTTTTATAATTTGTACGATTGAATTTTTCACAAATAAGTTTTTAAATGTTGGAGTTTTTAAATACAAATAATAAAGTGTTGAAATTCGATTTAAAATAAAAATATCAATTTTAAAAAAGGACTAAGACGAAAAGAATAAATATTTGAACATAATATTTTATGCAATTAAATAAGCAGGAAAAAATAAGTAAAAACGATTTAGACAACATAATATGCTATCAATTTAGAAAGGACACAAATGAAAAAATCAATTGGCAATTCTAGGCTGACACAAATAATTTTATAATCTTTTTAATAGTGCATAAGGCATAAGATGATGTAATATGTTCAGGAAGGCCATTAACTAAGATGAAGCCTGATAAGAATAATTTATTTGACTAAAAGAAGAATTAGTTTGAATTGCCACAAAGTTTAAATAAACATAAATAAATAGCGTTTTAATATTCTGTGCATAATAAATCATTTTCAGTTCAGTCCTTAAAAAATTTCCGCGTTCATCATCATGTCCTCGTCAGTCATCCCATCTTCTAAAAGATAATACATTTTTTAATTTTTTATTTTAAACTTTCAGATGTATGCGAATCTTTTCCTGATTTTACTGTTTCAGATTTTCGATTGAGTTTCGCTTATATTCATTAATTAAAATAAATTATTTATATGGAATAAAACACGAACCATCTTTCAGATAGCATTTAGTAATGTATCTCCTAGACCCTTTGGAATAACAAGGATCTATCTGCTGCGGTAACGTCATGTAATAATGGGATCTATAGTAAGCTACTTTAGAGTTCATTATCGCATGACATTACTGCGACAGATGGAACCTTGTTATTCCAAAGGGTCGTCTGTAAACGTTTTTAAATGTTCTACCCTTTCATAGTTATTGTTAAAAATTAGTTTATGGTATATTTATACCCTGGAAATAAAATAAATTATTTTTAATGCAGTTGGGTCCTTTCAAATTCGGACTAACAGGGAAGAATGTATAAATAACGGCCTCCGTGATCGAGGGGTAAGACTCTCGACTAGCAATCCGAAGGTCGCGGGTTCAAATCCCGGCGTGCGTACGTAAATTTTATTTGTGTAATTTCACAATTTATTAATTTAAAAAAACATAATAGTTATGGTATAAGACCACTATTCAGAATTGAAACGTTTCTTGAAATAGATAATGGTCACCAGATCTGAATAGCCACGAACTTCCTCACCTTCCACTGCCCCACCTTCTTCCCCTCGCCATTACCTTCGTACCCCAATTGGGAATGCATAGTCCCTTTGGGAGCAATTGGGACTCTTGTGTGGTATTCAAATAAAAAAAAATATTGTTAAAGTAAAGATCGCGTTCTAAAATAGATTGGCATGTGGTTCCACTCCTTATTTTACATTATTTAATTAAACAGGTTCTAGATAAAATTTATCGAATTATAAATATAAGGTATTTATTATCAGAACTATAACTAAGAGCGATTGACCGGCCGCTGAGAATAAAAGTTTAAAAATGCTTGCAACTGTACAGGGAGGTTCCAATGATAAAGATCAATTATTCCACTATCAAATTTTTAAATAAAAAAAATTATATCGATTTATTTCATTAAAAACTTGCTTTAATATATACCTACATTCAAGTGAGCAATAAAAATGCTCAAAACGCACAATGATAAATTATTAAATATAGTGTACTTCTTGTAAGTATTTTTTGATCATAAGTATTTATGATTTTTTAATAATGTCTGATCAAAATAAATGTGTAAAATAAAATTGAAATATTTTAGTTTATAAGACCTTAAATAAATAGAAAACCGAAGTATTTTTGTCACAAAATACGTTCTCGTATTTATCTTTTAATGTTTTTAATTTAATTAAAATTTAAACTCTGAAAACTGTGTTGACTAGATTATTTATTGATTTATTTTTTTGTATGATTATATGATTTGAAATTTGTGTTGTTTAATAGAATCTATCATTTGAAAATTGAACAAATCTGCCAACGACCAACGGTATAACCTTAGTAAAATGTAAATACACTTAGTTTTTCAAAAATTTATAACTGCGAGTACCAGATTAAATATCAATCTTTCAAAATCAATTTATGTTATTTTGTAAAAAAGAGTCAATACGTCTAGAATTTGATTTAAAAAGGAGTAATTTCCGATATTCTCTTATTCTTAAGTAAACTTTGATATTCATTTTTGTTGCTCAATTTAATTTGTATTTATATCGGTTGTGCCCTTCGGCATTTACGTTAGCTACAAAAATACTTGGTTTAGCTAATTTATAACATTTAAGATATAATTTACAACGTCCAACATATTTATTTTCGTTTCACCCTTGACCTAAACAAAGTTGTAGGTATAATTTCTAGAAATCCATTCTAAATTAGTTAAATGTGGGTATTACCATACCCTCGGGTTGCAATAAATCTTGCACTAAACAAGATTATCAATTTGTAAGGTGCATGCATTAACTAAGATACCCCCTTTTAACCACCACTTAATTCAAGTTTAAGACCTTGGCTCACTCTAGGGGAGGCTTAACGGCGAAAAGGGTAAATTTATCACCATCAAACGCGTCAAATCTGCTCCGAGCATTCTTTCCCCGCCATCAAAAGAGTTAAGTTTATGGGGTATGAGATTTTCAGACGAGCTTTTCTTCGTGGGTTCGGATTAGTACTAGGCGTCGACAATTTGAATAAATGCCAACGTTGCTAATTGTCAACTGTTGAATATAACCCTTGTAAAAAACGTCAACGTTAACGCGAAGTCTAAAAAAACAATAAACACCGATCTTTTGATATTAGGAAATCCCAACGCAGGTGCTTGGATTTATAACAACAGTCGACGAGCCTAAAAGGTAATAAGCCAAAAAATTATCTTAAATTACTTGTCACCGGCCAATAACTTGACGCCAAACGTTAAGTATCGGCCATATTGGATACCAAATTCCACAAAAACGCCTGTTAGGAGAGAGTACGAAAACAGTGTGCAATAGAGTTTTGAATTATGAATACTTGGAGCAGGTGGATGGCTGATAGGGATATTGAAAGAAGGGTGAATGCAGATTGCAGGTACCTACATTAATGGAGGATTGAACGCCGTTGGAGCCAAAAAAAAGTTGTCCACAGAAGCGAAGCCAGCAGTCCACAATGTAGTACTGGTACCTACCCTAATGTACGGCAGTGAAGCCTGGAACTGGCAGAGAAAGGATGAAAGTAGACTTAATGCTGTAGAAATGAGATCCCTGAGGCGCGTGTGTGCTAAAACTATGTATGATCGTGTGAAGAATGTGGAGATCCGAAAAGAATACAAGGCTGATGTGAGCGTAATAAGTAAGATTAAGAAAGGGACGCTTAGATGGTTTGGGCATGTTGAGCGAATTAATGAAGAAAGGAGAGTAAAGAGAATTTATGACGCGAATGTGAATGGTAGAAGAAGCCGAAGATGCCCAAGGAAGACGAGGCACGATCAAGTGAATCAGATACTCGGGCCATGTCAAGAGTCAGAATAATAGAAGAGTATGTATGAGAAGATGTATGAATGTGAATGAGGCAAGGAGTGTGTGTCAAGACCGAGTTGTTTGGCGGTCCTCCCTCTCTGCCTACCCCTGCGGGGAAATGGCGTGATGGTTAGTAAGTTAGTAAGTTAAATAGCTAATTCATAAGATCATCCGAAAATATCTATAATTTCTAATTTATATCAAAACAAAAATATTTATTACTCACCAAACTAGCATGCCCGTATGGTAGAGTTGAACATCGTAACGTTCACAACGTGTGAACCTTGACCACTTTTTGTGTATTTGGCAATAAGACTTCAGAATAGAAGATTTTCCTCAGAGCCTCCTGTGTGGAGTTAATGTGAAAAAACTACGTTGTATTGAAATATATTATTACGTAATGACTGATATTATTTTATCAATAATATCCAACTGTTGATCCAAATTTTCGTCAACGGCGTTGAGTGTTGACGGCGTTAGCTGCTATTCCTAACGGCTATCTATGTTTCTGTACAGCACTAGTATCTACGGATCTTCGAGAAACATTTATCGGTGGATAATGAGCTTTAAATAACTAGATAATAGCGCCTTGGCACGCCAGCAGGAAATCCTCGTTACTGCCAGGCGAAGAGTCCCATAAAACACCCAGTCTGATCGCCGGATGGTGAACCATCTAATGGGAGCGGGCAGAGTCCAGCTGGGAGCGGGAAAGGAATGCGCTAAACGTTTAAATGTTGATTTATTCTTAATCTTACAAAAGCTAAAAGAAAAAAAAATCATTGGTTGATTATTTATAGCACCTTCAAACACAAACATCCTGCATATTTGTGACATTTGTACACATATGCACATGCCAGTGACATTTTTTTAAATGTATTACAAATTGGCAGAGAAAGGATGAAAGTAGACTGAATGCTGTATAAATGAGATCCCTGCGGCGTATGTGTGATAAAACCGTGCTGAGCCGAGGAAGACATGGCACGATCAAGTGAATTAGATACCTGAGTTGGGCCATGTCAAGAGTCAGAATAATAGAAGAGAATTTATAAGAAGATGTATAAATATGTATGAGGTAAGGAGTGTTTATATCGCCATGACCGAATTTTTCGGCGGTCTGTCCTTTCTGCCTACCCCTGCCGAGAAACGGCGTGATGGTTAGTTAGTTGTTAGATTTAATAGAATATACTCGTAGGATAATCGCGAAAAAATCGAAAGTACAGATTCGTTAGGCAGACGAATTTTCCTTCAACGTTAATATTATTAGATATATTATGTAGAGGTGGTTGGTAGTCCTACTGTGAGATACGCCCATCGTTCACGAAGCTACTTACAAGCGACGCTACCGCTACCTGTCATACTATTTTGCTAGTGCAGCGCCTAGCGGCGATTTCAAACACTAATAATAGTATAGAAAATACAGACGAGCGGCGATCGCGTCGCTTGAACGTAGCTCCATGGAAGAACGGCGTAAGTCACTCGACCTTTTGAATCCTAGACCCCACAGAGCAGTGGTTCTTAACCTTGTTGGAGATACTGACCCTCACCAGGTTCATACGCACATTCACCGAACCCTTCTTAATTGGAAAAATAAAATATGGTATTTCAAATTCATAACAAAGGTATATACGAGTATTTATACATAGATGCACAAAATTAACAAAACCATTAAATAACAAAACCATTAAGAACAAAAAACATAACCAATGATAGACAAACGGAGCGTGTCATCACGAATCATATGAGTCGGGGGGGGGGGACGAAATCGAATCATATTGACCTCCGCCGAACCCGCGAGACTGACTCACCAAACCCAGGTTAAGAACCACTGCCATAGAGGCTGATCAAAATGATTAAGGTGAAGACATGCGGAAAAACGCAAAATCGTATAAAATCTTGTGTATTAGTTTTGAAAATTTGATCACTTAGAAATAATATAGATGCTTCAATTAAATACTATGAGTAGAACACATCTTGGCCTTTGAAGTGATCGAGTATTTTTTTGATAAGCTTTTTAATACGCTTAGAAAAAAATTACGCGTCTGACCTATAAAAAATGGTTAAAAGTGAAAAATCTCCTATTACAAATCCTTTTTCTGGTGTTGTTTTGTTGAATAATGTAGCTAATTAAGTTTCTTATAGAGTGATCGGAAAACATTTTAATATTTGTATCTGAACTTCACAAAATAAAATAAAACGTGCATTTTGGCGACGTTTCTTTTCAGTGAATAAAAATAGGCGGTACCCGACGAATTTGTAAGTGCGAATTTCATCCTTATGCCATGTACGGAAGGATTTTAGCCCGTCGCTCATTCTACGCCCAGGGCCCGGGGCAAACGGACATGCCTTAGTCTACGCGGTGCTTCGATCTTTAAAAATATACTTGCGGAATAGCAAAACACTGTTGTTTGCTAGAGATTAGGGTTTTTATTGGTAAACGCCCAAAAATCGTTCGCTCCGCCCAATTCCGAATGAGTCAAGGACTAGTGGATCATCTTAACTCTCCAAGAATGAATTTCAGTATTTCAAAATGTTTGATGAATTTCGGAATTTGAAGAAGGAAAAATTTACGTTGATTCGGGTACACCAGATACGTCTACAAAACAATTTTATCAGTTTATATCTTGAATTTTTGATGGGTTAGTTATCTAAAATAGTTTTAGTATAGACCGTCACATTTTAGAATTTAAAAAAAATATTTCTAAGACGTCAATAACTCGTAAAAATGTCGAACGTTAGGAGCTGTAATAATAATAATGTTTCGATTATTTCTTTAGCGTCGTTTTCGTGAGAAAATCTCCTCCATGGAGCTTTAAAGCTTTGCACCTAACTACGGTATATTTTTTCTGTTATGTTGGCACTCCGAGACATCTTTCCGTTACAACAACATCAGGATATTATGTCAGCTACCGTCACTGTTGCGAAACGATTTAACAATAATACATGTAGCGGAAAAAGTTACCCAAACACTTTTTAGAAAAATGTTAAAGTAATCTCAAAGCTTTTATGTCGAGATAATTTTCACACTTTACAAAACTGTGAACTATTATAATATTATTAATAAATTTAAAAAAGGAGCAAAAAAAATAGTGTCGTTCAACGAGAAGATATAACGAAAAATAAGTTCATTAAAGTTCTAGAATGAATTCATGCTTCAGGTTCAAATTAGAATAAATATTTCCTAACGAAAATTGCTGATTTTTTTTTTCTGAGTAAAATAAGCTATTCTTACATTAGTATGAATATTCTAATAATCTTCTAACGATTAGATTATTTATGCTTGTAAAGTGGTGCATAAGAGCCTTGTTTCCCATATTGATTTGAATTATTTTAAATATAAAAAAATAATCGGTACAATTGAAAAGATTGAATAATACTTATTAATAAATCACAAAATGGATATTTTTAATTTATTTATTTACAATATAGAAATAAAATAGTACTTACAATGGTTACGATTTGCGGTAATGAACTAATTTAACGATATTAAATAATAGTGTAAACCACTATGTTACCAGTGATATTCCTTTTCTTACATTAACTGAGGAAAATAATTCCCCTCTGGGCATATATCATCTTTGGGGATGGTGTGGGGGTATTTTTAGGAAAGGATGGAGAGGAAGTTCTGGGAAGCAAAACGTATGAGGGGTGGGTAGGAATCTGGGGATCGGTGGGTCCAGGAGTGGCGAACGTATGACTCCCTTCTGTGGTGCAAGGCGATGTTGCGAGAGTCCTGCTGCAGAGGTAAAATGGTATCTCTCAACCAGTCTCTCACGATCCGGATTGCAACGCATCTCGTGGGCATATGTAACCGTAACTTCCCAGGGAATGGTTCCCGGGGCGGTGGTACCCGTAACCTCCTCCCACAGAGCATACATGAACAGCAGCGAGGCCAAAATTGCAGATAACAACTTGCATACCTTTTTAATATTTATTACGTAATATAGATTACACACATTGATCGATAACCAAAAAAACACTATGAAGGTAAGTAAGTAAATTGTTATATATATTTATTTTTTTTTTTTTACTCACCAGATTTTCAGGTCCGGGTTTAGTTTTTTCCATAGGAAAAACTAAACCCTTTCATACACTTTTCCATATAAATGATCATCTAGTAAATCCACGTTATGCAAGTGTATTATATATTATTAAGTATAATAATACAAAACAATACAAGAACAACACGTTAATCTACCAAACTATTAAATGGGAATATAATTCACCGTCTCCAGATATTTTCATATCAGAGGGTTCAACTCTGTGGAATTCCTAATTTGACCGATAAATCCTACTCATCCCTCAATATAAATATTTAAAAAAAAAACGTAATTCTACATGTATTTAAAATGACTGATTTTTGCATTTTTATATACAAATTCTTTGACAAATCTAATATGCTTAAATTTTTAAAAAGAGAGCTAGGTATAATGCCAGTAGCCGAAATAACAAAAGGTAATATTTTTATAGTCTGAGAATGCCGTTATGCCGAATGCCGAATTCTTTTAATTTCATTTCCTAAATTAAAAAACTTTTTTATTTTTTCAGAAACAGATTTTTGAATATTACAGGAATTTGGAATAGCTACATCAATAATATAAGTTATTTTTTTAATTTTGTCATGTAAAACTATATCAGGTCTATTATGACCAATTGGTCTGTCTGTTAGTATAGTTTTATCATAGTAAATTTTAAAGAAATTATTTTCTAAAAATGAATTAGGTTCGTATTCATAATATGGTACTATATTATGACAGTCAATCAAGTTATGTTTAATTACCAAACTTTGGTGAATTATTTTTAAAACCTGATTGTGCCTAAATATATACTCAGACGGCGCTAATATAGAACATCCTGATATAATGGGTTCTATAGTTTCCGGAAAATGTATTATTATTTTATGTATTATCCGTTAATACTAATAACTACCCCTTACTTGATCATAAAAAACAGTTATATTCCACGCAATTCTTGATCAACGCGTGCGTTTCCGATTCGAGAATAATTTAGCACTTTAGCGTCAAGATTGATCAGAATAAATTGAATCAGATGGCCAGCGGAGATAGGAGGTGGAAGACAATGCGCGCGGAGAGCATGTGTAGCGAGTTCATTGTTTGCACACTAGTTTAGCGATAAGCGGCTCAGCTTCTTCCGTGATAACGGGTAATCCATTTCACTAGGCACACATACATCCCAGCAGGGCCGCCGCGGGGTATCGTCGCTTGTGTACCAAAATAATACAAGCCTTACGTTACAAGTCAATCAGAACAACGAGGTGTTGCACTCTCTACAAAAAAATGATTTTATTTGAAGACAATATTAACGACTATCAATCGAAAATTTAAACAGAAAAAATCTGAAAAAGATACAGTCCCATCTAGGAATTAAACCCAGAACATTGCCAGGTAGTGTGTGTCGCTCTCCATAGAGAGAAAAAAAGACTTATTTTTAAACGCCTGAGGTCTCATAAGTTGCGTTAATTGAGTTAATTAATTAGTTAATAGTTGAGTTAATCTGAAGCGAAAACGTAAAATAAATGAAATTTGTGTTCACTGTTAGCTCGCTAAAATGTCCGGAAGTTTTGAATAAAAATAGATTTCGTGATTTGGGAAAAAAATAAAACGAAGGGTCCATATTTTATATTTTGTAGCATACTTAATTTTTGTTCCATAACTGTAGTCCAAATAATGCATAAAAATTTTCTTTAAAACATATGTGATGTGTTTGTTAAAAATATAAAAAAGGGAAAATAACATTTTTTCTGGATAAGATCAAGATACTAAACAATAACTTCACTAACATTTTGGAACAAAATACAACGAATAAAAAATAATGGATGCTCAAAATTTAATGATAACATGTTATGGCAATAGTTATTGTGAAAAAAATATTAATTACCATAATTTAAAAATACATGTTTTAGATGTTTTTTCTGATTTTCAATGCATTTTAGCGAGCCAATAACAATTTATAAATTTAAAAATTGAAATAATTGACACACCCTATTACCAGGACTATGCTCAAATTAGAACCTAATATAAAAATGTGGGATAAACGGTCAAATACGGATGCTTTTTTCGTTGTTTGTTTTTGGGGTGTTATGCCGTGTTGTGCTACCTCCTTCTTTAGCCGACGTTTCGGACAGCGTTGCAGTGTCCATCATCAGGGCAGATCCGGATCTGGAGGTAGCACAACACGGCATAACACCCCAAAAACAAACAACGAAAATGCTTTTGGCCGTGAAAATCTAAAAACGTATCCAAATACGGATGCATTCAATGGCTATTTACTACGACAAGTAGCTTATATGTCTCGTTGTTTAAACTCGAAGTCATGATTTTTTTTAATGAGGGCTTGAAATTTCCAAACTGAACACTTCAAAATTTCCCAGAGCTCTATGTTGAAATTGATCATTTTGCAGAATAATCTAGTGTCTAAAATAATATTTTGATGTGTTTAAGCGTACACATTTGTTTAAATACTTGCGGATAAGTTTATAAAAAGTACATCGGTCATGAAAATCTTCACAGTCGGTCGGTGCATTTAGGCGAGTTCAACTGGCCGCCTCTTGGTTTTGCCGCCCGGATGCGCCATACACGATGCGTAGACTATTATGAGAATGTGGCGCCCCTGATTTCTAGTCGCTTTCAACACCATACGCTTTGAATTTCCGTTCAGCTCACATGAAACCATATCAAAAGGAACACTACATTTCAAAGTAACCATAACTCGTACAAAACACTAAACGTTCCCCGTTGACTATTCGCCTAGGTATATAATTTACGCAATAAATATAAGTAACACTTATATTTTGGATATAAGAAAACATTTTATCATTTTTTTATATATTTATCTACAGAAAAATTATGACTTACCTAGTTTTTTCAAACCAATATGCAAATAAAACAACAAGCAAATCAAAGTTTAGTGCTACAACCAGCTATGTCTAATTGCCTTATTGAAACATAGAAAATACTTGTGGTAAAAAGTTCCCTAATTAAACCCAGAATTAAACGATGTTGTTTGGAACGGTTTTTTGTTTGTTAAAACTGTTTTTTTAGAGATACCCCCAAAAAATATTCTTAATAGATATTTTTTATAATATTATTGTGATAAGGTTTTTTCGTAACTTCTTTTCGAAAATTTCCGTGGATTTATTTTTTTGTCACGTTTTGCAGTATTTCCATAACAACTTTCAAAAAGCAAATTGGGAAAAATCTCCAAAGCCCAGATGCCTAGAGGCATTTCCTAGGAAGCAATATGGCCGCTGGCAGATATTTCAAGGCTCGAAGTGAAAAGAAACAAAATGAATACGGTGTCGACCATCGAATTTTTGGATCGAAAAACAATAAACAAAAACATTCAAGTAACAGATATTTAACATTGTTTTTTCTCGATAAAAAATGTGTTTTTTTTTGCTTAGTACTCGAGCCTGACAATCAGCTTAAATGTTCAATAATCAGATATAATTTTAAAAGTAAATTAGTCTCATAATTGTGTTAAAATTTTAATTTCAATTCGCTCCTTTTCTAATCCAGGCGCTGAACATATGGTACATACATAGTACCATAATCTTAATCTAATTATTTAATAGCATTATAATCAGAAGATAAGTGATCTTTACTGTCTGGCACTAGGTGACTTCACTTACATAGAAATATACTTCAACTATCTTTGCATTAATTAGCTACCAAAAAAAATATTTTCAGGCAATGTTGTTGGTTTGGATTTAGCGATTCTTAATTTGCAAAAAATATTGTCTCTAGGAACATGTGTCAATTTGGAAGGTGGGTACAGGTACCGCCGCCCCGTGAACCATTTATTGGATAATCAACACCTCTGTCATAGGTCACCTCAAGTGGTTCGCTAGGTTTGGTGACGTATCAGGGGTCCCCAAGTACATAAATGAGGTTTGTCCGGGTCTTGGTCCAGCAAGACCCTTTCGAAACATTGCCTTGCATGTGGGAGGGATGGATTTAGTTGTCCGTCACTCTTTGACAAAAAAAAGTGTATTAAGGCAAAATAAAACGAAAGTTTGAAGTTTATATTTGATGTTAAGTTTACATTTTAATCATCATCATCGTCATCTTCTTCTTCCCCTTGACCTATTCGAGTCGGGGACCCACTGCATCGACAAGGCTCCTCCATACGTCCCTGTATTGTGCTGATTGTTCGGCCTCCGTCAAAAAGAAAATGTCGACAGGAAAATGAAATTCTCACTTACATATGTACTCGTATGTGCTTCTTCCGAAAAGTGATCAGGCATTTTCTGAGCCTATTATCTATCATTTGAAAGGTTTTAACAGGTCTGCGTGATTGAATATAGAATATTCCCTCTTTTCTTTAATCCTTTTCCTCCTCTTAATAGTACTAAGCGTGTCCAGTAGAAGGCAAATAATACAGACATTTTAAATCCCATAAAAGTTATTTTAACTTTGTAGGTAACCCCGGTCGCGGCTTCGGAAAGCGGAAAGGTCAGCCCATGTTCGGCTTTCACCCATTCTATTTAAAAGATTATCTCCATCCGCTTTAGCAACTTGGTGTTGAAGTGATCTGTAGCCAGTAGGACACTGGGTTGACAATCAGTCTTACCTACTTTATTCCTTTTCACTTCGGTAGCAGTAGCGGTCCGTGAGTTTTTAGTGAGCTAAAGTGCCAAGATAGAAAAAAACGAAGTTACTGATGTTATTGTTGCTGAAAATAAATTTTATTTATTTTGAAAATTTAAACTTTTTGTATGAAGATCTTTCAGTTTATGGATGCGGCGCATCCCCAAACTGAAAGAATCCTGAAGATCTTCATACAAAAAGTTGAAATTTTGAAAAAAAATAAAATTCATTTTCAGCTACAACAACATCAGTAATGTCATTTTCTTTCAATCTTACCACTCTAGCTCACTGAAAACTCACGGACCGCCACTGATAGATAGGGTTATTATCTTTTACAAAACAACCAATAAAAAATAATTTACAAACATATTTGCTCTTTTATACGTCCGTGGGGCTTTTACGTTGGGTGCATGAAACGATTACAATTTTTTACACAAGGGTTCGATAAAATGGTTACAATTTTTGTAATCCGAAAGTCGCGGGATCGAATCCCGTTCGCAAATAAATATTGTTTGATTAATTTGGGTTATCTCACAATTAATTCATTGAAAATAACAAATAGTATATTATTAATAAAAAATACTTTTATAATACATTAGCCAGGTACTGCACCACCTTCCTCTCTCCCATATCCTTATCCTCCGTACTACCTTCAGCCTCACAACATTCCCAAATTGGAGATGCCATATTCTCACTTACTCCAAACGGGAGTAGTTTTAAATCTTACTAATATTATATACGTGAAAGTTTGTATGGATGTTTGTGTGTTTGTTACTCTTTCGCTCAAAAACTACTGAATAAGGATTTTAATGAAACTTTACATAGCTCATATAAAAAGTCTTTAGGTAGGTTTGTTTTGAACATCGAATTGTTATAAATATTGATATGAATTTATGCATATTAGTTTGATAAACTATCTGGCGGGACCTATGACTACACATTCATGGTTATGGTTAAACTAACAAAATGTCAACAGAATTATATTAATTCCAATCATTCATTCCATTTCAAATGAATAGCTTAATATAAATATTGTATCTAATATTTTGTAGGTATTATGTATACACCTACCTACCGGTAAAATTAAAATTAACTGGCGTAAAATATTTCGAACCTAATAAGTTTGATATTATTTCGAACTTTAATATGCAAGTTCGATATTATTTTAGCACACTTGTTTGTTTTACTTCAACCCAAAACATATATATTTACTCCAATCATAAGTTTTATGAAAGTTCCTCTAAACGATCTGTTTTTTTACCCTAGATCCATAATACTCCAACATAATTCCCTCACACTCAATATAATCCCCGAGAATATGGAAATATCAAGATTCCCCTCCTAATTCCTGACAAAAGAGCCGATGTTTACCATATTCGTGAGTTTTCCGTATGGCTTCACAGGCTAACGAATACATCCCGCACAAGATCAAACTCCCATAGAGAGATAAGAGGAGAGTCTTGCTTTAGCATGAGATGTGTCTATTATCTTCTCTTTATTGGCCCTCTACGAATTCGCTTATATTTTTCACAATGTGGCTCTACGGAGGGTAATCAAGGCATTTCAATTTAGCTTTCTGACTTTCAGAATAAAGAGACACGAATGATCGAATCTCTTGGAAAACCTTGTCGGTAACACACGAAATTCATACCTATTGCGACTAATTTATTTAACAGACCATATTTTTGGGATTTCTCAAAATAAGGTTGTTTTTCCAGCGCCAATAGTTTTACATTTTCCTAGAATTTGAAGAACTTTGGTAACTCCATTCAATATATGATGCGTGTTTAATGTATTGTAATATTTGACTGTAAACTGAGTACAAGAATATATTCAGTTTGCGTTCCATTTTCTTGATCTAACATGAATAATTGAAAAAGTCTACAAAATTCTAAGCGTGTCGTTTAATATTTTTCGTACTTAAATGTTGTTCTTGTAAGAGATAAAATGGCTTTCATCGTTTTTTTGAAAGAATCCTGGAAGAAATGTGGCATGTTTTAAAATATATATTTTTTAAATTTATTTTATATTAGGTAACTATAACTTTGTATGTTATGACTTTTTACTGCTCTTGCATTAAAAGCATTTGTTTGTCGATGGTAGAGAAGTATACATTTGTAAAATGATAATAGATTAACAATATTATGGTACATTCTCAATTTTTTTAAATAGTTTTTTTAAAACTTTTGGAATTTTTTATTAATTATTTTTAAATGAAACGATAAAAAAATGTGAGTTTACGATAACGTTTTTAGTACATTTGCCTAATGACATAAGTGTGCTTATTTATTTGTTTATATATTCTATTCTTCGACAAACATTGAATTCCGTAAGTCTAAACTTAAACTTTAGGGCGCACAGTTTACACCCGCGCTGTGCGAGCGGGTTTCCTACAGAGCATCGGACCATCCCATATTACAGTGGTTTACATAGTACTACCAAAACAATGTTAATATTCTGTAACTGTATGTAAAAAGATTAGTAGTAGTATTTTGTGAACACCTCACTGGGAGAACCTATGCTGAGGTGTTTGCATGTTTTGGATTAAGTATTATTCTGTCGTCATAAGTAAGAACACAGTATCCTCCTTAATATTGTTAAGAAGGGCACTGTGGTTCGACCCATGGCGGCAGTATCGTATACGTAAATTTAAGATTAGTAGCAGTTAAAGTTAGATAAATAATTGTCTTCAAAAGCACTAAAGCAGGCAGGTATATTTTCTATAGACCATACTCCTCTGGTATAAATAAATACATAATGTAAATATTATATTTCTGTTTGAACTAAGGATATAAAAAAAAATACATTAGCGTTGTAAATCGTAATCATGATTATGAAATTACAAGATAAAAGTACGTATGTATGTAGTTAGAAGAAAAACAAAATTAAATTATAATGGAGGATAAAATCAAAGCAAGTAAATTAAAAGATTATTAAATCAGAAGTAGGTATTATACCTATCTATTTAATCTTGGAGAGATGATAGAGCTGTCTTTTACTTACGTACACAATATTCATTTAGAGTCACAGGTGTAAATATAAATGTAAGTCACTAGTTAAGTCAATAGTTATAAGTCTTAATCGTAAGTCACTAGCTAAAATCTTAGATGTAAGTCACATATAATTATAAATCTTAGTTTTATTTGTACAGCGCCCTTGAGATTTTTCACGAAAACGGCGCCGTATAAATTAGCCAAATATTCAACTTGAAATATTCTTTATTCATTACATACCTACCCTTACACATTTACTGTGTGGGTCTAATAATTTTTACTCTTACATAAAATTAACTTTGTCATTTTATCAACGATGTCTCTTTAATAAATTTTTAATTAAATAAGTATTAAGTGTGTATATTTTTAGGCATTTCAATATTGTTTTAATAAAACAGACATTCATTTTCCTTTCTTATTTACCCCACGCTCTTAACTTGTATTTACTATCCTTAACTGTTTTACACGCTCGTGGCTCTTAATTACTTGTATAATTTAAATTTCTTATGTTATAGTTAAAACCTTATCGAGTGTTATTTGTGCAAATTTATCATGTTATAGTTAAAGCCTTATAGAGTGTTATATTGTGCAATTTTCTTATGTTACAGTTAAAGCCTTATAGAGTGTTACATTGTGCAATTTTTTTTATGTTATAGTTAAAGCCTTTTAGAGTGTTATATTGTGCGATTTTCTCATGTTATAGTTAAAGCCTTATAGAGTGTTATATTGTGCAATTTTCTTATGTTATAGTTAAAGCCTTATAGAGTATTACATTGTGCAATTTTCTTTTGTTATAGTTAAAGCCTTTTAGAGTGTTATATTGTGCGATTTTCTCACGTTATAGTTAAAGCCTTATAGAGTGTTACATTGTGCAATTTTCTTATGTTATAGTTAAAGCCTTTTAGAGTGTTATATTGTGCGATTTTCTCATGTTATAGTTAAAGCCTTTTAGAGTGTTATATTTTGCGATTTTCTCATGTTATAGTTAAAGCCTTATAGAGTGTTATATTGCGCAATTTTCGTATGTTATAGTTAAAGCCTTATAGAGTATTACATTGTGTAATTTTCTTATGTTAAAGTTAAAGCCTTTTAGAATGTTATATTGTGCGATTTTCTCATGTTATAGTTAAAGCCTTATAGAGTGTTACATTGTGCAATTTTCTTATGTTGTAGTTAAAGCCTTGTAGAGTTGTTATATCGTGCAAAAGCCGAAAGGCGTTAATGTTACAAATAAATAAATAAAAAATAATGAATAAAGTAAATTTTATTACCCTCAATAATAAGTTAGTGTTTTGCATGGAATCTTGTATAGAAATACTTGTGCAAATTAAATAATATTGAGGTGTATAAAAGCAAAGGCAGCAATCTCCATTTCGGCCAGATTGCTATGTTTGCTTTTGAAATGACATGGAGATTGCTATATTTGCTTTTCGTACAATATTGGATACAAATATCGTATACACGTATATATATGTATGTAATATTGTACGTAAAAGCAAAGAAAGCAATCTCCATATAATTTCAAAAGCAAAAATAGCAATCTGGCCGAAATGAAGATTGCTGCTTTTGCTTTTACACACCTCATATAATCTTATATTTGTATTTTTTGTGTATTTGTGGAATATAATGGAGATTGAAAAAAAATCATTTCAGAGTGCCAAACAAAATTCGTTTTTTTAAAGTACTTACTAAGCAAAAGTGGTATTATTTCTCCATTCCAACCGTTAAGGTATCCTAACACTTCTTTTCAAATATATATGTTTATAACGTTTATTACAGATGAATGTAATATACATTACAATTTACAATATACATAAATGAAAAATTAAACAATAATAAGATGTATTTTAGAGTTATTGCAATGATTTTTGAAATCTTCAAATCCAAGGGTTGCTTTTATAATTCCCGCAGAAACGGGACGGCGACGGTAACGGCTCGCGGCATCTGATGTATTTTATACGAGTGAGGGAGATGCTAAAATCATTTTCATCATTTTCTTGCCTCTCCCTAACTCGTATTAAAAAAATGAGATGGCGCGATCCCGTCACCGTTCCATTTCCGCGGGAATACTAAAAGCGCCTAATGTTAAAATTGTCAATTGACCTAGAGATGTCATTTAACTGCTGGGTCAGAACGTCCGTTATACCGCGTGGAAAACAGAGTAACGCCCTTCGTTCACGCAACTACTTACGAGCGACTAAATCGCCGCTAGCTGTCATACTATTTTGATAGTGTAGCGCCTATTTTACTAAAAGCGCCTAATGTTAAAATTGTCAATTGGCCTAGAGATATCATTTAACTGCTGGGTCAGAACGTCTGTTATACCACGTGGAAAACAGAGTAACGCCCTTCGTTCACGCAGCTATTTACGAGCGACTAAATCGCCGCTAGCTGTCATACTATTTTGATAGTGTAGCGCCTATTTAACTAAAAGCGCATAATGTTAAAATTGTCAATTGGCCTAGAGATATCATTTAACTGCTGGGTCAGAACGTCTGTTATACCACGTGGAAAACAGAGTAACGCCCTTCGTTCACGCAGCTACTTACGAGCGACTAAATCGCCGCTAGCTGTCATACTATTTTGACAGTGTAGCGCCTATTTTACTAAATGCGCCTAATGTTAAAATTGTCAATTGACCTAGAGATATCATTTAACTGCAGTGTCAGAACATCCGTTATACCACTTGGAAAATAGAGTAACGCCCTTCGTTCACGCAGATACTTCCAAGCGACTAAATCGCCGCTACCCGCTACCTGTCATACTATTTTGCTATTATTATAATAATATTATCGAAGGTAAGCGATCGCGTCGCTTGAAAGTAGCTCCATGCAAGAACGCTGTAAGTCGTGGTATCAATCCTGGCAGGTTTAATAAAGAGAAGCTACTATATTGATCGGTTACGTTTCATCCTTGCAATCCTGCGTGTCTTGCCTAGCGGAGCCATCCCAGTTAAATAATGAATCTTATTACTTACTTCAAACAGCATGTTTTGGTCTCAAAGATGTTTCCTCCGATCTTTCCGTCAAAAATATCAAATAACCGCTTGCTTTTCTTCGAGAGAGGGGCAGCACTCCGAAGCTTAGAACTGGTCTGATGAGTGTTTTTATCAAGATTGGATTTTGTTCTTGAAAGAATTTTCGTTTTTAGAAATATATTTGAAGACCACAGTAGCATTTTTTGGCTGGGTTGATTATCTGTTAATTTCCTGGAAGGTAGAAAAGTCTAATTTTTATTATTGCTATCAAGTTTAATTTGTTTCAAAATTAATGTCAAAATTAAACAACGCAGTAGTTGGGAAAACTTTAAAAAGGGTTATAAGTTATAAGTAATAACCATTAATAATTTACAACATTTTGCTCGGAAATCAATAAGGGCTTAGGTAAAAATAAATAAAAACAATAATTCTTTCGTCATAAGTACCTAACTCGAAATAATATAAATGTATCGTCTGTAAGTGGAATAGCCACAGCATGATAATGCCTTTTTTTACAATAACGAAATAATAACTACAAAGCAGAACTTGTTTTCATAATTCGTACAATAATATAATTGAATAAATAAAATAAAAAATCTAGATAAAACATCACTATTATAATCATATTTCTTGTCGATGTTAAAATTTGAACCACATTTACCAAGAATCATTTTGTAGTCATCAATAACTCTTAAATTATTCAGATATCAGTCCTGAAATTGGATTGTGTCCTTTCGTGTTCAAATATCTATTAATCATTACCCTGAGCCCACGGAAAACGGACAGAACTTTTTATGTTATGTAAATATTTGTTGATACATTCATTCGTATGTACCAACTTACATAATATGTAAATTTGGCTTTGCCTGGTTTGTACCTTGGCCCACGTGCACAATCAAGGGAACGTTTTGTATATGATACATTATTAAATTATGAAGGTTTGTTTGCAAGTAGGTAACCCTTACCCAAATAAATAAAGGAAAATACGAACAGACCAGCGCACATTATATTTTGGTATATATGTAGAAGATTCTTTCAATTTGCAAGGCGGGTTTTGATACTGCCCTCCCCGAGAATCATTTGTTAGTTAACCAACATCTCTACCATATGTAGGACACCTCAAGTAATTCGCTATGTTTGGTGACTTGCCAGGGGTGCCCGGGTTCATGGGGTGAGGTTTGTTCGGATACTGCGTGGAAGGACTGAGGGAAGCCTTTGCACTTCTCCAGCAGGACTATCTCGACCCAATTCGTTCATCCCAATGGGAGGGATGGATTCATACGTCTGTCACTCATAGACACACTAATCCCCAGATTCCTACTCACACATCATACCTTATTCCCTTCCAGAATTTCCTCTCCTTTCTTTCCAAAAAAGAACCTCCACAAAACATCCCCAAAGATAACTAGACCTTGAGGGGAATCATTTTTGTACACAAATTCTGTTAAGACTGAAAGTGGCAAGAGAAGCATTAGTCACGAGGGTGTTCAAATATATAATCTCCTTTCCGACACCCTAAAAACAGAGAAAATATAAATATATTTGAAAAAAAATCTATAACCTTAAGTTGATAGAACAAAATTATTTTACTACTTTGTACTTAAGTTAAAAAAGTGAAATGAAAATTTCTTTTAACTTAATAAAAAAAATAAAAAAAATACCCCAGGACCTCCTGTGTGGATCTAATTTTAAAAAGATGCATATGATTAATTTTTTTTAAATAAAAAAAACGTTTTGATTTTTTTGTGTATAATATTGTAGTGTTCATCATCACAAAGTAATAATATATAATTTTTAAAGTTTATATAAGTGCATTTTTTTTATTAAAAATGATTGAGAACCTTGATTACTCAGGGGTGGGGAACCATTTTGCCGTCGGGGGTCAATTGGATATTCGTAATATCACCCGTGGGCCGCACTTAGATTATCAGGGAAAAGAGCGAGGGGAGGGATAGGGGGTCCGAAATATTCTATATACTCATATTATTAAAAACTCATTACATTAATTACCATTTTTTATATTAATCATAATAATAATATTAGAAAAATGCGTGACCAAACGTCACATATGAGTCTGCAATTAGAATTTATATAATTATGCAGATAGAAATTTATTTTGCTTTCAGATGATCATTGCATTGGACTAGTTTAAATATTAATTAATTTTAATCCTCCAGTCTCTAAAATATTTTGTACCTACCCCTACAAGGCCCTAAGACACACTTTAGTCCCAATGACCAATCCAACTGTATTTTATTATCTACTCTACTAATAATCTTTTTTATGATTTGCATAGCAAACTATAGTGTTTATTGAAATAAAGATGCCATTTTTATGATACTGGCATATTTCATAGTGATTGGGTCGACGTCTAAAATATTTTTTAAATTAGAAAAAAACGAAACTATAGCAAAAACAAAAACTTGAACTTTTTTATGATTACTTTCTTAGTGCGTAGCACCACAAATATGGCAGTTGTGGCCGTTTGCTCTGCCAAGGCCCTGCAATTTGTTTTAATCAACCATAGTTTGAGTTAGTTAGACTCTACTCAAACATGTCGCCAAATTCGCAATGTCAGTTTCAGCGTGCCAAACGAAAAATAGCTCAATAAACGGAAAGCCGTTTGCAAGCACTGGAAAAATAATAAAAAAATAGTAATAGTTGACGAAGAGGGTTCTAATTTTCTAATGTCTATTAATTACTAAGAAATATTGTTTATGTTCTAGAAAACACATAAATAATAATCAACGGAGGCAAACGCGGGCAAAAGTTTACGCGGTCCAAAAACCGAAAAAAATCACTGTTTACGTAAGTAGGCATTGTCTAAAATAATTAAAAGTTGCGATTGAATTAAGTATAAATTTAAAGTATATACCGCGAGGTATGCGTCCGAAATTCATAAGTAATTTGCTTTGACCGTAGATGTCTACGATAAAATATTTCTGTACGACTACTAACGGGGTGGAAGCACGGTTACCTAAAGAAGGTTACAATCATAAACTTCTAGCAGCCCTCGTGGGGTCCGGGGTGACGATATCAAAAAGTTTTGTTAGAACTTAGGTGAGCAGGTATTCTGTTTTTTTTCTCTGAAAAAAAATTTTCCTCTAAAAAACGTGGAATTTTATGTCTAAACGCAGTTGATGTTTTGGGCGGAAATTTCAGAAAGCTTCCCAGGTATTTTAATTTCAATTGTGCTGTATATTTCAAATTTTTTGAGGTTGTTGTAAAAATCAAAGTTGGTTTAGAAACTAAAAATATATTTAATAAAATTTTTTTATTTATATTAAATTTCTGTATTTACTCTTTTCTTCGTCCATGGGGCTTTTACATTGGACATATAATGTTTTTTTTTGACAAGGCTTAATTTTCAACAATAATATAAAATAATTTTTTACATTACAGAGGTTTACAATTGCATAAATTTGAAAAAAAAATACTAACAAAAAGAAACTGAAATTATTAGAAATACTACGTTGACATGAAAATAATATTTTTAACTTGGAAAATTGTTAGATTAAAAATATCGAAATCATTTGATATTATAATAATTCATATAATTTTTCTTGAGATTTTTGATATCAAACATGATAATATTATCTAAAAAAGTTTTCGGAAAAGTTTGATTCAAAACGTCAATAATTTTGAAAGAATTCCATATTTTCAAAACAGGTCCTTTTCAATAGGGATTTAGTAAGAAAACTGTGACTTTATGCAAATAAATGAAAAAATCAATTGACAATTTTTTTATTGTATCTACGGATCACTTTATTTATTCACCAGATTTACAGGAACGGGTTTAGTTTTTCCCATAGGAAAAACTAAACCCTTTCATACACTTTTCCATATAAATGATCATCTAGTAAATCCACGTTATGCAAGTGTATTATATAAGTATAATTAATACAAAACAATACAAGAACAACACGTTAATCTACCAAACTATTAAATGGGAATATAATTCACCGTCTCCAGATATTTTCATATCAGAGGGTTCGGCTCTGTGGAATTCCTAATTTGACCGATAAATCCTACTGATCCCTCAATATAAATATTTAAAAAATCTTTCGTAATTCTACATGTATTTAAAATGACTGATTTTTGCATTTTTATATACAAATTCTTTGACAAATCTAATATGTCTAAATGTTTAATAAGAGAGCTATGTATAATGCCAGTAGCCGAAATAACAAAAGGTAATATTTTTATAGTCTGAGAATGCCAAATTCTTTTAATTTCATTTCCTAAATCTGTATACTTTCTTATTTTTTCAGAAACAGATTTTTGAATATTACAGGAATTTGGAATAGCTACATCAATAATATAAGTTATTTTTTTAATTTTGTCATGTAAAACTATATCAGGTCTATTATGACCAATTGGTCTGTCTGTTAGTATAGTTTTATCATAGTAAATTTTAAAGAAATTATTTTCTAAAAATGAATTTGGTTCGTATTCATAATATGGTACTATATTATGACAGCCAATCAAGTTATGTTTAATTACCAAACTTTGGTGAATTATTTTTAAAACCTGATTGTGCCTAAATGTATACTCAGACGGCGCTAATATAGAACATCCTGATATAATGTGTTCTATAGTTTCCGGAAAAGCCATACATTTTCTACATAAATCATCAATTTGATTTGGATCTTTGATTATATGCTTCCTATAATTTTTGGTATTAATGACTCTATCTTGAATAGCAAAATATAATAAATATATCTATAAATATATCTATAAATATAATATATATATCTTCTAAGACAAACTCAACAGTATAATTATTTCTTTATTTATTTTAAACTTAATAGGTAAAACCTCAAATGAAAACATTTTCAATTAATAAGGACAATATTAGCGAAACTCAATCTAAATCTGAAACAGAAAAAATGGAAAAATTCGAAAAAGATCAGGTCACATCCGGGACTCGAAGTTCGTCACCGGTACTCAGTCGAAGTATGATTCAGTTAAATATGACCGAATCGGATAGGGACACATTAGCTCAGTGCATAAGCATCTGTCCGGAAAACCGAAGGTCCTGGGTTCGAGTCCCAGATGTGACCCGATCTTTTTCTGATTTTTCTGTTTCAGATTTAGATTGAGTTTCGCTAATATGGTCTTCATTAATTAAAATTGTTGTAATTATTTCTCTTTCCAACGACGAACAAATCACGGATCTTCGCATAATAGAAAAAAAATTATAATAAATGGAAGCGGATGTCCCGGGTCAGATCTGTCCTTTAGAGGCTCTAATGGAATATTATGTTTGTGGTTAGTAATGTCCTTCCGAGGCATTAGGGGTGCCTATATCAGATAACTAGTGAGTAAGCATTTTTTTTAAATTACGTAAGAACTTTGATGTTTACTGATTCTACGATCACTTGTATCTTGAAATCTTTGGATAGCCCAACAAAATATGTGTAATATTCCAATAAACTGAATTTTGCTCTTCTTCTTTCTATCCCTTCCTCTAACCTTCAGTTTTTACCACATTTTATATGAAATAATCCATCTCCCCACGAAAAACATTATTCTAGTATCAAAACCAATCCTAGGAACGTACCAAAAAGTGTTCAACCCGTTAATGAAATTTCGAGTTAAAAGAAAAAATTTGTATGATCATTTTTCTGCCGGAGCTTCATTTCCCAGTGTGTTTATTAACATTTTAAAATTTCGTCTCTTTGAGGGGAAAAATATAAACGAGAACGCTGCCAACTTTTTTTGCTTTCATAAATATATCATTACCACAGGCAAAAGGGATGGTTATAGCCGAGACCCATGTTTTATACATTAATTCTTCGGGCCAGTAATTTTAAAACGTAATTATAATAAGGCGAGGAAGATTCAAATAAGAAATGAGGGTACTTAAGATTACCTACATAGGGTGTCTTGGCCAAAAAATGTTCATGAAACATTTCTTTCATCAGAGTTTATGGTGCGTATGAAAACATGATTAAATGTTATGTTGTTAAATGTCAAGTATGTATATGGGTTTATAAAGTGTTTTTGTTTTGTTTGATTATTTTAAGTTTACTTACTGTTTAGTAGATTTTCAATAAATAATATCTTGGTATTTACTACAGTTTTTTAAAAAATAGTTTGGTAAATTATAATAGTGTTTATAACAAGATATTATTATAGAAAGATCATCATCATCATTATCATCATAATCATCATCATCATCATCATTATCATCATAATCATCATCATCATCATCATCATCATCATCATCATCATCATCATCATCATCATCATCATCATCATCATCATCATCATCATCATCATCATCATCATCAGCATCATCATCATCATCATCATTATCATCGTCTTCATCATCATCATCAACATCATAATCATCATCCATATGTTTACTGCTAAAGTTAAATATAATCTAAGAGACGGCTATTGGATAAATTACAATTCAAAGAATAATTATAAAAATCATCCTGAGAAAACCATACGACTTCCCTACTTTAGAGATATTTCGGGAATTTAATGTACCATCTATCACAGAATTGTATAAAAGAAACGCCTTATATCAAATTTATAAATAATATTTTATTCAAAAAATTCACCCCTCAGATAACATAAGCAATAGATTCACAACTAAAGGCTTAATAACCATCCCTATGCTTAGAACCACCACGGCTCAGCATCACTACCGGTATTTAGGTGTGATATGGTACAATTTATTATTGTCCAAAAACAAAGTTAGTATAACCGAAACTTTGAAATATGAACAATTCAAGAAAGAAATGAAGTCCCTGAAATTGGATAATGATATATATTGTAACCTTAATTTACACTTAGTTTACGCTTAGTTTAATCTGTACTATTCAATGTAAAAAAAATATATATATTGTTGTCTTTCAATAAAAATTTCTTCCTAAATTGTAAACCTATGTAATAATGTAAATAATGTTTGTATTTATCTCATAAGTCTTTGATTATTGTTTACAAATTTAATTAGAACATTATTTTTTGCATGTAAATACTCCTCCCATAAACACGAGCTCTTAGAGCTCAACTTATGGAGTAGTAGAATAATAATGTATAATTGTATTACTTTGCATAATGTAATCACTTGTAATGTAAAATCTTTTTCTTGTTAATAAATAAATAAATAAAATAATGAATTGTATTCCAAAATGGAATTAACATTCTTAGGAAATGCAAAAATAATTATTTTGTAATACCTGACATAATACTGACTCTATATCTCTATCTCTGAAACTATCGATGTACTTATTCATTATAGTAATTTGTTCATACATTTATTTTTACTTGCTTACTATATGCTTTATGTATACTTTTCTGTAACTTAATCAATTTATGTAATTATCTATCATCATATACCGTTTAAATTGTATCATGTAATTGTATAAAATGTTGTCTCTATGTCCCTGCTGACAAACTACATAAGTAGTTTAGCGGGTTTAATTATGAATTATGAATAAATAAAAAATAAAAATAAATCATCATCATCATCATGATCATATTCACCATCATTATTAACATCATCATTATTACCATCATCATCATCATCATTAACATCATCATTATTACCGTAATCATCATCAACGTTATCACCATCATTATCATCATCCCAATAATAATATTTTTTATTTAAAAAAAGGCAAACAATCCCGGGTTACGAATATCCTGACAATATTAATCATGACCCCCCACTCCAATTTCGAGTACGTACATAAAACACATTAAATTAATAGATCATTTTTACACATCAAACGTAATACATCGCTGAAACATCGTAATAAATATTAACTTTATGGTTAAAAAAATGAATAATGATTGCGGCGGCTAAAGAGGTTTATCAGTAATGCAAGTTCCATTTGATTTTTTACAAATAAATGGAAGCTTTTTATTCAAAATGTTTCCGTATTAATTGAGTCAATCAAATTTCGATGATTGGCTGGTCAGCGGGGATCACAGATTTGTACCGATTGGATAAAATTGGCCCGCAAATGGTTTGGTTCTGATGGGTCGCGAGTTCGGCATGTTTGATACAATCGATTCATTTATTTTCAACTCAAAACGCTAATTTATTCTGCAGCGTTGGGCAATAACGCTGCGAAAAATACCAATTTAAAATATTATTATCTCGTACATACCTTATAGCATCGCGCTTTGATTAATTACTGATTGTTTTGCTTTAGGTTCGTTTTATCGTTCAAAGGTCACGACTAACTTGTGCAATTTTACAATTATTATCAAAATTTTATTATTATTAGAAGATGAAGAAGAGGAAGAAGAGGAAGAAGAGGAAGAAGAGGAAGAAGAGGAAGAAGAGGAAGAAGAGGAAGAAGAGGAAGAAGAGGAAGAAGAGGAAGAAGAGGAAGAAGATGAAAAAGAGGAGGAGAAGAAAGAAGAGGAAGAAGATGAAAAAGAGGAGGAGAAGGAAGGAGAGGAAGAAGAGGAAGGAAAGGAGGAAGGGGAGAAAGATGAAGAAGAGGAAAAAGATGAAAGAACGGAAGAAGAGGAAGAAGTGGAAGAAGAGGAAGAAGAGGAAGAAGAGGAAGAAGAGGAAGAAGAGGAAGAAGAGGAAGAAGAGGAAGAAGAGGAAGAAGAGGAAGAAGAGGAAGAAGAGGAAGAAGAGGAAGAAGAGGAAGAAGAGGAAGAAGAGGAAGATGAGGAGAATGACGAAAAATTGAATGTAAAATTTGGATTCTAAATGGTAGTTTCTCATCACACGTAATAATATAAATGTTTTCCTTTATGTAAAAGTTTTATTCAAAGTACCAGTTTTATACTGGATGAAATTGACCTGTTACAATTGTTCACTTCATTCAATTTTCCATTTTTAAAAAAAATCCCTAGAAAAGGATTTACACGCAGAATCTTTCCGTTCCTTTGAACAATTATAATAATATTTATTAATTATTCATAAAAAGACTAACTCCTAGTATAACAGTAGACCCGCAACATAACATTTTCTTTGCGTGATCATAGTGTTTACACACACACACACCGATTACTAGCCTACTTATTATTTATACTTGAACAAATGACCTAAATATATACTTTTAAGATGCGACGCACCTTCATGATTTTATTAGATTGGTAGTCCATGACACGAACATACATAACTTGAAGAAGAGCAGGCATGTATAGAATTCTCGAAAAAGGTCGGTATTTAAAAGCTTCAGCTACTTTGAATGATAGGTAATTTCATGTAATAATTTCCCTAGCATGGCGGGCGAAATAACACAAAATCTACACTATGTATAAAATTCTTTTAATAAATAAATAAATAAATAAATTACGGATTGTACTTTAAGGAGAATTAAAATAAGGCAACAGGAGCCAAAAATCATTCAAAATAAACTTTCGTCATCAAATACCGAATTACATTTTGTAAATCACATACAACGAAACTAACAAAGGCACGAAGACATTGTCACATAAATAATTAATCCCTTCAGGAATAAATATTTTTCTTGATTTCACCTGGTTAGTTAATTAGTTATTTGCTAGCCTAAATTTGTATTAATTGACTGGCAACATTGTGGTTACTGCATCCGGTCATAGGGGCAACTTTTTCCACACGTCACTTCTGGATTCGACAGTATACGGGGCAGTGCTGTGGAATCAATTAGTCAGATAGTTTTAAATTTTGAAGATCGATAAAGTGAAAAGATCGGTGCTAATTTGTGTTGAGAACAACCGGTCGGTTGAGGATCGAGCTGGATTATTATTTTGCGGCGTAATCCAGTGGGTTACCCATTTTCAATTTCGTGTAATGGCGGCGTTTTTGTCGGACGAGGCCACAATGTAATCGGGAAACATCGAGGAGATCCTGGTTGATGCGCGTCGGGAAAGTTGCAGATGACCACTACATATAAAATAAGGTAGCCTTTCGAAATCGCTTAATAAGAATATTTAAAAAAAAAAGTTTTCTTTTATAATAATTAATCTACCTAAATCTAAACATTTTCCTGAAAAATATTCTTATCAAGCGTGTCCATCGATTTCTAAAGTTTACCAAAAATAATAATAAACGCACCATTTTGCAAATTGTCCAATATCCAATAAACATAAATATAAAAATTTTAAAATTTAAAAACAATTTTTGAAAATTAAAAATACAAAATATGTTAGCGAATATTAAAAGTATAACAAAAACAACACCCACCGTAAAATACCAACAGCCCTTGTAACCTAATATTTACGCAAGCCTCCAAGTATTTATCATGTGCCCTCGTATCGGATCAGTTGGTCAACATTATTTTATTGAAAACGCTCAAATAACGGTCAAACAGATTGTGGTCACGTCAACAATCATCGGTGTATTTAATGCCGATTTAATATGATTTGAGCGTGTTTGATACGAATTATAAATCAATCAAGCTGCCCCTTGTGTACATTTCATAATTAAACTAACTGATATAAAATGCACAAGGTATGTCTTGGCACCTTATTTCAATTTCATCTTCATCATAGTTATGTGCGAACTATTTTTACTTAATTCATAAACTATTGTAAATACCAATTTTATACATTTTTATTAATTCCTATTATTATTGATTTGGAGGATATTGGCAGGCTATCTATTTTTACTTTATTTATATTCTGTATTACCTACATTTTGTCAACTCATATTTTATCTAACCTATATTATGTGTCATTATATTTTCTGTTACTTACCTTTATTTTATTCACTTCTAACTCTTCACTGTAATTAATCGAAACATGTATTGCTTTATGTATGTAAAAGCCCTATGGGCGTTTAAATATAAATAAATAAATAAATAAAATAAATAAATCATTAAGTGAAGAATCCTGAATCTGGTGTTCGTATCTTATTTTTTTTATTTTACAGGTACTATAATCACTGGAGCGACAGAGCAACTTAAAACTTTTTTCTCGGATTGCTAAAAAAAATCACACCTCCGAATTTGAACATGGAGACATACAAACTGATTATAGTTCTAAATATCCAATGAATTTATCTATCTTTTGTCTACTATCAAATATATATTTGTAGGATTTACAAAAAGTTATTATAAAATTGTTAACTTTATTTAAAGGAATCTAGAGAATATTTGCCACATTGTGGCAACAAAGCAATCCGAGGCTTTGGAAATAGTGCCATAATGTGGCAAAAAGCGTTCGAGTGGATATGTACTTTACTATGTAGGAGGCTAGATCGCAACTCGTCTTGCATGCGCATATGCATCCATGCGGATGGATTATTGGAATTCTAGCCCCTTAATAAATTAAATAAAATATCTTATAAACTTATTCGTTTTAGGAGCCTCTTACTTTCATGCAATAAAATTGAAAATTTTTAATGTTTTTTTGTCATAAAGGTTAGCTATTGTATATGGTTAGCTATTTCAAGATTATCGGTAAGATTGTGTAGGCGCATTCAAAGCACAAGTCTTAAATATTTTTTCATACTATCTGTCTACATAATATTTTATTTATTTATGAATTTTATGTGCAAGCGCATTGAAAATACTGTATTACTTTACTGCGCATGCCCACGTTTTCATCTAATAGTACTAGATTCCACCGCCAGGATTCTCTTTTGCGCGCTTTTTTTATATATTATAAAATTCTACTGCGAATGTCGTTCTTTTCGAAAACGGGACATTTCGGCGTCCCGAAGCTGTGTTCGGGGACACCGGGATACGCTGCCTGAAAACGGGACTGTCCCGGAAAAACGGGACGTCTGGTCACATGAGGTATTACATGAGGTAGTATTTATCCAAAATAAAACCAATTATGGATTTCCTCATTGCGACATTATCTCTATTAAGACAACATATGGTAAAAAGAAATAAATAATTTTACAAGAAAACTATTTGAAACATAGAAGTACCGCCGCCCCGGGACCGTTTATTGGATAACCCCTCTGCCATAGGTTTGCTACGTTTGGTGATTTAGCAGGGGTGCCCGGATTCATGGAGATGAGTTTTGCCTAGGTATTAGCTGCGGATGCGTCTGCCCACTTACTGATCGGGATTGAGAGAGATTGGTAGAGGGAGACCTTTTGACCACTCCAAAAAGATTCTTTCAACCCATCGCCTTGCAGCGCAGTGGGAGGGATTCATTCATACGTCCGTCACTCCTGGACACACTGACCCACAGATTCCTACCCACCTTTCATACCTTTTTATTCCGAGAACTTTCCCCCCTTCCCAAAGTCACAACACAAAGTTTATTTACGTAAATACATAATAATATTTCAAAATTGACTCAAAAATAAGACAGAGAAAAAAATTTAACATATTTGTTTTAAAAATAAAAATTGTGCTTTATTTTTTCCGCCATACCTCAATTTTTAAATAGGCTTCTTTATTATAATAAGAAAAATACTTATAAATAAAAATACGGACCCTCTTTTTTAAGGAATTGAAATTTTTTATTATTTGGCTTTTTAAAGCTCGCGAGTAAAGAAAATACAAAAACAGGATTTTTTGTTACAAATATAAAAGTAAGCGGTAAAAATTTCGCATTCGAAAAGAAAACAAGTGGTTTAACATAATTCCCTTTCCTCGAAAAGTAGTTGTTTTCAGCTGGAAAAAAATGGATTTCCCTATGATTCTTGGCATTCTCGTCAAAGCATTTTTTCCTAAGAAATCCCCTTTCTTTTACCCATTTTTTTTCACAATGCTATGCTAATACGGCTTTCCCACGCACGTCGGGAATATAATAATAGGGCATCTTTATTTTAACGCATCATTGTCTTCTGATGCGATTTAGTTTTTATGAAGATGTTTTGTATTCATCTATTTTTTTTAAGAGTCCCAAGTTCTCCCGTTTGGGGCAAGTGAAACTATGGCATACCCAATTGGTGTATGTTTGGAGGCTGAAGGTAGTGACGAGGAGAAAGAGATGGTGAAGAGGAAGGTGGAAAAGTACCTGGATATTAAGATATGGTTGTTAAACATGGTTCAAGATTTTTAAAGAAAAGTTTCAATTCTGAATGGTGGTATTACACCTGGCCCCCTACCACACTCAATCGATAAGGACTGATAGGATAACTATCGGTAACTTCTCATCGTTCCCTAGGACAACTGCATATCGCTAACGTACAAACAACAGTTGACGTTGAACGTGTTAAGGGTCATTGTGAACTGGCACTTATTCGTTGGCGATCTGTAGTCATGCTAGGGAATGATGAGAAGTTACCGATAGTTATCCTATCGATCGTTATCGATCGAGTGTGCTAGGGCCTCTAGCCCCCTACCACACTCGATCGATAAGGATCGATAGGATAACTATCGGTAACTATTCATCGTTCCCTAGGACAACTGCAGATCGCTAACGTACAAATAACAGTTGGTGTCGAATATATAAAGGACATTTAGTTATTTTGAACTGTCACTTATTCGTTAACGATCTGCAGTCATGCTAGGGAACGATGAGAAGTTACCGATAAGTATCCTATCGATCGTTATCGATCGAGTGTGCTAGGGCGTCTAACCCCCTACCACACTCGATCGATAAGGATCGATAGGATAACTATCGGTAACTTTTCATCGTTCCCTAGGACAACTGCAGAAACGCTAACGTACAAATAACAGTTAGTGTCGAATATATGAAAGACATTTAGTTATATTGAACTGTCACTTATTCGTTGGCGATTTGCATTCTTGCTAGGGAACGATAATAAGTTATCGATAGTTATCCTATCAATCCTTATCGATCGAGTGTGCTAGGGGGTCAGGGCGATATTGAGATTATCTTCCACTCTTCCATTATATTGTTTTAAATTACTAAATTGTTACATAACCCAAATCAAACAAATAAAATGTATTTGCGAACGCCGTGATTTGAACCCTTGTTTTTCGGATTGTTAATCGAGAGCCTTACCCCTCGACCACGGAGGCCGTCAATAATTATATTATTTTCATCTATACATAACAATGATTATGAATATAATTATTATTATTACACGACATGCTGCACTGTTTCACACGCTTAATTGCAAAACAAATGCAGCAACTAATTCGACAATTAACCGTGCTCTTCATACATTCAATAATATTTGCCTAAATTCTGACATTGACATTTTCTCCGATTCACTCCCCAAATTTAAAAAGAGCATCATGTCAATGATATAAACATGTCAATGATATAAACATGTCAATGATATAAACTATTCAATGCGCATACACTTCTCACACCTACCAACATAATCACACATACACTCACGCACATATACACTACGCACATCACCCGGTAATTACAAATAAGACATTCAAAGAAACATATCATAGGTACCCACCATGAAATATCATTTAATATATGTAAACTATCTCATCACTGTAACCAATGTACTGTTTGTTTCTGTAATATAAAATAAATAAATAAATAAATATGTAAAAATAAATTATGTGTTTGTTCGTTATAAATGTCTTCTGGGTTTTTTAAGATTAATGTTTAGTCAAGTATTTCGAAAACCCTTTAATTAATATTTATTATAACTGCAGGTAATTAAAAACAATAGTTTACTTAGAATGACAAAATTAAATATTGAATATGAATATATTATTACAAGTAACTACCTACCTATCTAAAGAATCTATAATATGATGTATTGAAATTATGAAAAGAACAGTATCGGGATTTATAATAACGTCTGAAGACATTTTTGAAAAGGTCAGGAAAAAACAGTTTTTTTTTCTCGACGACTCAACAAGAAATCAACGAAGGTGTAGTATACGGTTTTTATTGAAAATTAATGATTGTAAAAAAAAAAATCCACTCCTAACCTCAGACGGATCAGGTCCAAATAAATATGATATTTCTGAACATATCCGAAAACTAAACACTGTTTTTGAAAGGTCATGAAATTCATTTCCATTATTTTTTTCAAAGTATAATAAAAAATTTGAAATTGTAGAAAGGGTAAAAATAATTTTGGAGCACGATACGAATTGTCCAAAAAGTCCCATGTGGATCAAATGCCCGGTTTTGCCGACCCCTGATCTAATAAATAAACCGGGGAACAGGAGACGGCGGTGATGTCATTTGCGGCACTTTGGTATCCCATGTGCACATGCTCTCAGACTCGCCTTGTCATTATTTAAATGTAGATATGCGGGGTGTGGTAGAGTGACTAGAGTTGATGCTGCATAATAAAGACATCAGTTTTCAAAATACTGCATCTAATGCAGCTACGTAAATCATTTACTATGTAACAATATTCCTATATTTGGTATAATAATGCCATTTGGAATGTAGATCTTTAAAAAAAAATTTAAGATTTGCTCCACACTGACAGGAAAATAATTCCCTGAGGTCTATGTCATCCTTTTAGGAAAGGAAGGATAGGAAGTTCAGGAAAGGAAAAATGTATTAGGGGTGGGTTGGAATCTGGGGGGTCAATTACATGGCATTTTATTTTTATATTATTTTATTTTATTTTATTTTATTGACGGACAAATAGTCAATTAACAATACAGTGATAACGTGTTATTACTAATAACACAAAAAATACAAACAAATTACAGTGAAAGGAGAGCACATAACTAAAGAGCAATGCCAGCATATAATATAAGTACAAATAGAAGATAACTACATGTCACTATAAGTCAATACATGAGAAAGGATTTAATCTTCTTTTAAATTATACATTTCGTATCGACTGACGGAAGTGATTTTTTAGGCTTACACCAAAAAATTCAATGCTCTGACTTGCGTTGATAAGTCTCGACATTCTGGACAAAGGAGAATAGTATCCGTAATTAGTAGAATGTTGATTGAGGAACAGCAATTCATTATTTCGGAGTCTACGGGTAGGAATGTTGAACTGGATGAGCTGTAACAAAGTAGATGTGTCAGTAATACAGTTGATTATTTTGAAAATGCAAATTTTATTTATTTATTTAAATACATGATTTATCGAAAGTACATATAGTTTATTGTGATATTTCACCCTCCATGCTAGGGATGACCCTGTGTTATGGCGGGTGAATTTTAGAGTTTGGGGATATACATTCATTAGTATTGGTTGATAATTTTCATTAATTAATACTATGCACACAATAAAGTAATATGTAGTTGGATAGGATTACAAGAATAAGATGAAGAAGTTAAAGAATTATTGGAAAAGAGAAATTTAAGGAATTATCTTAATATATAAAACAAAGTCGGGTTAGTTACACCATTTATAACTCAAGAACGGCTGAACCGATTTTTATGATCTTTGATTTGTTGGATTTGTCTCCGTCCCGATTAACAGAATAACTATTAAAACATCGGAAAAAATCACGGGAAAAATAATTATGAATAAAATTATTTTTTTCATATATTTTGTATGGAACGGCTTTTCAAATAATGTGCGTTGGTCGACATAATTTGAAACAATTCAAACTGTCAATGGTGTAGTGTGCCAAATATTTCGTGCTTAGTCAACAGCTCAGTTTCATTTCTTGAACATAGAGTATTTTTTTTTTTTAATTAATAAAAACTTAATTTATTTCAGCTAATAAATTAAAAAAACATTTATTGATTCTGAGGCGGTACGAAGTTTGCCGGGTTAGCTAGTTAGCATATAAATCACATTCATCAAGATAGAAAATAAAGATAAATTATGTTTTGCCTGCTTTTAATACTGTGCATCCAATTCTTCTTTAATAATAGTATTTAAAAAAATGTATTGTTACATTGGGTTACAAGAAGAGGATGAAGAAGTTAGAGAATTATTAGAAAATGAAAAATTTTGAGGGATTATTAGTATATAGTTCACACTAATTATTCTTGGACATACTATATTGCGAAGATAGAAAATAAAGATATATTATGTTTTGTCTGAAAGGTGATTAAATTGATAGAGTGTAAAATGAATGGGTATTGTAATTGTAATATATTACATGTGTAAGTATCTATCTCGTTATTTGTTTTTTAAAGGAATGGGGTTGTCTCACGGTTTTAAGTTTTCAGGGATAAGTATAAAGATTTTAGGAGCTAGGAAGAAAAATTGTCTTTGAGCTGACGTAGTATGTAGTGTAGGTACATTGTAGTGTCCGTTGGTTATTGTTCTGGTCGTGTAGTTGTTGTATACATTAGATCAAAGTCCTTTCTACGTTTTTCTAAAAAAGAAATGTTCAAAGTTTGTTCAATATCATCTATGAGTACGCGAGTGGCATATTTTTATTTGATGGCGTTAGTTAGAAAATGGGCAGAGAAATATCTACTTAAGTCATGATTGAATTAGTACTCAAAAACGAGGAAACAGCTTCCACAGTAAACTCGCAAATCATCACCTCTATAATTCGCAGTCTTCGAAATGTAATTCGACCACCGTACATTTTTATTAACATCCAACTTTTGCAGTTTGAATTCGGGCGAGAGAGTTTGTGCCTATGACCCGAGAGGGAGGGTCGTTGGCCACCAGAATAGGATAAATAATTCAACAAGTTGAATCGAACGCGGTGCCGTTATGGGAATAAAGACTTATTCGAGCCATTTTCTACCGGGCCGAGCCCAAACTCATTTCTTACCACATTAACGCCATAACGCCAACGTAGAGTTCAGGAAATAAATGAACCACCAACCAATAACATTTATTCGAAAATGGATTAAAATGTTATCAGCCGTATTTGGTAGCTAAACCTGATTAGCTAGTTAGGTACTTCCCAATCTTCGTCTCCCCCATCTCCTTCCCCTTTCTTCTCAATTCAACCTACGCCGCGTTGCATTCGCATCGACTTCGCCTAGGTAAGGATTCTTTATCTGTGTTCACATAAAATAAATCACTATTGTGATAACACTGACAATTATAATTTGGGAGGCGGGAATGGGTATCTACCACCGCCACGGGAATCATTTATTGGATAACCAACACCCCTGCTATAGGTCACCCCAAGTGGTTCGCTAGGTTTGGTGACTTAGCAGGGGTGCCCGGGTTCATGGGATGAGGTTTCTCTAGTTCTTGGCGGACATGATCTGGACACACTTAACCCCAGATTCCTACCCGACCCTCATACTCTTTTCCTTCCCAGAACTTCCTCTCCGTCCTTTCCTTAAAAAATACCTTCCACTCAGCTTGCTCAAAGCTGACACAGACCCTTAGGGAAATTATTTTTCTCAAGGCCTCCTGTGTAGAGCTAATGTAAAAAAATAAAAATCAAAAATGATCGACAAATTAAGTATCTACTAACAAAAGATCTTACCGGTCCGCGAGGAAGGTCATATTTGAAATGATTTCTATATTTTTCAAACTTTATTAATTTGCATGTAATGAGTTGTTACATCTCGCCATGGAAATAGACCAAAAGAACAATAATTATTTCTGGAAACACTCCGCTTTTCGATTACGGCGCTAATCCCTTTTTTCGGAATAATTTCGAAACGGCCTGTTTTAATTACAGGCTGTTTCCGAAAATAAACCCCCGCCCGCCGAGCTGTGTCATCTACCAAAACGGGTGTCGGTGATTTGAAGAGCGGTTCGCGTGTGGCTTGATGATGAAGCCGGGGAGTTTACTGCTGGGCCGCCGTGACATCTGACGGATTACATCGCTGATGTTGGGTATTTTGGTGGGGGGTGTTGGGGGAGGGTTGTACAGGGTAATATGGGGGTAAATGTATAGTTTTGGGGATGGAGCGCAGGGTGCGGTCATGTTTCTAGAGGGTTGGACAGGTAACGGATCATCCGTCGCCGGCTTGAACGTAAGTAAATACAACAGGCTTTATAGTTGTATTTTAAAAAACAACATAAAGATGCAAATATTATCATCCCATTTTTTTGTTTGTTTGTGTTCCGCTTCTCTAGGAGTCTGACAAAATTTTGTTGTACGATTTTATTGTAAGTCTGATACGATTTTACCGTAAATACTGCAGCTCTGAATAAAGATTATCGTGATTGATTGACGTCACTTCTGCCCTAATGAGCAATACTGCAAGGTTGTCTTAAACACTGGTCAAAGGTGGAGGAAGCGCAAAAACGGTGAAACTTCATGAGAATTTCAAATAAAAGATGTTTAATAATAACCAAACTAGAGATTTCCCTGTTCATTTTTTTGTTTGTACCTAATTATATTGCAGCGTATTTTCCCCTGCATTATTGGAATGAGTATTTTATATCACTTAGTTCTCTGTGCCCAATAAAGTAACTACTGATGGTTGAAGTTTTTATTAGTAATGAAATTTCCCTGACCTCAAATATTCTCATGATGTTAGTTATTTGGTCTGTCCGGGGATATGTCAGCATTCAACGACAAGAGCCAAAATGCTTATTATTTGTTTTTCTTTCAAGGACCACATTTCCACTCTAATAGTATATGTGGTCTGACCATTCCTTAGCTTAGTCGAAGATTTATCTTTATAATATCTAAGATTTATATTTATATCTTTGCCGAATTATAATACCCTCTCGACTGCCGTTCGCCCACCGGTGGCCGCGGGTCGAAATTAAAAAAAAAAAAATTTTTTGAAGCGATTTTGTTCCTTATGTATGAAGAACAAGGTCAGAATCGCTTGCGCCGTTCTCGGTCTTGACATAGCAAAAATCCGCATAGCGCCAACCCATCTTAATAATTTATAATAAATATCTATGGTCAACTTGGCGTCACTTTTACAAACGGTTTTCAACTGTCATTTCATTTTCAAACAAGTATTTATGTCATTACTTCTTCGAAAACACCTTTGAATTGGTTTTTTTCATGTAGGGTGTCTATTCAGGTTTGTAGAGAAATAAAAAAAAATTGATCATTTTCGTATGAATATATATATTTTATTTACATTTTTTTGTCGAATGGGAAATATTTTCACATTTTTTTGTTAAAAATAGCTATTCTGGGAAAACTTGTAACGATATTATCATGAAATATATATGAATAATAAGGTACATTATCTGGCAAACAGAAAACAATCACAAAAAAAACAATTCCTTTGTTTTTATACGATATTTGAGCAAAAGCCGGGAAGATAATTTCGCGCGATTTTTTCCAAATACACCTGGCCTTCGAGAGGTTAACACATGTATGTATTTTTATAATTACCTGCATTACAGCTTGTGATTATAATAAAATTACTATGAGTCCAAACATTAGCTACATATGTTATTTACCCGCTGTACCTACTATCGTAGCCTTTGACGAATTGTCACAGTAACGATTTTAAACGAAACTGCATTTTAAAAAGTAGTTTGTCTAATTTGTAGTATCTGAGATGTATCATAACAATTGCCAAACCATTGGAACTTAAAGAATCGCACTTATTTGACCAAAAAAACTTCATCTAATGATATCATTCTAGACCCTTATACACGGAGAAAAATGTTATTCTAAAATACGATTATTTTATTCGTAAAAATGGTTCAAAACGGGACGGAAGTTCTTACGAACAAATTAACAGGGTTTCAATGTTTATTCTTACATTTTCCCACCAATAAACATTGAAACACTGTTAATTTGTTCGTAAGAACTTCAGTCCCGTTTTTACCGGTTTTTACGAATAAAATGATCATATTTTAGAATAATATTTTTCTCCGTGTACGTAGATCTAAGACGAACAATCTAGCAACGAGTAAGCACAAAAGGTGACCATAGCTAAAGTGCAATGTAGAGTAAACTGATCTGAATATAATTGATAATGGCTAATACCGCAAGTGATAAAAATATTGCATGCAATGAGGAAATTCATCCAAAAATAGCAACAATAGTTCAGCGAAACAACTCATACGAATAATGAGAACACTCACCGAAACCACTTTGTACTTTTTGTAAATTAAATTAATTACATCGGAGAGCTGGAATCATGTTATCTATGGCATGAAAATGTGTAATTAGAGCAGAGTAATAAATCAGAATAAAAAAATATTCACGTAACGTGAAATTACATGGACGTCCTTAACAATACCATTTCTCAAATTAAATCGGCCATCGTATAGTGGGAATAATAAACGGGTATTTTGTATGCAACGTCACGTGTACCCACAATAAAGTTTTTAAATAACCATTTTGATATATCACCCATTTTTATTTTTCCACATCTCAAAAAATGTATACCTATGGTAGGTACTTACGTATTTCGCATATAAAAAAAAAAATCTTCTGCGAATGAATTTTCATAAATATTTCTATAAACTACCCGTAAACCCGAGTTCTATCTTGAGCATTCGTTCATTCAAAAGCCACAAGAGTAATTTACGCAACATGAAAAGGTAAAATAATAATTTTTTTAATTGATAAACAAATGTTTAAGACCGGATTTTATGCATAGCACAAGGGGTAACAATTATTATAAGCAATAATTATCAGCCTGAAACACTCATCCACATTGGAACAATCTTCCGAGAAAAGATACATGCCGCCAACGGAACTCAAACCCGCGCCCTTCTGATGTCCGGCAACATATTATAACAGCAATAATTATAACAACACCTTACATAAAGCACTGTTCATCACGCCGCACTTTCTCTATCTGGACCGGATACAACTATACAACTATACAGTGGGGATAACAGACCTAGCTATAAAAGTTCAAGCGTTATTTGGTTTGGCGTATTTCGGCTTATCGGTTGCCGTACATTCCTAATGGGAATGTATAACGAGCGATATGCTGAAGTAGGCCAAGTCAAATAACGCTTGAGTTTTTATAACTAGGTCTGTTGGCCCTATTAACCAATGATTCCTGGCATTATTTGGAGTAAAAAATGTTAAAAAAATTTTCTCCGGTGACTTTTTTGATGACATTTTTTTTTCAATTTTTTTTTTCTTCAAAATCAAACAAAAAAAAAAACTTCTACATGATGTCACTGGCCACTCAGTGCACTCGCCCCCAACTGTCCAACACTTACTATTTTTTATGTTTTAGTAAGAAAAAAAATAAAGAAAATTTCACCGGAGAGCAAAAATTTTATTTACACTTTTCACTTCAAATAATGTCAGGAATCTCTGGTTAAAGTAAGTCAGGTACGTACCTTTTATACAAACTACTAACTGGTGTACTCAAGGAAGGGTAAGTAATTATTATTGCATTGAAGAAGAAGATAACAATAATAATCTAATTTTTAAAAATATGAAAATGAACAAGACACAGGAAAATAATAAAAGATAATGGTCGCAACTGGGACTCGAACCCAGAACCTTACGTCTTACCGGGACATACACCTCTACCAATTGGGCCACTGCGATCTATTATGAGACTGTCGTAATTATTGTCAACTTCATATTTCAAATTTCAGAATTAACAATATTATCTTCGACTAATGTTTTTTTCTCCATATTATTGGCAGCTACCTTTATTATTGGAAACAAGTATTCAAAGAATGTATTTGTTACCCAGGTAGTGTCTCGGATAAATATATCCGATTTTATTTTTATGGAAAACCTATTGACTTTTTATAACAGTCTAAATGAATATTCATTTTTTTTTAAAAGAAAAACTCTCTTTTTAACATATATAATTAAGACATATTACATGATGGGAATAACCTTCAAAAAGAGAGTTTTTCTTTTTTAAAAAAATGAATATTCATTTCGACTTAAATAAAAAGTCAATAGGTGTTCCATAAAAATAAAATCGGATATATTTATCCGAGACACTCTCTAGGTAACAAATACATTGTTTGAATACTTGTTTCTAATAATAAAAGTGGCTGCCAATAATGTGGAAAAAAAAAACATTAGTCAAAGATAATATTGTTAATTCTGAAATTTGAAATATGATGTTGACAATTACGACAATCTCATAATAGATCGCAGTGGCCCAATTGGTAGAGGTGCATATCCCGGTAAGACGTAAGGTTCTGGGTTCGAGTCCCAGTTGCGACCATTACCTTTTATTATTTTTCTGTGTCTTGTTCATTTTCATATTTAAAATAATTAGATTATTATTGTTATCTTCTTCTTCAATGATATACTACATTGATGGGAATAACCTTCAAATGTTAAAAAGAGAGTTTTTCTTATAAAAAAAAAAACTTTTATTGCAATTATCCAAAAAAATTGTTAGGTAATCTAGCTAAAAACTCGATTCCGTTTGAAATTTTTCCTTTTCCATGCTTATTTTCTCGATAAACAAATATCTTAAACGCTTTAAAGCAGTAATTAATGTTATGTTTTAATTACGGCATGATTGACACATTATTTTGTCGCGATAAAAGAAGGTCTTAATAATAGAGTGAAATTTTCAGAAATGAAAAATACCGTATAAAAGGAAAGGCGTCGTTTAAAACGTCAATGAAAATAAATAAGGTTCAGACTGCCTTAGGTCTGCGTAAGACAGAATTTTAATTACTAGTTTAAAATGTTAAAGAAAATCTTTACAGCACGTGTAAGAAATTTCATCTAGTGAATATTTTTTTTTACTTTTAGATGTCATTTGCAAGTACTTGGGACCTATGGAAAAGCCGGTTTTAACCGATGTACTGAACTGTTTTTACTTCGACTGAGAACAACCAACATTATCTTCATTTTCTAAACGCATATTTTTACTGGCTGCTATCTTCATGTATGATTGCTCCATTCAACTCGAACTAAATGAAACTATCTAGATAGTGTCTTGGATAAATTTTTCCATTTTTATTTAATATTCGACGTCTATTGACTTTTCTGCAAGTCTAGGATGAATATTTATTTTTAATTTTAATTTAATGAGTTAAACCTCAAATTGTAATATTTTTATTAATGAAGACAATATCAGCAAAACTCAATCGAAAATCTGAAACAGAAAAATCAGAAAAAGATACGGTCACATTTGGGACTCGAACACGTGACCTTCGGCTTTCAGGGCCGCGAATTTAATGATTGCTGATTTGATAGATTCTATCAATGTATTTTGCACATATTTAGTAGCTGTTGTAAATTATTTAGACGTTACGTGGAGTTCAATTAAAACTAATTTCATTAATAAATTACACTTATGTACATTACACAGCAGTCTACAAGTTGAACCTTTGAAATGACAAGGTTCTATCTGTTGCGGAAACTTCATGCAATAATGGGATCTATAGTAAGCTACCTTAAAGTTCATTATCGCATGACGTTACCGCAACAGCTGGAACCTTGTTATTTCATAGGGTCGAAGTGAAAAGGTAGGTACAATCTCATAAATTGGCGAAGAAATAAAACTAAAATTTTGATTTCAATGTACACCTTCTCGGATACCTATGAAATGTTCAAATATATCCCGATTCGTTTAATTTCTCCGTTAAACTGTTGAGTATTTTATGACATTTAAAAAATATACTCTCCTGGTGTGCTAGCATGGTCAATCGATATGAAGTTACCGACCGACTGTCGGTAACTTCTCATCGTTCCCTAGGACAACTGCAGAACGCTAAAGTACAAACGACAGTTGATATCGAATATATTATGGACACTTAGTCATTGCGAACTGTCACCTATTCGTTTGCGATCTGCAGTTATCCTAGAGAACGATGAGAAATTACCGACAGTCGGTCGGTAACTTCATATCAATCAAACGTGCTAGCACACCAGATGGTTTATTGTGGCCACCCTTGAGAAATCCATTTGTCCACCTCTTCGATCAGCTGATAGCTGGAGACGTATATTGGCAACAACGTGGCGAACGTTGGCTTCCAAGTCATCCATCGTCATTGGTGATTTTATTTTATTTCATATTTTATAGATAATACCTTACAAGAGTCCCAACTGCTCCCGTCTGGAGCCAGTGGGACTTTGGCATCCCCAATTGGGGTATGTTGTGAGGCTGAAGGTAAGTGGGGAAGGGAAGGAGGTGGGGAAGTACCTGGCTATTCAGAACTATTCACATATCCCAACAGAAAATAACCGAAATGTTGTAAATCAAGCAATTTTGTAGGCCAATTCACAGGTCGAACGTTTCCTTCTGTGGCGCGCACAGTGTGGCATGTTGCGCTGTCTTATTAAGAGGCTAGACTTTGAACCACACGCGGAACACACGCGTCTGTCATTCTGTCCCGCTCACAATAAGCTCACGCACACTTACAATACATACGAATGCAAAATGTGCGAATGAGACAACGCTCAAATTTACCTACAGAAATCGCTCGAAAAGGGGTTTATGGAGAATACACTTTTCTACACCGAAACTTTCAAAAAAATTAAAATTTTAAAAAATATATATTTTTTAAAAAGAAGAAGCTACGTCGGTAGCTTTTTATAATTTTATAATTCTTTATGAGAGTTGAGTTAGCAGTACTTTTTCCTTAAATAATATTTTTTGATAAATCGTATATGTTTGACAGTGAATGTTTACGTTAACACGAAACGCATCGAAAATTCGAAAACATACCAACATAGTTTTCACCCTCTAGAAGGCAGTATAAAAAAATATATTCATTTTGTGCAATTTTATCCCGGGCGTCCTTTTTGTATGGGCCGAAAAGCGAAGTCTATCATCTTAAAACAAAAGCTCTTAGGACATTAATGCTAACCAATTGGGAAACGAAGAAGTTAGTAATCATAATCAACAATATATGTGTTTTTAAAGAGATTTTTGTACACAGTTTCGTTGTCATTTTACCGTGATTTTACTTAAACCAGAACAATACTTGATCAACTTTTTTGTTCCCCAACTGGATGTTATTAATGTGAAAGAGCCAATAAATCAGAGACGACGGACGACTAGGAATCCGACATTTGTCGCGTTATTGCCGATATAGGGCCCCAGCTGCTCGAAAAAATGCTCGATAATTGGACCTTCAGATCGAGCCAGCCGCGGCGCTCATGTGCTCCAAGTCATATTTAAAAACTAATGGCATAAAATTATATCTCCAATAAAGCCAATACCATGACCATTACCACGGTTTTTTATGTATTTTATTTCGTTTTAAACTTCTATACATCCCGTTTAATCACAGGAGACCATATCTGTCCCAGCTCACATAGGTCTCATATAAATCGTTGTATCTCCCTTACTATCATAGTGATAAATATGATCTAAACGGTATTGAAAAGAAAATACAACACGCTATATATTTAAATCTAAAAGTTAGCCACAAAAAAATTAAATGTACACCTTTATGAAATCAAAGTTTCCGATGGCAATTTGAAAAAAATTTACAAAACTTTGTGAATTTTTTAAGATTTTTTTTTTACATAAAATGTCAAAAAAGCGAGGTGATAGTATAGTTTATAATTCATTTGTCTAATTAAAAAAATAATACACACAATATGTATGTGTTTTTATTTTTTTTCATTATTAGTAATTTTAGTTAGAAGAAAACTTTTTAAAGTTTTCATCCAAAATTTTTATACTAAAAAAATTACATAGTTATTTATAATAATAAAGCCTGTTTCATCACCTTTCGAAAACAGTTTTTAGTTTTTGGATACGTTAAGAAATATATATTTTTTTTGATTTTATTGCAAAGCGGGAATATTTTTCGCCTCTGAAAAAGTACGCCAAATTTTTGAAGGATTAAAAAACCGTCCGTTATGTGTATATATTCGCAAAATATTTTGAAAACATTTTTATTAAAAAATAAAATCTTGAAACTTAAATACAAATTGTTGTTCAAAACATTTTTGTTTCCATTAATGTTTTATGAAAAGAGTACCGGATTAACCCAACCGAATTAAAAAGAAAAAACATGTATACCTATTTATAAACGTTCATTATATTTACTTCCAATAAAGAAATACGATTGGGTCCCTTTGGGAAAATATTTAATAAATTGTCTGAAAAATATTAATATCATCTATCCAATCGATAATCAATTTTCCAAGCTTTCTTTCTAATGGCATAATCGAAACAGCGTCCAACTAAAATAATTCAATTACTTGATTTATGCGATACGCACTTCGAAAGTCCACGCAACTTGACTGTCACTCAAACTGATTAATTTCTGGGCTGATTCGGTCGGTTAAAACAGTCGAAATTGCAACTGATCACTGATCACTGATCGGATCGAAATTAAGCTTTTTAGAGAGCTTTCGTGGATGTCCTAACTATCAATAATTTGGTAATAATACTTATATTAGTTGGAATTATTGATGATTCCTCAAATTAATGTTTTTGTGATCCAAAATAAAATAATAAATTTAAAGATTAATCCGATTTTGTGATAAAATGCGTCATCCTTACATTAATTGTGTTGTTCATATTTATTTATTCATATTAGGAATTTCTACAGTTTTCGTTTGTACATGTTTTGTGTAGTACTTATATCAAAAATAAAACCAAAATAAATTTCGTCCTTGAAGTATTTTTCTGTATTTTTTTTTTAAATTTTTACTTACTTACATTTTAATAAATTATTGATTATTATTTTTTTTATAAAAAAAAACTCTCATTTTAACAATTGGTTAAGGTTATTCCCATCAATGTAATATATCATTGAAAAAGAAGATAACAATAATAATCTAATTTATTTAAATATGAAAATGAATAAGACACAGAAAAATAATAAAAGATACTGGTCGCAACTGGGACTATTACCATTTATTTATGTTCATTTTCATATTTTAAAAAATTAGATTATTATTGTTATCTTCTTCTTCAATGATTATTTATTATTACTTTATTATTATATGTCCTCAGTCGTATTTTATTTATTCTTACAGCGCAAAAAAAATTCCTCGTTGCCTATGTCATCTATATGGATGCTGTTTGGGGGGTCTTTTAGGGAAAGGATGGAGAGGAAGTTCTGGGAAGAAAAAAGTAAAATTTTAGACATTATATCCTTTTGTTTCAGTTTGACATAGTTCGATATAACCATTTATCGGACCATTGTGTATCGCTGTGCTAGTTAGTGAAAAACATAAAATTATAAGGAGTCAATCGTAAACAGTGCACGAGAATATATTTTTGATTCGTTTATAATACATGTTCATTAAAAATATATATTTAATAAAAGCCCAGAAAACTTATACATCAACCGTTATACTTGTAAGGATAAGATTCTGAGAGCATTTTTTAAAGTTCACCTACTTTCAAATTTATCTCAGAAAACCTCAGAGAGCAGGGGGATTTGATGCTTCGATAAACACTCCAGGTAAAAATTCAACATGTTATCCTCCAGACAATTCAAAATTGTGTCAAGAAAATTGTCAACACCTTGAATTCGCGCTTTGTTCTTCTATCTAGAAAAATAGATACCAATATTGATTTAAAAAAATATTATGCACGCGGTAATAATAATAATATTTTTTATTCCAGAACATGGGGACGAAAGTGCAATACCACTCATCCCAAATAGTGATTTAGAGGCCGAATGTGCGTGTCTCCTATGTGAGGAGATGAATGGGCCTCCGGTTGATTGAGGGAATTTTGGGCCTCCGGTTGGAAGAGGAGATATCTGTGAGTCGGTATATCTCCACGTGCTGTAGGTCGTAATAAATAATGCGATGATGATTGATGAAGATGTGTATTTACAGTATTTATAATATTTACAGAATGTACAGTATTTACAAATGCACCGTATTTACATATCGCGTAAGTTATATTATCCCGACCGAACCGCAGATTGCGTACTTGCGTAGTTGTGTTGCTGGGCCGCCGGCTTGTTGCCGCGTAGACTGAGTGAGAACGACTGACGGATTTCGCTTATAAATATAACTAACGCTTATTATAAATAAATAACTCGAGCCCTTATATAGGGCCGGGCCAAAGGTACTCGGAAGATAGGTCAAACATGCACACGCGAGAAGTTTCTTGATATGGCTAGGCAGCGCTGTGTGTAATGTGTGGCAGGTCCGAGCTCTTTCCAGAAGGTGGTCGAAATTAAATCGCCTAGCGAAGTAGCAGGTGGGCGTTTTCCGAAAAAGATGTCGGTGACGTAATAAGAATTCCACTTAAGTGAGATGCTGCATTTCGATTAAAAATATACGTCAATTTATTAAAGAAAGTATGAACTTCATGACAAAAAGTATTTAAATAGAAAATATCAATAAACTTCGAAAATAATTGCAATTTAAGTTTAATACTATTGGTAAGAAATTCTTTTACGTTACTTTTATCATAAAGTTTATAGAGAAAATTAAAAGAAATTCATTATTTCAGATTTTTATTTACGAATTGAAAACACAATCTGTCTCCTAAAAAATATGAATAATCAAGCTTATTGAAATAAATATTAAGTTTTTAAATAAAAAAATTCATTTACGCTACTTTTGGATACTTTGTACTGTATATTTTTCGTTCTAGAAAGACGAATATAAGTTTTTGTTTTACGAATGTTTAATTATAACAAATTTAAAATTAATCATGAACTATATCGATAAAAAATAGAACAAATTTCTTTGAGATATAATAATTGATCTTAGAAAATAAATCACAGCAATAACAGGACAGTGACGTAAAGAGAAACATTTGGTAACGTTTAGGAATTCTAAGGCCTCGGCCAGACTGAGTGGCTTGCGCGGTAGCTACAGCGGGCGCGAAATATCAGTCGTATGTATACGCCCGTTGTGGCTACACTGCTGAAAGCGCGACAAGCGACTGGTATGGGAAGAGTGGAAGATACTCTCAGTATCACCCTGGTGTAAGACCACCATTCAGAATTGAAACGTTGCTTAATAATGACTTTAACCGTGTTTAGTGACTAGATCTGAATAGCCAGGTACTTCCCCACCTTCCTCTTCCCCACCTTCCTATTCCCCACCTTCCTCTTCCCCATCTCCTTCCTGCCCTCACTTACCTTCAGCCACAAACATACCCCAATTGGGGATGCCATAGTCTCACTGGCTCCAGACGGGAGCAGTTAAGACTCTTGTGAGGTATTTTCTATAAAAAAGGGCGATTTTGAGTACTACCGCCACCGTGGAAGGCCCCCCGCGCAAGTACTTTTTCTTCCCCTTGTTCTTTTTTCTTTTCTTTTTATTTTCGTTTCTATTCTCTCCAACGTCTTCTTTTTTCTATTCTTCTTTGGTTAGCTCTCTGATTATATTTTAATGTTATTTTTGTCTTTGTAACTCTTTTTTCTTAAAGGCTTCATATTTTTCAGGGTCGTTTTTAATTTTGTCTCTGTACCTTTTTGATTTTTCTGCATCGTTTTTAATGTTTCAGGATCGTTTTTAATTTTGTCTCTGTACCTTTTTGATTTTCTTCAGCATCGTTTTTAATTTTTCAGGATCGTTTTTAGTTTTGTCTCTTTACCTTTTTGATTTTTTTGCAGCTTTCAACGGCATATTTGAACATAAAATTAAAATAAATTATTTATAAAAATGCACAAATAATTAGATAGGTAATAATGGGCTACACGTGCATACCGTATATAGCCTGAAATAGGGAACTAAGCTGAAAGGGTATTAATATACACAATATACACAACTTGTTAATATACACAACTTTAATTACAGGATTAACTAAAACACACAGGAACATAAATCATGCTACATTTTATACTTACTTAATCAAAATTGTAAAAACCAGCTGATTTGATACTCAATTTCAGAGTTGCCTCTACAGTAATAGTTGTTCATATTGCTGTCTATATTAGTACTTCGACACCATTTCGACTCTTTCAGAATTAATATTTATATAATCTTAATTAATAAAAAAAAGGAAAAAAAATTATACACATATGAAATAAAATATTTTTTTTCTTTTTATCTATGTTGTTCTTTTTTTCAATGCTACATATTCACTCAACCCACATATCTACATGTAATAGTTACATTTTGAAGATTAACGCACCCAAATACACTAAAAGACGGACAGAGTGAACTGACCTTTAGAATTCCATTACGTCACTTTTAAGTTCCATTCACGAGACCGTAGCGTAAGAGAAGTAGCGTAATCGCGTCAATATTTTTTCAAAATGTATTTATCAATAAATTATGAAACTTCTGTTTGTTCTAACTAAACATTTCATAAAACAATAAATGAATCAATTTAATACAAAGTAGAGTCTAATACATGCTGGTAAATTACCTGGAGAAATACGGAATCGTTGGTGGAACACTTTTTTGGTACAGCCGAGAACGACCACTTTTGTCACGATTTCTTGGCAAACTGGCTGTCAAAAACCAAGCTTGACTGCCCCTCATAGACTAAATAGGGTTGCTATTTTCGAAAATATTCATCGATTTGGTAATATTTTTATTGGAAGACGTCAATAATGTGGTAGCGTAGGCGGAAATTCCACCATACACTATTTCGTAGGACAACTCAATATCTGGTGTTTAAATTATTTTGCACCATAATTAATCTATATTGTGGTTGCAAATCGAAAATATTATCATATACTATTAGTAGAATTAGAAATAAATACTGGGATAACATAAAATAACTGATTAATTGATTAATTTAATAATTTAATAATGATTAATTTTTGAACTCTTACTGGTAGTGGTAGTTGTAGGACATACCAGAAACAGTGACCTGTAGTCTTACTTATTTTGAAATAATATCGAAATTTAATAGATTTATTCATTATTTTTTGTCCATAAAGGTATTTATTTGTTATTATATTGGTAAAATATATGGTTGGTCATTAAAACCGACACAACAAAAGTTACTGATCCTGAAAGTGATGGGACACTGACTTTTACCTAGGTACACTTTTTTTGAACAACGCCCACGTAGGTACGGCCGTTCAGTAACTAGGTACGCCGCTACGTAAGTACGCGGAACGCTACAGTGATATATATTATTAATATTATATGTGAACACAATATTTTTTAAGAAAAACAAGTAAATAAAAAATAAACAAAAACACAACTAAAAAAATCGATTGTGTGGGGTGTGGTTTTGAGTGAGGTCAGACCCAGCGCTCACTCAAAGTCAGGAGTTGCGCTTGGAGCTGAGAGGCTGCGTTCTCCACCGTGTTGTCGGAGGCCATTAGCGGCATCCTGGCTCCAGTGACCTGGTGTCTCATAAGGCCGGCAAATCAATTCAGTCCTAGTTCCGTAAACATTGTCGATGAGCTACTGTAGCTTCCGTATCTAAATATAATTATGCAGGCCTTATTATATGGGGACCTTAGTCGTTCCATAGAGCTGATGTGAACAATGTTTTTTTTTACATTATTGCTGCATTTAAACCATCTTCGGGTAATCATATTAGACAGTATACTGATACTTCTTCTTTGTCATTCAATATCACCGTTATCCGAGAGGTCTTACGTAATGATGTGCCCCAAGTATTTTACATTATTGAATGGATTTATTTTTTCCTCTTTAAGTTGTACGCTGAGCATCCTTTCCTGATTTTTCCGTGGTGGAACGCAATTGTTCCGTCTTATCGGGGTTTTATAATATATCATATTTTTGTTATTTGTACATTCTTGACATAATAAAAATGTTTGGATAAAAATTGTATGACCTCTCCAATATAAAAAAATTCGTAAATAAGATACCTTTTTATAACGACTCTTGTACTATACATATTTATGTTCAAACCACCTAAATTCTAATATTCAACATATCTAAAAAAAATACATATTTTTAAGTTGCAAGGGGAAAATAATTATAATCGGAAATAGGATATATGTATACGGGTGTTAAGGAACGTACTTGAGTTACTTTAACCAGTGATTCCTGACATTATTTGGAGTAAAAAATGTAAATGAAATTTTGGGCTCCGGTGACTTTTTTCATGACAATTTTTTTATTTCAAAATTTTTTTGGTTCAAAATCAAACAAAAAAAAAATCTTTCTCATGACCTTATTGGTCACTCTGCCGAGTTACCGCCCCACCACTTACCCCGCCCCCAACTACCCAACACCTACTATTTTTTATGTTTTTGTAGAAAAAAAAAAAAAAAACATCAAAAATGTCACCGGAGACCTAAATTTTATTTACATTTTTTACTCCAAATAATGTCAGGAATCACTGGTTAAAGTAACTCAAGTACGTACCTTAACACCCTGCATATACATAGATATTTTGCACAAAATTCGCGCACAATCCAATCCGTCATTCGAGTATATTAATCGATTTTTTTTATTTACCCTCTTATTAAATTAAATACACAAATTACCAATCTTAAATGTAAGTCAACAGTTAAAACTTAGTTGTAAGTCACTAGTTATAAGTCTTACTTATAAGTATTTTAATTTTACGACTGATGAACCACCATTAATGTATGAAAAATAGTTGCGTAAAATTGTGTAAAATTTAAAACATGTTTATTAGTAAGGTGGTTAGTGTTTAGCTCGGATATATACATACTATCACTTTAAAGCGCCCCCAAATATAACTATTGCTTTAACGAATAATGATGTATTGGGTAAAGCTATGTCAGTTGTACTGATTATAATTACCATGAAATATATACAGAATTTTTTTTGTAATCCACATTTAAAACATATACATTCTTTAAAGTCGGTCACCAGACTAATCGCGTACCCACCAAAAATGAAAAATACCATTAACGCCCATCGTTCATGTAGCTACTTACAAGCGACGATACCGGTCATGCTATTTTGCTAGTGCAGCGCCTAGCGGCGATTTCGAACACTAATAATAGTATGGAAAATACAGACGAGCGGCGATCGCGTGGCTTGAACGTAGCTCCATGGAAGAACGGCGTAACAACCGGGTTTCTGCTGATGATGATTGTTGACGCTTGGGCGGACATGTAATTTTAATAGGGGTTTTAGATAACAATTTTTCCATATCGAAAAAACACAGGACCTTTAAGTCTATAATAGCAAGGTAACTTTTTTAAAATACCCACATGAGGTAAAAATTGCGAGGCGCATATGACGCCGTTCTATTTGTATAAAGAACATTAACTTTAAATTCAGTAATTTAAATGATTCCCACTTCATGGAAAATAAGAATCTATAAAATAAAACAAAATAAAAAACAACCGGGTTTCGTCGGTTGTTAGTTATGATCTCATAAACTGGATGATAAGTCTACCCAACACATTGTGCATATTCTCAGCTCAATTGACCGATATTCGGGTCAACCCAAAGACGATATTCCCCCAGATGACCCCTCAGATACCACATTAAAAGCAACTATAAATTTCAATTCGCAGATACGACACTAAGTGAAAGATCTAGATCATCGTTGAATACACATTTCATGAACTTGGACATAACTGACCGTCTAATGGGTCTATTTAAGTTTCGGGAGTTGTCGGATTGGAAACATCGATTATTTCGACTTGATTATTAAGTTTAACTTGGCAGTTCAAAGATTAGTTTCGGTATCGGTTGCTAGTAATTGGACCATTATTATAATTGGATTATGTAACTTTAGATTGGGGATTTTCGGAGAAGTTTTTATCCAATTTTATAATTATTTATGGCAGACCAGATAATGTAAAAACCTTTTCATATTGGTTTGGTATGTGTTCGATCAATATTTAGTCTAATAAGCATGTGTTCTTGTATGTTGTAGCTTAACTTAAATCAGTAAAAATAATCATGCTTGCAAATAATTTATTAAACATTGTAGTTACAACGCTTAAAAAAATAAATCATATATATTATTGTATACATAAATTATATCTAATATTGTAAATTTTAATGTAGTTTCTCTTTCTCCATGTAGGTATTATTAGTTCACACTTCTAAACATATAACCTAACATAATTTCATATAGTTATGTTGTAAATCATATTGTAATTCCTCCATCTTGTTATCAGGTACCTGGTTTACACTCTAAATACTACCAACTTACCTAGTTATCTCATACTCTGTAAATCTGAATATAGATATTACCAGGCTAATTCGGTAAATCCGAATAGAATATATGCTACCATATTACTTTTTCTACAGAGTCACAAAAAATGTATGTTTATATTTATATATTTCTTCATTATACAATTTGGTTTCACAGAAAAAAAATTTTTTTGGTGTTTTATGGTTTTTAGTTTTTGTTATGTAATTCTGTACATTTCAATTATGTCAATTTGTCTGTCCTGGAACGGGAAACTTTCCTAGTTGGACAGGCAAAGCTTCCTAATATGTAAATTGTACTTTCTTTTGCATCTCTCTATAATAAATAAATAAATAAAAATAAATGAATAAACTATAAATGATATGATTTTTTTCTGATCCCGCGGAGCTAGTAGAGCTATGTCATACTATTTAGGAAATATTGCGAGATTAAAGGAAATGTTAGAGAGGAAAGTTTAGAGAAAGGTTGGAATGTCCAAACTTCAAAGCTGATCACTAAACAGAGGTAAAGTAATTTCAAGCAAATTTATGATTCTGGATAATGGTCCCTCACCAGAACAATATTGAGAGCATCCCTCACACAGGAATAACGTTAAAATAATACAGTTTTTTATGCATTAGCTCCACACAGGAGGCCCAGAGGAAAAAACACGTTAAGAACCTATGTCATCTTTGGGGATTCTGTGTGGAAGGTATTTTTATGGAACGGAAGGAGAGGAAGGAAATGGTAATAAGGGGTGGGTAGCAACCCGGGGATCAGTGTGTCCACGTTTGAACCCGGGGATCAGTGTGTCCACGTTTGAATCCAACACTTCCGCTACGTTGCAAAGCCACACCCAGAGTGTTCGGCTGGAGAATTCAAAGGACTCTCTTAACCAGATTCACCCTATCCGATCCGCCACGCGGTCGGTAGGCTAACGCATCCGCCACCAAGACTAAGACAAACTTTGCCCCATTAACTCGATCACCCCTGCTAAGTCACCAATAGTAGTGAACCACTTGGGGCGACCTATGGCAGAGGTGTTGGTTATCCGATAAATGGTTCCGGGGGTGGCAATACCCATACCATCCTCCCAAATTCACATTGTTGCGATCTATTTGTGGATTAAGCCATACACATAAAAAAATATGTTCAAAAATTACCAGCTCCGAGTATTAAATTTATGAGTTTTGAGCGCAGGTCTAAAGAGACCGCTCTGCCGTGTACATTTATTGACATTACTCTTATAAAACACGTCAAAACTTAATGCCGGCCTGACTTTGATACAGAAATCATCGCAATAGGCGTGTTTAAGGTCAAAAAGTGGCATATCTCCCCGCCCACGCCTTTTCTGCAGAACGTATTTTAAAACATGTTTTTATCTCTTTCGCTTACTGTTCAGGCTGGCATAAAAGTTTGGCTTATACAGGGTGTTTTTTAGAGGTATACAAATTCAAAATGAAAAAAAAAAAAACACATTAAAATAATGTTAATGTGTATAATATTGGCTTTATTTAATAGATAATTTAATGCCATTATTGTTTAAATACGATTTCGGGCGTATAAGCTCCACAGCTAGCTCGAATGAAACGCAATCGTGAAGTCCAATTTTCGACAACAACATAAATTTGTACAATTTGCAAGCGCTGTTCTGAAGTCAGTCAATTCATGGTGAAATGGCAAAACGTACTGACTGCAAATCTACTGTCAACTGTCTAATTGACAGTCTGTAGAAACAATGTTGCCAGTTTAAAAACCAAACTGATTATTGTTAATTGATAAACTAATGTTTAAGACAAGATTTTATGCATAGCACAAAGGGTAACAATTATTATAAGCAATAATTATTAGCCTGAAACACTCATCCATATTGAAAAAACCTCATGAGAAAATAAACGTGCCGCTGACGGGACGAGTAATATTTGACGAGTTAAAGTATTTCACCAAAAAAATGTAGAAATGATAGTGGGAAAGTTAGCACTTACAATGCCTTTCTAATATAAAAATAAAGTTAGTTGTTTGCAGGTGAAAAAATATAATGAACGGTAATTGTTGAATCGGGTAAGGGATAAGCTGCCTTTTATTAGTGGATAGAGCTCCTAACCGGCAATCAGATTAGCGCGGTTAGTGTCCCGTCGGCGGCATGTATCTTTTCTCGGGAGGTTTTTTCAATATGGGTGAGAGTTTCAGGCTAATAATGATTGCTTATAATAATGGTTAAAAACCAAACCTCTAAAAAACATCCCTTTATTACGTCTGTCTCGACTAAGGTAGGTATATCCTAGTGAGACAGGCATTGAAAAAAATCACATGTAATTATACTCTATATATTTCTTAAAACTTCGCAAAATCACTTTGTGGCGTCATTTTTAATTAAATGAAACAAATAACTTTGTATCAACCACGATTATATAATCACAATTACCTACATGTTTCGAAACCGATGGTTTCTTCGTCAGGGTAGTAATAACATTAAAAAACAAAAGAAACAGTATAGTATAGACTAAAAAGAACTATGGACAAAAATATTATAGAGAGTGGTGATTAATTAATTAAAAAAAGTCGTAAAAAACAATTATTTCAAATTAAGTATAAAAATTATTTTAGAATATGAAAAAATTAGATTATATAAATTATCAAAAGATAATCAAGATGTTTAAACAACAAAAAATAAATTATTTTAAATATAAGTATAAAAAAGGAAATAAATTTAAGAGATCACTATTTTAAAAAAATATTTGGTTATTAATAATATTTAATTTACTATTAAAACTTTTTCTAATTTCTAAGTTTGCTAATTGTAAATCTGTTGTGTTTGTGTGTAAAATTTTTAACCCTTTATTTATATCAAAAGAATGATTGGTTGTGGTTGGCAAATTCAGAATAATTATTATTATTCAAACACCTTAGATGTTCCTTAACTCTAATATTAAAATTCTTTTGTTATTTAGGTTATTACTACCCTGACGAAGAAACCATCGGTTTCGAAACATGTAGGTAATTGTGATTATATAATAGTGGTTGATACAAAGTTATTTGTTTCATTTTAAATAGATAAAAATAAAATATATATTTTGCTTTGAGTAAAGTGTTAATATTAATATGATTTTGTTTTTAATAGGAATTGGCATTCATGTCATCTTTTTTAATGTGAACCAAGATGCTTTGAGTGGTGAAATTTGGTTTTCATAATGCAGAGTAGGGAAATAAAACCCTTACCATAACGAGGGGTTGGTAATTACCGTACAAAGTACTACACCACAAAGCTTTTTAATTATCATGTAACGTGGCGATAGTATTTAAAAAAACAACGCTAAACGCTTTCACATTATGGCACAAATTAAACGCAGAGATTTATTCTCACATAAGTCTAAACTAGTAAAGAAAATTATACAATAAATCTTATACAGCGGAAAAATAATAAATTTATGTCTTTTGGAGAGCCAAATACTTTTTTCAACGACCATCACAGTGGAAGGTAAAACTTTTTACTTCTGGAATGGTGGATTATAATAATAATAACATTACAATTATATAGCGCAGTTTTGTGTGGTTTCACTTCAAGTGCGCTTGACTAAAATAAACTTTTAAAAAACCCCATATTGCTCCTTACAAAATTTTTAATGAAAAATAATTATTAATAAAAGTCCATACATTACAAGATAGAAATAACGAATATACGGTATACACAAAACAAAACAAAAGCAGAGAATAAAATTTAACAATAACAGTGCTGTTGTTATAGCACAGGACAACAATAATAGACAATAACGGTGTAGGACAACACAAGAACTGTAAAACTAAAGTGTTATATAAAACAGGAAAACACTAAAATATCATATAAAAGTAGACATTCAACATAAAAGTAAAATAAGGAGGAAACCGAAACCAAACAATTACCGGAAACTTAAGAACCTGGCTTATTAGTATATTAGGATAGGGATGTATTTTACATCCCTTGAGTAAATTGTTGAGTGACTTCTCCTAAATTATGTTTAATCATACGGTTAATCATGTGCAGTGCAATTTGATAGGCGGGTATGGGTACCGCCGCCCCGGGAACAATTTATTGGATAACCAACACCTCTGCCACAGGTCACCCTAAGTGGTTCGCTACGTTTGGTGACTTAGCAGGGGTGCCCGGGTTCATGGGGTGAGGTTTGTCTGGGTCTTGGCGGCGGATGCGCCTGCCCACCAATTTCGTGGCAGGCCAGATCGGGAGAGACAGGTTGAGGGAGACTTATCTTAACCGGAAACCTGGAACTAAGAACCTGGCTTATTAGTATATTACGATAGCGATGTATTTCACATCCTTTGAGTAAATTGTTGAGTGACTTCTCCTAAATTATGTTTAATCATACGGTTAATCCTGTGCAGTGCAATTTGGTAGGCGGGTATGGGTACCGCCGCCCCGGGAACAATTTATTGGATAACCAACACCTCTGCCACATGTCACCCCAAGTGATTCGCTACGTTTGGTAACTTAGCAGGGATGCCCGGGTTCATGCGGTGAGGTTTTTCCGGGTCTTGGCGGCGGATGCGCCTACCCACCAATTGCGTGGCAGGCGAGACCGGAAGAGACTGATTGAGGGAGGCCTATCCTAGACCTCTCCAGCCGGACTCTCGACCGATTGATCATTCGTCCGTCACTCCTAGACACGCTGACCCCCAGATTCCTACCCAGCCCTCATATCCTTTTCCTTCCTATCACATCCCCTCCTTCCTTTCCTAAAAATTGCACACCACACAGCATCCCCAAAGATGACATAGGCCCTGAGGGGAGCTATTGTAAAAAAAATGTTCGAGGCTTTGAAAACAGACGATAACTTGACGGATAGCGTCACTCTGCGATTGGGAAACATAATTATAACAAAAGCTCCTCACGATTAGCGCTAACCAACAGGTTACTTAGTGGTGATTAAATTCTCCATTAGAGTTTGATACCTAAGTGCAATTTTGCAATGCGAAAAACGAAACGGCGTTCACGCGAAGACAAAAATGTGCTTTTTGTTTATGATACGAAAGATAACATTTTTATCGGAAAGCGACATACCAAAATATTAAATGATAGAAAATATCAACATAATATCTCATTCGGGACATTTTCTCATATCTCGTAAAGACATGTGACGGCTAGTCGTATTTTATTACTAAAGCCAAATGATTAAAAAAATATATTTCATAACCCTGTAACTAGGCACGCAAAACACGTCTTAACATTTGCTTTCCTGGCTTGCCTGTTAACTCGCATGCTTGTACATTTTAGAGCTTATTTTGTTGCTTAATTGTTCACTAACTTGTTTGAAGGTGTACTTGCTTGCAGCCTTGCCTGCTGTCTTACTTGCTTATGCAAGTCTTAATGAAAGCAAATTGTTCATATAACGAACTACATCATGTTGAATACAGAAAGGTATTACTGAGGAGATTCTTGAACGATTTAAGCTTATGAAAAAATATAATTTGAATTATATCTAGTCACATGTTAACTCTGGCAACAGAAAATATATTTTTAATTTATAAACTAATATTTAAGACAAGATTTTATGCATAGCACAAAGGTTAACAATTATTATAAGCAATAATTATTAGCCGGAAACACTCATCCATATTGGAAAAACCTCCCGAGAAAATATAAATGCCGCCGACGGGACTCGAACCCGCACCCCTCTGATTGCCGGTCAGGAACCGTAGCTTAATGGATAGAGCTCCTGACCGGTAATCAGTGGGCCGCGGGTCCGAGTCCCGTCGGCGGCATGTATCTTTCTCGGGAGGTTTTTCCAATATGGATGAGTGCTCCAGGCTAATAATTATTGCTTATAATAATTATTTAGAAAATATATTATATAACATCATCTATCGAAAAAAATTCGTTTGGCTTTCGATAATGCCATCGTTTTCAAATTTAAATAAACTTGGCAGTTAATAGCTGGGTTAGGTTAACATAGGTGCACTTAGAATATGTAGACATGTAGACTCAGAATAAAGCTATTGCGTTACAAATACCTAAGCTCTCAACGCGATATCACTTTTGGAATGAAAACGTCAAAATAATACTGTTCAATGCAATATGCACCTCACTTTTTACTGTATGACTGTGACAAGACAATACAATATTGCAACTAGTTAGTTAGGGAACTAGTTGATAGTTATATATAATGACGCTTATAAACTATATCTGTTCCCAGAGATAGTGGAAATGGGTCCCGAAGGATAATAAAATTGTAATATTTCTGGATGATCCTTTGCAGATAGAACACCAGAAATGATCGTCAATGAACTTATTAATGAATTGCTATGTCAGTACACATTCTCCTTTAAATACAAATATGTACAAACTTTGCAAACTGCAATAATGAATATTACAAATAAAGAAAAACTGTATGATGTGGAGAGATCCATGAGAGGGATCCATGGAGAGATCAATCCATGCATCTTTGAATATCTTAATGTGCCTAACTAAAATCTTAGTTTTTACTGATTAAGATTAAGATACATTATGTATTATACCTGTATTTATAATTAAGCAACATATTTTTACTATTTCTTAAATTAAGATACATTTATCCTAAAACCTAAGCACTGCGAAAAGTTAAAAAAAAATTATGTTTCTGACTTTTATGTCCGGGTTAAATCTTCCCCACGAGAAAAACTCAACACTTCCACACACTTTTCCACAAATGATCATCTAGTCAATCCGTGCTATGCAATTGTATTATATAAGTATAATAAATACAAAACAATACAAGAATAACACGTTAACCCACCAGAGACCAAATGGGAAAATAATTCACCGACTTCAGATATTTTCATATCAGAGGGTTCGGCTCGGTAGAACTGATAACGTCCTAACTGGAACGATAAATCCTACTGATCCCTCAATATAAATATTAAAAAAATCTTTCGTAATCCTACATGTATTTAAAATGACTAATTTTTGCATTTTTATGTATAAATTCTTTGACAAATCTAATAAGCCTAAATTTTGAATGAGAGAGATAGGTATAATGCCAGTAGCCGAAATAATAAATGTTAATATTTTTATAGTCTAAGAATGCAAAATTCTTTTAATCTCATTTCCTAAATCTGTATACTTTCTTATTTTTTCAGAAACAGATTTTTCAATATTACAGGAATTTGGAATAGCTACATCAATGATATAAGTTTTTTTTTAAATGATATAAGACATTTATTTTATTTTATTTACATGTACTTATAAATACAAAAATATTACTATTTCGCTAGTTAAGATAATTTATATATAAAACTCTAAAAATGTGCATTTTGTATTAAATATTAAGACTTATTGATTACAAGATAAATATATATATATATATATATATATATATATATATATATATATATACAAATGTTTTCCTCATATTTGAAACATATTGTAGTAATCGCACACACCACTGCATGGCTTCAAGAATGGAAATTGTTTTTTTTTAAATTTAAATGCATTATCCATTGTGTTACGAAGATCGCCTATCAATACTCCTCACATTTCGCTCTTATATTATGCTCGTTTAATCGAAAAACAATTCCATCTTTGTATATAGAACGTCGGTGTGATCTCAACCATTTTGGAGTTTTCCATCACAAGAAATTCACCGAGCGGAAAAATCCGACTGCCGATAACTGTCGGACGCCCAGGAATTATCACCCAGTAGGTACATTTTTACGAGATGTTAACAACTTAGAAATACAATACATTTTACCGGGGGCATTCGGCGGAGAAATGGAAAGGAAATATCCCAGCAGGATGTGAAATAACCCGTAAATAATAACATCACGCCTTGGACGAGAGGATTTGGGCCACGATAATCCTAATGAAAATCTTGCTTTAATAAATAAACATTCCGATAAAATTCACTAAAATCGTAATCCTCGCAAGGTGAACGGTTTAAGGTAAATATTTGATGACTTACTCGTGCCAACTTGTTAATAAAGCAGAACATAACTCGACGGGAAGCAGGTTGCGGGTTTCCAAAAATATATGAATGCCTTAGAAGCACATCATAAATAGGCTGTGTTCAATAAATAATGGTTACAACGTTACAGTTAGTATTTGAGGTATATAACATGTGGCGGTGTTTCAAATAGTTTTAGCACAGCGTTCTTTAATCACGCTATACGCAAAATTACTATTTAGTTTTAACTTTACTACGAATCGGTTTACATTCTGAATATGAAAACATATGATTTGGATACTTTTAAGCTTTTCCTACCTTTGTATTTATTGGAATTAAAATAAAATTATTAATTACGTTACAAAAAATATAAGCGTGAAGAACTAAATATTTTGTTTTTTCGTTAAATAAATATGAAGTTATACAATAAACAAGTGTTTAAAAATACCCCTAAGGCTAAGATTATTTTTGACTATTTCCATTGATTTTTTGATTCTTGAAAAATTTTTCATAAAAAAAAAAAAACAAGTGATTGATGTCGCACAACTGTCTCAATATCCCATATCAGAACCAGTGGGATTATTGTACGCCTAAAGTTTTGCAAGGCAGATCAGATAACTAGACACCGTTCGAGTCTCATCAGGCAATTTTTTTATTTTACTTTTTCACCAGATGAGACTAAAAATATCTACCGCCCTAGAAAGCGCCACACATATGAACCAGACTTTTAGGTCCGGGTTTAGTTTTCCCCATAGGAAAAACTAAACCCTTTCACACACTTTTCCATATTTTTTTTTTTTATTTATTTTTTTTTTTTTTACAAATACCTACAGTTATTATACATTGTATATATATATTTTTAATACATTTTTTAAATATCGTGATTCACCTTTTTTTTGAGCAATGCTCGTGTAAAAAAGGTGGAGCAGCGAAAAACAATTCAACATATATTTTTAAAATGTGTAGTAAGGATAATGAAAATTATAATATTTAATTTTTTTATATATGTATATCATACATTATACGTGAAACAGAATTGAGTAAAGAAAAGATATAAAAGAAGAAGAAGAGAGAAAATAAAAAAGAGTATAAAAGAAAAGGGATTTCCAAAGTCACAGTCGCAATGATTGTAATATGTTATTGATATATTGTTTTAATTAACCTTTTGAATTTTTTATAGTTTGTTTCCAATCTTAAGTTAAGGGGTAATTGGTTAAACCATTTGACTCCAAAATATTTATAAAATTGTTGGGCTGTGGTGGTATTACAACGCGGGATAGTTATAGAGCCAAGAATACTTGGTCTTTTGCTGTTTGAAATAGATATTGAGGTATCGTTGTTGAAACAATCTTTGTGTATTTGTAAAAGTGAATTTTTTTTATAAATAATGTGTAGTGAAGGGACTTTAAATTCTTGAAATAATCTTATGGTGGGGTAATCATATAATCATAAATGATCATCCAGAAATTCCACGCTATGCAAGTGTATTATGTAAGTATAATTAATACAAAACAATACATGAACAACATGTTAAACTACCAGACTATTAAATGGGAAAATAATTAACCGACTCCAGATATTTTCATATCAGAGGGATCGGCTCGGTGGAATTTCTAATTTGACCGATAAATCCTACTGATCCCCTCAATATAAATATTTAAAAAAAAAATATATATATATTTGATTATCATTTTATTACAATGTCTCCAAGCAGTAGACCCTACGGAAAAAAATCTGTGGGGATGCTGTGTGGAGAGACTTTTTAGGGAAAGGAAGTAGAGGAAGTCCTGGGAAGGAAAAAGGTATAAGGTATGAAGGTAAGGGTAGGAATTCAGGAATCAATGTGTTCAGGAGTGGCGAACGTATAAATGAATCCCTCCCACCGCGGTGCGAGATGATGGGTCGAGAGAGTCCGGCTGGAGAGGTAAAAAAGTTCCCTCAACCAGTCTCTCATGATCCGGGCCACCACGCAGTAGTAGTAGACCTAGACAAAACTCACCCCTTGAACCCGGTCACCCCTGCTAAGTCACCAAACATGCCGACCTATGACAGGGGTGTTGGTTATCAATTAAATGATCCCGGGCGGCGGTACCTGGCAAATTAATCATGAATTTCATGATAATGTGAAAAAACACACAAATATAATATTATAACGTATTTTCTCACGGCAGGTTTAGAACCGCCTAACTTTAGATCCGTAGCCATGGGTCGACTTCCATGTAAGTTATTCACATAAAAATATAAGGTGAAAATAAATTTTTACCATATTCTGATCCCTTTAGATCACGCCTGACTTTCAGAATTTCAATATGAGGAAGGTATGATAAATTACTTTCTAGCAGTGCTCGGCACACCTAGGGGTGACGGGTCTCCCCACATTCTATGATTGCCGAAATTAGCATTTAAATCGATTAATAAAAGTGCAGTGGGGAATGTTTGCCATTCCGGTCGTTTTCCCGCCTTATGGCGCCTGTAAATATGTTCCTATTCTTCATACTGTGCGCATCAGAGAAACTTAGACAGGTTCTGTCTCTCGCCGCCGGAGAAGGGTGTAGTTTGCCCCTGCATTATTCATCCTCGCACCAGTGCCCGTCACGCCGTTACTGCTACTGTGGAGGGAGCAATGTGCCGACTTATTACCTTCTTAGAATAAAACCTCAAATCCCTTGCTATCCTGCCGCTGCTTCAGGTAGATTAATCAACTGATATTAAGGAATCACTTTAAAAGGCAGTCTTTGTTATTGCCCCTATGAAACAACCTTATAAATAAATGAAGTAACCAAAAATAATAGTGATATGGTATTTGTTATTAACTTACGACATTGCACATCTTAAGGGGGTATTCTAGTCTAGATGCACTTATTTCGGGCGTTTTTCCGAGCTCTGTAAAAAATAAACTAAGAATATTATTAGTATCCTTCTTTGTATGCCCTGACGTGCATGATTGCAACCCGTCTGGTCATCTGAAAAAAAAATCGAACAGATTCTTAATCAGTTAAAATGTCGTGACGTGACCGGTTTAGTTGGCGTGCCACAAATATAGCTATAACTCCGAAAATAAGTCGAAATTCGAAAAATCCTTTTAAGGACATATTTTAAGTGATCTAAACATTGAAAATAAATAAAAACCCTTAATTTTTTTTTCGAAATTCTATACTAGAATACACCATTAAAATGTTAATTTCTTTGATTTGTTTACCAAACATACGTATTGGAAATTTATTTTATAAAAAACATCACTTTCAAGAAATTCTTTAAAAGTAAACACCCTAAAATGCAATTTGAATATTGATATAACCTTTAAAACCATTTTCTTTCAGTTCAGTTTACAACATATGATTATTGTAAAAACGAAAAATAAAATAACACAAATAAGTTGAAAATAAATCGAATTACACGTCATTTTGCCATTGTAATAAAGATTTATAAAGAGACTTTTCGACATAAATATCTTTAACACAATACACTTCAAAGCGCTTAGTAAAATAAACACAATAAGCGCATGCGTGATTAAGTATTGATATGTATATATATATATCCGATCTGAAAAATGGAGATGTTTTTTATTAGTAAGAAACCGAATTTAAAATTATTGCACGGTCTTTATACAAATTGTAACAAAAATACCGTTTAACGGTCGTGAAATGTTTTTTAGGAACGCCGTATTACTAATTATGATGTGAATACCGCCAAAGAGTCGCACCTTTTTCACATAATTTTCATGCAGAAAAGATCATAAGAGGTACCATTCCCATCAGGGCACGTGTAACCTTTGGGAAGGAGTTAACCAACGGATGATTTTGAAATCTCCAAACTGGAAAACAGTGTAAGGCTGAAAGGAATGAAAAGAGGAAGGAGTTGGGAAGAAGAAGGTTTGAAAGTACCTACCTGGTTTATCATAATCTTATCCCATGACAAAGCTAAAGTAATTTAAAGCTTCGGAGTGGCTGTCTTCCACCATTGCGTTTCTGGGCGTATTTGTCATTCTACGCAAACCTACACAGTTTGTTATAGATTGTTGATAAACAGTTGTCGGAGAAGTTTTAACGATTCTGAGTATAAAATTACAACCATTGGAAACAGTGTGCATTTGTGTCATGCTTTGAATATTACTTAATTACTAGATCTACATAGAGTATGTAGTATAATTATTAAGGTGCATTGCAATGTGGATAGACATGAAATCGATGAGAACAGAACAATTATCGTAATAATGATACACCGACTCAGCGATGGACAAAAACTCTCCATAAAAACAGCATAATCTTAAAATGGCGGATTTATAATACGCGCGAATCTTAATGAATAAATTCTTTCACGATTTGTTAAGATTAAGTTATACGCGGTTCTAACACTCTCTCGTCTTTTCAAGTGCCTACCTTTCAAAGAATAATCAACGTAATAATATTTCACATCAATATTTTTATCGGAAAAACATAGATACGGAATTTTTGTTCGTATTATGTTTATAATCTGCTTTAGAAGTCGTAATTAAGTAAAACCTTTAAATTATCCTATCTTTACATACCTACCCCTTTACCATGGTCACTAAAGTTCAAGTACCTAGGTGAAAAAAAACCTTCGTAGAATTTGATTAACCAAAGCATTCAAATAACAACGATTAAAAAATGCGATATTAAATAGTACTTAATATTAAGTTTTACTAGATAATTCATAGAGATTTTAAAAGATCGGCGATACCCATATTTGTTGTGAATAATAGAATTTTAAGCAATTGTCTCTAATTTTTTATTTACAGTAAATCATTTTAAAATGTAATGTAACATCATTTTAAAATGTACCCAATAAATAATATTATGACACGATGATAACCTAAGATAATATACCAAACAGCCTAATAAAAGAGCTATATAACGAATCCGCGTTCGATATAAACCTTCACAGTAGCGCAGCGATTAAATTTTTATTAAAAGCTTTACCATTTCCGAGTTGCAATCGAAGATCTAGGCACTTAATTTTTGCAATACATCGAAAAAAGGCTGCAGTCATAATAAATATTATAACTCATTTTCATGGATTTCCATGTGCTGATAAAATGATTTGTAAGTAGGTAAATATTTAGATAAATATAAATTAATAGGTCTTATTAATACATTATCGTTATGCCTTTATACCATATCATGACGATACAAAGAAACATAGACTATGATAACGTTATTTGTTAACGTTATTTATAAAAAAATTGATAATTAATAATTTGTTCTAACAACTTCCTCACAAGGTATAAGTCAAAAATCTTAATATTTCATTATATTCTGATACTCTAATATTAAACAAGACGTTCTGATAATTTGCATTTGTAAAATTCACCTACTTTTTGTTCAATGAAGTGACTATTTTCGTGATAGATATTACGAAAACAGCTCTACTTTATTTGGTTTCCTGTGAAGATAATTGTACAGAACTGTAATGTTATGGTGACGTTGTTCCCGATATATCTAAGGAAAATAGAATGAACCCAATTAAAGCAAGTATCCAATTATATAATTCCCCCCCTCTCCCCCATACACACAAGCCCTGCTTTTTTTATGGGGGTACATCAAACATATATATTATATAATTAATTAGTGTATAAAATGTATTTGTAATTTATGTATCTTTTTTGAATTATTAATAAAAAAAAAATTAAAAAAAAAAATAATGCCAAAAGATGGCGCGCGTTTCAAGATGATTTTAATGATCAATTAAAGATTTTTCAAATGTGAAATCGTCGTGTTTATTTTGATTTTTGTATTCGAATTTTTTCAGTATTATGTATCAGCCAGAAATTTTTTTGAAAAATAATTGTCATCGAGATGTTACGTTTCTTTAAACAAATTGTATAATTCCTTATTTGCAATACCTTCTGTTGGAATATAGAACTCGTAAATATTAACAAAGATTACGTTGCCACTGGAGCGACAGACCAATTAAAATATTTTTTCTCGGATTGCTAAGGAAATTTTTCCGCCCACATTAAAAAAAATCATACCTCTGAGTTTGAATATGGAAACGTACAAACTGATTATAGTTCTATGTAGCCAATGAATTCCCCTATCTTTTGTCTGTTATCACATATTAGTAGGATTTATAAAAAAAATATAATTAAATCTTTAACCTTAAGGTATATTTTTAAAGATCGAAGCGCCGCGTAGACTAAGGCAAGTCCGTTTGCCCCGGGCCCTGGGCGTAGAATGAGCGACGGGCTAAAATCCTTCCGTACATGGCATAAGGATGAAATTCGCACTTACAAATTCGTTGGGTACCGCCTATTTTTATTCACTGAAAAGAAACGTCGCCAAAATGCACGTTTTATTTTATTTTGTGAACTTCAGATACAAATATTAAAATGTTTTCCGATCACTCTATAAGAAACTTAATTAGCTACATTATTCAATAAAACAACACCAGAAAAAGGATTTGTAATAGGAGATTTTTCACTTTTAACCATTTTTTATAGGTCAGACGCATAATTTGTTTCTAAGCGTATTAAAAAGCTTATCAAAAAAATACTCGATCACTTCAAAGGCCAAGATGTGTTCTACTCAAAGTATTTAATTGAAGCATCTATATTATTTCTAAGCGATCAAATTTTCAAAACTAATACACAAGATTTTATACGATTTTGCGTTTTTCCGCATGTCTTCACCTTAAAACAATTTATAGAATCTAAATTATTTTGTTATATTTTGAATGTACAATATATTGTATAGTAGTTTTAATAATTTTATTTTTTTTTTAAATTTGCCAAATTTTGGCAACAAAGCAATCCGAGGTTTTGATAATAGTGCCATAATGTGGCAAAAAGCGCTCGAGTATGGAAAGGTAAGTAAATCAAAAAAGTCATTAATAATTCAAATCTTGAAAACAAAAAGAAACCGATGTAAAAATATCCAATCTCCCGCCGCGACTTTAATTTGCGTAAACTATTTTTCTCGCTTTATTCGCCCATTTAACATTTTTCATATTTGGAATTTATTCCAATGGTGGTTTTTATTGGGTCGTTATGCTAATGTGTCCTCTTCGCGAGGAAAAGCAGCCAATAAAGAGTCTCCGACAGCTTTGAATGTAAACAGCAGAAGGAAACAATGCGGTTACACACAAATATGATGGAATTTTTATGTAATAGGTATATCAAAGTTAAATTATATTGTCTTACGAAATCGTTAGAGACGTCTGATTGAATTCCTAAATCTGGAGATTTCTAAAAAAATAATTTATTTACTAGCGATTTATAAAATTATTTATTAAGTATCCATACAGAATAAGACTTTTTTTTGCTGATTGCTTACCATATAATTATTTTTGTATACCCGTTTGGACATGGACAGAATGTTCCTTATGTATTCAGATCTGTTTGCCAAGTCTTTCTCTTAGGTATTTTATTTAGCCATTGGGCAATTGATGCAACGAGCTGAACAAGCTGTAATTCGATTTTTTTTCGTGAATGAATGCAAATCTAAAACCGATCGAGTTCAAACTCGGCAGAAGGACTCATTTTCGATGAAAATGCAGTCTTTTAATTTTTGATGGCACTCACGCACGTATTTCTTTGAAATTGGCTACCAGCCGGCGCGGCCCAAGATATGGCGCGATTAGGTCGAAAATTAAAATTAGATTGGTCATAGTGAACAAAACTCAGTTTTTTACGTGATTCACGTACGTTTTTTAGAAATATCTGAATATGTTGATTTTAATATATGTATAACATTGAGACAGATATACGATTGTTGTTTCCCATTCCTTTCTTCCTCAATATTGACATCTCCTTTCAATGACTCATTTTCCTTAATGAACCTACTGGTATAAGGAAAGTACGAAGAAGACAAATCTACATGTAGTTCATCGCTATGGCTCTATTGCAATTAATTCCAATTACGCATTCATACACCCCCGAGAAGGTTGATACGTGTCATCGCTGATCATAATTTCGTATTTCATTACTGCATGATAACATGGTGGATTCGTACCAGCCATCAATCGATAATTATTACTAATCCAACTTATTTGCATTGCGATAAAGTGTGCAGTGTACACCTAAAAACCTCTCACCGTGAACAGAGTGGTACAAGCTGCTACTGTGGATTTACCGTAAGGCGTAATTATTGCAAGGTTAGGCTCTTCGCTCCTTAATCCAATTTCCTATAAACACGATCAATATTCAATCACACATCTCAAAATTTCACATTCCTCAATAATTTGTAAGCTATCGGAGCGATAACATTTTACATGTTATATAAAAATAGAAAACTATTAATTTATTTGGCAATTAAAAAGGCCTTCCTACTTAATATAATAATAATAATAAAATCGTTTATTCATCAATAGATTTTTTTTTGTTTACAATATTACACATTTTTGATTACTCATTGGTTCTTTTGACGAAAAGTTGCTCAGCTGCAATTCAAGATTTTTCTGGAATGCAGCTGGTTTTCAGCAGTGCCTCCAATATAAGACAGAAAATAAAATAAACAAATCTCTAATTCAACACACACAATACAATACAATATAAATAAAAAATCACATCTCTTATTTTCATTATAATTTTGCTACGAACCTTCAAAATTGCTACGAAAATTTACAGTGGATGTAAAATAAATAAAAAGATTTGTGAAGGAGTGATTTTTAAAAATTAATTAGAATAAAAATAATGATCGGACGGTTTTCAAAATTCTTTGGTTAAGACGATAGACTTCGCTTTTTGGCAAAAGGACGCCCGGGAAAAAACACTTTTCTACATCGAAAATTGCATGAAATGAATATATTTTTTTTATATTGCCTTCTAGAAGATAAAACATATGTCGGTATGTTTTTAAATTTTCGATGTATTTCGTATTAACGTAAACATTCACTGTGAAACATGAATAATTTATCGGTAAATATTATTTAAGGAAAAAGTGCTGCTAACTCAATTCTCATAAAGAATTACAAGATTAAAAAAACATGCCGACATTGCTTCTTCGTTTTTTTAGTTTTTAAATTACAATTTCGTAAAAGTTTGGGTGTAGAAAAATGTTTTCTCTCGAAACCCTTTTTCGAGCGATTTCTGTAGGTAAATATATGAGTTTACGGCAGTTGTCTCATTCGCACGTTTCGCATTCGCACGTATCATAAGTGTGTGTAAACTTATTTAGAGCGGGACAGAATGACAGACAATAAAATACATAAACTTTCCGCGTATGGTGCAAAGTCTATCCTCTTAACTGTCTATTTTACTATGGGTAAACGAGAATAGGCATTTTTGCAAAATATAAGATAACATTGTTAAATTTGTTTTTAGATAAATAATCTACGAACCGAGAGAGAATAATATTAATATACTGGGTTGGGGATAGTAGTAGGTACAGAAGTAAAAGGGTCTCATTCTATAAATAACAATAAATGAGATGAGTTTTACTATTGCGTTTTGCTTTGGCTCAAATTCATGGAATTTCTGAAATGTTGTCTCAATTTTCAATTAACTTGTAACCTCTGGAAGAAAATATAAATCATAATATTATATAAGATTGTGTATTAAGTTTGCAGAACTCAACGTTATTGAAATGTATAAATGTATTAAATTCAACAGAAAAGCAAAAATAAAATATAAATATAGTAAAGAAACGTTCAACTAATAATTATATAATTTTCTTTCAGGAATATAATTTAAGTCAAAGTTTTGTATCGTAACACGACTAAAAAAAAAATCCGCTTACTCTGATGGTAGTAGAAAATTTTTGAAATATTGTCAGTTTATTCGTAGCCCGGCAACTTTTATCTTTCTAGTCGATCTCAGAATACACATGTGACCGACTTTCAATTGCAATAATGGAAGGTAAAAAGTTAAAAGATCGAGGGACGAAACAGCTGTAGCGTGTAATCATAAACAGTGTGGTAGAAAAATGATCATTATTGTAGATTGAACGCTAATTTATGTTTATTAATATGGTCGGTTTTTGTTTGTTTACAGACGATTCATGGTGTCTTCATCTGAAGGAAGTAAAGATACCTCACCACGTCCTCCGAGGCGCAACTACCCGCCTCGAGTGCAAATATGACCTCGATCCGGGAGAGACGCTCTACTCGGTCAAGTGGTATAAAGACGGAGACGAATTCTTCAGATTCGTGCCCAGAGACAATCCACCGGTGCAGGCCTTCTCCCTACTCGGAGTGGACATAAACGTGAGTAAACAATATAAGAGTTGTAGAATTGTTCAAGACATTATTTATTGTCAAAACGTACAAGGTTTTTGAAGAGTTCTTCAATTCACTTTGCATGGACATGAACGTAACGAGCTGGAATATCTCATCATTTTACCGGTTTAAGAGTTTACTCGAACCATCTGGCCCCCGGGCACACTCGATCGATAAGGATTGATAGGATAACTTTCGGTAACTTCCCATCGTTCCCTAGGACAGCTGTAGATCGTGAACGTACAAACAACAGTTGATATCGAATATTTTAATGACACTTAGTAATTAAGTGACAAATTTTGAACTTTCACTTATTTGTTAGCGATCTGCAGTCATGCTAGGGAATGATGAGAAGTTACCGAAAGTTATCCTAAATATCCTAAATAATAAAAGTTATCCTTATCGATCGATTGTACTAGGGAGCCTGGAGTGACATTTACCCGTCGGTGTGTACGAATTTATGTTTAGTACTTGCTTAGATACGTCGCAAGGGATTACCTACCTTCCTTCCCGTTTGTCGTGGACGTAGCATGATATGCCTATCAACGGCCTCCGTTCGAGGGGCAAGGTTCTCGACTAGCAATCCGGAGGACAAGGGTTTAAATTCCGACGTTCACAAGAAAAGTATAATTGCTTTATTTGTGCTATTTCACAATTTAACCTTTTAAAACAAACATACGGCATATATCGGTATCGCCCTGGTGTAAGACCACCATTCAAAATTGAAACGTTCCTTGAAATGGCTTTAGCCGTGTTTGGTGACTAGATCTGAATAGCCAGGTACTTCTTAATATTCTTCTTACCCGTCTCCTTTCCCTTACCACTAGCTTCAGCCTCACAACAACCCCAATCGGATGAGCCCCATCCAGGCGTCCCGTGTTTATTTTCTCGGCTGGCTAAGTCCTCCATCACGACACAAGCAACATTTTCCGCTTACTGTGGTGGTAGTGGGAGATTTTCAAATATTGTTAGATTATTCGTAACCAGGGAATTTTTGCCTTTCTTTTTAATTTTTTTTATTTAAAAAAAATGCGCCTACATCATCCATCACAATTGTGTCTACAACCCGTGGTGGGTCTTGGCCTCCTCAAGAGTCTTCCTCCACCCATCTCTGTTTTATACCAGTTCTCTCCAGTTTGGAAGCTCCAAGGTACGTAGGTCTTTGAGTACGTTGTCGTCCCATCTTAATTTTGGTCTTCCCAGGCTTCCCAGAGTGTAGTGCTCATCGTTGTAACGTCTACATACGTGGCAATTATGCTATATAAATACAAAAGTTCCGTTTAGCGTGAATCTGAGGTTTTTTTAGGGTGACATTTTTTAAATACGATTTCATTATAATGATTAGAGACAATATTGCCACCCCATAGTTGCATTTACCCCAACTAACTTATCGATTGTGGAATTTTTAATATTTTAATAGCACACACGTGATAAAAATAATATTCATAATTATTGTTATACAACTACTTGATTTCCGCAGCTTCCTTCACTATGGTAATTAGAAAAAAAATGGAACCTGCAAGTATTTATTACCAATATGTTTTTTTAACGAGCCATCCTTTTTCGTAGGTACATAATAAATGTGACGGCAATTTTTCCATAAGTAAAAACAACGCGTGTTTAAAAAAAAACTCGGAACATAAATTTATTTTTAGTGAAAATAAATAAGAATTTGGTGTCCGTACATACAATCATACATATTTTATCATAAATACATCCAAGCAGTATTTTTTTTATTATTTTATCCTTACGAAGAAACCTTTGGTTTCGAAACCTGTTGATAATTGTGATTGCATAAGTTATTTGTTTTCGATGAAGTATTTTTTTTTGTATTTCCTACATATAAAAAATGAGGAAACGTAATTAATAATTATTAATGCATTTCCGTTCCTAATTATTCATATTAATATTCGCCTTTATAGGGTTTTTACAATGTGATATACATAATAATTTTGTGGAAAATAATCATAAATGAGTAAGATTTGCTATTTAAATTACATAGAACCCAAGCAGAAGAATAGCAGATATTATGCTAACATTGAATATTATCGAGGTATGTTATTATAGCCTGTTTGTTTGTTTTGTTTTTGTTTATTTATTGAATCTATATCATAAGGTTTACATTTTTTTTGGCCTTGCCTGTCTCACTAGGAACTCCTGTGTCGAGACAGACTAGTTTACAAATATTTTTTAATTATTATATAAAGTTCATTTTTCAATAAAGCAAAAATATTTGACAACATTTTCAGGTTGGTGGGTAGTGGTAACAATAAAGAGATATACGATTATATTTGGGTGAGGTGACTAATTATTGCACGACCTTTTTCGATGATCCATTGTTTGATCAGGATTTTGTATTTTTTAATATTATTCGATTGTCTTGTTTTGTCAGGTAGGTTATTGTATATTTTAGACGCAATGTATTTGAAATTTCTTTGACCAAATGTTGTGTTTGTTTTAAAATGTATGTGTTTTATTTTTAAACAGATGAGTTAAGATAGTTTTTGTGTAAATTTGTCGAATATCTAATACATGGAATTTGTTGAATATATCTACAGTAATTTTTATTATGGGAACTTTAAGAATAACTTTCATAATTAATTTTTGTGCCTTCGATAATGAATCTATAGCTGATAGTGTTGCACCTCCCCATGCGATTATTCCATATTCAATGATTGATTGACAAAGAGAGTAATAAACAGTTTTCATAGATTTCGATAGGTTTGTAAGTATATACCTCCAGTTGAATGTATCTAGTACTTTTGAGAAAGTATTGCCAACTGCATGCCATCTATATACAAGCGAGTTTCTTAATGACTCACTCCTGGTTGTAATTTTAAAAAATTAGATCGATTAGTTCTTGTTGGTATGTGGAAGGTAATTAAGCTTAATAAATCAGGGTTGTCTATAATACCATGTCGAACACATACGCGTGTAATGACAGGAGAAACAATCTAGCGTTCAGTTCTTACCATAGACATATGAATATATAGACCTGCCCTAAGCGATAATAGCGTATTATTTCCCCCTCCCTATACCGGTTCCATTTGGAACCAGCCGGACACGCGTACGGCGTAGAATGTGTGACGTCATCATTCTTGTGCGGACTAGCGCCGAGCTCTCATCGGTACATTTTACGAAATAAAACGGCAAAAATGGTTGCTTGTGCTATTAAAACGTGTAAAAACAGAAGTGAAAAAGAGAATAAACCCAATTGTCGTATTACATTCCATAGGTAAGCATTATTTTACAACATTTTAAGCTTATTCGGATTATATAATATGATCAGGGGTGCTAGCATGGTCGATCGATAAGGATCGGTAGGATAAATTGTTGGTAACTTCTCATCGTTCCCTAGGACAACTGCAGATTGCAAACGATTAGGTAACACTTCACAATGACTAAGTGTTCTTAATATATTCGATATCAACTGTTGTTTGCGATCTGCATTGTCCTAGGGAACGATGAGAAGTTACCGACAATTATCCTACCGATCCTTATCGATCGACCATGATAGCATCCCAGTTTTAGTAACACATACTATGACATAATATACATGGCGACGACGCGAAACACAAAGCCGTTTGCAAAAGAATCAGGGATGTGCCTTCGCCTGTAGCGCTTTGATCAAATATATTATCGTATCATTTGGAGCGTCTGTTTTTTCATCTGTTATTTCTCGATGGAACTCCGTCGTATAAATAAAGGATAATAAACCAATCATTTTTAAATTTATTCCACTTTAAGGGCGTTATTACTAAACGAATTTTGAATTTTACACAACTCATAAACAACCGTTAATATAGGATAAATAGTTGGTTATCACTGTTATCAGTTGTGTAAAATTTAAAACACGTTTTTAGTAAGGGGTTAAAAGTAGATTAAAGTATGGTTTTATTTATTAGGCGTTATTTTATATTTTGCTTTCTTAATTATGTACTCGTCCGTGGTATGTTTGGACGTAAAATGTAGATACAGTAAGCATGTTTGAAATGAAAAATGTAGGTGTCATTTTGGTGTCCGATGATATTTTTTTTATCAATTAAAATTAAAAAATAAATATTTTTCTATCGCTCGTCGCCACCGATCACATTATCTTTGGATCATACTGTCACACCTCACAACGGACCACGTGTTAGGTACGCGCGTTGTTTCGTATGTACGGTACTGCTGGAACGTGTGATAAAAAAACATGTTTTTTTGTTTTTAATTGAAAAAATGTCATCGGACGGCAAAATGATATCTAAATTTTGACTCCAAATACTCTTAGGAATCGCTGATAAAGGCTGTGTGTAAATAATTTCATTTCTTTTTTAGTTGTTTTCCTTTTCTATTATCTTCTTAAAAGTGAAATGTTATGTATTTTCTTATAGATTTTCTAAAAAAGAAGACTTGAAAACAATGTGGCAGCTTTCATCCGGTAAACGTGAGCAAAAGTATTCGTAACCTTCGTATCTGCTCAGAACATTTCAAAGAGACAGATTTTATAATAAACAAACAGGGCACACGTGTGCTACGTGTAGGTGCGATTCCATCGGTCTCTTTTTCATCTGTTACAGAAAAAATTATCGTTAGTATATAAATTCTTTATTGACTAATAATTATTTTTTTTAGGTATTCATTACATATAATTATTTTAATGTCATTATCCATCCATTTCAGAAATTAAGCGACAACTTCTCTGAGAAATCATATTATGTATGTCTTTCTCTAGCTGACGAAATGACCAATAAGATTTTAATTAAAAGACAACATAACTTTGTCTACATCACTTTTATTTATACACAATCTACATGTTTCGTGAACGATGTTCATGTCACCAGGACCAAATGTATACTTTAATAATTAATAATAATTTAAGTAATTTGTTCCTGATGATGTGAAAATCGTTCACGAAACATGTAGATTGTGTATAAATAAAAGTAATGTAAATAAAGTTATTTTGTCTTTTAATTAAAATAAATAATGACGTCACAAAGTGAAAACCGTTCCGAAGAAGTTTTCTTCGAAAAATTGACCAATAATACTTTTTGGATGAACCCCCAAGAGGATTTTGATTTTTCTCTAGTTTCTTGCTCACCTGCTCTACACAGCACACATGTCGTGAGTCCATTCTTATATTTAATTTTTCTTTAAATAAATATTTGATTGATAGTGCATGTCACAAATTTGTAATAAATTTGTAAATTACCGAAGTACAATAATGATTATATACCTAATATTGTCAACTTTGTCTCGTTTCGAAAAGGAAAGTGAACCAGAACCTATGACTACGTGCCTCACGGAGATCGAGGCTGTAGCCGCGGCTGCTCAGTCATGTGTGCTCGTAAGTTGTATGTTACCCACTCCTATTCCTTACCTTTGATGACTTCAAAAACAAATTGTATTATAATGTAGTGCGCGGATCACCCTAGTAACTGATTAAATGTTTTTATACCTAAAAATATAATATTACGTCTCTATTCCCCAGATTCAGGAAGCCCAACCCGTCTTTATATATATATATATATACCTACCTTATTTATATATATATATATATATATTGTAAATTATATATAACTCGTATATTTGTCATAATGTTATGCATAGTCAGAGAATATTGGTATTGTGTCGGTGTATATGATACTATTTTACTAAGTTTCTGCTGACATATGCTTAAATGTTATGTAAAAAGGGTTATGTATTGCTAATATTTTTATCTTTCTTGTTATGTGGTTGGCATTTGTAAATTATGTATTAAGAACTCGCATCATATTATTATTATATGTTATATTTTATGATACCTACATATCTAAATATATTTCTTTTTTATTTATTTTATATGTATTTATATTATTAAAACATATATTTAATTGCACCTCTACACCTACGTCTTGTTATACCCATCTTTGTATTTTTTTCTGTTATCTAAAACTTTACCTGATCTGTTTACTCAAATCACAAAAACTGTATAAATGTGTAAAAGCCCATTAGGGCGTTTATGATTAATAAAATAAATGTACCTAAACCAAAATTGTATTTTTAAATATTATATATACGTACCCAAAAAATAAATGAAAACACCTTCGTCGTCAAAAACTCCCAAACAATATCCCACTCATAGCTACGTACGATCCGAATTGCAGAACCCCGATAAGACGGGCGGTAGAGATGGAGGGGGGGGGGGGGGGGGTTGTTGCCTACACACGATGCGTCGATGTCGTGGTGAGAAGTACCTAGCTATGTAGATCTGGTCACTCAACACGCTTATAGCGATTTCAAGCAGTTGGGGCGATACTGAGAGTATCTACAAACATTAGGAGCAAATAATAATGTAACTGCTACGTATTATCGTAATTCAATAACGTGTGAAATAATTCAAGTTAATTAATTTTAATTAAAAGAGATAATTATATTATTTTATTATTAATAGGAACAAAGCGCTTGTGACAACCCTAAAATATTTCAATCGTAAAAAATGTAGGCGTTTCTTGGAGTGTGTTCCACGCTGTTTACTGGGGTAAGTAAATTATGAAACATTTGTAAAAGTGTCTTAACCAAATACGGCAACAAAATATTCGACTCTGAAAACAGTTATGACCTTTACTTTAGTGTATATGGACTTTGCAAGTTTCTACATAATGAGGCAAGCAATTCGCGCTCCCATTTAAAAAGGTCTATTCATTCAAAAGCAGATTTTACTTTTAAGGACTAAATGGTGATATTATGATGCGAGATGCCTATATACTGTCAGATGGATTAATTGACGAATCACAGTCAACTCACCCCTCCGCGTCCCGCTATAGTTTGTTTATACCCCTTTCCTATCTTTTCATGTCTATCAATATTCATAAGTCTGTGGTTCTTACGGATTTGTGAGAAGCTGTCGGCAACGCGGTACGGAGAAAAGTATTAAAAAAGTCTTTGAGGAAAACTGAAGGACAAATTGGTTTTTTATTTTGAAATATTTTTCTTTGAAGATTTTTTTTATAAAATGGAATTTAAGTACATAAATAGCTACGAACACTCTCAACATATTAAATTATGAGTAGTTTTTTAACTGGTAATTCATGGTGGAATTCCATTGTATTAGATATGAAATTAAACAATTTTTTCACTTTGTTCCACTTGTTTATTTACTTCAGGACCGGTTTCGTCCTACTACGGACATTTTCAGACTGGTAGTTGAAATTATTATGCTACGGAATTTATACAAACTTAGGCAGGGGCGCACAACATTGTCTCTATATTATGATGAATGTTTATATTTTGTTAACTTAAGGTATTATCAGTTATTTTGTTAAGTTAAGGTACATATAGATAATTATGAAGTTTATTATCAAAATTATGAATGATGATACATATTAAAAGGTTATTTTTAATTGACATGAATCTATATAAATTTATATAATCCAAATAGAATTCATATAGATTCATGTCAATTAAAAATAACCTTTTACTATGTATCATCATTCATAATTTTAATAATAAACTTTATAATTATCTATATGTACCTTAACTTAACAAAATAACAGATAATACCTTAAATTAACAAAATATAAACATTCATCATATAGAGACAATGTTGTGCGCCCCTGCCTAAGTTTGTATAAATTCCGTAGCATAATAATTTCAACTACCAGTCTGAAAATGTCCGTAGTAGGACGAAACCGGTCCTGGTGTAAATAAACAAGTGGAACAAAGTGAACAAATTGTTTAATTTCATATCTAATATAAAATTATATTCCTAGAAAAGATAAAATAAAATAATTTTTTAAACTTCCTTAAATCTATTTGTTTTAAACTTTGGAAATTGTGCTATGAAGTTTCCAAGAAATTAAAAATAATTGTTAGAAAAATAGCACTTATCTGTCGAAACTTTATTGTTTGTTAAAAATCGGAAATTCATCGATGATAAAATGCCTTCATTAAAAAGTTCACTGAAAAACAGTTCGACTTTTGATGACTTAATTATTATTCTAACTATTAAAATAATTATGAAACTTTTAAATGGAAGTATTTGTTTTTGAAGTTACGATTTTAAAGATAAATGGCCAGCCTAATTATTTTTCTAAGATCAAATAAAAAAAAAAAACGATTTCTTTTCACCATTTCATTATTTTCGTTTGTGCGATAATTTTTTTATTGTGCAATACGGGGAATAATGTTATTCTAAAATACGATAATTTTATTCGTAAAAACGGGACTGAAGTTGTTACGAACAAATTAACAGGGTTTCAATGTTTATTCTTACATTTTCCCGCTAATAAACATTGCAACACTGTTAATTTGTTCGTAGGAACTTCAGTCCCGTTTTTAACCGTTTTTACGAATAAAATTATCGTATTTTAGAAAAACATTTTTCTCCGTTGTAGCGTAACGCATTGAATAGCCGTTTAAATATTTTAATGCACGGGCAACACCAAAAGGCCCCGCGCCATACGACTGCAAACTTGCATGTCATTCTGGTTTCACGGCCCGGTCGTCGAGTTGCTTCTTTTCGTACGCTACCTTTGTTAAATCCTTCTGATATTAATTTAACGTGTGTCGGTTTGTGGAGTCAATTAATAAATGAGAATTAAACGTTCACCATAGTATTCATTTAAATACCGACCATCCTTTTGGTAACATCAACGTGTTTGGAGTCCACGTGTGGATCCGCCAATGGATCCACCAACATACATCATCATCAAACTCCCAAACCGTGTACGCTACAATAAGTAGATTCATAGCTTCTTTTATTTGGGATTTACTTATTGGATAACCAACACCCCTGCCATAGGTCACCCCAAGTGGTCATCTTCGTTTCACGACTTTCCTGTGGTGCCCGGGTTCAAGGGGTGAGGTTTGTCTAGATCTTGGCGGCGAATGCGTTTGCCAAACGGCGGGCCGGTTCGGAGGAGACTGGTTGAGAGAGACCTATTTTAGACCTCTCCAGCCAGCCGGATTGTCTCGACCCACCGCCTAGCACTGCAGTGGGAGAGATGGATTCATTCGTCCCTCCCGGACACATTGAAACAGTGTCCTATACACCCTCATACCCTTTTCTTTTCCAGAACTTCCTTATCTTCCATTCCCTTAAATAATATCCACACAGCATCCCAAAGATGTCATAGGCCCAGAGATAATTAATTTCCCTAGGGCCTCCTGTATGGAGCTATTGTCAAAAAGCATCATTCAAATAACAAAAACATGCAAAAAAAACATCAAAATTGCACCACAATAATACGAATATCATTACAACTATGAAAATATCTGAAGATATCATACAATCAAGCAAGGTGTCAATTAATTTAATCACAGGAGACCATATTTGTCCCAGCTCACATAGGTCTCACAGAAATCGTTGTTTTTACCTTACTATCATAGTCAGAAATGTGATCTAAACGGAATTGGAAAGAGAATACAACAAACTATATATTCAAATCTAAAGGAAAACCACAAAAAAAAATTACCCCTTTCTGAAACCAAAGTTTCCGATAGCAATTTGAAAAAAAAAATGGAACTTTGTGAATTATTTAAGAATTTTTTTTACATGAAACGAAAAAAAGTGAGGTGACAGTAAGGTTTATAATTCATTTACCTAATGAAATAAGTATGTTTTCGTTGTTTGTTTTTGGGGTGTTATGCCGTGTTGTGCTACCTCCTTATTTAGCCGACGTTTCGGACAGCGTTGCAGTGTCCATCATCAGGGCAGATCCGGCAGATCCGTCGATGTGAATTTGTAGTGTTAAGTGTGTGCTTATTTAGTTGGAAGCGATACCGTGCCGTTAGCTTTATTTCAGAAGAAAGTGAACTACTTTGAAAGGGAAATTTGTATTTACGTTAGTCTGGGGCCCGTCCACGGAGAAATGTAACGAAATTTCCAAACGAAAGTAGTGTCATCTTGTGGCGAATTCTAGAAATAGAAAAAAAAACAATCTGAAGCGAATGTAGCCAATATCAAGGTATAAACAAAGAAGGAGGTAGCACAACACGGCATAACACCCCAAAAACAAACAACGAAAATGCTTTCGGCCGTGAAAATCTAAAAACGTATCCAAATAAGTATGTGTTTTATTTTTTTTCATTATCAGTAATTTTAGTTAGAAAAAAAAGTAAAGTGAGCCATTTTTAAAACTTTTTAAAGTTTTCGCAAAAAAAAAATATATTTAAAAAAATACATAGTAATTTTTAATATAGAAATTTAAAATTCTATTTTATCACATTTCGAAAGCAGTATTTAGTTTTCGAATACGTTAACAAATGTTCCATTTATTTGGATTTTATTGCAAAGCGGGAATATTTTTAGCCTCTGACAAAATACGCCAATATTTTTAGGGGTTAATAATACATGCAAATTGTACATACACTAAAGAATGTATGTTTTCAGGTGGATAACTGCACAGAAGACTCAGTGACCTTGGCGCCCTTAACCCTGGGGTCTTCAGGAAGATACCGCTGCGAAGTATCAGGAGAAGCTCCTCTCTTCCAGACAGTTTCAGATCATGGAGACCTTGTCGTTCTTGGTGAGTTTTTATTGTTGTGATTTTCGTATGCTAAGTGTGCATAGATTTCTCATCTTGTATGTGAAAAAACTCTAATCGGAGCAAAATATTTTAGAGCCCATGACAAATACATATAATTATATGAATATCTAGTTACCAGTTATGGTTTACATTATTTACGTAGATAAATAGAAAAAAAACTCTTGGTAATTTAACAACTGTTTTAATTTTTTAAATTTGGATAGTGCCTTTGCCAATTTTTGTCCAATATAAAAAAAATGTCAAGTATTACTATTATTACATTAAAAGTGCAACTTACTAAAACTACTACTCGAATATTCACATTTTGTGAAACTGCAAGTAAGATAATGATTTGTTAATTTCACGGCTAAAAGTACTCCTTCTTTAGTCAACATTTCGGATAGCGTTACAGTGTCCATCATCAGATGTTAACGTATAATTGTTTATTGAGGCATTTTAAGTAGGTACATAGTTATTTATATCCTAATACAATCCTTATATATATGCATAATTAAAGTAATACATTTAAAAAATATCAATCACATATTTACGTAATTTAATTTTAAATATTTTTATGTTTTCTTGTAATTTTATTTCTTCTGGTAATTCTCCAAATATCTTCAACGCTCCGTACATCAACGAATTTTGATAATGATATGTAATATACACATTATACATCTAACGCGATGATGACACTGTAACGCTGTCCGAAAAGTGGGCTAAAGAAGAAGGCAGCGCAACACGGCGTGATTCTCAAAAATTAAATCAAAGTTTAAAACGATTTGATGATCAATCATAGATTTATTTTTTTTAATTGATAAACTAATGTTTAAGACAAGATTTTATGCATAGTACAAAGGGTAACGATTATTATAAGCAATAATTATCCGCCTAAAACACCCATCTACATTGAAACAGTCTTCCGAGAAAAGATACATGCCGCCGACGGGACTCGAACCCGCGCCGAAATAAAGTTGGTTGTTTGCAGGTGAAAAAAAATTGATAAGCGGTAGTTGTTGAATGAAACATAAGTATATATTGAATAATTTGGCGGGTAAGAGGTAACCCGCCGTAGCTCAGTGGATTAAGAGCACCTGACCAGACATCACAAGGGCGCGGGTTCGAGTCCCGTCGGCGGCATGTATCTTTTCTCCGAAGATTGTTTCAATGTGGATGAGTGTTTCAGGCTGATAATTATTGCTTATAATAATTGATAATAGATTTCATTAGGTACCTACTCATTACCTATTAGAAATATCTCCTATATTACCATGACCGCAAGTGGGCTTTACTTTATTGCCCTTATTTCTCTGCCGGTAGTATGCTTAAATAAAAAATAAGGGATAAGTCCTAGGAATACAAGTCAATAAGTAAACATTCTCCGCCAACAACAATTCCCTTACTCCCAGCGCTGCCTATAATAAAAGCCCTCAAATTTCCAAGCATTGTAACACAATGTGAAGTTAACAGAAGCGCTTACCATTTTAAAGGCTTCTCCCAGCCAAAACGGTCGTTAGCCGATAAGCCGAGCTGATTGACGCCTCCAGTATTCAAATGCAATATTACTAGCGCCAGCGGGTACGCTGTTATTTAACTACGAGTAATTATATAACACCGCCTAGATTACTATCGTTTATCCGAGGTATTGTAGTTATCCGCATTGTTCAGCTCGGTGTGAACAACAAAAGCCCCAGAACCTCTCGTCCTCGTCCCAGCATCAATCTCAGAACGCTCGCAAAATACCAAGACGCGACAAGCAAAACGTACTTGTACTACGGCATACCGCCGCTACGGGTTTATACGCCTTTACATTCCGCGCACAAACAAGTTGAAATTTGAAATTATCTTTGGTAATTCCGCTTGCCTCTGAAAGGACATCCTATACGGCGGCATGTAAGGCTTTTTGCGAAGATTCTAAAGTAGCAGGACGTGTTTTGTTAGGGGAGGATCTCTATTTGCAAACAACTTGCGTGTTTTGACATTTTTCATCGCGAAATTTGTGTGTTTTTTGCCAAACGCGCCTCTCAGTAATATCTCCGGAAAACTTACCACGATATTTTGTCTTCTGATTTCTTTGTGGTGTTGTAACAAAGCTACGAAATTTTTCTTTCATTTAAAATAACGATGATAAATAACAAGTTTGCCAAAGCATAAATGAATATACCAAAAAACCCTTCTTTGCAACTATTTGCTTTAAAAACAGAATGGTTGAAGACGATTTGGAAATTTGTCACGCCTTTATGTTCACATTAATTTGACTTTTATTTCTAACAAGTAAACATGTTTTTGTTATTTGAACGTTTCTTAGTAATTCAGGTTGTTTTTTTTTTTATTTTACAAAAACATTATATTCCATATAAATAAACTTGTTTATTCGGAAACCTACACAGACCAGGAACTGTTTAATTCTGAGATGGGTACGCTTAAAATATTAATAAATTAACATTTGTTTCAAAAGAAAAAAAAAACTTTACACAAAAATATGTAAATTTGTTATTCAATCCATTATCTTCCTCATAACAAAGTTGTGGAGGCGTGACTACGCGAATGATTGAAAAAGTATGTTATTTTACATAATTTTTAAACTATAAAATTTTTTCCATTTCAATTAACTAAAGTTGGTACAAACCTAATTTTGATAAGCATTCCAGAATCTTTCAGTACAGCCTTGGTGAAAGAACACCATTCAAATTCAAAACGTTGTAGAACATGTAAAAATGTCGTTTAAATCTTAATTAGCAAATTAGTTAATCAGCATTAGTTTAATTAGCCTTTCTGCCGTCGATATATCGACTTCAAAATAAGTATTAAGATATGGATTGTGAAATGGGAAGGAAGAAGATAGTTACAATGTTGTAACCTAAAACTAACTTTGTTAAACTTATGTTAGGTTTTCTTCTAGACATTACTGTATAATTTTCTTCTCGTAATATTTCAAGATACCTTAAACACTAACTTTAAAAAAATATATACTTACAATAAAAAATCTTGACCATATTAATAATTCATACACAAAACTACAAATGTACAATGTATCACAGAACGGGATACCACACATTCTTTTCGACTTTCATAAAAAAATATGTATATAATAATAACCATTTCTTATTTCGGCTACTGTTATTATGCCTAGCTCTCTCATTAAAAATTTAGGGGTATTAGATTTGTCAAAGAATTTGTACATAAAAATGCAAAAATCGGTCATTTTAAATACATGCAGGATTATGAAAGATTTTTTAAATATTTATATTGAGGGATCAGTAGGATTTATCGGTCAAATTAGGAATTCCACCGAGCCGAACCCTCTGATATGAAAATATCTGGAGTCGGTGAATTATTTTCCCATTTAATAATCCGGTAGGTTAACGTGTTGTTCTTGTATTTATTATACTTATATATAACAATTGCATAGCGTGAATTTACTAGATGATCATTTTTATGGAAAAGTGTGTGAAAGGGTTTAGATTTTCCTATGGCGAAAACTAAACCCTGACCTAAAAGTCTGGTGCGTATAAAAAAATGGATGTACCCAAAATACACGATGATTTGTTTGATATTAACAAATACTTACAATGACCCATATATGGCGATTGTAGAACTTAATTACATAGCCCGTACCAAACAATTTATAATTATTTATTATATTTGATTCCGTTCTGCCTGCAAACACGGCGCATGTTTTATTAGACCGAATTCAAACAGTATTTTCCGATTAAAACCTCAAATTCCGCGAAGAATCTTTGAATTATTATAAATGGTAGTACAACTAGTATGGCAAACACAATTCCAATTTCTAAATCATCGATTTATATCGGTTCAAAGCCATCCAATCAAGTTTATGCTTTATACTTCCATATTTATGGCAAACTGATAACAACAAGAATACATTGGCTGAATTTGTCTATGGCCAAAGAGCTTTAGTATACGGATGAAATATTATGAAGCCAGACATTGTTCGATGAATTAAATTGGGTATAATAAAAAATACGTTTTATAATGTTCAGTTGGCCGTGATTTGGAGGTCAGTTACAGTTTACGGTACGGTTTTCATTTATCTTTCTATAAAACAATTTTATTTGGCAGAACATTTAATTAGGCAGAAGGTAACATCGAAATCAATGGTGGAAATGGGTATAGTTTATTTTTCTTTTGATCTGCTGTTGTTAAATAAAGGACAAGCAAGCAAGAAATAAAATAAAAATGGTAGATACATATTTGTATAAGGTATGGGGTATGGTGTACAATCCTAAATACAGCCAACCCTGTTACAGTAGATTTAACCTCAAATACAGAGTATTTACACTGGGGAAGACATACAGGAAGTTATGAGACATACCTGATATACTAACGTACTTTAACCAGTGATTTTTGGGATTATTTGGAGTAAAAACTGTAGAAGACATTTTTTTCTGTGGTGAACACATCATAAAACTTATTTTTTGTAATCAGTGGTCAGTTAGAGTCGGGGTGGGGGTTGGCTGATTACTTTACTGGGTTATAAACGATGATGACACGTGAAATATATTTTTTTATATAATATTAGATATCTTAAAACGTTTTAAAGGTACATTTTAAAATAATAAAAACTAAAAATAAATAAAATAAAAATAAATAAACCTATATTTTTACATAAAGTTAGAATAATATTTAGAAAATTAACGATAATCTTGTAACCTAATATTATTATACATTTCAAAACGATTCTTAACACATAAAAAAATATTACATTAAATTTAGACTATAAGATACTTCATAATCGCTCAAATTGAGGATATTCTGAGGAACTGATAGAAAAAAACAAACATTAGACGTCATATACTGACTTGAGGTGCACTACAGCGTACCTAATATTGTTTTGACAAATTGGAATACTTTAGAAACAATATATATTTATTGAATAATCTTACAAGTAAATATGTTTCTATTATAACTATAATCAAACTCATTTTCATTAATTTATTCCACATATCAAAAGTAATCTAAAAACTGTAGTAATAACTAACCCGGGTGAGAAAAAGAACAGGACGCCATTTTCAAACAGTGCTCTTGACAAGACTTCAAAATACGTTTTGAATATAATAATCTTGTAAAAATGCCACAGCTTATCAACCCTGGAGGTAGAAATGAGTATTATTTGTCTATGAAAAGTGTTATCAACGAAAAAAAATAGTAATATTGTCAGGAAGAAAAGAATAATCAAGGTACTATACAGTGGACCGCAGGACGCTAGAGGTTAAGAGCTGTATGCTATCTAGTTCTCGGCTGTGAGTTCAGGGAATAATTAAAAAATATATACATATATTTACAATATCTGTAAAGCAAGCAAGGTACTGTAAACAGTATTTTGCGTATCTGTAAGTTATTTTGCTCCTACGACGTTTCCCGTAGAATTACAAAATTCTCTAAATTGTTGATGGCAAGTTCGATGGTTCCAAGAAGGAATCCATTAAGAAAAAGTTTATTTCAGGAGCATTTAAAAAAAACCCCAACACAATATTTCAGTCGCAGTTGTACACACCGCTTACGTATACCTTGTATCACAAATGGCAAACCCGAATTCATGAAACCCGGTATTTATTTAGTGATTTGAAATACATAAGCAAACAGCGCTAAAACGGAGCGCGATCATTCAATAACTCGTAGAAAGAATGTTTGCTGTTATTTACCCGGTTAAGGGAAACGCAGGCCCCGAGGGGCTGGCTCTGTGGGGCGGACTGGAAGAGGGAAGTACCTAATACATACATATGTATGGAGGATTGGGAGCCAGCTTTGTTCAACAAAATAGAGGAGGATCTACCTATAGATGTAAGGAGATTTTTTTTAAATTCCTTTATTTTCTCCCATAATTTTTATAAAAAAATATTTATGATGTAATATAATATTGTCTTCTTGATATATATAGTGCTAAGCTCACTTTGCAAGTATGTATGTAAATTGCAACAGATATTCTGTGTTTTTAAATTTAAAAAAATATGGTATTCAATAAAAATGGAATAACTTTGACAAATATAAATCAATTTAATTTTTTTTTTAATTAAACAAGTAAAGAATAAATATTAGTTTTAATAAAAATTAACACATTTACAATTACAAAAAAAAAATTAAAAATACAAAAATATAAGATGGGTTCACTTCACAAATATTGTGTTTTCCTGCGCAAAGTCTATGTAGTCCTTATTTACAGCGGGTGCATATGAGATTGGATCGTCTTATCTCATTTGCTTTGCTGCACACTATACACTGGGCCGGGTAATCGATTTTTTTTTTAAATTGGAGGAATAATACGAAAAATCTTGTCTGCACAGTCATCTGAAGAAGAAGAAAGTGAATCCGGAGATTCACTCTCTGTTCGCAATGTATAAGAATGTCACTTTCGTCATCACTGTCTTTACTATAGTCATCAAAAAAAAAATAATAAAAAAGCGTACTGTAAATTGCAGTGCCATAGCGCACTTTACGCAACTAAAGCTTGCAGCGCGATGGCGCTGGGCCGCACTCAAACGGTTAATAGTTATTTTTACAAACATGGATAATAGGTTAAATTTTTAATATAATGGTAATTTTGAAGCATAAAATTACAATACATTGGAATGTTTGATATTGCACCCTATTGTAACTAAACAATATTGTAGTCATGTGATACCTACAAAATTCAAATAATGGAAATAATGTTTCAACATCTAAGTCATTCAGCCATAAGTTTACTTTACAAAAAGTGATATTTGCTTAACCGTTTGAATTTGTTTCTTCAATGAGTAAACAAAATATTTAAATGCTTTTGTTTAATATTATGTTAATAATTACGCTAATTAATTATTTAATTTAATATTTTACGCTACAATAAAACTGCAACAAGTATTTGCATTGATTTTATATTAGTTTGAGGAGCATAACATACCTACATTATTATTTGTCAATAGCTTAAAGCGAAGCTGTAAAAATCGCAATTTTCGATAAATATTTCCTACGAACGTTTTACATTATGAATATATTACGAAATTCAGTAGAAAGTTCCACTGTTAAATTACTAGTTCAAAAACATATTTTTTCAGAGACGAAACATATCATTGTTGTATTGGAATTTAATTATCTTACCGGTGCACCGGTGCACCGGTGCAGGCCCTATTACGGTACAAAATATTGATTCAGCATATATCTGACTCTATAATATATAACAGGAAAGTGGAACATGACCATAATAATAGGTTCACAAAGAATAAAGGAATGCTTGTATATAATAATATAATTATTCTAAAATACGATCATTTTATTCGTAAAAACGGTTAAAAACGGAACTGAAGTTCTTACGAACAAATTAACATGGTTTCAATGTTTATTGGCGGGAACATGTAAGAATAATTTGTTGGTATACGTAAATTCGTGCGTATACATACCAACAAATTATTCTTACATTTTCCCGTCAATAAACATTGAAACACTGTTAATTTGTTCGTAAGAAGTTCAGTCCCGTTTTCAACCGTCTTTACGAATAAAATTATCGTATTTTAGAATAACATTTTTCTCCGTGTAGAAGTATGGGATACTAATAGGAGTAATACATAATACAACATGTACTATCTCAAATTATTAAAAGTGATATTATTTCAAAAAATGCCATCGGCGTACCATAATATCATTAAGCATCACTTTACTTACAGGTTATTAATGTCTACTAGAGTGCGTACGATGATTCAACGTAAATTAATCTTACATTTTTAATAGCTTCAAAATCTAGAAACTGCATATAGTCCTAAATATACAGATAATAATAACAACGAACTTTCAAATTACTGCTCCGCTGTCATATATTTTAAATTAAAGATTTGAAAAAGTCGATAGTTGTCCCATCTAATAAAAGAGGACCTCATAAAAGAAAATCAAAGGGCAATAACACTGTTAAGCGCGATATATAAAGTTATAAGAAAAATCTGAAAAAGTCAAAAAAAAATACTGTAGGTAAAAAATTATAATTATGTAGGTACATCGAAGGTAATAACCAAGACTGGTTTACTACTACTCTAATACTACTACTCTACTACTACTACTCTAATACTACTACTCTACGACTACCGCTCTAATACTATTACTCTACTACTACCACTCTACTACTACAACTACTCTACTACTACTACTCTAATACTACTACTCTATTACTACCACTCTAATACTACTACTCTACTACTACCACTCTAATACTACTACTCTACCACTACCACTCTACTACTACTACTCTAATATTACTACTCTACTACTACCGGAGTCTAGAGGCTTTTGAGATGTGGTCCTATAGAAGACTATCAGGAGTTTCCCAGAGAGACCTCATTTCAAATGAGAAGGTTCTCCAAAGAATCGAAGGAGGAAGGCACCTACTCA